>LR990651.1:25566322-26829277 GCA_905147715.2 Xestia xanthographa
TTTAGGCGAAAGCTAAGAAAACTCATCAGTTAAAGTGAACGAACAGTTTATTTTTAAAAAGTTGAAGTAAATGCAACGAGCGCTAGCTTATTTCCTATCGAACTTGTTTGGCACTGCTATAGCTCAAATTCTGGCGTTCAAAAATGGAAAACTGTCAAAGTTCATGGGTTCCTAGTATAGTTTACTGCGAAATTGGCTCGATGTCCTGAAATAAAAGATACGATGTCGACTGTGGACCATTTAGTGTTACAAAGAATTTCAACCGAATTGCCTTAAGCTTTTCTTTAGATTTTTTTCCTTTCCTTTTCTTTCAATCATCGTAAATGTTGATAGAATGTTACTTTGTCTGGACCATTATTGTTAAGAGAGTGTTTCTTTCTACGCATACTGAACCAATTTCCACATTCATTTTTGTTACTTTTATACAAGGCCTTTGTATTACTACAGTTCAACCATGAACATACCATTATTACACGCGCCGGCAATACCAGCACACCGTCAGCGCTAAGAGGTGGCCTACTGAGATCTTCGCTTCATCGGCTCAATACACACACGACACACATGTTAATAGGTATAAATGTGTATTTACCACAAAAAATGTATATAATTAAGTTTATTATTGTAATTAAATTAGTCATCAAGCTGAAGTCGAGTGTGATTTATCCCCTATACCTCCTCTTACTGTGGCCAAAACACCTTTAGCCATCATCGGTCCTATGAGTCTGTGGGATCGGCTGTGAGAAAACCATTTCCTGTGTACATTGCACGACATACACTAAACCGTCTTCCTCCCCAAATTCCGTCTGTTACCGTAGGTCTCCTTGTGACAGACTTCCCTCTCACAGAACCAACGTAACCTACGTTTGGTGTAGTTTGTATGGTAGGCTAGGGCGTTAGGATAACTTTTACTAGGGTGCTAGGTAGGTAATTACTGTAGGGCTAGAATAACTAGGGTGCAAGGTAGTTACTGTAGGGCTAGGTTTGGCGTCAGTTAGGCTTAGGTACTGATCCAGGCGCAATTGTCTCAACCGTAGTCACATCGTACGCACTTGAAATAACGGCCGTACTAAGCTGTAAGTCCCGGTGTGTACATTTTGGTCCTTCGAGCCGGATATGAACCAGCGACCTATGGATATAATAATTTATGAATTGCCATATGACTTTGCCGCTAATGCCAATATTTAACCTAGTACAAAAATACTTTTATTTAATTAACAAACCTGTAATCGAAATAAAAAAGATCTAAAAATATCCCAAATGACAAATTATCACGATTCGACTTGCCATTTAACGACTAGAATGATAGCGTCCATCCACGTCATTCGTCGGTCTTCAAGGTACCTAGCCATTCTGTCAGCCTAGTAGTCTTATAAACGAGCGCCCGTTTCGAACACAATTTTAGGGCACACCTACTAATTTCTCAAGGGAATGGTCACTCACTGGCTATTATCTTTTTTTTATATTAGTTTTGTCTGTGTATATCGGACCAGACTTATCTTTAAAGGCTTATAGCCTTTACAAACGATGAGACTATTCTTTAGATATAAGGATGAAGATTATGTAGATTCTTTTTTTGAATTAAGACCGAATGTAGGGTGAAGTACCCAATTATCAGCACTTTAAGAGTTGGTCCTAATTTAAGCCTATTTATTATTGTGAAAAATAGTTCTTTACCCGTTAAAGCAAATTTTATAGTTCTAATATTTAATATGGAAGACGATATTAAAAGAAAAACATGGTTGACCTCTATCCAAGATTTTTTAGACAAGTAAGAATAAAAAATGGGTCTCTCACCATTTACTGGCACTATTCGCCCCAATTAATAGCACAGAGCGAGCTAATTATCAGCACATAACTATCACTGTTAGGAATTGCATTAAAAACTATATTTCCATTCTTAAAATCTGTTTTTTATTTATATTTTTATATAGTTAGTAGGTAGGTACCCTGTAATACAAAACAATCACATAATCTAATAATACTTTTATCTACACCCATGCTATAAATCCTCTATAAAAGTATCTGAAACAGTTAGCTTATGGTCAACATTAAAACAGCCAGTGTCATAATAACCATTATAACATCCAAACGGGTGTTATAATGTTGTACTAAATTTCATTATGCAACTCGTTTTAAAAAAAGAACATTCTCTAGCACGTGCGATTCACTACCACAGCGCCGTAATAAAAAAAAAAACTTATAGGTTAATTCGAATTCACGTCGTATCCCGCCATTTTTGTTCGATATTAGTATTTCATTAGGTACATTGTTGTTTAAAAAAATTGTGATACAAGCTTTGTGCATTTTAATATTTGTACAATCCAAAATGTAAATAATTATATTATAACCATGGTTTGTTTGTATTAAATACTCAGCAAGTAAACTTTCCATGAATTTACATAGACTTCTTACAACACTACAACACCCTATGGTTTCAGAACCTTTTATATGGAGGATTCATATCATGGATGTAGATAAAGTCTTGTATGCAACTGTACATAATTAGGTATTAAAACACTCATGCGATACTATTATCACACTCGGCTTCGCCTCGTGTGATAAACCCACATTCGTGTTTTAATACCCCTCATTATACAACAGTTGCATAAATAACTATTATAAAATTGACAAAGTTTAACATTAATAAAGTTATCTTAGGTAGGAATTTAAATAATTTGTTCAGACTTACGAAAATCTCTTTTTTAAGATTTTCGTTTGTGTACATGTTTCGTTTATTTGGTTTATTTTCTTCCTTTGGCTTCATGGTAGGTGGATAAGTGGTTCTGAAAAAGAAAAGAGATGATGAAATTATAGGAAAACCAATTTATCAGCATGCTTCTGATCCAATTATCAGCACCATGCTGAAAAATGGTAAATAAAGTTTCAGCACCATGCTAAGATTTGGATTTTGATAGTTTATACAACTTTTACAAAACAAAATGAATTCAATGCATAAAATAAACACAGTTTACATTAAGAAGTATGAAATTAGTATTTAGGTACTTTTTTCTATTTATCAGCACCAGTGCTGATAATTTGGAATTTACAAAATATTCGATCCGTTTATCAGCACCACGTATTTTACCAATTTATCACTATAACCTCAAATTCTACTCTTCAGATTATCCTCATAAAGTATCTCAAATATCAGAGAAATCGTTAGTTTCAATATAAAATATGTAAAAGATCTGATATATCATAAAATGTAAACACGTGAACTTACCGGCGATCACAAGAAACAGGCATAAACAGAAGAAACTGCAGGACACAAATGTTTTTTTACACAATTTCCGCCATTTTGTAGTCTCAAAGTATGGTGTTTGCCACTAGTAGGATTCCAAAAACATACATTTATTTATTTATTAGTTTGGTAACCCAAATTAGTAAGTGAAAACCTTAGAATTTGACAATTTATTCGGAGTGCTGATAATTTGGTGCAGTGCTAGCGTTTGGGTTATTGCCCCTACTTATTGCGATCGCTTGCGACATTTTTTTTTTCGAAAAGGAAAGGCTGTGTATAAAATCCGCCAATACATTTGCCTGCTGTTAAAGTGTATTTAATTTTAAAAGAAATAATTTCATTCATTTTAGTTTTCACATGAGCGGATCCCAGGGTACAAGTACTTACGTTAATGTTAATTTGGAAAAATAGACTACCACCGTAATACAGCAGGATGGATGGGTCTAACGCGATTATAAGGGTATCAGAAAAAGGAGGCGCTTTTATAGCCGTTCCCAGAACCGTAAAAGTCACAAACGTAGAAAGATGTTGTAAAAACGTTACAGAATTATCTAGATGGAATACCTTCAACAGTTCGATGAAGTTAACCTTCAGTTACTTTAAGAATAGAGGAGACATGACAACTTCAGTGGATTTCTAAGAAAAACGAAAATAATGATGTACTATTATACTGTATTCTTCGAGAAAAATAAATACTGGTTGCATACAGAAATAATTATTCTATCTCACAAATGGCGATACCTACTCTTCAAACATACCTCATATTTTTACATTTTTCTTTAGAAACATAGAATCTATCTCCAAGTTATCTCACCAAAAAATATTTCATAGTTTATTTCCGTTGTATTCAAGGAAATTGGTAGCATATTTCTTGAAAACCATCGTAAGAATTTGAATAAGAAATACATATTTATCTGAAATCTACAGCTGAATTCAGATGCCTCATTTTGGTGAAAATGATTAATGTCGAGAATCTCTCAGACGGCCCAAACATTGGTTCTCGATCGGATGTAAAAGTTTAGAGTTTAGAAAGTGTAGAGCTTTATTTTGACAACCTTCTACGAGATAAATTGAAATTGCTGTACTTGCCAGATACATGCGACCAGCGGCCGGCAAAAGTTGTATGAAAATCGATATCCGTTGTGTTTAGCGGCCAAATAAATAACACAGTAAACTCATATCTGTCGTGTTATTTAAAAATGGAACTATCTTTTACTCTGAGACATGGCAACCAAGGAGCTAACTTATCAAAGGTTTTATTAAAATTTGGAATTGGCTTGTAAATAGAAAACGGTTTATTGAAAAAAAAAACAAATGAACTTTTCAAAGCAAGAAAAATTATTGTTGTTTGTGTGCATCATTCATTTTGAAAAGTAATTGTATTCATTTCCTCGCATTTTTTGAGGAAAAGTTTTACTGACCATTTTACTATTTAATAATATATTAACTGTCTTCTTGAAAAAATAATGGTGATATTTACAATTAAAACCCGCATGTATCACAACCAGTCATTACCATCATTATACCTTCAGCAAGCCTTCAACGATAATATTTATTTTAATTTACACGTAAACTAGCGGCCCGTGCGTCCGTTTCATCTAATTCTATACCCTATGACACTCACAAATAACGTAGCTTTCTATTAGTAAACGAATTTTCAAAATCGGTTGAGTAGATACAGAGAGTTTACCCTCCCCCCCCCCTACAACCTCACAAACGAAACTTTACCTCTTTATAATACTACTAGCTGTTGCCCGCGGCTTCGCCCGCGTGAAGTTCGGTAACTGTCCCACGGGATCATACTAAAGGGATAATAGTGTCCTCCATGTTAATCCAGGTTATAAACTATCTATGTGCCACATTTCATAATCATCACAATTATTATTATCACAATCACCATCACTATCACAACCGCCATCATTATCACAATCACCATCACTATCACAATTACAATCACCATCACAATCCCCATCACCATCACTATCACAGTCACCATCATTATCACCAATTATCATCATTAACACAACCGCCATAATTACCACAATCATTATCACAATCACCATCACAATCACCATAACAATCACAAAAACCATCACTATCACCATCACAATCACCATCACAATCACCATCACAATCACCATCACAATCACAATAACCATCACAATCACCATCACAATCACCATCACAATCACCATCACCATCACAATCACCATCACCATCACAATCACCATCACAATCACCATCACAATCACCATCACAATCACCATCACAATCACAATCACCATCACAATCACCATTACAATCACCACAATCACCATCACCATCACAATCACCATCACAATTACCATCACAATCACTATCACAATCACCATCGCTATCACCATCACAATCACCACCACTCTCAGAATAACTATCACAATCATCATCACCATCACAATCACCATCAATATCAGTATCACAATCACCATCATCGTTATCACAATCACTATCAGCGTAATCACAACCATTATCATCGTATTCACAATCATTATCATCACAATCTCCATCCTCGTCATCACAATCATTATAATCGTAATCACAATCATTATCATCGTAATCACAATCACTATCATCTTAATCACAATCATCATGATCATAATCGTAATCACAATCATTATCATCGTAATCACAATCACTATCATCTTAATCACAATCATCATGATCACAATCGCCATCACTATCTCAACCACAATCAAAATCACAATCACCATTACCATCACAATCACCATCACCATCACTATCTCAATCACCATCACAAACACCATCACAATCACCATCACAATCACCATAACAATCACAATCACTATCACAATCACAATCACCATCACAATCCCCATCACTATCGCTATCACAATCACTATCACAATCACCATCACCACCACAATCACCATCAAAATAACTATCACAATCACCATCATCGTTATCACAATAATTATCATCGTAATCACAGTCATTATGACACTCACCATCACTATCTCAATCACCATCACAATCACCATCACAATCACCATCACAATCACCATCACAATCACCATCACAATCACCATCACAATCACCATCACAATCACCATTACAATCACAATCACCATCACAATCACCATCACAATCACCAACACAATTACCATCACAATCACCATCACAATCACCATCACAATCACCATAACAATCACAATCACTATCACAATCACAATCCCCATCACTGTCGCTATCAAAATCACTATCACAATCACCATCACCATCACAATCACCATCAAAATAACTATCACAATCACAATCATCGTTATCACAATAATTATCATCGTAATCACAGTCATTATCACACTCACCATCACAATTACCATCACAATCACCGTCACCATCGCTATCACCATCACAATCACCACCACTCTCAGAATAACTATCACAATCATCATCACCATCACAATCACCATCAAAATCAGTATCACAATCACCATCATCGTTATCACAATCAATATCATCGTAATCACAATCATTATCATCTTAATCACAATCATCATCATCACAATCTCCGTCCTCGTTATCACAACCATCGCTATCACCATCACAATCACCGACACCATGACAATCACCATCACCATCACAATCACCATCACAATTACCATCACAATCACCATCACAATCACCATCGCTATCACCATCACAATCACCACCACTCTCAGAATAACTATCACAATCATCATCACCATCACAATCACCATCATCGTAATCACAATCATTATCATCGTAATCAAAATCATCATCATCACAATCATCGTCATCATTATCACAATCATCACAATCATCGTCATCATTATCACAATCATCATCATCGTAATCACAATCATTATCATCTGGATCTCAAAATAAATGCCATTTTCGTAATCAGCACCCCTGATAATCTCGGTATCGACACCCATATTGATTTATAGACATTTCAACCCCATCGCACAGGGAATGGTAGTATTTCAGGTCTGCCACATTAAATCTTAAAATCGTTGTTTTTGTAATACACCCGACCCAATTCACCATAAAAACAATACTTATCCTGAATTTCAGGCTTTGTTACCCCATTTCCCCCTTTAGGGGTTGAATTCTGAAAAAAAACTGAAACACAAACGTTAACTCATTTATCGATAGGAGTACTCCTGTTAAGTTTCGAATAAAGTAGTCTAACTAATCTTATTTCCCCACGTAATCTTTGGACTCCTGTTCCAACCCCTAAGGGGGTTAATTTTGAAAATTCCGTTCTTAATGCACCCCTAAACCTCATAAAGAACCTTTGTGCCAAATTTGGAATCTCTAGACTCAGCGGTTTGGGCTGTGCATTGATTTTTATACTTTGCCACCCCATTTCCCCCTCTTAGGGGTTGAATTCTGAAAAAACCTGAAACCCGTTTCTACTCATTTATCAATAGGAGCACTCCTGTGAAGTTTCGAATAAAATAGTCTAACTAATCTTGTTTTACCCATACAAACTTTGGATCCCCGTTTAACCCCCTTAGGGGTTGAATTTTGAAAAATCCTTTCTTAGTGCACCCCTAAACTACATAAGGAACCTACTTGCCAAATTTGGAATCTCTAGACTCAGCGGTTTGGGCTGTGCATTGATTTTTATACTTTGCTACCCCATTTCCCCCTCTTAGGGGTTGAATTCTGAAAAAACCTGAAACCCGTTTCGACTCATTTATCAATAGGAACACTCCTGTGAAGTTTCGAATAAAATAGTCTAACTAATCTTGTTTCCCCATACAAACTTTGGAGCCCCGTTTAACCCCTTTAGGGGATGAATTTTGAAAAATCCTTTCTTAGTGCACCCCTAGACCACATAAGGAACCTACTTGCCAAATTTGGAATCTGTAGACCCAGCGGTTTGGGCTGTGCGTTGATAGATGAGTCAGTCAGTCAGTCAGTCAGTCAGTCAGTCAGTCAGTCAGTCAATCAGTCAGTCAGTCAGTCAGTTTCTTCTTTTATATATTTAGATTAGTATAAATAACGGCGTTTTGCTTAGTGTAAAAAAGTGTGTGTTGATCTGTGGTGCAACCGACTTATGTAGTACCAGGATATTAGCAATAAGTAGAAGCTTACCATTTACGATCACGATTTTAAATTACCCTGAATAAATTCTGTCTTTGCGTCTGTCTGTGTACTGTACGTACCTCTGCAGAAATTATATAAATATCATGCATGGGTGTAACAAATGCGTGTTTCTCAAGATTCCTCCTTCACATGACACTTCTAACAGCTTTAAATGCAAATACGGCACACGCATGTGAACATTTATAATAAACTAGCTGTTGCCCGCGGCTTCGCTCGCGTAAAGTTCGGTAATTGTCCCACTGAATCATAATAAAGGGATAAATAGTATCCTACATGTTATTCCAGGTTATAAACTATGTATGTGCCAAATTTCATAATAATCACAATTTATTATTATCATCAAAATCACCATCACTATCACAACCACCATCACTATCACTATCACAATCACTATCACAATCAAAATCACCATCACTATCACAACCACCATCACTATCACTATCACAATCACTATCACAATCACAATCTCTATCACAATCACTATCACACAATATCACAATCACTATCACAATCACTATCACTATCACTATCACTATCACAATCACAATCACAATCACAATATCACAATCACTATCACAATCACTATCACAATCACTATCACAATCACTATCACTATCACTATCACAACCACCATCACTATCACTATCACTCTCACTATCACTATCACTATCACAATCACAATCACTATCACTATCACTATCACTATCACTATCACTCTCACTATCACTATCACTATCACTATCACAATCACTATCACAATCACTATCACACGCTATCACAATCACTATCACACACTATCACAATCACAATCACTATCACACGCTATAACAATCACTATCATACACTATCACAATCACTATCACAATCACTATCACAATCACTATCACAATCACTATTACAATCACTATCACAATCACAATCACAATCACTATCACAATCACTATCACAATCACCATCACAATCACTATCACTATCACTATCACTATCACAATCACCATCATCGTTATCACAATCATTATCATTGTAATCACAATCATCATGATTACAATCGCCATCACTATCACAACCACAATCATTATCACAATCACAATCACCATCATTAACACAATCACACCCACCATCACATTCACAATCGATATCCTCGTTTTCACAATCATTATCATCGTAATCACAATCATCTTCATCATTATCATCGTCACTGTCATGATCACAATCACCATCACCATCGCTATCACCATCACAATCACCATCAAAATCACTATCACAATCACCATCATCGTTACTACAATCATTGTCATCGTAATCACAATCATTATCATCTTAATCACAATCATCATTATCACAATCTTCATCGTAATCACAATCATCATCGATTGGAGTACTCCTGTTAAGTTTCGAATAAAGTAGTCTAACTAATCTTATTTCCCCATGTAATCTTTGGACTCCCGTTCCAACCCCTAAGGGGGTTAATTTTGAAAAATCCTTTCTTAATGCACCCCTAAACCTCATAAAGAACCTTTGTGCCAAATTTGGAATCTCTAGAATCAGTGGTTTGGGCTGTGCATTGATTTTTATACTTTGCCACCCCATTTCCCTCTCTTAGGGGTTGAATTCTGAAAAAACCTGAAACCCGTTTCTACTCATTTATCAATAGGAGCAGTCCTGTGAAGTTTCGAATAAAATAGTCTAACTAATCTTGTTTCCCCATACAAACTTTGGAGCCCCGTTTAACCCCCATAGGGGGTGAATTTTGAAAAATTATTTCTTAGTGCTCCCTTAGACCACATAAGGAACCTACTTGCCGAATTTGGAATCTCTAGACTCAGCGGTTTGGGCTGTGCATTGATTTTTATACTTTGCCACCCCATTTCCCCCTCTTAGGGGTTGAATTCTGAAAAAACCTGAAACCCGTTTCTACTCATTTATCAATAGGAGCACTCCTGTGAAGTTTCGAATAAAATAGTCTAAATAATCTTGTTTTACTCATACAAACTTTGGAGCCCGCCCCTTAGGGGTTGAATTTTGAAAAATCCTTTCTTAGTGCAACCCTAGACCACATAAGGAACCTACTTGCCAAATTTGGAATCTCTAGACTCAGCGGTTTGGGCTGTGCATTGATTTTTATACTTTGCCACCCCATTTCCCCCTCTTAGGGGTTGAATTCTGAAAAACCCTGAAACCCGTTTCTACTCATTTATCAATAGGAGCACTCCTGTGAAGTTTCGAATAAAATAGTCTAACTAATCTTGTTTCCCCATACAAACTTTGGAGCCCCGTTTAACCCCCTTAGGGGGTGAATTTTGAAAAATCCTTTCTTAGTGCACCCCTAGACCACCTAAGGAACCTACTTGCCAAATTTGGAATTTGTAGACCCAGCGGTTTGGGCTGTGCGTTGATAGATGAGTCAGTCAGTCAGTCAGTCAATCAGTCAGTCAGTCAGTCAGTTTCTTCTTTTATATATTTAGATTTAACAAATCTCTGGTAGATATCGTAAAGTATCTTTTGGATCGGATAGCAAAGAAAAGATAGAATTTTCTTTATGCAAAAAGTACAGACATAATTATATAAAACTATATACGGTGAATGGGCTCTGTCAGTTGTGACTGGTCATCTCTAAGTTGCCATGGCTTATTTGAATGAATTACTTTGGTTTTTGAATTGTATTTTTATTTTTGTTTTTTTTTTTTTACTGTGGTCACTTTTAACGTGCACATCTTGCTACATTGTTCTCACATAATATACCATCTCAACATGAATAATGTAACCAAGCTTTTGTAACAATATTCTGATTCAAAAGAGTGTCCATGGAATTTCTTGCCCATTCTTATCCATAGAGAATGCTAGGGAATGGGCAACTACATTACTTTCACAGTTTTTATGTCTTATAACTGGGACTGTACTTAGCTACATTTAATTTTCATCTTTGTTTCGACAATTCAAAAGTGCCTGTAACTGGCTTACTTAAAATAAATTCTTTGATTTTGATTTTGATACCGATGCACAAACTGCTACCACGTATTCAGCACAAATAATGAAAATAGAGTAATTTTTTTGTTATTATTATTTTTAATTATCGTTAAGAAACCTGGACTTATAGTCTGAAATCACCAACCCGTCTTGAGCAAGCGTGGTGATCAATTCTCGTGTCTTCTCTTTATCAGAAGAAGCCTTTGCCCATCAGTGGGACAGTAATAGGCTGGTATTATTATTATTTTTACCTACTTTCAATATTTTTTTTAAATGTTCAAAATTAGAATTCACGTTCATTCATCGTAGTAGGAGCTCCCAATCTGAATAAGGGCGTGAGAACGGTCCGCGAATAAAGTATGGCAAGGCAAGGAGTGCTTGAGATTTGCTTAAAAATGATGAGAAGTCGACGGACTTCAGACCGCTCCTTTTTGTAATGTTTTCATAAGTACGTATTGTTGGCTCGGAATTAAAGTATGAAAAGATGTAAATTGTAATTTTGTGCAAGAAATTAAAGGAACGATAGAGGTTTGAATGGACTTTGTGTGGTCGCTAATTTTGATTAAAGAACTGGATATTCATCATCCACCTAGCATTTTCCCAATTATGTTGGGTCGGTTTCCAATCTAAACTGTTGCACCAGTATTTAATGTGGAACGACTGACAATCTGACCTACACAACGAAGTTATTAAGTAACACGATACTCCTTGGCAAAACGAAAACTTGAAGTGTTAGGTACTAACGTAGTTCTAAGGTCCTTTATATTAACACAGTTTGTATTTTATCACATGTAGGTATGTTAGTCTGTAAGGTATATAAGGGCCAAAGTTGCCTGAAAATAAAGGTTTTATTATTATTCTTAAAACAGGCTGTCAGACTTGTCAATTTATTTTTAGGCTGTGTTTTCCATTGCGATCCATCCGATTTCCTAAAAGTACTAAGTAATCTAAGGCATTTTTGATTTCAAATTTCCAACCTTGGAGATCCAGTTAACTTTACCTTCCATCCTACCCATGGTAAATTCTTTCCATAACATTCAATAGAAACAGAAATACAATTGGCAGAAGAGAATCGAAGAAAAAAACGTGTTGTGCCGACCCCAAGTAACATAAGGGCAGTAAGATGGTGATGAACGTTAAATGACAACATAACCTCATACATAAAAAGCATGTACACGAATAAAAAAATCGCTAAAGAACTTTTCACACCACCTGCTCGAAAATGTCAAATTATATGTCAAGCAACCTTAACCTAAAGTGAGTCATTAGTGGCCGGGGGCACAGCCGGTCAATAATTTTGTACTGGATTTCATTATGACCCGCTAGTCAATAATGTGATTTGAATTTGGAACACCCTTTGGTGCCAGAAAGAGGAAAGCTGTTCTCGATACCCTTACTACGCGTGGATGATATTCTCGATTTCCTACAAAATCATAACGACTGCTTCTTCATATCGTTGCCATGTTTTCGAAGACACAAAGAATAATTATTATATTGTAAGAATAATTAGATAACTACGAACCATTTTTTAAAAGGAATGGATTAACATTAAAACGGGCATTAATAACAACAAATACCGTACCGCGCGTAATACCGTATTAGTAATAGGCTGTAACATTAGTTAATTATTCTTACTGTTTGTTTATATAATAAATACTTTGTTTTTCGTACTATGGCTATTATTTTCTCACAGTAGGTGTAAAAAGTAGAGTATCCTCCTCTGGGCTAAAGGTGTCTTTGCCTTGTGCTAACTTGAATCCCTCGCTGCATACAGGATTCTTGTATTAACTCCCTCGCTTCGCTCGTGAGTTAAACTCTTAACTCACTCTTTTTACACCTACTGTGAGAAAATAATAGCCATAGTACGAAAAACAAAGTTAAATCCCGAATCCTTCATTGCGCTCCAGATTCAATATGACGCCCGTGACATAAGACACAACTTTAGCCCCTCGGTGCATAATCTACTATTAACACAGTCAGAGCTATTGCACTCCATGTGTAGGCATGAGATAATTACCTACCGCTTCGCGCATATTGAATATGCAAGCTCTCTAGGGCTGTTGCGCTCCAGCCGTGCGTAACTGCGTACGTATGCCGCGTTAATTTTTCGCGCTCTTTTGACCTTGCGTCGCGTACCCAGCTACTCGTGCTTCGTGTTTGTTAACTGACTGATTTATTGATCATTAATCATTACTAGTGAAAATAACAAGCCGGATAAACTGTTGCTGTTAATAAATGTAGAAAAAATTGTCTTTTTTATATAAATTTCACTGCTCCATGTTCATGAAAAGATAAAAAGGCTTGGGATTAAGCTGCTCCAATGAAATTTGCTCTGTGAATGTCGAAGCTTCGGACTTCGCTTGTTTATTATTTATTCATTTCTTTTCCTTTTTTTGTTTTGGTTTTCCTTTTTTTATACACTCTGACATTTAATGTTTTGACATGTATTTTATTATTTTTATACACTCTGACATTTAATGTTTTGACATGTATTTTTTTATTTTTTATTATTTTATTTGACATTTACTGATTTGACATGAATACTTATTTTGTTAAGTATTTTCCTTTTTTTTATCATCATTGTGCCTTTTAATGATTTTTGTGATTTTTGTTTACATTCTTTTTGAATAGAACTTGTTGTGAATTTTATATGATTATTGTGAATGTGGGGACCGTGTGGGTCACATTTATATTTATTGTTTATTTTTTCCCACAACTGTCTGACAGTTTGAGTACTCTAAGCGACCTACCCAAATGTCCTTTCTTTGGTATTGTTCGTCGTTTCGTTGAGCTCCTTGAGTTATAAGTCGAGCTACACGTTAACTGACAAATGCTTGCACTGACTGGACAGGTCCACTCAAAACTGTATGGTTCTTTCATCAAAAGACCATATCAGACACTAATCTGCATAGTCTTCATGTGAATTGAGCAAGATTGTCTGGACTTTAAAAGAGACTATTACCTCTGAGTTTGTTTCGGCTGTTTCTTCTCAGAGTAGTCAGGTACGAAACACCGGCCCCATCTAGTTTTAAAAAATGGCGTGTAAAAGTGTTTGTAAAAACCTACTTGCAAAATAAACATAATTTATCATTTATCATGCTTCCCATCAGAGTTTATTTTAAAATGACCTATTTGTTAGATTTCGCATTTATGCTGCTATTAAATTTAATAAGTACCTCGTAATTTTAGAGAAGGCAAGATATATATGAGACATTATAATAGAGTAAAACAATTGTAATTATAAACGGTTTAATTAACATTTAAATAATAATACATTAAAATACGAAAATGTTGGTAGTATTTTATTTTGTGTACTTGAGGCAACCCTGCCGACTGACCATTAAGCAGTGAGACGCCGAATAAAATACGCTAACGCGTGGCGTCAAGGCACAATTTAGATCGAGGGGGCCCAGTTTAGGTATTTATAATGTCGGCTTTCTTCAAGATCAAAGGAGTGCAACTTCTGTACGCAGGTACTATTATCTATTCTGTGACACAGTATAAAAAAGCGGTCAGTAGCAATAAAGTTAACCGCCCGCAGGGATTTCTACATAATTTCCTTGCTGCCGACGTTATATTCCTAAAGTTAGCATCAGAATCAACAGCGGCTTTTTAAGAAACCTTTAGAGGTTATGCTATCCTAGCATCTCTGTTCTATGATAGAAAAGGAAGGACGATTATTTGTATAGCTCTACTTCTTTCTGAAGAACAGATTTACTTTTAAATTTATTAAAGAGGTTCGAGTTCGACAAACTTAAATATTCTTTTTTAAATGTATTAAATAAATTTTTCTTGGCCAGTTTTGTGAATAAGATTTGATGCTTTGAATTCTATAATTAAATTTGAATTTATTATCATGCTTTGAGTAAAAAGTTTGTAGTTTCAAAATATGAAATTCCCATAAGTACCTACTAACTCAGTGTAATGGTAGGCAATAGTAATGTTGGTCTTTATTTACTGATTAAGCACATATTAAGCCTGTCTAGTTATCATATGTCTCAATCTAGTTAACCAATACCGGACTATCAAAGGCATTGAGTTCTATGGGCCATTGAAACAGGACATTTGAGCATACAGAGCTAATTTACTGGTCGAATAATTACTAAGATGATAGTAATTATAGGCGGTTAGGCCATCATTAGATCGAATCTGATACTAGATAACAATAATCATCTCCTACACATAAACATGTTAGTAACCAACACAATCATTTAGGTACTTATAGCGTATATTGATGGAACTCGCAAGTAATACCAAGTACTAAGTTACCATCAATGCAGTTAGGTGTTAGACCGGTCGATCAACAACATCGGATATTATGACGTGTCACCAGCTCACCACACTATCTATTATGTGGGGACGCGCCACTTGCAGGGCCAGTGATTGATGTTCCTCGAGTTTATGTTACCCTAGTACATCATGGGTGATGACTGATGATGTATGACGGTTTGCATTACAGATCTATGGGATTTTCTTAAGGATTGATGATGTAGTTAGTGAACACAAATATAAATGGATTACGAAACAAAAACGGTTTTAGTCACAGTTTATAATAATGCAGGATGATTTTTTTTAAGAGAATGCAAGCTTTTTAGAAGGGTAAAGAGAAGAGCCAACATGTGCCTTGCAAAGAAAGGCTTTGTTTTGAGTACACATAAAATAATAAAATTACCCATTTCCACCCAAAACAAGACCTAAATCCAGTTTTAGTTACGTGACATACCAAGCAAGTTGTGTAAATCAGTTAAAATGGTTCGGACTGCTGTACGCATCCCTGGTTGAAGGGACTGTGGCTTGACCCAATTGAGGTCGGGCGAAACGTTGCGCGACAGAGCAGCTAACGGCGACGTAGTGTTGATGTCTCTGTGTTTTATGATGTCCTGCTACTTGATTGAGGTACGATATTGCTTGTCTTACCGAAATAAGGTTTCGTACTTACTGTAGGTGCTTGAAATACTTGAAGGTTGCTAAGAATTTAACATTTTTGTTTACCTGAAAAAAGAAAAATTACAGGAATTATAAAAACTGATAATAAAGTCACACTAACTTGAATACTTCAAGTACATAAATAAATAAAAAAAGGTGGCCTTAATGAAATACATAGATAGTATTTTAATTTTACACACCACAATGTTGCTGTCTGTTAAATAAATCATAATACTAAATGCTTTGATCCCTTCACAATCATCAACAGCTAGTATTATTAATGACCCATTTGACGGTACCCTTTCTTGGAACAATAAACACGTCCCCAAGATAACCTCGCCTATTATACTTAGAAGGTACGGAATTAGCGAAGCCGAACTAAGTCCAAACCATTATGTCAATTCCGTTTCACTTCCACGTATTACCTCATAATAACATAATTGCCAACCTATAATTGGTTTGCATTTGTTAGCTAGACGTAAAAATTGGACATAAACTAGAATAAGGCTGAGATTTCTGTGTGAACTAACTTATTAAAATAGTTGCAGTTTAATATTTTCTGTTATATCTAAAACCTTTCACCTCACCCAAACACACGATTTTTCCCAAGAAAGTAAACAGAAATGACTAAACAACACTTGCTACTTAGTTCGTGAGCTCGTGCCTAAATAATAACAGCCACTCGGGTCGATCTTTAGGTTAAGCCGTGCTTGCCTAGGTTGGTCTGTGGATGGATGACCACCCATTACATACCGAGTTTCCTCCGTGCCTCTGAAAGCACGCTAAGCAGTTGGTCCCGGCAGTCATTTGTGATCTTTGACAGTCGTTACAGGTAGTCATTAGCCCAAAAAGTCTGACAACCAGTCTTACCAAGGGGTATTGTATTGATAAATGATAAATGATAAATGATAAATGATGTTTATTTTGCAAGTAGGTTTTTACAAACACTTTTACACGTCATTTTTTTAAACTAGATGGGGCCGGTGTTTCGTACCTGACTACTCTGAGAAGAAACAGCCGAAACAAACTCAGAGGTCGTAGTCTCTTTTAAAGTCCAGACAATCTTGCTCAATTCACATGAGGACCATGCAGATTAGTGTCTGAGATGGTCTTTTGAAGAAAGAACCATACAGATTTGAGTGGACCTGTCCAGTCAGTGCAAGCATTTGTCAGTTAACGTGTAGCTCGACTTATAACTCAAGGAGCTCAACGAAACGACGAACAATACCAAAGAAAGGACATTTGGGTAGGTCGCTTAGAGTACTCAAACTGCCAGACAGTTGTGGGAAAAAAAAAAACAAAAAATATAAATGTGACCCACATGGTCCCCACATTCACAATAATCATATAAAATTCATAATAAGTTCTATTCAAAAGAAAGTAAATAAAAATCACAAAAACCATTAAAAGTCACAATGAATATATATTACCCAGTACTAACTGGGTTGTGGAGGTCAGATAGGCAGTTGCTCCATGTAAAATAATGGTATTTAGCTGCATCCGGTTAGACTGGAAGCCGACCCCAACATAGTTGGGAAAAGGCTAGGCAGATGATGACTTGCTACTTAATAATAATAAAATAATAAAATTGTTTATTTATCCGAATAACAGACACAGACACAGTTCAAAACAAGGTGACAAAAATACAATACAATAAGCATATGATTTAGTTTTGTACACAGAAGATTTAACTCTACAAAATAAGTCTATGCATACAAAATAATAATGAACCCTGTCTCTTAAACTAGGAGACCTGTATCTTAAGAGACAGTGATCGGCCAGAATTGAAATTTAATAGAACAAGTTTACAAGAGTGAAAGTGTGTCGATTTACTATTCTAAATGTACCTATATTAATATTTTTTAATCAAATATGTGTAAGTGTTGAGGTGTGTGTAACATGAGTGTGTGTGTGGGAAGGGAGTGTAAGTGTGTGCCGATGTATGTGTGTATGTGTATTTGAGTATTTGTGCGGTTTGTGTTTTTTTTGACGTGGTTTATAAGTCAAGCGATGTATGATAGCAAAGATTCTGTTTTTATATAGTCCTGCAGTATGAGCCAGTCCGATGTTTTTGATTTTACATTAAATTTATTTAGGTCTATTATGTCTAGTTCTTTCTGAATTTTTTTAAAGACTTGATGGCTTAAGACATAGAATTGGCGTCGCGCAAATGAGGTTTTGTACTGTACACCTGGGGGAACATATGTACGCTTGCTTGGATCAGATGGAGGCAAACGGGCATGTATCCTCAGGACAGATCGGAGAACAAAGAGCTGCCGGACCGTTAGTACTTTGCAATCAGCGTAAAGCTGCGTTGTAGGGTATCTGTAGGGTTTCCTCAACATAACTTTAAGTACAGCCCTTTGTGACCTTTCTGCTCGCAGAAGATAAGTCTTTGCTGCTCCACCCCATACAGTTATACAGTAGCCAATAATCGATTGGCATAGTGTGAAGTATACCATTTTGAGAATGTCAGTACTGGCGGATTCTCGGAGAGATTTGAAAATGTGTATAAGACGAAGTGTTCGAGTAGTCAGTGTATCGAGTTGTTTGTCCCATTTTAGTCCATCGTCTATGTGTACACCCAAGTATTTAACACTAACAGCTCTAGCAATGGAGGGGCATGAACACGATATTAGCGGATTCTGGCATGAGTGAGCCGTTATCGTAAAACTACTTGTAGGTTTGGTGTTGCACCGGATTGAAAAGGGTAAGTAATAGGTTTTATTTAGATTTAATGTTAACAGATTTATGTCAAGCCAGTTCATCATTGAAGACAGTGCAAATTCCGCCTTCTGTTTCACATCTTCCCACGAAATCCCATCAACCAGAATTGCTGTGTCATCAGCATATGCATAGATCCTACAAGCTGGCAATGACATTCTACAGAGGTCATCTATGTATATTTGAAAAAGTGTGGGGCCTAGAATGCTACCTTGGGGGACACCGTATAGCACAACCTCTTCGTTACTGTAGCTGGAGCCAATCTTTACCTGCTGGGTGCGATTCCTCAAGTAGTCTTTGAAAATTTCCAGAGCTATGCCACGTACACCCAGATACTCCAGCTTGGAGATTAGTTTGGGAACAGAAACTGTGTCGAAGGCTTTTGAGAGGTCCAAGAATATACCAAGGCACTTTGTTCTACTGTCCAGGGATTTAGCAATAGATTGCGTTAGATCCAATACTGCATCTTCAGTGGAGACACCAGACCGGAAGCCGTACTGGTTATCCTTAGTTACCATTCGTACATAATCTGTACGTGTACAGGCGCTGTCGTTTATGTTTCAAAGTGAATGAGAGTGCCTCGTGCTACGATCATTACAAAATAACTTATGTGCTTCGGCCCCGTTCACCATACACGTGCGCCAGTCACTACATACCTAAATGAACTGTTCCATAAAACCCCGACGATGAAAGCGCTCAATATTCGGTCCACGTGAATACTTATCTAACTCGTTTTTTGTCGTACAATTGCCGGCCTAACAAAAGGTTTTGCGTAACGAACTCTAACGAGTTGGCATAGTCGCGACAGTTAATCTCTGTGAATTTTAACTTATGTTTGAGCTATGTACCTATCTATGTACAGCGAGTATGTATGGTAGTCTGAACCCAGTTTAGCGTAAGAATTATGTAATGACGATAGATTTGAACTGTTGTTAGTTAGTCAGAGACCAGAGTCAGGACTGTGAACTTGTGCCCAATAGATTACATAATTGTAAAAATGTGGCTGTACTATAGGTTTTTTTATTTCGAGGATTACAGACAGTTGTGATTAATTTTTAGGGTTCCGTACCCAAAGGGTAAAAACGGAACCCTATTACTAAGAATTCGCTGTCTGTCCGTCTGTCCGTCTGTCTGTCACCAGGCTGTATCTCATGAACCGTGACAGCTAGACAGTTGAAATTTTCACAGATGATGTATTTCTGTTGCCGCTATAACAACAAATACTAAAAACAGAATAAAATTAATATTTAAGGGGGGCTCCCATACAACAAACGTGATTTTTTTGCCGTTTTGTCTAATGTATAGATAATGGTACGGAACCCTTCGTGCGCGAGTCCGACTCGCACTTGGCCGGTTTTTTTTAAATAATAATTGGTACGGAACCCTTCGTGCGCGAGTCCGACTCGCACTTGGCTGGTTTTTAGGGTTTCGTACCAAAAGGGTAAAAACGGAACCCTATTACTAAGACTTCGCTGTCTGTCCGTCTGTCTGTCCATCTATCCGTCTGTCTGTCACCAGGCTGTATCTCATGAACCGTGACAGCTAGACAGTTGAAATTTTCACAGATGATGTATTACTGTTGCCGCTATAAACAACAAATACTAAATATAGTCAATGGTACGGAACCCTTCGTGTGCGAGTCCGACTCGCACTTGGCCGTTTTTTTTTTTAAATAATAATATTTTGAAGAAATTAATACGGGCATAGAATTTGTCGACATTTATATAACTATATGGTAATGTAATTTCACTTAGCTTTGAAAGATTTCATCGTGTTAATAGAAACATCTCCACGAGTACTTGCAAAGTTCATCTATTAAAAGAAAAAATCTGACAATGGTGTCGATTCTGTTGTGCACAAACTAAACTTAATTTAGGCTATCGCTATCTTTTTCTCTCTAATAAAACGAGAAAGAGACGGACGTAATTTAGAACTGTCAAATTTAGTTGGAACTAATATTTCCATACAAATGAAGGGTGCACGTAAAAACATGTCGACTAAAAACACGGTGAAGCGCAAGGCATAAACTAGTTTGACATCTCTTACTTAGTTCATAGCTATAGCCGTCCTTATCTCGCACTGCCCTTTAGTAAAAAATAGCAATAGCCTAAATTATGTTTAGTTTGTGCACAACAAAATCGACACCAATTGATCAATCTATAGCTAGAGTAGAGTCACAGGGTCACTGCTATTTTATATGAAACTCAAATATAATTGACGAAATGAAGGGTAACATAACTCTGCTACTGATCCTTTCGGGAAACACACGGGCGTAATTTTACGTAACCTGATTCGTATTGCTTATACTCTCCATGGTTCGAACATTTTTGTTTATTTTTGGACATCCATCCACTGGTAAACCGTGGTAAACGTTTGCACAACAATCAATCGGTTTCTTTTTTTTTTACGACGAGGCATGAGCAACGTGATCCGTTACTATTAGAGCATAAATTGTTCAATTAAAATTAAAATAGAAGTGAATAAAAACTGGCCATGTGCATATCGAACTCACGCAGTAAATGTTCCGTGCCACCGCACAATTCTGTCATAAAATCCCCATAAATTTGGATTTTTTATTAGTATCGACGACTACGATGGATTCCTTTGGCACCCTTTAGGCAAGGTACTCTAAAAATACAAACACAACCTTTCATTTCCTACGGCAGTTTGTCACAAACGTATTTCTAAGCACTCGGTCGACTTCTAGACCGTACATAAAGACCAAACATACATATTTACTCACATACATCATTTTAGTAACGGAGCAAACATTACATGTAACTCCCAAGATATTCGCTTCAGCGGTTTTCGTTCTCGTTCAATAAACACATTCAGCCTAATTCAGGTGTTTCAGCACGCTTGGCTACTGAAATATAAAACTTATTTGTAATGTATTAGCATTTTGTTTTATTTGAACTTTTTTTTTTAAATTATACGAATTCAATGGAAGTTTTAGCGGAGTTTGTCGATGAAGAAGTATTAGGGGTACACGTGGCAGAGGAGGTGTACTCGTGCGTTCTTTTGGGGACAAAAGAGACTTGTCTCCATTTTCACAACACAGATTAATGAAATATTAAGCACTGCTGGAATTTTAACTACGCCTGAAACAAACGCTGAACGAACAGTACGATTTTATTTAGGTCTATTGACTTCAGTTAAGAATTTACTTAATACTACACGGCAAACCTATCTGGTTTCTATTTAAAATGAGGGAAAAAAATTGAGTTTACGTTTAGAGTCAAATGCTGCTGAAGAAATATTAATCTGTGACCTCTGTGTACTCACTACTCCGACTCCGTTAGCTATTGGTTTATTACCGCTTAGATTTAATTACTACACCCTAACTGAACCGTAATCAATCAACACCGATCACTTTCAAGCAGACGTATTTTTTTACCTAAAATCCAAAATAAAAATCTCCCTGACTAAATTACCTCGAGTAACTGATACCCCACAAAAATGTATTGCCGGCAAATTGTTCGGGACTCCAAAATAGCGTGAAAAATGAAAGTGAACAGAGCGTTTTTATTTTACACCGTTATTCCGGGTATTTCCACAAACATTCTCACGTTGCTTATACCCTGGTACTCCAGTGAAAGCGATCTTGCAATTTGATATTTAGATTCTTGATTTTTTTTGCGGGTTTATTTTTGGTGTTGTTGTTATAGGTTATATTATATTACTGGGCGGTACTTATGTTGGTTATATGAGTCTGTATATTATTATTACAGTAGAGTTCTTGTGGTTATGGAGCTTGAATGACATTGTCAAGAGCGCTATTAGCTGACATTAGTTAAATGGTTTTGAAAAAATAGATGGCGTCATTAGTTCGGACTATAGCCACGCGCAGAAAAGACCATGATGCACATATGAGGTGATGATGGTAATGATTGACCGAAACTGCGAGATTTAGTACGAAAACTGAAGAGGGATTTGAGAGTTCATTTAAAAACAAATGAAAGCTATTTCAATACTTGTCGACTCACACTTTCGGGCAAACGCAAATTCGTACTCTTTGAAGAACGAAACAAAATAGGGAACTACGAAATAAAACCATACGATCCATCAATAAACAAGCAGTTTCTACACAAAACAATCTGGCGAGTCATGGGTATTCTCTACACAGATGAAAAGAAAGTCTGATGACTCGATCTATCAATCATTTGGTTTAGGCTTACTCTTTAAAATACTTATTCTAAAGAAATAGACTCGCCTTTTGAATGGATTCAATAAAAACAGCACATATTTAGCATCCTTCCAGTCATTTTTGAACTGTCCAAAAGCTGGTCAGTCACAAAAGTAAAGCGTAGAAAAAGAGCAATAACTCCATTGATCTTAATCGCGTGGTTAGTGCCTAACGTGGTGTCTAAGTTTTTATGCAGCTCATAGGCTTCTTACTTGGCTTTACATGCCGTCAAGAAATATCTCTCAGGCATGCTGGTTTGGGCTGCGGGACTGTTCGAAAGAGATACCGCGGCCCTGGAGCACAAAGGGCTAAGAAGGAACCTGGATGGGTTTTAGTCAGTAAAAGTCTGACCCTCCCTTCCGCTCCGCGCAGAACGAGAGTCATTTGAATTCCCATACGAAAAAAAAGGCATGCTGATTTCTTCACGAGGTTTTCCTTCACCGAAGCAAATGATAAAATATAGAATACAAAAACATCAGTGTTGCGTGTGAAGGTCACACCATTAGGCTATTGATACGCAGATATATTAAGATATCATCATAGTATAAAATATATATTTTTGCAAAACTATATAGTGGTTTGTGGTCTTTTAATACCAAGAGTGTGGACAAACTAAAACTAATACCATTATCGTTTAATTTTATTATTTCGATAAAGGTATCGAGCGCCACTTCTTCAGTAGTGACCAGGGTTGGGGTTCAAATATCCGTTTTTCATTTAAAAAGTATGAATTTGTATGGGTTAATTTGTTGTTAACTTAAGTTATTTTTAAATCAATGATTATTTATTGAAAAATCATTTAAATTACATATACATTATAGGCAGTAGCTTGAAATTATCTAACATCTAGAGTTTGTCCGCGGTTTTGCTCCCCAAAATTATCCCACGGGAACGTTTAAATATATATCATAAGACACTCGGAAATAATAAAGCTTCCCATTCATCATCATCATCATCATTTCAGCCGAAAGACGTCCACTGCTGGACATAGGCTTCCCCCAAGTGTCGCCACATTGACCGGTCCCGTGCGACTCGCATCCAGCGGATTCCTGCAACCTTCACCAGGTCATCGGTCCACCTAGTGGGAGGCCTTCCAACGCAACGTCTTCCGGTTCGCGGTCGCCACTCCAGAACTTTTCGGCCCCATCGGCCATCCGTTCTGCGAGCAATGTGCCCTGCCCACTGCCACTTAAGTTTGGCAATTCTTCGGGCTACGTCGGTAACCTTTGTTCTCTTGCGGATGTCTTCATTTCTGATTCGATCGCGCAAGGAAACTCCGAGCATAGCCCTCTCCATTGCCCTTTGGGTGACTTTAAGCTTTCTGATGAGGCCCATTGTGAGCGACCACGTTTCGGTCCCGTATGTAATCACTGGCAACACACACTGGTCATAGACTTTCGTCTTGAGACACTGCGGTAGGTTGGACGAGAAGATACCGCGCAATTTCCCGAACACTGCCCAACCGAGTCGGATTCGACGATTGACCTCTTTCTCGAAGTTAGACCTACCTAACTGGACCGTTTGTCCCAGGTACACATAATCGTCTACAACTTCGAGAGTAGAGTCTCCGATCTTGACAGGAGGAGCTTCCCATTGGTTAAATAATTTTCGGAATCGGATCAGTAGTTTCGCAGATTTTTATCAATTTGGCTGTAGGGGGGTGTCATACATGCGAACTTTTACAAACTTTACCTTCATACCTGAGCAGCGGTGGCCCAGTGGTGTCGGCCTCGACTTACGAACAGTAAGTCGTGGGTTCGAACCCAGGCAGGCGCATTACTTTGTGTAATTTATTTCATCACCGCTGCTCTCAAAACGGTGAAGGAAAACATCGTGAGGAAACCGGCATGTCCTAGAACCAAAAATTCAAAGACATGTGACATCTACCAATCCGCACTGGGCCCGCGTGGTAGATTATAGCCCATTCCCTCTCATAGAGAGGAGGCCTGTGTCCCAGCAGTGGGAAAATTAATAGGCTGATGATTTATAAAGGGTGTAAAAACCTCTTAACGAAGCCGTAAGGCCCCGTCATTGTGATATATTTTTTTTTGCGTTCGCCATACCTAGGAACCTTCTAGTTACGGAGATATTGGGGGTCAAAGTTCCAACTTTTTGACAAGTTTTTGTTAATACAAGTTTTTAATGAAAGATTTTTACTTTAAATACCTCCACGAGCCCCGAACGGTGGATAGATTGAATCCATCCATCAGCACAATGTTTTGAGTGCGTTCCATGGAGTTCTACCACAAAACGTGATTTTTCACCCCACCAGTTGTTTCCCAGCAATAATTTTTGCGTAAAGTTACTTAGTTTGATGTACAGAATGCTTGGTTTGGCTCGTTAGTCGAGTAGTCCCAAGCGCGACTGCTGAGATGAGGTCTTGGGTACGATTCTCAGGTCGTGCAAAACGATATTGGATTTTTCCGTCAGATATTTCTCAGTAGCAGCCACGGAATCTGGATTTGCGCCCGGTAGATGGCAATAGGCTCGCCACCTATTACATGGAACTTAAACATAACTAGTGAAATGAAAAAACTAGTTTGTAACTGATGGCGACGAACTTTATGTAATTTTAAATTCTAGTATTGTTCTCAAGTGAGAGACATTTGTCTTTATTGAGAATAAAGTTTCTTTAAACCTAATGTGAGTGACAAACATCTATACTAATATTATAAAGAGGTAACATTTTTTTGTGAGTTTGTATGTTTGTAAGTTTGTATGTAGGGGGTAATCTCCGGAAGTAATGAACCAATTTTAAAAATTGTTTCACTGGTAGAAAACTACAGTATTCGTGAGTGCTATAGGCTATATTTGATTCCCGTACTCCCACGGGAACGGGAACTACGCGGGTGAAATCGCGGGATGTCAGCTAGTATAATATAAATTAAATATCACTTATCTGTAATTCATAATTTGTATATAGATGTACTGTGAACCTCTAAATTTTGTACATGTTATGCTATACGTATCGCTTGTAGGAAAGTCAGGTGCGTAGTATTCGTAACCGCCGAGCGTGTATACGTATGATCAGATGCATGACGATGTATGACGAGTATGTAAGTATCGTAGCAGGTGGTGGTTTGTTTTTACCTATCCCATGGCTAGAGTATGTAAAAGTTATGTATGTTCAAGGTGTATACTTTCAGACCATGAGACCTTTTGTTCTACGAGTTCTAGAAATTTGAAAAAAAAGAATGTTTAGGAACTGACGCGATTAACATGACTGGGAATACCTCAGGTGTCGTTAAAGCGGGTGCCCAATGTGGCATACGTCTAAAACGAATGTATCTCAAAAAGTTATAGAACAAAAGTTGAACAAAAGTCTGAGACACCACACGACAGGACTTGGGTTTATTATGTTACATCCAGCTGTATACATACGTATCGTATTTTAATACGGCTTTTTAATCGAACTATTTTTAGGACAACCCTACAAACGTTAGCACCAATTTTCCGGATTGATTACAAGGGTACCCCCTTGTAATCAATCCGCGAAATTGGTTTATTTACCTAATCGTTCTCAATTTCCATACTAGGCAAATAGTTCAGGTAAGTGCCTACTTATAGAAATGAGGAGATTACGACACGGAACTGGGTCAATTTTCTTTGGTGTTTCATACAAATTGATAGTCAATAATAAGGAGGAGCTTTTCTGACAACCAAGGAGGTGTGAAAAAATGACTTTTTCAAGGTCAAAGTCATTCCTGCACCTTTATGAACTTGGAGGGTTGTATTGATTATTTTGATGATTATAATTCTGTAACTAAATAAGTCTTACAGCTGCAAGTAATATTCTAATCAACATACAACCTAGCACTGGCCTGCAAATTGCAAAAAACGTAAGTAAATTTGAATTTCGCGGGCTGGTTGGAGTATTCACCTTAAACTGGAATCTTACTTCAACACAAGAAGAGTAACTTTGCATAACAGGTGGGATGTTTTGAATAACAAACAAATAAATAACTTAGTACCAGTGAAAAAAGACTTTAAATGTCACAAAAAAAACCAAGCCATTGACTAGTAACATGACTATCTGCTACGCCGTAGCACCGTAGCCGTGACGTCATGATACCTCAGCTACGTGACTACGCCGTAGCAACCAAAGTGCAATCCTCTTAAATTCAAACCTGCTTAGTTTCAAATAAAATATTTTTCGTCTAGATTCTTACAGACAGAAGAAAAACAACGGGTAGCCTTATTCCGTGTAAATGTATAGGTCCCAGGGAAGTAATAAATTTTACTTTTTACGTGAGTGTATTCGCTTGAAAAATCTAGTTTATTGTATCTTTTACACGTGGATGCAGTATTATTTATTGTTGTGATTATTAAAGGCTTTACAGTGGAAGAGAAGACGATAAGGTATAAAAATGAAAGGAATCTAAAATCACTCACTAACACTACACTACACTCACACACACAACACGGTTTACACTATCACTCTAATAATTTACGCTATCTACACTAATGTAGAAAGAGTAAATTATTCCAAAAACGACTTATTTTCATCTTGACGCGCACTGTCAGTTCTCCGTACTTTTTTTTTATCTTTACTATCTTCTAACTATGCAATAAGTGTTTTTCTGCGTATGATATCAATGCCAGAAACTTTTTAAATACTCTCGGAGTATCTATCTAATCTATACAACACCTACTTGTCTAAAAAAGCCGGATTTATGAACTGAAAGTCACCGAAAAGTTTAATTTGTGAGTAAATACTCCGACAAAGATCAAAAATTTGTTAATAAATAAAAATATTACTATAGGAATTTGATTCATGTACTAATAGAATACATAAAAATGTTTGTGGGATACAAAATGTTCAGTGAAACATTCGAGGAATTTTGTCTAGATTCGAGAAAAATGAGTCGTTTATCTACACTAATATTATAAACCTTCCTCTTTATAATATTAGTGTAGATAATTGTATTTTTGTATTTTTTTGTGCCTAAAAGAAACCATTAGAAAGCCACGTCTTTACTGAGTAACATAGGTTATATTTTATCCCCGTACTCCCACGGGAACGGAAACTATGCGGGTGAAACCGCGGGTGGCTAAATAATAACAGTAGCTCGGGCCGATCTTTAGGTTAAGCCGTGCTTGCCTAGGTTGGTGGATGGGTTACCACCCATTACATACCGAGCTTTCTCCGTGCCTCGGAAAGCACGTTAAGCCGTTGGTCCCGGCTGTCATTTGTAGATCTTTGACAGTCGTTACAGGTGGTCAGTGCTCCAACCCGTCTTACCAAGGGTATCGTATTACCCGGTACCAACTGGGAGGTCAGATAGGCAGTCGCTCCATGTAAAATACTGGTATTCAGCTGCATCCGGTAAGACTGGAAGCCGACCCCAATATAGTGGGGAAGAGGCTAAGCATATGATGAGTAAGTCACTGTTTGAAGCTTTTTCAGTGGCAGCCACAGAATCTGGATTTAAATATTACCTACACACCTACAACAACAAAAATAAATAAATATTATATTCTGTAACATTCTCTATCATCTCAAGTATCTGTATTCCTTTAGAAAAATTCTCGGAAGTCCTTTGGTCGACTTAAAAAGATAGATCGTGCACAAGACTCGTCTTTTCACATTGCAATGTCCCAGCTTTCCGACTAAGGAAGTTTCAAGAAAACCATTAATAAAATAGAGTAGTTTGCAGTATGATCTGCAGTTCTAAGACAGGTTTACACTATATTGAAAAGCTTGTTTAGAATGTAATTGACATGTTTGGATTGCTGGCATTTTAAAGTTTATATTAGTGTGGTTTCCTACAGCTTTGTTTAAAGTATTTTTTGTTTGCATGTTTATCTCTGACACATATTTTTACAATAGTATAGGTACTATGTGTCAGATACTAAACATGTTAGTTTTTAGCATGATTTGGCACACGGGTGACGAAACCAAACCTATTATGTAGATATACCTTCGGACAAAAGCCATTTGACTTAGCTTGAAGATGATTCAGATTAATAGTTGATAGTGAAGAGTTTGCGGATCGGCACACACCAAATAATCACCGCATTACCAAAAGAGAATACGTACAGTCGGGGTCTTTTCCGCCTGACCATTACATAGACGATAAGAAATTATCTCACTATTTCAGCTTAAACTATCATAGTTTATAAATACTCATATTGTATGAAGACATTTCTTATAAGTCGTTAAGAAAACTCTTGGTTCCTATACATCAAAGCCCTCATTATCACGACCTATTTTAAATCTGCAAAGAAATCAAGATGGCGCCTGATGTAGGAAGGTTCCCTGCGTGGGTAAGTCTTACTTCAGTCCTTGAGAAATGTTTATTTTTCTTGTTATTCTTTGAGTTCGAAAATACCTTTGCTTGTTTAGTTTTTCTTAGTAGTTTATTTAGTTATTGGTAGCTTACGAGACAATGTGCTTAGTTTTTATTTAAAGTTGTTTGTCGAAGAATATTTGACAGGCAAACGCAAAAGAACCAACGTTTTTCACTTGAAATAAAACTAAGTTCTAAAGACGTACTAAATGCAATTACACTTCAGAACTGACAGTCGTGCGACTCGAGACCGTTTTACTTCAAAAAGGAAACTTCAGACCTACAGAGAAAGATAAGCAAACAAATTTCTTGCACTGCTTCTCCTGAAACTTTCCTAGCCATAACAAACAATTTGCATTCAAGAGAACCTCGTGGCTAAATAATAAAAACCGTTCGAGTAAATCTTCAGGTTAAGCTGCGCTTGCCTAGGTTGGTCCGTGGATGGGTGACCACCTGTTACATACCGAGTTTCCTCCGTGCTTCGGAACACGTTAAGCCATTGGTCTCGGCTGTCATTTGTACATCTTTGACAATCGTTACAGGAAGTCAGCGGCTCGAAAGTTTGACAATCAGTCTCACCAAGGGTTATTGTATTACCCAGTTGTAACTAGGTTGTGGAGGTCAGATAGGTAGTCGCTCTATGTCAAATACTGGTATTCAGCTGCATCCGGTGAGACTGGAAGCCGACCCCAACATAATTAGAAAAAAGAAAAAAAAACCCGACTGCGCCATTTTGTTTTTTTTTTTATTTTTTTATTTGCATATACCCAGTGTCACTCTCACAGTAAATACGAATCTAACGACACCTCTCAAGCTAAAATCCATTGAGCCGTTCAGGCTGCAGAGCGTGCCAAACATTTGAATTTGGCGCTAAAAATCCGCCAATTTGTTTTTTTTTATTTTGATATACCCAGTGTCACTCTGACAGTAAATACAAATCTAACGACACCTCTCAAGCTAAAGTCCATCGAGCCGTTCAGGCCACAGAGTGCCAAACAATTATACATACATACATGTAAACATAACCCTCCTTCTGGCGCAGTCGGTTAAAAAGACAGGGGTGACCTGCACCTAACAATTTATTTTCCATCCACCCGCATTCTCCAGTTATCCCGCGATCTATCGAACTATGTCTCTGACTTTTCGGGTTACAATTTCTCAGTATTCTTAAACAGTTATAAAGTGAATATAAACATTTTTCTTCACCTTCTTTTTTATATAAAGAACATATAGGAAGCGACATGTCAGGTGTAAAGCCTTAGATAAAGTGTCGCGGCATGTTGCCAACCCTTCTCTCAGATAACGATATAATACAAGTCGGAACAAACACTTTCGCTGACGCAAATACGAGAATATTTTCTATCATTTTTTATAGGTCTGTGATTATTTTACTACTACTACTGATAGTAAACCTGAACGGAAGCTGAAGATGTTATATCTTTATATGTCACATCTTATGTACGCATCTTGATACCTATAGCAGTAATTCTATTAGAGGCATAAAATAATCAATATCTACACAGCCTTGACCTAACTGTGTTTCACGGTCAGCTTCCTATTAAAGGTAAGCTAGACAAAATCAGTATCTAATCGATTGTCACAAAATCAACACTCATCACACAATGATTACTCTTTTCGATTTAAAAATGAAATTGTAAAATAAAAATTAAATATTCATAATTACTTTTTATGATGACTGGTACACCGTACCGTACGGTGTAGTGACCAGTCATACCATACCATACCATACCATGAGAAACGTGATACGGAGTATTAAGCCCAATAAAACATATCATACCCAACATAACGAGCTAGAGCGGTCAGCATATATTATTCGTATTGAAATGTATGAGACCAGATGAGACTTGACTGATTGACTTAGAAGACGAGACATTGTCTCATACTTTTCAATACAAAGAATATATATAAGATGTTATATTACGTTCATAACACGATCATGATATGGTACGGTATAGTGGGCAATCCCTTACAACAATGTATTGCAATTCATCAGTTTTAAAAGGAGTCTCTCTATATTTTAAGACAATTCACTTTTGTTTAGTTATAATTTTGTAGTCAGTTGCAAATAGTGAGCGCTCCATCTCGAAACACAGCGGAAGAGAGACTGTTGAATAAAACATACACTCACTGAACGAAGGCGAAACAAACAAAATAACGAGCATATATACTGTTACTAGATGGGATATAACGGATATATTGATATAAAAATAACGTTTTTATCTACCTCCCCTTTTCTCATGTTACTTTAAGACGACTGAAAATGTTTTTTTTTTCTTCATAATTTCTTTTTCTTTTCTAACAGTCCTCACACGAACCATTCGTTTTTTCTTTAGTTTTCCTCCATCTATTCAAGTCTTTGCGTGTAATAGATGCTCTAATTACTTAGCATTCTGTCACTGTGAATGTGGCAGTGGGCAGGGCACATTGCTCGCAGAACGGATGGCCGATGGGGCCGAAAAGTTCTGGAATACGCATCGTCTTCCGGTTTGCAGTCGCCACACCGCGAACCCGAAGACGATGCGTTGGAAGGCCTCCCACTAGGTGGACCGATGACCTGCCCGCTTAGCATGAACGCCGTAGACACGAAAGAGAAACGACAAATCTTTTGTACATCTGTCATTGAATCGACAAAATGACAGATGAACAAAAGATTTGTCGAGTCTCTTTCGTGTCTACGGCGTTCATGCTAAGCGGGCTAGTGAGGATTGCGGAAATCCGCTGGATGCGAGTCGCACGGGACCGGTCAATGTGGCGACACTTGGGGAGGCCTATGTCCAGCAGTGGACGTCTTTCGGCTGAAACGATGATGATGATGATGATGAATGTTGCTATAATATCCCAACAGCACATCTAATCCTAGAAGTTAATTAACTAAGCCCTATTTCTGCGGCAGTTTACTCAATTATGTTCAGTTGTAACGTTACATTTTCCTGGATAGGATCCACAAAACTGTAAGGTCACTCTGAGCACTCACCTACCTAACTTTCAGTCTGGAGGGGAGCACTATTAAAAGAAATAAAGGGGACGAGTTATAAGAATTTATTAACAAAGATAATCTAAAGGCTGGAGCTACTTAATTACTAATGCCAGTGAAGCTGGCGGAAAGTACTGAAGATGAAACGCAGAATGAAATAAATAACTGAAGAACGTCCGTCTTCAGACTGTGGAGGAGGACCGAGGAACCATCAACTCTCAGGCCGTAGAGAAGGGCCTAGGGCATCTGTCTTCAGACGGTGGTGGACGGCCGAGGACCGTCAATCCTCAGGCCGTAGGAGGAGGGCCGAGGGCATCCGTCTTCAGACGGTGGTGGACGGCCGAGGACCGTCAATCCTCAGGCCGTAGGAGGAGGGCCGAGGAGCATCAAATCTTCATCAGGCTTGTGTAGCTCAAGGATCAAGGTTTCCAGGTGTTCTTGGTGAGGGTGCGGCACGGAGAGAGGCCGACTTAAAACCGAAGAATAAGGGAACTGCCCTTTTACATAATTATGTTTTTATGGAGCTTCTTAGAGGTGTTCCTGCTCTCCGCTCTGAACGTAGACTGCCCATTCCACCACCAGGCTCCTGTCAACTCCACATAATTTACATTTTAAAATTAGAAAATTATTAAAAAGAAAATCGAATGAGGTCGATGTGATTTACCTATACAACCTACAAATAGCTCCAGCAATAAATTAAAAATAAAACTAGGGTTGCCACTAACTGACATCACAAAATTAAACAAAGATTTAATAAAGATAAAAACTTAAATAACTTGAATTACAAGGTAAAAAGGCCAAAGCCGTTGCTAAGCCTCCAAGAAATGACCATGAAGCTACCTAGGGAGGACGAATGCTTAAATTTTCAGGTTAATAATATCCAAAAATGTAAGTAAAAAACATGTAAAAGGCATACACATTACATTACCCCGAAAACCCCGGAAAATTTTTGAATACAATGAAAAAATTTTCTTATTTAGCATTAAGAGAGCGTTAATCAACAAAAAAAAATTAAGCTAAATGAGTATATACAGTGATAAAGTAAGTTTAAAAACAATTAAAACTAAGATTCCCCATAACCCCAGAAAATTACTAACTAGAAAAAATTTCGAGGTTGTAAATAAGACCTTGCTCTTTCATACACCTTTCATCAACCTACCCTACACACTTCCTCAATCATACATCACCAGCATACTTAGGGGATATGGTTCACATTCAATGACGCATACTCCACAAGGAATTATTTTTAAGGTTTACGAAGGCTTATTTATTTAATTTAGGTGTCGTAATCCGCACCTGTTCTACAACCCGTAAAAATTAAAATAAATTATTTACAAAGTTTTTCTGCTTAAGAAAAGCAGCCAAGGTTTAAGAGCATAAAGTGCTTAAGAGAAGCCTTCAAGCTTTAAGTCAAGGGTCAAGGAGGGTCAAGGATAAAAAATTATTATCTAAGTTTAAAAAAGTACACTAAGGCTTATTTTACGAGTTGTGAGACCGCTCAACACAACGGCTTATTTAATGAGTTGTGCACCGCTCAACACAATGGCTTATTTAAAGAGTGGTGCACCGCTCTACGAAATTAAATAAAGGGATCTAACAAAGCCAAAAGTTTTAAGGGAAGGTAAACCTTGTGGAGTATTTACAAAACTTAAAATCTAATGTTTTTACAAGGAATAAAAGGTTAAATACTTTCAGAAATCTACACTTTAAAATCCTTGACGTGCCATTTTCCTCTAACACCGCTCTGATCCTCCAAAATGAAAACAAGTGGTGACAGTTTTTCCACAACTGTGCTCTTAATATATTTGGGAGCTAACTTGGCACTAAAATAGTTTCCAGCATTACTTAGAACGTAATTTTTACGCCAGACGGTATCACCGATATTAAATTCCTTAAAACTGTGCCTTGTGTTATAATGAGAGGCGTTTTTTTATGAGCCATGTATAGTGCAATCTGTACTTTATCGAAGATGACAGATAATAACCCTATATTAGCGGCATAAATATCCCGAGGAAGGAAGATTATTTCGTCCAGGTTCGGGCAACTAGAATAAAGTGAACCACATGTTATGATTTCCCGGCCAAAGACCAGAAAAGATGGGGAGAACCCTGTCGCAGTATTTACTGAGCTATTTAACGCTAATTGAATTTTTTGTAACGGAATGTCCCATGAACGGTGATCATCACCGACTAACTGTGATAACGCCGTGATAATTGTTCTATTATAACGTTCTGTTGGATTTACTTGAGGGCAATATTTAGGCGAATAAAATATAAAGGGAATTTTATACTTATTTAAAAAATTTTGAAATTCATTAGATTGAAATTGTGAGCCATTATCCATAATAATGGTTTGCGGTACTCCATGAACTAAAAATACAAATTTTTCAAGATATTGTATAATATTAGTAGCTGTAGCACGTTTAATAGGAAAAATAAGACAGTATTTTGAAAATGAACACGTAATCACGAGAATATATTGATTACGCTGTCTCGTCATAGGCAAAGGACCCATAAGGTCTAATGATATATTTTGGAAAGGCCTCGAGCAAATTTTTGGATTACCCATAAGACCATATGGAGAATGATTCGAATGTTTATAGGCAAGACATGTTTCGCAAGTAGAACACACTTTTGCCACTTCTCTAAACATACCAGACCAATAGTATCTTAAGGAAAGTTTCTTGTAAGTTTTAAAGATGCCAATATGGGGATTATTATTTACCAAACCATGGCAAGATTTTATCAGGTCCAGCCTCTCAGAGGGAGGAGGAATTTCCTTCCATGAAAAATCTTCATTAAGATCATCGTTTGAGTTAGAATAACGATATAACCTATTATCGCGGATTTTGTAGTTAGGATAATCATCAGGATTATCACGACATTTAGTAAAAAGTTTATTAAAATTTTCTAAATGAGACGCATCGTCCCTAGACACAGGTGCAACACTGTCAAAAATTACCGTATCAGAACCCCTAGGACGAGAAAGTAAATCTGGAACTACATTATCCCTTCCTTTCTTATGTTTCAGAACAAAATCAAAACATGATAGTCGAAGAGACCAACGAGCTAATCTCCCAGAAGGATTAGTCAAATTCAAGAACCATTTCAGAGCAGCATGATCTGTGTAAACTGTAAATGGTTTACCATTATCAAGATAACAACGCCAATGTTCAAGTGCAGCGATAACCGCCAATGTTTCGCGTTCAGTAGTAGAATAATTTTGCTCATGTTTACTAAGAGTTTTGCTCATATAAGCAATGACCACTTCAACATTGTTTTGATTTTGAGTCAGCATAGCTCCTATACCGTAATTAGAAGCATCGCAATGAACAGAGTACGGAAGGTCAAAATCCGGACAAGCTAAAATCGGGGTCGAAGTCAAACATTCTTTTAGTTTGGCAAAACTGAAATCTGCGTCCTGATTCCAAACAAATTTTTTTGGAGAATTCTTACCAGCAGCGGTTAATTTGCAAAGAGGGGAAGCAATAGAACTAAAATTGGGAATAAAACGGCGAAACCAACTACACGTACCCAGGAATTGCCTAACTTCTTTTTTAGACGTAGGAATAGGATAAGCTAAAATAGCTTCTATTTTACTAGGATCAGCTCTTAGTCCTTGCTCGTCAACTACATAACCAAGGTATTTGAGTTCTTTACGAAAAAACTTACTTTTCTCAAAGTTAATAGTAAGACCAGCATAAGAAAGCTTTTGATGAACTTTAAGTAACAGAGAGATATGTTCCTCAAATGTAGAACTAATGATTATAATATCATCTAAGTAACAGAATACTTTATTATCAAATTCAGGAGTAAATAAGTGATCCATGAGTCTTTGTTGAGTCGCTGGACTGTTAGTTAAGCCGAAGGGCATTACCGAAAATCTAAATGAACCCCTGCCAGGCACATAGAATCCGGTTTTATCCCTATCTTCAGGATGTAAGGGAATTTCCCAAAAAGCTTTGGCAATATCTATGCTAGACAAATACTTACAGCCTTTAAGGTTATCAAGTATTTCAGAAATAAAAGGAAGGCTATAAGCGTCCTTACGAGTAATTGAATTTAATTTCCTACTATCAACACAGAAACGCCATTCACCATTCGACTTAGGCGTAATAAGAACCGGAGATAGCCAAGGACTTTCACATTTTTCAATGACTTTTAATTCAAGCATTTTATCGACTTCGTTAATTAGAATCTTTTGTTTTTCAGGAGAGAGGCGATAACAACGTTGCTTAATAGGCAAAGCATTACCGGTATTAATCCGATGACAAATTAGATTAGTAAGACCTAATTTACCTTTCTTTTCAAAAGAAATGTCTTTAAAACGTTCGATCATATCCTTAGCAATATTTATTTGATTATGGGAAAGGTGATCGAATGACATGATTCTATTCTCAATAGCACAGTTCGTAAAATCTCTACTATTAAGATTAAGTTCAAGCGAAAATATCTTAGGACACAACTCAAATTCTTTCCAGAAGTCCCAGCCAAGAATCAAAGACGGATATATCTCTGGAAAAACATAAGCTTTAATAACACGAGTCCGATTATTATATCTCAACGGTAAATTGAAATAACCAGAAGATGATGATTTTTGTTTATTAGCAACCATAACTTGAGCTGATGACTTGAATAGTTTAAACCCTAGTTTTTGAATATCTTTATGAGAGTTATTTCCTAAAATAGTAAAACAGCTTCCACTATCCAAGAGACCCGAAAAACTGACATTATTAATAGATACATTAATAAACGGTCTATTACAGTCCCTTTCTTTGTCATAGATGGCAGAAATTGTTTTGTAACAAAACATAAAATTTCGGACAGTGTTTAACCACTGATTCCAATCGCTAAGATTAAATTTTTCAGTTTTAAAACTATTCAAGTCGCTATTTAGTTTTTTGATTCAGAAACCGGAGTACATTTAGGACAATTTGGGATTTTCACGCCTTTTAGACCACACTTGAAACAGATCAAGTATTTAGGTTGAGTACATGTTTTTAAAGTATGACCCGTAACTCGGCAACGCCAACAATAATCTACTTTGGGCTTATCCCGGGTTTGAGAGGAAAAAAATTTCGGAGAAGAAAGAGATTGTTTATTTTGTATCGTGTTAGAATGACCTAAATTAGAACTTTTTTTTAAAGTATCCGGACGGTAAGCGAACTCCGCAGCGCAAGAGGGGGTATCTGAAAATCTGGGTTCATGAAAGTTCTGATCTCTTTCCGAAATCTTTTCGTAGCTCTGACAAGTTGAGATTAAAGAATCAATTGATTTAATATCCTTTAGCGCAACGAAAACTGAATAACATGGTTTTATATTGTGTAGTAAAATTTCTAATTGGTCACTTTCTGTTAGTTTTTTAGTAAGACGATTGAACATGCCGAACATAATAGACACATAGACAATGATAGTCTCCGTCGCCCCTTGAGTCCGATTCCTAATAGCCTCTAATAATTTGTAGTCATAATCCTGTATTCCGAAATCCTTAATAAGCATAATATGAATCTGACCCCAAGTCAACGAAGGATTTCGACTATGCTGAAACCTAAACCAATGTAGCGCATCTCCGACAAAAATCTCAAAAGCATGTTTAACCAAAGTTACTTCTGAGATATTCCTAGAGATCTGAAATTCCTCTAACTTCTGCAAAAAAGACCTAGGACAAGTTTTACCGTCATAAGAAAACCTTTTAAAATCTTTCACGAAATTGCATGGCAAATAACAATTCTGACCCATCGAGGAAGACTGCTGCATACCCCAAGCTGTAGCGGGATATGGAACCGGTTGAGACGTAATAAGAACCTCAGAGGGTTCAGAAATTCCTGGGCTGAAGAAGGTATCAGCTTGATTCTGAGCAGGAGGGTCGGATTGGTTCTGAGTAGGAGGATTATGTATTTCTACCAACATATCCTCCTCAGTTTGAATATGATCTAAACCTAAAGCTTCGAAACGTTTTTGAAGTAAGAAAAACCGAGATCTTACGCTCGAGCATAACTCAATTAACGGTGGAACAGCAATAATACGTTCTAAACGATAATAAAGATGATTCATAAACGACTCAATCTTTTTTACACTACTACGATCCCCTGATGATTCAATATGTGAGATTTTACCGTCGATATAGTTGATAGTGTTCTCCGCCTGAGATAGATCAAGATGAAGAGGTATAGGGGAGGATTTTATGTCCTCCGATAAGACATGTCTAAGTTTAGTCATTTGATCCCTTAGGTTCGTTAAATTATCCGCTGGTTTTTCAGCTCTAATAGTCACCTCATATTCCAGTTCAAGTTTGTTTAAGTACGAGAATCTTATTGGTTTATCCATGATTAGTTTCAAAAGATAATACCGAGATTATTAATTTAGTTTAAGAAGTTTAAGTATTTATTTTAAGAGAGTCCAAGAGAGCGTTTGAGAGGGACTCAAGTCTAAGAGAGCATTTGAGAGGGACTCAAGTCTAAGAGAGCATTTGAGAGGAAACTCAAGTCCAAGAGCGTTTGAGAGGGAACTCAAGTCCAAGAGCGTTTGAGAGGGAACTCAAGTCCAAGAGCGTTTAAGAGGGAACTCAAGTCCAAGAGCGTTTGAGAGGGAACTCAAGTCCAAGAGCGTTTGAGAGGGAACTCAAGTCCAAGAGCGTTTGAGAGCGAACTCAAGTCCAAGAGTTTAAGAGGGAACTCAAGTGCTATAGAGCACTCAAGATTAAGAGTGTTTAGAACTCGTCCTTAAGAGTGTGGACCCGTGTTTAGGACCCGCACTTGAGAGTGAGGACTAGTCCTTAAGAGTTGGACTCGTGTTTAGGACGCACACTTGAGAGTGTGGACTCGTGTTTAAGAGGAGAAAGAGGGAAAGAGGGATCAGGTCAGGACCGTAACACCGTATTCAGTAAACTGAGTAAACGTCAGGGCAGCTCCCGTAATACAGTAGTCGGGTAAGCTCCGAATAAAACATTAAGATGGTCTGAGTACTTGAGAGGGCATAAGAATGTTTAAAAATTTATAAGACTCGAGAGGGTCCAAAGAAGTTTGATTAAAAATAATATTAAGAGTATGACACAGAGGGTGCAAAGAGGTTTGATTAAAGATATCGTAAACCAATAAAAACTGTATGGTGGTAAAATTTGGAACTAATGCATAAAAAGTTTGCTAAACTTTAGTACCTATTTTGGCCACCGCAAAGTTTGATTAAAAACTTTTTGCTGCTGCAAAAGAACTAGATCTCTATGGGCCTGTTACCTAGCAACGCGTGACAAATAACAAGTCAACCCAAAATAATTTTATGCTATTTTACCCGACTAGGGCGAAACTCAAAAAGGAGGTTATGTATATTATCTGTATGTATGTAAGTACGTTTTTTATCGAAAAATGAGGGATTTTTTAACGAGTATGTTTATAAGATTTTTGGTGTTATTGAATAAGAATATCACCCAAAATTATCATAACTCAGTCTAGATTAAATTCGTTAGAATTTCTTAGAAAAATCTAGATTTAGTTATTTTATTATAGCCCAAGGATTCAATTTTACGCAAAATTCGCGTATGGCAAATTTATAGTTTAGGATCAAGTATTTTTTAGTGTAAAAATGTATAGATTGCACTAGCCGTGTTATTAAATCAAAACTAAATGAAGTAATAGTTCAGAATATCTTAGTAAAGTATTTGTAGTGGGTGTAACGTAGTATTTTAGGGTTGTATAAACATCCACAGGATATTCTCCTGTTTCAGTCGTGAAGTGTCCCAACGACCCACTTGGGAGTGTCCACGAATGGATTAACACATCAAGCGACCGTTGGGTACGAATACCAGAGGGTAAACGTAGTGGTGTGCAAGTCTGTGGGATGCAGTATAGCGATGTTTTGGTAGAGAGTAAGTATAATATGAGATGAACGATTACGGGATATTGTCCAATAACCGTTGTAGAGTAACCAATCTCCAACCTTGGCAATGCCCACAAGTGGGTTAACACAACCAAGAGGCCGAAAGGGTGCCAATTATCTTTCGATAATGGAATGTGTGTGAGGTGAGGAATACCTAGATGATGTTTAGTTGTAGAAGAGTTGAGTAAGAGTTGAGATGAGTGAAAAGATGAAAATAATAAAATGCTTACCAAATATACTCACTTGGGGAAGTGTTATTTTCGAATTTTGAGAAGTGCAGAATGCCTAGAAATAATTTAAGAGGGGTGGGATAGTAAATATTTGGGCGCCAGTCTGTAACGTTACATTTTCCTGGATAGGATCCACAAAACTGTAAGGTCACTCTGAGCACTCACCTACCTAACTTTCAGTCTGGAGGGGAGCACTATTAAAAGAAATAAAGGGGACGAGTTATAAGAATTTATTAACAAAGATAATCTAAAGGCTGGAGCTACTTAATTACTAATGCCAGTGAAGCTGGCGGAAAGTACTGAAGATGAAACGCAGAATGAAATAAATAACTGAAGAACGTCCGTCTTCAGACTGTGGAGGAGGACCGAGGAACCATCAACTCTCAGGCCGTAGAGAAGGGCCTAGGGCATCTGTCTTCAGACGGTGGTGGACGGCCGAGGACCGTCAATCCTCAGGCCGTAGGAGGAGGGCCGAGGGCATCCGTCTTCAGACGGTGGTGGACGGCCGAGGACCGTCAATCCTCAGGCCGTAGGAGGAGGGCCGAGGAGCATCAAATCTTCATCAGGCTTGTGTAGCTCAAGGATCAAGGTTTCCAGGTGTTCTTGGTGAGGGTGCGGCACGGAGAGAGGCCGACTTAAAACCGAAGAATAAGGGAACTGCCCTTTTACATAATTATGTTTTTATGGAGCTTCTTAGAGGTGTTCCTGCTCTCCGCTCTGAACGTAGACTGCCCATTCCACCACCAGGCTCCTGTCAACTCCACATAATTTACATTTTAAAATTAGAAAATTATTAAAAAGAAAATCGAATGAGGTCGATGTGATTTACCTATACAACCTACAAATAGCTCCAGCAATAAATTAAAAATAAAACTAGGGTTGCCACTAACTGACATCACAAAATTAAACAAAGATTTAATAAAGATAAAAACTTAAATAACTTGAATTACAAGGTAAAAAGGCCAAAGCCGTTGCTAAGCCTCCAAGAAATGACCATGAAGCTACCTAGGGAGGACGAATGCTTAAATTTTCAGGTTAATAATATCCAAAAATGTAAGTAAAAAACATGTAAAAGGCATACACATTACACAGTAGAACATACTAATAACTCCAACGTCTTACCGGCAACATACCAAGACACCTTACAACATAATTCAACCTCCTCACCTTACCTACATTCCTGGTACCGTTACCGTTTCCATTACCCCTAAATCTTGACAAAATAAAGTGCAAACGGCCCGCCGACAAAACAAATTGTAGGCGCGAAAAATTCCATCCCCACTTGAGTTTCGCCGTGTTTAAATAAAAACACCATTATTTTTTATTACATCGTCGGTTTCGAGGGCAATTTTCACATTTTACAGAATACAGCCCGATTTATTCACGGTTATTAAACGCAATGGAAAGTGAAACGATGATGCTTTTTGTTTGTAAGAAGTTTCAATGAAAATTGGTTATAGGATACCTTATAAAATTTTTGATGTAATAAAAGTTTTTATTCAAAATCTAGTCACTTAAAATACTGCTCAAACCGTTCAAGTATATACAGTATGTAAAAGACCTCATCACGAAGCCGTCAACCAAGCATTCTGTACATCAAACTAAGTAAATTTACGCAAAAAATATTGCTGGGAAACTTTTTTTTTTGGGGTGAATAATCATTTTGTGGTACAACTCAATGTAACGCAGTCAAAACATTGTGCTGATGGATGGATTGAATAGTACGGGGGTCGTGGAAGTGTTTAAAGTAAAAATCTCACATTAAAAACTTGTATTTTAAAAAAAAAAATTGTCAAAAAGTTGGAACTTTGATCCCCAATATCACCGTAACTAGAAGGTTCCCAGGTATGGTGTAGAACAAAAAAATGATCGCAATTACGGGGAGAAAGAGTGCCTTTTGGCTTCGTTAAAAGGTGTTGTACACCCCTTATGTATACCACACAATGACACAATAGGGAATATGCATAAATTTTCTTTTTTTTATTTCGATACGGAATATTAAACTACTATAAAAATAATGACAAAACCCGAAAACAAGACATAAATCGGCCAAACAACACAAAAGTTATAACCATTTAAACTTTTGTTTCTATCTCTTTCTAGATAAACGGTATTTAGTATGGATTTTATACGTCGATACAGCGAATGACGTCATTCGCTGTATCGGATCTCTCTGTCTAATCAGCAGTTTCAAATGCTTATACCTTAGTATTTGTTATAGATATTAAAAAAATAATTTCACTTTGCTATTTCTGATGTAAATACGCTTTGTTTAGAGTGATAAAAAAAAATCATGCATATACCCTATTATTTTTACTTAGTTTATTTTACAAACGATAAACATATGGATAAAAAAGTTTTAATACAATAAACCAAACTTAAAATGTCACTTACGGGATATCTTCCGTGATTATTGTTTTGAGCACCTGATATCCCGTAAGTGACATTTTATGTTTAGTTAAATGTATGAACCGTGATAGCTTAAAACAAGTTTTACTATGCACTTAAGGGGGTGGTATCTGCTAACGAGAGGTTTACTCCATGTAACTAACTGCTCTTTGATGAGTGAATATAAATGTGCAAAAAAAATATATGTTGCTTATTTGACTCTAAACTTTAATTGGTACAATTGAAATAATTCTAACTTTATTATTACTATATGAAAAAAAAAATTCAAAGTGAAGCATTTTTTCTTTAAAATTTCGTAACTACTCATAAACGGCATTAAGATTTTTTTTTTTTTTCACAAGTGTTTTCCGTAATCGGAAAGTTTTAAGATTAAGCACATCTTTCACGATAGTTTGCGTAATTTAATCATATTAAGGCGCATATTAGACAACTCTAATGTTTTTATGGGCCTAAATGTAAACTTTTGACGACATTTTATTGGACGTCATTGAACATTAAGAGAAAAATCTCGGGAACAGCATGCCTTAACTCCTTAAACCTTCACAAATATTTGTCAATTTTTTCTTCACAAAGTTTACAATTGGCATTTTGATCTAATGATTTATTAGGTTATAATAAAATAAAAACCACTCATTTCGCAGTATTCGGCCCGCAGTGACTGACGTATCAACCATTGTGTAGTGCAAGCTGATTAGAACTTTATTCTAACAGTATTTCAAACGAAATTTGACACACCACAAATAGAGTTGCTAATTTAGCAGATAACCTATCCTTAAGGCAAATCAATCAAGTCTTGCAAAATTCACTCGCTGCGAATTATTTGCGCAACAAAGTATTTTTTTTTTTTTAAACAAACGGATGAAATAACACGAAATATTATTATTGCACATAAGTAACCATAATATAAGTAATAGCTAGTTATTTTTTTAAGTTCATTTAAGTGGATTATGTTAGGTAAATCAAGCGCTAGATACAGGTCTTTCGTGCCCAACATCATTTCGAGTTGTGTTTGCGCGCTTAGTGTATGGCAATAAAGAATTAATTTACAAATCTGTTCAGCGCATAATGACCTTAACATACTCGTCTTCAAAATGCGCTGATTAGTTTTTTCTAATTATCTTTTATTTTCTTAATTCAGAGGTCACAATTTCATCAAAATTCTCTGTTTTTATCTCTTAATAAACGGGTTGTTTCATAAAAACTATGCATCGTAAGTATGTAATAATTAAATTATTTTGATGCCAAGAGTTCAATAAAGCAAATACAAAAAAAAATTGCACCTAAATCACCTTACTCTAACAATAATAATAATCTCAAAAGACCTACAAGAAATCCCTTGCAATTCTTGTTTATAAACTCTTTTTTTGTAGGTCTTTTGAGATTATTATTATTGTTAGAGTAAGGTGATTTAGGTGCAATTTTTTTTTGTATTTGCTTTATTAAACTCTTGGCATTAAAATCATTTAATTATTACATACTTACGATGCATAGTTTTTATGAAACAACCCGTTTATTAAGAGATAAAAACAGAGAATTTTGATGTTTTTTTTTTTTTTTTTTTATATATATTACTCACAGCGCCATCTAGTGCCACACTAAGCAACGAGGCTTGTGTCGTGGACACCAGATAGTTGATATACTACATAGATACTTTTTGTTTGTAAATACCTACTTATTATACATATAAACATCCATGACTCGAAAACAAATGTCCATGCTCATCACACAAACATTTGCTCCGACCGGGATTCGAACCCGGGACCCTAAGAACGTAAGGCAGTCTCACTACCGCTGCGCCATTCGGGTCGTCAATTGTGACCTCTGAATTAAGAAAATGAAAGATAATTAGAAAAAACTAATCAGCGTATTTTGAAGACGAGTATGTTGAGGTCATTATGCGCTGAACAGATTTGTAAATTAATTCTTTATTGCCATAAACTAAGCGCGCAAACACAACTCGAAATGATGTTGGGCACGAAAGACCTGTATCTAGCGCTTGATTTACCTAACATAATCCACTTAAATGAACTTAAAAAAAATAACTAGCTATTACTTATATTATGGTTACTTATGTGCAATAATAATATTTCGTGTTATTTCATCCGTTTGTTTAAAAAAAAATATACTTTGTTGCGCAAATAATTCGCAGCGAGTGAATTTTGCGAGACTGCAGCCTTAAGTAGAATTAATGTAAGCTATAAGGCTACAATCTACTGTATTGTGATGTCAAGCGCCACATTTTTCTAGAAATCCTGACTGTGTAAACAAAGCGTAAGCTTCTTGATGAAATTGCTAAGTCCGCAAGGTGTTGCTGCATTTTTCTGTTAAAAAAATGTAAGTTACCGTAATACTTTCTCTGATTAAAAATAGACCGGCATAATATTTTATGGATTCGTAGTAGGTAAAACACTTGATAAAAACGAGTGAATAAATCACCTAAGAAATGTACATTGTAATGGAGCTTACTAAAGAAACATAAATAATCTAGTCATAATAGTCTGTATTAACTAACACAAAGTGTTCTTAGTAAATCAATACTATTGGATAGTTGGATGTTTGTTACGCAATCACACCATAACGGCTAAACTGATCTGAATGAAATTTGGCACACAGATAGATAACAGTCTGGAATAGCACATAGATTTTTTCTCACACACAAACGAAGAACGAACATCAAAATTTCCAGCAAACAAAGTCGCGGGTAACAGCCAGTATTTATATAAAACCTACTCATTTAAATAATAATAAATCTTACAGAGCAATCTTACGCTACAATGTACCAGGACAACACTACCGCAGAAGAGATGTAACATTAATGAACTAAAACAATTAAATGGAACAGCCCGGTGGGTGAATTAACTAAACAATGCTAATTAGGGAACGAGTTGCGGAGTTTTGAATGCACAAATTAATGTAAAGTGAACTCGAGTTATTAAAATAAACGGTTGTAAATGGTTGAGGAATTGAGAGTAAAGATTTTTAAAATAATTGTCTTCATTAATTTAAGCGTTGGAAGACTGGTTGTAGTTTAATACCTTTGCGTCTGTGTTAAATTTTCCGTAGTCGGAAAGACTGTTCGATAAGTTTTAAGATTAAGCGCATTTTTCACGATAGTTTGCATAGTTTAATCATATTAAGGCGCATATTAGACAATTCTTATGTTTTTATGGGCCTAAATGTAAACTGTTGACGAGATTTTATTGGACATCATTAAACATTAAGAGAAAAATCTCGGGAATAGCATGCCTAAACTCCTTAAACCAATACAGTTCAATACACATAAACACTATCCGGGTATATACAACATTCTACATAAAGTATTCCCTTAATAAAGACGTAATTATAACAATGCCATGTTTAACCCCCGATTATTTAAACTAGCAATAAAACAGCTCAATTATGTACCGAAAGACCTTTTCTAAAACCTCCTAACAATTTGGGGGCTCCTAGTAACGACTCAGACGTGGTATGAACTATCCCCAAATGGCTTAGAACGGCTGTTGAAACTTGAGCGTTAGTGCACAGATCTCGGGGTTAAGGTAATAGCCTAAATTAAGTTTAGTTTGTGCACAACAGAATCGATACCATTGTGTTTTAAAAATATCTTAATTGATGAGATGTTGAGGTGAAAAAGGCAAAGTGAATCTTATAAACACAAACAATATTACGTGATTCTGTCCCACAAATAATGCTACTATATACCTGGATTTTCTTTTAGTCTTATTACAACACTTTAGACAACACAAGATTAGTGTACCGATACACGTAAATTTAAATTAAAATGAGGTGATAATCAGCACTTTTTTAATATTTTTAAACGGTGTAAAAATGGTCTTTCATTGAAATTTAATGACAAATTATGCCGGAAGGACTAATTTATGAAACACGGATATTAAAACGTACCAAATTAAGCTTTGAGAAACATCACTTTAAACGCGCCCCAGTTAATAAATCTCAAAGGGATGGAGTGGAGAGGCCCCTTACAAATTGTAACAGTTACAATCTGGGGCTATACTCAGCGTATAGTTAGGGTATAAAGTTCATATTATGGTAATCATAAAGTTAGGGTACAAATTACTAAGTGGATCTTTGATACAAATGCCAGATATTTTGTTAGTATGCTCACATGTCGTGTACAACAGTACCTACATTACATAAATTGTCAAAGATGTATGTAGATTTGTGTAGCTTTTATAGAACCTACATGTAAATCCTCTCATGTAATTTTGTCCTTATCACAATTTATTTAGAAAGAAAGAAATAAAAAGTGTAGTGGGTCAGGTAACGAGATAAATTAATGGACGATGTATAGTGCACAAAAGAAAGTTTATTGTCACAGTTCACGGTATACAAGAAAATCACAGTAGACACAGGTACAAAATTACGAAACGTGACCGTATGCGACAGCGATGCGAGCCGGACTGAAGCGTGCGCGGGGCAGCGGCGTGGTGCGGCGAGCGGTTTTGTACCTACCTACGCTCGCTGCTAAGAAAGCGCGGGCGCCTTGTTGCTATGCCCTCCTACATACTCCCCCTTTTGACCAACCATTGGTGCCCTCACCGTTGGTCAAACATCAACAATGACACGTTTCTTACGCGGCCTACCACGAGAACGCTTAGGAGCAACCGGCTGCGGAACCTCAGGGCATTCACCATCCCTAGAATGATATCTCCTCAACGCCGAAACGTGGTACTTCCCAATGACTTCATCCGGTGAACCAGGAAACGTTAAAAGGTAAGTAGTTGGGCTAACCTTCTTCTGCACCAAGTAAGGGCCGTCCCTTTTTGGCATGAGTTTAGAGCTGACTCCTTTAGCAGTACTGCTAAGCACGTGCGTCTTCATCAGGACAAGATCACCGACAGCAAACTCCTCAGCCTTTCGTGTCTTATCTTTGGCAGCCTTACGGAGATCTTGCTGTCGCTCAATGCACTCCTTACTGTTGCTGAGTGTCTCCGCTAGCTTCAGCAGATACGGCGTAATCTGTGGAACATAGTTTTCAGCCTCTATCACAGCACGAAGATCGCTCTGTACTGCAATAGGGGAGCGGAGTTCACGGGCAAATGTTAAATAAGCAGGTGTCTGTTGCGTCGCTTTAGTTATTGAAGTGTTCAATGCAAATCGGATGAATGGCAGAGCTTCTGGCCATTGCTGATGGTGTCCTTCTACCAAGATCGCCAACTGGGTCTTGAGATCGCGATTTTTACGCTCGACCGGGTTCGCCTCAGGATGGTAAAGTGGCACGAGACTCTGCTTTACACCAAGCGTGAACATTGCATGTTGCATGACATCGGCAACGAACTGTACGCCGTTATCAGATATGAGACGCCTTGGAACACCAAAGCGTAAGAAAACCTCTTCAATTAGTATCTTAGCGCATGCTTCAGCTGTGGCTTCGGAGAGGGCGAACAGCTCAACCCACTTGCTGGCCGTGTCTTCCACGATTAACACCCATCTCTCCCCATTAGCTCCTTTAGGCAGCGGCCCGAACAGGTCTACAGCTAGGACTTCGAAGCGCTGAGCGGGAACCGGAGTCTGTAAGAGTCCCGCAGGTTTCTCATTGGAAGGTTTGTAGCGTTGGCATTCTATGCAGGTCTTCAGATACTCTGCTACATAACGTCGCATACCGGGAAAATAAAATCTCTGACTTATACGGTGCAGGGTTCGGTCCAGACCGCCGTGACCTGAAGTAGCCGAGTCGTGACATTCGACAAGTACCTGTTTCCTTCGGTTTTCAGGAACGACAAGCTGCGGTTCTTCTGTCTCCGCTTCAGTATACCGGTATAGTACACCTCTGCACGTATGATAGCCTCTCTCTGACCATCGCGTAAGTTCTAATTCATCTTTGCCTTCCAGAGCCTTCATGATCTTCGCCACTTCAGGGTCTGCGACCTGATCCTCACGAAGAGTAGCGGCATCCCAGCGCGGCGGGTCAACGAGCACCATGCAGACTCCACAGGAATCGCGAGCCTCCTCCTCACACGGGGGACGACTGAGCGAATCAGCAACTACGTTTGCCTTCCCAGGAGTATAGTCGACTTGTAGATCAAAGGACTGGAGTTTCATGGCCCATCGTACGAGACGTCCAGCAGGTGACTTCAAGGTAAGTAGCCATTTCAGGGGCTGATGGTCACTGCCGACACGTACTGGATGGCCATCAATGTACCCTCGGAACTTCTCGACTGCCCAGACAACTGCCAACGCCTCGCGCTCGGTGGTAGAGTAGTTCCGCTCCGCCGGCGTGAGGAGGCGACTGGCATACGCGATGGGTTTCTCTTCTCGCTGCGACTCCCCCTGGAGTAGAGCCGCACCCAGTGCGTAATTGCTAGCGTCAGTCCTGAGAACGAATGGCACGTTATAATCTGGCTGAATAAGAATCGGAGGTGAGGTAAGTAGTCCTTTTAGTTCTCTAAATGCCTTGATCTGTTCTTCACCCCACAGCCAGGACTGATCCTTACGCGTTAGCATAGTCAGTGGCTGTGCAACTTGGGAGAAATTCGGCATGAACTTACGGAACCATGAGCAACTCTGTAGAAAGGATTTTAGATGCTTTACATTAGTTGGTTCCTTCATATCTAATATCGCCGTAACCTTATCTGGATCTGGGGACACTCCTTCTGAGGTGATAATGTGGCCTAGGTATTTCACACTCTCTCGAGCAAATGTGCACTTATTGCGATTTGCGTGGAGATTGAAGACACGTAAGCGATCGAATACCGCACGTAAATCCTGGAGATGTTGGTAAAATGATCCGGATATCAATATCAGGTCATCAATGTAACCAAGAAGTGTCACCCCCTTAAGAGATGACGCAGAACGAAATCGATCGATTAAACGTTGAAACGTAGCGGGCGCATTGCGCAGACCAAACGGCATACGAGTAAATTTGTGAACTCCAAATGGAGATACAAAGGCAGTTTTATCCTGGTCTTCAGGCCTCACTTTGACTTGCCAGTACCCCGATCGGAGGTCAATAGTACTCATAAAACAGCTCTTACCAGTATATTGAAGGAGGTCATCGATTACTGGCAGCGGATACGAGTCACTCTTGGTGACGGCGTTCAGCTTCCGATAATCCACGCAGAACCGGTAAGCACCATCCTTCTTCGGTACCAAAAGAGCTGGTGCTGCCCATGGAGATTCACATTCCGTGATGATACCTTCGCGAAGCATCTTCTCTATCTCCGCTTCCATGATGGCTTTCTTGGCGGGAGTTAGTCGGTATGGCGGCACCGCAATCGGCGGATGATCACCACAATCGATGCGATGCTCTGCGAACGGTGTGGGTTCTCCCCCTTCTGCGAAGATATCTTCATACTCTTGTAGCAGCTGAGCGAGATTTTCCTTTTCTGAAATTGACAGCATCGAACCTTCATTATTACGTAAGACATCCGCGGAAGCGCACCCAACGAAGTCACGTGAAGTCTCACACCGCAAGGGGTGAATGACCTGAGGCCGATCAGCTGTGAACCAAGTATTGTTCGAAACATTAATAACAATACCGGCTTTACGTAAGAAATCAATACCGAGTAACGTGTCATTGTTAACTGAATTAGGAAAAATCACAAAAGTAATAGGTATCGTCAAGCCCTTAAGTAATATGTCAACATCAACGAGTAAGACCTTGAGTTCCCGCACTATGCCATCGGCCAATTTTACCGACATAAAACTACTACGGAACGAATAGTGTAGCTTACGAAGCAGTGCATACAGACTCGAACCGGCTACGCTACGCTTAGCGGCCGTATCAATCAACCCGGTACCACGATGACTGCCTATCTCGATTTCGAGTATCGGACGACCGTCAGTACATAAGTTCGACGCGGGCAAGTTACCTACTCTAATCGGCAACGCATCGCAGTCGAGGTCGACATTACACATACAAGTATTCTTATTACATAAACAAGCAGATTGAGATACGTTACTTAAATTACTAACAAACGTTTCACTATTTAAAGTTGCATCACACTTACAGTTACAAGTATTATTACAAACCCTAGTAGGCTCTAACATGTTGAACTCGATTACAGAAATGGGATTTACCGAACACTTAGCGCAATTCGATCTAATTACACCTATAGCGCCACAGCCGTAACACTTCACACTTGACTCGGAAGTCGCACTTTTATCGGATTTATTTTTAATATTTTTACAAGTGTCACGTGTATGTCCGCTTTTACGGCAATAAACACAAAAAAGTCTTTTACCTTTATTGTCCGAATTTACCACAATAGGCGGGGGCGCAGCGCTACTCGTAGTACTCGACGATCCTGTAGGTATGTTCGCTGGCGTCGCCGCCGCCGGCGCGCTCGTCGCGGAGACGGCGGGAGCGCGCGCGGGCGTCGGCGGAGGCCGGGGCTGCGCTGGCGGCGCATGCGCGCTAGCGGCGGTTCCACGTGCGTCGGTCGACACCTCGGAGAGCGATTCTTCTATATTTCGCGCCTTTTCGATTAACAATTCTACATTGTCGATCGATTCACGAGTTACCCGTTTTCTTATTCGCCTATGTAGTAGGCCGTATATCATGTTGACTTCCATTTCTTTTATGACATTATATGGAAGTTTAGCAATAAGCGCGCGAAGGCGAGCAACGAAGACCTCCGTGCGTTCCTCCGTTTGTTCCGCGGCAAATATTTCTCGGAATATTTTGTGTGGCGGTCGGGCTACACCGAACATGGCGCGAAGTCTCTGTAGCGCGTCTTCCCATGACGTCACTGAAGACTTTATGCCACGAAACCACACAGCTGCCTCCCCTTCCAGGAGCATAGGTAGGCCGCGAAGCGCGTGTTCGTCACTGATGCCTGTACACTCCTTATATATCACTATAGAGTCGACGAATGCTTCGAGGGCCTCTGAGTCTCGGTGAGCGCCGCTGAATCGCGACGTACAGCGTGCAAAGTTTCCATGTTTGGCTGGTGCAGCAGGCGATGGAGACGGTGAAGCTGAGCCGTTGACGGCCGACGTCACCAGCAGGCTCTGAACCAGCTGACGGTTCGATTCTGCTTGAGCCTTGGCGAACGCCTCCAGAAACGACGTAAGCGTCCCTTCAGATAGCGGCGCGGGCGTCGGGGACGCCGGCGGCACGCTGATGTCATCATCGTTGCTTCTACTTTTGCGACGAGGCATTGTACACAATAGTCAGTAAAACACAAGGAACACTGTTCACGTTGTAGGTACGTTACGTGCACTATAAAGTTAGTTTCGCGTGATTTCGTCCACTAAGAAAACCGTTACGTTGCAAGAATTTGAGTTCGCGTCGCGTCGGTTAGGTACGCGTGCCGCGTTGGAGCGCCAGTTTGTAGGTGGGTCAGGTAACGAGATAAATTAATGGACGATGTATAGTGCACAAAAGAAAGTTTATTGTCACAGTTCACGGTATACAAGAAAATCACAGTAGACACAGGTACAAAATTACGAAACGTGACCGTATGCGACAGCGATGCGAGCCGGACTGAAGCGTGCGCGGGGCAGCGGCGTGGTGCGGCGAGCGGTTTTGTACCTACCTACGCTCGCTGCTAAGAAAGCGCGGGCGCCTTGTTGCTATGCCCTCCTACAAAAGTATTTTTTTATGGGTTTTTTTTTTAATTTGATGGCTTATTCCATATCCTCATTACTCGTCATCTCAAGTCAGTAGACTCTACTACTAGGTCTTCCCTAATTCCGATTGCCATCCACATTCATACTAAGAACTTCGTAGAGAAACTTGTAGGCAAAGTAACTAAGTAACTGATAGTATAGGATCCTTTGTAGAACGACCTTCACCGAGCTGGTTAATGGATGAATAGTAGATTATGCACCGAGAGGCTAAAGTTGTGTCTTATGTCACGGGCGTCATATTGAATCTCGAGCGCAATGAAGGATTCGGGATTTTATTTAATGAAGAATTTAACTCACGAGCGAAGCGAGGGAGTTAATACAAGAATCCTAAATACAGCGAGGGATTCAAGCTAGCCCAAGGCAAAGACACCTTTAGCCCAGAGAAGGATACTCTACTTTTTACACCTACTGTGAGAAAATAATAGCCATAGTCGTGAAAATAGAGTATTTTTGATAAAATGTTATAAATCGACTGTAGTATAGATAGGTTTTATTATTTATTTATTTATTCACAAAATCCACAGCAATCTTAGCGCAGTTTCCTTAAAATAAATTAACTAATGTTACAGCCAGTTACAATTACGGTATTACGGCGCGGTACGGTAGTTATTATTAATGGCAGTTTTAATGTTATTCCATTCCTTTTATAAAATGGTTCGTAGTTATCTATATGAAGAAGCAGTCCTTATGATTTTGTAGGAAATCGAGAATATCATCCACGCGTAGTAAGGGTATCGAGAATAGCATTCCTCTTTCTGGCACCAAAGGGTGTTTGTTAGTACTATACTGCCAATTTAGCATGTGAGATTCCAAATTCAAATCACATTATTGACCAGCGGGTCATAATGAAATCCAGTACAACATTATTGACCGGCTGTGCCCCCGGCCACTAATGACTCACTTTAGGTTAAGGTTGCTTGACATATAATTTGACATTTTCGAGCAGGTGGTGTGAAAAATACTTTTTCACACCACCCAACCCGTGGGTTTTTAGTCAACCCATTTCATCATCATCATTTCAGCCGAAAGACGTCCACTGCTGGACATAGGCCTCCCCCAAGTGTCGCCACATTGACCGGTCCCGTGCGACTCGCATCCAGCGGATTCCTGCAACCTTCACCAGGTCATCGGTCCACCTAGTGGGAGGCCTTCCAACGCAACGTCTTCCGGTTCGCGGTCGCCACTCCAGAACTTTTCGGCCCCATCGGCCATCCGTTCTGCGAGCAATGTGCCCTGCCCACTGCCACTTAAGTTTGGCAATTCTTCGGGCTACGTCGGTAACCTTTGTTCTCTTGCGGATGTCTTCATTTCTGATTCGATCGCGCAAGGAAACTCCGAGCATAGCCCTCTCCATTGCTCTTTGGGTGACCTTAAGCTTTCTGATGAGGCCCATTGTGAGCGACCACGTTTCGGTCCCGTATGTAATCACTGGCAACACACACTGGTCATAGACTTTCGTCTTGAGACACTGCGTTAGGTTGGACGAGAAGATACCGCGCAATTTCCCGAACGCTGCCCAACCGAGTCGGATTCGACGATTGACCTCTTTCTCGAAGTTAGACCTACCTAACTGGACCGTTTGTCCCAGGTACACATAATCGTCTACAACTTCGAGAGTAGAGTCTCCGATCTTGATAGGAGTGGGTGTGACATGGGCATTCAATATGACCTTAGTCTTGTCCATGTTCATTTTTAGACCCACTCTTCCGGAAGCTCTACTGAGGTCATCGAGCATTGTACTGAGGTCCTCCATGGTCTCAGCCATTACCACTATATCATCGGCAAACCGAAGGTGAGTGATGTACTCGCCATTGACGTTGATGTCTAGTCAACCCATTTGCAATATATTTATTGACATATTTAATTTGATATAAAATACTTTTCATCCATTAACCAGCTCGGTGGAGGTCGTTCTGTAAGGGATCTTAGATTATGATAACAAATTTCTAGGAGAAAAAATGGAACAGAATTGTATAAAATTATACTCAAAATGATTTTACCGATACTAATCCAGAGGTATAAAATAAAGCAACTACAAAAAAAATCTTTAGTCGAGGTCCAAAGAAATAATTAATTTAGAAAATTAGCTCTCGCATGGCTTATCCTAATCCGCCGGACCCATTATCTTTAGGTACGAAATTGGGCCGCTAACGCAAGTTTCTGCTTTTAGTATAAATTTTTCGCTGATAGATAAAACTGGCTTAGGAATTAAATAAATTGGCTTGTGGTAAAGAAATGGAATTTGACGATATCGTAAAAATCAAGGGAGACACCTGGGTGAGAGACGTACAGAACCCGGGGTTGGGGGACTGTTCGAAAGAGATACCGTAGCCCCGGAACACAAAGGGCGATGAAGGAACATGGATGGGTTTTAGTCAGTAAAAGTCTGACACTCCCTCCTGCTCCGCCTAGAGCGGGAGGAGTGATTTGATGATTTTCCATCCGAAAAAAAAGGGACATACAGAAACAGAAAGCATGGCGGAAGTAAGGGTAGTCCTATACCCAGCAGTGCGTGATTCCGAGCTGAAATGATAATAAAAATAATGGAAACAGTATAAAGATATCTAAGATAGGTACTATAGAGAGATAATCGGATAAATGTCTTGGAAAAATCTAGGGCCATGTCTTGGTGAGGCAAATTGCCAAGAAAGAAAGAAGCAAGGAGCAGCACGGACCTCTTTGCGCGTGTTTAAAATTGGAACAGCTACTGGTGTCGATTCTCTTGTGCACAAACTAAACTTAATTTAGGCTATTGCTATCTTTTTCTCTATAATAAAACGAGAAAGAGACAGACGTGATTTAGAGCTGTCAAATTTAGTTGGAACTGATATTTCCATACAAATGAAGGGTGGACGTAAGAACGTTGTGCACAGTTGTGCACAGTTGGTAAAAAAAAATACAAGAAATGGTGTCGATTCAGTTGAATCGACACCATTTCTTGTATTTTTTTTTATTATTTAACAAAAATGCTGTCCCATACCACGAACTTCTCTAGTATCGTGTTTACGTTTACAATTATTTAAACTCACAAACTGTCCTGGAACAACTATCAGTAGGCCATACAAATATTTATGCCATTCGGGAATCGGTCCCGCGACACGAGCGCAGCAGCCAATTCAATTTAATTCAATTCAAACATTTATTTCAGACTTTTCGGTCCATAGAGTAGTACATCAAGAGGAGCTCGTGGCTAAATAATAACAGCTGCTCGGGTCAATCGTTAGGTTAAGCCGTGCTTGCCTAGGTTGGTCTGTGGATGGGTGACCGCCCAACATACCGAGTTTCCTCCGTGCCTCGGAAAGCACGTTAAGCCGTTGGTCCCGGCTGTCATTTGTAGATCTTTGACAGTCGTTAGGTAGTCAGAGGACCAAAAAGTCTGACAACCAGTCTTACCAAGGGGTATCGTATTACCCGGAACTAACTGGGTTGTGGAGGTCAGATAGGCAGTCGCTCCATGTAAAATACTGGTGTTCAGCTGCATCCGGTAAAACTGGATGCCGACCCCAACATAGTTGGGAAAAGGCTAGGCAGATGATGATGAGAGTAGTACATCAAGAAAGCTACGTTAGTAACTCACAAATACAATAAATGAGAGAAAAAACGCCAGTCAGCCTACAATATGTGCAGCCTAATCTAATGCCTCCAAACAGGACTATGGATGTAGTCTGCAATTACACTCAGGTAGCTGTTGGGACTGCCCCTCATCCTCCGCATCAGCGATGCTGCTCTTTTAAGTATAATGGCATGAAAACCGTCCACTTGAGCTTCAGCAAACATCGCTGACGCACTGAAAGCATTGTTATATTGGACCCGCAGGGCACTGACAGTTCGCTGCGTGTAGCTAGTCCACAAACTACACTGCCAATCCGCACACCATGTCCACGTTCACATTTTGCGCCCCAGGTCACAGAACTTTTTACAGAATGTTAAAACAACAACAGTCGGGGCACTGTTGTTGTTTTTGAGTTCCTTTGTTACATTATGCAAAACGGTTCTGTCTACAAAGAACCGTGAGCCGTTGTTTAAGGATAAACACAACAATAACATCTCTTATAAAACTCCTACAGTTCTAAAACTTCTCCTCACATGTCGTTCCTCGTTTTATGGAACCTTTCACACGTTCAGCACTTAAATCGCATCTAAACTTGAGATTTGAAACAATAGCTGCGTCATAAAGATATGTACAATGTATCAAACGTGGATCGTACGATGTTAGGGATGCTACATACTTACTCGGGTCGGCACATTTAGTTCGCAGTATTAGTTGAACAAAAAACCGACCCGAAGAAATGACTACCTAAAATACATTGAGCTATTACTACTACGTATAGAGAAGATACCGCGAATAAAATCTGTACTCCATTCAACTGCTGTCGGCCAGCTGCAGTTCACTCAGTCGCTTGCTCGCCACAGCATTATATATACGGGGTTAGCCGTCCGCCGCGCGCACCGCACTGCGCACAGATTTTGTTCGCGCTGTGTGTTTCTATACGTAGTAGTAATAGCTCAATGCTAAAATATGGATGTGGGGTATGAGGAACGGGGTGTATGTTCCTCATCTTTCGTTGAAAAGGGAGGGTCCTCGGACCAGACGAATCTGGTCACTTTCCCAAGGTTGTCGTCGTCTTTCTAAATGCTCTTTACTTCCGGATAACTAACAATGCAAGATTTTGATTTAAGTCATTCATTTGAGCCTTGGACCCTTATCACACTAGCGGATTCAAAGCGGAGCGGGCGGATTCGTTACGCGCCCGTCTATTCGCTGCGCGCCCGCTCCACTTTCAATCCGCTCGCAATCCGCTAGTGTGATAAGTCTTTTAGATGTCACTAGCGTACTTTTATCAACTTGATTATGCGTTATATATGTTTTTGGTTTTTAGTCTACTCATACCAATCGACATTTATCCCACAGAAGCTGGTTCTGTTCGGGTCGGTACATTTCACACTAATCCTTCCCGAACGAATTTTATTCATATTAGATTTTGCCGCTCGGCTGTGGCGAACCATGCGATCCAAACACCTATGTAGCATCCCTTACTTTGTAGAATGTTAACAAATGAAGTAGATGACGTTACTTTAAGTGTTGCTGTAAAACTAGGCGAGATGTAAAATAGTTGTAAAACACGATTGGCAGTTTTAAATCTGTAATCAGATATAGACGAGCACGAATATTCCGCTCGTGATCTTAAATTTCCAAGCATTTGCAATGTATTTTTGATATAATTCAAAAACTTATAGTGTTGGGTTCGCCAGTCTATTTCAGGATACATCCTTATCCTTGCCTATCTCTTTATAAACGGAGACGAAATAATAATGTTGTATATTGTATAACGGGCTGGTGTCCGCAACTCCACGTCAAAGCGCGTATTTTGCGTATGGGCTATAATCCACCACGCGGGCAGCCATACGTAGGGAACTAATTTTTGGTTTTAGGACATGCCGGTTTCCTCACGATGTTTTCCTTCGCCGTTTTGAGAGCAGTGATAATAAAATAAATTACACAAAGTAATGTGCCTGTCTGGGTTCGAACCCACGACTTACTGTTTGTAAGTCGAGGCCGCCACCACTGGGCTACCGCTGCTCTCAATAATAATGTTAAAACACATCACATAACATCACGTAGATATCTACAGTCCCATATCGCCAGTTAATAAGTAACAGATAACCTATTGCTCGAGCACACATCCAGACTCCAAGATACCGCCGAGAAATTCGTCATGGAAAACCCCGGTACGACTTTGGCCGTCCTAGGAATCGAACTCTCGACGTTGAAGTGTTGAAGCTTGGAAAAAACATTAAATAGATTAGGTTCTTACAATATGAGGAAAAAACGTTGATTTGAACAGTACATTATGTAAGCCAAACCGACAAACCAAGCTAAGCTCATCGGCACATGAGGCAGCAAAAACTAAAAGGGATAACACCGCAAAAAGTCCAAGGATTTCCGCAAGCCTAATCCTAGTGATTCCCGGTCAAGGATACTATTTCGTAGGCGAACAAAAGTTCCACTTGTTTTAAATGTCATCTACTATTTTTATTTGTACTTCTCTTTTTAGGGTTCCGTAGTCACTTTAATTTCAACCCTAACGTGTGATATATTGTTGGAAAGGTATTTAAAAATGAAAAGGGGTTTCCTACAATCATTTTTTGATAATGTCAATAATTTCGGAAATAATTGCTCCAAAAGTAAAAAACAATGTGTCCCCCCCTCTAACTTTTGAAACATAAGTTTAGAAAATATGAAAAAAATCTGAAAAGTAGAACTTTATAAGGACTTTCTAGGAAAATCATTTTGAACTTGATGGAAACAACAGTTTTTGTACAAAAAAGACAAAAAGTTGTACAAAATAATTTCTGGACTAAGTTTGTAGTATATTCGTATATGCAAGCATTTTTACATAATGGATACCCACCTTTAAACTCATAAGTGGGAACACTTATTGTGACGGACGGGAAACTACGGAACCCTACACTGAGCGTGGCCCGACACGCTCTTGGCCGGTTTTTGAAATTTAGAATTTAACTGCCACGTTAGTTGCAAAGCGTTTTAGCTGAGCATGGAGTTCTGGGTTCGGTTTCCAGGTTGGAATGATTGGGTTTTTCCATAAGGAATTTCTTTATAGCAGCCTGGAATTTGCAAAAGGGATGATGACTGACTAAAAAATATGATTCTGTTCAGTCCGTCAGTTAGATTATCGAAAAATATTGGATACGTGTTTTTTTGTTATAACAAATTAATAAAAATTGACGAAGATAAAACGTATCAAAGATCCGTGAGTCTTGTGACGTCACATTTGAGTAAAAAATGTACTCAAATGTAACGTCACACGAGTTTTCGACACACTGTATTGTCTTCATTTTTTGTTTACTAGAAAAAAGTATAATATGTGTCCAATATTTTTTGGAAATCTATCTGACGGACTAATTAGTTTTTTTTTTTGTCATTTACCTTATTGTGCCCGGTTGATAGAAAGGGTCTTAAAGATAACTAGCGAAATGAGAGTGTACTATAAGTACCTAAATACACACCCACCTAACACTTCGAGGATAACAGGCTAGAGGTTTTAGTGATTCTGGGAATATGATTGAATTGATTAACGTAAATAGCTAACTAATCAGAATTACAAACATAGTTCACCCTAATATTATAATGCGATTAGTAATTTGAAATTGTATTATTGAAAGGTCAGGAGGTGTATCCCAACCGGCATCCGTGTATGATCAGATATATGAACGTGGTCGTGGCAAAAGGAGCATGTAAGCATCGTAGCAGGCCAGGTCGGGCCTGTGGACGGTGGGCTATGGGCTAGCTCGCCGTCCGTCCGTCTCATGACGACAGGCCGTGTCGACGGCGCGTTCGTGTTCCATGCGCGCCTCAAAGAGAGTCAGCAAAAGGAAGGGGTCCGCAAGGACCGATGTCTGCCAGGGTTGCGGGACTGTTCGAAAGAGATACCGTGGCCCCGGAACACAAAGGGCGATGAAGGAACATGGATGGGTTTTAGTCAGTAAAAGTCTGACAGTCCCTCCTGCTCCGCCCAGAGCGGGAGGAGTCATTTGATGATTTCCCATCCGAAAAAAAAAAGGATCGTAGCAGGTGTAGTTCTGTGGTGTCTGCCTACCCCCATTAGAAAAAGGCGTGAGGCGTATTAATAATACACGAAAAAGAAACGAAACACGAAAGAGAAACGACAAATCCTTTGTTCATCTGTCATTGAATCGACAAAATGACAGATGAACAAAAGACTTTTCGATTCTCTTTCTTGTCTACGGCGTTCATGCTAAGTGGGCAGGTCACCAAATTAACTAAAAATGTCTTCTCAAACATTTCCTACTTGAAAGATTGCATCTTCCTTCAAATACTACTTAATATTATAATGAAAGACATTTAAAGACATTTTATAAAACTATTTGAATGTCAGGCAATTCCTTTGACTATCGAGAGGTTTATCTTGTAAGATGCATGGTTCCGTACACAGTGCTTATGAAATGTTCCACAATAAATTGTACTGTCTTCACAATCTCTGCTACTTTAATTTTTCAACGTTGTCAGTAGATTCTTAAACCAATATAGTACTTTAACTTACACTGTAACCTTATTACGGTAACTACAGGTTTGAACCGTTTGGAGTCGAAACGCTCGGGTCATGGCGCCCGAATGCGCGTGTCCTTTTTAAGGAAATCTCTCGCCAACTGGTCGACACTTCGCGTGACCAGAGGGCTGGCTCTTTCTTTGGCCAAAGAAAGCGCCAGCCGCATGAATTGAATTTAATTTAATTTGACGTCTAATAAGCTTCGACACCACTGGACCAATTTTAACCATTTTTCACCAATAGAAAGCTAGATTATCAGGAAGTAACATAGGTAGGGTTGTCATTATTGTTGAGAACTGATACGGGACTTATTAGTGGAAAACAATTCACTAAAATCAACAATCAATCATGATAAATTAATCGAAAACCAGTTCAATTACTTTTGAGAAGAACCACCAGGAGGGGTTTCTGTTTCTTCGCCCAGTCATAATTATTTGGACGTATATTTTACTTTATTGGTTATGTCTTTTTGTGTTTTGACATATTCGTAAAATTGGGTGCATTTAATTTCACCTTTCCTCGCAACCGCGCGCCCCCGCGCGTCTCTCGCCTGCCGTCGGCTTCGAGTCTTTAGTACGTGTATAAGTATTGAAATACTCATAAACGGGACAAAAACGGGACAAGCAACAATACGGGACGTGATACTTAATTACGGTGACAATCCCGTATATACAGGACGTATGGCAACTTTAAACATAGGCTATAAATTACATTTAATTTAAATCATGCAAATTAACCGAAATATCACATTTTTTAAATCGCGAGCGAAATGGCAGTTAAATATAAAATTCACTTTAGGTATTACTTTGTGAGAAATCATAAAGCTACTAACAGTTGGTCTGAAATACTTTGACTGCCTTATCAGTCTAGCGGTCGGTAGTGCCCGTGCTAGGACCCCATGCTTAGCAGCTAAGCATGGGGTCCTAGCACGGGCACTGTTATTAAGCATTTCCATCAAGGAATTCTCAGAAATTGCGTCCGGTTGTTTACAACAATCTTGCTTTAAATTATATAACATTGAACTTAAACATGACTTAAAGTTTTGTACTATAAGTTGTAGTGACACACACACACACCCTCACACCTTTTGTAACCAGAGACGACGCTTACGATTTGTAGCGAGTCCCCCGCCACCTTAGTCGTCTCCAAGTTTTTGTGTAGAGCTGTTGTTTCAATAATCAGTGTAAATTGTGCAGTTATTACCGACAATATAGACACCAAGTTTTACCTAACCTTCTGGACTTTCATTTATACTACTCCCGGCCGAATAAGTAATTTGTAGACAATATACCTACAAAAGTGGTGACCCCGACGTGATGGTGATTTCAAAAAGCGATAACTAGAAAAGTGACACTATTTGAACACTAGTATCCTCGTGAAGAACTTCGTGAGTGCGCAATCGTGAGAAAATATGGCCACGTCTAACTCGAGCGAAGTTGCCGACCTGGCGTCAATTACAGTGTCGTCAAGGATACCTGACTTTTGGACGCATCAGCCGAGAGTATGGTTTATAAGGGCGGAAGCAACGATGGCACCGCAAAAACTTGGAGACGCCTCAAAATTCGACCTAGTGGTGTCGAAGTTGGGAAACGACGTCGTGTCTCAGATAACCGACTTCCTCGTAAATCCGCCAGAAACAAATAAATATGAAGCCCTTAAAAGAAAATTACTCGTCATGTTCGAAGAAACAAAGAATAGACAAATTGAGAAGCTCATCAGCGAGATGGAGCTGGGAGACCAGAAGCCTTCTCAACTGTTGCAGAAGATGAAAGAGTTGGCACGGGATAAGATTCCTGATGATACATTGAGGGTTCTCTGGCAAAACCTATTACCGACAACAGTTCGAGCATTACTTGTGGTCACGGAGAATAAAGACCTGGAGAAATTAGCTGCAGTGGCTGACGATGTTCACGAGGCAACGAAAACTAACACCGTGGCGGCGATAGTGGAAAAGCAAGGACAGACATCCTCAGACAAAGCGATACTTGCTGAAATTGCTAAATTAAGTGCGAGATTCGAGAAGCTGGAGAAGCGACATGACAGCGATAGATCTCGTAGCAAGAGCCGCAGCCGTTATCGTACAGCAAGGACGAGGAGCAATACACGGGACAGTGCGAGGAAACCCAATTGGTTATGTTTTTATCATTTCCGGTACGCCGAAAAAGCGCGGAAGTGCGTAAAACCTTGTGCGTGGGAAAAGAAAGCGGAAAACTAGAACCGGTGCAGCCGACGGCGGAGATCTGCACCGTTATATCTACCCACCGCCTGTGTGTTTCGGACTCGAATAGTGGTTATAAATTTTTAGTGGACACGGGGGCGGATATTTCAGTTTTACCAGTGAGCAAGAAAAATCGACAAACTCCGAGTAATCGTTTTAAATTGTATGCCGCAAATGGCACCGAAATCAAGACTTATGGCGTGAAGACCCTGGTGTTGACCTTACAATTGCGTCGTAGCTTCCGATGGGACTTCGTGGTCGCAGACGTCAAGCAACCTATATTGGGTGCCGATTTTTTAAGTTATCACAAGCTATTAGTAGACCTCAGCACAAAGAGGTTGATCGATCAGGTAACCGAATGTAATATTACCGCTTCAATTGTCAGTAGTTATCAGCCTTCAATTAAAACCTTGTGTAGCAAACATCCGTATTATAATGTTATTGCTGCTTACCCAGACATTACTAGGCCTACATCGTTTAATGACCCACCCAAACATTCAATTTTACATTATATTGAGACCACAGGACCACCTGTTTTTGCCAGGGCCAGACCCTTAGCCCCCGAACGGTACATTAAAGTAAAAGAAGAGTTTCAACGTATGGTAGAGATGGGAATATGTAGACCTAGTAAAAGTTGTTGGGCAAGCCCATTGCATGTCGTTCCAAAAAAGAACGGTGAAATAAGACCTTGTGGTGATTATAGAAGACTTAATGCTATTACCAAACCGGACCGATACCCTGTACCGCGACTACAGGATTTTACCTACATATTAGCGAACAAAAACATATTTACGCGATTAGACGTAAACAGAGCATATCATTTTATACCAATTAATCCGAGTGACGTAGAGAAGACCGCAATAATTACGCCTTTTGGTCTATATGAATTTACCAGAATGAGCTTTGGGTTACGTAATGCAGCCCAAACGTTCCAACGTTTTATGAGCACCGTAGTACTGCAGGGATTAGATTTTTTGTACACATACATCGATGACGTAATAATCGCCAGCGACAACGACTCTCAACATAGGGAGCATTTAAAAATTGTTTGCGAAAGATTTCAACAGTACGGTATCACTATCAACATTCCCAAATGCGAATTTGGACAGGAAACAGTAGATTTTTTAGGTTTTCATGTATCGCGTAACGGTATTAAGCCTTTAGATTCAAGAGTTCAGGCTATAGTAGAATTCCCTAAGCCGGAAACAATAGAACAATTGCGTAGGTTTTTAGGCATGCTGAATTTCTACCGACCACATATACCAAAAGCAGTAGAGTCACAAATGGAACTTAATAAGTTTATTCATCATTCCAAAAGAAACGATAAGTCAAAAGTACCATGGGACGATAGCGCGAATTTAGCATTTGAACAATGTAAACTAAGCCTACAGAAGGCGGTTACATTGTCGCATCCCCGTAACGATGTTCCTATTTCATTAATGTGTGACGCAAGCGACACGTGCGTCGGCGCGGTACTTCAGCAACAGATCGAAGGTAAGTGGCAACCGTTAGGATACTTCTCTAAAAAACTTTCAGAAACGCAAAAGAAATATAGTACGTATGACCGCGAACTTTTAGCGATATACATGGCAATTCAGTACTTTAGGAAATTATTTGAAGGTCGCGAACTCATTGTGTTTACAGACCATAAACCTTTGACTTATGCCTTTTCCAAATTAAACAGTAACTCAGAAATACCTAGACGGACTCGGCAGTTGTTATTCATAAGCGAATTTACAACAGATATTCGACACGTAGGTGGGCAACAGAACGTTGTAGCTGACTCGTTATCACGCGTCGCAGAAATATGCTGCCCAACCGCCATTGATTTCGCAGAATTAGCAGTAGCGCAGGAAGGCGACGATTACATTACACGAACGGCGTGGGATAGTAATACGAGCAGCAAAGTTGTTATTAAGAAAATTACCAGTCCAATGATAAATAAATCAATTTATTGTGAAATGTCAAAAGAAATAGCTAGACCTTATTTACCAGTAAGTTTTAGACGTAAAGTTTTTGATAACGTACACAACCTGAGTCACCCAGGTATTCGAGCAACGAAAAAACTAATAGTCCAAAAGTACTTTTGGCCAGGCATGAACACAGACATAGCCATATGGGCTAGAGCTTGTATAGGTTGTCAAAGAGCAAAGGTTCAGAGACACACAATTTCTGACTTAGGACATTTTCCATTTAGCGATAGATTCGAACATATTCATATTGACTTAATAGGCCCGCTCGTTACATCAGCGGAAGGGTATAGGTATTGCCTAACGATGATCGATCGCTTTACCAGATGGCCGGAAGCCATACCATTAAAGGATATAACAGCAGAAACAGTTGCCAAGGCCCTATTTGAAGGATGGATCTCTAGATTTGGTTGCCCTGTAAAACTTACCAGTGACCAAGGCAGACAATTCGAGAGTAATTTGTTTTATCAACTAATGAAAATATTAGGTATAGAGAAGACCCGGACCACGGCATTCCACCCGCAAAGTAATGGAATCGTCGAAAGGTGGCACCGGTCACTCAAGGCCGCTTTAATGGCTACAATGAGTACAAACTCATGGGATAATGATTTGCCTACAGTTTTGTTAGGACTACGAGCCGCTATCAGGAGCGATACTGGACATAGCGCGTCAGAATTAGTCTATGGTCGTAACGTTAGGTTGCCAGGAGATTTCTATGATACTGATCGCAACGTTGATATAAATTTAGACACATACGTAGGGAAACTACGAGAGTCGATTAGCAGGTTCAAATCAACCTCCCGGGAGAGTTCGACACGGACTACCTTTATCCACCCGGAATTGAAAGTTTGCAAATATGTTTTTGTGCGCAATGATACGGTACGCAAACCTTTACAACCCCCTTATGATGGCCCTTACCGCGTCATAAGCAGGGCTGATAAATATTTTGTAGTAGATTTAATCAATAGACAAGTACGTATTTCTATTGATAGATTGAAACCAGCTTTTGTGCTAGATAATGATACACAAAATGTAACAGACAACAGTCAGGAGACAAGTCATGCGTCATCAAAAAACAGTACAGTCACAGACAAAGACAACAGTGACTCTAGGCCCGCGCCGGTGGTTTCGCGATATGGCAGAGTTATTAAAAAGACACGTTTTTTCGATGACACATAACTTATCAAATGAATAGTTAGTTAACCTTTAGACTTACTAAGTAGTTAGATGGAGTACTCCCATAAGTTTTTTACCTATAAGTATTGTTTAAATGTATTTGGTACCCTACTTCTTAAATACATTCTTTCAACTTAAATATTGTGTACGCAACAGTACCTTTTTAATTTACGCGTACAGATAAGTGCAAACACGTAGAAAAACCTTGTTTTGACAAAATAAATATGCAAACTGATCAATTGCATTTTTTGACACAACAACATTTTTCTAAAAGTAGGTAAATAAGGTAACAATAAGTTAGATGTATAAGTTCAAACATCATTTGTATTTCAATATTCATATACGGACACACAGCTATTATATTCTCAACAAGTGAAAAATATTTTGTTGTAAAATGGGTAACGCACGCAGTAGGAACGCTGAAGTAATAATTGCTCAAAATGGAGCGAACGACGCAAGGAATACCTCTAATTTAGAAAGGAAATTGGAGATTTATAGCGTTTTCACTGTCATAATAGTAGCAGTATTATTAGTGACTTGTGTGCTCATCGGCTGCAAACTATGTGGACGGAGAGCTAAGAAAGTTTTGGTGAAAGACATTGTGTCAGCATTGGAAAAAGGTCAGTCACAGCCAACACCGGCTAAACAGACTCCAACTCAACCAGCTCAGCATTCCTACTAATCGTTAATTAAGATTTTCTTTATGTAACCAGTGTCCATATGTATACTTAATGATGTAGTTAGAAATAATTTTATAATGTATCTAAAAGGTAAAATTATGTATACTACAAAATGTTTAATACCTTTATTTTTAAGTTGGTTAACAATAACACATATGTAATGTAACACCTTCTTTATCGTCAGCACAGTACGCTGACTCGCTCATAATTGTATTCAGTCAATTCTGCATAACGTATAAACAGGTTGTTGTTTTATGTATCGTTTGGATGTTGTAATTAATTAGAAAAAAAATTTTTTTTGGCAAAATTTGGGGGGAATACTGTAGTGACACACACACACACCCTCACACCTTTTGTAACCAGAGACGACGCTTACGATTTGTAGCGAGTCCCCCGCCACCTTAGTCGTCTCCAAGTTTTTGTGTAGAGCTGTTGTTTCAATAATCAGTGTAAATTGTGCAGTTATTACCGACAATATAGACACCAAGTTTTACCTAACCTTCTGGACTTTCATTTATACTACTCCCGGCCGAATAAGTAATTTGTAGACAATATACCTACAAAAAAGTAGACTTCTGTTTAAACCAACGGAGAAGGTGTGATGTTATATTTTATGTAATAAATTTTAGAAAAAAAAAAGATATATTGTTATCTTAAAAGTTATGATAAAATTATTACTTGGGTTAATTATTTGGTATCAAATTAATTGGCTTGGATAACTAGACTCATACAACCGTCATTACAAATTCTATACTAATCATGAACAAACATTTTCTTTTCATTTGAAATGTGTAGAACAAATCGTTCGTTGTTCAAATGTTTCAGAAATAGCTGACTATTGTTGTAAATGAAAACGGGGCGCGGTAATTTCTGGTAATTTCTAGTACAAAAGGTTGATTATTGAATAAATAATTTTCAATTTCCCTAGCGAGATTTTAGAAAACAAGATGAACAGACTAACATTAGAAACAGATTTGTTTTAATATTGCTTGAAGATTTATTATAATGAAATACGATAAATAAATGAGGAGCTCGTGGCTAAGTAATAAAAGCCACTCGGGTCGATCTTTAGATTAAGCCGTGCTTGCCTAGGTTGGTCTGTGGATGGGTGACCACCTATTAGGTACATACCGAGTTTCCTCCGTGCCTCGGAAAGCACGTTAAGCCGTTGGTCCCGGCTGTCATTTGTAGATCTTTGACAGTCGTTACAGGTAGTCAGTGGCCCAAAAAGTCTGACAACCAGTCTTACCAAGGGATATCGTATTACCCGGTACTAACTGGGTTGTGGAGGTCAGATAGGCAGTCGCTCCATGTAAAATACTGGTATTCAGCTGCATCCGGTAAGACTGGATGCCGACCCCAACGTAGTTTGGAAAAGGCTAGGAAGATGATGATTTATTATAATGAAATACATGACTGAAAGTTTGTAACAAAATGCCTTCTTAAGGCATTAAATTCGGCGTGGAGAGTCCACACCTACGCACGCTTTCAGACGCCGAATTCTTAAGTGAAAAGAATTAGCTGGTATTGGTATATAATCAAAGACTAAATTAGATTAAAAAAATCTCTACAGACGGATCGATATCGAAACATGATAAAACAGGAGAAAAATTATAATATGTTGATTTATGTTTGGATCAACGATTTATATTAAACACTAGCTGTTGCCCGCGGCTTCGCCCGCGTGAAGTTCGGTTACTGTCCCACTGGATCTTACTAAAGGGATAATAGTGTCCTACATGTTAATCCAGGTTATAAACTATCTATGTGCCAAATTTCATAATCATCACAATTATTATCATCACAATCACAATCACTATCACTATCACAATCACTATCACAATCACTATCACTATCACTATCACTATCACTATCACAATCACTATCACAATCACTATCACAATCACAATCAATATCACTATCACAATCACCATCACCATCACCATCACAATTACGATCAAAATAACTATCACAATCACCACCATCGTTATCACAATCATTATCATCGTAATCACAGTCATTATCACAATCACCATCACTATCACAATCACCATCACTATCACAATCACAATCACCATCACTATCTCAATCACCATCACAATCACAATTACAATCGCCATCACAAACACCATCACAATCACCATTCACTATCACAATCACCATCACAATCACCATCACAATCCCCATCACTATCGCTATCACCATCACAATCCTCATCACTATCGCTATCACCATCACAATCCTCATCACTATCGCTATCACCATCACAATCACCGCCACTCTCACAATAACTATCACAATCACCATCACAATCACAATCAAAATCACTATCACAATCACCATCATCGTAATCACAATCGCTAAAATCATCATCACAATCACAACCATCACCATCGCTATCACCATCACAATCACCGCCACTTTCACAACCACCATCACAATCACCGTCACCATCACAATCACCATCAAAAACACTATCACAATCACCGTCATCGTTATCACAATCTTTATCATCGTAATCACAATCATCATCATCACAATCTCCATACTCGTTATCACAACCATCGCTATCATCATCACAATCACCGTCACTATCACAATCATCATCACTGTCACAATCACCATCACTATCACAATCACCATCATCGTTATCAAACTCATTGTCATCGTAATCACAATCATTATCATCGTTATCACAATCATCATTATCACAATCATCATCATCGTAATCACAATCATCATCATCACAATCATCGTCATCATTATCACAATCATCATCATCGTAATCACAATCATTATCATCTGGATCTCAAAATAAATGCCATTTTCGTAATCAGCACCCCTGATAATCTCGGTATCGACACCCATATTGATTTTTAGACATTTCAACCCCATCGCACCCCAACAGGGAATGGTAGTATTTCAGGTCTGCCACATTTAATCTTAAAATCGTTGTTTTTGTAATACACCCGACCCAATTCACCATAAAAACAATACCTATGTTGAATTTCAGGCTTTGTTACCCCATTATTTTCCCCCTTTAGGGGTTGAACTCTGAAAAAAACTGAAACACAAATGTTAACTCATTTATCAATAGGAGTACTCCCGTTAAGTTTCGAATAAAGTAGTCTTACTAATCCTATTTCCCCATGTAATCTTTAGAGCCCCGTTTCAACCCCTTAGGGGGTGAATTTTGTAAAATCCTTTCTTAATGCACCCCTAAATCTCATAAAGAATTTACGCCAAATTTGGAATCTCTAGACTCAGCGGTTTGGGCTGTGCATTGATTTTTAGACTTTGTCACCCCATTTCTCCCTCTTAGGGGTTGAATTCTGAAAAAACGTGAAACCGGCTTCTACTCATTTATCCATAGGAGCACTCCTGTGAAGCTTCGAATAAAATAGTCTAACTAATCTTGTTTCCCAATACAAACTTTGGATCCCCGTTTAACCCCCTTAAGGGGTGAATTTTGGAAAATCCTTTCTTAGTGCACCCTTAGAGCACATGAGGAACCAATGTGCCAAATTTGGAATCTCTAGACTCAGCGGTTTGGGCTGTGCATTGATTTTTTGACTTTGTCACCCCTTTTCCCCCTCTTAGGGGTTGAATTCTGAAAAAACCTGAAACCCGTTTCTACTCATTTATTAATAGAAACACTCCTGTGAAATTTCGAATAAGTTAGTCAAACTAATCTTGTTTCCCCATACAAACTTTGGAGCCCCGTTTAACTCCCTTAGGGGATGAATTTTGAAAAATCCTTTCTTAGTGCACCCCTAGACCACATAAGAAACCTACTTGCCAAATTTGGAATCTGTAGACCCAGCGGTTTGGGCTGTGCGTTGATAGATGAGTCAGTCAGTCAGTCAGTCAGTCAGTCAATCAGTCAGTCAGTCAGTCAGTTTCTTCTTTTATATATTTAGATTGAAAGTGAGTTGAGCCAAAAAATTATTCGTCATCTTATTTAATTCGACCCCATATATTTTATGACTAGTACCAAACGGAATAAGCTACTTGTTTTACGGAAGGAGAGCTGATCCAAATTAAATCAATTTTCAAAACAATTTTTTTTTATTACAAAATTGGTCTGCTCTTGACCTCGATCACGTCTGATGGAAAGCGATGGATGAGGTCTATGATGGAACGAGCGTGCCCAGAAGATGCCTGTTCACTCTTGCTTTGAAAGCAGGCGGGTTAAATGTGGATGGGAACACATATGCATGCAGGGAGTTATACACTTTGACAGTGTGCATAATAAAAGTGGAGGAGAAGCGCTGAGTACGACTTGTCGGGATATCAACCAAGTGTGGATGACGGGTGATGGTGGGATAGGTCGTGGAGCTCCTGTGCACAATCTCCGAAAATCATCATTTAGAGCATTTATAACATAATCAATTGTATTCACCACACTTACCTAACTTTTCTACCCACTAAAAAACTTAGACACGATTCTTGATCTAGTCATATTCGAACAGCAAATAGGCAGTTTCAATAAAACTGTTATGAAATCCCAGCGAAGAATTGACGTAAACCGTTACCGCTTTTAAATGTCTGGTTGCCTAGTACTCTGGCTTGCTGCCAGTCAATTTACTTCCCCGCAATACTTTATGGGTGGTGCGTTGATCCAATGAATAATTATTATGTACTATTGCTATAAAGCTGCTACAATAATTTAATTTTGTTACTTGGATTTCGAAAAAAAAAGTATTTGTGTTATTTTATTGCTGTGTATGGGGTTTTTACAATAAACTTTCGTAATCTCACATCTATTAAGTAAACATAAATGTGAAAGTTTGTAGTTACGAGTATGTGTGTGTTAATGTTTTTTACTCTTCCACGCAAAAATCACTAAACGGATTTTCATAAAACTTTACCATACAAGCCTAATCACTAGAATAAATTAAAATTTGTAAAGATAAAGGGAATTGTTAAAAAAGCCGCTGTTGGTTGGTTAGTTACATTATAAGAATACGTTCGACATCAAATATAAAAGAAGAATCAAAATGCTTGTGCAGTGCTATGCATTTCTCGTAGGACTAATACACGATCATGTTGCTAGATAATTCAAACTATTAGGTGCGTATAGAACTGACCTGTGCCGACATAACACTTTGAATTAATCCCGGAGCTAACACCTCCATTGGCAAGACATCGTCTAATCTATAACAGCCATGGTTTCATGTTTCAAAAAGATTACTAGAAGTAAATAAATTCATACTAACATTATAAATGTAACGGTACTTTTGTATGTCTTTCTTTTATTACGTTTTCACGATATAACAACTGCACGTATTTCGATGAATTGCACAAGGTAGACAATGCCTAGTGTTAGGACTAAGGTTACTTTTAAACTCAAAATGTCACATACGGGATATAAAACAAAGCTTAAAACAGTGTTTGAAAGATTAATTTTATCCTGAACCGTATTAACTTCCGAAGGGGGTGAAATTGCGGGCTTAAGTAATATTATAGGGGTAGGTACAGCAATTCTTTACAAAACTAACACTTTGCCGGTGATATTGTCTGTCCATCTGCATCCCACTTACGTTCAGGAATTTTGAAATTTCGCCCTTATTCTCCACCTCTTAAAAGAGACAGAACGGAGCTTCGATCGTTCTGTGGTTTTTGCCGTGTTCTATCCTGAACTTAACCTTTGGTTCGATATAACAAACCAATTTTATCTTTCACAACCAGAGCACATGACTTATTAGGTGATGTGTGTTTTACTTTAGCTCTTGTGTGTGTACAAAGTATATATATTATAATGCTCGTTTATTAATAAATCAGTCACTTTTTGTAGCATTGTGATTAAATAAATAATTGTACTGCATTAAAACATCGTTTAGCGTGCATAAAACAATGTAATTGTTGGTTTAAAATTGTTTTAAGTGTTGTAAGAATTTAATCAATTCTGTTGTGTTTTCCAGCATAAAATTAAACATTAAATTTTCACAGTTTGTGTTTATTTATCCTGTCAAAGTACCTTACATAATATTAAAAATGTAACACTGTTAATTCAAACATTCTTTAGCACCTTGTAGATTGTCATTTGCCTAGGCCGTAAGGAGGTCGTACCTAGGTAGCTACTCTGTGCATCTATGGTACCCACACCCCCATTTTGCATCTTAATTAATACCGCTATCACTTGCTAATCTCAACGGATTATATAGACAAATAGCATCTTAAGCTCCGAAGCTGAACAGCCACCAATCTGAACAATTTAATTGATAGATAGTTTAGTAAAGTCGATCGGCGATCCCGCAAACTAATTGCGTAACATTCCACACACTTAAATAACGTAACTTAAATTACGTTTATTATGCAATTAATATTATTGACTGTTCAAAATATAATTTTTAGTCGATCAGACCAATTTCTACTGTCAATGCTGAACTGAGAGTTGAAAATTCAACAGTACGAATTGATGTAGGGGTGTTAGGCATAAGTAGATCCGGGGTTGCCGGACTGTTCAAAAGAGATACTGTGGCCCCGGAACACAAAGGGCGATGAAGGAACATGGATGGGTTATAGTCAGTAAAAGTCTGACACTCCCTCTTGCTCTGCCCAGAGCGGGAGGAGGAGGAGTAATTTGATGATTTCCCAATACGAAAAAAAAAGCATAAGTAGATGTCACGCATATGGGATTCGGTATGTGTGGGATTGATGTACTGCACATTGCAGCGATTGCAAGATGAGATCTTTACTAACCAGCATCATAACCCGTTGCATACTCAGAAACAATGCCAAATTAAGAGTAACTCAAACAGATAACCCATTCAAAATCGACGAAGCTTAATTCTGACCAAAATTAAGTATCTGTAAGTGGGCTAAATCCCAAGAAAAAGTGGTCGATTACTGTGACAGGTTGCTGTAACGATCGATGGTGACAGACGCAGCCAGCTAATGAGACAAACGTGACAAAAACTTCAGTTTAATAATGATAGCTGATTTATTAAACGATTTCTTAGTAATAGTTAATTCTAAATGTTAAAAGGAGCTCGTGGCTAAATAATAACAGCCACTCGGGTCCATCGTTAGGTTAAGCCGTGCTTGCCTAGGTTGGTCTGTGGATGGGTGACCACCCATTACATACCGAGTTTCCTCCGTGCCTCGGAAAGCACGTTAAGCCGTTGGTCCCGGCTGCCATTTGTAGATCTTTGACAGTCGTTAGGTAGTCAGAGGCCCAAAAAGTCTGACAACCAGTCTTACCAAGGGGTCTCGTATTACCCGGTACTGACTGGGTTGTGGAGGTCAGATAGGCAGTCGCTCCATATAAAATACTGGTATTCAGCTGCATCCGGTAAAACTGGAAGCCGACCCCAACTAAGTTGGGAAAAGGCTAGGCAGATGATGAGTTAATTCTAAATGTTCAAGGAAGAAAATATATTATTAAAAAAAAACATATTTCATGCAACCAAAAATAACGAACGAGATTTAGAAATACCGAGTTTCCTAATCCAATAAGTTTTCATTATAGTTTTTTATTTACACTGTACTATATTTACAATCGTAGCTAACATATTTCACTAATATTTGCGATTGAGTGTTCGTGCCTTGATTGATCGCTTTGGTTAGGCCGCGGAACTGGATTCAATTGGTAAAGAATGTGTTAAAATGTCTATGTGTTAAAACTAAATATATAGATGTTAGGCCTATCCGATAACGAATAGCCAAACGTAACAGTGGTGTCGGTTCTGTTGTGAACGAACTAAACTTAATTCAGGCTATTGCCATCTTTTACTAAAAGGCAGTGCGAGAAAAGGACGGCTATAGCTATGAACTAAGTTAGAGATGTCAAACTAGATTATGCCTTGCGCTTCACCGTGTTTTTAGTCGGCATGTTTTTATGTGCACCCTTGATTTGTATGGAAATATTAGTTCCAACTGAATTTGACAACTCTAAATTACGTCCGCCTCTTTCTCGTTTTATTAGAGAGAAAAAGATACCAATAGCCTAAATTAAGTTTAGTTTGTGCAGAAGAGAATCGACACCATTAAGTGCTATGACATCGTCTGACGTGACAAACTAACCAACCGGACCAGAAATACAAAACTTGATACTTCTATGCCAATTTATTATTCCTAATCTATCTCTTGGCTTCGTTCAGTGGAACCTACCATTCTAATTAGTATATTACACAAAGCGACTGCCCAACAGTCCCCCAATTCTAGAAACTAATTTAGGTCAAGCAGTAAAAAGTCTAAATAATCGTTCCCTGAAGTTCTGTTAACACTAGTACTGAAATATTACTGAAATTCCCTCAACACAAGGCAGATTCTCTCTCTCTATTTTTATTTGAAACAAACTGTACATATTTGTGGCCTTCCCAATTCTTTGTCAGTTCACGTTTCTAAAGAAATTCGTGCCGCAACAACACTTAAGCCCTATTTGACAGTCCATTGCTCGTTCTCTATAGCGACAAGAAAGAACGTTAAAATAACAATGCTGCAAACGGAGTAATGGAACGCTAAAGTTTGAAGTTCTCGAGGAATTCGAACTGAGATAGAGACCACAGTCTTGTTTTATTCAGATGTTTACGTAATACTTGTGTACAATGAAGTTGGGGAAACGTTTAGGTAACATATGGCCTACAGATTTTTGTAGTATCTTTACCTTTGTAGCAGTCGTTTGTTTTGGAGTAAAAGATAAAAGGAGCGTCATGAACTGTTCGGAGATTCTAAACCAAGTAAACGTTCATATTGTAAGAGAGTGGAATGGTGGGCTGAATGAAAAGGACATAACATTAACATTATATTCAGTTCACAGTCGAATCACGTTACACACACACACAACACCTTGTTACCAATATTTATGAATTTGGACTCGTAACAAGTGAAATACATAGTTTTATTCCATTTTCGCCATCATCAATATCAATCAGTAAAAAAACGTAAGGTGACAACCGTACATCTTTTAGTCCTTCGAGCCGGATTACTTTTTTAAATTAAATCTAAATACTAAAAAATGATCTTTTCTCTAAATATGTTCATACATTTAATTACCTTTAACAAGCTAGCGAAGCAAATACTTTATGAATAGATGATTGATTCCTACTATCAAATAAATAAAAATAGGATCAGAATCAAATAAAATCTGTCTACGCATCCGAGAGGATAATATTCTTGTAGGGATTCCGAGAGATCCAGCCAATGGTATTACCGTACGTTTCAATTCATTTCTCCTATTGTGTCCGAGATATTATATTTTTGCTGGAGGACTATTGCTTATTTTGTATGTTTTCCTGGTAGGTCAGACTACAAATGTATTGTGTGTGATTGCTAGTAACATTATTTGATTTTATTAGGTACGTTACATGTTTTAGTCATTTTATTAAATCTAAACCAAGCTACTACTAGCCGTGTGGTATCCGGCAGAGTAGAATAGAGCCAACCCATTACACTCACGGGTGTCGTATGAGGCGACTAATGTCTGAGGCAGAACACCTTGCGCCTCCGTAGACCAGAGAATGGGCAGCAGCGTTTTCTGTTAGTCTTTCATCACTGCGATCTCCAATCCGCCTGCCAAGCGTGGAGATTACGGCAAATTCCTCCCATCATGAGAGAGGCTTATGTCCAGCAGTGGACGTTATGGGCTGTTGTTGTAAACCAAGAATAGTCTCTTTTTCTTCGTGTTCTTCTTGTTTTTCATTCATGATGAAAATCACGCTACAACAATAACTTAACGTTCGGTTAATCAGACGGTATGGACCAATTGCTCAATTGCTGATCAGCAAACAGAGCGGTTTCTAACAGTTCAGTGCATTATCTGTCACAGTCTGGTGTCTAGAGCCTTAACTCCTTATAATACAACTAATTTATAGTTTTTTTCCGCAGTTTCGCTCGTGTTTTGGCCGGAAGTTATCTCACAGGAGCATATTAAATATGGCCTATGACAGTCGGGGGTAATATAAACTCATATTACTACAACAGCCCATAACGTCCACTGCTGGACATAAGCCTCTCCCACGATGGGAGGAATTTGCCGTAATCTCCAAGCTTGGCAGGCGGATTGGAGATCGCAGTGATGAAAGAATAACAGAAAACGCTGCTGCCCATTCTATGGTCTATCAGTCAAGGTGTCAAGGTCAAGGTGTTCTGCCTCAGACATTAGTCGCCTTATACGACACCCGTGAGTGTAATGGGTTGGTTCTATTCTACTCTGCCGGATACCACACGGCTATTAGATTCTGTTAGATACGGAAGTGTCGGAGGTCAATCAAACTCGCTAGTTGGTTGCACACTGAAACATATATTTAAAGCAGGTACCCGCGCGGCGGGGAGGGGCGGGGCGCAGCCCGCACTCCTACACTATGCATCCGTCGACATATGTGGGTACATATATAACATCCCTTCCCCTTTAGCTAGGAAATACTCTTAACCTAATTAACAACTATTAAAACTACTTATTACTGTTACTATTACTAATTATTACTACTACTTAATCTATGGTGATATCAGTTGGTACATTATTATCATCTTCACTGCCGTACGGACTCGTGGTAGGTGTCGTGAAGATCGGACTAATTGCCTGTCGCCTTTGGCAACGAGCGGCGGCGTGCGGCGGGGCCACCGGAGTATTCGGCGACGTCGCTCCAAGACCATGGTCCATTCCCGATCCTCCTCCCCCACCATGCTGCGTCATTGGGTCGGGGTGAGAAGCTTCTGGCGGCGCCACATCGGGCACCAAGTCTGGGTCCCAGTCTTGGTGGTCTGTCGGTGATGAACCCAATCTTGTCCTTATTTGGTCAATGTGTCTCGTGACTTCGCTTCTTATATGTGGCACGTATACCAAGTACATAACATTGCCGATTTTCTTCCTTATGATACCTTGTATCCAACTGAATTTTTTACTGTTTGTATTTTTTGTTATCCATACATTTTCTTTTTCGTTATAGTCTGTTCTGTGTTTTCCCCGGCAGTATTTACCCTGTAAGGACTGATTGTGTGCGACGGTTCGGGTTAGATCTGTGGATGAGGGTGGCGGCGCGATAGGGTTCAATAAATCTAGCCGCGAGCGCAGCGCTCGCCCGAATACTAACTCTGCGGGTGACTTATCAGTGGTACTATTTTTAGAATTCCGGTAATCGAATAATAATTTTGCTATTTTCCCGTGTATATTTTTTTTATTACATCCTTCCAATATAATAGCCTTTAGCCCTTTTTTTATTATTTTAACGAAACTCTCGGCTTGCCCATTACTAGCTGGGTGGTATACCGGAGATAGGACATGCTCTATACCATTTAGATTACAAAACTCCTTAAATTCCAAAGATGTAAACGACGTTCCGTTATCACTCACCAACGTGTGTGGAATTCCAAACCGCGACATAAAATCATACAGTTTACTTATAACCGCCTTTGAATTGTGAGTTGAGGACATGTCGTAACATTCTACCCATTTACTGTATGCGTCCACAATCATTAATAACATATAGTCATGAAACGGGCCCAAGAAATCAATGTGGATTCGGTGAAAAGAATACGGCGGTAATGGCCAAGGCGCGAGAGGGGCATGCGGCGGTGCGGGACGCAGCGCACAGCACACGCCGCAAGCGCCCGCTATTTGCTCCAGTGCTGCATCCACGTTCGGAAACCACAGCCGCTTGCGAGCCTCTGCTTTCATCTTCACGACCCCGAAATGTGAACTATGCAGTTCCCTACACACGCTCTCTTGTAAGGACGAAGGAATTACGACTTTATGTCCGCGCATTAAGACATCATTTTCTATAGACAACTGTGTCCGACAGTTAAAAAATGGTTTCAAGCCGTCATCATTAACCTTCCTAGGCCAGCCGTTTAAAACATAACGCTTAACGGTGGCCAGATGAGTGTCACGAGCCGTCTCGCGGCGCAAGTCGCTTAGCGTCACCGGTAAGTCTCCGTCCACTATAAAGTTGACGTAGGACGCGCGCTCCACGCAATCTGCGAGCTCTGCTAGCGCTTTCGTCCCGTCCTCACCCCCCTCGCTCGCCCGAGATAAATAGTCCGCGCTGTTATGCTTGCTACTAATACTCTATGGAATAATTATACGCCGCTAAAAATATAGCATATCTCTGCAAGCGGTTGGCAGACACTTCAGGGATGCCTTTATGGGGCCCGAAAATAGCCAATAGGGGTTTATGGTCTGTTCGTAGGACGAATGGCTCGGTCCGACCGTATAGATATTGGTGGAACCGTCTTACCCCAAATATGATCGCCGTTGCTTCCTTTTGAATCTGTGCGTAATTTTTCTCTGCAGACGACAGCGTCCGCGACGCGTATGATATTGGCCGTTCTAACCCTTCGACGTCTATTTGGGATAGTACAGCGCCCAACCCTGACGGTGACGCGTCTACGGTTAATATTAACTTAGCGGCCGGATCGAAATGTGCTAATGTCTTATCGGACGCCAGTATGTTTTTTATGGTAACGAACGCGTCATCGTGAATTCGTGTCCATTTCCATTCTGTTTTTTTATTTAGTAAATTATATAATGGACATAATACGGATGATGCGTCCGGCACGAAGTTCCGATAATAATTAGTGAGACCCAAAAACGACTGCAACTGTAACACGTTTGTTGGTTTTGGTGCTTGTAAAATAGCTTTGACTTTGTCGGGCGACTTCCTGACTCCATTTTTGTCTATGACGTGACCCAGATACGAAATCTCATTTTTAAAGAATTCACATTTTGTCATCTGTACCGTTAATTCGGCATCGTCTAACCGTTGTAATACCGTGATTAGTCTCTGCTTGTGTTGGTCCTTATTTGCCCCCGTTATGAGGATATCATCTAGTAGAAAAATGATTCCGTCAATTCCCGTGAGCAAGCATTCCATTGCGCGTTGGAATATTGCTGGTGCGCTGGACAACCCGAATACCAATCGTGTGTAATTAAAAAGACCGCGATGAGTGTTGATGCATGTCAATTTTTGTGATTCTTCGTTTAAAATAAATTGGTTGTACGCCATAGACAAATCAATTTTACTGAACTGTACGCCCCCGTGTAGTTTGGCTAATAAATCATTTACCGTTGGCAAGGGGTACTGATCAATTATCAGCTGTTTGTTGATTGTAACAGAATAATCAGCACATAATCTGAGGCTACCGTTCTTTTTCAAAACTGGTACGATTGGCGATGCATATTCTGAGTGAGCAACTGGCTTTAAGATACATAATGATAACAACCGATCGAGCTCTTTATCAATTTTTTCTTTTAGTGCGTAAGGTACTGGTCTTGCTTTGAAAAAGACCGGCTTTGCATCGTTTTTTAGCCGTAATTCTATTTTATATTTGTTGAACGATCCTAGATTGCCCGAGAATACTTTAGGAAACATGTTAGAGAGTTGTTTATCAATGGTATTATTAGACTCGCATTCCGCTTGCGCTTGCTCGAGAACAGCATGCACGCGAGACGGCGCTAACTCCAGGCCGAACTCATGAATAAAATCGCGACCTAGCAGCGGCGGTCCGGCTGCGTGCACTACGTACACATTCAGAGTACGCGTACGCCCTAGATATGACACTGGTAATAAAACTACTCCGACCGTTTCAATTTTTTCCCCCGTGTAACTTAATAATTTTTTGTTGGTGACTGATAATGGCAATCGTTTAAATTTCGTGTCGTAGGTATTTTTAGATATTACGCTTACTGCAGAACCACTATCGATTTCGAACTCCAATGCTAGACCACTGATCATCACGCGCTCCGTCATTGGTTTCCCTTTCACACACCGAATATTGTAGAAACACTCACCGTCGTCCCCGTCATCCACAGTACCTTCCTCTACGTATTTCACTTTACCCTCATTAGGACCCATTTTACGTAAATGGCCTTTTTTATTACACTTTTTACACTTATATTGTTTGTAACGACACTGGTTTGAATTATAGTTAGTGAATCCACACACTGCACTTTTCCTTCTTGCTAATGTTGTAGACGCCGTCCGGGCCGGTGCTTGCACCGGCGCCGCTAGCGCCCGGCGCTGCCTGCGATGAGGCTTGGCGCGCGAAACGCACGCTCTCCGCGAAGTCGATGGCCTTCGCGAGGGTCAGCTCCCGCTGGTCCTGCACGAAGAGTTTGTCACGTTCGTGACCTGCCGCCATGCCCATTATAAATTTGTCTAGCAACGCTTCCTCCAAGTTTTTGAATGCGCAGTGTGTCGCTAATCCTCTTATCCTGGCCGCCCATTGAGTGTGCGACTCACCCGGCCGCTGTGTTGCAGAATAGAATGTTGATTTCTCTGCAAACCCAAACCTTTTTGGTGTAAAATGGTCGTCGAGGAGCCTTATTAGCGCCTCGTACCCCAATTCTTCCACCTTGCTTGGTTGCGCCAGGTCGCAGGCAAGTTTGAACGTCGATTCAACTAATGACGTTAACAATATCGCCCTCCGTTTTATTGATGACTTGTCCGTTTCTGCAGTTATGTCGTTTGCGATAAACCACTGATTTATTCGCAATTTAAAACTATTCCACTCTTGTGACATGTGATCAAAAGTAGACAGAACGCCATAAGTCGACCCCGTAGCCATTTTTACAAAAATGAGTTCGCTCGTCGCCACGTGTTAGATACGGAAGTGTCGGAGGTCAATCAAACTCGCTAGTTGGTTGCACACTGAAACATATATTTAAAGCAGGTACCCGCGCGGCGGGGAGGGGCGGGGCGCAGCCCGCACTCCTACACTATGCATCCGTCGACATATGTGGGTACATATATAACAGATTCATATTAGTGAAAGAGTTTTTTAAATTGGATCAGTAGTACCGAAGATTACCCCCTACCTTTAACTCTCTATAATATTAGTATAAACAGATAAATCTTGCACTTACCACAAACCAACCCCATTAATTAATGCCATTCATTCACTCATTCAACATTCCTCTCCAAAACTAGAGGTTTAGTTTCCATTAGTTCACCTCACATGAATACCACTTGAATAAGCTAATACCGTGAGTAATTCAGTAGCGTATGTGACTGATGTAACATGCAAATAAGTTTGGTACACTCAGCGCTAAATAACACGGCTTCATCGAGAGTTCTTTGGTGTGCACGGTACAGGACGTGTTTTTTATTTGTGGAGTGAGTTTTTGATACGTGCGCTTTATTTGGATTGGTCGACGTACTGTTGAATTACCTTTTGGCCGAACGACCACCCATAGCACAAATGCATAGAACAGATGAATGAAAGTGTCTTGCGACGCGGCGGTAATTACGCAATCGAAACAGGTGATGTCGGACGTCAAGAGCCTCGACCAATACGTGAGGCTCTTATTAGGCAGCTGGATCAAGGACTTGATTCAGAAAGCGGTACTTCTAGACACGGCTTGTAATGATAGGAGGTCCCTCTCTCTGGAGCCCTGACCACCGGTAGCTTGGACCCTGTACCCGATGCCTACAATTTTTTTTTTAATAATGTAAAAAGACAAATAACCGAGATTAAGGTAAAATACTGACCAATATGCTAAGGTATAGCCTCAGTAATTGGGTTACGTAGGTCAGTTAGCTGCTCCATGTACGAAATATTGATATTTAGCCGCATCCGGCTGAACCGGAACTGACCGCAATACAGTTAGGTTGGGGCGACGATATCTAATAATGTTTAGTGTCGTAGTTGGCCGCCTAGCTGCTACATACCGGGTGCAGTAAATGGATTGTAATCCTAGCTAAGTCCTTTTGTTGCTATCAAAGCAATGAGGATCTGCCATCATAATAATGCTACATCATAGGCCAAGTATGCTAGGCCTAGCTTACAGTCTAACTAACCGGATGCATTGGTTTACCATTATTTCACATGGAGTAACGGTATCTGACCACAACCCAGTTTTTAAGTATCAAGACCCCATTTCCCCTTGGTAAGTTTGATTGATAGATTCGCGGGCTTCGGACTATCCGTAACAACAGATAAGGATCTTCAAATGACAGCTGTGATCAACAGCTTAAAAAGCATTTAGTATTATGCTCAGAAAACACTTGAGACGCTTCAATGAAAAACACAACGGTAATCCAAATAAAATACACACTTTCAATGAATATAGAACAAAATACACTCAAATATTTTCAATTTAGACCAATATTAACTCTCATCACCTCACTCAAAAAAAGTACACATTACAAATAACAAAAAATTGAAGGTGATTCCCACAAACTGCTTAACGGATAAGAGGGTGGGGATTCAGGGCTGATAGATGCGTGACAGTTAGAGAAGTGACACGCCGTAGTGTAACCTCAAATGTAACCGGCTAAGATTAGTGTCGTCATACGTTCTCGTGGGAACTCCTGATGTTTCTACCGCCCTGGTAGATTATTTTGGCGCACTTTATTTAGATGATATTTTGATGTTTTGTGGTGTTAGATATTAAGTACACCAAAATGAATGTTGTAGATTTTTTACTTATTTTCTCTTTTGATGACCGTTTTCCCTAACACTAAACAACATCTAAATTAATTATTAAATATTATTGCCTCACTGCTGGAATTTCAACTCTCAACGCTACCGCAAAGTAATGGGAAATTTGAAATTGAGATCATTATACTATTGTCCCTTTTCACTATGAGCTTAATTTCAACTAAGTATTGTCTAACTTTTTAAAATAATCTCGAAGGAATAAATTTATTTAATGCTGGTTAAAAAAAAAACATTTAAAACTCGGCACGTTCCTCACCTTGGCTTGGGTGGAATATTTCCAGCATCACAGCATTAAAACCCGTCAAACAAAATCAAACACGTTTTATTAGTAGCCACTGAAAAATTCCACTATCCACCTCCTGGCTCTATCATTGGGTATACAGAACCGGATTTTCCCTTCTCATCTTCCCATCTTCCCTTCCCTTATCTTTAGAACCTGGACACCAAGTGCAATATAATAGGCTTATCCAAATTAAACATGTGACCTCAATCTCGAGGGGCTTACTAGTAGCGATCGTAATAAACGGTTTCATTTCGATACGACAGTTAAAAGTAAGATAAAATTGACTTTCAAGATTTGAATACATTTTAGTTAGTTACAGGAAGCGTATTAAAAAAAAGCCATAAAAATAGAACTTCACCAGACTCCGGTACAATACCGGATGAATACAAATCATTAGCTCAGAACACCAAACAACACTTCATAAAAACGCATGGTAACAGAAAACCTACGGAGCGTTGCCATAGAAACGGGTTACCTTCAACATAACATCTTATTGGCGTCCATATCCACATTGATTACGTTTTTATGTGTAGGAAAGCAATTATAACGTTACTTAAAGTATTGTTTATTATCAAGATAGTGTTGTGTAAGTTTATGGTTGCCGTAAATAAATCTGTTTTGGGTATTGTTGAAATTTGTAAGGATTCCATTCGAAATTCTAAATATTCACAGCAGCGATTCCAGTTTTGAGCGTATTGTGCTATTGCGAAGTCTGTCGCCGAGCTTAATACACAATACGCTACGTTCCATCGTCCTTTGGCAAACCTTGAGTTTGGACTTTTGTGAGTCGGTCAGAGACCAAGTTTGAGCACCGTAGGTTAGAATGGGTAGAATGCACCACCTATGATGTTTAAAAAAATCCTTATTAGCACAATATTATGTTACGAGCTGATCTGACTATAGAGAAGATCCACTGGTACAACATAAACTATGTCTATAATGTATGGATTTAAAATCAAATACATGTACATATGTATAGCCGTGTGGTATCCGGCAGAGTAGAATAGAACCAACCAATTACACTCACGGGTGTCGTATAAGGCGAGTAATGTCTGAGGCAGAACATCTTGTGTCTCCGTAGACCTGAGAATGGGCAGCAGCATTTTCTGTTAGTCTTTCATCACTGCGATCTCCAATTTGCCTGCCAAGCGTGGAGATTACGGCAAATTCCTCCCATCATGGGAGAGGCTTATGTCCAGCAGTGGACGTTATGGGCTGTTGTTGTTGTTGTTGTACATATGTATGACCAGATGTATGAACGTAGACGAGGCAAAAGAAGTATTAAGGATCGTAGCAGATGGCGTTCTGTGGTTTCTGCGTACCCCCTTGTGATAAAGGCGTGAGTTGATGTAGGTGTGTATGTTTATACTTTAAACATTTCATAACGTGTTCACAGAATCGAATAAAAAAATCAAAATGCAAATCAACTTCATTCATCCATTCAAGCACTTCAATCACCAGACCTTGAACAACAATCTTCCTGATACACGATAATGACCCATAACGACGCCAAAATAAAGGCTTAAAGTTCGGAATTCGCGTATAATAAAACAAGAATCGATATGGAATCGTTACGAGTACTCGATTACCGCATCGCAGAGCTTAGCTTCGCGGCCCATTAGCTTCGGAGCAAGATCGGGACGAGTCAAGCGTGAATCGCGCAACACAGCCTGTAAACAATTAATAATCGAGTTGTTGGTTATTTGATTATTCGTTATTGAAACAGGAAGGGTTTCTGACGCTTGCTGTGTGGAACAAAACCAATATTACGGTGGCTACTTTTCACAGTTAAATTACGAGATAATCATTATCAGATGAAAGGTTCATTGCCTGAACTCCGATTAAACTACCTATGTATCTTATACATAAAGTTTGTAAGTACGACTTACGTGAGTCAGAAGGTACACTTTGACGACTTACTTTATTGAGAACTAACGGATGTCACGCGGTTTCACCCGCGTAGTTCCCGTTCCCTTAGGATTACGGGGATAAAATATAGCCTATGTTACTCAAGGTGAATGTAGCTTTCTAATGGTGAAAGAATTTTTGAAATCGGCGCAGTAGTTTTTGAGTTTATTCCTTACAAACATACACACAAAAATACAAATCTTTCCTCTTTATAATATTAGTGTAGAAGAGTAGATGTTCATTATCGCGATGTATGGTACTCCGAAAGTTTGCTATGACGTATTACTTAATTCGGAATGTGCATCATGGTACTCCCACATTTAGCCAGTTATGTGTAATTACCATGTAATAAGGAGCGAGCCTATTGGCATCAACCGGGCTCACTTCCAGACTCCGTGGCTGCTACTGAGAAACTGCTAACAGTATCTAAAACAGCTTCGTTGATTGTTAAAAGGCACCTAAAAGACCAAAAATAAACAATCCCCCTCGAGGGAAACTACAACTGTCAAATTTACACTAATTCGAATCAAAAACATTCGATTTTATTAAAAACCCGAAGAAATTGAGACTCTCGGTCGATTAAATTTTAAAACGTTGAAACTGCCTCTATTGGCTTGGTTTGTGGGTTGCAAGCGTACTGGTGAACAGTAGAAAGGATGTAAAACACCTCTTAACGAAATCGAAAGGCATTTGCTCTCCTCGTCATTGCGATCATTTTTTTGTTCTACACCATACCTGAGAACTTTCTAGTTACGGAGATATTGGGAGTCAAAGTTCCAACTTTTTGCCAAGTTTTTTTTTTTTTTAATACAAGTTTTTAATGAAGATTTTTACTATAAATATCTCCACAACCCCCTACTACTATTACTAGTACTATTTAATCCATCCATCACCACAATGTTTTGAGTGTGTTACATTGAGTTCTACCACAAAACATGATTTTTCACCCCAAAAATAAATCGTTTCCCAGTAATAATTTTTGCGTAAAGTTACTTAGTTTGATGTACAGAATGCTTGGTTGACGGCTTCGTGATGACGTCTTTTACGCCCTGTATAGGAAGTCCTGTGTTTAATTCCCAGGTCGAGTAAAATGGTATTAGGCTTTTCATAATGTTCTCAGAAGCAGCCCGAAGCTAGTTTTAATGGTTAATGGCCATAGGCTTGCTTTTGTGTGTCATGGTATCTATACCTCTCCCCAACCCATCGCGGAAAAAAGGCGTAATATTATGATAAATGTTAAAAATCTCAAAGCCGTAGTAAAACTTTATTCTAAAACCTCTTACTCATGGAACAAAACGTCAACAAATTTAACATAAATCCTCTTTTCTTAAATCTGTCGTCCATAACGATTTACCATCCCCTATCTCGGTTCAACGTATGTGGTTTGAAGGGGAGGGAAATAATGTCGACGTTGAATGTTCGACACTTACATACGGCTTTGAAATCGATCTGCCACACAATTGGTTGCTTCCGGAACGAAAATATATGTGCATTGAATAGGATTTGAACACTAAGATTAACTAGCTTTGTCAGTGGCTTTGCTCGCGTTATAGTTGGGAATTATTCCTATATGAATGGTTCTTTATATGGTTAATTTTTAGCCTTTGTCCTCCAAGTTCATAAAGGTGGAAAAATGACTTTTTCAAGGTCAAAATCATTCCTGCACCTTTATGAACTTGGAGGGTTGTATTGATGATTTTGATGATTATAATTCTGTAACTACATACGTCACGTACAGCCGCGAATAATATTCTAATCAACATATAACCAAGCACTGGCCTCCAAATTACAAAAAAACGTAAGAAATTTTGAATATCGCGGGCTACCCTGGAGCATCAGCCTTAATGCAGTTATTTAAAGGTAGAAATGAGAAACACTGTTTTAAGCTTTCACGGTTCATAACTATACTTAAAATGTCACTTACGGGTCATGGCGCTTGCAACAGCGTCGAAATATCGGGAGCTCAAAATAATAAATAATCACGGAAGATATGCCGTAAGTGAAATTTATGTATAGAAATGAGAAACTTTAAAATATATGTATATCAACTCACTTACCACAAAACCTGAACACGAAGAAAATATTCCCACTAAGTCCAAGTACGTTAAACATAGAATATTGGTACATTTATTTTTAAAGCCTACTAAACCGAAATATTTAAGATGTCTGCCGAAATATACTTATGGCTAATGGGCCAAAGAAATATAGCCTAGAGTTATGTAAGCTTTCAAGCGTAACCATTTATCATATATTCAAATAGGCAATTTTATTAATTTTCTTCTTTAGAGGCTCTAATACTTAGGCAAATTGGAATATTTTATAAGATTCATACATTCATGATTCGTCATCATTGACGACCTGAATGGCGCAGCGGTAGTGAGGCTGCCTTGCGTTCTTAGGGTCTCGGGTTCGAATCCCGGTCGGAGCAAATGTTTGTGTGATGACGATGGATATTTGTTTCCGAGTCATGGGTTTATATTATAATAAGTATGTATTTACAAACAAAAAAGTATCTATGTAGTATATCAACTGTCTGGTGTCCACGACACAAGCCTCGTTGCTTAATGTGGTACTAGATGGCGCTGTGTGTAATGTCCAGCGATAATTGTTATTATTTATTATTCATAACATCACGCCTGTAATCAACGTGGGCTAGGCAGAGTTCTGACTAACCCACTAGTTATGTTAAAGTCCCATGAAATAGGAGTGAGCCTATTGCTATCAACCGGGCACAGGTCCAGCCTCCGTGGCTGCTACTAAGATATTCCTGACGGAAACACCCAATCACACTTTCCCTGACCTAGGATTCCAACCCAGGACTTCTTACTCAACAGTCACGCTAGCGACCACAAAACCAACAAGGCGTTTTTTAATACTCATTTTTTAATATCAGTTTGGATGTAACTTACAGAATAATTGCAAACGCAAACCGCAACGGCAAAACCATCGTAATGGGAAGCCGCAGCGACACAACTAGTTTTTATGTAACTCTACGAAAGTAGCAATGCCCATCTCCGGAAATATTTTCGTAGACTTAGTAGACACCGGATGACTTTTTTATCACTTTCCAAAAAAATTGGTATTTTAGGTGAACGGAGTAGAAGCTTACGGCATAAGTACCTAGTTTTATTTTTTCTTTTTTCCATAGTTTAGAAAAAAAATGATCTATCATCAAAAAACGCTACAAATTTCAAGTAAACTTTTCATATTAGATCAAAGAAAGGGAAATTAAAAAAAAAAAAAAAATAAAACGAATTTCAATTTATGATTTGAATTTCGATTTTTAAACATTTTATTTTATTTATAATAAAAAAAAGTAAGTATGCCATTTGCTTCTACTCCGTTCACCTATTATACCCATTTTTTAGGGTTCCGTAGTCAACTAGGAACCCTTATAGTTTCGCCATGTCTGTCCGTCCGTCCGTCTGTCCGTCCTCGCTTAATCTCTGTGACCGTTAGCACTAGAAAGCTGAAATTTGGTACCAATATGTATATCAATCACGCCGACAAAGTGGTAAAATAAAAATTGGAAAAAAATGTTTTATTAGGGTAGCCCCCCTATATGTAAAGTGGCAAGTGATTTTTTTTTTTAATTTCAACCCCAACGTGTGATATATTGTTGGAAAGGTATTTAAAAATGAATAGGGGTTTCCTTAAATCATTTTTTGATAATGTCAATAATTTCGGAAATAATCGCTCCAAAAGTAAAAAACAATGTGTGCCCCCCTCTAACTTTTGAACCATAAGTTTAGAAAATATGAAAAAAATCTGAAAAGTAGAACTTTATAAGGACTTTCTAGGAAAATCATTTTGAACTTGATGGAAACAACAGCTTTTGTACAAAAAAGACAAAAAGTTGTACAAAATCAGTTTGTAGTAAGCATTTTTACATAATGGATACCCACCCACCTTTAAACTCATAAGTGGGAACACTTATTGTGACGGACGGGAAACTACGGAACCCTACACTGAGCGTGGCCCAACACGCTCTTGGCCGGTTTTTTTGGAAAGTCATAGTATAGTCGTAGTAGTAGTAGTCATAGTCATCCTGCATAGTCGTGCTCGTGTCACTGCGGTTATAGAGATTAGAGCGGTTTAGAGTTATAGTGATTTTGCCGCTACGGTTTGTGATCACCATCAGAATTCAATCATTTATCTGCACAAATTGTAGTATTAGTACTGTCACCATTTTGTAAACAAGCTTTTGAATATTAGTTGTGACGATGTTTTTCGTATTTTCCCAGCAAACCCTTTTAATTGATACCCATATCATGGGGGTGCATCAAAAATAACTATTCTGCAATCTTTGGAAGTCCGCCATATTGGATTTAGAATGACGTCACTTAGCTAACCATGCATTGTCATGGAAACTAAACTACTACTACAACAGCCCACAACGTCCACTGCTGGACATAAGCCTCTCCCATGATGGGAGGAATTTGCCGTAATCTCCACGCTTGGCAGACGGATTGAAGATCGCAGTGATGAAAGACTAACAGAAAACGCTGCTGCCCATTCTCAGATCTACGGAGGCGCAAGGTGTTCTGTCTCAGACATTAGTCGCCTTATACGACACCCGTGAGTGTAATGGGTTGGTTCTATTCTACTCTGCTGGATACTAAACGGCTAATTTCCCAGCAAACCCTTTTAATTTATACTCACATCATGGGGGTGCATCAAAATTAACTATTCTGCAATCTTTGGAAGTCCGCCATATTGGATTTAGAAGACGTTACTTAACTAACCATGCATTGTCGTCCAAACTAAACGTGTATGCATAATTTCAGTTCAATCAGTTAGGTATAACTGTTTTAAAATTCAGTTGCAATATTTGACCTAAACAAACAAATAAAAGTTTGTAAAAAAACAACAATGACATTTAAAAACAAAACAGAAGCGGTTTTAAATAATAGAATCTCCATTGGAATCCGATAAGTCCATTGCTGAAGGCGGGCATTATCTCCAACAGATCTATTTATTGAAAGCTGAAACTCTAGCCAGATTGCTTTATTATTTATAAACATCCGCTTTAGTGCCATTCCGGAGTTATTGTTGTTTATTTAAAAGTTAAATAGTTTATTGTTGAAGTAATCTTATTAAAATAGGACAAACGTTTTTAAAATAGTGACTTTAAAAGTGGATATGTGGAAGAAAAGATGTCGGATATTTATGGTTTTCTTTAACACGAGTGAACCATTATATATACAAGTCTTTTAAATAAATGAGAAGGTAGCATGTTTTGCCATTTAGGTATGGCGTACAAAAATTGTTGTCTTTAAATGGTGTACTTAGCTAACACTAAATCGTGAATGAATTTATAACTTATTAAATACTAGCGGACGTCACGCTGTTTCACTCGCGTAGTTCCCGTTCCCGTGGGAGTACAGGGATAAAATATAGCCTGTGTTACTTGCTGTTAATGAAGCTATCAGTTGCTGAAAGAATTTTTCAAATCGGTCTAGTAGTTTTTAAGTTTATTTTTTAGATACAAAAATAGGTATAAATCTTTCCTCTTTATAATAATAGTATAGATTAAATCTAAACAATAACCGGGGCCGCATAAATTGAAATGACGATGATTACTAGGAAATGCCAATATATTCCTAAATTAATTATATCGTGAATGTTTGTTTGTCTAATGATGCACAATCAGGTTAGATCAGATTTCCGGGAACAATTAATAATGTAAGTCAAGCCATACTAATGTTTGCTTCCGTCTGGAATCTACGGCGATCCATCGCACACCAATTAACATTTTGAGGTTGACTCAAGAATTATAATCTCCCTAGGATTACTCAAGAAGTTTTCATTTAACTAACAGCCAAAGTCATGGAGAATTGAGAGAAAAAAAAGGCCTTTACCCAGCAATGAATCAGGATGACAGACTGAGAGTAACTAAAAACTTGTATAGGTACTTGACAGTCACAAAAAAAATTGTACCCGATAATTTACATCGTTTAGAACAGTCAACATCTCAAAAGAAACAACGTAATCCCTTCGAAAGTTTAGGCACTATTACTCATACTAAATACTGTTTTCATTACCTATGCCATATTTCCATACTACCTAATATATCACAATGCTCGATTCGCATTTACATAACCCCAGAATTTGGCTCAGAACCAGTTTCTATATGTAATCAGAACTAGCGGACGTCATTCGGTTTCACCCGCGTAGTTCCCGTTCCCGTAAAAGTACGGGGATAAAATAAAGCCTATGTTACTCGCTGATAATGTAGCTATCCATTGCTGAAATAATTTTTCAAATCGGTCCAATAGTTTTTAAGATTAATCGTTCCTCTCGTCCGTTATTAAATCTCCTAGATATTTATGTCAATTGTTTAACTATTGTGTCTAACTTCGCAAACAATTAAAAGTTTACAAAAATACAAATCTTTCCTCTTAATAATATAATAGTAAATATAGTAATAAGTAATATAGATAAAGAGGCGGGCTCCACCAGGCGGGATAACATCGTAAAGGATGAGATTAAAATACGCAATTTATTGAGCAAGAAGATTGTATGCAAGACGGTATATTACCTGCATACTTGCGTCTCCATCTAGAGATTAGAAAGTTTTGCTGTAGGTTGTTGCATGAAGATTATGCACGAGTATGAGGTATGTTTGATCGTAGCAAGTTCGCGAACGTGGTGGTGCAGTTTTTGAATGAGGTAAATGTTTGTTGTAAGACGGAAGTTTTAGAACCACTGAGTACTAAGCTTAGGTTACTGAATTTGGCAACGAAAACTAACATGACTGTCGAATTATCATGATTACTTTTGACTATATAAAATAAATGTCACATGACTTACATAAACCTTTTTGGTAAACTTTCGCCCGTAACCATATAACCTCAGCCAATTCCACGAAATTTTATTTTATTATTTTCGGAAAACTTACAGCTAGGCAGACACAATAGTTTAGTTAATAACAACAATATGGCCAATTACAAGTTAAATTCTCGTTTTAGCGTACTATTTCCGTATCACAATGTAATGATGTCACAAAACCTATAAATAACATAAATAAGTCCACAATAAAACACCTCATTACTCCCACACAATTCCTTCCTACGAAAGAATGCAGACGTCTACAGAGAATCGCGCGGAATCCGCGCGTTTGCGCCACCCTATTACGAGTACTTACGACTGCTACCTATATCAATATGGTTTCGGTATAAATTGACAGCGTTCGATGGAACACCTCACTTACCAGGAATGTCGGCTGTGTACAAACAATGGGATATCATGGGTATGTGGGTGTTGGAAAATAAATGACGTCATATTTACAAGATTCTTTGGCAAAGAACAAATTTCTGTATGTTACGTCAATGATAGTATGGTGGGTTAGTAGTAAAGGCCCCGATTTTCAGGTCGTTGTTTTTCCGCGAATCCGCGTAAACTAATCAGTTTTCCTGACTCGTCATTGCGATTATGCGATTAAAAGTCGCAGCAAATGACGTGTGACGATAGAGTGCGATAGAGTGATTAAAATAAGGTGGGTTCAGACCCAGCTCAAAACTTAATTTTGTGTGAATTATTTCATCACCGCTGCTTTTCAACCGACTTCCAAAAAGAGGAGGTTCTCAATTCGACTGTTTTTTTTTTTTTTTTTTTGTGTTTTATTACCTCAGAACTCTCGACTGGGAGAACCGATTTTGATCATTCTTTTTTTGTTTGAAAGCTGGTGCTTCCTGTGTAGTCCCATTTTGTAAACATCTGATGCTGATCTTCGGAGATATACAATGGAACTCTTCAAAAATAGACGGCAATCTGCCGAGAATGTTGCAATCGCATGGATGTTTATTGTTTATTCAACATCATGACGTATCATCACGCCTGTATGCTCTGAGGGGGTACACAGATGTGTACAATACACCCAGATTTCGACAGTTAGGTATGTTAAGTTGGCGCAATCGTGTTCCGCGCGCGCCTCAAATGACGTAACATCACGCCTGTATGCTCTGAGGGGGTACGCAGATGTATACAATACACCCAGATTTCGACAGTTAGGTATGTTAAGTTAGCGCGTTCGTGTTCCGCGCGCGCCTCAAAGAGATGTCAGCAAAAGGGACTGTTCTAAAGAGATACTGCGGCCCTGGAACACAAAGGGCTAAGAAGGAACATGGATGGGTTTTAGTCAGTAAAAGTCTGACACTCCCTTCCGCTCCGCCCAGAGCGGGAGGGGGTCATCATCATCATCAGCCTATTAATGTTCCCACTGCTGGGACATAGGTCATCTCTCTATGAGAGGAAGGGAAACTGTAATTTTATGATTACCCATCCGAAAAAAAAAACAAGGTACTATGTTAAGTTCCATATATTGGGGATACGCCTATTACCATGACATGTATTGTTAACAATGTCAAATAAATTGATGGCAAATATTTGTTTGGCAACAACTAAAAATGGAAAAATAAAAAACTTTTTTGCAAAAAAAATAAAACCGACTTCAAAAAAACACAAAAAAGTGAAAAATTACTTTAACTTCAGAAGTCGGTGACAAAAAAACTAAATCAATCAAACAAAGGTCACCGACTTCTGAAGTTAAAGTAATTTTTCACTTTTTTGTGTTTTTTTGAAGTCGGTTTTATTTTTTTGCAAAAAAGTTTTTGGTAGCAGTGAAGGAAAACATCGGGAGTCCCACTCACACATACACAACTTCCACTCACACAGAGAAGACTTTTGTCATAGCACCGGAAACGTTAACGGCTGAATTTATGCATAATGCTTTCGATAAGAGGATGAGCAGAAACATGGAAACAACGAAATCTTGTATTAAAATAAATAAATAAATAAAATAAATTTCTTTTAATTCAGATAACATGATCCATACAGTGAAATTAAAATAAGTATTAAAAAATAAAATTAATTATCACAAATACAAAAAAAAAGTATTGCACCGCAGTTAATCTTAAAATAAATCCGCTAAATCAATAAAAAAACCACTTATCCAAGTTCCCTCGCATTTCAATTTTAAAATTCTTCAAGAACTTACCCACAGGGTAGGAAGACCCATTATCTGCCGTCCACGTCAATATATTGACGCAATAAATTGACGTCACACTGACAGTAGCCTCATTGTGTGCACTGACTTCACAAGATTTATGGCAGTGCACGATTCGCGGGTACTTCGAATTATTCTTTGAAGAATGAAAAATGGATCTTGAGAATAGTTCGAAAAGTCATTAATTATTTATTAGATACTAGCTGACGTCCCGTGGTTTCACCCGCGTAGTTCCCGTTCCCGTGGGAGTACGGGAATAAAATATAGCCTATAGTACTCACGAATAATGTAGCTTTCTACCAGTGAAACAATTTTTGAAATTGGATCATTACTTCCGGAGATTACCCCCTACATACAAACTTACAAACAAATAACTTTATACTATTAGTATAGATTAGCCTGATGGATTGATGAGATTCTTACATAAGTCTTGCCTTTTTCCCATGGAGGTAAGCAGTAAATACACCTGACGACACAGTTAAAGATAAAGTTACTTTATTTGTCGAAAACATGTGTTTACACACACATAACGAGCATGCGAGATCTTAGTAAAGTAGGGTAGGTCCGTACATGTTTTACCTAGTGAGGTGTACAAATTTGTTTTTTTTTTTAACAATTATGCGGATTCTAACATTCATATTTTAGCCATTGTTTCGCTGGTACACTCATAATAACTAATTATTGTCTTTGAATTACTTAACTTACTTAACTTAGATACTTCCTTCATCTAGATATTGAGATGTTGATGGAAAATGACAAATGCACAGTTTTTAGGCTTCCGAACCCGAAGGGTAAAAACAGGACCCTATTACTAAGACTCCACTGTCCGCCTGTCTGTCTGTCTGTCTGTCCGTCTGTACGTCTGTCTGTCAACAGGTTGTATCTCATGAACCGTGATAGCTAGACAGTTGACATTTTCACAGATGATATATTTTGGTTGCCGCTATAACAACAAATACTAATAAAATAAAACTTTTTTGCCAATAAAACCGACTTCAAAAAAAACAACAAACAAAAAAAAACACAAAAAGAAAAGGACAAAAAAATACACTAAAAGAAAAACAAAAAAAAAACACTAAAACAAAACCACAAAAAAGTGAAAAATAACTTCAGAAGCCGGTGAGAAAAACACCAAATCAATCAAAGGTCAAGTTTCAGAAGTCGGTGACCTTGTTTGATTGATTTGGTGTTTTTCTCACCGGCTTCTGAAGTTATTTTTTACTTTTTTGTGGTTTTGTTTTAGTGTTTTTTTTTTTTGTTTTTCTTTTAGTGTATTTTTTTGTCCTTTTCTTTTTGTGTTTTTTTTTTGTTTGTTGTTTTTTTTGAAGTCGGTTTTATTTTTGGCAAAAAAGTTTTATTTTATTTTTCCATTTTTAGTTGTAATATCCTATACTTACAAATATTTGCTATGCATTCATTGTACATGGTTAACAATACATGTCATGGTAATAGGCTTATCCCCAATAAATGGAACATAACATGCCATAACTGTCGAAATCTGGGTGTACTGTACACATCTATGTACCCCTCAGAGCAAACAGGTGTAATGTTACGTCATGATGTTGTTTAAACAATGAACATCCAACCGATTGGAGCTATCACAACAGATTTGCCGTCTATTTTTGAAGAGTTCCATTGTATATCTCCGAAGACCAGCATCAGATCTTCACCAAATTAAAATGAGACCACCTCAGGAGTATACTCTTTCAAGTAAAAGAAGAATTTTGAAAATCGGTCCAGAAATGGGAGAGAAATCAGGTAAATTGTACACATCTGCGTACCCCCTCAGAGCATACAGGCGTGATGTTACGTCATGATATTGTATAAACAATGAACATCCAACCGATTGGAGCTATCACAACAGATTTGCCGTCCCTTTTTGAAGAGTTCTATTGTATATCTCCGAAGATCAGCATCAGATCTTCACCAAATTAAAATGGGACCACCTCAGGAGTATACTTTTTTAAATAAAAAAAGAATTTTGAGAATCGGTCCACAAATGGGAGAGAAATCAGGTAAATTGTACACTTCTGCGTACCCCCTCAGAGCATACAGGCGTGATGTTCCGTCATGATATTGTATAAACAATGAACATCCAACCGATTGGAGCTATCACAACAGATTTGCCGTCTCTTTTTGAAGAGTTCCATTGTATATCTCCGAAGGTCAGCATCAGATCTTCACCAAATTAAAATGGGACCACCTCAAGAGTGTACTCTATCAAATGAAAAAAGAATTTTGAAAATCGGTCCACAAATGGGAGAGAAATCAGGTAACATACATAAAAAAAAAAAAATACATACACATGAACATATAACCTCCGCCTTTTTTGAAGTCGGTTAAAAACAGATTAAAATAAATATTTAAGGGGGCTCCCATACAACAAACGTGATTATTTGTTTGCCGTTTTAGCTCGATAATAATAACGGCAACAGGTAGACGCTTGAAATATTCACAGAATATTTAGTTGTATTAAATGAAAATAAAATAAATATTAAAGGGGGTTCCCCTACAACAAACGTGATTTTTTTGCCATTTTGTCTAATGTTGTATAGATATAGTCCGACTCGCACTTGGCTGGTTTTAAATTTATTCATGGACCCGAATTTGTAAGATACAGCCTACATTTCACAAATAGACTTGGATTACTAGTGTAGTGGTTGCAGTTGAGAACCAGGTTCAATCTGTTATTACCTACTTGCCACATAATGTGTAACTACTGTTTTGGTAACTATCTAGCAATGCTGTCAAAAATGAAAAATAAAGAATTATTTCTTTCATTGAAATAAAGTCCCGTCGATTGAGAATTCGATAAGAAAACGAGTTGTGTTTGTTTGCTGGATTCTTGAACAATTGAGACAATCCTAACGTACATAGAGAAAAAACCCATTTATCAGCTAATTCTTCATCCCATCTTAAATCATTTCTGCTCCATTGGAGAATACTCAGATAAGGAAACTCGGTCATACGTGGTCTTACTATCTTATGCCGTATGCTTGACAGTTGCACAGAATAGATAGACACAGAAGGCAAAGTCCATACAACTGGTGAAAACAGGCGCACACACGCTAGACACACGTTTTGCAACGGTGCCTACGCGGAGGAAACAAATAAACGAACTTCACGCAAAAAAAAACAAGAGATTCGTTTGAGTGTCACTGGTTTCGCGTCGCAAGTAGCATCTCCCGTAGCCGTTAATCGTGGCGATATTATCGTCGTGCCACGCATTTCTATACACTCTCTTAGGAGCCGTCTCCACGAGCGAGAGAATCGCGGCGATATTATCGTTGTACCAGTATTTCTATACACTTTCTCAGGAGCCGTCTCCACGAGCGAGAGAATCGCGATGTAGAGAGTGTATAGAAATACGTGCCACGTCGATAATATCGCTGCGATTCTCTCGCTCGTGGAGACCCTGAGAGAGTGTAAGAAATACTGGCACGTCGATAATATCGCCGCGATTCTCTCGCCCATGGAGACGGCCCCTAAGCGCGCTTGCGATTTCCTTCGATGTGTGAAGTCGACCTTCTGTCTGTATTATACAATATTCAGTGTCGGTTGGTTGGTCATAAATAAATCTCATACACCCAACATTGCGGTTGCAGTATGAGATTTATTGCAAAAGTGCGTGATTTTGTGTACAATATGAATTTATTTGTAAGTAGGTAGTTCTGTTGCCAAGCTGCCTGTCTGAAGTATGCGAGAACTCACATACAGACTTAAAGTACTTACGGGCTAATATCCGTGATTTTCTTTTCTATGAGCTCCCGATGTTATGCGCTCTGTGCTTTAAGAGCCTATACTAATTAGCAACTCTATTTGTGGCGGTTCAAACTTCGTTTGAAATACTGTTAGAATAACGTTCTGATCAGCTTGCACTACAAAGTGTTTGTTACGTCAGTCACTGCAGGCCGAATAGTGCGAAATGAGTGGTTTTTATTCTTTATAAAATCAAATTTGCGTCTTTTGGAAAAAATAAAGAACCGGCCAAGTGCGAGTCGGACTCGCACACGAAGGGTTCCGTACCATTGACTATATTTAGTATTTGTTGTTATAGCGCCAACAGAAATACATCATCTGTGAAAATTTCAACTGTCTAGCTGTCACGGTTCATGAGATACAGCCTGGTGACAGACAGACGGACAGACAGCGAAGTCGTAGTAATAGGGTTCCGTTTTTACCCTTTGGGTACGGAACCCTAAAAACATAAGACCTGCTTTATAGTTAGTTCAGTTAGTATGCAAAGTTTCATGATCTAATTTGTAGTACTTTTTGAATACCAGCGATTTATTGGTCGATTTGGAGGTAACTTTGGTATTTTTTTTCTATCGAGAAAATTTTATGGAATCGTGTTTTCGCCAAATATAGGACCTAACATTAACGGAGGATCATGCTAAGCCATTTGAGGTAGTATAAGGGCCTACTTCCACGGTTTTTCACTACACTTAAGAGTGTAGTGAAAAACCGTGAAAGTCTAAAACAGTGCAACTCACATACAGTACCTGTGAGATGAAATGAAGCTCCACAATGGGCTGCATCAGAAGGCTTAAAGTCACCCAAAGGGCAATGGAGAGGGCTATGCTCGGAGTTTCCTTCGAGTCAGAAATGAAGACATCCGCAAGAGAACCAAGGTTACCGACGTAGCCCGAAGAATTGCCAAACTTAAGTGGCAGTGGGCAGGGCACATTGCTCGCAGAACGGATGGCCGATGGAGCCGAAGAGTTCTGAAGTAGCGACCGCGAACCGGAAGACGTTGCGTTGGAAGGCCTTCCACTAGGTGGACCGATGACCTGGTAAAGGTTGCGGGAATCCGCTGGATGCGAGTCGCACGGGACCGGTCAATGTGGCGACACTTGGGGGAGGCCTATGTCCAGCAGTGGACGTCTTTCGGCTGAAATGATGATGACGATGATAGACAACACAGTCCATAAGTCGCCTTTCACGACACCTAAGAGTGGTAAAGTACCTTCTTCTGTTTTCCCGGATACTCGGAAATTAAATTAACAGTAAATTGACAACCCAACTGACTGTTAGGTACAGAAACTGGCGCCATAATGTATCGTGTACCTACTAAAATATGTAATAGATAAAAGTTAGCATTAAGAACAAAGTATTTTTTCTAAGGAATAAAATTGACATTACAAAAATTATCAAAGACAAAGATAAGAATTAAAAATTGTATATCAATCTTTTAGCTCATCGCCAAAATCGATTCTATAATCGCCATTTTGTTTTATAGAGGGAGTAAAAATACTCTTAACGAAGCCGAAAGGCACTTATTCTCCCCGTCTTTGCGATCTTTTTTTAGGGTTCCGTACCCAAAGGGTAAAAACGGAACCCTATTACTAAGACTTCGCTGTCTGTCCGTCTGTCCGTCTGTCCGTCTGTCCGTCTGTCCGTCTGTCCGTGTGTCCGTCTGTCTGTCACCAGGCTGTATCTCATGAACCGTGACAGCTAGACAGTTGAAATTTTCACAGATGATGTATTTCTGTTGCCGCTATAACAACAAATACTAAAAACAGAATAAAATTAATAATTAAGGGGGGCTCCCATACAACAAACGTAATTTTTTGCACTTTTTTTATAATAATGGTACGGAACCCTTCGTGCGCGAGTCCGACTCGCACTTGGCCGGTTTTTTTTGTCTACACCATACTTGGGAACCTTCTAGTTACTTGTAGGAGATATTGGAGGTCAAAGATCCAACTTTTTGACAAGTTTTTTTTTTTTAAATACTAGTTTTTCGTGTTAGTGATTTTTTCTTTAAACACGTCCACGACCCCCGTACTATTCAATCCATCCATCAGCACAATGTTTTGAGTGCGTTACATTGAGTTCTATCATAAAACATGATTTCACCCCAAAAATAAAAGTCGTTTCCCAGTAATATTTTTTGCGTAAAGTTACTTAGTTTGATGTACAGAATGCTTGGTTGACGGCTTCGTAATGAGAGAAAACAAATAATAATCAACAGCGTGCACATATAATTCAAGTGTCAAAAGATCCTTGTAGCACTGTATCAAACAATAATAAAACCAGCCATAAATCAACTAATTACAACACCTCATAAGTCACATCACTTAAGAAAAAAAACTGACATAAGAAGCCAACCATAAAGGTTTGTTTACGTTGACGTAAGGCCGCGGGTACAAGAGATACTCAGACGCGACTCGAGCCCTGTCAGGTAGGTACCTTAACACTAATGAACCCGGAACCACGGAGAACGCTTCATAAGAGTGTCTGCCTTGCTTATGTGACGATTTTGTGGGCTAAGGATGTTGTTTTTTACTTCAGTGTGTACTCTGCTTTTTATTAGGAGAAGCTTAGAAGAGTGTGTTCTGTGTTTTAGTACTGTAAGGAAATTTTAGACCGCCCTGCAATAAATTGAGAAATGGATGAAGGACGATGACGACGACATCTGAGGGAAGAACTTCTATCTTGTTCATTCATTAACATAAGTGGTGAACATGGGCAAGCAAAAACACACACACACACATAGATCCGCCCGCACACACACACAAACACACTTTTTACCTTAAAATTATTTCATATTGACGTTTAATAACACGTATTAATATCTTAAACTTGTCAAACTCAATACTCCGAAATTGCAGCAGTAACATCGGAAGCACTATGTAACCTACATCATTAGACCTCAGGGGACCGGACTACTTCTCCTTAAAACAGGTTTTCATAACCTAGCTAGGAGAGCAGTGCTCACCCACACGTTTGGATATAGTACTTTTTTGTAAAACTATATTTTTAACATGCCTTGTTTTGAGTAGGTAAATAAATAAATTTAAAAATATATGTTCGAATCTAGTAACCTAACCTTATGAAAGGCAGGATTCTTGCTATTTCAGAAAACTTTACCCGCGACAGCAGATGAGGGCCTAGGATGAAGCACGCTTGCCAAGAAGGAACTGATTCACTAGAACTTTGAGATCGTATAGCAGAGAAGCTGAAAGTGAATTCCATAGACTGGCGGTTCGCAGAATAAATGTGGAAGCATAGCACTTTGTTCAGGTCCGTGGAACTTCAACCATATAACGGTGATGGTGACGCTTCGCCGTATCTCTGCTCGTCCGATGATAAAATGGGGATGAGAAATTAGATTGTGTAATTGCATTCTCCGAAAAGTAACCGATAAAAACCAATAGGCTGGCAACTTTGCGGCGGCTAAAGGCTTTTGAGCTTGACTTTGGTTATACCAACGCAACACCTCGGAATTACATGCGGAGCTGTGTCAATTATATGTTCCAAATAATTATATTCGCTATAGGAAACATAAATTGTTTAATGTTCCATTTAGTCGCACTGTAGCTCGATCCACTTCCCCTGTACCGCGTATGCTTACGAACCTCAACGCTCTCGTGGAGATTAACCCTGGATTGGACTTGTTAGCTGATGAAGGAAGACGATATTGTTGGAATGTTCGTGGTTCTGCGAGAAGACCGAATAAAAGGAATATTTTATTATTAGGGGTATTTAATTTAGTGTTAATGTTTTTAAAAACTGTACTAAATAAATAAACTTTGACGAGAAGTCTTTGTCAATGAGTCTCTTGGCACGTCGCTCAATAGCTTCTAACGGTTGCAGCTGGTTCTTGGCTGAAGGTGCGAACAGTACTCCTTACACATTCGATGTTATAGTAATGTATGTTCAACTTGTCAAATAAATAAAATTAATAACACTCACAATCACTCCAAACATCAAAATACAGAAAACTCCAGTACCTGAAAAAAAGAACGAACATTTTATTAAAACATTCATAAATACTTTTACAACGAGAGACTTCTCGACTGAAGTGGTTGGTATCATCAATCTTATTTGAGCGTCGACAGGCAAAGACCCTGATTAATTGTCTACACAATTAATCGGTAAAGATATACTGATACCGGCTTTTGTCACTGTGTCGTCGCCAGATATGATCGTGAATTGTCTCTGCATCACCCTAAGGTAGACTGGTAGAAAATGCCTAAGGCATTAAGTCCGCCTTTGTACAGTTTTTACTTGTGCATAAAGTTTTAATAAAAATAAAATAAATATGATTCTGATAAACTGTTGTGTTGAGCCTTTGAAGTACCAGGGGAGCATATTCGTGGAAGGGTCACAAATATAGTGATTTTATTATGATGAATTTCTCCGAATATTTGCTTGGGTCCTCGTATCGTTTGAAGACTTCCTGTTATTATAATGATACCAGTAAAAGCTCGTTTGAAGTACTAGGAAATCATATAGTCATTGTGGAGGTGTTGATTATGAGACATATCATACCAGCAATAGCTTTTCCCTATTAAAGTACTCACTCCAAGAATCATGAAATAAATATTGTACCAGCACTGTAATTTGACATGTCTATTTCGATGTTTTTCCTTTGATCGATTACCGTATATTGTCACGTTTTGCCATATTGATACAATCAAGGAAACGCGCATAATTGGTTTTAAAGGGCATGTATTTTTTGTCAGTTGCCTAATTATTTTCAAGGTGCTGTCAAATCGGTATAATACGGACATATTGCAGACCACCGACAGATACTACAGAAGGTACATTAACTGTCCGGGTCCGGTGTCCGGATTTGTGTCCGCAATTGTTCCGTAACAGTTTAACCGATCGTAAGTACGAGTATTGAAGTACCCGAAAGAGGCCGCGATCTACAATCGCTTCTATAAAAAAAACCCTAGACACAAATAACATAGCATAAAACATATTAACCTGCTCGCTCACTATCTCTAGGGACTATCCCATACATGACGTCAGTATATACATATAATAATATACAATACATAGAATACATATGAACCCCAACACGTACTGAATTTGATATGGGTCGCTACTTCTGATTATTTCGTATCCTGTTTCCCTAATTATTTGTGAAAGAATTAGCTCATTCGGGTATCCGGTTCCCGTCATAGGTAAGAATAAGTAAGAGGCTTATTTACGATTCCGAGATATAAACAATACAATAAACAATATTTATTTGTTTAAGGCTGGAGTCTTGCAAAATTCACTCGCTGCGAATTATTTGCGCAACAAAGTATATTTCAAAAAAAGAGTTTATAAACAAGAATTGCAAGGGATTTCTTGTAGGTCTTTTGAGATTATTATTATTGTTAAAGTAAGGTGATTTAGGTGCATTTTTTTTTTGTATTTGCTTTTTTGAACTCTTGGCATCAAAATTATTTAATTATTACATACTTACGATGCATAGTTTTTATGAAACAACCCGTTTATTAAAAGATAAAAACAGAGAATTTTGATGAAATTGTGACCTCTGAATTAAGAAAATGAAAGATAATTAGAAAAAACTAATCAGCGCATTTTGAAGACGAGAATGTTGAGCTCATTATGCGCTGAACAGATTTGTAAATTAATTCTTTATTGCGATAAACTAAGCGCACAAACACAACTCGAAATGATGTTGGGCACGAAAGACCTGTATTTAACGCTTGATTTACCTAACATAATTCACTTAAATGAACTTAAAAAGAAATAACTAGCTATTACTTATATTATGGTTACTTATGTGCAATAATAATGTTTCGTGTTATTTCATCCGTTTGTTTAAAAAAAAAATATACTTTTGTTGCGCAAATAATTCGCCGCGAGTGAATTTTGCAAAACTCCAGCCTTAAGATTTAAACCTATTTATAATATTGCACCTTAATTAGTCTAACTTAGTGGCAAGATACAAGACAAGTGCAATTGGGCTTAAACTAGGAGGACTCTTGTGCTTTAAACACGAGTTAAATTCTGATTCAGTGAGATATAATTGGCTAGGTAAAGTTTGGAGATAATAATGTATTATGATCATTATGAAAATAAAACGCAACAAGGATAGATAAATCATACTGCCAAAATATGACGGCAGTAAACGCAATACCTACACCTATATGCACGTAGCAATATGATTGTTATGTGGTGGCTATCACTGACAATCTGTCAAAATGATTGTGATCTTTTTTCACAATAATTATGTTATTGGACTGCAAATGTGTCTCGGCAACCAAGCCACAAGTGTCAAAGAGGAACAGGAGTTGCAGAAACAAATGACATCGTATGGTTTCAAGTTCCACTGTTCCATTTTTAAAACGATTTTAAACCGTAAAGTTATACCAGCCCTTTTTTTCTCTACAACTGAAAAGTTTCCTCAACATGACACTTTCATAGCAAAGAGTAAAAAGTCAATATCAGACGCTCAGTTTAAAATCAGTTTTATGCTGGGAGGCGAATATTTTCGATACCAATATCTTCAATATTTATTGCAACGGTTGGATTGAGTTGGTTTCGATTTTCTTTGCTCAAGTAGCCTCTGGAATATATTCTCGGTGATTGAAATCTGTCTATCTTGGGGGTTGGTTTTAGATAAGAAAATTATTTGATGAGCTTTAAACACTTAGTTAAAAGTTAAGTCGTGGGTTCGAACCCAGACAGGCACATACTCACTTTGTGTAATTTATTTCATCACCACTGCTCTCAAATCGGTGAAGGAAAACATCGTGACGAAACCGGCATGTACTAGAATCAAAAAATGCGATGACCATGTTACATCTACCAATCCGCACTGGGCCCGCGTGGTGGCCCACTCCCTCTCATTGAGAGGAGGCCTGTGTCCCAGCAGTGGGAACATTAATAGGCTGATGATGAAATACTTAGTTGTAGTTAATTGCTACTTAGGTGGTTTTCTTGGTGGTATCAGATGTCCCGAAAAAGTTTAAAGAACCTTTTTTCATTCATATATTTTATTGAACCAAGACCAAACTTAAGTGTTTTTCAAATGGGACGGTTTTAAACCGCATTGAGAGAGGATTGGCTTTAAAGACTTTATTCAACCCCTTTCAAAATACACCTTAATTCCCAAAAATAAAACGTAATTTACTAAACAATGAAAATAATGATATTTGTGTACCTTCCTACTAAAAAGGATTTACCTAAATAGTCAGTGACCTCTTTTCCATGGCCTGAACTTTTTCACCGTCTCATTAGCGGCAGATGTCTAAGTTTCCCGCGCATCTTAATTTTTCTAAGGCTACTCTCAATGAAGGTTATTCATAAATAATTTCTAAGAAAATCCCAACTGTGTATAAAATAGAGATTCTTTTTACTCATACAAGATTTGATTAGATCTTATATAGGCTCTTTGGAAGATGGACCAACTCAATTTTCTTTGGGAAAATCCTAGTTTTCTCTCTTAGATAAACAACGCGCATACCAAATTACAAGAATACCTACGTAATTTTGTGTCGGAAAACACCAAATACAAAATATGACTGTCAGAAAAAATATCTATTAATAACACTAATAGGAGAGGCAGGATTAAAAATAATTGGTCTTAAGTAAAACGTCTAGAAAAGCATTTTATTTTTAAAGATTTTTTTAAGGACAGACACCAAATATGAAATTAAAAATCCTTTATTATAATTATGTTAATTAAATCTTCCATAATAAAAGAACAAGGTAAAATATTGTGTAAAATGAATTCTGCCATATAATACCCATAAATAATTACAGGTAAAAACCACAGGGTATTAAGCAATGGAGCTAAAGAACTCTTTAACTTTGTAATTACTGAACATCATGATCGTGATTGAAATGGCGCTCTATGTAGGTAAATGCTGCAATTTCATAATGTTGATGCTTTATTCATAAGTACACGGGTTGGATTTTTTAGACGGTGTCGTACGGGTTTTCTGATTGACTCATAATGAAAGAGTGAGATACACGGGTGTGTATGAGTGTGAAATGTCTTTATTGAAGAAGGTGGTAAGTGCGACTGGATAGCCATGACACAAAACCGCCAAAAGGGGAGAGATTTGGAAGAGACCTACACTCAGTATTGGGTGGCCAAGGATTGAAGAAAAAGAAAAAGAATAGGGTGGATGACACCATAAAATAATAATTCCAAGACACAAATTAAAAAAAAAAAAACACTTTATTTAGTTTAGTTTAGTTTTAATGCTTTGTGAGACTGAAAGAAACAAAAGAAGAAGAAATAATAAATATTTAAATTGCTGCTGGCTTTCTGACCGCGACCGTACCGTACGAGACGTTGCAAAGGTCAAGCATTGCAGCGATAGGAAAAAGTCTGTAGGACATTTATAAACAGAATTCACAGATTTTGTAAAAAAATATTGTCGACAAGAACATAAGCAATTCACAAGAACTGCTATTGATGTCAATCGGTCCTGTTGCTTTTGAGTTGAGTTGTTGAAATTGAATGAAACTTGTTGAAATTAGGTTTGCTATAAGAAAACCCAAAGCTATATTATTGCAATTTATATGTATTTTTATTTTATTTGCAATAAAGAACAAGAAAAACCACAAATTGTAAAAAAAACTTTCCTCATTTCTTTATTTTAGTTTTTCAATGACGTTCTATTTCCTCTTTCCTCCTTGACCGCAATATCATTTAGGTCCCCGAGGAGATCATTGGCGAGAATCGAAGATATTAAACGTTGTTCCGTGACGAAAATTTCTAGGGCAATATTATCGATAAAGTAATCAGCGGCCATTATGATTTATTACCACGATTTTTCCTTTTTTGTCTGAGACTTGTCCTAAGCTTAGAGCAATGAGTTTGCCGAGAAATCTAGGACGTCTAAGAAATTACCCTGATTGTGGAAAACTGGTGTGTCAGATTTCGGTAATATTAATGTCCATCCGCCGTGGTGGCCGATGGCGCTGTGAAGGTCTGGGAATCCGCTAGATATGAGACGGAAGCCTAGTGCATCAGTGGACGGCTTGCGTCTATTCTGTGACTACCTTTGATAAGTACGAATAAAATTAAATATACTTATTCTGTGTTGATTGAATTAGTAGTTTGAGTGACTGGTGACTGGGCGGTGCGGCTCAAGTAGACCTGGGCAGGACATCTGACTAGACGCGGAGATGACCGATGAAGCAAGGCTTTGACCGAGTGGTGGTCAAGGTTTGGCTAAAGAAACCAGTGCCGTCCCAAAACTCGTTGCGTTGACGATATCTTCAGAAACACCTGGTTCAGGAAAGCACAGGACCGGGAAGTGTGGCGGAAGAAAGGGGAGGCCTATACCCAGCAGTGGGTGATTCCGGGCTGATATGATGATGAGTAGTGTGACTGGTATACATAAACGATAAGAATTCCGTCCAGACGAAAAATTGAGACAGTCTTAAAAACAACTTTCAAAATGACTCGATTAATATAAAGACGTACCTACCTAATTTGTTAAGCTATTATTCACCTCCGCATTAACAATTTATTATACATGCCACAAACAGCCCCTGTATAAGTGAAGTATTTGAGAACACAATCGTAATATTTTGATCAAACTGACAAACTCGTTTAAATTCAGGTAAATATCAGTAGCTTAAATTAGTACTGAAGTGTATCGAAGACTACTGTGTATCAGCTGTAATCCTACAGCTGAACAAAAATAATCCACAACAACAATAACACAAAGTAACAACAAAAAACAACAAGTAACAACAACAACAAAAAAGCAACAACCAAAAGACAACAACATAAACATAGACCAAGACCATATTTCTTAATATAGACCAAGGCACGGTGCAGACGGGACATTTTGAACCTCTGGCAAAATGTTACTATCTCTTTGATGAATTTCATTTAATAGCAAGTAATTGCGCAGTAAATTGGCTGGAAGACACTGGATAGCCATGACACAAAACCGCCAAAAGGGGAGAGATTTGGAAGAGACCTACACTCAGTATTGGGTGGCCAAGGATTGAAGAAAAAGAAAAAGAATAGGGTGGATGACACCATAAAATAATAATTCCAAGACAAATTTCTAAAAAAAAAACACTTTATTTTGGGCCTGAAAACCCGATTTATTTTCAATTAATTGACAGATTCGATTTTTAGTTGCTTTGAAATCAATAGTCATTAAGTTGAATAAACAGTGACGTCACAGTTGGTTATTGCCATACAAAATCTATAAGAGAACCGCGTTTTGACAGCTCTTAAAGTGTCTCAATTGATTGATGTGTTATCTACCCCATTGCGCAGACGTAGACATTGCACCGAATGACAAATATTTACAGAAACATCTAAAAATTACAGTTGGATGGAAGTCGTCATTAAGAGAACTGCGATTTTCCGGAGTATTCGAATAAATTTCATTGTAGAAATTTAAATTATCATATGCGGACTCGCTCTTCTCAATAACTCACTTTTGAGAGACTATATAAAGTACGGTGAGGATACAATGATTTATTATTCTTCATATTTAGGGTTCCGTAGCCAAATGGCAAAAAACGGAACCCTTATGGATTCGTCATGTCTGTCTGTCCGTCCATATGTCACAGCCCCTTTTTTCCGAAACTATAAATGATAAATGATGTTTATTTTGCAAGTAGGTTTTTACAAACACTTTTACACGTCATTTTTTAAAACTAGATGGGGCCGGTGTTTCGTACCTGACTACTCTGAGAAGAAACAGCCGAAACAAACTCAGAGGTCGTAGTCTCTTTTAAAGTCCAGACATAATCTTGCTCAATTCACATGAGGACTATGCAGATTAGTGCCTGAGATGGTCTTTTGAAGAAAGAACCATACAGATTTGAGTGGACCTGTCCAGTCAGTGCAAGCATTTGTCAGTTAACGTGTAGCTCGACTTATAACTCAAGGAGCTCAACGAAACGACGAACAATACCAAAGAAAGGACATTTGGGTAGGTCGCTTATAGTACTCAAACTGCCAGACAGTTGTGGGAAAAAACAAACAAAAATTAAAAATGTGACCCACATGGTCCCCACATTCACAATAATCAAATAAAATTAATAACAAGTTCTTTCCAAATGAATGTAAGTAAAAAAAATCACAAAATCATTAAGTGTCGCAATGATAATAAAAAAAAGGTAAAAAAAGTACTTAATAAAATAAGTATTCATGTCAAATCAGTAAATGTCACACAAAATAATAAAAAATAAAAAAAATAAAAGTAAAATAATAAAATACATGTCAAAAAAATTCAATGTCAGAGTGTATAAAAGAAAGGAATCAATAATAAACAAGCGAAGTCCGAAATTTCGACATTCACAGAGCAAATATCATTGGAGCAGCTTAATCCCAAGCTTTTTTATCTTCAAGATAGTGATTAACATGATAGTAGGCTTTCAAGCACAGCTTCCGTTTTATAAACGATTTGAATTTATTTAGGCTTAGTGCTTGAATTTGGCTCGGAAGTTTATTGTAAAAGCGTATACATTGGCATCTGAACGTACCCCCTATTTTTTTAAGCCTCGTTGCAGGAACAACAAATTTGTGTTTGTTCCTCGTGTTTATGTTGTGGATATCACTGTATTTTTTAAATAAATTAATATTTTTGTGTGCATACAAAAGGTTTTCATAAATAAACTGAGAGGGCACAGTAAGAATACTAGTCTCTTTAAATTTTTCTCTGAGGGAGTATCTGGGACTTAATTTATAAATTGAACGTATTGCCCTTTTTTGCAAAACAAATATTGTCTGAATATCGGCGGCATTGCCCCACAAGAGAATACCGTACGACATCACGCTATGGAAATAACTAAAGTAAACTAAACGGACTGTCTCTAAATCAGTTAAATCACGAATTCTTCTAACGGCGAATGCTGCAGAGCTAAGTTTCTTCGACAATTTGTCTATATGCGGGCCCCACTGAAGCTTGGCATCCAAAGTTATGCCTAAGAAGACTGTGCCTAAGAACTATGCTGCTGAAACTTGGTAAGTATTTTATGATACTTGTGTTAAGTATGCTCACAGTTCCAACAGGTTTAACTTATTGTGAAGTACAGAACACACACACACACAAACAAAACACACAACACACTAAATACACACACTAAATACACAAAACACACACACATCACATCAAACTACTACAATCTGACATTTTTTTTAAATAGATCTCCAACTTTATCGCTAAAGCATTCAAGGTTGATTTGAAATATTTGACAGTTTCTTGTAGCTTGATGTGATGCTGGCGTCTATACTTGAACGTTGTAGTGAGGGGCTAAGGGCCCGGAACACCCCCGGGTGGCAATTAGGCTGCTATTCTGCACGGCTTATCTTAATTAAGCAGTCACTGGCTGCAATCACGACCCGCTCACACTTTTGTTAGGTCTTCATGAAAATTATGAGATGGCATTGACAGCATTGAGCTATTATTACTACGTATACAGGGTGGAATTTTTGCATGCCACCTGGAGGAAAAGTACTCTATTTTTTTTTTTTTTTTTATTGGTTCACCAACAATTGTTTGCACAGGTTGTATGCTAAAAGTAACATGCAAAAATGTAAATGCAACAGTGCAACAATCACTTAAAGGTAAACTCCGCATGCATAAAGAAGTTGTACAATTTATAATATTAATCTAGTTAAAAAAAAATACTAATATATAGATCTAAATAATTAATATAATAACATTAAGGAAGTTATGATCTACTTAAACATACCTATTCTCTCTTATAGTTGAAAATAATGAAATTAAAAATGAAAAATAAAACTATTTAGCAAGGTGCTTATAAAAATTGGCTTTCAATTTGCCCAAACTTTCAAAGTGCAAATCAATTTGATCACTGCAGCTATTTACAACCTTGCATAATCTTGCATAGGGGGAATTGGCGCCTAGAACTGTTCTTCTCTGCGGCGGGCAGAGTGGTGTAATTGCACTGCGAGGAATTCTCGAGGGGGCACGGAAATTAAAGGTGCGCAATATTTGTGGGCAGTCAATTTTGTGGTGCATTACTTTGCACACAAACATTGCGTCATTAATGCGTCGGCGATTGTCTAACGAAACCATTTTAAAGTGTATAAGTCTGTTACTGTACGAGCGTACTTTTTTAGTTATTCCACTTGAAAACGCCAGGTGCCATAGAAAACGCTTTTGAACGCGTTCTAGACGCAACGAGTGTGTGGCATAATGTGGACGCCAGATACACGCTACAATATTCTAATATACCACGTATTACGCAATTGTAAAGCAAAATTTTGGTCTTAGAGCACCTAAACTGTTTGGAATTCCTCATGACAAATCCTAGCATCTTATTGGACTTTTTTATTGTATTGTCTATCTGGGGAATAAAAGTCAACTTACGGTCAAACATAACACCAAGGTCTCTTATTGTGTCCAGTTCCGCAATCTTTACTCCATTGATGTAATAGTCATGGTCTATTATATAATGTTTTCGCGTAAATTTAACGTGGTAACATTTACTTGAATTTAGATGCATTCTGTTGGCTTGACACCATTGCACAAGCCTGTCTAGATCGCTCTGTAGTGCAGAGGCATCATCTTTAGATTTAACAATTTTAACAAATTTTAAGTCGTCTGCATACATAAAAATAACAGAGTAAAGAAAACAATTGGGAATAAGTATTGAAGATAGCAAATTTTACTTTAAAAGAAACATTCCTTTATTTTTTTTTTAAGAAATTAATCTAGATTTTGAAGATTTTGAAAATTCACTTGCCACTTTTGGGAATCGACCCGGCTAAATTCCAAAAAAGTAACACCCTGTACTTTTTATGGCACCAATCGATAGGGTCAATAATAAGGATCAAATCTCTCTAACAAACATAAATTAAATTAAAGTAAAACCATGAAATCTAAAGTTATAAATTCAATGGGATAAATTCAATACGATAAAGCACTTTTATTCAAAGGATGTTGTTGTTGGAAATTGCAATAAGCACGTGTTTGTTTGTGCAAATTTCCATCTTCATAACTAGATAGTTCTTCGTCATCAATAAATATCGTCAAAAGATAATTTTATTGTTTATTAGGTTCTAACATAAGTGATTGGATGGACCTTTGAGTAAAAGTGCTTTTGTCGTCCCATTGAATTTATAAGTTAAGATTTCATGGTTTTCCTTTCATTTAATTTATCATGTTTGGTAGTGGGATTTGATCTTTATGATTGACCATATCGATTGATGCCATAATTTTTTTTAGAATTTAGCCGGTTCGATTCCCGAGTGTGGCACACAATTTTTTTATTAGAATGCCATAATGCCCTAGAACGAATCACGGTACTAAACCATAACACGGTAACACTACAATGGATCAAAGGTCACAGTGGATCACTTGGGAAAGATGCGGCTGATGAGCTTACCAGAAGAGGATCCAGCACAAAACCCTGCGGACCCGAGCCCATTGTGCCTATTCCCTTCAAGCAACTAAGAAGCTGGTTAAAGGAACACACTCGAATACAAGCGGAGAAATGGTGGACCTCGGCACCAGGGTGTAGGCAATCCAAGGAAGCTATGCCATCCCTGGACACAAAGCTGACCAGGCGCCTTCTGCGCCTGGACAGAGATAGCCTACGACTGGTGGCGGGGACCATCACTGGACACTGTTCACTAAATAAACACTTCCACACCCTAGGAATCACTGAAAGTCCCCTATGCAGAGCATGCATGGAGGCGGAGGAAACGGTGGCGCATGTGCTCCTTGAGTGCACTGGCGTTACCAAGATTCGCGAGGAGACCCTGGGAACACCAAGATCCCTTGCGGACGCCCTGAGAAGACCGGGAAGTTTGATCTGCTTCTGGAGGGAGGTGGGCTGGTTGGAGTAAACGGCCACCACGGCTCACGCACAATGGTCCACTTTAAGGACTAAGTGCGGAAACCAAAACCCCATGATAGATAGATAGAATCTGTGCGCAGTGCGGGGCGCGCGGGGGGCGGCTAACCCCGTATATATAATGCTGTGGCGAGCAAGTGACTGAGTGAACTGCGGCCAGCTGACTGCAGTTGAACGGAGCACAGATTTTGTTCGCGCTGTCTTCTCTATACGTAGTAGTAATAGCTCAATGGATGACAGACGGTTTTTATTAGGATGATGATAAAAGACTTCTCTTTGGTCGAGTGGTTGCAAGGGCGACTACTGAGCCCTGGTTCTGGGTTTTATTCCCGGGTCGGGCAAAATATTATTGGGTTTTTCTATTATGAATTTAGTAGCAGCCCCGGTGTCTGGATTTGTGCCCGGTTGATGGCAATAGGCTCACCCCTTATTGGCTTGCAGTTTTACCAAATTTACAAAAACCTCTACATCCCAGTTACTGAGTACATCTTCTGTGGGGACCAAAAGACACTCGAACTTTTTATTCTAATTGTGTGGACACATCTTACTTAATAACAAAGGATTTATTTCAGGGGTAGATCGTCCCTTGAGCGATTTGTGAGCCCTCAATCATAAAAAATAGGCATTTCTCTGATGTAATAAATCTAGGTTATCATTTGTTTTTTATGGGCTCTATCCAAAACATAGGACTATGCGGATATCCTTAGTCAGATCGAACCATTTTGAGTTTTATTTTCTTGAAAGGCTATAAAATATTAGAGATCCTATATTTAAGTACTTCGGATATTGATCTATTCAAATTATATTTTTTCTTCTAAAAGGTACTATCCAATAAATCAAAACAATCGTGTTAAAATTTTCGATACCTACATGTAATAAAAAAAAACCGGCCAAGTGCGAGTCGGACTCGCGCACGAAGGGTTCCGTACCGTTATTATCAAAAAAGGGCAAAAAAATCACGTTTGTTGTATGGGAGCCCCCCTTAAATATTAATTTTATTCTGTTTTTAGTATTTGTTGTTATAGCGGCAACAGAAATACATCATCTGTGAAAATTTCAACTGTCTAGCTGTCACGGTTCATGAGATACAGCCTGGTGACAGACAGACGGACAGACGGACAGACGGACAGACAGCGAAGTCTTAGTAATAGGGTTCCGTTTTTACCCTTTGGGTACGGAACCCTAAAAACTATTTGAAATCGGTTAAACAGAAAGAAAAGAAAAAGTATTTATTTCACCCGCACAGGACAAAACAATAAAACAAAATTATCAAATTAAAAATAAAACAACCAACGAAATGATTCAAAACTAAATTGCAAAAGCAAAAAAAAAGCAAAAGCAAAAGGAAAGGGTCCGCAAAGGCCGACGGACGCCTGCCGGGGTTGCGAGACTGTTCGAAAGAGATACCGTGGCCCCGGAACACAAAGGGCGATGAAGGAACATGGATGGGTTTTAGTCAGTAAAAGTCTGACACTCCCTCCTGCTCCGCCCAGAGCCCGCTCCCGCCGGGAGGAGTAATTTGATGATTTCCCATCCGAACAAAAAAAAAAGGGTTTTGACTTTCCAGCCCGTAGATTAATCAATATTTGGATTTCTCCGTTTTGGTGTCTGTGTGTCGGTGTTTGTCATAAGTTCACATCCATGCAATGAGCAGACTCAATACCAACTATGATTCGACTTTATTTTCGTTCTTAGCTGAATACCTTATGGCATGACCTAAATCCTAAATAACCAAATCACATCTTCAATAAAACGGCGTCAATTTCCTGCACCTACAATAACATCCGAGATATGAACGAGATATAATATTCTATTTTCATTCCTCTTCGTCGAGGCTTGAGAGTAGGGTCCAGATGTTTATTTCCTGAGGATGTCAGCACCAGTGGTCCGGATGGCCTATTAGGCACAATGATGATGGTACATTGCAGTCTAATTAATATTGCCACATAGACCTGTGTGTGGAATAGGCTAGTTTCCACCATCAATAAATTGCAAATCTATTTAGTCCGTCAGTTAAAGTATCGGAAAATAATGGACACGTATTTTTTGTTTTAAATCAATGAATATTGACAAAAACGCATCAAAACTCAAGAGTCCGCTCGTGAAGTCACAACGCATTAAAAATTATAGCACGGCGTGACGTATTGAGAATTTTAAAAGCGTCGTATCTTCGTCAATTTTGGTTTACCTATCAAAAGAAAAACGTGTCAAATATGTTTTGTTAATCTAACTAACGGACTAATTGGATTTTTTCAGGACACAAGCCTTTTACTTACTTATATGGTAGATTATTCACAAAGTATCGTCAAGTGTCAAGACTTAAATGTAGGTACATCCAGGGCGCACTCTAATCTAAAAACTTTGGTACCCAGTTTTATTAAAATACTAGCTTGTCAGGAACAACCGTTTTTTTCTGGTCATACATTTGTAAAAGTGGACACAATCATTTAAGTAAGCTAATGAGACACAGAAGTTGTTCCATTAATTGGTACCACATGTTTGTTGCAATTATGAAAAAAAAAAACTGCCTCGAAAAATAAGGGAAGTTTCAAGAAACTTTCTGAACATGAACTTTACAGCGACGCTTAATTTCTAAAGGTAATTTGATTAAAAGGACCTGCCTTTTAAACAAATTGGTTTTCGAATTGTTCACAATCGGCCGTTTATCGTGGAGAGGTGGAAAATTTCCTGAAAAACTACCAAAACAACCCAAGTTTTCGGGTGAAAATTGTTGCAAATTAGGTCTAAACTATCACCCATTTCAAGGAATGCACCCAATAGGGGCGAACACTGACTAAAAAAAAACATTCTGTTTAGTCCGTCAGTTAGATTACCGAAAAATATTGGATACGTGTTTTATCAAATCCATAAAAAAGTACGAAGATAAAACGTGTCAAAGATGTGAAGAAGTGAAGGCTTGTGACGTCACATTTTTGAGTAAAAGAAATAACTCAAATGTGACCTCACACGAGTTTTCGACGCACTGTATCGTCTTATCATTTTTGTTTACGTGAATAAAGAAAAATATGTGTCCAGTATTTTTTGGATATTTATCCGACGGACTAATTAGAATTTTTTTGTCATCTACCCTAACCTACTTGACACAAAAGCGGGGCACACTCCACCAACAGTGACACTCTAATAATATCGATTGTTAATCTGAAACGTGGGCTGCATATGAAATCGATAGCAGTGTCGGCGCTCGAGCTGATATTACTAATAGTGCCGGCACGCCGCTTTCAAAAGCATATTAGTTAGCTAGCTATTGTAATAGAAGGAACAAAGAGTATTCAGTTTCAGAAGTGATCGTTGTTTGCTAAAATCAGACTATAATTTTCCCCCTGCTGGAATATTCCATCCGGATCTGATGAGCATTCGTCACATTAGCTATTTCGTCGCTATCCCTAATAAGTCACATTAACTAATACGTCGTGCATCAGGTCAATTTTCTGAACTCGTTTCATGCTCAACTTCGACTCATTCCCAACTCTTCCGACGCATTTCTACAATTAAGCACAAAACAAGTATTTTCAGTACTACAAAATATTATTTCCTGCCACGTTGCGATGTCGTTTCGTGGAAATCTATGACGAAAGAACCTTTTCGCCAGTTGTTTGTGTGCCTTGGCAGCGCAGGATTACATCGTCAGTTCGTATAATATGTCTGTTGGCCCGTAGGCTGTCTATCAGTGAGAGAAAGTTGACTGTAACCAACCAAGCAGGCCCTGTGCGGGTTAGTGCATGTCACGTGTCTCTGATGTCATGTTTTAAGAGTTATCCACTTTCCTCACGATATTTTTTTAGTTTTGACAGCAGTGGTGACTAAAAGAAACACACTAAAAGTTAAGTGTCCGCCTGGGTTCGGACGAATGACCTACAAATCATAAGCCGCATCCGTATCCACTGAGCCATTATTGCTCACTGGCAGTTGTTTATCTTCACTGAAATATCTAGTCGAATGATTGACTGACAGACAAAATAGAAACATGCAACTACGGAGGAGTATTAGATCCGCGTAGCCAACAACCACAACAAACTAGGTTGGGTTCGGCTTTCAGTCTAACCAATTGTGTTTGAAAATCTGTATTTTACGTTCATTAAGTGCTGCCATCTGACGTTTAACCCAGTTAAGTACAGGACAGTTTCACCGTTATGTAAAGTCAGGTAAATTAATAGTTTGGCTACCAACCTTCCATTCGACCAATAGTCAGTATAAATAAATCACAACTGTCATCTTTGACAGTTTTGTGAAACGGTTTTCTTTTTTCAATTATTCAATCTGTTAAAAATATTTTTAGGACTTTAGATTATTTATCAAAGTTCTTTTATTAAATAAAGCCCTTAACAATAATATTTTTTATTATTCTTTACACGTCTACTCGGAGAAAAAAATACGTCTCCGATAGATTTCTATTAATACGCAGTAATATCCGATAATGCGACATCCAGGAAACGTGGTACATTATCAAAGACGAATCCGGATATCCAGTAACACGGCCTGACAGTCCGTGTCGGATGCCAAGGTACTAGGGCCGCATAACACTGGGATGATGCGTATGTAAGATTTAGTAGCACTTACAATAGCATCTCGATATATTCCGCTAAAAGCTGACCTTCACCTCCTTGCCGGATTGCCGCTATGGGATCTGGAGGCGATAGTCCTCGCGCGCTTGCATGAATGGCGCGCGGAGGCGCTACGCCGGGGGGAATCTCCGCTGTTGCGGCAAATTGTCGCTCAGCGGACAGACTTTCGGCGGGATCTCATGGCGACATGGAGAGAGAGACTGCCGCAACCCCGCGCAGGGCACGCCACAATAGTGGCGATAAGTTCCCTCTTTGAGGAGTGGCTTGAGAGACACCATGGCGTCCTCACCTTCCGCTTGATGCAGGTCCTCACCGGACACGGTTGTTTTGGGAGGTTCCTGCATCAAATCGGGCGGGAGGAAACGCCTGGATGCTACCATTGGCCGTGTCGACGGCGCGTTCGTGTTTCACGCGCGTCTCAAAGAGAGTCAGCAAAAGGAAGGAGTCCGCAAGGACCGATGCCTGCCGGGGTTGCGGGACTGTTCGAAAGGGATACCGCGGCCCCGGAACACAAAGGGCGATGAAGGAATATGGATGGGTTTTAGTCAGAAAAAGTCTGACACTCCCTCCTGCTCCGCCCAGAGCGGGAGGAGTCATTTGATGATTTCCCTTCACCTTCACTCATCGGCTTACTGAATTTACAACAAACTGTTTTATTGCGAATAGGTGGCCTGATGAAATTAAGTCAAGACTATTTAAAGTGTGACAACTGTAAGTGTTGACCGATTTTAATAGACATCCTAATACTACTATGATTGCATTTTTTTTTAGTCTGTACTGTCCCACTGCTGGCCAACGGACTCCCTTAACTCCTTTCTTAATATAAATATTTTTAATACTATTTATGCCTGACAACCCTGTAGTAGGGACAAAAAGATAGACAACATAACAGTTTCTAGTTCCAGTACTTTCAATCTAAAGGGACTCTTAACTTAAAAGACTCTTAACGAAGCCGAAAGGCTATTGTTCTGCCCATCATTGCGATCATTTTTTTTTCTAGACAGACCGTACCTGGGAACCTTCTAGTTACGGAGATATTGGGGTCAAAGTTCCAACTTTTTCACAAGTTTCTTTTTTTAAATACGTGTTTTTAATGTAATAACTTTACTTTAAGCACCTCCACGACCCCCACACTGTTCAATCTATTCACCAGCATAATTTTTTGAGTGCGTTACATTGAGTTTTACCGTAAAACGTGATTTTTCACCTCAAGGTATTTCCCAGCAATACATTTAGCGTAAAGTTACTTAGTTTGATGTACAGAACGCTTGGTTGACGTTTTCGCGATGAGTCTGTTTACACCCTGTATATTGATTTTGATTACAAAAAACATGAGTTCATCTAAGGAAGGCCACACGCCAAAAGATCCATGCCAATTACGGATCTCGATGTTCAGTAGTAACACGGGCTGACAACCCGTATCGGGTGTCAAGGTACTAGGGACGTATATAACACCGAGTTGGTATGTATACACAGTTGCTACAATACTGTCTCAATATAAGTAAGTACGCATAACAGTTATGCGTACTTACTTATATTGAGACAGTTATGGCATAACTGATTGAGAACATAAGGATGAAATAAGACGTGCCAATTAAGGACGAGGTAATGAATGATCCTCGGTTTATCTCAGTAAAAGCCATATCAAATAATTAATCAGCGATCCGCTGTCAAATCAAATGACGCGGTCAAGACTGTCGGGTCAAGATATCAACTCAGAAAAATTATAACGCTACCAAACTTGGCATGGTGCAAACTTGATGCGGGAGTTTGGTTACGTAACGTGGCAACCCCTCTTTCTTTAGATCGAGGAGTTGCCACGTTACGTAACTTTTCAAAAGTCCATGTCTAGCAGTGGACTGCGAAAGTTTAGTCCAAGGACACTTATAAACTACTATAATTCGAGTTGTAGCTGATTAAATCCCTTAGATTGCGGCTACCTATCTGACCTACACCAACCAGTTACAGAGCTACCTACAAGATACATAGTAAGAATGGTAATCAGACTTTCGCGCTTCTGAGCTTTGTAAATACTGTCAAAGATCGAGGAATAACAAACTAGATCAACGGCTAAACGTGCATTCCGAAGGACGGAGTGATCTTGTGTAAGTAAAGATAAATTCACGGACTGACCCTACCAAGAATAGGCTTACCTCGACTTTTTCTTGATCGATGGAGTCGAGCAACTAGAATTAATTCTATAATGTGTTCGTATAGTTGACTTTCAACAGTACCTTTTAATGGCTCAATTGAAATGAACAGCTGACTTCGACAGCGGTTATGGTTATGGCCTAGCCACTATCCCCTCCACAACAGAGACCCACAGTTTTTCATCACCAACCCTTTTTGTTCTAACAGTCATCATCAAATTCCTACCCTTATCTTGAATGAATTTTAAATGTTATGTTATTTTGATTCTGATTATTTTAATAACTGATTATTTAATTGATTTTAATAATTGATGGTAACGTTGTTTTTTTTTTGTTTTTGTGATAACTTACTTTATTTTTTTAATACTAATTTTAATTTCACTGTATGGATCATGTACGTTGTTTTTTTTTGTTTTTGTGATAATTTACATTATTTTTTTAATACTAATTTTAATTTCATTGTATGGATCATGTGCTCGTATCGATCATTGTATGGAGGAGCTCGTGGCTAAATAATAACAGCCGCTCGGGTCGATCGTTAGGTTAAGCCGTGCTTGCCTAGGTTGGTCTGTGGATGGGTGACCGCCCATTACATACCGAGTTTCCTCCGTGCCTCGGAAAGCACGTTAAGCCGTTGGTCCCGGCTGTCATTTGTAGATCTTTGACAGTCGTTAGGTAGTCAGAGGCCCAAAAAAAGTCTGACAACCAGTCTGACCAAGGGGTATCGTATTACCCGGTACTAACTGGGTTGTGGAGGTCAGATAGGCAGTCGCTCCATGTAAAATACTGGTATTCAGCTGCATCCGGTTAGACTGGAAGCCGACCCCAACAAAGTTGGGAAAAGGCTAGGCAGATGATGATGTATGGATCATGTGTTATCTGAATTAAATGAATTTTATTTATTTATTTTATATCCCATGTTACTTGTGGTCTGCGCAACACGTTTTTATCTTCCATTCTTCTCTGTCAACCGTTATGCTTTCATTTATTCCTCATAAATCCATCCATCGTTTCCTTGGTCTTCCTTTACCTCTCCATCAACACACACACACATACACATATACACATTTATATTCATCACTTTTTTAGTCACATAAGATTCGACCCTCCTCGTCACATGCCCCACGACAGTCGTTTCCCTTTTAACTTTTCTTTTTATTTTTGTTCTAACAGACGAACTATAGAAATCACGCATGACATTTGAGTGACATTGAGGAGAACGGTACATTATTAAAGCAAAACTCCGGCTTCCAGTGACACAGACAGTCAGTGTCGTATGTCGCGAGTGTCACAAGTGTCATGAGTGTCAGCATATGTAGTGTCCAGGGCTGCCGGCTTGACACTTTAGTAGTGTCAAGATGGGAGGATAAAGTATTGTTTGATTTGGTTGTGAGGAATCTTTAAAATAAGTAAACTATAGAATTGTGTCTTAAATCTGGACCATGTTTATTATTTTTTGTAAGTTTGTGTTGGTTAATTTTCAGATTAAAGCCCTTATGATAATGTTAGTGATCATGTCAGTTTGAAAATTAAATTGTAAAATGTTTATAATGTAAGAAGTAGTAATTTTTTTTTTGTATATGGTCTCCATCCTTATTTATTTGTACCCTATGCTTTGCAATGCTGGGTTACTTTTGAAACTTGCCTTTGCCGTTGAAAAATATTTAATTGTAATTAATAACTTAAAAAAAAAATACCACTAACAAACACTCTAATTATCAAAGAAAATATTTCTTCAAAGCAAAGTCTACACAATTTAACAACTAACACTTTGCAAACGTTCTTTGTTAAAACTTTATAAAAACAAACTCCAATAAGAATCTAGAAGTTTTAAAATGAATTTCAATATTTGAATTCACGTAGAACCCTTATTATCTCCCGTCTCCTGGGTCCGCCTTTAAGGGGACTACAGGAGCTAAACGCGAGTCACTGCAATAAACAAAACTAGAAAAATATATGAAATTCTTCAGGATATAGTACAATAGTGTTTTGAAAACATAATAAAACTAATTTTACTCGAAAAAAAATCACGAACTTATCTCTAAAAAAAATATTATATCGAGTAAAAACCATACTAGAATACATGCGATCATTCTAATTTTTTGGAAAATAATTCTACAAGCAACATATTAGCATGATAGTGTTTTATTTTTTTAGTCCAAACAATAGATTTTTCGTAAATCGCAAAAAAAACCACTCATTTCGCACTATTCGGCCCGCCAGTGACCGACGAAACAACCACTTTGTAGTGCAAGCTGATTAGAACTTTATTCTAAGAGTATTTCAAAAGAAGTTAGAACCACTACAAATAGAGTTGCTAATTTAGCTCCTGTAGTCGCCTTAACTTAAAACTAAAGTTACCTCATATACTATTTAACTATTTGACTACCCTACCAGACCTTCGTTTATTTTGGTAAATTGAGATGTTATCACACTATTGTACGTCTCCATCGTTAATGTATCCCTTTGTTTATGTAATTTTTGGATAACAACGCATGTACGTTACAAACTTACTATTAAACAAAACTTACTAAATAAACTACAAAAGGTAAACTTATTATTACCCAATCTATAAATTATGTCTCCTTCCTAAAGGTCATAGCACACTTATCAACTCGGAAAGGAATCGTCACCGCCTCGCGTTGCCCCTTGGCGTCAAACAGGCGCCCACGTAAGGTAACCACGTAACGTAAGCGGATCAGAAGCTCCGGCACATCGACTCGGCTACAGCTAGGCGACGACGCTGCGCTTACGGCTCGCCGACCGCTGCCGTTGGTTGACGGCTAGGCGGCACTAGTTCAATCATTTTGAATCCGAACGTTAAGTATAGAACGAAGAGACTAAAGCTGGGGTACGGAGAGCCGTAAGCTAGGGTACGGAGAACTGTAAGCGCGGGAACTGCAAGTCGACCACGCACCGCGATGTGGTTTGTGAGCATGTCCCGAGGTGAGGCGATTACGTTACAATTCCGATTAGTGTGCGTTGCAGTAGGGAGTTTCATACAAATAATACTGAACGGCTCGAGTTGATACGGTGACGATCCCTTTCCGAGTTAATACGTGTGAAAGGTCGTAACCTTTAAAAAGAAAACATATTACCAACCAAGGCTGGCACCCGACTTTTGGCTAATGATACAGAGTACGGCAGTTTTGTTTTTTTTTTTTTAATCATGGTCCAATATTTGTTTATTAACCAGCATTATTTGTTGTTGCCGTCCCAGACACAAAGATAAAATAACAGATGCCATAAAACTATCATCAAATTAAGTACCCACTGGAACAAACGAACTAACGAACTTTAAAGCTGTGTTTTAGTGCTTTTAATGTTTACTAAATAAACGGTATTTAAAACTTCTAAAATATATTTTGGGTCGCGTTCATTTTTAGTTTATTTAATAAAGTTTTGGGTACAGATAATCTGTTCGTGAATGGGCAAGTGTTTCATAATTAAAAGTTAGAAATAGATGTTTTAAACTTTGTAAGCTTACAATAAATTATTCAGCTTAAAAATAAAAGGAGGCAGTTTTTAAAAGCTGCGGTATATACAGGGTGTAAAAGACCTCATCACGAAGCCGTCACCCAAACATTCCGTACATCAAACTAAGTAACTTTACGCAAAAATTATTGCTGGGAAACGACTGTTTTTGTTTTTGTTTTGTGGTAGAACTCAATGTAACGCACTCAAAACATTGTGCTGATGGATGGATTGAATAGTACGGGGGTCTTGGAGGTGTTTAAAGTAAAAATCGCACATTAAGAACTTGTTTTAAAAAAAAAAAATGGTTGCCTGTAAAGTCGGTATACGGGCGAAAGTTTTACGTGACAACGACTTTGAGTGGCGCTCTTAGGCGGGCTAACCATGCCCGAGTGGAAGGGACGCGTGCCTCTCACTCGCTCTCATTGTGAGCGCATAACGTGAGCGGAGCGTAACGCAGTTTCTTGAAGTGTCACCCGGCAAACCAATTTATAAGACGTTGTCACGTCAAAAAAAATTGTCAAAAAGATGTAACTTTGACCCCCAATATCTACGTAACTAGAAGGTTCTCAGGTATGGTATAGAACAAAAAAAATATCGCAATGACGAGGAGAACAAGTGCCTTTCAGCTTCGTTAAGAGGTGTTTCACACCCTTTATTTCCTACAGCTAGAAATATGAAGGCATGTTATATCTACCAGAACTTACAGAGAGATTCGAATCTTAACAGTTAAGACATTAAATGATTCATCATCATCTGCTTATCCTTTCCCAACGATTTGGGTCGGCTTCTAGTCTAACCAGATGCAGCTGAATACCAGTATTTTAGATGAAGCGACTGCCTATTTGACCTCCGCAACCCACTCGTCGTTATGTAAGTCTGTCTTCTTAGTCGTTCACTCTTGACAGAGTGGTCGTGGTCATAAGGGATCGCCCACAACTGTGGTCGCTGCCTTCGCGATCCTTTTCCACCGGTCTCTATTGGCCGCATGGCGAGCACATTCTGCCAGAGGGATCTTGGTGACAGATTTAATGGAGTCTGTCCATCGGGTTGGTGATCGACCACGTGGTCGTCACGTGGTGACTCTACCCTGAATTACCAAACGCTCCATGAAATAATTGTTGCGGGTAACGTGTCCAAAGAATCTGAGGATTTGTAATTGCACAAGCGACGACAGTCTTTGTTTAATATTGAGTTCTTTGAGTATTTACACGTTATAGTCCGACGAGCGGTCCAGGGATTAGCATGCGCCTCCAACACCACATCTCAAGGGCGTCAATCTTGCGTCGGTCCTGCATACGCAACGTCCATGTCTCCGCTCCATAGAGGAAGTATTGTAAGTAAAGGCAGATAAATTAAAGTATTTTTTAGAGTGTCGATGGCAATCTAAATAAAGTTGGCTGTTGCTAGAACTAGAGTACAAGTTTGGTGCCTTCAGTAGCGCCCCTATAGAGTAAACAATATTATTCGTAGTACCTGAGTGCCTCATCGATTGTGGAAAAGCACTACATTTAGACACCAGGGCAGACTCATCTAATAATCTCCTTCTGAGTAGGTTTTTCTTGCATAAGCCAATCTGGACCCTGAAACTTTTGTCGTGATAACGTCTTATAAATCGGTGAACACCGGCTGCATGCAAGAAAAAGTGTCACGAATGCTGCGATCAACGCCCATCCCAAACCTTTGGACCTACAAAATTTGTACATTATTTCCCTACATAATGTAGACAAGGAATAAGGAAGATTTTTCGAAATTCAACCCCTAAGGGAGTTAAATAGGGGATGAAAGTTTGAATGAAAGTCCGTCAGTTTTTCAAGTTAGGATCTTAAAATTTTGTGTTAGGCTGACGATTGAAAAATAATTTACACGTGTCTCAGCGTTTTTGATAATTTCATCCCCAAAGGGTTAAAAAGGGAGATGAATTTGTGTATGGAAAGTATCCTGTGTATCCTTAATATTCGAAGTAAAAATGACAAAATCGAATATATAGGCGTATGGTAAACTAAAGCAACGGTGTCGTTAGATTTTCATTAATGGGAGTGAAAAGGGGGATGAAATTTTGTTTTTTAAGTTAAAATCACTAATATCATATCGCCCGTGAACCAACTTTACAGACAACAATTTTTTTTAATGACTGAAACAAAAGCTAGTAAGGTATTGCTAATACGCAAAACTTTAAGATCCATAAAAGAAACTACCTCCTTATCCGTTCAACTATCATCTTTATGCTCCTCAACTTTAAAACTATTATTAAAAACTATAACACTCACTTTATCGATTAAAAAAACAATCAGCAAGCACTGGGCGTATTAAAAGTTGGGGAAAGCCGGCACAAGTTTGTAATGGAGTTAGCAGAACTACACGACGACGGGAGGTATTACAAATTGCATTATGAGCCACCGGGGCATCGGTGAGTGAATGTTTGACAAATATACGTACTTACGTTGTTATGACTGTTCATCGTCACGACTATAATGTTTCGTTGCTCTACTGTATTTAGGCAGTCTCCAAATTTTTATTCATCATCATTATCATCGGCCTATTAATGTTCCCACTGCTGGGTCACAGGCTTTTTCTCTATGAGAGGGAATGGGCTATAATCCACCACGCGGGCCCAGTGCGGTTTAGTAGATTCGAATTTTTTGGTTCTAGAACATGCCGGTTTCCTCACGATGTTTTCCTTCACCGTTTTGAGAGCAGCGGTGATCGAATCAAATTTTTATTAATTTATAAAACTGCCTCGTTGATTTAGCGATCGCAAGCACGACTGGCTGGCATGAGATTTTGGGTTCAATTCCCGGGTCGGACAGTTTTATTGGGGTTTTCTATGATGAATTTCTCAGTAGTAACCACAGAGTCTGGATTTGTGCCCGGTTGATAGCAATAGGTTTGAACCTCATTATATGGGACTTAAATAACTAGTAAAATGTGGCTGTAATTGTTAGGTGGACTTCTGCCTATCTCTTCGGTCGATTTCAAGCCGTGATGTTATGTTGTAATTAAAATATGTATATCTCAATAACATTTTTCCCTCATGCTTCAAATTGTACTTCAATAAAATCTAAAATTCAAATTTGCACACAATAAATTCATGTAAATTTTGTCTTAAGATTAAGTTCATGGGGATGGCCTGTTGAGCAATCATTGCACACCATTAAAATATTCCTGCTCCATCTTCACATTGAAAGGCCCTGATATGTTTTCGCGTGCCTCTTACTCTCATTGAAACAGCTCTTATAACTGAGATTTGTGTTTTCACTTTCAACCAGTACACTATTTAAGAATATGCGTTTCCCCATTTCTCATTAAGCCTTGATGCGGTTTTTTTAACGCAATAAATACAAACCACTGTTTCTTTATTTGTGCAAACAATTCATACAATTGTGATAAAACTGTGCAAAGTTGTTCACACATTCTATGTTTTCCAAATGGATAAAACGATTTTCCGTACGAGCTAAGCTATTGGAATAAAGGAAACTGAAAGATCAGATAACAATGTGGAATGGAAACAATCAAGTTGTTATTTTGATACAGCGCAGCCAGCACACTTAACAAGCTATGATGTATTTATAATAATAATAATAAATAATATATAAATGTTTTATTTGCAACCCAAGAAGGGTTTGGACAATTGGTCTTATTCTAAGGTGTACATCATAGTATATATAACTTAGTGTTAAGATATTAATATGCTACTAACAAAGTATGGACATTACCAAGTCTGAAATAAACATTTTTATGTTATTATTTATTATAGTGGCTTAAAATAGGAGAATGGACATTGGATTACAATTTCATTGGGTACTGTAGCTAGGGCTTATATTAGGCAAATTAAGTAATAAATATCCCTGACTCCGAAACTAGGCATAACCTGTATCTTCAGAGTCAGTGGTTCCTTCTTGGGTCTTGTCAGCCGTTACAATGTTGAGTAGTAAGGTAAACAAAAATAAAAATTTGCAAACAAAGATGTAAAAATAATAAATGTTAAAGGGTTATCTACTAGGTACTGATTTGTTATATTATATTTATAGTGTTTGATATCATTATAATTATGTATAGTATTTATATACCCTTGTAGTTTATCGTAGTATTAAATAAAATTAATCTCTCATTTTCAGAAGTTACACCTACCACTTCTTGTCTCTGCATCACCCAAATGTTGACTGGTAGAAAATGCCTATGGCATTAAGTCCGCCTCTGTACTTTGTGCTTGAAGTGTTAAATAAATAAATATTGCCATGAAGAACCCATTAAAAATTACAAACTGTAAATTAAGTGTTTTTAGATATTGGTCCCTGCTTTATTTGTTTTTGTCCCTGCATTATGACAATAGGCACCATGGACTTTAAAACAAGTAGGAAAGTTGAACTATTTTAATTATACATCCCCCTAACTTTTCCGGGGTAACATGCGTAATCTTATGTTTATGTTGTATCTATTTATGATACATTTTCCCCAAACACAACAAACCGGCGCAAACCGGCGAACTGTGAAATAATAGCGACTAGTGACGTGTGAAGGTACGTGTCATTCACTTTCACAGCGTGTAAGGCGAGGAGGAAAATGGATATCAATTATAAGAATTATGTGGAAAGCAGGTTTTTCTTTTGTTTCATACTCATTGCAATAACAACTATAATTGCTATGTGTTAGAGTTCAAAATCTGTCGAAGACAGGACTCTCACAGACCAGAGAAACATACCACAAAGTGGAGGAGGCCTATTCTCACTTACTCTAGTGCAGCCTTTCCCAAAGTGGGCGATAACGCCCCTTTGTGGACGCTGCAGGCCTAAAGGGCCTAAGAGACCCAGAAAAAATTGGGGGCGTTGTGTAGAGGCTTTGGGGGTGATTTGTAATTTCATCTAGGAGGACTCTGACACCAACTCTGCTCTCGACTCTCGACTACAACTTGTGAACGTCAACTAATATTAATTAAGAGATCGATAGAAGAATCGATTATTTTTGTTTTATTTTGAATAAAAGATAGTTTGTCTGAATACTATAAAGTTGCGTTTCAATAATCATTCTCATTGGCAGGTGTAGCCCGCAAGAGTTAACTTGAGACCTGAGCGCCGTTGTGGTACTGCGATCTGGTTTCAAGTTAACTTTTGCAGGTTATATTAAGTCTCGTTTAGAATAAATGATATATCTCCGCTAATATAGCTCACAATAATAAGTTTGAAGTTATAGTGGTTTATAAGTAGAAGAAAAAAGGGGCGCGCTAAAAAATGATTTATTCTCAAAGTGGGCAGTAGACAAAATAAGTTTAGGAACCCCTGCTCTAGTGGATGGAACAAGGCTGTGAATGATCAATGATATAATCCGAGATAATTGAAGATGCTTGTACATAGAAAGTTTGCGGTATTAAAGAAAATAAATCCAATAAAATTTTGAGAATTAGGTCTAAGCTACGTTGAAATTAAGTATTGAAGCGTACTTTGTAACTACCGGAGTATTCACATTTAAGGGCATTACATTGCCCAATGACCTTGAGCATGCTGCCCCGTACTAACTTACGACGAAACGACGAGAGAGAGCGAGCGACAGCGGGGGTGCTTGGTGGGGAGTTTTGTAATGATTAACGTTATTGTGGATTATTACAAAATATAAAAATAAATCTGTCAAAATAAACAACACAAATTGTTAAACAGGGTTTTTTCTTTCTTTTAGTATAAATATCATACAAAATGGCCCAGCCGTTCTATAGACAATTTAATATTTAGTTTTAATAAGACCTGTTTTCTCAATTTTTTTGGCAACATTTGGACAAGTTTATAAAAACTTTAAACAACACAAAGTGTTTCTCGTATACTCTAGTTTATTTGTATAATTTTTTTATAGTAAAAGCATTAAGGAATTCGTCTAGAAATTTCATTTTACCAAGGTCATTGGGCAATGTAATGCCCTTAACATAAAGTCATAAAAAAACATTTTCTGATTTGGACTGATTACCGAATATCATCATCATCATCTGCCAAGCCTATTCCTAACTATGTTGAGGTCGGCTTAACGTCTAACCGGATGCAGCTGAATATCAGTATTTTACATGGAGCGACTGCCTATCTGACCTCCACAACCCAGTTAGTACTGGGTAATACGATACCCCTTGGTAAGACCGGTTGACAGACTTTCGGGTCACTGACTACCTGTTACGACTGTCAAAGATCTAGAAATACATACAAATCATTTTTTTCTAATTGCAGAACAAAATAAATCTAAAGTCTCTTTTAATCATTGAATTGTATTATTTCACACAATTTTTTCAACAAACAAGAACAGTTTAAAATGATTTCGAAATGAAAACATTGTAGGAAATTCCGAATCACACCCACCACAGTTCACTCGAGGCCGGATATCAGGCTCCTAAATCCGGGCCAAAAAGAAAAAAGACGGTTAAAAGCTTAGTAAGTTTACCGAGCGGGAGCCCGGCGAGGGAGCGGACTATCGGGTGTCCGACCGTCCGGGAGGTGTCCGCGTGTCCGGGCGTGTTGGGGTGTTCGGACGACCCGCTGTCCGGCCGCGAACCGCAGTTAGGAAAACTTCTGCTGAATTTAAGGTGTTAAGGTGAGGGTCCCCATTTGCGCTGCAGGTGATGTTTGAAATTCATTTCGAGTTTAATTCAACTTTTTATTTCAAGTGCATAAATAACATATCATTGCACTTATGCTTCACACTATTTGCTTAACTTATTCTTGATTTTTTTTTGTCAGTACTCTAAATAAAAATTGAACTAGATTTGTTTAAGGCGAGTAAAGGAGCTAAATTAGCAACTCTATTTGTGGTGGTTCAAACATCGTTTGAAACACTGTTAGAATAAAGTTTTAATCAGCTCGCACCACAAAGTGGTTGTTACGTCAGCCACTACGGGCCGAATAGTGTGAAATGAGTGTTTTTTTTGCGATTTACAAAAAATCTGGACTAAAAAAATAAAACACTATCATGCTAAGTTGCTTGTAGAATTATTTACCAAAAAATCAGAATGATCGCATGTATTTTAGTATGGTTTTTACTCATTAAAAGACATTTTTAGAGATAAGATTGTGTTTTTTTTTATTAAGTAATTTTAGTAGTATTATGTATTCAAAACACTATCATACTAGCGATTATATCCTGCAGAATATCATATATATTTCTGGTTTTGTTCATATGCTTTTTTGCATTATAAAACTCGCGTTTAGCTCCTGTAGTCCCCCTAAACGAGCTTACTTAGATATTACCTAGATTTATACTCTCAAAATCCATACAAACTATCTAGAACATAATTTTCCATAACGCCAGTAATCCCGAAAGGGTGAAGTGTATCTATAATACTCCCACATTTCGTCAATTAGGTTTCAGTCCCATATAAAATAGGACTAGCCCTTTGACATCAAACTAGCTACTGAAGTGTATGTATGCTCCCTAATAATGTTTAACGTAGTAAGTACGCTCCTTTAGAATATAAGTATACATTTAAGCTAAGTAAGCACTTTACCTAAAGCGCATTATAAAATATATTCCCTTTGTTCAGTAATAAAAGCATAATCGATCGAGTTGGTTGTCTAATTTAATAGACCCTGGAACCCCCAACATTACATGGCGACCCTGCCTTAAGGTCTGCCAAGGGGCAGATTAAGTAAAGTTTTGTTAAGCAGCGAAAGAAAAATGTGTAACTCCAAAGTAGAAAAGGACGAGGTCTTCTTAAATCAAAATGCTGCTGGCGGTAACAACGACGCCCTTCTGAAAGACATCGGAGGACACATGGAGCGGCTGAGCACCATCACCATAATAATTCTGGCAGCCATCACTCTCCTGGTAATCTACTTTTTCCTGAAATACTACCGCAGCTGCCATCGTCAATGGATGCAAGAAGAAATCGGACTCAGCACAATTCAGCGCATAAGGGCATCCCTACGTGGACGAGTGGAAGGTACACCTGCTAACTAATTAATCCAGCATCAAAGCCAGTTTCAAGTTACTACAGATAGATAAATCAGTGTTTTGCAAACAATCAGACTCATACCTACCAATTTGTTTTATAACGCAAAAACTTAAACGACGTAAAACAGTGCACGAAGACTCAGTGAATATGATACCTCGCGCCTAAAAGTGCAACGTGTGAAATACTTGTGTGCAGTTTCGCAGTAATTATGTTAACATGATTCTTTTGTTTATTCCATTAGGAAATAAGGTTTGATAATAATAAGTAGGAAATATTCTATTATGATTGATGTTTTGTTGGAAAAATTTAATGATCTAGTAGAAATAAGAAAATACTTAATTAAGAAAGGACAGACTAGGTATAAAGGTCAAGTTATTGAGACAAAGTTAGGAGAGGCAAAAAATATATTTGACGAATGTGGAAAAATATTGTTACTTTTAGAAAAGGGCAAGGATACGAAACTAGTTGCATCAGCATTGGATATATTTCAGAATATTAGGATAACTTATGAGGAAATAAATAGTTTATGTATTTTCCCAGAAATAAAATCAGACAAAATGGAGTTTGACCTTTAAGTGGCATGTAGTTTGCTTCCAGCAATGGACGGTGTTGAAGAGACAACTAAACGCTTGATAGATTCGATCGAGATGTATGCAGATATGCTGGATGAGAAAGGTAAGACACTACTTATTACATTCGTCCTTAAAAGTAGATTGACCGAAAACGCCAAGTTACGCATTACAGGGAATTATAAGACCATTCAAGACTTAATTAAAGATTTGAGATGCCATCTATTGACCCAAAAATCTTTTACGGCCCTACAGACGCGTTTGCAAAATATACAACAGGGTTCAAGTAGTATCGAGGAGTTTGCCACAGAAGTTGAAAAGCTATTTACTGAACTTACTATATCTCAGGCAGATGGTAATACTAATGCATTTGGAGTGTTAAAACCTTTGAATGAAAAGCTTGCCATAAAACGGTTTTCAGAAGGACTACGCAGTTCAAAATTGGGGACGGTCATCTCCGCGAGGAACTACAGCAGCCTGAAAGATGCAATCCAAGCTGCCAAAGATGAAGATACAGAATGCCAGTCAATGCCAGGTAATGTCTTGCATGCATCTAGATATGGACGAGGTTATAATAATTTAAGGCGACAAGGAAATCGTCATTTCAATTATTTTAAGTTAAATACCTCAAACAATATCAGTCCAGCTCCAAGCTACGTTTCAAAGTTAGGAAACCACCTAGGTGAACCCTTTCACCGGTATTAGTTCCAAAAACCGCTCACACCCATCGGGGTTAATAAACCAATACAGGCGGTTAATGTTTCCTTTACCGATTCGAAACTTCGGTTTCCATTTTGCTAAAGCTAACCTTTACTTAGCTTCGTACTTGTAATTGATCATCCTATTTCTATTTAGATATTCATAACCATTCTCCTGCCCATAAGTAACCCAATTTATTTGTGGTAGGCGCACCATATCTTCTTCCACACTTGTCTATTACTCGCCATCTCATCAGACACCTCCTTTCTTGCCGCATCATCTTGTTCACACCAGTGTTTTTCAACCTGTGGGTCGCGACCCCCTGGGAGGTTGCGAAAACTCTATACGGTCGCAAGAGGTCTCGAAAACTACCTCAATAAACAAAACAATCTAGCCTAGAAAAATAGATTTAATAAGAAAATGTTAAATAAAGGATATAAACATTTGTATGTTCATACAAATTAACAAAATAAAAACCTATTATTACTCATCTATCTTTTTGAGGTTTTGTTTGTTTGACATTAACTAATTTCTCCCATCGTGGATCAGTTTTTGCTACTTTGAGGATTAAATCTAATTCCAAATTTAAAACAGAATGTGTTAAATAGCTACGTAATCCGAATCTTAATTTATGCTAATGCATACAAAATTTGGCCGTGTGGTATCCGGCAGAGTAGAATAGAACCAACCCATTACAGTCACGGGTGTCGTTATAAGGCGACTAATGTCTGAGGCAGAACACCTTGCGCCTCCGTAGACCAGAGAATGGGCAGCAGCGTTTTCTTTTAGTCTTTCATCACTGCGATCTCCAATCCGCCTGCCAAGCGTGGAGATTACGGCAAATTCCTCCCATCACGGGAGAGGCTTATGTCCAGCAGTGGACGTTATGGGCTGTTGTTGTTGTTGTTGTTGTTGTATACAAAATTTGTATGATGGATTTAATATTTGTAATATAATAAAATAAATGAAAAAAAAGTGAAGGGTCGAGGGGTCGCCAAATATTTTTTCATACTAAAGGGGTCGTGTCATGAAAAAGGTTGAAAAACACTGCTTTACACAGTCCATCCATCGTTTCTTTAGTCTTCCTCTACTCTTAAACCCATCCACATTCATACTCAAAACTTTCCTCACGACGATTCCATCATTCATTCCTCTGCATCACATGCCCATACCACGACAAACGATTACCACACAACTTTTCAGTCACCGGAACCTTTTTTGTTTAGATATTGTTGTATGTTATAACCCGCACTGGGCCCGCTTGGTGGAATACGGACCTCTCCCTTTTATAGAGAACCCAATGTAGCAAAAGTGGGAACGATAAATATACTAATTATTCTATGGATAGAAAATAAAGACATTGCAATTTGAATTTGGAACCTTTCCTACTTGATCAATGGTTTTTTTTTATAGAAATGGCAACTTTCTCTGCTATGACGTGCCATCCTACAGTGTATTTTTTTTTTTAATAAAGTATTTCCCAGTTAATTTTTATTTTATAAATCATAGCTATTAATATCGTTCGAACAAACAATTCATATAAGTGTTTCAACCCATTACCTGGGCGAGTAACACAAGTCTCTACATCCAAGATGCGTTTCTCGTAAGCATCATAATTGCAACCGAATTTATTTGTTAGTAATTGTCGTTATCTCTGTCGAGGCTAATATTCATACATATAAAGTACAAGAAACCCATGCTTTTTTTTACTTTCCGCATCCAAAAAGAGATTAAAAACACATTATTTAATAGCGTTCTCTCTGTGCTACGGCAAAAGCATGATAATGATTTTATTTTTAAATAATTAAACGAGAACTGTAGGACAACAATTAGTCACCTCACCCCACAATGTTTAAGACTTACAAACGGGTGAAAAGTTCTTTGTTTTCGGGAATCTATTGTGTTGTGCGCGTAAATGTTTTGAATCGGCGGGCTTAGTCGTCTAAAATGAAGTAAAGTAATAATGCCTAATAGTAGCTTAGTTTAGTGATACATGATATAGACATTACCTATTATATGATAGGGGTGAAGCTATTGCTTGTATTGTCGGGTTAACTGGGTACAAATCAAGAGAAATCATATATCCGCATGTCAATCACTTTATTTTTTCACAGGCTACGTGACACCGCGCAGCGTAACACGACGCCGCACGGTGGGCTGAAAATTGCCTTTCATACATAGAGACTTGAATTTTTAAGGGTCCCTTTTTTGGCTAGAAATAAATTCTGCTGATCATTACTATACTATACAATTTCATATGAGGCAATTGCGTGTACAAATGAAGGAGTTTTATTTTTTTTAAGAAAAAATTGTATGCCTCTGACATGAAAAATGAGGATATCTCTGGAATCATAAAGTTGGCCATTATATCCTTACACACAAATATATTCATATTTATTTATATTATTTTGACATACTTTGTATTGTGGCACAATTTGCGTTTTTTTTTTAAATCCTCAAAATAATAAAAATCTTTTTTGTTGATTATTAATTTTCATGCTTAAATGCTTTACTTATGAGTACGCTAAGTCTAGTTAAATATTAATATTTTATTTACTCTACAAGCCAAAACAGTTTAAGAAATCTCAAAAGTGTATTTTACTAAATTTAAATGACGTGGTAATTATGAATTACCTTTTGAATGTAACGCTATAATTGGCTTCAGGCAAATATTGACTGGTCAAGCTGCGTGCAAACCGATTTGCTCATTCAAGAACCAATAAGTGAACATATGCTTAACTAACAAAATTGTTATTAGTATGTATTTTTAGGCTAAGGTATTTATCTATGGGTCTTTGTTACCAGAAATATATGGTTTATTATTATTATTAAACATTTTGCCCAGTTGAACTCAGGACATCATTATGTAATAATTTTGTTTTGTATAAATCTAAACAATCTCGTTAAAAGGTCTTTAGATCCGTATGTTCCGAAACGACAATTTTAAATTATTCAAAAACCTCAAAATTAAATTCTAACAACGACGGCCCCCAACATATTTGAGAACTAGGCTCGTAAGTCATCAGTGTGGTGGATCGCGGCGACAGTGCCATCTGTGCCAACTGCCAGATGTGGCAGATGGCAACTTGGCAAGTTCTGATTTATTGCCACATCTAGGCAGATGCGCTGCTATTGATTAGAGAAGGCTTGAGATGAGGAATTGAGGGTAAATTAGAAGTTATAGTGGATGGAGGAACTGTTATGTGAAATATTGATAAAGATAATGACGTAAGGTGCGAAGGGCCGAACGTGAGTGCGTTGAAAAGTGCTGATTATGATTAGCCTTATAGGCTAGTTTCCACGATCAATAAATTACAAATCTATTTAGTCCATCAGTTAGAGTATTGAAAAATAATGGACACGTATTTTTTGTTTTTGTTAATCAATGAAGATTGACAAAGATAAAAAGCATCAAAACTCGGGAGTGAGGACTCGTGACGTCAGAACGCACTAAAAATTATAGCACGGCGCGGCGTGACATATTGGGAATTTTAAAAGCGTCGTATCTTCTTCAATTTTGGTTTACGTAACAAATGAAAAATACTGGTTAAATAAATTTTGATAATCTAAGTGATGGACTAATTAGATTTTTTCAGTACACAAGCCTATTTGAGCGAATGAATTTTGATTGTGCAAATGAAAGAATATGAATCGAACACATATTTTACAAAAATATAATACAAATTACTATTACAATGTAACTGTAAGAACTTTAAAAACCGGCCAAGTGCGAGTCGGACTCGCACACGAAGGGTTCCGTACCATTGACTATATTTAGTATTTGTTGTTATAGCGGCAACAGAAATACATCATCTGTGAAAATTTCAACTGTCTAGCTGTCACGGTTCATGAGATACAGCCTGGTGACAGACAGACGGACAGACGGACAGACAGCGAAGTCTTAGTAATAGGATTCCGTTTTTACGTCCGTTTCCGTTTTAAAAAATACCTTTTTTTCGGATGGGAAATCATCAAATGACTCCTCCCGCTCTGGGCGGAGCAGGAGGGAGTGTCAGACTTTTACTGACTAAAACCCTACCATGTTCCTTCATCGCCCTTTGTGTTCCGGGGCCACGGTATCTCTTTCGAACAATCCCGCAACCCCGGCAGGCATCGGCCCTTGTGGCCCACGACACCCGGGGCGTCTCCCGCGGCGGCCAGGACGTGAGGTTCTCTCCCTCTCAAGTTCCGCCACCTCCTTCTCTTGCATAACGAGGAGGTGATCTCTGAGTTTTTCAGAGTTTCTTCTTGAATAAAAGTCTAGAAACGCCTTAATCAAGGTATAAAAAGCGTTGTTTCAACTTAATTAACAAGATAAATGTCATGTTATCTTCCAAATGGGCTGGAATACACAAATAAAGTGACTTAAGTAGTTTAATTAGTTTGTCAAGTTTGGAGTTTAGACACATGTTGTATACATAATTTATGCCATCCAATAACACGCTAAAGTTTGTACTGAATTAACTAGTTTGATGTATCTAAGATGATCCATCTTCGGTAAAGGATAGGCATAGTTTGAGTTATGTTTGGTTAACATGCCACATGCCATGGATAATTTGCGTCAAAGAAGAAAATATGCCACGAAAACAACATTTTTAAATAGCATATTTTCAACTTATTATGATTTCCACTTGTTCGAGTCTGCTCCCGAAGAGGTGGCAATTACCTTCAAAGCAATTCATTCTTCTACATCGGCATTCAAAAGGATTATCATAAACGGTTTGGCTTATGTCAATTCAATAATGTTTTTAACTTATCCATCAACCTTTTGCCGACGAAAGTAACTTTCGGTAGGCTCTCTAATATGCACATATTTCACAACTACAGACCCACAAACACCCTGCATCCTCATCATTTATCTCGTCCTTAACGTATATAAATGATTCGGGCACTACTTGACACATAAATTTGGGAGCCTGCTTGACCCCGTCAGTATGCGGAACGGAATCTGATTTGCATGACGACGCGGTGTCTTTCGGGTACGAAGACTGATAGATAAGACTTGTGCGTACCAAGTCTATAATGGATAGGCATTTGGAAGTACGAATACGGTAACTGAATTTAGTCGTAATAGTAAATAGGCGCCCTCGGGCTTGGCGGAGCGACGGTCTTCGCAGGGTGGTTGATAGCAACTGGATGAGAGTTGCCGAGAATCAAGTTGAGTGGCGTGAGATTGTAGAGGCCTATGTCCAGCAGTGGACTGTTGTAGGCTGATGTTTAATAACAAAAAGTGAAGCTAAACTTTTGCTTATGCAACTTTTAGATATTAGATGAACAACAACAGTTATTAAAAATTAATTAAATTCTGTTTAATCAGACCCAGAACTGACAAATATTTTCTTTCCCACACTAAATCCGAGCTTTTTTGTTGAAAAGTAATATAGTATTTTACAAAAACCACGTATGTTCAACTCGTTATTCCCCACAACAAAGCATTCAGGTGCCAGAATTTCATAAAAAGCAGCTTGCATGTAATCGTTGACTGGTATCGATACAACATCGACGCGCCACCGACAAACAATACGGCTTTGCAAATTGGAAACACAAAACGTGAGACTACGCTACGTGTTTTCATTGAGATTTTATTATTTTCATACATCCCTAGTCTTTTGTAGTGTGTTGACATGACTATTTATTAAACAGTATTTCATAATCAAAATGGAATGGCAAAATTAATGTTTACGTTTGCCTGCAATGGGGGAAAATGGGTGAAAATGGCCAAAAATACGCAGAATGTACTCACAACTGAAAAACAGGAACCTGGCTATGGCTTATATAGTAATAAGCCGTCTTATTATGACAGAAATAAGGTACCAAAACAGTGTCCTATTCCGAATCCCTGCCAAGTCTTTGATAAAATAAGTTTAACAAAACTGTACCTTTATCTTTAAACAGATACTATAAAACAAACATATTTTCCAAAGTTTGGACAATCTTCCATGAAAAATACAAAAAAAAAACAAAGTAGTCTAGAAAACCTGCTTAAAATTTAAAACAAGGTATATCCATTACAAGACTTTTCGACTTAGTCCTTAAGTTCGCCGAATATTGAAAATTAAATTAACTGCTTTGATAAATATACCTTTATTGGAAAATATTGATTATTAGTCTGGTAGCGTTCTTTAAAATTAAATAAATAAGTAAATATAAATAAAATAATGTCTCGGAACTAAGCCAATAAAATTGACAATTTATATCTGACTAGCTGACGTCCCGCGGTTCCACCCGCGTAGTTCAGCACTCACGAATAATGTAGGTTTCTACCAGTGCAACAATTTTTGAAATCGGTTCATTACTTCCGGAGATTACCCCCTACATACAAACTTACAAACAAATGTTACCTCTTTATAATATTAGAATAGATAGATTACAGTAGAGTTCTTCCAATTATATATATTGTTACTGAAAATATAAGAAAAACAAAATAATATAAAACAACTGCCGTGAAATAAAGCCCTTAGCTTTAGTTTACGGCATTTTTTTTTTAAGAATTAAAAAAAAACTAAAATGACTTAACTTCGGCACCCGACCCGTTATACAATACAGTACAATACCCTATTTTAAAATACCTCTATTTTTTAACTAGAGCTAAAAAAACATAGCATAGCACCAGTTAACTCATCGTAACACGCGTTTACGCTGAGCTTGCAGCCACCGTCAACATGCACCGTATTGCAACTCTGCATTTATCGGAAATTCAATAGAATTATTTTTCTTTGCATTGTATTCAGTCTTGCATCAGCCACCGGCTTAATATCCTGTATTTTTATATTAAATTAATATTGTAATAAATAAATATTTTTTTAACTAAAATCCCGACCGCCAAAATATAATTGGCGCAGCCGGTAGGATCGCGACGTTCTAAGATCGAATCCAACTCTTCATCTTATGAGCGACGGTTCTCAAATCGTTCTTTCGCGAACTACAAAGAACTTATCGCGCGGTCGGACACCTCTACGGTCATCGGGATAGAGCTCCGGAGAATTGGAGAAAGCTGCGTTGGCCGAGACTCGACTCGACAGGAGATGCAGTGGCTGCTTTGGTAAGTGCTCTTATTTACCAAGTTTCCTTGCTCGATTTCCTGCCTTATTCTAATTTGTGTATTTTACATTAATCTATGTGTGTCTGTCTATAAGCTAAAATCGCAGTAGGCAACCATAAAGTTATAATAAGTAGCGTTAAGTATCCCACGAGTAAATTCCAAGTGTTTAATTTGACACCTCTATTGTTTTACGTCGAGCGCCACTAGGCAGGCAAGCTACAGAAAAACAATGTCGCTCAGGGATTATGATGCTAACTATAAACCGTACAAACTAATCGCAGATTTAATGCCAAGATATGATGGCAATCCTAAGTTACTTAATTATTATATTAGGGAAGTAGAAAACTTATTACAGTTAACTTCTGAAGCAGATCGCTCGCACCCAGCATTCATTTGCTTAATTAATAGTAGGCTCAGTGGTCCAGCCGTAGACGCAATAGCGTACGAAGGCTACTTAGACTCATGGCTATCAATTAAGAATGCATTAACTAGGCGCCTTGGCGAACCACGAAACGAAATACAAGTAATGCAGGAGCTAACACGAGTGCGTAAGTCTAAGGCAGAAGACGCTGAAAGCTTCGGCAAACGCCTCCGTGAGCTGTTGGATACTCTGTATTCCGTAGGAGAACATGGTAATAAATCTTATTACGAAAAGATGGTTATTGAACAGTATATAAACCAGTTAGACTTCCACGTCTCGTTGGGCGTTCGAATCGCTAAACCGGACACCTTTGAAGCAGCTATCATAGCGGCTAGACAAGAAGAGGCTAGGCTTTCATATAATAGAGCTAATTACATTAATAATAATCCTTCAACGTCACAAGCAAAGCCAAAGGAGTTATCTAAACAACCAGGCAATAATAATCCTGTCCGTAATACAGTAAACCCATTTGTACCTGGCTTTGTTATTCCACCACAAAACTTTGTACCTCAACAAAATAATATGACCCCCGAACAGCGTCAACAATGGGTACAATCCGCATTGCCCTGGAAGGCCAAACCAGCGTCAGGTAACTCTAGACCAAATGGTTCAAATAACTTTAGGAATCAGCCTAACATTCCAAGACCACCGGTCCCCACACCGGTATCATCGGACGTCACAATGCGTACGGCAGGTAAGCCAGAAAAACCACAGTTCGCTCAGCAGTTGTTCTACATACCGATTCAAATGGCCGCTCAAGATCAACCAGAACCCAGTGATATGGGGCTCTATAACAACGTCATAGAAGACGGTAACAGCATATCGGTCGAGCCGAATGCAACCATGAACGAACAAGAGGTAGGTAGTGACCAGGATTTTACCTTGGACACCAACCGAGACAGCCAGACCTAGTGTCAATAAATTTCCAGACCAAGAAATATTTACCGTACATAATACTACCAGAGTTCGACGGTAAGTTTCTATTAGATACAGGGGCCAGTCATTCAACTATAGCAACTGACGTAGTTGCAGGCACTATATTTGAGTACTGCGTAGAAACAGAACCTTTTCAGATTAATACGGCACACAGTTCATCAGTACACGACAAGGTAGTTTACCTACCTTTACCTCCCGCGTTTAATAGCGACATAACACATAAGTTTTTAATATTCGACTTCGACCCTAAATATAAAGGTCTTATCGGAATTGACCTTCTGCAAAAACTAAAGAGTAACATTGATTTAAATAATAATGTTTTACGAACATCTACAGCGGAAATACCAATACATTTTAGTTCCCCCCCTCAAAAGATAAGTATAGAACCTAGATGTGAAAAGATAGTCAAAGTAAAAACCAACTATTTAGATGGACAATACCTTCACGACGATTTAATCTGGTCAGATGGTTTAATGTCCCCAGCAGCTATAGTCAACGTTACAAACGGTTCGTTTAAAACATCGGTAATTAACCATAGCGATCAAAAGAAGTGTATCCCGTTTAACCCATCATTCGAATTAGAGAAATTTCACAACGTCAACAAATATGATAATCACGATATTAATACCATACAGGTTAAAACTAACATTGACCAAATCTTAAATGAAAACCTTCAGAAAATCCGTACAGATCATTTAAACGAAGAAGAAAGGCGCGAAATAACCCGGTTATGCTATCAGTATAGAGACTTGTTCTATGCAGAAGATATACCACTCACTTTTACACACGCTGTTAAACACGAGCTCAGACTAAGCGATAATACACCAGTTTTCGTACGTAGTTACAGACAAGCTCCTCAACAACGCGAAGAAATTCGTAAACAAGTAGATAAGCTCCTTCAGCAAGGTATCGTGCGAGAGAGCATCTCCTTGGTCATGTCCCGTGCATATCGTACCCAAAAAGCCCGATTCCGCAGGCAACGTCAAATGGAGACTTGTAATCGATTACAGACGACTCAACGATCGTATCATTGAAGATAAATACCCCTTACCAAACATACATGACATACTAGATAGATTAGGCCGAGCACAATACTTCACAACCCTAGACCTTGCTAGCGGTTATCACCAAGTGGAAATGCACCCTAACGATATTGAAAAAACCGCATTCACCACTGAACGAGGTCACTATGAGTTCCTTAGAATGCCCTTCGGACTCAAAAATGCACCAAGTACATTTCAAAGACTTATGGATCATATATTAAGAGGCATAGATAATGTTTACACCTATTTAGATGACGTAATAATAATATCTACGTCATTGCAGCAACACATGGAAAAATTAAAGCAAGTATTCGATCGATTCAAAACACATAACCTAAAGATCCAGTTAGATAAGTCACAGTTCCTACAAAAACAGGTTAACTTCTTAGGACACGAACTAACAGATGAAGGCTTGAAACCAAACAAAGATAAGATAAAAGCCGTACTAAACTTCCCCCTACCTAAGTCTCAGAAGGAAATAAAAGCCTTCCTAGGTTTAGTCGGATATTACAGAAAATTCATAAAAGATTTCGCTAGACTTACGAAACCAATGACCCTTTGCCTTAAGAAAAACAGTAGAGTCATACACTCCCCGGATTTCTTAGAAGCTTTCAATAAGTGCAAACAAATTTTAACTAACGCCCCATTACTACAGTACCCCAATTTTGATGAGCCCTTCATCCTCACCACTGATGCTTCAGATGTAGCACTAGGCGCGGTACTATCCCAAGGAATAGTAGGATCCGACAAACCAGTGGCATTTGCATCCCGAACACTATCAGATACCGAATCTCGTTACTCTACAATAGAAAAGGAGCTACTCGCCATAGTATGGGCAATTAAATACTTCAGACCATATCTTTACGGTAGAAAGTTTATCATCTACACAGACCACAGGCCTCTCACCTGGCTAATGTCATTAAAAGATCCTAACTCTAAATTGACTAGATGGCGTTTAAAACTCTCAGAATATGATTATAAGGTTGTATACAAGAAGGGTCGTCAAAATACTAACGCAGACGCTCTATCACGTGTTAAAATATTTCATGGCAGTATGGACTCCCTAGCTGTTAATTTAGACGATAACGAAGATGATGAGATAATTAATAGAATATTCGAAAATGCACGTAGGGAAGCCGAAAATCAAATAGACACAGTAGCACCCAATGAAAATATACAATCACAAAACCCAAGCATTCCCGAATCCCACATAGGTACAGATAGTATGAGTATAGTGTCAGCCGAATCTGAATTAGTGTCTACGAGACATACACAGCCTGACAATGAAACTAGAGGCATACCCATAATTACAGACGCTATTGACAGGCAGTTGAAACAGTTCCACGTTAGGTCAACGCCCGGATCTACGTATAGAGTAGATAACAGATCCACTAACTCTAAAGTAGTTATAAAAGATGTCTTTATCCCAGTAAATAATACAGAGCCTGAGATAATTAGATTCCTTAAAGAACACACCATCGCTGACCGTGTATTTCATTGTTACTTTCATAATGAAGAACTATATCATGCCTTTTCTAGAGTTTACACAACAATATTTAACGACAGAGGCCCTAAGCTACTTAAATGCACAACACGAGTAACTCTAGTAGAAAACAAACCTGAACAACAAGAGTTGATTAAGAAATATCACGAAGGGAAGACTGTTCACCGAGGTATTCAGGAGACGTATAAGCAGTTGCACAGAAATTATCATTGGCCAAACATGCTCCTTACCATTCAAAGCTTCGTTAATCAATGCGACACTTGTTTAAAATCTAAATACGAGCGCAACCCTCTTAAACCACCTTTAGCGATAACCGATACACCTCGCAAACCGATGGAACACATATTTATGGACCTATATTCAACCGGAGGCGGAACGTTCCTTACAGTCATTGATAATTTCTCTAAATACGCCCAGGCAGTCCAACTAACAGCATGCAGCAGTGTCCATATAGCCGAAGCATTACTTAACGTTTTCTCAGTGTTAGGCTTACCGGATAAAATAACCACAGATTCGGATACCAAATTCGACAACGATGTTATTAAAGAAATATGCGCACTACATAACATTCACATACACTTTACAACGCCCTATAATCCTAATTCTAACTCCCCTATTGAACGTTTGCACTCTACCCTAGCTGAAATGATTAGGATACAAAGAATGACCAACAAAGATGACCCTATACAGCTAATCATGAAGTACTCTATAATAGCATACAACAACGCTATTCATTCGGCAACAAATTATACACCTCATGAGTTATTATTCGGACACACAGCAGCCAGAAACCCACTAGAGCTATACTACCCAAAAGAATTCTATCAGGACTATGTTATTAAGCATCGCGCAAACGCAGAGGCCGTTCAAGAGTGCATCGCTGCACACATGTCCAAAAACAAGGAACAGGTGATTGCTAAACGTAACCAAGAAGCAGAAGAAATAAAATTCAAGGTAGGTGAAACCGTCTATAAACAGGTAGCAAAGTCAGCACGCAGTGACAAAACGAAGCCAGTCTTCAAAGGACCATATAAGATTATACACCTTCACCCAAATAACGTGGCCGAAATAATAGGTAACCATCCAAATTCTAAGTCTATTAGGGTTCACTTCAAGCTACTACGGAGGCCTCATCTTGTTGCAGGACCTTCGTCGCAGGAGCCGTCGTGCTCAACACAACAGCAACCGTAACCATTACCCAGGTAGATAATAACAATGGGATCCTCCTCCTAAAACAAGGCCAACTCCTTAAACAAGACAACTACTTCAGCCTTGCTTGCGTTTACAACATTACCAATCTGCACTTTACATCTATCCAATTAATGGCTCTATATACAAGCACGAAAAACGCTGAGAATACAGCATCTGGAGAGTTACATAAAACCTATAGGAATCAAATAGAATATAGCCTTAGTATTATAGGTAAGAAGATTAAGTTTTTAACGCCGCAAGTTAGAAAGCGACGAGGTCTTATAGATGGATTAGGTACTGTCGTTAAGTCTATCACTGGTAATCTTGACCACGAAGATGCAGCTAAATTCGAAGAAGAAATTTTAAATATTAAAAACAGAGTTAAAAACGTTCAGGATTCACAAAGAAAATCCTTAGTATTAGCACATAACACAATAGATGAGTTCAGTAAACAATTAACAAAATTAAACAATAACCAGAAACATTTGGCTAGTTTATTACAAAATATTACTAATAATTCCAACGACTTATCTAACCACTTACATTTCTTAGATATTTACGTACAGATAGATTTTAGTTTACAGATAATTTTAGATAGGTTAATGTTATTAGAAGATGCTATGACTTTTGCTCAGATGGGCACCATGCATCCTAGTATTATAAGCCCTCAGAATCTAATAGAAGAGCTGAGAAACTTAGAAAATATGTTTTTGTTTAAACCAGTAGCTAGTATTAGTATTAGTAACATCTACAGGATAGAGAAGTCAATTAAAGTCAAAGCTTACAGCACAGAACACTCGGTTAATTTTATTCTCGAAATCCCCTCAATTACCCCAAAAACATATGACCTTATCCACCTTTATTCAGTCCCTAATAAAAATAACCTTACTATCATCCCTAAATCCAAATACCTAGCACTTGGTAATGATGAGTACGCTTACCTGGAAGAAGACTGCCAGCCACTGACCGACAGCACCCAGCTCTGCAAGCTCCTCGACACCAGAAAAATCGAAGACACAGATGACTGCATAATATCACTCATTCAGCATCGCTCAGCTAACTGCACTCACGCTAAGATGAACTTAAGAAGAGGAAAAGTTCAGAAGATCGGAGACAACACCTGGCAATGCAACACCAAGACAGACTACAAGAAGCTATCTGGAATTCATCTCGTTACACTAACAGAAGACTGCCAGATGAACATCATGAACAAGACACTGCGATCACACACTGATACGGTCGTCATCAACGAGGTCATACCGTTACCTGAGCAGCATCAAATCCCTGAACAATCAATACAATACGAACTCCAATTAGAAGACATCTCACTAGACAGCATCCATGAACTGATCAATAGGGCAGGCGACATATCCATGCCAGAAGAAGATAATTGGACAATTATAGCAGCCACACCTAGCTGGAGTACAATCATCCTGTATATCCTACTGGTCGCTGCAGCATCTTGGAAGCTGTATCAATGGAAAACTAAGAACACCCCGGAAGACACCAAGGGCAGCGCGGACGCCGCCAGAAGCAAGAGTTGCTTCTATCTTATGGAGGGAGGAGTTAACTCATCGTAACACGCGTTTACGCTGAGCTTGCAGCCACCGTCAACATGCACCGTATTGCAACTCTGCATTTATCGGAAATTCAATAGAATTATTTTTCTTTGCATTGTATTCAGTCTTGCATCAGCCACCGGCTTAATATCCTGTATTTTTATATTAAATTAATATTGTAATAAATAAATATTTTTTTAACTAAAATCCCGACCGCCAAAATATAATTCACCTCTTCCAATATTTTAAATCTGTGCTCATCTTAATGTCATTAATTTAATGATCACGCAAATACATTTCATAATTTATCGAATCTAGTTTTTTTATTGCTTTTTAAACACTATCTCGAACATTATAAACACGCTGACCACAACGATCTGGCTCGAAGGACCAATATGGCGAGCCACAGTAAATACTTGAAGTCTTCAAGATATTGAAACAACAAGAAACTTAAAACCAACGTAGAAACACAACACCACCCGCCATCTCACAAGACGATCAGATAGAAACGTGCCAGTCTTTGAATCTGACATCGGAAACAATCCCAATAAACGCAAACAAGTATTGCTGCTTCAATGTAATAGATGAATAAACAGAAATAGACGCGTTTCGAAGACGTTTCAACGAATAATATTGACATTTGATGTGGATTCAAACGGTGCATTCTGAGCTGTGCTGTGATTCGTTGATAGAGAAGTGTGAGCTGCGTATGTAGTCACTACGTGCACATTGAAATGATGTATGTACTCATGTATGTGGACAATTGCAGCTCCTGGCTTTGTGAAGTTATGAAGCGAGAGACGTGAGGGTATGCTTGTATGCAGCTAGAAAGCTGCTTTTGAGTTTGATTCCTACGTCAAATAACTAATACGATCTTAAATTTCGGTCGTGACACGAAAGATAAATTGCAATATCTAGATCAATAAAAAATTGCTGACAAAGGTTCTATAAATTAAATGGAAAGAAATAATAGGTACGTTATAAAACTATTTTACATGGATTATTTTTAATAGGTAATGCGGTCAGATACCAGGACCAGTCTTAATACTAACTGGGTTGTGGAAGTCAGAAAGACAGTTGCTCCATATAAAATACAGGTATTCAGCTGCATCCGGTTAGACTGGAAGCCGACCCCAACATAGTTGGGGAGAAGGCTAGGCAGATGATAGTAAGACGGTCAGATAAAGGGTAAGATAGGCAGTCGCTGCTAGCTGACAACGGTAGGCAGGCAGGTCATGGTTTTTAATTGGTAAATGTAATTTCACTACCGTCTAGGACACTGGGTCTGACCAATTAAGAAGTGTTAAAGTCACCTTTCCAGTTCAATAGAATCCGCCAGTCCTATCCTTGACTTCAGGAAGAACTTCAGCCTTTTCATCCGTATAAATAATATATCGGTAATCCGAAGTATCCCGGAGTTAGCTAAAACTCTCAAAGAGTCCCTGGCACTAATTAATTGGGTCTATTTATACATCTGATGCCGTGCTACTTCGTGCAAACTTCCTATTGATGTTCGAGATCGTTTTGGCAGACTTTTGTCGATAGGTTTCGTGTTTGTGATGTGTTTTAAATTGAAAAGAAGGCTCAAGCATCGCTGTGAGGTTATGTTTATTAAATTAACTTGGACTAATTAACTTAATTTTGATTATACAAATTCTATGTTTCATTATCATCTGCCTAGCCTTTTTCCGACAATGTTGGGGTTGGCTTCCTGTCTAACTGAATGCAGCTTAATACCAGTATTTTACATGGAGCGACTGCCTATCAGACCCTGCCTATCTGACCTCCTCCAGAGTGAGGACTGGGTAATACGATACCCCTTGGTAATACTGGTTGTCAGACTTTCGGGTCACTGACTACCTGTAACGACTGTCAAAGATCTACAATTGAAAGCCGGAACCAACGGCTTATCGTGCTTTCCGAGGCATGGAGGAAACTCGGTATGTTATCGGTGGTCACCCATCCATGGACCAACACAGGCAAGCGTGGATTAACCCGAAGACCGACCTGAGCGGCTATTTAGCCACGAACTCCAAACCAACGATTATGGTATTATAAAAAATCATGGTTTTTCTAAAGCAGTTATGTCTTCTATCTAGTTTATAAGATGTGGCTAGGCTAGATGATAAAATGGTTGTCAAAGATTTGATACATGTGAAAAAAATCAAATGAAAAAGCTTTCTTCTTGAAATAAAAGATTAGTTAACGTTTTCCTTCTAATAAACATAATTATGTTGTTATTTATCCCTAAAAATAAGACATTCGCAACATTATAATCCTGAGTTACCAGGAGAAAAGAGGCTTATAGACAGTTGAAGTAATCGGAGATAGACTATAAACCTTAATTAAGCAGGTTTAAATGAAATTTAGGAAATAAAATATTTTGTTCTTATGAAATACGTACTTGGATAGGTAAACGTTAAACTCAAACTCGAAGCATTTATTTCAATTAGATCATTACGGCACTTTTGAATGTCAAAAATACAAAAAAAAAACAAAGCTACAGTCCCAGTCACAAGGCATAATAACTTGAGAAAGTACTGTAGTTTCCCATTCTCTAGCGTAGATCTCTATGGAGAAGAACGGGCAAGAAACTCTATGGGCACTCTTTATAATCAAATCAAAAATATTGTTACAAAATCTTGGTTTCATCATTAATTTTGAGATTATACATATACGTATACGTGAGAACGATGTAGAAAGACGTGCACATTAAGACCGTCCAGAGTAAAATATTAGATCAACAATTAAAAAATGAAGTACTTAAAATGAACCGTGGCAGCTAAGAGATGTCCAGTCCCAACTGACAGCGCCCGTTCACGAACATGACGCATGTACTGGCTTCGTTCAACTCAACCATATTGAAGGGAACTAAACCTTAGTTAGTAGTAGACATTAACTTATTTAAGTATTTCCCACTTTTTGCCAAGTACTATTTTACTTTACATTGTTGAGCAGCTAATATCGGCCTTTTTTAATAACTTACTAACAGGTAACGGAAGGTTGCTATCTCTATCTGTTTGACATTTAGCTGATAAATGATGTTTATTTTGCAAGTACCCCAAACGGCTCAAACACATAATTACCAATTAAATTATTGTATTTGCGCCGTTTGATGTTTTCAGCACCTGCAGCAGCCGCCCCAGCGCAGCACACTGTGTTAGGAAGATGGGATGGCGCAAGGGTGTCGACGCAAGTTGTAGGTTTTTACAAACACTTTTACACGTCATTTTTTAAAACTAGATGGGGCCGGTGTTTCGTACCTGACTACTCTGAGAAGAAACAGCCGAAACAAACTCAGAGGTCATAGCCTCTTTTAAAGTCCAGACAATCTTGCTCAATTCACATGAGGACTATGCAGATTAGTGTCTGAGATGGTCTTTTGAAGAAAGAACCATACAGATTTGAATGGACCTGTCCAGTCAGTGCAAGCATTTGTCAGTTAACGTGTAGCTCGACTTATAACTCAAGGAGCTCAACGAAACGACGAACAATATCAAAGAAAGGACATTTGGGTAGGTCGCTTAGAGTACTCAAACTGCCAGACAGTTATGGGAAAAAATAAACAAAAAATAAAAAAGCTGCTGGCTTGGATCAGTGCAGATACCATAGTATCGCTACAAAGTAAAGTCCACCTGTGTTCAACTAACTGGAACACTCATCCTTAGTTGCACTAGGAAATAACGAGTCGAGGTGATATTTGATAAAACCAAGATTTTATTTGATTAAATTGAAGTAATCTAATATAATTATTGTTCTTTCTTAATTAGTAGAGTTAATCTATCAAGGTCAAGAGACACGGTAGGTTAATTATGACCTAAGGTGAACCCAGTCAGAGAACCGGTGGCTATACTTTGTCCGACCATGCTGTGTACTAGGATAAACGTAAATGTAGACGACATAAAGACTAATGAGGCAATAATTAACTATCTGTTAACAATGGTATTTCTTAGCTGATTCTAAAACTACTCTATGAACTTGACAATATATAGACGATCACATGCCATACACTCCACTAGGGGTTGTACCACCACATAAAAATGTACCGTAAGAAACAAAACGTCTCAAAAAAGTTTATTTGTTTTTTTTTCTGAATGAATCATAGTCCTCCGAGTGAATCTTGGAATATCCTATTCGCGTCACCTACCTGGTGACGCGAATAGGATATTCCAAGATAACATTGTTTATAGGAACACCCATTACTACGAGAGATAGGCATATTGAATAACCGTTATACGTAAGTAAGCTACAGAAAACGTCCGTAAATGACCACCATGCAACTGCTGGGCTTTTATTCTTCACAATAAATTGGCCGTCTCTTCTTCTTCAGAATATGTTTACAATTATTTGTTCATTTCAAGTATTTCATAAATGATAAATGATGTTTATTTTGCAAGTAGGTTGAAACAATGTAGTGTTTTAGTTCCTATTTAACATCCTCATGTAATCTTTTATCTTATATGATAATAGTTTTTTACAAAGGTTAAGTGGTCACAAAGCGCTACGGCTGGTCTTGTGTTAGATTCTCAGTGTTATTGGTTTTTTTCTTTAGGTTTTATCAGCAGAAGCCCGGAGTCTTAGTTTATGCTCAGTTGATAGCAAAAGACGCGCCCCCTATAACATGACAATTACAAACAATAACTGGCAACGTGTGTGGGCACAGTTCTGCAAGGTGTTACTAGGCGTGATGTTATACGTAAAATACATTCTTAATATGTTGCCTTTTGCTACACCCACAACAGAAAATATTGAAATATTTTAATTACTTTATTCATAAATTTTTGATCTAATCTTTTACTCTGGATGCTCTTAGTGTGCACGTCTTTTTACATCGTTCTCACATATATATATGTATAATCTCAAAATTAATGATGTAACCAATATTTTGTAACAATATTTTGATTTTAAAAGAGTGTCCATGGAGTTTCTTGCCCGTTCTTCTCCATAGAGATCTACGCTAGGGAATGGGCAACTTTCGCAAGTTATTATGCCTTGTGACTGGGACTGTAGCTTTGATTTTCTTTTTTGTATTTTTGACTTTCAAAAGTGCCGTAATGGTCTAATTGAAATAAATGCTGTGAGTTTGAGTTTGAATTGACAATTATTTATCGTTCTAAAAGCAAATAAGCATCAAATACCAGTGGGTAGTCCCAAGAATAGTTAACAACGTGTTAGGGATCGAACGTAACGAGCACCGCCCCACATTTGGTACTGAAATAGAATATGTTAGAATATTTTCTTATAATATTGTCTGACATACCTACATCCTGTGTGAGCAATGGGCGAGAGATTTTCATGACGGGTAAATTTTTATAATAGGCATTTAGTTCTGTCAATCGAACCGTTAGATTTAAAGATAGAACGGAAGCCAGAATGAGCAAATGTGAGTGAATGTGAGTGATGAAAGAGCTGCATGAACGTGGGCAAGAAATGAATATGTAAGGAGCATAGCGTTCTGTGGTTTCTGCCTACGTCCATAGGGAAAAAGCGTGAGGTTATGAATGTATGAGCGAGGAAATGTCCGTAAATAAGAAAGAGAGATCTTTTTACAAAATTGTAAGATCTGTATATAATGTGAAGAGAACAAAATACATCAGATAACATGAACAAAATGATTTTCTAATCCAGCCTATCTCTTAAATTCATGTAAACAAGCTTATTGACTTACCTTTAAACAGTTTATCAGTTCCACAACAGTTATCACACAAAGCATGTATTTGTTACGGGCACGCATACAGTACCTGCAATCAAAGAAATAAATAGCTATAGATAATTCACAAAGCATAACATTATCGACGCATGTTGCTTTCAGATTTGTGGTTTATTTATTAGCAAAAAAACCGTTTTTTAGGTTATTTTTATTTTCTCACTTTTTGTTCGTCTGTCACCAAGGTTTTTATAATTTTGGAAGTGTGAAACAAGAATTCTACATCATCGAAACAACAATTCTACATCATTTACTTTTCTAAAAGGCACCCAGCCTTTTAGAAAAGTAAATGATGTAGAATTCAATAATACATTTAAATAATAGACCACTAAAAGTATGCGGGTTTTGACCAAATGTATCATCATCATCAACCTATAATGTCCCCACTGCTGGGACACGGTCTCCTCTCATGATGAGAGGGAATGGGCTATAATCCACCACGCGGGCCCAGTGCGGATTGGTAGATGTCACATGTATGTCTTTGAATTTTTTGGATTTAGTACATGCCGGTTTCCTCACGATGTTTTCCTTCACCGTTTTAAAAGCAGTGGTGATGAAATAAATTACACAAAGTAATGCGCCTGCCTGGGTTCGAACCCACGACTTACTGTTCGTAAGTTGGGGCCGCCACCACTGGGCCACCGCTGCTCAAATGTATCATAAACAAAGCATAAAGAGTTTGTGGAGTTCGGCGGCATGGTTGGCGGAGTGGCTGAGCGACTGGAAGCTGTGCTACATGTCGCGACTTCAATCCCCGCACTAGAAAAGTATGGCCTACAGGCAGATGTTCCGGGTCTGAATGTTTGTGTTTTTTATGTTAGCCTACCTTATCCCACTGCTGGGCAAAGGCCTCCCACGTGGCTTTCCAATCCTGTTTACAATGTTTTGTTTATGTATATAAGTTTAAATATGAAGGCGCGGCCCTAGCGCCATCTAGTAGGATTAATTGAAGACCTTATTTTGACATTGACTGAATGATTTAACGAATGAACATCATGCGGACGAGAGTGACAACCCCGTTGTCACTCTAGCGAAACGTCAAGAACGTCAAGCGGTGGTTACCATCTTGACAGTTTGAATCGAACGGTGGCGTAGGCCAGACGGTTACAACGGATCGCTTACGTCCTAAATCTTAATCCGATATTCATCCGAGTTATTTTTTATGGGTGACTCTGATGCCCACGTGCCTTTAAATATTTGGAAATGCACCCACGGCACAGGAGGTATTCCTAGTGTGTTGCAAAGTTTAATGTAAAAAAAACAGTTCTGTAAATCCTACCTACCCCATGGCAAGAACGCGAGAATCAAGTACGTGATAGACCACTTACTGGAAACACCCGTGAAACTATCTTCAAGTAAACCCTAACTCACATCACAAACAGCTTTCCTTCTTGTCCTAAACGGCAAATGATGGTCATCAAATATCGTTCAAGACACACAAGAAATCTTTCAATGACTAGTACTTAGTAACCATGTGATATAATGTATTTTCTTTACAAACACCGCTTCATATAGCAATGATCTTAATAAGCGCCCGTAAAGGCAAGTTTACCAACGACGGAAAAGGTTACCCGTGTCGGGTTTTAATCGAGATGTTTTTAGAGTTAGTGGAAAAACACTAGAGCAAAGGTTAACCCGTATTATAGGATTAATCAGCTTATAATAACCGGTTTACGTACAAAGTTCATTTTTGTATCAAAAATTTTCAAGATAGTGACGGAGTGAGCCCACGCTCGGTATCGATGCAGTCAATTTTTGTATGTTTGTTACTCTTTTACACAAAAACTACTGACCGTATTTAGATGAATTTTGGCGCACAGATAGTTTATAACCTGAATAAACACAAATGATACTTTTTATCTCGGTAGTACGATTTCGCGTGACAATTAGCGAACTACACGCTGGCGAAGCCATGGGTATAAGCTAGTATTCAATAAATAAATAAGCGATGACGTGCACAACACTAAGAAGTAACCTTTTTTTATTATTAGCTTAAAGACTCACAGGTTATAGCTATCAGAAAACTCTAGCAAAGAATTGATTAAATAAAACCCTTGAATTACTAAAATGAAAAGTGTTCTGGGATCTCCAATCAATAACGCCTCACACATTATTTTGAGAAACATCTATAGAAACGCTTAAGAAAACCATAGTTTGTAAAAAAAAACCCCTGGTTTTGAAGGTCGGACATAGGCAGTCATCCGTGTTTTTAGAACGTCATTATAATCAGGACTTCTCAAAGCTCGAGTAAAGTGGTCTCTTCTAGGCAAGTGTGCTTTACCCTAGGCCACATCATCACTTCACATCAGGCGAGTTACAACAAAACGAAAGAAGATTTCGCATTTAAAAAAAAGAAAAAAAAAAAAATAGAAAAAAAATGCTGTTCATCCGCATCCTCCTACTAAGGCTAGGCTGGTAGATATTTTTTTACAATCAAACCTCAGCCATCATTAGACCCAACAACGGCTGACGTAATTTCAAACCGTTGTGAACGTTCCTTATTTCGGTCACGTAGCAGTCATTGACCTGTTCCCTTATTGTGTTCTCCGCCAATTTCACTCCCTCTTTAAGGGCCCATACATAAAACGTTCGGCAAATAGTACCGTGTAGTTATTTCGTCGTGTCTGTAATTTAGAAAAGAAGTGTGCCCTCCTAATAATAGTCCAAGATATATATCTTATATTCATGTTAAACTAATTGACCCGGCGAACTTCGTACCGCGTAACAGTCGACAATATTTTTTTTTTTTCAGGCAGTTTTTAAAATTTTTCTCGAAATCGGTTCAGCTGCTCTCGAGATTTGCGCTTAGCAACACATTCAGTGATTCATTTTTATACGTATATTATAGAAGATATCTCACGGTTTCGCTAGCGTATACATTTTTACCAGGACAAAAGGTACACATCCTGCTAAACCAGGGCATGGTCTGTATGAGAAACGTCATCAAAATCCGTTCAGTCGTTAAAGCGTGACAATTTAACAACCAGACAGATAGACAATGTAACTTTATTTTTTTTTATAATATTTGTAAGGAAACATAACTAATAGCTGACGTCCCGCGGTTTCACCCGCGTAGTTTCCGTTCCCGTGGGAGTACGGGAATAAAATATAGCCTATAGCACTCACGAATAATGTAGCTTTCTACCAGTGAAACAATTTTTAAAATTGGTTCATTACTTCCGGAGATTACCCCCTACATACAAACTTACAAACATACAAACTTACAAACAAATGTTACCTCTTTATAATATTATTATTATTATAAAGTATAGATTAATACACCACAAAGCTAACACCCAAATAGCATTTAAATCGCCACCAACAATGCATCATTCTATGAACAAAAATATCTTTAAAACTATCCACTTGGGTCACTTGGACTACATCCAAAACCAAAGACTACCTTCAAAATAACCCGTAATTTTGCATCATAAAACACAAAAGGACGTCCGATCGAAAAGCAATCGAGACATTAACTCATTATACGACTATAGCACAATGGAAACGGAAAAATTATTGAACTACCCCCAAACGGAATTGAATAGCGTTTTCATAATGTCTTTTGTCTGTTTGTGGAATTTATTACTATCGGGAATTTGATACTATTTGCTTTGAGTTAAAGGATTTTAGATACAAAATTATATATGGTTTTAGAGCAGCAGTGGCCCAGTGGTGGCGGCCCCGACTTACGAACGTCGTCGGTTCGAACCCAGATAGGCGTATTACTTTGTGTAATTATTTCATCACCACTGCTCTCAAAACGGTGAAGGAAAACATCGTGAGGAAACCAGCATGTCCTAGAACCAAAAATTCGAAGACATGTAACATCTACCAATCCGCACTGGCCCCGCGTGGTGGATTATAGCCCATTCCCTCTCATTGAGAGAAGACCGTGTCCCAGCAGTGGGAACATTAATAGACTGATGATGATGATGATGATATGGTTTCAATTAAATAAATCGAATAATCTAAGATTACGAAGATAAGATATTTTTTTTTTTATTGGAAGGGCTATTCCGAATTCGTTGGATAAAATATTGAACATACTTTAAAAACAAGTTGAGAACTAATACGTCTGTATCGGTATGACGCGTGTCCTGATATCTGTGCAACTCAATTTTATGGATCTATGTAACAGTGTGTGTGGTTGAGTGGGTAGGTTCAATCGTTATAGCTACCATGACAGAACAGAATTGATTGTAACGGAACGAAACACCCTCCAGATACGTTAACTGAAATTTAACCAGATGTAGTGAAAATAATAATTACTTACTCTATAAAACCATCAAAATAAAGAACGAAGTGTTTGTCCGCCTAAAACCCACCAAGAGCCCTCATCTAAAGAAACTGATTTATTACATCAAAAACCCAGCTTAATCGGAAAGAAGAAAATATATTCGACAACTTACTGGTGGCGGTGAATCAACATTAACTTTTTGTCAAATAAATGATGGCAACTTAGAGCGTTATCATACTGACGGATTGCGAGCGTGTTTCTAAAGCGGCGATTTCTGAACGGGCTCTCTGCGGGTGGGAAGCGAGCTAGCTGTGAATACGCGACAAGTTCGGCGCGACCAGTATTGTACAGTCGCTTGTCTCGCGCGCCTGAGGCCCTACTCCCTAACGCTTCGTCCGTATTTTCGAATCTTTCCGTCTCTCACTCGCATTCATCTTCAGACGTGCGCGAGAGAGACTACTGTGTGCTGTACTGTGTGCTCGCTACGCAGCTGCAGGCAGTGAGAGGGACTTTGACAGATATTTCAGTACATTATCTGTCAAACCCGTGAGGAGCTCGTGGCTAAATAATAACAGCCGCTCGGGTCGATCGTTAGGTTAAGCCGTGCTTGCCTAGGTTGGCCTGTGGATGGGTGACCGCCCATTACATACCGAGTTTCCCCCGTGCCTCGGAAAGCACGTTAAGCCGTTGGTCCCGGCTGTCATTTGTAGATCTTTGACAGTCGTTAGGTAGTCAGAGGCCCAAAAAGTCTGACAACCAGTCTTACCAAGGGGTATCGTATTACCCGGTACTAACTGGGTTGTGGAGGTCAGATAGGCAGTCGCTCCATGTAAAATACTGGTATTCAGCTGCATCCGGTAAAACTGGAAGCCGAACCCAAAAAAGTTGGGAAAAGGCTAGGCAGATGATGATCTGTCAAACCCGTAAACCGGAGTCTGTTCTTCTCTCCAGTCTGTTCGTGTGCCGCATCTGTTGACAATCTGGAAACACTTTTTAAATCGCCAGCGTGGTAAGGCCCTTACAGAGACGCCACCATATTTTGATTCCCTCGGACAAATTGTGCCATTTGTCTACCGCATTCGAACCAACATGGATGGCGAAATGTCTGGAAAAACTGAACTAATGCAATTTAGTCGAGTTGAAGTTTGAAATGTGATTTAGTCCAGTTGGAGGAATTATTGTAACTTTTATGTGGATTTAGTTTGAAACGCTTTGATTTGCTTTAAAATATCGTAACTTTTATTTATGTGGGAGTAAGATAATTTGCATGAAAATAACAAACAACTCGTGCATGAAATGTTTATATTAAAACTTTTCTAAATTATCCTTGCCATTAATTATATAAAATATCATCATCAGGGTAGATGCTTGAAAAACCAGTTTCTTAATTTAGTATTTTTTTAGAACTTACTTCTTAATCGTTCTCTCAATGCTGAGAATCATGACTCTGTTTCAAGTTATCAACAGTGTTTCTCGATCAGTTACGAGCAGTAGACAGGTGGAGCGCGGTGCTGATAGGTATGTCGAATTGTTTGGATATTTGATCAAACCACCGTTTTGGACTTCAGCCCCTAGGACTTTTGCCCTCTATTTTTCCAGTCACCATTAGCCGTTCCATGTTGTCGGTAACTCTGTGGGCAATGTGACCGAAGTATCTCGACCGAAGTATCTCACAGAGGTTGTGCTTTCTCTAATTTGAGTTGTTTAAGAACCGAGATATTTGTGCGGTGAACTGTCCACTGTTTCCTTAACAGCCGACGACGTCAGCATTTCACTTCAAAGGCGTCAATTCCTTGTTTTCTTTTTTTTGGGATTTGATGAACTCATTGAAGTTACTAGTTTTGAATTTCGATGGAAACACTGTTATAAAGTTGTTCTGTAATCAAACCATGGTTTCACCCGCGTAAGTTTCACAATTTTGCTACTTTCGGTTACATTATAACATTTTTTAAGGATCTCTCTTTTTTTTAATTAGCTTGTTTTACTTCCTGATAATTTAGCTTTTTATTGGTGAAAAGTGATTAAAATCGGTCCAATAGTTCTGGAGCTTATTCGGTACAAACAAAGAAACCAAAAAAATATTCCCCTTTATAATTATACTAGCGGACGTCATGCGGTTTCACCCGCGTAGTTCCCGTTCCCGTGGGAGTACGGGGATAAAATATAACCTATGTTAGTCAAGGTAAATGTAGCTTTCTAATGGTGTAAGAATTTTGGAAATCGGCGCAGTAGTTTTTGAGTTTATTCATTACAAACATACAAATCTGTCCTCTTTATAATATTAGTGTAGATAAAAAATAAGTTTACAATAATGCAATTTAGAACTGGTCTAAAGAATATCAGTTACGAGTGCTAAACCTAAAGCCACTATAAAATCATATAGTGATAAAAATTAAAGAGCTCGGTTCAAATACCCCTTTTAAAACAAAGTACAGTTACACAGTTGAAAGACACCAATGCATTGAATTGTAAATACGAATACTTGAATAATTTACATAGTTTACATAAGATGAACAACTTTACCTTTACATAAAGTGTATCGCTATCAGAGCAGTCTTTAACCTTTCATTTTATTCCCCTTTTTTTCATTCCTGAAGAAATTCCTGAGCTGGGAAAGAAAAATGCAAGGAAATATTGAAGCAGCTAACGGATTGAGAACAGCGTTTCATCGTAGTAATTGCGAGTTTAGAAATGTTATAAATTGTAGCTTGTACGTAACTCAGTCATCATAGAATAATATTAAGGAACAATCTAAATAATAAAACAATTTTTGAGTCAAGAAAGTCAATTAAAACAAAGTATTAAAATGATTGTAGGTAGCACAGTGCCAGCTTCATCGTAACATGGTACGAGCTACGCCGTAGCACAGAGCGCGCTACGCCATAGCAAAGAACGTGCTACGGCGTAGCAGAGAACGTGCTTCGCCGTAGTTGAGAACACGCTACGCCTTTTCAGAGAACGTGCTACGCCGTAGTAGAGAACGTGCTACGCCGTAGCACAGGGCTGCACCGAAAGTTGTGTAGCAAAGCGCTCTGGAGCCACTAGTATTGCTTCCTTTCTGAAAATATTTTTGTAGCCAAATGACCAATATCTATGTTTACTCTCGTTATATAAACCTTTTCTTTGTTAATTTAATTTGAAACAATTGCCAACTAGCAGAGAATAGATACTAGGTTCTACATTATGCCTAACTAATAACAAAGTCATTCAGAAACTCGTTCAGGACATAAAAGAAAATTGAATGGTACAGCTGAGCCGAACAGGTGTTCTTGAAAACAACTTGAATAGCATCACAATCTATTTGTTAATTAGAATTGTTACTTTATGTTATAGCCCTTAAAATCTATTTCGATTTTAAGGTTTAACATGAACTGACATTCTAAGTTACTGTAGAACTTATCGACTTTAAATTGTTGTTGATCAGGGTAAAAAGTTTTAATCCTTATAGTATTTTAGTGAAAGTTATTTATGGACTATGCTCCTTAATTAGCGCGTGGATTTGTAGATCTTTGACAGTCGTTACGAGTAGTCAGAAGCAAGGCTTCTCAATAACTGGGTCATTCAGATAGGCAGTCGCTCCATGTAAAATACTGCATCTCGTTAGACTGGAGGCCGACCCCAACTTAAGTAGTTTGGGAAAAAGGCGAGGCAGATGATATATGGTATAAATAACAACGAAAAATATCATAAATAACGTCCACATCCACCAATTGTAATATTTATCTAAAAATAGCCTTCCAAAACACCTACACAAAGTAGGTAGCTCATTACAAACGTCTTAAAACGTCAATATAACAAGTAAATGAGGAAAAAGATAAATAAGGAAACGCGAGTGTATGAGTATGTAGGCGTCACATACTTGTAATACTTATGATGTTAGCACGTGTTCAAGCTCACACCGTTTGTGATTGTACTTTCAGGCAAGATCTTTTTCGTAAAAAGTTACATAATAATGTGCTCATTAGACGTGTCTTCAAACAGTTCTCGAACGAGTGAGCGAATAAAAGTACATATATTTTGGTAATAAAAGTAAAAGTAGTAGTAAAGTAAAAAAAGAGCTGGTTTTCAATAACGGTTTGTACTATAAAGTAATTTCACTTGCATTGAAATAGTGAGTCTCATGAAAACAACTCTGTTTGAGTTGGATTTAAGGCGATCAAATCCGAAACAGGCAAGCAAGTAAACAAGACTGTTAGGCCTCGGACACGAAGTCATGCGGGAGCGGGGCGGCGGCGGCGGCGCGGGCAGCGGCGCGTTCCATACATTTATATGGAACTGGCCTCGAAGTCAGCGGTGATGTGAGCGGGCGGCGAGCAGTGTACGAGTGGCGAGCAGCGAACGAACCGTGCCCGCGCGTCTGCATTGACGTAGGAATTTACATTTTCTTTTGCCCACAATAAAACAAACTTTAGGAAGGAATTACAATCAAAAAGATGTTGTCACTGTTTAGACAATTGGTCCTCGAACAAAGATACTAATTTCTCGTAACACAAAACTACGCCGCTCTAGCGCCATGCGATCTGCCCGCTGACTTTGAGATACAGGGTATAGCATCGCCGCACCGCTGCCCGAGCCGCCGCCGCCGCCGCGCCGCTCCTGCCGACTTCGTGTCCGAGGCCTTAAAAATATTAAGATAACAATCCTTCGGGGAGGTGTACCTACTAGTTCACCCAAATTTCACCAGTTATGTTTAAGTCTCATGTAAAAGGGGTGAGCCTACAACAACCGTACGTAGAGTACAACAACCGTACGTAAAGTACAACAACCGTACGTAGAGTACAACAACCGTACGTAGAGTACAACAACCGTACGTAGAGTACAACAACCGTACGTAGAGTACAACAACCGTACGTAGAGTACAACAACCGTACGTAGAGTACAACAACCGTACGTAGAGTACAACAACCGTACGTAGAGTACTACAACCGGGCGCAGATCCAGACTCCATGGCTCTTACTGAGAAAATCCTTATGGAAAAATTTAATATCTCTTTGTCTGACCCGGATTCGAACCCAGGACCTCACGCTCAGCAGTCGCACTTGCGACCACAAGACCAACGAGTTGGTCAGCGGTGACTCAGTATAAATGATAATGTGTCTGACAAAAGTATTTAATTCACAAAACTCAAGTAAAGTCAAGTAAACCAGTTTCCCAGTCTACCTAGGAATTTCAATCGCAATACTTAGCGTCACCTAAATACGACGTTGACGCTGAAATTCAGTTTATATTCCTCACTCGGCGACGATCTCATATCGGCTGCCTGCCGCCGATATTAGAAATTGTTACCGACTTCCAATATTGAAACGATTTCAAATTATGATTTATAGTATCACACGGTGAGAATTGTCGCTCAGGAATTTCTTGATAACTTGGATAATCCAGGTACAAATTCATGCTCCAGAGACTACCACACTACTGAGAAAGTCTTGCGATCGCCTTGGGAAATGTAAGCCTGTTATTCTGATTATTATTTTATCATTCAGCTTTTAATTTGGACCCTTAGGTATTACGTATTACCCAGGACTAACTGAGTTGTGTAGGTCAGATAGGCCGTTGCTCCACGTAAAATACGGTATTCAGCTGCATCCGGTTAAACTGCAAGCTGACTCCAACATAGTTGAAATGCATTTTTTTTTATTTCCATTCCATTTTAATTTATCGTCAATTTACCTACAACATTAAGCCAGCACAGAATGGAAAGAAGCATACTCAACATAAAATTAAAAGACAAAATTAGGTTAAAAACCATCACAAAACAAACCAAGATTATTGATATAAAACACCAAATCAAACAACTAAAATGGAAATGGGCAGGACACCTAACAAGAAGTAAGACGGAAAAGTGGACGAAAGAAGTGACGGAATGGTGTCCTAGATATAAAAAGAGAAGTAAAGGCAGGCAGTATCGAAGATGGGAGGATGATATCAAGGAGGTGGCAGGGCCATGTTAGATGAGGATAGCAAGGGATAGATCGTTGTGGAGAACACTTGGGGAGGCCTATGCCAAAGAGCAAGACAATCACGGAACCGGTGTCTATTACGAATAATAACATTAAATTAACGTTGCTTTCATAAACAACCATATTTAGTATTAGTAAGCGATAAGTAGTTATAAAATGAAATGTAACATACAAGATTGTTAATAAAGGCTTTTATTATTATTATTACCTACAACATTTAACGCGACATATTGTACATTTGTAGTTTTAACACCCACAAATAAATCCTTCATTTCAACAAAAATAACAAACAAATACAATTGTGTTGTAATGACAAACAAACAAATTGAAATAGAAATTCAATGAAACTGTTTTTATCAAAACAAACAAACAAACATGGTCTACAAAATCCTAGTATACATTCTGTTTGAATTTATTCTTCTTTTGTTTGATTTTAGAATTTCGCTTTCGGTATTTGTTATAGTCGGCTTAAAATTTATACTAGACAAGGCCACTACAAAACTACTCAACATTCTGGAACGAAAATACGTAAATAAACGTGTTTGTCGGGTAGTTATTCTTTGTACTACCACGACTCTTTCAACTCAGCGTAAGCTTGCCACAAAACTTCATTGTCCACCTTCAGTCTCTCGCAGCCACGTTTTGAAACATCTAACAGGGGGGACGTCCCACATACGCTTACAAAACGACATTCAGTCTCCACCAAGGACTCATATTCCCCGATATAAATTATTTAAGTAATAACAATTGCCCACCGTGCCACCTTGTCCCAGCAGTGGGAACATTATAGGTCGATGATGATGAATAACACTTAAGTGTTAATGGGGTTTTTCCTTCAGGAATGTCTTAATTGTAGCTGCGGAGTTTGGATTTGTATTCAGTTAAAAACAATAGGCTTGCCCCCTATTACATTGGACTTCAACATAACTGGCGTACTGAAAGGTACTGCCTTACCCTCCGGTAGAGATGGGCTTAAACGTTAAAAAATAATAACACGGCTAAATGCTAATGCTAAAAATAATTAACAGTTAAAATTAGCAGTTATTTTTAGCAACTGTTAAATTTAGCCACAGACAGATTACACACACGATTACACCAAACACTAGTTACATATTATAATAGACTATTTCCAAATTCAGCAGTTAGCACTTAGCAGTTAATTAAATTAACACACTCGACCTTAACATTCTAACTGTCACTGAACACTAAATATGTACAAAATTAGTAGTTGCTAAATGTTGAAAACAATTCAATAGAGACGGATACGGAACACGTGTGTCGTGTGTCCTTTTCTTTGTTGTTGCCGTCGCGTCTGCCTGCGGCCTGCAGTAGGGATGGGATAAAGCGAGACAAATATATATCCGGCGTCCGTGTTTGGTGCGGATGGGAGCACTGTCCAGCCAGCAAGAGCATTATTGTTTTGTTGTGAGTTGTGACTGCTAAATTTAACAGCTATCTCAGAATTTATTGAACAGGTGTTGATACTAAAAAAAATTAGCAGTGTTAATTTAGCAGCTTATTTATTTTAGACCCATCTCTACCCTCCGGTAATTACAGTCGTACTGTTATGGTTTTTCTCACTAAGCAAATGTAAAACATAAAGCTTTTTGAACTCAGAACATAAAATAAAGATGATTTGATTTGATTTAAATTTCAGGGTTCTACATATGATATTCAAATTAACATACGTGCCTAACCTAGAACATAAGATCGCATTAAATGATGATCGAATAAAACTTGCAGGGCTTTTAACCTGCAATATGATACTTATAAACCTGTTTATTTAACCTTGAATCCCGACATAATCTTCACAGAATTTTCTTTAGTCCCGATAAAAATCTGACACACGGAAGAGCTCACAGAACCAACACAATAAAAATACCGATATATCATACCGTTATGATAAATAACGGTAATGGAACAAACACCCGTATCTATAGTACAGGGAGTAAAATCGGCGGATCTCACATCACGTCGTTTATCATTCGAACGATCCTGTCACTCAGGGCGATAACACCAAGTCAAGAGAAAAGATTTTCGCTGTGAAATTGATTGTCTAGATGTTTTTATCTGCTCTTTTTGCGCTGTAGGGGGTAATACTGGTAATTTTTTGAACAAAAATGGTTGGTGGAACAGTTGGTTTCGACTGTGTTGGTCTTGTTGTATTTTTTTAAGGCAAAGCTAAAAGCAAAATAGAAAACAAGTAGGCTTAAATTGCAACACAAAGATTCACTCAAATATAACAGCAATGGATATACCTTACTCAGTTTATGAAAACAACAACATTTATCCAATAGCTAGCTTCATACGTTTTTTTTATATGATGCAATTCGACGAAGACGACGCAGTACACCTCGCAGGAGATGGCGGGACGAGATGGACAAACCAAATGACCAATGGTCCACATTGGCCCAGTCATGGGGAGGGGCCTTTGCCCAGCAGTGGGATGTCACAGCCACAGACTAACAGTAACAGTAATGATGCAATTTGATAAGGATTAAGAATTTTCTTCGAAATCATTCACGTTGTGATAAAAAAAATGATATGTAACTGAGGTGCTAGATGACTCCGGGGTTGCGGGACTGTTCGAAAGAGATACCGTGGCCCCGGAAAACAAAGGGCGATGAAGGAACATGGATCGGTTATAGTCAGTAAAATTCTGACACTCCCTCCTGCTCTGCCCAGAGCGGGAGAAGTCAACTGATGATTTCCCATACAAAAAAGGGGTTGAATCGACCAAATTAATGAATATATATTGGTAATTGCAAAAAACGTAAGAAAATTTGAAATTCACTGAATACCCTGGGACTTCTCCTTAAGTTGTCTTGGATATCCCAACATGCACTGAAGTCCTACTCAAAGTGAGATACAACCAGCAATGAAATGTCAAAAATGTATTGGGTTGACATAAGCTACCGAAAAGCTAATGTCAAAAAAAGGGATGAAGAGCCTAATGTGGCACCAGCAAATCCTTTCAACTAGTCTTTCTCTGCAGTCACCAATATTCTTTCTAGCATGGTTCAGGTTATCAAAGAACATGGAATCACCACTCCTGCATCTAGAGAGAGCAGTACCTTTAAAATTCTTGGAACTGAAAGAGTGGTGAGCAATTACTTCTGCCACGGAATATCATTCAAAGCCATCAATTTCTACTCGTTAATTTTGTCGGTAAATGAGTGAACAGTGACATGCTTGGTTTGTACGAAAAATACCGTGTTGATGATACCGTGGCTATCAGCGTCCGCCAAGGCTTCTGTGTACTCTCTGGTTCCCTAAGAATGTGATTCTAAAAGTAACGTTATACAAACGTCGCCTCCCGTTAAATTTACAAGCGTCAGTAAATATTTATCACCGGGTGGTGTAATGTGTATGTCTTTTACCATGTTTTTTACTTACATTTTTGGATATTATTAACCTGAAAATTTAAGCATTCGTCCTCCCTAGGTAGCTTCATGGTCATTTCTTGGAGGCTTAGCAACGGCTTTGGTCTTGACCTTGTAATTTATGTTATTTAAGTTTTTATCTTTATTAAATCTTTGTTTACTTTTGTGATGTCAGTTAGTGGCAACCCTAGTTTTATTTTTAATTTATTGCTGGAGCTAGTTGTAGATTGTATAGGTAAATCACATCGACCTCATTCGATTTTCTTTTTAATAATTTTCTAATTTTAAAATGTAAATATCTGGAGTTGACAGGAGCCTGGTGGTGGAATGGGCAGTCTACGTTCAGAGCTGAGAGCAGTAACACCTCTGAGAAGCTCCATATAAAAGTATTTGTAAAAGGGCAGTTACCCTTATTCTTCGGTTTTAAGTCGGCCTCTCTCCGTGCCGCACCCTCACGAAGAACACCTGGAAACCTTGATCCTTGAGCTACACAAGCCTGATGAAGATTTGATGCTCCTCGGCCCTCCTCCTACGGCCTGAGGATTGACGGTCCTCGGCCGTCCACCACCGTCTGAAGACGGATGCCCTCGGCCCTCCTCCTACGGCCTGAGGATTGACGGTCCTCGGTCGTCCACCACCGTCTGAAGACAGATGCCCTCGGCCCTTCTCTACGGCCTGAGAGTTGATGGTTCCTCGGTCCTCCTCCACAGTCTGAAGACGGACGTTCTTCAGTTATTTATTCCATTCTGCGTTTCATCTTCAGTACTTTCCGCCAGCTTCACTGGCATTAGTAATTAAGTAGCTCCAGCCTTTAGATTATCTTTGTTAATAAATTCTTATAACTCGTCCCCTTTATTTCTTTTAACAGTGCTCCCCTCCAGACTGAAAGTTAGGTAGGTGAGTGCTCAGTGACCTTACAGTTTTGTGGATCCTATCCAGGAAAATGTAACGTTTCAGACTGGCGCCCAAATATTTACTAACCCACCCCTCTTAAATTATTTCTAGGCATTCTGCACTTCTCAAAATTCGAAAATAACACTTCCCCAAGTGAGTATATTTGGTAAGCATTTTATTATTTTTCATCTTTTCACTCATCTCAACTCTTCTACAACTAAACATCATCTAGGTATTCCTCACCTCACACACATTCCATTATCGAGAGATAATTGGCACCCTTTCGGCCTCTTGGTTGTGTTAACCCACTTGTGGGCATTGCCAAGGTTGGAGATTGGTTACTCTACGACGGTTATTGGACAATATCCCGTAATCGTTCATCTCATATTATATGTACTTACTCTCTACCAAAACATCGCTATACTGCATCCCACAGACTTGCACACCACTACGTTTACCCTCTGGTATTCGTACCCAATGGTCGCTTGATGTGTTAATCCATTCGTGGACACTCCCAAGTGGGTCGTTGGGACACTTCACGACTGAAACAGGAGAATATCCTGTGGATGTTTATACAACCCTAAAATACTACGTTACACCCACTACAAATACTTTACTAATATATTCTGAACTATTACTTCATTTAATTTTGATCTGATAACACGGCTAGTGCAATCTATACATTTTTACACTAAAAAATACTTGATCCTAAACTATAAATTTGCCATACGCGAATTTTGCGTAAAATTGAATCCTTGGGCTATAATAAAATAACTAAATCTAGATTTTTTCTAAGAAATTCTAACGAATTTTATCTAGACTGAGCTATAATAATTTTGGGTGATATTCTTATTCAATAACACCAAAATCTTATAAACATACTCGTTAAAAAATCCCTCATTTTTCGATAAAAAACGTACTTACATACATACAGATATTATACATAATCTCCTTTTTGAGTTTCGCCCTAGTCGGGTAAAATTGCATAAAATTATTTTGGGTTGACTTGTTATTTGTCACGCGTTGCTAGGTAACAGGCCCATAGAGATCTAGTTCTTTTGCAGCAGCAAAAAGTTTTTAATCAAACTTTGCGGTGGCCAAAATAGGTACTAAAGTTTAGCAAACTTTTTATGCATTAGTTCCAAATTTTACCACCATACAGTTTTTATTGGTTTACGATATTTTTAATCAAACCTCTTTGCACCCTCTGTGTCATACTCTTAAATATTATTTTTAATCAAACCTCTTTGGACCCTCTCGAGTCTTATAAATTTTTAAACATTCTTATGCCGCCCTCTCAAGTACTCAGACCATCTTAATGTTTTATTCGGAGCTTACCCGACTACTGTATTACGGGAGCTGCCCTGACGTTTACTCAGTTTACTGAATACGGTGTTACGGTCCTGACCTGATCCCTCTTTCCCTCCTTCTCCTCTTAAACACGAGTCCACACTCTCAAGTGTGCGTCCTAAACACGAGTCCAACTCTTAAGGACTGGACCTCACTCTCAAGTGCGGGTCCTAAACATGGGTCCACATTCTTAAGGGCGAGTCCTAAACACTCTTAATCTTGAGTGCTCTCTTAGCCTTGAGTTTCCTCTCAAATGCTCTCTTGGACTTGAGTTCCCTCTCAAACGCTCTTTTGGACTTGAGTTCCCTCTCAAACGCTCTTTTGGACTTGAGTTCCCTCTCAAACGCTCTTTTGGACTTGAGTTACCTCTCAAACGCTCCCTTGGACTTGAGTTACCTCTCAAACGCTCCCTTGGACTTGAGTTACCTCTCAAACGCTCCCTTGGACTTGAGTTCCCTCTCAAACGCTCCCTTGGACTTGAGTCCTAACTCAAACACTCTCGGCCTCCGTAGATTTTTATTTTATTTATTTTATCACTTTCATAATATTTTATTTATTTATATTTTTTTTCGATACCTTTTACTTTTGAATTTGCTATCGCCTTATTTTCTGTCTGGAGTTTCTTTACGGTTTTTATTATTTTATAACTTCAATGCCTAGTCTCTTTAACTCATTCCTTGTAAAAACCATTTACATTTTAAGTTTTGTAAATACTCCACAAGGTCTACCTTCCCTAAAACGTTTGGCTTATTTAGATCCCTCTTTTTATTTTGTAGAGCGGTGCACAACTCTTTAAATAAGCCATTGTGTTGAGCGGTGCACAACTCATTAAATAAGCCGTTGTGTCGAGCGGTCGCATTAACTCGTTAAATAAGCCTTAGTGTACTTTTTTAAACTTAGATAATAATTTTTTATCCTTGACCCTCCTTGACCCTTGACTTAAAGCTTAAAGGCTTCTCTTAAGCGCTTTATGCTCTTAAACCTTGGCTGCTTTTCTAAAGCAGAAAAACTTTGTAAATATATTCTTTTAATTTTAACGGGTTTTAGAACAGGTGCGGATTACGACACCTAAATTAAATAAATAAGCCTTCGTAAACCTTAAAAATAATTCCTTGTGGAGTATGCGTCATTGAATGTGAACCATATCCCCTAAGTATGCTGGTGATGTATGATTGAGGAAGTGTGTAGGGTAGGTTGATGAAAGGTGTATGAAAGATCAAGGTCTTATTTACAACCTCGAAATTTTTTCTAGTTAGTAATTTTCTGGGGTTATGGGGAATCATAGTTTTAATTGTTTTTAAACTTACTTTATCACTGTATATACTCATTTAGCTTAATTTTTTGTTGATTAACGCTCTCTTAATGCTAAATAAGAAATTTTTTTCATTGTATTCAAAAATTTTCCGGGGTTTTCGGGGTAATGTAATGTGTATGTCTTTTACCATGTTTTTTACTTACATTTTTGGATATTATTAACCTGAAAATTTAAGCATTCGTCCTCCCTAGGTAGCTTCATGGTCATTTCTTGGAGGCTTAGCAACGGCTTTGGTCTTGACCTTGTAATTTATGTTATTTAAGTTTTTATCTTTATTAAATCTTTGTTTACTTTTGTGATGTCAGTTAGTGGCAACCCTAGTTTTATTTTTAATTTATTGCTGGAGCTAGTTGTAGATTGTATAGGTAAATCACATCGACCTCATTCGATTTTCTTTTTAATAATTTTCTAATTTTAAAATGTAAATATCTGGAGTTGACAGGAGCCTGGTGGTGGAATGGGCAGTCTACGTTCAGAGCTGAGAGCAGTAACACCTCTGAGAAGCTCCATATAAAAGTATTTGTAAAAGGGCAGTTACCCTTATTCTTCGGTTTTAAGTCGGCCTCTCTCCGTGCCGCACCCTCACGAAGAACACCTGGAAACCTTGATCCTTGAGCTACACAAGCCTGATGAAGATTTGATGCTCCTCGGCCCTCCTCCTACGGCCTGAGGATTGACGGTCCTCGGCCGTCCACCACCGTCTGAAGACGGATGCCCTCGGCCCTCCTCCTACGGCCTGAGGATTGACGGTCCTCGGTCGTCCACCACCGTCTGAAGACAGATGCCCTCGGCCCTTCTCTACGGCCTGAGAGTTGATGGTTCCTCGGTCCTCCTCCACAGTCTGAAGACGGACGTTCTTCAGTTATTTATTCCATTCTGCGTTTCATCTTCAGTACTTTCCGCCAGCTTCACTGGCATTAGTAATTAAGTAGCTCCAGCCTTTAGATTATCTTTGTTAATAAATTCTTATAACTCGTCCCCTTTATTTCTTTTAACAGTGCTCCCCTCCAGACTGAAAGTTAGGTAGGTGAGTGCTCAGTGACCTTACAGTTTTGTGGATCCTATCCAGGAAAATGTAACGTTACAGTGGTTAAGAAACTTGTTCGAGACTCCATTGTGAGTTTCTTAAGAACTTTCAATGTGTACGAGTATGTAAAGTTTACAAGCTAATTTATTTGTGTACCTCTACGTTTGAACGACTCTTTGGTAGTTACATTAATTCAGCGTTTCAATACAAACCTTTCTCAACTTGATGAAATAATGGTAAACTATTTTTTTTAAGTAGTGTATTAAATCATAACTTTTTAACAGGAAATACAAATCTTCCATCATTTTTGTTTTCCTGGTACACTATAATTTTGTAAGTGTTGAACTGAGACACAGAAAGCAATCGGATTTCACTATTCGTCTAAACATTGAGCGCTCTGCGCGTTTCTGTGATCCTAGTACTTTGCGATCTTTAGTCTGCTGAAATCTTTGAGTGGAAAAGGAATCCCGGATTACGCGATTTTCATCTATTTGCCCTCAGTAGAATTTATCAGACAGAATAAAAGCCGTTCTTATTTAATTTTACTAACTTAAGACTGTAGCTAGGCAAGAAATCTTACGTATGAGATTGCCTGAGTAATTTATAAAATGCTTAAGGCAATATTTTATTTTTAACTAGTCACGGCGAGAAGTAATTACCTTTGCCCAGCACTGGGACGACACAGGCCAACAGTAACAGGGACTAGAAAAATAAAAATTGCTTTCAAAGAGTCTTTTATTTCTAAGACGACATCCAACATGATTTACTTAAGCATTTTGGCAGCTTTATATCAATTCAAAATATGGGTAACTTTTCCAATAATGTTATCACTGACAAAATTACAATTAATGTACCTACCTAGACAACCGTCGAAAGGTCGAAAGTCAATCATGATTTCCATAACATAAGAAACATATTCGTAAACAGTACTATCATCAGCTGTTCCTAAATTAGCATTTTAACTGCCAACTTAACGACGAAAAAGTTCATAAATACGAGAAAATTCACAGATAAAAAATGACAATAGAGCATTTTAAAAGAACGAGCCCGAAATAATTTATGGTAGCCATTACCGAAAGAGAGTGAATATTAAAAGTCAAGTGGTAGAAGCGGATAATTATGATAAGCCGATGTTTTGTTTTCGTATAATGAGGGAGGACTTCGAAACGGCCTTTTTGTTTATATAATCAGCATCATTCGGGTTACGGGTCAGTGATTCAGTGAGATTGGCATTTTGAAGTGTAATTTATTCGTCAGAATCATTTCATGAATCAGCTGAATTTAGACAATGGGTACAGGAAGGCATATACGTACATAAGAGACAATAAGGGTGCTTTCAATATGTACGGTTCTCATCTGAATTTTGAATATTCAGAACTTAGTTTTACACATTTAAACTTTGATATTGACTTTAAAACAACAACTTGGAACTGCTACATCACATGATATTTTATGTTGCATACAACTTCCTCAAATTAAACCTTAGTTATTGCAGAGAACACATAATACCCAGGTGTGCATTGTGTGTATGATCTCAACATTTGTGTAACGGTATCATTAACACTATAGAAACGGGATACTTACCATGTTTACTGTTTGTTGTAAGTTCCCGACATTTTAAAAAAATTACCATGACAGTTTAAAAAAATTGTGAACGTTATGAATTATCACAGCTTTTCAGAGAATTGCTTAAAACGTCGCTTAAATTAAATACCTACGTTTGCCGAGTTAAAAGTGCTTTACCGTGCAGAAAGATATCGTGAGGGTAGGACCGGAGGACACGGTGGAACACACGGTGGAGGTGTGCCCCGCGTGGGCGCAGCACCGCCGTGTCCTCGAAGCGGCGATCGGCGGCGGCGACCTCTCGCGTCCGGCCCTGGTGCAAACCATGGTCCGGAGCGAGACGGAATGGGACGCCGTCACCTCCTTCTGCGAAGCAGTAATGCTAGAGAAGGAGGTGGCGGAACGTGAGAGGGAGAGAACCTCTCAACGTCCCGGCCGCCGTGGGAGAAGCCCCGGGGGTCGGGGGCCACCACCACGTGGCCCCCGGCCACCGTAGGCGCGGGCCTGTGGACGGTGGGCTATGGGCTAGCTCGCCGTCCGTCCGTCTCATGACGACAGGCCGTGTCGACGGCGCGTTCGTGTTCCACGCGCGCCTCAAAGAGAGTCAGCAAAAGGGAAGGGGTCCGTAGGGACCGATGCCTGCCGGGGTTGCGGGACTGTTCGAAAGAGATACCGTGGCCCCGGAACACAAAGGGCGATGAAGGAACATGGATGGGTTTTAGTCAGTAAAAGTCTGACACTCCCTCCTGCTCCGCCCAGAGCGGGAGGAGTTATTTGATGATTTCCCATCCGAAAAAAATAAAAAGGGTAGGTATTATGAGAACCACTACTGTGGCCGGGGGCCACCACGTCCACCGCCGGCGCGGGCCTGTGGACGGAGAGCTATGGGCTAGCTCGCCGTCCGTCCATCTCAAGACGACAGGCCGTGTCGACGGCACGTTCGTGTTCCATGCGCGCCTCAAAGAGAGTCAGTAAAAGCGGACCCCTTCGGTCCGCAAGGGCCAATGCCTGCCGGGGCTGCGGGACTGTTCGAAAGAGATACCGTGGCCCCGGAAGACCAAGGGCGATGAAGGAACATGGATGGGTTTTCGTCAGTAAAAGGCTGCGCCCAGAGAAAAAAAAGGATAGGTATTATGATATGTGTAAGGAAGGAAATAATACATTTTATCCGCCTATCATCTCGGTTAAGCTATGGAGGCAATATTAAGGAAACAGCCATTTTGAGGGCACCCTAATGGGGCTAGTAGGATATAGGAAGTGATTTATTGTTATTTATATGATATTGCTGTTTTTTATGCTCAAATACTGACCTAAATAGGTCAGGCTCAAAATAGTAGGGCTCATGTCTAAATAATAACAGCCGCAGGGGTGCCTGTGTTATGCAAATACATGATTTGTATATGTATTTGCCAAGATCGGTCCACAGATGAGTGACCAACTGACCCTTTGTAGATCTTTGGGGAACCTATCAATAGGGAATATGCAAGAAATACAAAACTCTTTTTATTTATTAAAAATGCCTTGTATTGGCGCATAAAAACATTGTGGTACACTTGTTTAAGTTTCTAAAACATTACTTAATGTACAATTTATTGTTTAATGTAGCATGTTTTTGGTGAAACGGAACGCATTTTCAAAACGCGTCATCCACGATAATCAAAACGCGTCATCCTCGATAACGCTGGTAGTGACGTTAAAGTCTATGTGTCAAAAAAACACTTTCATTTAAAAAGTAGGTAAAGTTTCACTAAGATTTTATTATAATATCGTTATCACAAGTTTTGCTTGAATAAAGCACATAAAATTAGTAAAATTACTTTATTAAGGCCAAAAAAATAGATTTAAACAAGGCAGATTGAGGTAAATGACGTCACATCATGGCCGCGACAGTCACGGACGTTTGAACTGTTATAGAAAATTGCAGGACTTAAATATTATTTTTGAGCGACAAGCAGTAGTTGAAATTAACCGTTAATACTTTTCTTGTGTTGATAATACTGTATTTTATTGATTTCAATGAAGAAAAAATTACATGCACATTCCCTATTACCTATCTGACCTTCGCAACCCATTAACTGGGTTACACAATACCCTTTAGTTAGACTGGTTCTCAGACTTTCTGGCTTCTGACTGCCCGTAGCAATAGGCTGGCTAAGGCAAAGTAAATCTCAGATGGCGCCACCATAGCTGGTCTCAATCTGACCAATGAGCTATTTTGAAACATATAATGACATTAACACATTTTCAATCAATGACAATGTTTGGGTACCAACTATGTTCCACAGTTACCCTCCCCATTGTCAGAAATTCTTCATTTTAGAATGATTATAGAGCACGGTGTCAAAACGTTACGATGTAAAAGGCAGGGAATCATGTGAGCTTTTATTACTGACACTCGTGTGAGATAAATCTCATTAAACTTTGTGAGCCATCAAACAACGTTATGTGAGTTAAACAAACAACATAATGTTTTGATTCCAAGCTTTGCTGTGGAGTCATATCGTGTAAGAGATACACGATATAGAAAGGGCAATGTTTCTTTAGCTGTCAGTCACGTAAAGCACAAATGCGCTGCACCAGCAACGTTTAGAGTAATAATAATAGTAAAGTAAAGTTTGTTTTTTTTCTTCTTCTCGAATTGATGACTTTGCACGACCAGTACGTAACGACCTGGACGGTGTTATAATATTGTCTTCCTAACTGTACTTAACGTTGATAAAGTTTAAAGTTCCACACAAAAAGAAACGTGGGACGAGTTGCGGAATGAAAATATTATTTATTTTTATTTTCATCAACTCGTCCCAAATGGGGCATGGGCAATCAACTCAAACGAGTAATTTATCAACTCGTCCTGTGGGACGAGTTGATGAATTACTCGTTTGAGTTGATTCAAGTTCTGGAGGATACGATTAGTTAGGGAGAGAAGTATATACGTATACCACACCTTCTGCCCCGTGTTTAGGCTCCACACTCACGTCGTGTACGAAATAGGTCGATTATACCCCATCTAGCTAGCAGCGCCCAAAGTTAGTTAGTAAAGTTTATTGAAACGTGATTGCAATGCTTACAATCATTACCATAAGCATAATATTTGTCTATAAGTTGGCGATCATCATATTCGTACACGTGGAGGACCCCAAACTAGGTGAGGCCTGTATCTTAAACAACATTATTTTTAGTATATGCTATACCCGAAACACGTGTCGAGTGTTTGATATGTAAAGAATCTATGTATAAAAATTCAAAACTAGATCATTAAAAATCATTAATTACAGAACAAGCTTATAACAGCTTGTTCTGTTACCTGGTTGTCCGTAAAAAAAAACGTGGTCACCACGCGGCTCACGCCCGCGCCCCCGCGCCGCCCCTGCTGTGCGCCCGCGCCTAATGCCGCTATGATCTGTTAGTTGTGCGCGTATGATAGCGGATAGGTACGTTTTGCTCGGTGTCCAACTTGTCTCCTTTTTTTAATATTTTTTTATTTTTTTACAACATTTAACATGATGTAAAAAAATTTGGAATCGATTCAGTTGCTTATTCTGAACAAACTATATTCAAGTTTCGCATATATAAAAAATAATATTGTATAGGGACTAGAGATGGTAAAGACGGCAGTACTTATGTATACGTTTCGTGGACAGTATTGCCCATAAATTGTGGTAATTTCAGTTCAGTAATTGCGTGGAATATCTGACTGGCACCAGCCCACAATAGGCATTTGTCGCGGTCGATTATGGCTTGATTTAGCTGAAATTAAAGCTGTGCCTCATTGGTCATGTGGTCGCAAGGTCGCTACTGATGAGGATAAGGTCCTAGGTTCAATTCTCAGGTCAGTCAAAGTGTTATTGGGTTCTTCCATCAGGAATCTGGATTTTTGACCGGTTGATGGCAATAGGCTGTTAGATGGGATGGAATGTTAATATGACCGGCGAATTGTTGGTGTATGTATGTACTATCGTGGACACTCCCGCCTGATCACCACTAAGCTAATTTTTGCTTGCACTCGCAACATAGAAACGCTCTCTAGGCCCGCCCTGTTGACTTTGTATTCAAAAAGTACTTCAAATTAGATCACGAAACTTTGCATACTAACTGAACTAACTATAAAGCAGTCGCAAATCGCAAAAAAACACTCTATTCGCACTATTCGGCCGCAGTGACTGACGTAACAACCGCTTTGTAGTGCAAGCTGATTAGAACTTTATTCTAACAGTATTTAGATTTGCTAATTTTAGGGTTAGAAGGGCCTTAAGACTTGACTTTGAGTTAAAGTTGAATATTGTGTTGGTGTGTGCCCGTGTGTTGACTGTTCTTATTTGGTTTGTAACAAATCTACTTGCTCCTATTGAATAAAAGGGTAAGCAGACTTGTTCAATTTAAAATTTATCACGTTTGTTGTATGGGAGCCCCCCTTAAATATTAATTTTATTCTGTTTTTAGTATTTTTTGTTATAGCGGCAACAGAAATACATCATCTGTGAAAATTTCAACTGTCTAGCTGTCACGGTTCATGAGATACAGCCTGGTGACAGACAGACGGACAGACGGACAGACAGCGAAGTCTTAGTAATAGGGTTTCGTTTTTACCCTTTGGGTACGGAACCCTAAAAAGGGCCTCAGCAGAACACTTTGAAATTATTCCACCAAAATATCCAAGGCATTTCTTCCAAATTATTAGAAATTGAATTGTTTTTAGAAAATAGTAAGTTTGACATTATTTGTTTTACTGAACATTGGCTTAAGGATTACCAAATGCTTATCAATTATGAGAACTATATGGTGGGTAGCTGCTTTAACCGTAAAACTATGCTTCGTGGAGGTTCCCTAATATTAATAAAAAATTGTTTTAAATATAAGCAACGTAATGACATAGTAGGTCTCTCGGTTGAACATTGCGTTGAACTGTCCTGTGTTGAGCTAGATAAGCATGTAATTGTGTGTGTACAGAGCCCCAAACTATCAAAACCTTTCTTTATTTGAATCAATAATGGAAGATGTGATGGCAAAACTTGCAGTCAGTAATAAATCTACAATTATTTGTGGTGATTTTAATATCAATATTTTAGAAGAATGTGCAAATAGCAGTCGCTTATTAAATCTTTTTATTAGTCATTTGACTTGACCAACACTTTTACAGAACCTACTAGAGTCACTCCATCTTCTGCTACTTGTATAGATAATATTTTCTGCGATTGTGATTACTTAGATAAAGCAATAGTAAATTGTCTACCCTCTGACCATAGCGGACAAACTGTAACCTTCAGGTGTAATACACCCCCATCGCAAAAAAGTTCAAATTAAATTTAGACCGATAACTTCTAGCAGATTAAATAGGTATAATATTTTGCAACAAAACAAGTTAAGCGTTATGGGCCTTGATGATATTAATATAGATCAATTGTATGATCGTTTCTTTTCAATAGTTCACACGGAATTCAATAAAACTTTTGAAAAGAAGACAAAAAGTATTTGCCCTAAATTCATATTTAGTGATTGGACAACTAGAGGTATCAGAAAAAGTAGGGAAAGACTATTTGAGCTTTATGGCCTTAAGCCTTTTATAAACACTGAAACTTTTAACAAGTATGTTGCTAAGTATTCAAACATTTTTAGAAATACATGCAAGGTTGCTAAAGCACTGCACATTAGCAACAAGATCAAAACAGCAGAAAATAAAATAAAGACAGTTTGGAAAGTTATAAATAACGAGACTAACAGAAAGAAAATACGTAACACTAGCTACACATTAGATACAGCATGTGGTCCTAAAAGCTCTAATCAGGAAGTAGCTCAAGAATTTGTAAAGTTCTTTACCGATATACCACAAAAAACAACGGAGGCTCTTATTTCCTCACCTGAACTCTCAATTGGTTTATTAAAGGCGAATGTGTCTGGCTGCCTGGTTGAATTTAAATTTAAACACATTAACCCTATGATTGTTATTAAAACTTTCCGGCAAATAAAAATCAAACTAACCGAAGATCTATGGGGAATGTCTGTCAAAGTTTATACATCCATACTTGAGACTATAGCCCCTTACTTAGCTTTAATTTTTAATTTATGTGTAGACCAAGGAGTTTTCCCTGATTTAATGAAATACAGTAAAGTCATACCTCTTTTCAAATCCGGGGACAGTAAAGATACTAATAATTATAGACCTGTATCCGTGTTACCAGTTTTTAGCAAGGTTTTCGAAAAGGTAATGCTTAATCAAATGCTCTATCATTTTAACACCAACAGAATCTTACATGATCAACAGTATGGCTTAACCAAGGGACGTTGTTCAACTGATGCCGGTGTAACCTTATTAAAGCACATATTTACTACGTGGGAAGAGTCTCAAGACGCCATAGGAATTTTTTGTGACGCAATCAAACGCTTTGGAGAGGCTCCAAAGCGTTTGATTGCGTAAATCACGACACATTACTTTTGAAACTTGAGCATTACGGACTGGGTAAACTTGCACTTAGTTTGGTAAAATCTTATTTGAATGATAGACAACAACATGTTCAAATAAATGGTGTTAATTCACAGGGGTTAAAAGTAAAAATGGGGGTTCCACAAGGCTCAATATTGGGTCCTTTCCTCTTTCTAGTATATATAAATGATCTACCCTATTTACTGAACAACCAACCTCAAAATATGGTATTACTTGCTGAAGACACTTCCCTAATTTTTAAGATAAATAGGTGGCCCCAAAATCTAGATGACGTGAATAATGCCCTACCTCAGGTCCAAAATTGGTTCACAGCAAACAATTTGGTATTAAATGAAAAAAAAACCAAATGCATAAGATTTGCTTTACCGAATGTTAAAAGTAGTGATTGTGATATAATATTGAATAAAGAGAAACTTGAATTCGTAGATAAAACGGTTTTCCTGGGGATTACGCTTGATTCAAGGCTACAATGGGGTTCTCATTTGATATCTCTTGCGGGGCGGCTAAGTTCAGCAGCCTATGCCATTAGAAAAATCCGTCAGTATACTGAAGTAGATACCGCTAGACTGGTTTATTTTAGTTACTTTCATAGTATAATGTCTTATGGCATTTTGCTGTGGGGACGGGCTGCAGATATTGAGTCTATATTTATTCTGCAGAAAAGAGCCATCAGAGCCGTATATAATCTTCGTAGGCGCGATTCTCTAAGGGAACTGTTTAAGGATATTGGCATCATGACGGTACATTGTCAATACATCTACGAAAACAGAATGTACGTCAGAAAAAATCTGCACCTTTTTAGTAAAAGGGGTGACAGACATAATTACAGTACTAGAAATAGGGACCAACTAGTTCAGCCAGGTTTCAGACTCGCTAAAGTAGACTCATCTTTCATGGGGTACTGTTTGAGATGCTATAATAAAATTTCACAAAGTATTCTTGAACTGAATGAGACGAAATTTAAAACATGCATTAAACGCACACTATGTAAGCAAGCATATTACAAGTTGAGCGATTATATCGCTGATAAAAATGCTTGGCTCAATGCTGGTCCTGCTCCACATGGACAGGGGCGCATAAATTGATATCATTAAATTGTATTGTTGGATCTGCTGAAGATTGTACAACTATCTTTGCATTGTATAGAATCAATCTCTTTAGTATTATATAAATGCATAGCCCATATTGTGTGAGTACTATGTACTAGAAAGCTATCATTCACTGGAAACCTACGTCTTTTCTTGACTTGAATGTGCCCTGGCGGTTTGGAGTATGTCATGCTCACTCAATTGTCTCGCTGATGGTGGCGCATGTGTCGGATCATTTAGTTCCCTTCAAAATGGTTGAGTTGAATGGTGCTGATCCATGCGTCATGTCCGTGAACGGGCGCTGTCAGTTGTGACTGGTCATCTCTTGGTTGCCATGGCTTATTTGAATGAATTATTTTGAATTTTATTTTTTTTTGTTTGTGTGTTTTTGCTGTGGACACTTTTACCGTGCATATCTTGCTACATTTTTCTCACATAATATACCATCTCAACGTGAATGATGTAACCAAGATTTTGTAACAATATTCTGATTTAAAAGAGTGTCCATGGAGTTTCTTGCCCGTTCTTCTCCATAGAGATCTACGCTAGGGAATGGGCAACTACAATACTTTCACAGTTTTTATGTCTTGTGACTGGGACTGTAGCTACATTTAATTTTCATCTTTGTTTCGACAATTCAAAAGTGCCTGTAACTGGCTTACTTGAAATAAATGCTTTGATTTTGATTTTGATTTTGTCGGAACCCTTCGTGCGCGAGTCCGACTCGCACTTGGCCGGTTTTTGGTTGATTATATTGATTTTTTTATTTGATTAAATTAAAGTTTGATTTGTTTCAGTTTTTCTTTCACCAATCGACTGCTTTGTTAATCTTGGGTTTGATTCCCAGATCGATCAATGTGTTATCAGGTATTTCTGTCAGTTTTATTTTAGCAACATCTCTGTTATCCCCGTTTATGGTAAAAGGCTCTGTCCCTATTACATGGGGAATGTGCGTGTGAAGACATTATTAGTTCCCTATTCAATGTATCTCCTCAGATGTAACATCCTAAAATATGTAATAACCACAAATACTTATTAAAAATCTGTTATCACCACTCATTAACAGATGGTTGCCGAACGGAAAACATTAAAGTGAAATTGCCAACTCGTGCTCAAAACTTCCCAAATCGTTATTAAACTTGGTTTCGTTACGATTTAAATTAATTTTGTGTTTGAAAATCGAAAGGTTGATTTTAATGTCTCCGCATTAAAGTCAACCTTACGATTTTAATTTATTTATGATCTATTATAAGCCATAAAGTTTCCACAACTGGGAAACTCTGGAAATTTCAAGAAACGAAAGGTCCCCTTAATTGCGACTTATAAATTAAACGTAAAGGATACGATAGGACAATATTTTAATTTTTTTTTTTAATTTTAGAGGTAATTTATGTCGAGAGGGCGAGACAAAATCGTGGCTAAATATTGACAGCCGCTTGGGTCGATGTCTGGTTAAGCGGCGTTTGCCTAGGTTGGTCTGTGGATGGGTGACCACCCATTATATACCGGGTTTCCTCCGTGCCTCGGAAAGCATGTTGTCGTTGGTCCCGGCTGTCATTTGTAGATCTTTGACAGTCGTTACAAATAGTGGTCCGAAAGTCTGACAACTAGTCTTACTAAGCGGTATCGTACTATCCACTACTAACTGGATTGTGGAGGTCAGATAGGCAGTCACTCCATGTAAAATAATAGTAGTCAGCTACATCCGGTTAGACTGGAAGCCGACCCCGACATAGTTGGGAAAATTCAAGGCTGATGATGGTGACGTAAAATAAATAAATAACTCTTTCATAGAAATTCTTTAGATGATTTTAAAACCGGATTAAATTCCGTCGTTTAGAAAGAACTCAGTTCTTTCACGCAAACGTACCCGGAAAACGATTTTGTCGTATAATATGTATACCAATGTAGGAACGGAATGTTATGATAGACGAGTGGAATGAAACGTAAAGTTGAATGACAGATGTGAAGCATGTTGACTGAAAGAGATGAAAGTATGAAATACTCTAGGAGTGAAGGAGAAAGCAAGTGAATGTAAAACAAGGTGAAAGGAGGAAGACTGGCATACAGGGCGAAAGACGAAGGACGTTACGTCAATGATGTTATATATAATACTGAGGTAGATACGTTTTACCGACGTCAGCGTGGCAATGCAAACACAAGCTGACCAGCGTGTGTGACTTCAGTCTGTCCTGCGCACGTCCTGCGTCTGGTCGCGACGAACCGACGTTCAACGATAGTTTGCTATGAAAATTAACAAATATGCCTAGTTGTGTGTTTATAAAGTGCAGTATCTATACTGGGCCGGCTGTAAAAATCAAGAAGGATGTGTCTTTTCATTTGTAAGTACAGTTTATTCTATTTAAAATGGAAAAACAAAAATTTTATTTTACTCAAAAATGACTGCCGCGCTGTTGCCGCTTTGTCACCTATACGAAAGAGACAAGTAGCGCGTTGCATTTATGAGTGACAGAGAGAACGAGATAATGGCGCGCGCTGTTGTCAGTTCGAACGACGCTAAAGGATGTTGGGGTGTGGCCATATGGGGCTGATATATTATTCGAATAAGTATCACATATTTTTCACCACTGGTGTCCAATATTATTCATAGTAGATAAATATAAAGATTTTAACATTTGACTTTTATCATCAACTTCTATTTTGTATTAGATTTCCTAAAGATGGATTAATTAAAGAAAAATGGGTACAAGTGGTTAGAACCCAAAGACGAGAAGATGAATGGGTACCAACGACATACTCAACTATTTGTTCTCAAAACTTTGTGGAAAGCGACAAGTATGTTACAAAAAAAATGTTCGCAAACTGATAAAAACCACAGTACCGGTAATTAAGGTAAAAAAAAAATGCTTTTATTATTCACTAATTTGAATTGGCCTTTGGGAAGTAAGATCGCTGATAGTATACGAAGCTCAACTTGGTGGATTTCATAAATTTTTAAATAGACTTTTCAAAATTTATTGTATGATATTGTGATACTGCTTTCTGTGCCTGTAAATACAGCCTGCATTGATTTATTTATTTAAATTACTCTATTAAGCTGTGTAGTATATTTTTTTAGCATAAAGAAAATTTGGGAGAAGGAATTATTTCAGACGACGATTCATTAAAAGATGTATATATTTCGGACCATAATTCAATAATTGACAGTCCAGGAAAAGCTTACCTCAAGAAAAAAAATTCAAAAATAAATGTAGAAAAAAAAAAGTTACAAATGAAGAATTATAACTTGACTAAGCAAAATAAAAGGCTCAAAGAAAAATTTGAAAATTTACAAAAAGTCGTGTTAAAGCTCAAGAAAAAAAAATATTTTTCAGTTGATCAGTTCACTGAGTTGAAATTAAAAGCTGAAGCAGTAGAATTGACCAATCGGTTAATTGCTAAAAGCAAATCCAAAAGTTATCGCCAAAAATATACTCCTGCATTGAGAAAGTTTGCAGTTACTCTGCATTATTATTCTGCGGCAGCCTACAAATATGTCAGGAAAGTATTTAATAGTTCACTACCACATCCGCGTGTCATTGGTAAATGGTACGAAAACAGTTCGGGAGATCCAGGAAACAACAAACAAGCTCTAGACATTTTAGAGAAAAAGCACAAGGTTAGCGGACACAGAATATTGTGCACCCTTATAGCTGATGAGATGGCCCTTTCGCCACCAAACCATTTGGACTGGTAGTAAAACTGCTGGCGTTGTTGATTTTGGCACTGGACCTCAAAAATCTTGTGAAATCGCTACTCAAGCATATGTGTTTATAGTAGTATGTATGAATGAAAATTGGAAAATCCCCATCGCATATTTTCTAGTAAACGGATTAGCAGCCGAAACACGGGCAAGTTTACTGAAAACAGCCATAAGTGAATGTTATAATGTAGGAATAGATATTGTTGCTGTCACATTTGATGGTTGTGCTGCTAATATAAACGCCGCTAATTTGTTGGGATGCGACCTTAAAAATCCTTTTAGCTTGAAAACCACTTTCAAACACCCTGAATGTGATCGCAAAGTAGCAATCATACTCGATGCATGTCATATGATAAAGCTGGTGCGAAATTCATTCGAAGCCAAAAGACTGATATTTGACGAAGGTGGCAATCAAATTCGCTGGCAATTGCTAGTAAATTTAGTCAAGTTACAAAAGAATGTAGGGCTAAACTTCGCCAATAAAATTACTCCTCGACATATCCACTTCAGGAACGAGGTAATGAAAGTCAAATTGGCAACACAGGTTTTGAGTATGAGCGTAGCTAATGCCTTAGTGTTGTGTAATGAACTGATTACATCTTCTATGTTTAAAGACACTGAAGGTACAGTAAATTTTATTACCATCTTTAATAATCTCTTCGATATACTGAACTCGAGAGCATCCGGATTGTATGGCCTAAAAAAGCCACTTTCTGCACAAAATGTAAATGAAGTGTTGGCGTATCTTGAAAAAGCCAAACAGTATATTATTGGGACTGACTATATTTACAAATTACAGAAGAGTTATTCGTAAACGCATCACAATGCAGATTGTAAAGAAAAAAGTCGTTGAATCGAAAAATAAAACTGGGTTTTTAGGCTTCCTTGTGTGTATTGAGAGCTTAAAATACTTGTATTCAACGTTGATACAGGAGGAACAACGCCTAAGGTACATTGCAACTTATAGGCTATCACAAGATCATATTGAAATTCTATTCGGTGTTATCAGAAGAAACGGAGGATATAATAATAATCCCAATGCCATACAGTTCAAAGGAATTTTCAGGAAAATTCTCCAACATTTGGGAATACAGTCTTCATTTCTGGGCAATTGTGTACCATTAGAAATTATCCCAATCCTGACGTGCTCTTCTGCAGTGCAAACAATAAACATGACAGTTATAAACGTGCATATGATAATGAAAATGTAATTTTAGATAAAGATAATGAACCTACAGAATCTGATCACGTGATCAACGGAAACGTAGAGATACTTTCGAAGTTTCTAAATCATGAAAATGTCAAAAAAAACTACTGATCAGATAATTGGATATATATCAGGATGGGTTTCTAGAAAGTTATTTAAAGCTCTTAAGTGTGAAACATGTATAGATAGTCTTTTTTCAAACGAAAAGCTGTGGTTTCATAAAATGATTTCACAAAAAAATATGGGGGTTTATGTTTCCCAAGTGAAGACGTATTTAAAATTTGCCTTAGATCAGAGACGATACTCAAAAATCACATGAAAGAAACAGGAAACATTTTACTGCCTGATCTCAAAGATGTAGAAATATTAAAAACCAGAGTTTTGAAATCTTTTATCAACTGTCCGGACCTCTTTCAGTCACTGGAAGTTCATTCATTTGAGCAGCCTGTGCATTCTAATCACCAAATTGACCTCATACGTGCAATTATAGATAAATTCATAAATGTTCGTTTACATTACGCACATAAAAATAATCCCAATTGTAAAGAAGTCTACAAAAGACAAAAGAGGAATAAACTAAGCTTATTCGAAGGTATATAAATATTATACGCCCCGGGCGTTAGGGGCCAGGCGCGGGCCTGTGGACGGTGGGCTATGGGCTAGCTCGCCGTCCGTCCGTCTCATGAGGACAGACCGTGTCGACGGCGCATTCGTGTTCCACGCGCGCCTCAAAGAGAGTCAGCAAAAAGAAGGGGTCCGCAAGGACCGATGCCTGCCGGGGTTGCGGGACTGTTCGAAAGAGATACCGTGACCATGGAACACAAAGGGCGATGCAGGAAAATGGATGGGTTTTAGTCAGTAAAAGTCTGACACTCCCTCCTGCTCCGCCCAGAGCGGTAGGAGACATTTGATGATTTCCCATCCGAAAAAAAAAGCTATATAAATATTTACAATAAAAAACAAAATGTAGAAACAAAAAAAAACGTACTTATTATTATAATTTGTAAATAAACATTTTTATATTGAACATTTACTGTTTATTTTCTTCATGCTGCCTAATAAGTACCCATTTTGCCCCAGTTCACTCTATCTAGCTGCTGTCATACACTGACACTGGCCGTCACCCAGCTGGCCGCTCATGTAAAATATCGCCATGTTTTTATTTCTATATAATGAGTATGACGTCTCTATTGGTGAAATCTCATTGCGTTACGTTACCTACAAAGACGTGTTATAATAAAATTCAAGTTTATTATAGAAATCAGTGCTTTTATTTGGCCTATATCGAACAAATCCCACACTAATATTTTTGAGACGAAAACTTCTTGGAAATAAAAAAAAACAGACCATTCTTACAACGTGACACATAAAAGCAACCCCTTTAGGCTTTTTAAACAGCATACTAAACTTATAATTTAATCTAACGCAAGTAAAGATAGCTCCGTTTAGATAGGCGCGCGTCTCACGTCTCTGTATTATTACTAACATAACATTTTCTAGTCTGATCAGTATTCAGATGGACACTCCTTGTGTGTTGAAGCTTATTAGATTAGTCATATCTTAAAATCTTCGTAAAATGTTACATGGCACACAATCACGCTTATATTCTTCAAAAAGAAGGCAGAGATGTAAGTACAATTGTACAGTGCCTAAAATATCGTCCACGACGCTACTCAATTGGTTTGTGTTCCTAGCTCAAATCATCAAGCAGAAGCCAGAATGTCATAGCACTAGTATTTCTGTGGAATTCCGTACACCGCGCAATAATCAATAACTACTAAATAACACGTTAGTGGATCGCAACGGACGAATGAGGTATTAAGTCCGGTCCGTGACGCCACCGCGCACTCACGAACTTTTAATTGTCTCCGCGTTCGTTATTTCCAAATACGGGTAAAAAGTGAATAAAATTGCCAAGAAACTATACAGTTAAAGCCTATATACAAACAAGTGACATTTGTGTACAAAACAATAGTGAAATGACAACGTTATTCCAGTGTGTGTACGATGATAAAACAAAAACGAACCACAAAAATTTTAAGTGACCATATTTTGGACTTTGGACCTCATTAGCCAAACAAAGCAGTCACTGAGTACGCTGCTGATCTTTAAAGTGTCGCTCAGTAAACCAGTTACAATTTTCAACTTGGTGAACTATGTACAGATGGCCTAATGGCGTAGTGCGGTACACGGGCGCTACAATCAAGTGGTGCCGAGTTCGATTCCCACTCGCCCGCCACACTTTTAGTTATTTCTAAATTTAAATACCGATTTCCTCTGCTACGAAGATGGATAACGCGTCGAAAAAACTAAAATGTTCTAGTTGTAACATTGTCATTTGTGAAGTTTTAGCTTTTGTTCAAAACAAAATAGATGTTATGACGGAAGAGAGCCTCGTACAAATATGCGAAAGTGCTTTTAGTTCAGATGAGATTGAAGTAGCGAAATCGTTACTATTTGAATCTGTGAACAAGCGGGTGAAGACCAGAAAACGTCAAGGGAAGACTTTGCGGAATATTGAGGACATCATCTGCCTATTTAAAGAAATGGACCCCGAACTATTACCTATATTTGTGGCAAAAAATCTAGAAAAACTTCCACCCGTCACATTCGACCATGTAGATGTGACGCCCTTACTTAAGAGAATTGTCCTTTTAGAGAAATTCGTACATGACATTCCACATAACTATGTATCCAAAACAGAACTAAGAAATCATAAAATGATAGGCCATTATAAAGACAATTCATTTCAAGTTCAGGAACAGAATGTAAATAGAAAAAGGGGAGGGGCATTAAATAGTACCATTGATAGCGGACCGATGGCACTATCAACGTCATGCAACAATATATCTTTCATTGACGAGGTCAGCGAGCCCGGTGAGTGTTCATCTCGTGCGAGTAAATCAAGGAACAAACCTATGAGTTCCTGCCACTCATCACCCATTAATGAGACAGGAATTGTGGAGGAGCTACAACTGCCGGTGACATGTGGCAGCGCGGAGAGCGAGAACGCAAGTGAGTGCGTGTTGCGCTGTAGCACTGATATTGGTGAAGGCGCTGCGCGACCGGTTAAAGGTACGGTGAATGAAACAGCTGTGGAGCGCACTGGCAGTTTGGTGCGTACTGATGCTGCTGTTAACGATAAGCTGACTAATATTGCTACTAGTAATGCATTGTCGCCACCGAAACACGTCTCCTTTGCTGAGGTACTTCAGAAAGAGGGTGATTGGAAGGTGCCAGAGAAGGGTGAGGCATGGCATTTGGTACAGAGACGAAGATTTAAAAATCGTTTGATTAGTCAGAGAGGTAGTGCGGTTACTGATTGCTATGAGAATAGCTCCAGGTTCAAAGCGGCGGACACGAAAGTGCCACTATTTATATCTAACGTACATAGAGATGTAACTGAACAGGATATTGTTAGTTATATATTTGAGAAAACGCGAGAAACAGTTTCGTTGGTAAAAATCAAAATGAAGCATGAAAGGAACTATAACGCCTACAAGCTCTTTGTGACAAAATATAAAATCGCCACGTTCCTGGATGACAAATTGTGGCCGTCAGGCATATCGTTCAGGCGTTTCGTGAACTTTTATGAGAACAGGGAAAAGAGCAAGGGCCCTGAACCCAGTAGAGAAAGGCCAATTAATAATATTTAATGGATAACTACAGCGAAATAATAAGTTTTAATTGTAAGTCATTGAAGAGATCCTTAGAAGGCATCAGAACGTTATGCCAAACAGCCGATGTGGTAGCCCTCCAGGAGACCTGGCTGCTGCCCCATGACTTACCGCTGCTGAACACGATCGACGACAAGTTCGGGTGCACCGGCACGTCTGCAGTCGACACTGCGGCGGGAATACTCAGCGGGAGGCCCTATGGCGGCGTGGCGTTGTTATGGCGTAAGAGTGCGTTCGAGTCTGTGTCCGTGATAGAATGTGATAACGTGCGGGTTTGTGCGATAAAGATAACTGTGTGTGGTAGGTCAGCAGTACTATTTAGTGTGTATATGCCTACTAACTCGAACGACAATTTACCTGAGTTTACCGCATGTTTTGGTGCGATTCGATCGGTAATTGAAGTGGAGGAGAACAATGGAGTTGAGGCTTATTATATACTGGGAGACTTTAATGCCCACCCTAATGAGTTGTTTTGCAATGAAATGTTAGACTTTTGTACAGATCTTGGTTGGCTTTGTATAGATTTAAATATGTGCCCTAAAACTACATATACTTTTTATAGTGATGCTCACGGCTGTACTAGATGGTTGGACCACTGCATCGTCACAGAGTCGGCACGGGATTCAGTCGTTAGTGTGACTGTGCGCTACGACGTGTATTGGTCGGACCACTATCCACTTGTAGTAAAATGTAACCTCTATAAGCTCAAGCCTAAAGTTCATTTGGTAGCGGAGAAACCTGTAAATTGTGTCATATGGGGCGACAGGCAGGTAGAACAAATTAATAAATACCATGGAATTTGTAACTCCAAACTGCGGCTAATAGATTTTCCGCAGGAGTTGAGTGAGTGCTGTGATAGCTTTTGCAATAACAAGGAACATCACTCAATTCTTGATGAGTTGTATGGACAAATTACTGACACGCTATCACGAGCAGCCATTCAAACCTACAGGAGGAAGTGTCGCAGGAAGGGAGGTTATGTCTTTGGGTGGAATAAGCATGTAGCGGGTTCACATCGGGAGGCGCGGCTTAAATTTCAGTTGTGGAATTTAGCTGGGCGACCAGCTAATGGTCGAATCTTTGAGGAGATGTCGGAGGCAAGGAAACGTTTTAAAGCTAAATTAAGATGGTGCCAAGCCAGTCAGGAGCAATTTAAAATGGACATCATTGCGTCCGACCACTCCTCTAAAGATTTTAAGAACTTTTGGAAAAACACTAACAAAATGAATGTTAAGCCTAGCTTCCCGATGAGTGTTGGCGGTTCTGCTGACCACAAGAGCATTGCTGAGGGTTTTAGGGAACACTTCACTGTGAGATCGCCCTTAGGTCCCTCATCTGGTGAGGTGAGCGATGGTGAGCTAGTTGTGACGGGGAAGAATTTAAAGATACCTGCCAAGAGTGTGGCTGAAATAATAAATAAAATGCAGCGTGGAAAATCTCCTGGTCACGATGGGCTCAGTATCGAGCATTTTAAATATGCGGGGGTTCACTTGCCGAGAGTACTATCTATGTTTTTCAGTCTGTGTTTAGGTCACTCGTACTTGCCGGAGCCGCTAATGCGGACAGTAGTCGTGCCGATAGTTAAAAATAAGACGGGTGATACGTCTGATATAAATAATTATCGGCCCATCTCACTCGCTACCACATCAGCCAAAGTGCTTGACAGTCTGCTGAATAGTCGACTCACTGCACAGGTTGAGTTGCACGATGCACAGTTCGGGTTCAAAGCAGGAGTCTCAACAGACAGCGCTATTCTAAGTCTAAAGCGAACTGTCAAGTACTACACAGCGAGGAGGACGCCGGTATACGTGTGTTTCCTCGACTTGTCAAAAGCTTTTGATCTAGTATCGTATGATATACTGTGGGACAAGTTGGGGGACGCGGGTGTATCGGCGGAGTACGCATCCCTCCTCAGATACTGGTACGCTAATCAAAAAAACCGGGTGAGGTCCGTGGGTACTCTGTCGGACGAGTACAGACTGGAATGCGGAGTTAGGCAGGGGGGGTTAAGCTCACCTTTGCTATTTAATTTGTACATCAACCTGCTTATCGAGCGGCTCAGCAGTACACATGTCGGTTGCCACATTGATGGAATATGTGTAAATAACATAAGCTATGCAGACGATATGGTGCTGCTCAGTCCATCGATAGGTGGGTTGAAGAAGCTGCTTTCGATCTGTGAGGCCTATGCGGGGGAGCATGGCTTGATATACAACTCTAAAAAAAGTGAGCTTCTTGTTTTTAAAGCCCCTAAGCAGCAGTCACGCTGTGTTCCGTCCATAGGTCTCAACGGCGTAGCACTTAAAATTGTCAATAGTTTTAGGTATCTCGGTCACATTATTACGAGCGACCTAAGGGACGACGGAGATATTGAGAGGGAGCGCAGGGCGTTGTCTGTGAGGAGCAATATGCTTGCCCGCAGGTTCGCTCGTTGTACCAAGAACGTAAAAGTAACCCTCTTTAAGGCGTTCTGTCAATCGTTCTACACGAGCGGCCTGTGGGTGTCATACACGCGTCGAGCCTATAATGTCCTGCGCGTCCAATTTAATAACGCCTTCAGGATGCTGTTGGGACTGCCGTGGCGTTGTAGTGCATCGGGAATGTTCGCAGAGGCTCGCACAGATGGCTTTCACGCTATCATGCGAAAGAAAGCGGCTTCCTTACTGCAGCGCCTGCATGGTAGTGACAACAGCATTTTGAAGATGATTGCTGCTAGACCGGACTGCCCCTTCCAGAGACACTGGGTGGGGACTGTCTTAGGTCTAACTAAATAAATATTTAAGTTGTAAACACTAACAATACTAACCTAATTACATAAGCACCATTGTTACTAACACTAAAATACTAACAAAGTTATGGACTGTAGTCTGAAAATAAAGGTTAATTTATTTATTTATTTATTAAAAGTAAATCAATAATAATGAAAAACACATAACATAACATTACGCCTGTATTCCCAAGGGTTAGGCAGAGGTGTACTTAATAGTTCGTAAGTCCCATGTAATAGGGGGCGAGCCTATTGCCATCAACCGGGTGCAAATCCAAACTCCGTGGCTGCTACTGAATTGGTTATGTCATAAGTTTTAATTTTTTTTTTTGTTAAAAATATATATTTTTTTACTGATAAATACCTGATTGTAAAACCCTCAGCAGCCGCGCTTACGACCACCAAACCAACGTGGCAGTCGATGATGAAAAATATCTCTCAAAAACTATACAACAAAAACAAAAACAAACACGATAATCTCCTGTTAATTAAATGAACGGATCCTGACAGTGCAGCGTGACATAAAGCTGTAATAAATACCGACTTTTTTCACAACTTTCCGCAAGAAAACGGGCATTTAGCCAGAATACTAAACTTATAATTTAATCTAGCGCTAGTAAGAGCTAGCTCGGGATTGATAGGCGGCGTCACACGTCCCCAGATTATTACTAACATTACGTTTTCTAGCCTGCTCAGTATTCAGGTTGATGCTGCATGCGTGTTAAAGCTTAGATTAGTTATATCTTTGTAAAAATGTTGCATAATTTATCATCACACTTCATCTACTTCGTGTCGCTGGTACGACAGTATTTGTATTTTGTGAGCCCAGATGTTTGCCACGGATAGATCTGAGCTCACAAATAAATAAACGTCTGTGGAAATCACGCTAATATTCACCGAAATAATAGGCCGAGGTGTACAGCACATGCAACCGCTTGCTTTTATTTAGGCATATAGTGCCAATTATCATCAGCCTATTAATTTTCCCACTGCTGGGACACAGGTCTCCTCTGTATGAGAGGGAGTATTGTATTGTATTGAGTTTTCACTTTAAGAATTTTTAGAAGCTAGTGCCAATTGCTTCGAAAAATTCTTGAAGTGAAAACTCAATACTATACGCTCAGCAGTTATCAAGGCAATTAGCAAATAAATTTAAGAAGTCACACCCCCTTAACCAGGTACCTGAAGTAATATTAGTCCCTTACATGTCCTAAAATAGTCCTAGCATGACTTCATTTGAAAAACGAAGAGATAATATAGACTTAATTTTTCTTTTTAAAATACTTCAGAGTAAAATAGACTGCCCCCAGTTGTTAAGTAAGTTTAATTATAACCTACCCCACAAATATCCGCGTCACCCTATAAAACTATTACGTCCCCCATTCCGCAAAACTGTGTCAGGATCCAACTCCCCCATCCCCAGAATTTGCAGGCTTCTTAATAATTGCGATGAATCAATAGAATTTTTTTCCACAACACTTCAGAAGTTCAAGCGCCATGCCCATCAAAACTACTCACCATAATTACTTTTTTTTTTCTTTGTCATCTTTGTCTTTACTGTGTTTCTGAAACTACCCACTGTTGTTGAAAGTGTTATTTCTGCACTACTATTGTAATTTCATTATTGATATTATTTTGTATTTTGCATGCTGTGTCTATCGCATCATATTGTACTACACTATGCTTGTATTATATTGCTGGTATTATTAGAATAAACAGTGTAACAATTGTAGATAGGCCAATAAATAAATAAATAAAAAAGCTAGGGGAGCTCGTGGCTAAATAATAACAGCCGCTCGGGTCGATATTTAGGTTAAGCCGTGCTTGCCTAGGTTGGTCTGTGGATGGGTGACTATCAATTACATACCGAGTTTCCTCCGTGCCTTGGAAAGTTCGCTAAGCCGTTGGTCCCGGCTGTCATTTGTAGATCTTTGACAGTCGTTAGATAGTCAGATGCCCAAAAATAAGTCTGACAACCAGTCTTACCAAGGGGTATCGTATTACCCGGTACTAACTGGGTTGTGGAGGTCAGATAGGCAGTCGCTCCATGTAAAATACTGGTATTCAGCTGCATCTGGTAAAACTTGAAGCCGACCCCAACATAGTTGGGATAAGGCTAAGCAGAAGATGACATGTCCTAAAAAAGCCTATAACGAATAGTGTAATAAGTAAATAGGTAGCACATTTCTTTGCCCCTACAACGGGCAGCCCGTATCGTAAAAGCAATTGATCATCCATATACCCTTTTACTTATATTGGGGACGAGGCAGCAGTTTCTATATATGTTTCTTCTATACATCAGTGACTGACAAGCTATCTTACCAAATGTTACCTAGTAACTGAGTTATGGGGGTCAAATAGGCAGTCTGACCAGTTAAATACTGGTATTCAACTGTATCTGATTTAACTGTATAGCATTTTATGCTATACTTACACTTTATATTCATCATTCATAATACTATTTATAATCGTTTTTTATTTGTGTATATGTTTACACTCAGCCAATCGATCTAAATACGATTCATTAACATAAAAATTGCTGAAATAAAATATTATTACTCATAATTGTCACACTGTCAGTTACTTTTTATTTCTCTTTTTTTGCTTAGTCTATGATGGTTACTTTTTGGTTTATATAATTTAAATTATTTTATCAATATGTTTAGCAATTGTTTTATCTCATCTGTCAATTCATTTCTTTCCCTTATTAAATTTTAATTGTACAAGTCTACTTATATCCCTTTATTTTGATAGGATTAAGTAGATTTGTTACAACTGGAAGCCAACCCCAACATAGGAAAGGCTAGATACATGCTATCAGCCACCTTCCCAGAGCTCACTTCCTTCCTCGCGTTAATGTATTTCAATCCAATCAAGCCGCCAAAATACAAGACTTCCCACAAATTGCTCAAACATTCGCCTTGTGTGTGTGATTACTGTTATAGAACTTTCTAACCCGTTTATTATTCAGTGAGAGTATAACCACAAGTTTCAGGAGGCTAGGAGTCGCTCCCAGAAATGCTCTGAGCCAAACTATGGTCATAGCAACAGTGACAAGTGATATTTTGAGTCGCTATTTGTCGATTTTTTTTGTGAGAAAAAGTCTTTGCATTTGTGACATGACAAGCCGTGTTCCCCATGGGGTTGCTATCAGTAAAAAAATGATGAGCCTTCGTACAAACATTGATACTCTGTTTTTTAAACATTCCTTTTTTCCCACTCCGTCAACTAAGGAACTCTTAATCTAAATAGACAATAATCACGGTATATCCCGTAAGTGACATTTTAAGTTTAGTTATGAACCGTGATAGCTTAAAATAGTGTTCAAATTTTATGCATCTAGACCTAGAGATTTTCAGACTGTATCGTCAGTCAGTAAATTTAAGTTTAATCAAGGCTATAATATCATGTTAGTGTGTCAGTTTACTTACAGTTAATGCAAGTAATGTCCGAAAAGGTAACTGCTACTTACCTAAGCCGTAACAGAGGTCGTCCCAACTTTGATTAATAGTTTTTTAAACTTTGTAACAGAGTCTTTTATGAATTTGAAAAATATTTTTGCTAATACTCAACTTTATTTTAAAAGTATTTTTAAATTTTTTATAAATGAATGAAAATGTACAAGTTTTCATGCGTACCTAAATAACGATAAGCTTAGAAAACATTTATGAGAAAATAAAATAAATAAATAATCTCTTTATTTCAGAATAAAATTCCATAATTATATGTTAGTTTCTATCAAGGGTGTATATAAAATATTCATCATAAGATCGCGTTTACAATCCCCAAAACTTTCATCATCATCATCATCATTTCAGCAGAAAGACTGCTGGACACGTTTCGGTCCCGTATGTAATCACTGGCAACACACACTGGTCATAGACTTTCGTCCTGAGACACTGTGTTAGGTTGGACGAGAAGATACCGCGCAACTTCCCGAACGTTGCCCAGCCGAGTCGGATTCGCCGATTGACCTCTTTCTCGAAGTTAGACCTACCTAACTGGACCGTTTGTCCCAGGTACACATAATCGTCTACAAGTTCGAGTGTACAGTCTCCGATCTTGATAGGAATAGGTGTGAGATGGGTATTCGACATGACCTTGGTTTTGTCCATGTTCACTTTAAGACCCACTCTTCCGGAAGCTCTACTGAGGTCATCGAGCACTGTACTGAGGTCTTCCATGGTCTCAGCCATGACCAGTATATCGTCGGCAAACCGAAGGTGAGTGATGTACTCGCCATTGACGTTGATGCCTAGCCCTCTCCAGTCCAGAACCTTGAAGACATCCTCCAGTGCAGCGGTGAACAGTTTCGGAGTTATAACGTCTCCCTGTCTCACCCAGTTCCCAAAACCATATAGTTATAGAATAAGTAGTCACATTTTGCATTACATTTTCCTTGTAATAAGGGGCGAGCCATCAACCAGGCACAAATTCAGACTCCGGCCATTCCTAAAAACAACCATCATCATCTGCCTAGCCTTTTCCCAACTTTGTTGGTGTCGGCTTCCAGTTTTACCGGATGCAGCTGAATACCAGTATTTTACATGGAGCGACTGCCTATCTGACCTCCACAACCCAGTTAGTACCGGGCAATACGATACCCCTTGGTAAGACTGGTTGTCAGACTTTTTGGACCTCTGACTACCTAACGACTGTCCAAGATCTAAAATGACAGCCGGGACCAACGGCTTAACGTGCTTTTCGAAGCACGGAGGTAACTCGGTATGTAATGGGCGGTCACCCATCCACAGACCAACCTAGGCAAGCACGGCTTAACCAAACGATCGACCCGAGCGGCTGTTATTATTTAGCCACGAGCTCCTCCCATTCCTAAAAACAACCATATGGATAAAATCAAAAAACCTTTGCCTCACCTGAGAAATGAACTTAAGACCTCACGAAGATCAGTAGGACCTGCAACCACTAGACCAGCGGCAATTTTTAACGTCGATTCCACAATTCTCTTATTCACCATTTGAATCAGCCAACACCGTGAAACTCTTTCCCAACAACCCTACACTTGCGTGCACACATACCTACACAGTGAGTAGGCACTCATACATGTTCCTCCCTACTCAATATTCTGCGAAGGTACACTCGCTGTCACAAGCGTATCGCCGCTAATGACGTTATTCAAATAATTACTCTGTATTCACTTCACTTTTATTGTTGACTTTAGGGTCGTTAATGAAAATAAATGTTTATTTTTGTAAGCACATTATTTTGAGGACATTTTTAGATGTGATACGTTGAGTATTGTCTGGTGGATTGTATAAAATTGAATGGCGTAGTATTTTCTCTAGAAGAATACGGTACAAACCTACATAGCTCGTACAAGTGAGAAATATTTTCAGAACTAGTATTTTACAGAACATAAAATCATTCCTGTCATCCTGAAAAACATAGATAGAGGTAGAAGCCATTTTTCGCCATTTTACTATCAAGTCTTAAGTAACTCACAACGTTCCTATTGCCATCACTAGATGCAAAAACCCAATAACACATTACCCACACTGAGAATCACACCTGGAGGTCCCTGGTTACCACTCATGAACACTCTAATCAGCGGTCGGCAACCTTTTGGCAGGCAAGGGCCACAAGGTGGCAATATAAACTTAAGGCGGGCCGCACTTGTGATATTAACCCTAGAAGCCCAATATACCTACGTATAATTGGTCATATCCCATAGAAAAAATGAAAATCGCGTTGTTAAGGTTGCACTATTCGCGGGCTCGAACTCACTAGTGCGCGTGCCCAAAAAGCACGCTGTCTCACCTGGCATCGTGCCCGACAGAATGAGCTCAGTGAGATGCAAGATAATTCATAATAAAAGACGCGCGTAAAAAAATACGAAAGGTACTTTATAAATCAAGTACAAATCAAATTGATTGAACTCTTCAATAATTGTGCTTTGTCAGTACCGACTTGTTTTGGAAATTTGACACTTCTTTTATTACTAATTTATGTCCAAAGTTGCGTTAAAATTGGCCATAAAAAGAAAAACGAATCTTTGGTAGCTCGTAACTCTTTAATGGCTTTTTATTTTACTATTCTGTTTCCACACAGACAAAATTAATAATAAGACAAAACGATATCATGTATAACTTTGGAGTTTGGATGTACAATGTCCAACAGTGGAGTAAATCCCTCCTGAAATTTCTATGGAAAAAATATCGACTAGTGTCACCTTAAGGCTGGATCCACACTATACGATCGATTGTGGTTCGTTGCATTTATTTTATTTTGATAATTATAAAATATTTAAAAAACTTATTTACGGGCCGACCGCTGCTCTAGATAATTGAGGTCACTATTTTTTTAGATGTGCTGCAAACAGTGAATGAATTTCGTTCACTCGCTGCAAACCATAAGTTTACTTCGTCAAAAATTACTTTAGAGAAACTTTATAGTGTCCCAAATTATATTACGTGTTTTATTACATACTTTCAGACAAAAAACAAGGCCACTTGTGTAATTTATGTCAACATCCAATTAATAATTTAATCTGTTCATATGAGGGCACACATCAAGAGTCCTAAACCATAAAGGATCCGTCATCGAACCCCTTGGCTATGGTATATATTACAGGAGCTAGCGGATGACGTTAAAAATACGCGAAAAGTTCTTGACTATTTTAAGAAAATACTCAATTAGTTGATGAATTGAAAAAAACGGACCGTGGTCCACACTAACCCCGGATTATAAAAACTGGGGTCATGTTAAGAGGTGTCTTTTTTAAGTCCTTTTTTCAATACTAAGCCTTTGCTTAGTACTGGGATGACGGAGGCTAACAGTAACTGAATATGAAACTTGACGGTTAATAAATGAGCGATTGGATTGGATTGGCGCTAAACGTATTTAAAACATCATGTTGGCTCTGTTTAACGTTTAAAAATTACAATCAGTTTAAAAAATATTTAAAAGATGCACATCTCTATTATTTTTTTATTAAAAACCACAGAAAAATTATCATAAACGATTCAATTCCCACTCAAAAAACAAACATGAGGGGTAAACATTTTGTCACGCGCCGCTTTCACCTTTACGCCATTTGTCATCTAAAATCGTCCCCCAACGGACGCAAAGGCCTACCAGGGTTACATAACATCGCAGAGATTTTAATTTTCAAAAAAATATCTACATAATAAACTGAGCTTCCTGGGTTGTTTGCCAAATATAAATAATGATGAATGTTGGACTGAGGGTTTTTTTTATGGAAACCGCTACGTTGTTATACTAATTTTATAGTACGTCTGTTGAATGATAATGTGTGTCCTTTTATAATCAGGCTCGTTCGCATACATACGTTGGATAAGAATATCTGCTACGAGGATGCTACGGCGTAGCGGTCGCTACGTGGTCGTAGCAGTTCGTCTATTAAGTTGATTTTATGAATCCCATTGTGAAAGTTACATGAGATGCATTTTTTAATCTTAGTTGTGGTTATTTGCCACAGTATTTTGCTACATTTATTGTAGTGTGTATGTCAATAAAATAATTAAAAAACCGAAAACCTTAACAACAACATTCAACATAATACGTTGAAAAAATACATCGAATCGCACTTAATTACGCCTCAATTAAAATAATTGAAGTAGAATAGAACTACATTAACAGGCCTACACTTCTAAATGGCTTGTTTTGTCGTCTAAAAGTTTTACCAAAACTGTTAGAAATTGATAGCATTTTGTAAACAAGTTTCATTGATATTGTTGTAACTTGTTCTGAAAATAATAATAAATTAAAGTAAAGTTATTTGTAATTACCTAGTAATTACACTGGTCTTTAATTTTAATGTATTACGTACCAACCTGAAACTTTTAATTGGTGCTTGCTTATCGCATAATTAATTTTAATGTGGCTTGCAATCATTTGCCCCAGTTGTGCTATTCTGTAAAGTTCATTTCGAATCTCAGTGAAGTGAATTAATTTTGATTCTTTCCAAATTACTTAACTTTCAATGTAGCTATTCAATACCCGCAATTACAGACACAATTAAAATAACAATGCACCGTACCCGATCGGGTACGGCTGGGGATATACAGGTGTACAAATGTTCGCGCCAGTTTTGAAAATCCATAACTATATGAGTTAGTTGACATTATGAAATGCAAATAAAAATGTTAATATACTTGTCTTATACATATTATATAATATAATGTCTGGCCAGAGCTTAAGTTACTTTAAGTAGAGTTGGTGTACGTTTCTTATGAATATTAATATGTAAACGTACACACTGAAAACGAGTTTTGGATAATAAATGTCTAGAAAAAAATAATGTTTCTGGAAGCCTTATTTTCTTTCGATTTATTACTCAAGTCGTATGACGATATACGTTTTATACACGAGCTATATTCGCATCCCTTATATTTATGCCTACCTCTAAAAAGAAAGGGACTAGTGATAAATGTCCGTACGGGGAAACACGAAAAGTTTCCACATGGGAAAAGTTGAGAGAGACTGCAATCGAAACTTTTTCACGTACGATTAAGTTCATATCATAATCGATAAGTTGTATCATAAATACATCAACATTGTGTCTATACACGGTCATGATATACGTAGCCTTTCACCAACCATGTTGGGGTCGGCTTCCAGTCTAAACGGGTGCAGCTGAATACCAATATTTAACATGGACCATGGACAAGGTCAGATAGGAAGTCGGCACTACTATCAATCATGAAAATTTGTTTTTATTTCGCAGTCTTTTCAAATCATATTTAAGTCAAAATTTATGAGTGATTTTATTTCGAGTTTTCATAAAGCTGTAGAGAATAGTACATTTTGATACAAGTGGAGAAAGTTTGTTATTGCAATCGAGGCGGAATTATAACTCCCGAGCCGTAGGCGAGGGTGTTTTTGAGCCGAGAATTGCAATAACAAATGTCCACGTGTATCAAACGACGTTTTTCAATACACTTTTGAAGAAATAAAATAAAATAACGAATAATTTTTTTGTCACGAACTATGAAACTATGATTTAAATTTTCTTTTTTTTTCGCGCTTTGGTCTCGCCAGGTTGAAAGAGAGGCAATGGTATGAAGCCGCTAGACAGCCTAATATAAAAAATAGATCTATTTTATATTTTCGAATTCAGAACACAAATAAATGTTAATTTGTGTATCAAAGTAACTATTAGTTTTAAATAATAAACACAATTTTTTTTTTTTTTTTTTAGTTAGCCCGTATTGTCCCACTCCTGAGCAAAGGCCTCCCCCCATTCCTTCCACTTCTCGCGATGGTGTGCTTCTTCTCGCCAATTTACCAAAAAGCCATCCAAGACGTCCCGCCATCTTCTCCTCGGTCTGCCACGACCCCGTCTAGCTGTCTCAGGGCTCCAGTCCTGCGATATTCGGGCCCACAGCTGTGCGGGCATCCGACAGACATGGCCTGCCCAGTCCCATTTTAGTCTCGCAGCTTTATAAGCTACGTCGGCAATTTGCGTTCTGGAGCGCAGTGTGGTGTTCCTTATCCGGTCAGTAATTTTTACATTCAGTATACTGCGCTCCATCGCTCGTTGGCAAACCTTAAGTTTGGACTTCTGGACGTTAGTCAAAGACCAAGTCTGTGCACCATATGTCAGGATGGGGAGAATACACATGTCCATAAGCTTGCGTTTTAAGGGGATGGGTAAATCGCCCTTGAATAGCTCTTTCATGGACCAGTAGCTCTTCCAGGCGTTTTCCGTGCGTCTTGCCACTTCTTTATCTTGTCTCGCCTGGAAGGAGACTACTTGGCCCAGGTAGATGTATTCTTGGACATAGTGTATTTTCTCCCCGTCTAAGTGCACGTTGATCTGTGAGCTGTTGGTCATGAGCTTAGTCTTCGACATGTTCATCTTCAGTCCAACCTCAAGGCTTGCTTTGCTAAGTTCTTGAAGCATTTTTTCTAGTTCCGCAGCTGATGAAGAGAAAAGTACAATGTCATCAGCGAAGCGTAGATTTGTTAACCTCGCCTCACCGAGACAGATACCTCTCTCTTCCCAGGCGGTCGCCAACGTTCTAAAGACTTCTTCTAGGGTACTGGTAAATAGCTTTGGAGAAAGTGGGTCGCCCTGTTTGACTCCCTTTAGGATTCTGAAATGTGGACCTAACCGTTCTAATTTTATAGCGGCTGTACTGCTGGTATAGATATTTTGTAAAAGACGTATATAGGTAGATTCTACATTTTGATTACTGAGAGCTTTAAAGATGGCAGAGTGTGTTATGCTATCGAATGCTTTCGAGTAGTCCACAAACGCAAGGTAAAGTGGGATATTAAATTCTAGGGATTTTTCTATTATCTGATTGATGGTATGCAAGTGGTCGGTGGTAGAAAGTCTAGGACGGAAGCCTGCTTGTTCAGGAGGTTGTTGTTTATCTAGGTCACCAGCGATGCGATTTTCTATAACTTTTATAAATATTTTATAGACATGGGAGATCAGACTGATGGGTCTATAATTATTTATGTCCGACTTGTCTCCCTTCTTATGCAGCAATATAATATTTGAATGGCAAAAGTTTGTGGGGAAAACACCCGAGCGAAGAATGTCATTGAACAGATTTGTGATGTGGGGAAGAAGTATTGGTTCGCCGATTTTTAGGGCTTCAGTGCTAACGCCATCTTCGCCGCAAGACCGGTTGTTCTTCATTTTACTCAGTGCAAAGTGGACTTCGCCGCCAGAAATAGGTGGAATGGTGTCTGGGCAGAAGTAGCTGGATGTGTCTGGTATTGGAGGTCTATCGGAATATAGGGATTGATAAAATGTTGTGCATATGTCTATAATTTTGTCTCTATTGACTTGTTTATTGCCGTTACTATCTTTTAGATTTGTAATCCACGATTTACTATTTTGTATTCCTTGCTTGGCTATTTTAAGGGAACGGTTCTTTTGTAATGCATTTTGTACTATTTTGTTGTTATAATTTCTAACGTCTTTTCTGATGCTACGTTTTACTTCCTTATCCTTCAATCTGTAGTTTAAATCTCTCTTCTCTGTACCCAAAGTAAGTCTCTGATCTATAAGTTGCAAAGTGTCATGTGATAATTTTTTAGTTCTATTTTTGGTTTGCTTACCAACCTTACTTGCCTTTTTTATACTATCTATAATGTCATTAAACTGTTGATTTATATCATTCTGCTCTTTAGTGTTAAGAAAATCAAAACTATTTTTGAGTTCTAAATTAAATTCTTTTTTACATGCAATAAGGGTTTCCCTATTCAATCTTCTGATTTGATTTCTAAAAAGATGTTTTCGGTGGATTTTTTCGTTTAATACTATAGTAGCCCGTAGAGGCCGGTGGTCTGAACTAAATTTGAATTGGTTAATGACTTCTATATTTTTTATCATGTGTCTGTTGGAAGTTAGTATGTAATCTATTTCATTTTTTGTTTTGGTGTTTGGAGAAATCCACGTCCAACGTCTTTGATGTTTTTTGTAGAAGAAACTATTTCCTATGCATAGCTGTTGTCCAAAGGCAAACTGGATAAGACGGGAGCCGCGTTCATTTCGGTTTCCAAGTCCGTGTGGTCCTAAGATGTTTTCGTTATCCAAGTCTTGTCTCAGTCCAATTTTTGCGTTAAAGTCCCCTAGAATAATATTCCAGGAGCTTCGGTGATCGTCGCAAGCTTTATTAAGTAGGTCATAGAAATCCTCCACTTCGTCATCGTGGTGAGAAGATGTTGGTGCATACACTTGAATTACAGTTAGTGTTTTTGTGTCTGATATTTTGAATTTTAAAACTGCTATCCGGTCCGAGTAAGAGATAAATTCAAGAATGTTATTTTTCCATTTTTTCGCAACCAAGAAGCCTATGCCATAGAGACCTCCACTTTGTCCGTTATAATAGAAAACGCTGTTTTCCCTTTCTATCGTATCTTCTCCATTTCTTCTCACCTCTGATAGACCAACTATGTCCCATTTGATGTCATTCAACGCATTTTCAATCTCAAGTAAACGATCCTCTGTTTTCAATGTTCGTGTATTGTACGTTAAAATGTGGAGAGTTTTTTTTTTTTGAACACAATTTGAATATTAAAAAAAATATTTATGCCGTAAAGACGCGTAGTGCTTTGCAAAAATTAAATTAAAACGTTCACCTCAGACTATAGGCATTGAACCAATTTGGACTAAGTATAGGTATAGTTATCTGTGGCAATTTTCATTCCTGCACACGTGCGGGAAAGTGGAAAAAATCGCACGCGTGTGAAATACATTGCATGTTGTACCTAATCGTAGTGCGTTAAGGACCAGTTTTCGAGGAAGTGTATTGAAAAATATATTTTGCAAAAATTTCTGCATTTTAAAATACAATATTACTGCTATTCCTGATCCCATGCCCTTTTAAAACTAAATCCTTATACCAACAGATCGCGTCCTACAAAGCACCTCTTTAAACTCCACCGCGTTCATAATGCCCTGGTAAATAAGAAAGAACGGCGCTTTGAAAGTAGTTTTATAATAGTTTTCTTTTAATTGAAGCGCGGATAATACGTTCTTAATTAATTCTGGCGCCTTATCTACAAACAGGCGAGCGTAAGTTGGGACGCCCTCAGACTAGGTGAAGCGCTGATCTCTAGAGTGTGGAATGATCCCCTGGTACCAGCTGGGTGAGAGTTGACGAGAATTGAGCTCAGAGACGTGCATTTGTAGAGGATAATGACCATGATGATGATTTGACCGCCACGTTTTGTGTCAGCTTATAGGATGGATACTCTTAAGATTTAATTGAGGATGTTATAGTGTAGCATGGTCCATTCGGAGCGTGAATGACATTCATTGTAAGAGGGTGCTGTTTGTAAATTAAAAACAAGGCGGCGCCGTTAGGTCTGACTACAACAACGCTCCAAAAGAAACATGCAGCACAATTTTTGTTTTCTAGACGTTGCTAAAATAAACATTCAAATTCAGTGAAAACTTACTGTCAAAGTGCTCAAAAATTACTAGAGACAACCACCATACCTATATGTAAAGGTCACTAAGCAGCTTTGCTTTGTTCCAGTTGAAATCTTGTATGTGACGACGAGTATTTTTTTACCTTCTGCTTTTGAAAAACCCTACCTGAAATTGAAATAAATGCATTCACAGAATTTGAGTAATGTTTGTCAAAATAACATAAATAATTTTAGACTGTTACCCTCAAATTAATCATTCATATAATTAAACGCTACTTCACCTCATTTTCTTCGCTTAAGAAACGTTTAAATTACACTTTCACGCCTGGAAAGCGTGTAATTTACAGAATTTCCAACACCTCCAAGTATTTAAGTATTAGCTCTCATAAATTCTGCTTGCCTGGTCTTATTTTCTGACCGGCGCGGCGGTTGGCGCGGTGGTGTACAAGACAAGTAGCTACACACGACGTGGCATCTCTTTGTTTTCTGCTATAAATAATTGCATCCTTCAGTTGTTCCCTGAGCACCGTTTTGAGAGCTCTCTTCGCCTATGAACTCGTAGTACTTTTGCACGCAGATAGGAATTAAGAGGAAATTTACTTATGCACGCATAAGTAATTTTTTTGGGAGGGTAGCGTAGTTGAAAAATAAATCCTGCTATTTAACTTCAAAAAGAAAAATATGATAATTATAGTCGTCTTAAAAAAAAAAAAAATGTAACGATATCGTAGCACTTTTTTTATCAACATCTGTTTGTAGTATTTCTAATTCATTTAGATTCCCTAAAACTTGTTAAAGAGCTACAAGTCAGCTAGATAACTAAGCTCTTTATCAAAATGTTCTCCTAGTAACATGGTAACGTTCAGACATTTCATTACTTAAGCCTCGCTCCGAGACCCAAATCAGGTCAAGAGTTATGAGAGTTATGACAATGTCTTCCATACAATGAACGCATATTCTGTAACAGGAACCCCCCTTTTCATTCATGAATGGGACGATGGATCCTTTCATGAAACGGAGGTAATGTAAGATATTGGTCAATAGAATTTCACATTCAATTGTGTTAGTTAGTAAGCAATTAATTGGTACAGTCACCAAATTAAGCGGATGAATATTTCAATGATATGAAGTTAACTTTGTAGGTTTACGTTACTGTTACTGTTTTGAGCCTACATCGTCTCACTGCTGGGCAAACACCTTTTCGCATAATTTCCAGTTCTTGCGACCCAGGGCTAAATGTGGGGTTAGGACGCCGTGGCGTCTCTCAAGCCACTCCTCAAAGAGGGGACTTATCGCCACTATTAAGTTATTATACTATTAAGTTAAGTTTGTCCTTTAAAATGTTTGTACGGAAGCCTCGGTGCGCGAGTCCGACTCGCTCTTGGCCGGTTTTTTTTAATATAACATTGTTTGATACTATCTTATCGGTAATATTAGGATTGGCATCCATCGTTTACGAGTACACGTAAAGTTGCCCGCACGCTCGATAGATGGCAGCACAGGAAAAATTAGAATTCGCTATGGTTTCGTTACCGCGCGGTGTATAAGTAGGCAGCAATTAAAAAGAAGATATACAATTTTTGAACGGGAGCTGACTGGAAGTATTCAGTCGGCTCCCTACAGAAACTGATTTATATTGTGATTTTGTGATAGTTGAAACCGGAACAGTATAATAGCATGGTAGGTACTACTAGTACTAGGTACTTGAGAATTGTCTTCGTCTAGGTGCCTACCTGCCTCAACTGCCTTTGCCTGTGTATAATAGGGTAGGGCCTGCGTGCGTGTGCGTTGTCTAAAGAAGGGTCAAGGGCTAGGACAACATCCTACATGAATGGCGCGCGGAGGCGCTACGCCAGGGGGGAAACTCCACTGCCGCGACAAATTGTCGCTCAGCGGACAGACTTCCGGCGGGATCTCATGGCGACATGGAGAGAGCGACTGTCGCAACCGCTTGCAGGGCACGCCACGACAGTGGCGATAGGCCCCATCTTTGAGGAGTGGCTTGAAAGACGCCACGGCGTCCTCACCTTCCGCCTGACGCAGGTCCTCACCGGACACGGTTGTTTCGGGAGGTTCCTGCACCGAATCGGGCGGGAGGAAACGCCCGGGTGCTTCCATTGTGTGGATCGACCGGAGGACAAGGTGGAGGTGTGCCCCGCGTGGGCGGAGCACCGCCGTGTCCTAGAAGCAGCGATTGGCGGCGGCGACCTCTCGCGTCCGGCCCTGAAGCAAGCCGGAGCGAGACAGAATGGGACGCCGTCACCTCCTTCTGCGAAGCAGTAATGCTAGAGAAGGAGGTGGCGGAACGTGAGAGGTTGAGAACCTTACAGCGTCCTGGCCGCCGCGGGAGACGCCAAGGGCGTCGGGGGCCTCCAGTGGCCCCCGACGCCACGTGATGGCTTCATTAAAGCGTTAATGTTTTCTGCAATATTTGAGATTGACTTTCCTAAATTGCTATTTTGAATTGTGGTATTGATTTCAGTAGATTTAGTCCATAAAAAGTTTTTCAAAAACTGTTTTAAGCTTTCACGGTTTATAACTTAACTTACACGTTGCAATTGTTTTGCAAGCACCATCCCGCGATCATGGCGCTTGCAACAGCATTGAAATATCGGGAGCTCAGAATAATTCAAAATCACGGAAGATATCCCGTAAGTGACAGTGTAAGTTTATAAAAAGTTTTTATCTTGAATATTTTCATGTCATAAAGTAAAGTATAGCATTTACATATCGCTGCGTCCAAATGAATACCCTACAGTCTGATGAATGATTATGAATATATCAATATCAATGAAAACCAGGCAAGTTTTACGCGTAACAGTTGGTGTTTCAGGAAGTGACTTTACTAGTTTAAGACCGAATTACAAAACTATATCGTTACTATTCACATCAATGATGATAGTGACAGCTGCTGTTGAGCGCAGTGTCTCCTCAGATGTATTCTTTATTGATGTGAAACATCTACAGGCGCGGATAAAACAAAATAAATAAATGAAAAAGCGTGGCGAGCGTGGCGATCGAACCCGGCCATTAGCAACCTGTTGAAGCAGCATAAGATCTACATATTCGCCATAGTTTACAATAAGCCAGTTGGTCTCGGGGCACAGAGCGCTATGTTACAATCTGAATTCGTGTTCGATTTCAGTATAAGAATTTTCTTTTTGTGAATCGAGTCATTTTGTTTTCATTTTCTTTAATTTATTTTATGTTTGTTTTTTTATATTGACTTTTTTATTACTTTTACATTACATTATACTTATGAAAGAATACACTCTCCTCTATCGACAGCTAATCATATCTGCCACTTGATCATAGTCCTTTAACCCTTTAGTCCCCAGCCGTGCCCAATTGGGCAATCGAAGTGTTAAGATGAAACATGTAACAACTCTTAATTTAATTTCGTAAATGACTCGTACCTACATCCTAATTCACATAGAGCACATGGGTTCCTCCCACAGTGGGTCACGTAACTGCGGAACCTTTGATAAACTAATGATGACGTGACGCCTACGGTCACATGGCTAACGTTGTTGATCCCTAAAAAAGGTTTATTATTTTTTTAGTGGACTGATTGTACTAGGGACGGTCGAATAAGCTATTTGGTTTACATTTTACAATGTAATTTGTGGGTAAAACTGTAAATCAAATAGCTTGTTCGACTGTACATGGAACTTGTATGACATATGATATGAGGGTGCACTTACAATTAGGAGTTTTCTTTTTAGCTCTTCCCTAGTCGCTGGATAGATGGCGCTAGGAGTTAGTATGATAATGCACGGAACGGAACCTAAAAAAACTTATTTTAACAAAGGGCGAGAAAACTAGGTTATATTCGGAAGGTGAGGCAAATGAAAGTGTTAGTCAACGAGAGTATGTGACGTGCCACAATGTTTTTTTTCAAGCGTTTTGGCTTTGGCACCAACTATCATAGTAAGTTCAACACCATCTATAGAGTTCTTGGAAACTAAGCTTTTTTTAACACCTAAAAAGAAAACCTCTCATTCTGCCTTCTTTTATAGACACTACAGTAACCAGTCAATTGCTTGTAATAAACCATTTATGATTACCAAACCTAACTGACAAATATATTACCAAACAATTTTCGAAATTACCCCTTAAAACAAAATCAGCTAGTTAATCAAGATAACTAATTATTTACGTTATCTAAATTTCATATATTTGACAAGCGATTAAATCAGCAGTTTCTTAAGTGAAAAATAAAATGACATTTTAGTAAAGAAAGATTGATGTAATATTAAAGTTTTTCAGTTTAGCACACATCAATCTACTTTTCATTTATCTACTATCAATCATCCTAACTCGCTACATTTTTGGTAAGCTCCGTGCAAATAGTATAATACTCAACAAAATATAAAAATAACAGTGTAGCTGTTGCAAAATTGCCTTCTCTTTAAAATATTCTGGCGTGACTTTATATTATGAATTCTAAACTTCACGTATAGGTCTAAAGCCGCTGAGTAATCTTCATACAAAACCTGATAAGAAATCATTCCGCAAATTTTAATTTCTGAAACAGTCCCTCGGGCTTTACTGATCTAAAGATCCGCTATTTTTCAAAAGAATAAACAAAATCATTCTAGCTCCATGAATCTTTTATCCCAAACTGAACGTAGACTACAAACATTAAAAAACAAATATATTTAGGGTTTAGGTCTCCAACACTATATATGATTATTTTATTACTTTTTCTTTTATTTACTTTAGCTCACAAGGAGGAGGAGGAGATCGTGGCTAAATAATAACAGCCGCTCGGGTCGATCTTTAGGTTGAGCCGTGCTTGCCTAGGTTGGTCAGTGGATGGGTGACCAGTCTTACATACCGAGTTTCCTCCGTGCCTCGGAAAGCACGTTAAGCTGTTGGTTCCGGCTGCCATTTGTCCATCTTTAACAGTCGTTACATGTAGTCAGTGGCCCAACAAGTCTGACAACCAGTCTTACCAAATGGTATCGTATTACCCAGTACTAACTGGGTTGTGGAGGTCAGATAGGCAGTCGCTCCATGTAAAATACTGATATTCAGCTGCATCCGGTTACACTGGAAGCCGACCCCAACATAGTTGGAAAAAGGCTAGACAGATGATACTTTAGCTCACAAGGATGTCTTACTTTGTATCTTATTTCTCGAAAATATAAATATTTACCTTGATATTGAGATCATAAACCTTTTAAAAGTTTAAAAAAAGTTAAGTAAGTCCATACCTATGTTACCTCTTCCTAAGAAAAATAACTTTACCACGGAAACCTTAATAAGAACCAGAAATATTTTATGTTCAGAAAGTTTTTCTGTACTTAAGAATAAATCGAAGAAATTCGCGCAGTAACATAAAGTTTTATGAAACATTCTCTTAAATGTAAGTCGATTTATCAATATACGTTGCGTTATTTTACTACAATGTCATACTCATAACCGATGTATGTAGTAGTGATGTTACTTTGATAAAGTTTTTTTTGTGTTTTTAGGGTTCCGTACCCGAAGGGTAAAAACGGAACCCTATTACTAAGACTTCGCTGTCTGTCCGTCTGTCCGTCTGTCTGTCACCAGGCTGTATCTCATGAACCGTGACAGCTAGACAGTTGAAATTTTCACAGATGATGTATTTCTGTTGCCGCTATAACAACAAATATTAAAAACAGAATAAAATTAATATTTAAGGGGGGCTCCCATACAACAAACGTGATTTTTTTATAATAATTGGTACGGAACCCTTCGTGCGCGAGTCCGACTCGCACTTGGCCGGTTTTCCTATTTTGCTTGCTGTAACCAAATATTATTTATCAGGACAGGTATGCCTAATTGAGCCATAAGCAGTAAGCTAGTGGTGCGACCGTATGGAACTACCAAGTCATAGGTTTCGTATTCGAAATTTTAAACCCAAGACTCCCATCTCTCATTTTTTGGATTCATGTGCGCATTGTATAATTATCACTTTGGTGAAGGAAAACATCGTGAGGAAACCAAACCAGCATAACTAAGAGATATTTTTCGACGGCATGCAAAACCAAGTAAGAGGTCCATGTGCAGGGCCGCGGGCCTGTAGACGGTGGGCTATGTCTTATGACGACAGGCCGTGTCGACGGCGCGTTCTTGTTCCACGCGCGCCTCAAAGAGAGTCAGCAAAAGCAAGGACCGATGCCTGCCGGGGTTGCGGGACTGTTCGAAAGAGATACCGCGGCCCGGAACACAAAGGGCGATGAAGGAACATGGATGGGTTTTAGTAAGTAAAAATCTGACACTCCCTCCTGCTCCGCCCAGATCGGGAGGAGTTATGTGATGATTTCCCATCCGAAAAAAAGGCCCATGGGCAGTATAAAAACTCTGACAACAGCTGGTTAGCCACTAACTACACGGAAAAAAAACAGATATACCAAGTGTGCAGAGAGACATTTATGCCCGTAAACTACATTTTTTACACTAAAACTAAAAGTCGTCTCCCAGTAACAATGATGTCTCTACGTATATAAATGTTTCTTAATTTAATGCTGATGTGTGTAAAAAAACGGCTATATAATAAAAAAATAAAGTATGGCATAGTGCTACAAACTTTGAAGATTCAGACCTAGTGAGAGACTGACGTTGTTACAGGATTATATAAAGCCCGCAAGCATTTTAATACTATTTAGTTACTGGTATATTAATTTCCTCATTTTCAGTAATATTTACATTATTTACATACTAACTCTATAATATAAATACTAGTTACTTAGTTCCCGTAAATATTATATCGAGATGACGTCGTTACACGTAGTAGTTTTTTTAACCCTAGATAGCTAACGTTCGTCAAAATGACGAGCATCTGATAAATATCTTCGTCTGCCTTTCTCATCGTTTAACCTACACACTCGCGGTTTCGTGCCAACTTAGGGTCCGCTAGATTGTGTCGCGTGGTGATTGCGTTTAGCCGGTAAGTACTTTTGTTTTTGAGATACCTACTGCGTACTCGTCATTTTGACGAATGGTTAGCTTATGCGTAACTTTTAGCTTACGTGCTTTGAGTTGATTTTTGCTTTGTTTTTTTTTTTAATTATTTCATTGACAGTGAAGAATGTTTGCGAGTTTGATCACAGTTGACGACATAGTACGGGCGTTAGATGATGAAGATTATGTCAACACAAATGGTCTTTCTGATAGTGAAAATGAGGATGGTTTGTTGGCTGATGACGTTGAAAGTGACTTCAGTAAGTCCACCTTTAGATATTGAAGAGGAACAAGTAAGGTCACCTTCCGATGTTCGTCCTCTCAGTGAGGATTTATCATCTGCTTCCAACAGCATTATCCACTTGCCTCGACCTAATAGTCGTGGCAAAAATCGTCATGTGTGGGCAACTCACAAAGGACATACTATTTACCGAACTTCTGTGATGTATTGGTGTCTGGAGGTAAAGCACTGGCACGAAGGAGCTATATGAAACAACTGCATGAAAAAAGGCTAAAACGTCGACTCGAAATACCAACAATACCTCGTAGAATGAAAGACAAAATGAGAGACGTCTTGGGTTTGAACCATGAGGATCGTGCTGAAGGTCAAGGTCAAAACCTTGAGCAATTTGGTTCTGGAAGTAGTCTTCTGATACTTGAAAATGCCTCAACAAGGAAAAGCAAAAGCGGCAGTTTGTGTTCCTATAAAAAAGGCGCATGAACAAGAATCACTGCAATAGTTGCAGACTTCCATTTGTGGCGAACATACGGTTGACTTTTGCCCAACTTGTGCCAAAAAAATGTAAGTCATTTCATACTCACGATTAATTTTAATCTTTTTTCTTTATCATACTAAAAATAAAAATAGACATTTCTAAACAATACTTCCAAATTTAGTCATTGTAAGATTTAGTCCCCTATTGATCTCAATTAAACATGTGCCATTTAAGATTTGTGATTTAGTACTTAAAAGTTAAATAAATATTCGTTTTTGTTATAATTATCTTTAATTTACATCCCATATTTCCTATTAATTTATGAAACTTGATTAAAATAACAATTTTTTAAAATAAAAAGACACGTTTAAAAATGGTCGTCAAAAAGTCGAATGGTTAGCTTATCATAGAAGTTCAGGAACGTTAGCTATCTAGGGTTAAGGGAATCAAATGCCTTGGCTCTACAATCTCCAGTCAACTGAACAATTCTTCAAGCCTTCAATAACAATGAGAGAAGGAAGATAGTCCAATCCTAAATATACATGACTTAAAAAGACCACATCCGCTTCACACCATTTCTCGTACTAAACATCTTCAAACAAAACAGAACAGTTACTGTAAATTATCATGTCTACAAAGCTCTATCTTGTCCATTGTTTATCTTAGGATCAAACTCATTTGTCTCTCGCGTCGCCTGCTACCCTGGTAGCATACTACCCCGCTACCCGTTAAATCTTTAAATAATACCCGCCAGACGTATGTGAATGGGTAGGCAAAAAACTTTTTCCAGGGGATTGTGAATTACCATGAGATTCGAATTAGGGATCTCCTATTTGACTTTATACCTATTGAGGATACTAAAAAGACGTTTCTAGGTCATTTACGGACATGTATTGAACCTATGTCAATGTTGATAGCAATTTGATTGCTTTTATTTGTATTTTTAATTGTTATTTTGCCATCATAGTAAACCAAATCTAGAAGTATATAGTAATTGTGACGTACCCATAAAATTTTGTTAAGTATTATTGCACTGGCTAGAAAACTGTTTAACTATCAAGGAAGCACTACAACTTAGCTTCAAGTATCTAATACTATTTTCTTAGTAAATGGTAGTCTAATGCTAGCAGGCAATGTACTAGAAACTTGAGCACTTCTTTAGAGTAGAAATGGCTATAGTAAGTGATCCTCACAGTGGTCGGAAGTATCAGAACTAACTAGATAAAAAAAAAACTTTACACAGTATAAGAATACAAACCACCACCAGTACCACCCGATGGAATTATCTGTCGGCAAAAATAACATAAATGTACTTCCTTACAAAGGGTGTTTATTCTGAACGGTCCGCTGTCAAACTTTCGTCCCCTAATAAACCTCAAGAGGGGTAATTAAAATAAAATCCTTCCTTGTTGCTGACACTCGTATTATACTATACTCTTGTGCAAAATCCCATGCTTTAATAGACCCAGAGGTAAAGCCTGTACGGTGTCTATAAGTGTATTTAGAAATTTATGCACCCTACGTCGGTGTAGCCACGCATTGGAGTTTACGCACAGGATTCGCCGAAAAAAATGAACGTGACGGGTGCATAATCGTACGACGATACCCGACCGGCGCGGCGGTGACCAAAAAAACCTTAATTAATCAACAAACCTAATACGTTAAAATCAACTAGCCGAATGAAATAAAAACAAACATTCGTTACCAATGCAGTCACCAACACAATAAAAGTATCTGACTCTATATCATATAAATCAGCTCCATTCAAATTGTCGAATGAAAATTGAATACTAAGCAAGTCTAACTGCTTCAATACGCAAGCCAAGAGCCAAATTAAACTTTGTCAGGGAAAACCTGCATTGCTAAGCTGCATTTGCAGTTGGTACTACTTACCAAAGATTAAGCAAATTTATAGAAGCGAAACTTCTGCTCTTAAAACACACAGTAGCTAGTTTTGAAGCCTCTACTTAATAGTAAAGATTGTATCCTCACTTGCACCCGACAACGATACGACGATAGGCCCTCAACAACAGTATGAAGTATTTCATAAGTACCTATAACGACTGAAAAACAAAAACCGAATTTTAAGTTGAAGTAGTTTTGATTTTAGTTGCTTTGTACATTCGTATGTGTTTGCAATCGTAAGTAGATGACAATGAAGTTAACTTGTAGAAGAAAATAATTTTGACAAGGTGCAGAATTAGATTCTGTTTTAACCATCGTAAGACTAACTATTGAGTAACGCGTATTGGTTATAATTAAAGAAAACATACTTGCCCAAAATTAATTAGTATAAGTGCAGGAAAATGATGATACTTGCCCAAAATATAATTAATTATACTTTTACGAGTAAATCTTTGACTTTTTCCACAAATAAAAAGCTCAGTAATTGAAATGAAGCCATGTTAATGTAACGTGCTTATTTATAGGGAAATGTCAAATGGAATGGTTCATATTAAAAATCAATGTGAGCAGTTTCGACGGATGGGGTGCTATTACATTCTAACGTTAGCAATTTGTCTAAATCGGTTCAGCCGTTTAGATGATGTGAAGCAGTAATGTGTCGGTTCTATACAGTGTTCGGTATGTACAGTGAAGGCATATCTTACTTGAATATGGGAGTGAAAATGTTGTTATTACAGAACATTCACGTTCAATTTTGAGATAAAGCAAAAAAACAAGCATAAAGTTAGCTGAGTTCGTAGAAAAGAATGGAAAACACATAAATACAGAAAATATTTTAATTTATAATTTTATTTGCCCACGTTTTTTTTATGTGATTATCGATCAAAACAGAAATCTAAAGCAGAGGTAACATTTTTTTCTTCAAGTTAATAAATACATTTTTCTAAGTTCAGTTCTACATAATATTATTATTTTCATTTCAAATCTCTCACGTCCATTCAATTAAACTAGGACTTCATAATTGCATAGCTCTTCAAAATTTAAATGGCCCGATAAAGTCGTCCACTGCTCAAGAGCTATCATTCTCACTGCTGACACCGCAATCTTCAGCGGGACAGTTTTTTCCAAACACTATTAAATTATATTCTCAATTTTATGAAGGCGGTATGTACAAGTAACATGAGATAAAACAAGACAGAATGTCCACTCCGTACAAACTACTTACTTAACTTAATTTAGGCTATTCCTATCTTTTTCTCTCTAATAAAACGAGAAAAAGACGGACGTAATTTAGAGCTGTCAAATTTAATTGAAACTAATATTTTCATACAAATGAAGAGTGCACGTAAAAACATGTCGACTAAAAAAACGGTAAAGCGCAAGGCATAAACTAGTTTGACACCTTAACTTAGTTCAAAGCTATAGCCGTCTTTTTTTCGCACTGCCTTTTAGTAAAAGAGAGCAATAGCCTAATTTAAGTTTAGTTTGTGCACAACAGAATCGACACCACTACTGTATTCGCGGCTTCTTGGTGAATTAAGGAGTTTTTCTTCAGGAATAGTATTTCTCAATAAAAGCAATAAAGTTTAGATTTGTGGTCGGTTGATGGTTATAGTATCGCCCCTAAATGTGCCTAAATGTAGTATTAGTCCTCTGCAAACTCTTCGAAGTTACGATGACATCGAATTAATTACTTTATTTATATAACACATGAACGATCATCGCATTCAACAACAACATCCATTTATTTTCAAGCAACTTTGGCCCATAGATTACCTTACAGACTAACATACATATTTTATATTATATAATAAAATACAAACTGTGTTATTATATAAATAGAACATATAAACTTAAATAAAATAATTAAAATTATGTTAGTAACAAGTCACTTATAGTTACATCAACTCCATCGACTACGAGGGCGCGTAGAGCGTCATGCTCTAGGTCAGACTTCCGCGTTTGACGCACATTGCTGAAACAACATGGCAATAACAGACCACTGCGCTGACATACTTACCATCGATTTTATTTATTGTAAGCACATTAGTCGCTAGGTGCAAATATCGAATATTACAAGAGCGCCTCGAATGTGTTTTTGCAACCTATAATAAATTCTGCTGACGCAAATTTTCGAGTACCAATATTATGTGTTTAGTTTTAAGTTATTAGAGTTTAAGTTAATCCAAATAATTTTGTCACGTAATGTTAAATATTATATAAAGAAATAACTTCTGTCCTACATACAGCATATTGCTAGAGCTCCTGCAGCCTGTGATACAGGATTATCCTAGTACAGGCATCATACATCATTATACCTGCATTGTTAGTTTTTAGATTCATAATGTATTTTATTTACCTTTTAAGATTCTGAATAAAGATTTTATTATTATTATTATTATTACTTGTGCACTATGTCACTGATTCATTCATAGGTTGACAACGATTACCGAATCGACAAGTACATAATGAAGAACTCTAAGATAAAATAGCATTTGTTACCTAGTTTTAATGTAAATACTATGGATGGTTGCTCTTCCTATTGAGCAATAAAAAAACTAGCCAAGAGAGAGGTAAACTCGCGTGGAGAGGTTCTGTACAGTGCCAAAGTCTTATATTGAGTTTACCACATTTTTTTTTGAATTGATAGAATTTTTAGAGATTTTCTTGTATTCTACAAGCAATGAACTATATTTTGTATTTTTTTTCAAAATTGTAGGCGCAGTAGTTTCGGAGATCAGGGGGAAATGGTCAATTTTCGTCTTCTTTCATGAATAAAATCAAAACTATTTATTTAACAATAATAACAAAATTTGAGATCCTCATAACGACCCCTTTCATTTGATATATGACACAGTAAGGTTTGCAAAACATTTTTTTTTATTTCGTAATTGGTCCCCCGAAAATGACCCTCATTTAAATAAAATATTTATTCACTTTGCACATCTGTATTTGGGTCATAGGATTACACCATCCTACCAAATTTCACCTGATTTGCTCCAGTAGATTCGGAGCAAATTGTCTGTGACAGACAGACGCACGAGTGATCCTTTAACGGTTCCGTTTTTTTTTACTTTTTTTAACGGAACCCTAAAAACCATCTTATTAGTAGTCAAAACTGTAAAGAATATACAAACATCCAGAAACGTGCAACTAAATCCCCAATAGATGTTTTTTGTATCACTCTGAACAAAGCGTATTAACATCAGAAATAGCAAAGTGAATTTTTATTTTTTAATCTATTAATAATACGAAGTTAGAAGCATTTGAAACTGCGGATTAGACAGAGATCCGATACAGCGAATGACGTCATTCGCTGCATCGACGTTCAAGATCCATACTAAATTCCGTTTATCTAGAAAGAGATAGAAACAAAAATTTAAATAAAACTTTTGTGTTGTTTGGCCGATTTATGTCTTGTTTTCGCTTTTTGTCATTATTTTTATAGTACATTCTGTATCGAAATAAAAAAAAAGAAAATTTATGCATATTATTCCAACAACAGCTTCACATGAGCCTTCTATTCTCTTCTTTCTTCTTCTATTCTTCTGTCTGTTTGATGACATCACAGTGCCAACTTGATTATCCCTGCTACCTAATGAGGTACTTAATCTCGGTCCTCTTGGCAATGCTCCTACTGTTTCCACCGGAATTCCAGTGTTTTTGCAACTATTTTATCATTCACTCGTGTCGTATAATAGGGCTCTTGTGTTATTTGCCGCAAATTAGTTATGTGAGTTTTATGCTTAAATGCTTTATGTGAAGAATAATAATATTCGTATAAAAATAGAACCAGTTTTTAATGATATACAGGGTTAGTTTTCTAAAATCAAGATCTAGATAACAAACCAAAAGTGCATTTTAAATATTATTGTCGAAAAATATAAAATAAAATTCATTTGCATTCATTTGAAAATGTCCTAAATAATAAACCTAGTGGAAATCAATGCACTTGTGTGCATGCACCGCTAAATTGATGTGTGTGCTAACTGCTACCTATCTAGGTTGTTGAACTGAATTGTGCTGTAGCAATATCAACACGTTCGCTTTTTAGTGGAGGACATGAATGAAATTTTATTTAAAAAATGTTGCTTTTTTTTTCATTATATCGAAAATATTATCGATTCTAAACCATCTCTGAAAATTTTGCCTGTCATTGAAAACGAAACCTGTATATAGGAAAAAGGATTGAGAACAATGATAACGCTTGCTTACTACGTGCTGACGATTCTAGAGTACTATCTTCAGTCGTATACACACATAAATGTCCATTATCCTATCCCTTTTTCCCATAAGGCTAGGCAGACACTACCGACCGCCAAATCACACATGCTTTAATACTCATTTTGCTTCGTACTCACTCATAACTCTGCTCCTAACGCTAACGCCCGCCATGTGCTAGTATTCGCTGGTATAATTTATCCTGCGTTTTTCACGAGAATTGAGACAAAATCCCAGTACCCAATAAATCTACAGAATCCTTTTGAAAGAAACCAGGCCTACTTGTGGACAAAAAATAATATTCCCGACACCAAACCACCCAATAACACGAACTTCCAAAGAGCTCAAACGGAAGAGTAAAACATTTTTTTAGACTGACTCGAATGAGAAATCTTTCGCCATTATTCTTCACAAATCACATTTATGAATGACGTAACAATAAAAGTTACAGAGAGTGCTATAAAAGGAGAAAAGACCCAATGATTCAAGTTAGCTAGAATGTATAGTTAATTTCTTTTACTTTATTCTCCAGGGAATAATCATGTCCTTTTGACGTTAAAGAATGTTCTGGACATTAGGAATCGGAGCCATTTAGGGACTACCTAAGGTTGCGGACACATGGACAGCGGGTAATTCTGCACGTGTATCATTCATTGCAGCACCAGAGACTAAAATTAACGCGCGGTTCACAGGAAGCGCTTTGCTTTCACGTTTATTACATGTACTTCAATCAAAGTAGCTTCCTACAGGAGTCTGTGTTCCTGGTAATTACAATCTAGGATCAAGGCGTTAGATAATTAACTTACAAGCGTGTTACGCTAACTACGTTGTCACTTAGTGCAAAATGCACACAGGAAATTGAACGGATCAACCCAATATTAACTACGTTCAAAAGCCTACAGTGATGCCTATATTCTACAACAATGATGACATTGACAGATCTCGAATTCGGTTTATTTGTGCCTTTGCCTGGTGCCTTTCATGTTAAAATCAACGCAAGCTAATTTCAAACCAAAATAAAATATGACGATGCTTAATATAACAAACATTCGCCCCCTAGACACAAAATGTTAGAACCTTCGGCGCACATACATGTGTACGCAACCTAAGGGAACATTACACAAGGCCGTCCTTACAACACATCCATCATGATGAGGACAGCACTCGGCCCGTATCCCGCCGAAAAAATATTGATAATGTCTCCCGAGACCCGATCGCAGTGTCAAGGACATATGACGCCCTAGTACTCAACAACGAAATTGGATAAACTGACCGTAGGATGTTTGGAGATTTTAACATAAGTCGGAATTTTTGTTGCCATGCCAACATTGGAAACGTAAAAGACATACTTTACGACAATGCTTTATGATCATAAAGTTTCAATTAAGACAAATCTACAAAAATGTAATTTCCAAAGTAAAACAGACTCAAAGCTGTGCCAAATTGCATTGTGCTCCTAAAGCGGAATACACTTGAAAACTGTTACCGCTGCCGAAAAGTTTGGATTAAAATATATCTCCTGAACTTTCTTAACTCCTAGTCATTGTTTGGACCGCCTGTAGCTGTTACAGCTATTTATTCTCGTTGTTGATAGTGAACTCACTTAGCTAGCTGCTAAAGTAACCACATTCAATTTATAGTTCATACAGCTAGAGATATCTAGAGTAGCTATCAGATTTGCGAATAAAACTAATTAAGTAGCCTAAAACATGAAGTCGAAATAATAACTGAAATAATATTAACCTGCAACGAAATTGAAGAATACTCTGTATATTTATTTTGTGTAGATTAATATATGGCGCTACTACACACGACAAAAACATAAAGCATTTAAAAACAAACACTAATACTTGAAGAACCTAAGCTGAGATCAAGCGTGAAGTAGCTTTTCTCGTTTATTTAGCCAAAACGGGGCTTCATAGTAAATAGACTTGGCCCGCATTGATATTCCCTCCGTCCATCTAAGCAATAACTCAAAATGAAGGACGAGAAATATTACAGAATGTCCCAAAAAGTCTCATAGGCCGAAATTGTAAGCGCCGAGGACGAATCACATTTAGGCATTCTTACTCATAAACGTAATTTCTACGGAACATACCAATAAAAAGTTTATAAGATGGCCGCTATATACTTAACTTTTATATAATTAACTATATTATGTTGGAAATGTTTATTTAATTAATTTTCCCTGTAATATTGGCGGGTAAGTCCAATACACGGAAGCAACTCAAATTAATTTAGTAAATAAAGATTGACTTGAAAAGTTATTAAGAGTATGTTATTTTTAGTAAATACGGAAATTTAGAGAAAAATTACTTTATGTTTCGTCAAATTACTTTATACTTCGTATGTCGTCAGGATTAAAAAAACCTTTTTGCAAAAAATAAAACCGACTTCAAAAACACAAAAAAGTGAAAAATAAACTCTGGGTTTCTGAGTCGGTGACAGTTGTTTGTTTGATTCAGTTTTTTTACCACCGGCTTTTGAAGCCAACGTTTTTATTTTCGGCTTTATTTTTTGCAAAAAAGTTTTTTTTTTTTCCATTTTTAGGGAACTCTTCAAAAATAGACGGCAAATATGTCGTAATTGCTGCAAATGCTTGGATGTTTATTGTTTACATAACAACATGACGCAACATCACGCCATCAGGACAGATTTGCCGTCTAGTTTGAAGAGTACCCTTATTTATATCTCCGAAGATCAGCTTCATATCTTCACCAAACTGTAATGGTACCACCACGAAATAATATTCTTCCAAACAAAAACAGAATCATCAAAATCGGTTCACAATCGAAGATATCGACAACAAAACACAAAAAAAAACAACAAAAAAACATACACACAAAAAAAAACATTCGAAAGAAATGATAACCTCCTCTTTTTGGAAGTCGGTTATAAATAACTGTACCCCACGTTTAGCCGTATACTTGTTCCAACAAATTTTTTAACCAATTTGTCAAAAATGTCGTGTGTCAAACATGTTCCGTACACAGTATTGACATTGTTTCCAACATGTATTGTTAACTGTTTTGTTCTCCATTTTGAGAAGCTTGAATTTTGTAACATAGAGTCTTTTCCACCTTTTTTAAGTTTACCGAAAACATAAATGAAATCAGTAGTCACAAAATGCCACCTTTTTTAAGTTTACCGAAAACATAAATGAAATCAGTAGTCACAAAATGTAGAAAGCATCTTTTATACCTTGATGTAGACCAGCCTTTCCCAAAGTGGGCGATAACGCCCCCTAGTGGGCGCTGGAGGCCTAAAGGGGGGCAGTAAGAGACCCAGAAAAAAAATTGGGGCTCAGGAGGCGATTTGTTATTTCATTTAGGAGGCCTCTTAGACACCGACTGAGCTCTCGACTCTCGACTACAACTTGTGAACATCAACTAAGTAATATTAATTAAGAGATCGAGATCGAGAGAAGAATCGATTATGTTTGTCTTATTTTGAATAAAAGATACTCTGTCTGAATACTATAAAGTTGCGTTTCAATAATCATTCTCATTGGCAGGTATGCAGCCCGTAAGAGTTAACTTGACCTGACTAGACTGAGCGCCGTTGTGTACTACCTACTGCGCTCAGGTCTCAAGTTAACTCTTGCGGGTTATAGTAAAAGTCTCGTTTAGAACTCAAACTCAAAGTCAAAGCATTTATTTCAATTAGACCATTACGGCACTTTTGAAAGTCAAAAATACAAAAAAGAAAATCAAAGCTACAGTCCCAGTCACAAGGCATAATAACTTGAGAAAGTACTGTAGTTGCCCATTTCCTAGCGTAGATCTCTATGGAGAAGAACGGGCAAGAAACTCCATGGACACTCTTTTAAAATCAAAATATTGTTACAAAATCTTGGTTACATCATTAATTTTGAGATTATACATATATGTGAGAACGATGTAGAAAGACGTGCACACAAAGAGCATCCAAAGTAAAAGATTAGATCAAAAATTTATGAATAAAGTAATTAAAATGAACCTTGGCAGCTAAGAGATGACCAGTCCCAAAACACGACAACAAGAACGAATGTTTAATCTCCGCTTATAAATAATTAATTTATTTTGAAGATATAGTGGTTTATAAGTAGGTAGGTGAAAAAATGGGGGCGCTAAAAAATAATTTATTCTCAAAGTGGGCAGTAGACAAAATAAGTTTAGGAACCACTGATGTAGACGGTGAATAAAATATCACAGAACTCTTTAAAAGCTTTATTACTCCCAAATGTACAGTTATTTAACGCTGAACATCCAAAATTACCATTAAGCTAGTACGAAACGAGCATACTAAAGCAAACAGCAGTAACATGAGAACTACAATTTAAGAGAATTCGAATGCATTTGTTTTTAGTTCGTTAATGAACTAGCTCGGTTGGAAATGGAATGAATTTGTACCAAATAGTGCTTGTGTTACGAACCGAGACTAGTGGAATGAAGAGATGTTTGGTAATGTTATAACACTGTTTTAAGCTTGAACGGTTTATGACCAACTTACAAAATCAAAATCAAAAATCAAAATCAAACCATTTATTTCAAGTAGGCATGACATCAGGCACTTTTGAATTGTCGAAACAAAGATGAAAACTAAATGTAGCTACACTGTCGCTTACGGGATATCTTCTGTGATTTTGGAGTATTGTGAGCACCCGATATTGATGATATTGATGATCTTGCGATCATGGCGCTTGCATCAAAATATCGGGAGCGAATTGCCTAGAATCGTCATTTATTGATAAAACATCTAAAAGGTCCAACTTTGAAAACATTTCTAAAGAGTAGTTGTCAAAATACATAAAAACACAATAAATATATACAAAATACATTGTGACTTTACTATGTAACATGCAGTGGCTTAAAAGGCTCTTCAGAAAAATCCTTTGTCATATGCAATAAAACAGATAAAAGCTTGCTGCAGTCAAACGACCTAAATCACACGTTCGGCGGAATTAAAAGGACTTGTGTCCAATTCAACCTCTTTCGATTCGTAGTCCTTTTCAATAAAAGTCGCTAACAATAATTCAAAAAAAGTTTCACTTGTTTGAGTTTAAAATAAAGAAACAAAATAAACAGCCAAGTGCAAGTCGGACTCGCGCATGAAGGGTTTTGTACCATCGTAGTAGGGGAGCCCCCTTTAATTTTTATGTTAGTATTAGTTGTTATTGCGGCAACAGAAATACACGTTCTGTAAAAATGTCAACTGTCTACCTATTAGGGATCATGAGATACAGCTAAGAAAGAAAGAAAGAAAAAGCATTTATTAGCCCGCACAGGACAATACACATAAAATAAAAAATGGTGAAATTAACAGTGCACTAAGACAGACAACAGCTGACAGCTGGTAGATAGACGGACAGACGGACGGACGGACGGACAGTGGAGGCTTAGTGATAGGGTCCCGTTGATTACCCCTAACAAACAAAAAGCATTAATTTACTTACATGGTTTTAACATGTGGAAATAATACATTTTGATGCGATGATGAATGATCACGAGTATCAAACGACGGTTTTCAACACACTTGTGAAACAAAAAACATAAAATCTAAAAATAACGTTCCATTTTTGTCAATCATTTGAAATTAAATGCAGAATGTTGTCTTAAATACGTTTAGCATTAGTTGTATTTTAATTATTTGCTGTGCAGTCGGTTTTAGACTTACAACTTGATTTAGTCAACTCCAATAAAATAAAACTTATCAATATGCCGGTCGTATCGTTAGTCAGTCAAGGCCCATTGGTCTTATACCCAAGGTAGGTTCTTATGTTGATCAGACATTAGTAGCCCTGTTCCAACCAATTACAGGACTCCTCCCTTCCATGCTATGTTTCCCTGGTATATGTGAGTGTCGTCGTTGCGAAATACGAAAGTTAATACTTAGTAATAAAAGTGGTACACTTTTAAGTACTAGACCGACCGTGAAGCGTCAATCGTCACTTTCAGAGTGTCGACTCCAATAGAATACACGAACTCAATCCAACTTTTATATTGAATTTTTAATAACGAACTTTGAAGGCTCCGCGTTGCGAATCGCGATGGCGAAATATGAAACTGAATATTTTAATTCTTTGATCGTGTTAAATGAGATTCTACGTGTTTGGGAAACGTTATTTTAATATTTTTTTGACAACTTTGTTAGGTGTTAATTGATAAATAGAATTATCTTAATGTTTTCGATGGAATTAAATAATATTTTGATAGGGCAAGTCTTTTCCGGCAGTTTTCTGCCCAGCGAAAAAGCAATACGTTTGCCGTCTATCTGAAGTTTTGTTCGACGTATCGATGATTCCAGAATACATAAGTTTCAACCAAAATTCAGCCACGACGAAAACTTTACCCAAGCCTCGCAAAGGCCTGACTGACTGTAAAAGCTGCGTAGTTTAGACTAAAAGACCATCTACCTACCTTTCACAAAACAGAAATTACTACAGTCCTCCGAAAATTTCGTGGAACTGAGCAGTAAAGCACTATACGCTTGTGTTCAGATTTCCCGCTGGAAATTCATAATACCCTAGTATCGGTGTGGACTTAATGTAACATGAGGGCTATTCTCTGAAATTGTTACACTGTACACAAACGAACATTTTTGACGTTAAAAGAGGACCTGGAAAATTCTACATTGGTACCAATTGCTTTCGAATAAATTGGTCCAGCGTTATTTTATTTTTGATTGTGTACTTCCAAACACACAGACACAAAGTGTGTACCAAACCTATGGAGCTAGTAATAGTAAAATCTGTAAGTAACTCCGTCTGTGTGTATTCATCATCATCATCATCATTTCAGCCGAAAGACGTCCACTGCTGGATATAGGCCTCCACCAAGTGTCGCCACATTGACTGGTCCCGTGCGACTCGCATCCAGCGGACTCCCGCAACCAGGACATCGGATCTGTGTGTATTGCGACCTGATATTTATGATGAAAGACAGATTTATTAGCCTCAGCATCAGAGTTGCAAAACAATTGAAATGAATGAACAAATCAATCTAAACTCATAATACTTACGTTGTCTCTTCTTTATCGTGTGGTACCTTACTTGTTGTCAGATTTTTTATGCTTCCCATGAGCCTCTGACTTGGCTTTACATGCCGTCGAGATCTCTTGGTTTCCCCACGATATTTTCCTTCACCGCAGCAACTGATAATATTATACAACGTTGCGTTACGTTATGCGACAGACCACGACCGATTACCACCAATTAGACCCAGGAAGTTATTATGACAACAATGTTTGTTTTACTTTAATGGGTCCCATAGTAGACCCCGCAAGGAACCCCTATGCCTTTACACAGGGGTGATAGGCAATATGTTGTGAAAACCGATATCATTGCCATCAATAGCCATTGAGAGACCATCGACCACAGTGGCGGCGTATTATAGATTGGTCGTCTGTTCAACCTATACTGTCAAAATTTATGGAGCATAGTCTCTTTTTTTAAAAACTGATTAAACAAAATTTCAACGCTAGTGGGTTTATGGTGGGTATTTATGTAGTAAATTCATGGTATCAGTTCGCATCTATGTTTATTTCTTGTGTAAACCCTCAATTTGTAAATCCCACTATGAATGTACTTCCTGTTTTTAAGCGCCTGCCAAAAAAAGGAATGTTATGTTTTTATTTTACTACTACCTACAGTACCTACTACTTCGCAAAAGTTTTAATGGACGTTTGTTACTCAATCATGCCAGAACGGATCTGAATCAAATTTTGGTACAAAGGTAGATTATTGTCTAGAATAGCAGAAAGGCTCCTTTTTTATCAAGCGTAAAGGAACAATTAATAACACATACAGCCACACTCAAAGTCGTTCATTAAATTAGTCCTAATGAATACTTAGCTAATTATCATTAAATCCGTTAATCAATGATACATCCCAGAGACATAATCTCCACTTCTCCTTCTTACTTGACTTCTCACTTTCAATATTTATGCTCTGCGCACAGCAAGAATCTTCGTTCATCCAATAATCGTCTTCTACGATGTCCTACTCACCGCTCTGGTTTTCTTAAATCTTCTTTTCCTGTCCAGGCGGTTTTCCTTTGGAATGCGCTCCCTCTGAATATCAGGATGGCAACCAGTCGGCTCATATTTAAAGTTAAAGCTCGCGAATACCTACATAAGAAGTTGGCAGACTTGTCCAATAACTAATTAGTTGTTTTTCATCATCGTTGTATTTTAATCTCTCTTGACTTTGTATATTTTGTTTGTATGTATGTATATATGTATTTATTATTATTATATTTTTTTTTTCTTTCTTAGAAATGTTCTGTACTTGCACCTACTGTTTTGTCTCTGCATCACCCTAAGGTAGACTGGTAGAAAATGCCCAAGGCATTAAGTCCGCCTTTGTACGTTATGTGCATAAAGTTTTAATAAATAAATAAATAAATAATCTATGGGTTCATTAGCTAATGACAGATTTAAATATACGTAGGGCGGAGCATCCTAAAATCATCTTATCGATTGCACATCGACAAAACCTTGGTGTAGCCACACTAGCCACATTTAAAAAGTGTTGATATTTAAATAACACTAAAGTTTATTTATAAACGATGAAAATTATTATTCATAGATAAATCATAGATAAATCATAGTTAAATGATAATCAGTTCTTTTACCGTAAGTTTTTACTAAATTATAAAGGTTAATAGCTATTTTCATTGAAATAAAATAAAGCGATTGCGATCTTTTTTCTATGGCATCACTGATAACAACTGTCAATGTCAAATAGTATTTACCGGGCGGGAAAGTTTTGTTTTGTGAATTTTAATTTCATCTGTATTAATTTACGTTAAGGTAAGTAGTACTTACAGTGAAAATTTGATAACAATAAAATTCAACGACACGTTGTGTAATCGAAGAACTTCCATTCATATTTCTGTTTCAATGAATTATTTATTAATTCTATTATTCTTGCGTGAAATTCGTGAATATAATATTTTGTAAAGGGATCAGAATAATCTCGTAAATTCCGCCTCGGTCCCACTTCTCTATATCTTCTGGCATAATCTAAAAACTCAATGAAGTCTGCCAAATCAGACATTATTACTTTTTAATTAATAAACGTTTATTATGAAAGCGAATTCGCGGGTAAAAATAGAACCCGAAACGTAGATGTCAAAATCAGCCATTAAATATTTAAGTAAAGGTTTTGCTTTACTTAACTTTAATTGTCATTAAGGGACGCTAATGAACCGTTAACTGACTCTGAGGGTGAACTTTTTTTAAATTTTACTAAGGAACCGCTTAAGTAACCATTAACTGACTCTGAGTGTGGGTGATAATCACTAAAGAATTAACTAGTTTGCTCCAAATTAACTGACTAACCCGTAACGCTAAATACAAATACCAGGTTATCATAGTCACTGACAAATTTCGAGTCTCAATAATTAGCAGTTCCACATAGTTTAATGTTTAATAGTGACCATAAACGTGTGTTGCCTCTTCATACATGGTGACATCATTGTATTCTATACCCATTGTATTGACCCTGTTAACGTTTTAGTGTTTAACATAATGGACTTTATTTTAACAGTAACTTTCAACGGGATTGACATAGCTTTTCGGTAGCTTATGTCAACCCAATCCATTTTTGACATTTCATTGCTGGTTGTAGGACTTATAACCAAGACAATTTAAGGGGAAGTCCCAGGGTAGCCAGCGAAATTCAAATTTTCTTACATTTTTTGCAATCTACACTAATATTTTAAAGAGGAAAGATTTGTATTTTTGTGTGTATGTTTGTAATGAATAAACTCAAAAACTACTGCGCCGATTCCATAAATTATTTCACCATTTGAAAGCTTTATTCACCTTGAATAACATAGGTTATATTTTATCCCCGTACTCCCACGGGAACGAGAACTACGCAGGTGAAACCGCGTGACGTCCGCTATTTAAGAATATAATCATTTATTTGGTTGATTTAACCCCTTTTTTTCGGATGGGCAATCATCAAATGACTCCTCTCGCTCTAGGCGGAGCAGGAGGGAGTGTCAGACTTTTACTGACTAAAAACCCATCCATGTTCCTTCATCGCCCTTTGTGTTCCGGGGCCACGGTATCTCTTTCGAATAGTCCCGCAACCCCGGATTAATTTAACCCCTTGAAGTACATTAAAATCCCATTGTAATTTTTCATAGTCATTCAATGGGATTAAATTTTAATGAACTTGTAAATTAAGCAAGTTTTGACTCAAGGCCATCACTTTTGAAAATCAGATCGGACTCACTTTTGAATAACTGACTGGAGCCACTTTTAAAAAGCAGGTTGGGAGATGGCGGTGTATAAAAAAATATGCACCGAGAATAAACAAGGACAAAACACTGCACACTATTTGGTGAATCCTACTCTTGAAAATTGCATAGTCCTCAAACAGACCCATAATCTAATATATGAAATAGTATCTAACAATAACAATTTAACGTCACAAGTGACCCGTAAGTCATTATCGCCAATCCAATAGGCACAATAAACATGGGGACTTTGGACCAAACTTGTAGAAAGTTGTGCCAACAATATGATCCGAGTGATCGACCATACGGACACGAAACCTTTTCCAACAAATCTAACATGGCTGAACGGTTGAAAGGCTGTTTTGAAATAGATCTCTGTGATGTTATGTAAATTATTGTTTGATATTGTATTGATTATGTAAGAGAATTCTGATTTTGATGGGTTCAATGCTGGACATAGGCCTTTTCAATCGCACGCCACTAAACTCGATTCTAGGCAACTCTCATCCAGTTGTTACTAGCCACCCTGCGGAGGTCAGCGCTCCACCGAGCCAGTGGGCGTCCCACCTTACGCTTGCCAATAGGCATGACGACAGTATCAAAAAATTGCAAATCTATTTAGTCCGTCACTTAGAGTATTAAAAAATAATGGACACATATTTTATGTTTTTGTAAATCAATGAATATTGACAAAGATAAAAACGCATCAAAACTCGGGAGTGAGGGCTCGTGACGTCAGAACTAGCTTAAAATTATACCTAGGCGTGACGTATTGAGAATTTTAAAAGCGTCATATCTTCGTCAATTTTGGTTTACGTAACAAAAGAAAAAATATGTGTCTAATATTTTTTGGAAATCTATCTGACGGACTAATTAGATTTTTTTATTGTCTCGCCTATTCGCGGTTTCCACTCAAAACACGTCTGCCTCGACGGTCAACGGTTCTACAGGAAATGACCGGCCCATAGCTACTTCAGTTTTCTTATTCTACGAACTAAGTTAACAATTTTTCTACTTTGTCAGATCACCTCGTTCTGGATTCAATCCCTCAGAGACTCCAAGCATAGACCGTTGCATCGCTGAGCGACCTTGAATTTATGGCTCAATCGTACCGTCAGTGTCCACGATTAGAGAGCTGTGTGCTAAGTGCGAGTTTTTTTACTAAAATTCAAGTAATGTGTCGACCGCGTAAACCGAGTTAACGTTACCATTAACGTCGTCGGTAATAACAATAGAATGCCTCTATGAAAATGAGGTCCGTTTGGAGCACATCGCTAACGTTTGCATGCTATCGCGAGTGCAAGTTACAATTTTGACAGTTTTGACAGCTCGAATACGAAACGCGAGCGTGAAAAGTTTTCACTTAAGATTTTGTGGTGAGAGCATCATGAGAGTGGTGAAATAACAAAGTAATTTAATTTAATTTCGTATTGTGAATGAAACTTACCATGGAATCTCGTATTATTTCGTTTGAACAATGTTTGAGACCGCAAAAGCACAAGATAAGCGTAATATAACGCCACAAAAAAGTAAACACGGTTACGTAAACAAAGATAGAAACACCACCACAAACCACTCGGGCATTATAAGATCATTTGCTTATATCTCCATGCCTAAAAAGTAACAAACTTAGTTTTACAAACTTCACAGATGGATCAAGGTCACTCACTACACACCAAAAGATATAAATTACACTAACTGCTCCATTTATGTCACCAGCATTTCAAATTGGGACGGGCTAGTCTTTATTTTTAACAATAATATTCAAAACTAACACAAACTTTCGTAAACACAAACAAAACTAATGACCATTGACCACAGATAAGTAATGTCGTCTAACTTCGTTCTATAACCACCACTAATTGAATAGGCAGTCACTTATATTATGAACACAAAATACGAATGTCAACTTATTTTGTTCGGTTATTCATGTACGCAACACAAGTTACGGTGAATTAACGCGAAAACGAATGAATGTATTCTAGGATCTCACACTCGCAAGTTAACGATTGTCGATGCGGCACTCGCACTACCTAGTTCTGACATATTACGCTAGATGGCACTACCCCAGCGCCATACAAATTTGCCTAAACGTTAACGCGCTCGAATGTGGTGAACGAAAATAACAAATCTTGCACTAAGCGCACTGCAGAGCCTAAAGACTAGGTCTTCAATCTGTGCGTCCTGCCCGTTATGACTTACGGGTGAGGCTTAAAGTGTGACCAGAATTAAACTGTTTAGTCTTATAGTAATGTCCGTCAGTTAGTGCTGACAACACGCAGAACAGGACAATAAGTGTGTCATCGTTTAAGGAACAGCATGACACACTCCAGGGGCAGAGTCATGTATGAATGTTGACCTGAGCAGGAATTATTTGCTTTAGTGAACCTGGGTCCCGAGTTTGTTAAGATACTTCCAAGGACACATTGTGATAAAGATAAACGTTTTATATCGTTTCAAGGTCGTCATTTAAAGTCTGTATTTTGAAGAATTTTCTTCTCTATCCCACTCCTGGCCAATTAAGGCATTCTTTCCCATTTCAGTGGAGAAGCCTATAAAAGTATTATTGCATATTTAAATTCTAAACATCTAGATTTTGAGTATCTAGAAATTTACAAACTCACTCTCTTATCTAACACTCCAAGGGTTCTTTTTTGGAATTTCGTTATTCAAGCTCAATTTTGTGAAAAACACTGCAATCTTTTGAGAACCTCTTATAATATGCTAAGGGTCACTTAAGTATCTCGCCAGGGGTTAAGGTACCAAAGAAACGTCTTAAAAAACCGGCCAAGTGCGAGTCGGACTCGCGCACGAAGGGTTCCGTACCATTATTATCAAAAAAGGGCAAAAAATATCACGTTTGTTGTATGGGAGCCCCCCTGAAATATTAATTTTATTCTGTTTTTAGTATTTGTTGTTATAGCGGCAACAGAAATACATCATCTGTGAAAATTTCAACTGTCTAGCTGTCACGGTTCATGAGATACAGCCTGGTGACAGACAGACGGACAGACGGACAGACGGACAGACAGCGAAGTCTTAGTAATAGGGTTCCGTTTTTACCCTTTGGGTACGGAACCCTAAAAACCTTAAAAATCATGTTGACACATTTTGATTCCGTTTTTTTCTTTTCCATCATATTTACCTTAGATATTATTACAACGTGACTTAGTTACACTCGTGCAGATTAGGGACTCTTGGCTTAAAAGGGAGAATGCCTAAAGTTAGCAGATGGTGGCAATGATGATGAGATATTTCCATTTCAACACTATACTGTAGAAGGATTAATCAATGCGCAAAACAAGATGCAAAATTGATTTCCTAAGAAAATTCAATAAATATGAAAGCAATCTGCTCAATTTTAAGTGGCCTTTTCTCTGCAATGATATCTTACACGAATTTTACTAAAATTATAATCACCCCAAACCAAATAGAAAGTTACAAACAACATAAACCAATTAAATCTAAACATTTACATCTTAAACGAAACTTCCTCGCTATCCTACGTCATACTCAGATTCGAAGAAACCGTTAACAGTGCAATCAATATAAGTCGTGCCCTCAAGATGTATTAGCGATGTAGGTCAGGCTGATAACGCACCTTATCTAGCCCATTCCACCAAGGACTGTGATAGAATTAGAACGAAGTGATATTGACTGAATTGAATTGTCTTAAGGATTATTCGGGCTCTATAGAGTGGTTTGTTTACGTGCTGCAAATGAAGGTTCACTCGATTTTTTACTATTCTGTGGAATTTAATTTGTTATGTTTAACTGCATTGATGTTTATGCCTCAAGCACAAATACGAATCCTGCGCAATTATCATGATGTACAACAAATTTTTGTCGGGAAATAATAAAAAAATCTTATGGGTTCCAAAATACTCTATTGAAATTGATTTTCTACTACTATACTTATTATAAGTATATGTGGTTACGTACATTACTATGTACGTAACCACATAAACTTATTGACGGATGTATTTTTCTACTACTATACTTATTATAAGTATATGTGGTTACGTACATTACTATGTACGTAACCACATAAACTTATTGACGGATGTATTTTTCTACTACTATACTTATTATAAGTATATGTGGTTACGTACATTACTATGTACGTAACCACATAAACTTATTGACGGATGTATTTTTCTACTACTATACTTATTATAAGTATATGTGGTTACGTACATTACTATGTACGTAACCACATAAACTTATTGACGGATGTATTTTTCTACTACTATACTTATTATAAGTATATGTGGTTACGTACATTACTATGTACGTAACCACATAAACTTATTGACGGATGTATTTTTCTACTACTATACTTATTATAAGTATATGTGGTTACGTACATTACTATGTACGTAACCACATAAACTTATTGACGGATGTATTTTTCTACTACTATACTTATTATAAGTATATGTGGTTACGTACATTACTATGTACGTAACCACATAAACTTGTTGGCGGATGTATTTTTCTACTACTATACTTATTATAAGTATATGTGGTTACGTACATTACTATGTACGTAACCACATAAACTTATTGACGGATGTATTTTTCTACTACTATACTTATTATAAGTATATGTGGTTACGTACATTACTATGTACGTAACCACATAAACTTATTGACGGATGTATTTTTCTCGTTTATCATGTTAGTTCCCTGGAGAAAATTGTTCAATTTTTAGGGTTCCGTACCTAAAGGTAAGAAAAGGATTAAATGATAAATGATAAAGTGATAAATGATGTTTATTTTGCAAGTAGGTTTTTACAAACACTTTTACACGTCATTTTTTAAAACTAGATGGGGCCGGTGTTTCGTACCTGACTAGGTACTCTAAGAAGAAACAACCGAAACAAACTCAGAGGTCGTAGTCTCTTTTAAAGTCCAGACATAATCTTGCTCAATTCATATGAGGACTATGCAGATTAGTGCCTGAGATGGTCTTTTGAAGAAAGAACCATACAGATTTGAGTGGACCTGTCCAGTCAGTGCAAGCATTTGTCAGTTAACGTGTAGCTCGACTTATAACTCAAGGAGCTCAACGAAACGACGATCAATACCAAAGAAAGGACATTTGGGTAGGTCGCATAAAGTACTCAAACTGCAAGACAGTTGTGGGAAAAAAAACAAACAAAAAATAAAAATGTGACCCACATGGTCCCCACATTCACAATAATCAAATAAAATTAATTACAAGTTCTTTCAAAATGAATGTAAGTAAAAAAAACACAAAAATTATTAAGTGTCGCAATGATAATAAAAAAAAATTAAATACTTAATAAAATAAGTATTCATGTCAAATCAGTAAATGTCACATAAAATAATAAAAAATTAAAAAATAAAAGTGAAATAATAAAATACATGTCAAAAAAATTCAATGTGAGAGTGTATATAAAAGAAAGGATAAACAAGCGAAGTCCGAAATTTCGACATTCACAGAGCAAATTTCATTGGAGCAGCTTAATCCCAAGCTTTTTTATCTTCCAGATAGTGATTAACATGATAGTAGGCTTTCAGGCACAGCTTCCGTTTTATAAACGATTTGAATTTATTTAGGCTTAGTGCTTGAATTTGGCTCGGAAGTTTATTGTAAAAGCGTATACATTGGCACCTGAACGTACCCCTATTTTTTTAAGCCTCGTTGCAGGAACAACAAATTTGTGTTTGTTCCTCGTGTTTATGTTGTGGATATCACTGTATTTTTTAAATAAATTAATATTTTTGTGTGCGTACATAAGGTTTTCATAAATAAACTGAGAGGGCACAGTAAGAATACTAGTATCTCTAGACTTAATTTATAAATTGAACGAATTGCCCTTTTTTGCAAAACAAATATTGTCTGAATATCGGCGGCATTGCCCCACAAGAGAATACCGTACGACATCACGCTATGGAAATAACTAAAGTAAACTAAACGGGCTGTCTCTAAATCAGTTAAATCACGAATTCTTCTAACGGCGAATGCTGCAGAGCTAAGTTTCTTCGACAATTTGTCTATATGTGGGCCCCACTGAAGCTTGGCATCCAAAGTGATGCCTAAGAAGACTGTGCTATCTTCCGGTTTTAACTGTAACGGTAGTACTGAAATGGGTCTATAATTAGTGGGGTCTGATGTACTACCCGATTTAAACAATGGTATTATTTTACTATATTCCATTAGATCAGGAAACTCACCACGGTCAATACAATCGTTAAATATTACAGCTAATGAAGGAGCTACAATGTTTATAATGGATTTAGCAACTTCCACAGAATGACCCCATAGATCGGCGGTCTTTTTAACATTTAAGGTGTGATAAGTTTTAATTATATCCTTACAAGTGACATATTGAAAATTAAATTCGGAATCACAGACTGAAACGTTTTCCCTTAGTAAAGACTCGGCAGCACCAGGTGACGAGTTTAGCGATTTCGTAGTCGATACGGGAATATCCGCAAAGAAATTTTCAAAGGCTGTGGCAACTTGAGTGTCTAAATTCAGAATTTTATCGCCAATAGCAAGGTTGTAGTCACTGTTTCGGTTGCAAGACCTTCCCGTTTCGCTATTAATAATATTCTCAGGAACGGGTGGACCCAGCAAGTTGAAATTTATACTAGATACTGGGTCTGTCCCTATTAGGTGTTTAAAAATCAAGCCCCTTCGCGAAAACCTGTAAGTACCAAAATTTACCTTATTTTTTTTTTATGTTTCGGAATTTTCCCTTTACTTGTGCTGTAAGACCTTGCTTTTACCCAAAATTGACAAGTCTAGGTCAACCGAAAGTACCCTATAGGTTTTGGGTGGAGAACCTATATGGTAGTTCCCGTTGACCTAGAATCTCGACATTTGGCGAATAGCAATGTCTGCACATGTAAGGGGAAAAGTCTGAAAACCGTAAATGTGTAGTTTAATAACAGAAAAAAAGCGATTTTACTATTACAAACTTATTATTTGCGGTTGAAGCAATAGCCGTTTCTAGGGATCGAACAGCAAAGTTAAGTTTGTCCTTTAAAAAGTTTGTACGGAATCCTCGGTGCGCGAATTCCACTCGCTCCGTTTTTTGGTCTGAATCACACCAATGGTCAGATTCATGTAGATTGACGTGTTAAACCATTGAGTTATAATATTACCTTGTATATCTCTAACAGTGTAACGAGCTGTCACGATGCAAGCAGACGTCATTACCTGAAACGTAATTATATAGTTGTCAGTGTGTGTGACATCTGTGTTGAAGTTCTAAACAAGTTGTTTGTAACAAACTATTAAGTTAAGGATTACAGAAAGTTTGAATGAATTTGTAATGAACCTATAGCAACAAAAAAGTTAACGGGTCAAAGGTAAAAGGGCGTTATAATATGTTTAACGTAAAGTTTAAAATGCAAATTGAAGATACTTATGTGTTCATTATTCAAAAAGATTTCGTCTTTAGAAAATTACTTGAAACTTTTTTATTCTGCCACTATAGAACGATCTGAATTTAAATCATTCTTCAAGTTCATTGCTCCCAAGATTAAGATTCCCCCCTACGCATTCCATAAATCAGTTTAAATTTAACGCCACTCTGAAAAACTAAAATCCAAGAATTGAAACCATGAAAAAAACATACATACATGCTAATCAAATATCGAACGAGTCAAGCTATCCCATATCACACGTAATAATAGACGTTATTCCAGAACGTTCTGGTACTATCAAATTCCTTTATACCATACTAGCTGACGTCCCGCGGTTTCACCCGCGTAGTTCCCGTTCCCGTAGGAGTACGGGAATAAAATATAGCCTATACGGATTCGGAAGAATCCCTCTAAGTAATGGTAAAAGAAATTTTGAAATCGGTCCAGTAGTTTTTGAGCCTATTCAATACAAACATACAAAAATACAAAGGTTTCCTCTTTATAATATTAGTATAGAAGTATAGATAAACTATAAAAACTGGAAACAACGATTTGGGACATATGGTCAGTAGAATACTAAGTACCTAGTGGTTTGCATTATAATATTTCCGCAGTGTTTTTTTACTACAATTTGAATAATCTTATATTGTCACATAAGGGATATCTTCCGTGATTGTTAATAGTTTTGAGCTCCCGATATTTCGACGCTGTTGCAAACGCTATGATCGCGCACGTAAAACAGACAACACACAATGCATAACGGAAGATATCCCGTAAGTGACAATATAAGTTTAGTTTTAAACCGTGAAAGCTTAAAACAGAATTTGAATAATGTTTCAAGTAGTACCTATTTAGGTTGATAGGGATTTTAGTGAAGTTACTATGTTATCTCTATGGACAGAGATAGCCTACGACTGGTGGCGGGGACCATCACTGGACACTGTTCACTGAATAAACACTTCCACACCCTAGGTATAACTGACAGTCCCCTGTGCAGAGCATGCATGGAGGCGGAGGAAACGGTGGCGCATGTGCTCCTTGAGTGCACAGGCGTTACCAAGATTCACGAAGAGACCCTGGGAACACCAAGATCCCTTGCGGACGCCCTGAGAAGACCGGGAAGTTTGATCTGCTTCTGGAGGGAGGTGGGCTGGTTGGAGTAAACGGCCAAACCAAAACCCCATGATAGATGATAGATAGACTATGTTATCTTTTATATGTTATAAGAGTAGAAGACCAAAGAAACGATGGATGAACTGTGTGAAAGATGAAATGGCACGAAGGAGGTGTCTCATGAGATGACGAGTAAAAGAGAAGAATGGAAGAAGAAGATATGCTGCGCCGACCACAAATAAATTGGGATCTTCATCATCATCATCATTTCAGCCGAAAGACGTCCACTGCTGGACATAGGCCTCCCCCAAGTGTCGCCACATTGCCCGGTCCCGTGCGACTCGCATCCAGCGGATTCCCGCAACCTTCACCAGGTCATCGGTCCACCTAGTGGGAGGCCTTCCAACGCAACGTCTTCCGGTTCGCGGTCGCCACTCCAGAACTTTTCGGCCCCATCGGCCATCCGTTGTGCAAGCAATGTGCCCTGCCCACTGACACTTAAGTTTGGAAATTCTTCGGGCTACGTCGGTAACCTTGGTTCTCTTGCGGATGTCTTCATTTCTGATTCGATCGCGCAAGGAAACTCCGAGCATAGCCCTCTCCATTGCCCTTTGGGTGACTTTAAGCCTTCTGATAAGGCCCATTGTGAGCGACCACGTTTCGGTCCCGTATGTTGAATTGGGATAAGGGCAAGATAATGACGACTATAAATTATCTTCCAAAATTCCTAAATGGTCAATTTCACTAATACTAGGCGATACATAGTGTAGTAACAACGACTAGTATTATAACACAATAATGTTACTGAAATTGAAGAAGGGGCTTGTGACGTCACATTTGAGTAAAAAATATACTCAAATGTGACGTCACACGAGTTTTCGACGCACTGTGTCGTCTTCATTTTTTTTTTGTTTAAGTGAAAAAAGAAAAAATATGAGTCCAATGTTTTTTGCCATCTACCCTATTACCGTAAATTTCCAATACGATATCGGTTTTTTGCCGGAATTTATTAATTATAATAATTATATGATAATTGACACAGGTGGCTGTGTCATTAAATAACAGTATTAAATATAAAACATTAACGACGGCTTGCTAATGGATTTTAATTAACATGGCATTCAATCTTTGATATCATTGACAAACAAAATACAGAGGAAATGGTTTGTAAAATTGCGTTGAATTCCTCAACAAAATTGTCGTTTTTCATTTTGTACTCCTGAAATGTTTAAAATCTCTATAGTAGATAATATACAATAATTTAGTGTATTCTAGAAACTCCTGCAAGCTTCACATTTGACTGTACTGATTAGCAAGCGAGTGCATCCCTCTAGATAATATTAAACGAACCGTATACTTCCTACAAACGACTTCTGAGTCCCATCCCTATCCGTTTGAGTGATGTACTATGTCAACTCGTAATCCGGGACTGATCCCGACGTAGTGCGTAATCACATTACAGCTCTTTTCTGTTGTCCTGGTACCCGTATTGGATTATGCTGACCGATTTCTGTTTGAATAACGGTTTTATACAAAAGGAATCTTGAATAAGATTTCGCCATTTAAAGAATAATTTTATTTACAAAGTTGCTATTATTTTTACTAATAATTAGTACGTATATAGTAGTAATTAGCATAGCTTTTCTACGACGGATCAAAAATGATTGAGAAGCGTACGCGCTTGCAGAATTATGATGTTATCAAAGGTAAAGTACTAAACTAAACAGATTTGATTTGGAACTAATGGGAAGAAATATGAGTCTGACAGAAACTTAAGCTTATCAGTAGGCGTATATCAACCTACAACATCATTGAAAGGCAACAATGAAAAGATATTGACTATCTTACAAATAAATTTATTGATTTATTTAAACTTCATGTACTTCATGTGGTACGCCGTACGATCGAACAAGCTATTTGGTTTACATGTTACAATGTAATTTGTTGGTTAAACTGTAAACCAAATAGCTTAGGAAAACTTAATGCCACAAGGCCTTCTCTACCAGTCAACCTTTGGGTATAATAGGAAAACATGCAATGCTCTCAAAATAGATTGTTCGTAGGTTGTTCAAATAGATCATTGTTGTGGCGACAATCTGTCTGGCATGTGGGATAGCGAGGAACGTTTTCTTTGAAAGTGCTGTTCAATGTAAAGTATTTTTAGAAAGCTTTGCTTTGCTTCAGTTTCCTTTGATAATTGTCAGCATTTTGACAAATAATAAGTTGCGTTCACGTTCTTGAAATGATATTCAGTGTAACCTCACAGATATTCGTCTTGTTTAAGGAAATTACTTTAAAATGTTTACTGGGCAGCAGTGGCGGTCAGAAGAAAAACAGAGACCATTTTCTCACAGTTTTTTTTTTATTTTTATTACAATATGGGCCTGCTCTTGACCTCGATCACGTCTGATGGAAAGCGATGGATGAGATCTATGATGGAACGAGCGTGCCCAGAAGATGCCTGTTCACTCTTGCTTTGAAGGCAGGTGGATTAAATGTGGGAGGGAACACAGACGCAGGCAGAGAATTCCAGGCTTTGGCTGTGCGCATAATAAAAGTGGAGGAGAAGCGCTTAGTACGACATGTCGGGATGTCAACCAAGTGCGGATGGTACGCCGCAGTACGTCTGCTAGTCCGGTGGTAAAAGGGTGATGGTGGAATCAGGTCGTGGAGCTCCTGCGCACACTCACCGAAGTACAGTCTGTAGAAGACCGTCAGGCAGGCAACATTACGCCGATGAGCTAGGCTGTGAAGCGAAGCTGCCAACGTCTCGTCGCCTATAAGCCTTTTAGCTCTGCGTTCCACCGAGTCAAGTGCAGCAAGCTGGTATTTTGCTGAGCCATCCCACAAGTGACTGCAATACTCCATACAGGAACGGACTTGTGCTTTGTACAAACTTAAAAGCTGTCCAGATGTGAAGTATCGCCTCACCTTATTCAAGATGCCCAGCTTCTTAGCTGCAGTCTGAGCTTTTGACTCGATGGTTGCGCCAAAGTTGAGATCCGATGTAAACTCCATGCCCAAAAGCTGTAGGCGGTCAGTAACTGCTACAGATGCATCCCGGAACACAGTATCCCACTAGTGTTGATAGTTTAAGCCAACGGAATCCCCGAACGGTACCAGGCTTGCAGAAACTGAGCAGCATATAATAATAAACTTTCAATAACTCGATACCAGTAGGCAAGTTCTCTTCGTGTTCAGCGCAATATTCTTACAAGGAAAACTGGAAGTTTACTACGCGAAGCTAATATGCGAATGGAAGTCAAACAAAACCAGGGGAAGTTTCCCGCACATCTTACTTGATGGGTAAAAGATAAATCAGTGTGTTTAAAGTTGGGTAACGTGTCTTCATGGTATGTTTGTGTTATGGCGGTATGGATAATGACATCAATTAGAAAGCTAGATTGCCATGAATTAATCACATTATCGAAACTTGCGTAATCATTTTTTCTCAAACATGCTTGTAAATTTGAGCATTATTTTGACAACCTTCTTGGAGATTATAAATCGAAATTGCTGAACTGGCCAGATACATGCGACCAGCGGCCGGCAAAAGTTGTATGAAAATCCATATCTATCGTGTTTAGCGGCCAAATAAATTACATAGTAACACATAGTAAACTCATATCTGTCGTGTTATTTAAAAATGGAACGATCTTTTACTCTGGAACATGGCAATCAAGGAGGTAACTTTTCAAAGGTTTTATTTATATTTCGAATTGGCTTGCAAATAGAAAGCGGTTTATTGAAAAAAAAAAAAACAATGAACTCTTCAACGCGAGAAAAATTATTGTTGTTTGTGTGCATCATTGATTTTAAAAGTAATTGTATTAATTTCCTCGAATTATTTGAGAAAAGACTAAACAAGCCTTGGCCACAACTAGGCATTGATGGACTTACGTATGTGTGCCTCGGGCCACATTTACACGTTCGTCCATCAATGCCTCTGTTGCTGGCCGCTGCAGTAATAGACCTAGAACTAACTCCTAAAAAATGAGGAGGTTATTGTATTCGTCCGGTATCTTTTTTTTATACAATAAGGTATTACCATGATTTTGATTTTTGTTAGTTATTGAATTATCTTCGATTATACGAAGGATGATTGTTTGTAAACGCTATCATAAACTTTGATAGATTCTAAATTGGAAGTTGTGCTACAAGTAATTTTCAGGAGTCAAAACAATACCCAAGAGGGGCCCCAAGCACCTGACTTCGACAGACAATGATAAACGGAATTAATATGAGATACTATATCTCATATTAATTCCGTTTATCATTGTTTTAGCACATGCGGGCTTCGCACACACAATTAACCGACGCCTGAGGGGTATAATAAATAGACAATGGATCTTGGCAAACAAAATACTGTACCAAGGGGTAAATATGACAGATCAAGCTTTAGAAAGCGATCTGTCACACAGGTATAACAAATAAAGAAGAAAATCTACGCATATACCAACTTTTTCTCGCTTCTATGCCATGAATTTGAAATTCAAAGCGAAAAAATAATTAATTAAAAAAAAGAAAAAACCCGACTGCGTAAAAAATAACTAATAATTTTAAATAAATATTGAAAAGAATAAAACAAGTTCAGGAGACAGGACATATTGACTGCAACAGTCGGGACTCATATTGGATGTAATGATTTTAGTGTAGATTATTAATGGGTCCCGACTGTTGCAGTCAATATGTCCTGTCTCCTGAACTTGTTTTATTCTTTTCAATATTTATTTAAAATTATTAGTTATTTTTTACGCAGTCGGGTTTTTTATTTTTTTTTTTAAATTAATTATTTTATTTTACACTTTTTAGTTACTTAGATATACCATTTTAAAATCATCATGATGAGCCTTTTATCAAGCCGTTCAGGCTGCAGAGCATGCCAAACTTTTGTATTTGGCGCCAGAAATCTACCATTTTGTTTTTTTTTTATTTTATTATTTTGATATGCCTAGTGTCACTTCCACAGTAAATACGAATCTAAACACACCTCTCAAGCTAAAATCTATCGAACCGACCAGGCTACAGAGCGTGCCAAACATTTGAATTTGGCGCCAATAATCCGCCATTTTGTTTTTATTTTTTTATTTTGATATACCCAGTGTCACTCTCACAGTAAATACGAATCTAACGATACCTCTCAAGCTAAAATTCATCGAGCCGTTCAGGCCACAGAGCATTCCAAACAATTATACATACATACATACTCTCGAAAAACATAACCCTCCTTCTGGCGCAGTCGGCTAAATTGTATTAATATAGTTGAATAAGTTCAGCCTGTGTTGCTGCGACTAAAAAGAAATAATTGGTTCCATTTTTAAATTGTCGCGGGTTGAAACGTTTTCTGGAATAGCTTTGAAGGCTTTATTCAAAAATAGTTTCAACTACATAATGATGCAATTTATCATCGAATGCCTTTGTAATAAAATTTTATTTTTAGCTCAAAGCATCTTGAACAGTTTCATGCAATTGAAGATCTAAAGGCTCTTCACTCTGCAATTAAAGAGTCACACAGCAGCGAAAGAGAAAGACAGATGACTTTCCGTGTATGTGAGAGGGAAGCAAGTGTTGCCTGAGGCGTTAAAATTAGGGTTGCCACGAGTATACTTAGAAACAATCTGTGGAAGGAAATTGACAAATAGGAGTAATTGAATCTCTTTACAGGAGACACATTTTAGCGTAAAGGCGGTGAGACGTGCGTCCTTTGCTGAGATACGTATCTATGTGGCATAATAATAATATGTTTTTCTCACAACGAGAAACAGTGTGTGCATTGAATAAAAGCTGTACTTTACTCACGCGCTACTTAGTATATTTTTTCTTTTTCCTACACCGTTATACCCATACCTTCACCCTCTCTAATTTGTGAAGATCTTGGTTGTTTTATTCTTTTTGAAGTCTTAATTTTATGCATAATATTATTATTGAGACTATGCAATTCCTCAAACATAATTATTCACGGAATCATAAAATGCAATACCAGTTTGTGAAGAGGGAAATATTAAAAGTGGTCCTAATACTGACAGTCCTACACATATTGATATAACACAATAAAAATATTGTAACATTCAACATCTACTTGATACAACTTGTATTTATTGTAATGGAGTATTTGGCAACCTTAGTAAATGCCTACTATACAGCAAGGACTTAAAATAGTTGCACTTAAAAATAATTACGCAGCCTCTTTCTTTGAAAGTTAATCTACACTTAAGTAGCAATAAAAAACTTTAAAAGAAGTTCTCTCTGAAGTTCTGTATTTAATTTGACGACTCTCTTCGGGAAACTGCTTGAAGCACCAGTGCCACATAAATTGGAAGAGGTCATAAAATCCAGACAGCATGCAAATCCATTGAACTGCGTCCAGCAAAAATTGAGTCAATAAATTGTAGAAAACATTAGTAAATTGTCTTCGCTCCATTTATTTGCAACTGTTCCTAGTCGCGTAGTCTTACCACCAGTGATGCATGGTATGAGGAGGTCACAGTTTGTGTTCATATTGGCAATCGCGATCGCTGGCAACTACCCAGCGTTATTTGTGGCGCTGCAGCGCTGCTGCGGTTTAGTTAAGCGCTGTCAAGCGAATTAAATGATTTATAATGTTTAAGAATTCAACTGGAAATGATAAGCGATTGTCTCTTTAGGGGAGTTTTGAAAAGCTTCGTCTTAACCTTTATTTTTGTATAACGACAGCCGGCAATTGACACAGGATTTGTTCAAATCACTTCCAGACACACTCGTCGAATTCATAATGTTCAAGAGTCGTAACCTGCTTGTGTAGACATTTTTCATGCGCAATATATTCCACGTCATTAGCAGCGACGTTCGCTGTCAAGTGCCGGAATGCGAACGATTGATCCGAACGGTGATTACTGGCACACGTCAATTGCTGGAACGAGTGCGTATGCCATGCATTATAGGTATGGTGGGGTTGTGTCTTAGGAAGGTATGGAAACGTAATAATCCCGCAACTTCGTCTGCGATGGACTACGGTAAGTATAAGTGCTCTTTGTCCTTTTCCAAGTCTATAACATACAGTGAAGGCGAGAGACACACGGAGTTACATTTGCATTTGATTTTAATGAATAGAGGGAAAGAGCTTTGAAAAAAACTAGGCAGTTGTTATTTGGTGATAGTCTCATATTCGTACAAATGGCTCGATTCTTATTATAGTGAAAATATATTGACATCTAGGCCCCGTTCCGACTACGTCGTGACAAGAGATAATCGTGTAGTTTTAAATGTCGTGGCTTGTGTATTTAAATGGAGAAGTTCACATATAGGCCGACACGATTACTGTCGTCCACGAGTTTTGCCAACTAACAACCAATGATAAATTAATGAACGGGAACGGGCCTAACCGGGCGCTAATCTGTCATAATGAGATTCAAAAAACGAACTTTATTAGAACGACTTCATTTTGATCTTCAACATAACTTCAACATTCTCTCCACACATGTCTCCCTGGTACTTAATCCCAAGGAAATAGTAGCACCGTAACAATCTAGCAAGTCAAGCGGGACGCTTTATCTTCGATCACGAACTAAACGAGTATTTTACAGCGCCCGAGCAATTACTACAACTATTAGTGCGACGTCTAAGCTCTATAGGGCGTCAATCGCCACGTCCTTGTATGTTATCGGAATTTGCCGAAGATGTACTATGTGTGTGTGTTACTTTGGGAGCAGGATTGATTTAGTAAGAGGTGCTTGTTAAAAATACCAATACCGTTTACTGATGAAAGAACTTGAGTAAGATTCTAGGTACAGATATTATTATGTAGTTTGGAACCAATTTGGGACCAACTCTGAAATACTAAAATAACCGGCCAAGTGCGAGTAGGACTCGTGCACAGAGGTTTCCGTATAAATTAGGTGTTGGTATTTTGTTATGAAACTACAAATTTACGGTTTTCAGATTGTTTTGCATGTGCTGTAAGACATTGCTTCTTGCCAAATTTCATGATTCTAAGTCAATGGGAAGTAAGTACTCTATAGGTTTTGATTCCCTTGCGAAATCGCAAAATATGCGACATAAACGGTTCCGTTTTTTCCGACTGAGGTTACAGAACCTTAAAAATGTATCTGCTGACTGAAACAGCAGATGTTTACGTTTCATGGCCTTGTTGCAAAAGTTGTTAATTATTTCAGAGATTAGGCGCTCTTAAAGTAAGTTTCTTGTTTTATCCTGCATACTGATATGGAAGATAAGATGCACTATTTTAAAAGCAGTATTTAGGCCTTGGATTCGATTACCAGTTATAACAAAGTGGTAATAGATTTTCCCATCAAGAACTTCTCAGAGTCTAATTAGTTGTTGATAGCAATATTAGGCTCCCCCTATTGCTTACGAGGAAATGTGGGTGTACCGTAGACACACCTCTGTCGAACCTTTCTGAATTTACAGGCGTGACATAATATAATGTAGATTGTCATCATCAAACATATGGTTTATGTCTTACCTATTTCAAACAGATTAGCCTCTGTCTCTGGTCCGGTATGCCCCTGCTATTGTTGAATGAATGTGATGGATGACACGTCAAAACAATTTGTCACTGGCCGAATAAAACCAGTTTTTTGTAAGTCTTCTGTTTTTAAAATAAAACATCAAATTTGTTGACAACATTTTACGAATCAAATTTTGATTCGTAAAATGTTGTTTGTTTTTTTTTGTGCTTTGATTTATTTTTCTTAACAAAATTGTGTGTGCATATTTTAAATTTGGAGTTCCAGTTGAAAGTACACATTTGCTTTTAAAATATTCAAATGGCTTTTTTGAAACTCACATTTTATTTCTTAGCAGCGTCTGGAAATAAACCTAGAAAATTGTGTGTTATGACATAAAAAAACAACTATGTTTTCATACGGGGAGTTCCAAGAAAATCCACATGAAAAATTATCATGCAAAAATATTCATTCGAAAATTATGATAATGCTGAAAAAAATATACCAGAAAGTTTTGTTATCGCATCTATTTATAAACTGTGTCCTTAGTTCCTAGAAATTCGATATTTGGGGTCTCATTACAATAAACGTTCTTCATCACACGGTCCTACATCACACGGCTCTTTTAAGCATAAATCTTTTCTACCTCTCCGTAAACACCACTACAGATAAATACTTAGATTATACTAGGTCCATAGCCGTCAAACTGGTAGCCAAATAAAATGCTTAAGTACCAGATTGCCATCGATAATATATTGCAGATATTATTTACATACAAAAAGTAATCAATTGAACCAAAATCGGACTATCCATAAAGCGATCCTCTATTTAAATGCGCCTATAACCAGCGATTACACTGGACATACATCAAAGTAAAACCTTCACGTTCAATTTACTGGGCGCCTGGTATCTCCCGATTTTTAAGCAATCCCCTGGGGAGATTTTTACGCATCACTAAATTAGGTACTTGTTTGAGAACCTTCCCTATGGCAATTAATTATGTTACAGCTATGTGTCGAACTTAGGTGTTGCTTAAATAACTTACAATTTATACCTGTCCGACTGTATAGTCGTTTATCACCTGCTTATAAAAGGTTTCGGCTCTTTTTCAATGAAGAATTATTGGTTTAAATTAATCAGAGAGTAAAGAACATTTTACTCATTCCTTTACTTTTATGAAAAACCTTACACCCCGGCACCAAAACAAACAAATCTCTCATTAGGAACATACCCAATTTATATAACCGAGACCTAATGAATGTGGAGGCTCGCAAATTAAAGAGAAAGGGTTCAAAAATATCTAACGAACGTATAAATTATGTAAAATACATAGACAAAGGATTTATAGAAAATAGTACTTGGATCTAATTAAAATGGTTGATGGATTGTTAAACAAAAATATTACTTTCGTTAAGTTTTTAAATCGTACCTATTTAAAACCTTACAAAATAAAGGAAAGCACAAAAATAAAGTAAGGCTTCTCATGTTCAACCATGTCATATCTTCATAATCATTATTTTTCCCTTTTCACGTTTTGTACCAGGCACACAGCAAACGATGATGGTAAACGTAATACTCTTTTTTATATTGAGTCACAAATAACGGGCCCTCAAAGTGGAGCGGTATTAGGGCATACACAATTTAGGAGCGACACGACGACGAAATGAATGCGAGGACCAAATTAAACCTCTTTCCGGGACGAAAAAATCTATATTATTTTCTCTACCCCGCTTTATACTTACGGGAATACGTTATTAAGTCTGTGGTTCCCTATTGTTTAGTAGATTGGCCATTGATCCCCATCATTTATGGACTAGGCCGCCAGAATCTGAAGGCCATTCAGTGAGATATTGCTTTCAATGGGGCATTCGCTTGCTATCAACATTGTGGTCGATGAGAATGAGACATTACAAAGCGGAGTTATTTATCAACTATATCTAATTTTCTCAAACATGCTTAGATATTTGAGCATTTATTTGACAACCTTCTTCGAGATAAATCGAAATTACTTCATGGCCAGATACATGCAACCAGCGGCAGCGGCCGGCAAAAGTTGAAGAAAATCTATTTCTGTCGTGTTTAGCGGCCAAATAAACTACATAGTAAATTCATATCTGTCGTGTTATTTAATAATAGAACGATCTTTTACTCTTTTTTAAATTTATTTAAATTTCGAATTGGCTTGCAAATTGAAAGCGGTTTATTGAAAAAAAAATTAACTCTTCAACGCGAGAGTTTAATTTTCTCGCATTATTTGAGAAAGTAATATACAAGCCTTGGCCACAATTGATGGACTTACGTCTGGCCGCTGCAGTAATGCACTATTGCAAGTAGGATAATATTACCTGTTGAGACAAACAGGACCTTTTCTACCACTTTGTGGGTTTATAACTATTCGATCCGTGGGTATAGCTTAATTTCAACTTTCAAGTGTATTCTTTGCCTCGTTTGGAAGCATAAAACTATGTCAGTCATAGACAAGTGCATGTAAAATTGACTTGACAAGATACTGTCTACAAAATTAACAGTAACGGGTTACGATCTCAAAGTCGGGTCCTAATTAAGCAGACATCAAGTTTACTGGAAATAATTTATTGCTATTACTTTTGGCGTTAAAAGTCAATTAGGAGGAGTGGAGAGTGTGTTTCAAAAAAGTTATTTGCTTCAGCATTTTATGAGAGTGTGTTTCAAAAAAGTTATTTGCTTCAGCATTTTATGCGTGGTGACGTGAGTGTTGGCTAATTATTTTGCTTTAAAAAGTAATTATCTCAGTTATTTTATTCATGAAAGTTGTCTGAATTTGAGTGTACTATACTTTTGTTGTAATTTGTATGGTGTACACAATAAAATTTTAGTAGAGTAAAATCGATCAGAATTATTTTTTACTCTACTTACGTTTAATTACTTTCTAACCCCTAAATAATTAAAATAATTGTATTTTTACTGTTATTTTATACAATACCTAATACTAGATTACCGCAAAAAATATTGGCCAAGTGCGAGTAGGACTCGCGCACGAAGAGTTCCGTACCATTATCAAAAAATCACGTTTGTTGTATAGGAGCCCCACTTAAATATTTATTTTATTCTGTTTTTAGTGTTTGTTGTTATAGCGGCTATAGAAATACATCATCTGTGAAAATTTCAACTGTCTAGCTATCACGGTTCATGAGATACAGCCTGGTGACAGACAGACAGACGGACAGTAGAGTCTTAGTAATAGGGTCCCGTTTTTACCCTTTGGGTACGGAACCCTTGAAATGGTAAACGAAATTATAATATAAGACCAATATTACACACGTAGATATTAATTACAACCACATTACCGATAAAAATGTAAACAACCAACTAATTATCTTTTAAATGAAATAATCAAAGGTAGATTCAATTGAACACACTGTATCAGATTATGTAAACATAATGGTCATAGGTATGATCATCATCATCATCATCATCATCATCATCATCATCAGCCTATTAATGTTCCCACTGCTGGGACACAGGCCTCCTCTCTATGAGAGGGAATGGGCTATAAATCCACCACGCGGGCCCAGTGCGGGCAGTGCGGGTGGTAGATGTCGCATGTCTTCGAATTTATGGGTCTAGGATATGCCGGTTTCCTTCACCGTTTTGAAAGCAATGGTGATGAAATAATTACACAAAGTAATGCGCCTGTCTGGGTTCGAACCCACGACTTACTGTTCGTAAGTCGGGGCCGCCACCACTTGGCCACCTTGGCTCTGTGAGCAACTTGGATGTAGCGCTCGCCGCTCACTTAGCTTGCTCAGCTTGCGCGTGTTTAGTCACAGTTCTAACCTGACCTTACCCATTCAGTCAGGGTGTCCTACTGTCCTATGGCCGACTTTTTGTGATGAACCTGGTAACTGGTAACTTTGGCTTCCGACAAACTAGTTTAGCCTGATATCGGGTTTGGCCGGTAACATTGTGACGTGTATGATTAGTGGTCGCGACTGAATGTATTCAGGGTGTAAAAGACCTCATCACGAAGCCGTCAACCAAGCATTCCGTACATCAAACTAAGTAAGTTTTCGCAAAAATGATTGCTGGGAAACTACTTTTCTTTTTGGGGTGAAAAATCATGTTTTGTAGAACTCAATGTAACGCACTCAAATCATTGTGCTGCGAAGGATTGAATAGTACGGGGGTCGTGTAGGTGTTTAAAGTAAAAATCTTTCATTAAAAACTTGTATTTAAAAAAAAACTTGTCAAAAACTTGGAACTTTGACCCCCGAATATCAATATCTCCGTAACTAGAAGGCACTTGTTCTCCCCGTCATTGCGATCATTTTTTTGTTCTACACCATACCTTCCCCAGGTATGGTAGAACAAAAAAATGATCGCAATGACGGGGAGAACAAGTGCCTTTCGGTTTCGTCGAGGTGTTTTACACCCTTTATGTGCCCTTCGAGACAGTTTTTTTAGGCCCTCTTCGATGTTGCGGATATTCATATTACTTACACCAAAAAAAAGTAACCATTTTATTCTAATAATAAACGAAAGATTACATAGAAACGAAACCGGAATCTTAAAATCATAACAAATAAGTTGTATTATGATATTTTTTGCGAGTCAAGTCATTCCTGTTGTGGTCAATGCCATTTGACGGAAAATACTTACGTAAATAGGGGCGTTTTTTTTTGCAATTTTACTCACGTATTTATTTCTCCCGTTTACAATATCATACTCAAGTAAAGAGGTAAAATACAAACACTTTATTGAAGGAATAAATAACACTCATTGTTACCAGGGGAACATAAGAGATTACAGAGTGGAATTCAAATGGTTTAACACGAAAGAGGCAAAACTAATTCGACTACTTAGCAATTCAAGAGGCCATATTTATTATTTTCAATTACCAAGCCATTTCTGATCCCGACACTGAAATATTTTAGGTATAAATGTAAAATAACCACTTTATGCTAATAGCTGTTACGAAACTTTGTGTAATAGAAACATTTTGTGGGATGTTGTTAATAATAGTTTGGAAAATAACTACAGGCGGTTTAACAGGTGAAACATTTAGAGATACACGCACACACATCTACCGTCACTATTGTACTGGCAGAACGGATGGCCGATGGGGCCGAAAAGTTCTGGAGTGGCGACCGCGAACCCGAAGACGTTGCGTTGGAAGGCCTTCCACTAGGTGGACCGATGTGCCGACCGGTGGGCCGATGCCTACCGGGGTTGGGACTGTTCGAAAGAGATACCGTAGCCCCGGAACACAAAGGGCGAAGAAGGACACTCCCTCCCGCTCCCAGGAGTCATTTGAGGATTCCCCATCAGAAAAAGAAGGCCCCAAGCTGCTGCTGCCGATAAAATCCTTATGAGATCCACAACGACAATCTACCCTAAAATCGAATCCGGAATCAAATGCTCAGTCGCAATTTCGACCACTAGTCTGAGGAGCCTGTCTTACATGGTTAAATTTAACCCTTATGTCCACAGCCGTGCCCGATCGGGCACGGTGCATTGTTATTTTAATTGTGTCTGTAATTGTGGGTATTGAAGAGGAACCATTTTATATAACACTAGTTTTTGCTCGCGTCTTTGATCCAGTTCAGTACGGAAATTAACCCATGTGGACGTTTCAAAAGTATCCTATGACACTCGACGATAATGTAACGTAACATTAGTGAAAGAATTTTCGAAATCGGATCAGAAATTACGAATTACCCTCTACATACTGTCATGATTTTCAAATATGTATTAAATAATAAGATCTGCTGTGATCTATCTAAAATAATATTATGTAGGGTTTCAAAGATTTTAATAATTCGTTTTATATTTGAGAAATGACAACACTGCCTAACCGTCAATGTTGTAGCGGGAAGGGGTAGTTTATAAAACATGACACTCGACCGAGAGAGCTCGGTTCATTGGGAGAAATTGTGGTGTTAAGACTAACAGTCGAATCTAGGTCTGATAAGTGTTGTAATTATTGCATTTTGTATAAAACGTGAAGTAATGTAGAATTGTGTAATACCAAATAATTTGAAAAGAGTAACCATAGAGTTTCTTGCCGGTTCTTCTCCATGGAAGCCACCAACCGAACCGTGCACCCTTGTCGACGTTCGTAAGTGCCCATCCAGGCCTATGTGGAATGAAATACTTGGATTTGAATATACTGAAGAGTTGATTGGAGCTACAGTAGTTTTTATTACAGTTCAGAAGTGACAAGAACCACGAGCCATCTCTCAGCGAAATAGTAAGTAATTTGTTTCCTTTTCTTTACCCTAATTAGATGTATACTTACTGTTAAATTTCTGTAAAAAAAATAAAAAAATAAGGGAGGGTGGAAATTTAAGAAATAAACTTTTACGTATGCACAGTGTTTTACACCATGGAGATTATTGTTATAACACGAAATAGAGAAAGATTTCTACCCCGCTAAAAAGCTCACGTGATTCAACTATGCAGAAAGTATACATAATTATTAAGAACTGTGTTCTGACTCGCATTGCTCGAATTTATTACTCGGAATTCTCTGAAGTTGATTTATTTAACTCTAATAAACCGACATTAAAAAAAACGAATAGTGAACAATCTTCTTCTTCTTGTACTATCTTTTATTCAACCGTTTTTTGTTTAAAATTTTTCATCATTGTAATCCAGTTCTAAAAATAACTTAAAAATTATGTTGTATCGTATTTTTGTATTGTATTTTTATTTTTTTAACATATCTAGCATTAGTCCGTTCGCATGTATTATATATATATCCCAGTTACACAGGGAATCCTATAATTGGCCATAATAACTGTCACAAGCATATTTTGTAAAATATTTTTATGTATCGCTGTTGGTTAGTTAAATAAATAAAATTAAAATAATTATGGCATTTAATATATGAGTTTAACAATGCAGCCATGAAGATGTGTTGATTTTACATGTTAACATCCATTCTAAAGAACCATGTGTGAGTGTTGTTAGTAAACCATGTAGGTGTACATATAGTGTATGCCATGTAGGTAGAGATAGGGATACTCGTAGTCGTTAAACTATTAATATTTGCTCGATAAAAAATAAAAACATAAAAACTGTTACCTACACGTTTTGAAGTGTTTTGAAGAATTTACCATGAGGCATTTATGAGAATGATTACCCACAATATTTATTATAAAATTCTAAATTGTTTTTGCTATTATGTACATAGCTGTGCCGTCATAGGCCTCTGCACCGGGATTTAAATGAGCAACATTGGTAGTGCCAGTGTAACATGCTTTATTTATGATTATTTACAAGCATCCAGAGGTAAATGTCAATAACTTATTATTCTGGCCATGGTAATTTCCTAAATGGATACCCAGTGAACTATGTTGGTTCATAGGGTCTTTGTCAAGAGACGTACCTAGTGATTTCGCTGGATATTTCAGTGGGTACTTGTTCCTGCTGATTTATCACAGTGAATCGGTCGTCGGGTCCATGTTAGGCGACTTGGTTAGTTCACTTGATTTTAGGTAGGTATGACCTACTGATTTATCACAGTGAATCGGTCGTCGGATCCATGATGATGATGATGATAATGATAATGTGAACTAAGTGTGTTCACAGGCGACTTGGTTAGTTCACTTGATTTTATGCAGGTGTGTCCTGTTGATTTATCACAGTGAATCGGTCGTCGGATTCATGTTAGGCGACTTGGTTAGTTCATTTGATTTTAGGTAGGTATGACCTACTGATTTATCACAGTGAATCGGTCGTCGGATCCATGATGATGATGATGATAATGATAATGTGAACTAAGTGTGTTCACAGGCGACTTGGTTAGTTCACTTGATTTTATGCAGGTGTGTCCTACTGATTTATCACAGTGAATCGGTCGTCAGACAGATGTTAACCCAGTGAACTAAATGTGTTCACAGGGCCTATGTTATGCGACTTAGTGTGTTCGCTGGATTTTTGTAAATGATAAATAATGAATGATAAATGATAAATGATAAATGTTAAATGATGTTTATTTTGCAAGTAGGTTTTTACAAACACTTACACGTCATTTTTTAAACTTTAAATTAATTAATAATGGTGAGCAATGAATTAAAACAAAGGTTATTGTAGTAGTTGTTTATTCCCTATCAATGTTAAGGGTTATCTTTTCTTTTAATGGAGCCCGTGAGTTGCTCGCTGGATGCGTTAGGGGCGATGGACATTTTCTCACTGGATTATTGGGTGAGCTGCATACATTCGTCGGATTTGAGCAAACTATATTTGCTTACTGGTTAATGACTCTTACAACGTTTAGATGAAGCGCAATAAATATATTGAATTCGAATGATTTTTAATTAAATAAATAAGAGACAGATTATGTCAATGAATATTGTACACATTTCAGAAATCAATAGGCGGTTATTGTTGAGGAACTTGACTGCTAAGCTGTACTTTTATGTAGAAGTACTAGCGGACGTCACAGTTTCGAGTACGGGGATAAAATATAGCTTTTGTTGCTCGCTGGTAATGTAGCTATCCATTGCTGAAAGAAAAATGTCCAGCAGTTTTTAAGTTTATTCGTTACATACAAAGATACAGATCTTTCCTCTTTAATAATCTTGGTATAGGCTGACGTCTGACAATTAATGACATTGACGGATAAAAGCAAAAAGCAAAGCAAATTCACTTTCTAAAGAAAAGTTCGTAACTACTATTTAAGTCAGACTAAATAGCTCTCAATTCGAAGTCTAGTCATAATAATTATTATTAGTTTTCTCGATATTATCTTTTTAATTTTTGGTATTTGATAGAATATTTATTAGTTAATTTTATCTGTATATGTGTATTAAAATCAATATAAGTATTGGTATTTACGTTCCCAAAAAACTAGTTCTTTTTAGATATTATTTTGTACCCTATCACTATGTTTTCTTATTTAACCCAAAGGTGGACTGGTACAGAATGCCTTGTGGCATTAAGTCCGCCTATGTATCACTACATAATTTCATAAGTCTTCTTACTCACTTTAAATCACTAAAGTGATAGTATAGCATGCACAACAAAATTATAAAACGATGTCTTATAAAATAGGCAAATGTTAAAAAAAATTACCAGAAATAAAGGCAATTTGAATTCGAATGTACCACTATTGTACATGAAGTTTAAATAAATAATAATAAATTAAACAACATTTTTGGAATACCCTCTGGGCCTTTGTGCCATACAAATAATTAATCAAACTAAATGTTGTGTTGCTAACAGCCTGTAAATGCCTAGCAAACAAATGACATTTTTGTGTTTTACATTGTTGGATTGCTCACTTATTGATTGATTAATTAATTTATATTGATATTTTAGTTCAATTTCTTATTTGTTTGTTTGACCAAGACCAACGTCTTATTTGACTTGATTTGGTAAATAGTATTATGTGGTATATGTCTTTGATTGATAATAATGTTTTTATGCCTATTACCCAAAATATGGATATTTCTGTCATAGAGAATTCATCATCATCATCATCATTTCAGCCGAAAGACGTCCACTGCTGGACATAGGCCTCCCCCAAGTGTCGCCACATTGACCGGTCCCGTGCGACTCGCATCCAGCGGATTCCTGCAACCTTCACCAGGTCATCGGTCCACCTAGTGGGAGGCCTTCCAACGCAACGTCTTCCGGTTCGCGGTCGCCACTCCAGAACTTTTCGGCCCCATCGGCCATCCGTTCTGCGAGCAATGTGCCCTGCCCACTGCCACTTAAGTTTGGCAATTCTTCGGGCTACGTCGGTAACCTTTGTTCTCTTGCGGATGTCTTCATTTCTGATTCGATCGCGCAAGGAAACTCCGAGCATAGCCCTCTCCATTGCCCTTTGGGTGACCTTAAGCTTTCTGATGAGGCCCATTGTGAGCGACCACGTTTCGGTCCCGTATGTAATCACTGGCAACACACACTGGTCATAGACTTTCGTCTTGAGACACTGCGGTAGGTTGGACGAGAAGATACCGCGCAATTTCCCGAACGCTGCCCAACCGAGTCTGATTCGACGATTGACCTCTTTCTCGAAGTTAGACCTACCTAACTGGACCGTTTGTCCCAGGTACACATAATCGTCTACAACTTCGAGAGTAGAGTCTCCGATCTTGATAGGAGTGGGTGTGACATGGGCATTCAACATGACCTTAGTCTTGTCCATGTTCATTTTTAGACCCACTCTTCCGGAAGCTCTACTGAGGTCATCGAGCATTGTACTGAGGTCCTCCATGGTCTCAGCCATTACCACTATATCATCGGCAAACCGAAGGTGAGTGATGTACTCGCCATTGACGTTGATGCCTAGTCCTCTCCAGTCCAGAACCTTGAAGACATCCTCCAGTGCAGCGGTGAACAGTTTCGGAGATATGACGTCTCCCTGTCTCACACCTCGCTGCAGAAGGATAGGTTTCGAGGCTTGGTCCTGAAGTCGGACTGACATGGTGGCGTTTTTGTACAAACACTTCAACACCTCGATGTACCGATAATCGATTTGGCACCGTTGGAGAGACTGCAGTACAGCCCAGGTCTCGATCGAATCGAAGGCTTTAAACGCTAAACAGAGAGGCAGGTTATACTCTTCTGTCTTCTGTATAACTTGCCGCAGCGTATGTATGTGGTCCACGGTGCTAAAGCCTTTTCGGAAACCGGCTTGTTCGAGTGGCTGGAAATCGTCAAACCTGAGCGCGAGACGATTCGTGATGACTCTAGAAAACAACTTGTAGACATGGCTTAGAAGTGAGATGGGCCTATAATTCTTCAGCCGGGCATTGTCACCCTTTTTGAAGAAGAGCACCACCACACCCCTGCACCATGCCTGTGGCGTTTTTCCCTCAAGTATGACGGAATTAAACAGCTTCTGAAGGGCCTTAAGTACCGGTTTTCCACCCGCCTTCAGGAGTTCGGCCGTAATTCCGTCATCACCCGGTGCCTTGTTGTTTTTGAGCTGCTTCAGAGCCATCCTAATCTCGTACAGGCTGACGTCCGGGATGTCTTCGGTATCCTTCTTTTCTTCAAGTTAATATAGAGAATTAAATGAATTAAAATTAATGATAATTAAGCTTATTGTGATCGATCATTCACATGACATCGTTTTTATGCGAGTGTGAACGGATTACTTCTCAAATGATGTACAATGTTTCAGTGAGCCGTGACGATGTCGTCTGATGTTGAGCTTGGTACCCCGTCTGGTACAACTCTGAGGCGCCGGCGTAAGTCCATTAAAATGAAGGCTAAGGCAGAGAAGCCCATTGATATCTACATAGTTTGAGCGAAAAGACTTTCCCTAGTGAAGAAAGTTACGGACGTCCGTTGGAAGAGATGTTGAATCGTACTTTACCTGTTGATGAAAGTCTTCGTGGGTATTTTATGATAAATTAATTAGGATTATTAAATAGATGTTAAATTACTGGTAGCTGTTGGCTGGCTGGCTGACTGACTGTTCGATTAGGAATAGATCACAGACTCGGAATAGTTTGGAACCCGAAGATTTACTTAACTTTCTTGCATCACAGAGACCTCAACCGCAGTTTAATAATAAATTACGTGAACATACGACTCAAAACCACGGTTAAGGTCTTTGAGAAAATAGTTTATGACTTCGGTCATCGGTGTTCCAACTAAGATTTTGTCTGACCGTGACACAAGCTTTACGTTGAAAGACTTTAAAAACCTTTTGTAATACACATGGTATTAGAACATATTTTAAACGCAGTAGCTTGTCTCAGAGTTAATGGTCAGCAGAGAGATTTAATCAAACCATCTTAAAACCTATCAAGCACAAACGTGACTGAGACAAGTGTCTGGGAAACATACAATAGGGCAATATATCAACACTGTTCGTAATCATAATTATTTATTTGTAATGTTAAGAATAAGAATTATTTATTTGCTTAAAATACAGGTGTTACCAGATGTTAAAGTTGGTGGTTTAGGCACAAACCATATTTTGCCTCTTTGGCGCATGCAAATATAATTTTACATTATTGTATAATGCGTATCTATGTGAAATTTAACATGTACTTATTAAGTAAAGTAAAGTAATTATTATTAATAATTAATACAAAATAATTAGTAAAGTAAAGTAATTATTATTAATAATTAATATAAAATAATTAGTAAAGTAAAATAATTATTGGTACATATTACTGTATATTGGTACATATACAATTATTGGTCTTAAAATAAGTTAAGCGTAATACATAGTCAGATATATTTCATATATATCACATGCATATTTTACAAGTTACACAATACCATTCTTTAATATTAGTCTTTAAACATCAATTTTTATCATTCATTATTTTAACAAAACGTTCAATAACGTTACCATAATTTCGATTTTAGAATACATTAATTATTAACATTATTTATAAATTCGTTAGTAAAATTAAATCGTTTTTAAATAACTTTAAAAGCTCTATAGTTTGGTATTTTAAATTATAAATTAGTCCACACATTAAAAGAGTTCGTTCATTAGTTATATTGTCACTTACGGGATATCTTCCGTGATTGTTCATTGTTTTGAGCTCCCAATATTAAGTTAAGTTAGTTAATTAGATAGTTAGTTTATAAGAAAGTTAATTAGTTGTGATAAGTTTAGTTTTAAACCGTGAAAGCTTAAAACAGAGTATGCCGGACGGGCGGTATCCGCTGATGGCGTGGATACGTGTACCTGGTGCTCTGCCTATACCCTATTACTACCGGGCGCACGCTTGTACTATACTTCGCCGCCAGACGGCGCTGACGTCCTACACCTAATTAACTGTAGCTGTAGCTGATCATTCTTCGCTATCTCAGGGCGTTGACCTAACGAGGGAGGATAGGGGTTACTGGGAAAATAAGACACTTATTTAACTTTCATAACTGTACAGGAAGCGATTTCAGGATTAATTCGCGCACTACTTTTTCACTGTTTACTTATACATATTTAATTGCCGTACTGATGACTACGATTCTAAGAAAAGTCGAGTTTACTAAGGTACTCCAGAACTTTACTGTAACGAGAACCCTGATTTCGCTTTCTGATTTCGGAAAACTTTAATGAAAATTTGATTATGGAAATGTACAATCTTTCTGCAAATTACAATTTTGAGCTTATGTTTAAACACATTATATACATCGCCACAATTCCACATAACGTTATTTATGTACAGACATAAAAACAACGAAAATCTTTATTAAAACGTGGAAATTATTTCCAAAAAACCAGACAACTTTTCCAAAAGTGTTTGGATGAAGGGTCTTACAGGCTGAATTACACGAAAACTGTTGCTGTGACTGTAAGTATATAATCGCCATATACTAGACGAGTATATGGTCCATCTAAAACTGTTACTTATTTTTTCGTGTCTGTATCTTTCAGCCTGTAGCGATCCTTCAACTGAAAATCTGTAAGACAATTTTTTTCTGTTTTTGTCTAATATGGCCGCGCTAGACCGTCATACTCTCGTCTAAGTGGTTCAACTATAAGCTAAGTTATAAAAAATTACTATATCCAGGCCTAGGTCGCAACCTAGGCTCCCTGGACCTCGCCAAAGCGTTAAATTATACTAAAAAACTCCACTTGCGAGCCCATATGTGTCTAGCGCGCCTGAAAATTACTATCTAACTATTCTAGATTCACTGATGGCACTTTGTTATTCTCACTATATTGCCCATACACTGACTCTACACTATTTTTTAACTATAATCAACACTCTATGTGCTGGATTGGTGACGTTCGTCGCGAACATTTCTCCCGCCGTGTAGTGCAGTGACGACTCGCTGTCATGTCGGCGCGGCGCTACATCATGCCGGCGAGCGACGACCGTAGTCGTGACTCCCGCCGTCACGATGCTCACCGCCTGGACGTCCCGCTGTCTAGATTACTTCGGTAGTGGGACGAGTTTCTTCACCGGACGCTTCAAGGTGCCGCCGGAAGTGCGCACCTCAGCGGTCCGGACTTCGCCGTCGCCCCCGGGGAAGACAGCTACTATGCGGCCTCGCGGCCACGTGTTTCGTGGCAGCTGGCCGTCGGCTATGAGGACGGGGTCATTGACCTGTAGACCCGGCCCGCGGCTGTGCGGCTCCCGCCGGTACTGTAGCTCTGGCAGGTACTCTCGTACCCAGCGATGCCAGAACATGTCGGCGAGAATCTGTGAGCGCCGCCACATCTTTTTGCTGTCGATGTCTTGTTCGGTGAAGGTGCCAGGGGTTGGCAACCTTGCTGACCCGCCGAGAAAATGGTCATTGGGCGTGATACGCCACATGATGCCACGGCGACTGGCCTCCCAACGGAAGGCGTCTCGGAGCTCCCTGTCGGCACCGTGCATGTTGGTGCCGTTGTCGGAGTGGATCTCGGCATGGCAGCCTCGACGCGCAGTAAACCGGGGCAATGCCAGTCTATCGGAGTCTGCGCTGAGGCTGGCGGCGATCTCGAGGTGGACGGCTCTGGTGGTCAGACATGTAGATAGTGCTACGTACCTATTTTGATGCTGACGACCAACTGTGACTGTCAATGGCCCGAAATAGTCAAGCCCTGTGTAGGTGAACGGCCTCTGATAATGTGCTAGGCGCGTTCTCGGATGGTCGCCGGTCGCAGGCACGGAGTGTTGCGCCTTGCGAATACGACACCTCCTGTGTGTCTTATCCGGATCTTTATCTGTACTGTTCTGTGTTCTTTTGTAGAACATTTCTTCTGTTCTCTTTTGGCAGAGATCTATGAAGCGTAAAACGCAAGCTGTAACACGAAGTAGTCTCTCCCACTTCGAGAATCGTGTCGGATCCGGAACCACTTCTGTTAGCGAAAGGCTATTGTTGCCCCTGCTTTCGGTGACTGTAACTGTTCTTTCCTCCCCTGTATCTGTATTGATTGGAGGTTTTTCTGTTTTCCCGATTTTGACTTTTTCAGTCCTGTTCTGTGTCGGGTCTGTATTTTCTAACACTTCTGTTCTGTTTGACACCCATTCTTTGAGTTCAAACTTTTTCTGTTGGTGTATGTTCTTCACCGCTGTTACAGTAGGTGTCGATTCTTCGACGGTTCTGTAGCTGTCGGGGTAGTCATCAATGTGACTCTGTATAATTGTTTCCACTGCTTCTGGCTGATCTGTACTGTTTTCTGTTTTCCAGAGCAGGGCTGTTTCTGTATGACCGTCTTCTGTCTGTCTGTTATGACGGTCCGATTTGGCTTCCGCTTTCTTTCCGGGATCGGAGTCTGGTCTGCGGGGGTTATTGACCAGCGATTCTTGCATCTGTTTGTCATCTTCTGCTGTGAGTCTGTAGACGTAGTTAACCTGTTGATTCTGTGTTCTGTTTTGCGCGCCGTGCAGAGTCCAGCCCAGCGCCGTGAGTGAAGCGACTGGCTGGTTCTTAGGCCCTTTGCGGACCTCGGTGGCCAGCAAAAGGTGCCAATTATCTTGGCCTATCAATATTTTCGGCGCGCCGCTGTTGTACGTCAACTGTTGCTTGAGGTCATCCAGATGTTTGCAGTGAGCGATGTCTTCCTCACTGACCGTCTGCGTCGCGAGATTGAGCTTCGGTATGGTGCGCGCTCTGAAGGGCATCTTGTCCTTCACCTGGCTGGAGAGTGTAACTGTTACCCTTCTCGACATGGGTGTGTCGATCACGGTGTCTCCGATGGCGCCTATCTTCAGGGGTTCGATGCGGCCCCTTGCTCCAACTCGCTCCGCGATTTCCTCGTCGATGAGCGAAACTGTAGATCCATCGTCGAGGAAAGCGAACGTGGATGCTTCTCCCGCCGGTCCGACGACTCGTACTGGTACCATCTTGAGGTACGCTTGACTGGCTGTTGCTCGTGAACTGGCGACTATTTCGTTTGAAGCTTCCTGTCTTGGCTCCTCTTCCGTTGTCTTCCTGACGAAGTGCAGCAGTCTATGATGCGTGGCTTTGCACCCCTGTATATCGCATTTCTTCGGCTTGCACTTGTGGTCGCTGCGACGACGTTGCAGACAGCGGAAGCAGAGGCCGTGCTTCTTCGCTAGTTCCCACTTGCTGTTGTTGGATGCCTCTCTGAACTTCTTGCAATCAGACTCTTGATGACCTTCTTTATCACAGATTCGACATTTTGAAGTCGGTTTGTCTGTGGTCGTATGTGCTCTTTGCACAACCCGCTTTCCCGGATTCTCTGTCGAGTGTATGTTCTCAGGTGGAGCGAAGGCACTGCAGTAGCGAGCTTGTTCTGTAATGAACTCGCTGAAAAGTGACAGATCTGGCACTGACTGGTACTTATCTGTGAATGTTCTGTACCAACGTACACGCAGGGAGTTCGGCAGCTTTTCTGTTAGGATTCTCATTAGCTCAGCGTTGACGAGGTAGTAATCCTTTTTTAGTGCTCGCAGAGTCACTATGCCGCTTCTCACCCGACTGGCAAACGTGCAGATGTCTTTCGGTGCTTCGCTGCAGCGTGGCAATCCTTTCAGCCTCTCTGTTTCGGCCTGTGCTATCGAATCTGGACGGCCGAACTGCAGCTCAAGTTCCCTCATGATGTCATCTGGCCTTGCGTGTCCTATGAGCTCTGAACTCACTGTATCCAATGCTCTTCCATGTAGGCACCTCCTGAGTCTTGCTGTATTCTCGACATCGTTGAAATACGCCCGAGTCGTATCATATATGGCGCGGAATGAAAGCCATTCTGTATGTGACCCACTGAAATTCGGTAGGGTCATGATGATCTTCGACGCCGAGGGTTGATTCGATGTCCCTGTATCTGTTTTTTTGTCGGCTAGCGACGCTATGGCGGACGTAAGTTCCGTAATAAATGGACGTAAATCTCCCCCCCTGTTGTCTTTGATCTTCTGAGTTGGTTCTATATTGCTTTGCACGTTTCTATCTGTAGGAACTGTAGGATGTAACGATGGTGCCTGTCTCTGGTTATCTATATCTGTACTGTTGATGACCGCAGGGGGGGGGTTCTGTATTTCTGTAGGGTTCCCCTCGGCGACGTCATCTTGCGGAATCCGCGCTGCGTCGGGCGCTTCTTCCAACCAGGAACGCACGTATTCATCGTTAGAGTTTCTGTCATCCATGTATTCAGCTTCGGAGTCCTCTTCTTCGGCCCTCTGAAGTGCTATTTGTGCAAGCTCCAACTTAATCTTTAGTAAAGCCTCGCGGGCTCGTGAAATTTTTCTGTTTGGTCGCGTCGTCCTGTTTGACGGCGACCGAATCTGTTCGTTACGGGCGTCACCCCGGGTAGTCATCGGTACGGCTCTTGATGATTCCTCATCCTGTATTTTTCGTGCGCTATCTGAAGGCTTGACTGTTCTTTCCGAATTTTCCTTGGACCTGGTTCTCCTGGTAGCAGCTGATGAACCAGGTACGCTTTGAGCCCCCTGTGTAACAGTAGGGCGAATTGCCAGCTGTTCTATAGATGACGGTGATCGTGGCGGCAACTGATGATGAATAGCTGATGCCGACGGTGTCTCTTGGCGTGGCTCAGCGTACGATTTGCCTTGCGATCTTGTTACCGGCATCTTGGTTTCGGAATTAACTCTTGATGTTAACTATTCGCTTCAGTATATAAGTATAATATATGTATATAAGCCTCTCTGTAAACTCTCTGTAAACTCTATTGTATAACCTTCCTGTGTAAATAAACAATCTTTACTCTATATCTTCACTGTATAACTATCAACGTAATATAAGCTTCTCTGTAAATTTCTCTGTATAATCCTTCGGTGTAAATAAACAATCTTAACTCTGTTAGCTTCTTATAAACTTAACTTATGTACTTGTGTTATATACTTTCTTATGTACTTAAGTTATGTACCTGCTTATATACTATGCTTATATACTTGGTTATTTACTCGGTTATATACTCGCCTTATATACTTGGCTTATATACTTGCCTTATATACTTGTTTATATACTTGGCTTATATACTTGACTTATATACTCGCCTTATATACTTGGTTATATACTTGGCTTATATACTTGACTTATATACTCGCCTTATATACTTGGTTCTATACTCACCTTATATAATTGGCTTATATACTTGGCTTATATACTTGGTTATATACTCGCCTTATATACTTGGCTTATATACTTGGTTATATACTTGGCTTATATACTTGGCTTATATACTTGTTATATACTTGCTGTTATGTACTTGCTGTTATACATATACTTGCTGTTATATACTTGCTGTTATATATGTACTTGCTGTTATGTACTTGCTGTTATACACTGGCTGTCAAATATATCTGCTTACCTCACTATTTTCTGTCCCTCGTATTATCGTCGTTATATACTTCCACTATTCACTGTCACATAAACTGTTCACTGTTCTTATATGCTGTTATAAACTTTACTGTTGACTGTCACATATGCACTGTTTACTATTACATACGTACTGTTCACTGTATACTGTCACATATGTACTGTTGTTAAACACTTCACTATTTACTATCACTTGTGTACTGTCGTTATATACTTCACTGTTTACTAAAACTTATGTGGTTAAATCGTTATACACGTGACTATTAACTGTAACCTATGTACTTGACTGTGTACATAAGCCTTTTTGTGTATTACGTTGAGGTACTGTTCACATAAGCTTGGTATATAACGTTGACGCACTGTTGACACAAGCTTTGAGTATTTAACTTTGATACACTGTTCTCGTAAGTTTATAACTTCGTCGCACTGCTATTACTTAAGTTTTGGAATGTATATAACTTCGATTCACTTTCACATAGGTATCGACACTTCGACGCACTGAGATTCGCGAGAATAATCCGGTTCTGAAGGACCAAAGAATATGCCGGACGGGCGGTATCCGCTGATGGCGTGGATACGTGTACCTGGTGCTCTGCCTATACCCTATTACTACCGGGCGCACGCTTGTACTATACTTCGCCGCCAGACGGCGCTGACGTCCTACACCTAATTAACTGTAGCTGTAGCTGATCATTCTTCGCTATCTCAGGGCGTTGACCTAACGAGGGAGGATAGGGGTTACTGGGAAAATAAGACACTTATTTAACTTTCATAACTGTACAGGAAGCGATTTCAGGATTAATTCGCGCACTACTTTTTCACTGTTTACTTATACATATTTAATTGCCGTACTGATGACTACGATTCTAAGAAAAGTCGAGTTTACTAAGGTACTCCAGAACTTTACTGTAACGAGAACCCTGATTTCGCTTTCTGATTTCGGAAAACTTTAATGAAAATTTGATTATGGAAATGTACAATCTTTCTGCAAATTACAATTTTGAGCTTATGTTTAAACACATTATATACATCGCCACAATTCCACATAACGTTATTTATGTACAGACATAAAAACAACGAAAATCTTTATTAAAACGTGGAAATTATTTCCAAAAAACCAGACAACTTTTCCAAAAGTGTTTGGATGAAGGGTCTTACAGGCTGAATTACACGAAAACTGTTGCTGTGACTGTAAGTATATAATCGCCATATACTAGACGAGTATATGGTCCATCTAAAACTGTTACTTATTTTTTCGTGTCTGTATCTTTCAGCCTGTAGCGATCCTTCAACTGAAAATCTGTAAGACAATTTTTTTCTGTTTTTGTCTAATATGGCCGCGCTAGACCGTCATACTCTCGTCTAAGTGGTTCAACTATAAGCTAAGTTATAAAAAATTACTATATCCAGGCCTAGGTCGCAACCTAGGCTCCCTGGACCTCGCCAAAGCGTTAAATTATACTAAAAAACTCCACTTGCGAGCCCATATGTGTCTAGCGCGCCTGAAAATTACTATCTAACTATTCTAGATTCACTGATGGCACTTTGTTATTCTCACTATATTGCCCATACACTGACTCTACACTATTTTTTAACTATAATCAACACTCTATGTGCTGGATTGGTGACGTTCGTCGCGAACACAGAGATCGTTCTTTATATAGAAGTCCTGTTAATGCCTCAACACAGAAAACTGCGGCAGAGGCTATGTTTGGGATATATAAATACACGAGATAAATTACATGACATTTTGTCAATTAAGCTTAGCGCCGATAAGTCTAAGTACTAATTTAGAGTTGCCATAAGTCGAAAAACTTAATTTTGATATGATAAGAAAAGTACAAAGCCTCTGTCGACGTTTGCGGGTCCATACAAGATCACTGAAGTTGCAGCTGATAGAATCCGACCATGGATACATTTTGGAACTGCATAGCTCCGATGTCCAGTAGCTTAGAGGATGCTGGCAAAAGTAACTGAGTAAAGCTAACTTAAAATATTTTCTCTTACTGTCTATTTTATTGCAAAACGTTTTCTTTAAATGTACAAGCTCAGAAGCTCTAGTTAAATATGTTGTCAAGTTTTAAAATTTTATATATGTCGCCGCAAGAGGCTCTATCTGCTAAGATTTAATCTAATTATTAACACTCATAATTCTATTCCATGAACCTGCCATCTCTGCTTCGTGGTACAGTTATTACATCACTTGACAAATGAGTTAAGCGCCATCTATTGGCGTAACTAGCACTTAGATAGTTCGTGGTTTCAAATAGTAATTAAACAAAAGTCTAGCTAAAGACTCAGTAAGTCTTTAGCTAAATCTATAGTTAAAATTATGATAAGCAAGTATTTTATGACATTGGATTTGTAATTATTATTGTTCATTTTGACACAAGATTTTTATGAGGCAACACTACAGGCCGAATACGATTTGATCAATAAATCAATTAATAATTTGAAACTACAATTAAATCAGATTATCTAACTAAATTACAAACTAAAAAGTAACAAGATTATTTTACAGAACAATTTATTAGTGAAAGACTTCGTAGGTGTTCTTTGTACTAAATACTTTGATTTGCCGGAAATGGTTTTAAAAGATTGAATATTGTTGTAAAAAGTATTGAGGCGACTTATTTATTGCGATTAGCTTTAACTTGATAAAACCTTTGCATTTGTGAATATTGGTATTGTTTAATTATTAAAATGATTAATTATGAATTACTCTAGTATTGTTTGTAAGTTTTAATGAACTTATTATGTAACTAGCTGTTGCCCGCGGCTTCGCTCACGTGCAGTTCGGTAACTGCCCCACTGAATTATACTAAAGGGATAAATAGTGTCCTACATGTAAATTTAGGTTATAAACTATCTATGTGCCAAATTTCATAATTATCACAATTTATTATTATCATCACAATCACCATCACTATCACAACCACCATCATTATCACAATCACCATCACTATCACAACCACTATCATTATCACCATCACAATCACCGTCACTATCACAATCACCATCACCATCACAATAACCATTAAAATCACTATCATAATCACCATCATCGTTATCACAATCATTATCATCGTAATCACAATCACCATCACTATCACAATCACCATCACCATCACCATCACCATCACCATCACCATCACAATCACCATCACCATCACAATCACCATCACAATCACCATCAAAATCACCATCACAATCTCGATCACAACCACTATCACAATCACTATCATCATTTTAACAATCATTATCATCGTAATCACAATCATCATCATCACAATCCCCATCCTCGTCATCACAATCATTATCATCGTAAACTCAATCATTTTCATCTAAATCACAATCATCATGATCACAACCGCCATCACTATCACAACCACAATCGTTATCACAATCACCATCACTATCACAATCACCATCACCATCACTATCACAATCATAATCACAATCACCATCACTATCACCGTCACATCACCATTACAATCACCATCACAATCACAATCACTATCACAATAATTATCATCGTCATCACAATCACCTCCATCATTATCACAATCACCATCACTATCACAGTCACCATTATAATCACCATCACTATCACAACCACCATCATTATCACAATCATTATCACAATCATCATCGCAATCACCATCACAATCATCATCACAATCACAATCACCATCACAATCCCCATCACCATCACTATCACCATCACAATCACCGTCACTATCACAATCACCATCACCATCACAATAACCATTAAAATCACTATCACAATCACCATCATCATTATCACAATTCTTATTCTTATTCTTATTCTTTATTGCACACAAAAAAAATCAAATATACATAAAATTGCAATTATATAGCTCATATAATCATTATCATCGTAATCACAATCACCATCACTATCACAATCACCATCACCATCATCACCATCACAATCACCATCACAATCACCATCAAAATCACCATCACAATCTCGATCACAATCACTATCACAATCACTTTCATCATTTTAACAATCATTTTCATCGTAATCACAATCATCATCATCACAATCCCCATCCTCGTCATCACAATCATTATCATCGTAAACTCAATCATTTTCATCTAAATCACAATCATCATGATCACAATCGCCATCAATATCACAACCACAATCGTTATCACAATCACCATCACTATCACAATCACCATCACTATCACAATCACCATCACTATCACCATCAAAATCACAATCACAATCACCATCACAGTCACCGTCACATCACCATTACAATCACCATCACAATCACTATCACAATAATTATCATTGTAATCACAATCACCTTCATCATTATCACCATCACTGTCACAATCACAATCACCATAACCATCGCTATCACCATCACAATCACCGTCACTATCACAATCACCATCACCATCAAAATCACTATCACAATCACCATCATCGTTATCACAATCATCATCATCGTAATCACAATCATCATCATCGTAATCTCAATCATTATCATCTTAATCATAATCATCATGATCACAATCGCCATCACTATCACAACCACAATCATTATCACAATCACTATTACTATCACTATCACAATCGCCATCACTATCACAATCACCATTACTATCACTGTCACAATCACGATCACCATGGCTATCACCATCACAATCACCATGGCTATCACCATCACAATCACCGTCACTATCACAATCACAATCACCATCACCATCACCATCACAATCACAATCAATTCACTATCACAATCACCATCATCGTTATCACAATCATTATCATCGTAATCACAATCATTATCATCTTAATCATAATCATCATCATCACAATCAACATCATCATTATAACAATCATCATCATCGTTATCACAATCATCACAATAAATCAACAATAACCCTGTATACAAGTTGAATCCGCTATCTTCTGGATCTCAAAATAAATGCCATTTTCGACATCAGCACCCCTGATAATCTCGGTTTTGACACCCATATTGATTTTTAGACATTTCAACCCCATCGCACCCCAACAGGGAATGACGGTAATTCAGGTCCGCCACATTACGTTGTTTTTGTAATACACGCGACCCAATTCACCATACAAACAATACCTATGTTGAATTTCATCCTTTTTTACCCCATTTCCCCCTTTAGGGGTTGAATTCTGAAAAAAACCTGAAACACAAATGTTAACTCATTTATCGATAGGAGTACCTACTCCTGTTAAGTTTCGAATAAAGTAATCTAACCTTATTTCCCCATGTAATCTTTGGACCCCCTTTTCAACCCTTTAGGGGGTTAATTTTGAAAAATCATTTCTTAATGCGCCCCTAAACCCCATAAAGAACCTATGTGCCAAATTTGGAATCTCCAGACTCAGTGGTTTGGGCTGTGCATTGATTTTTATACTTTGCCACCCCATTTTCCCCTCTTAGGGGTTGAATTCTGAAAAAACCTGAAACCCGTTTCTACTCATTTATCAATAGGAGCACTCCTGTGAAGTTTCGAATAAAATAGTTAAACTAATCTTGTTTCCCCATACAAACTTTGGAGCCCCGTTTAACCCCCCTAGGGGATGAATTTTGCAAAATCCTTTCTTAGTGCACCCCTAGACCACATAAGGAACCAATGTGCCAAATTTGGAATCTCTAGACTCAGCGGTTTGGGCTGTGCATTGATTTTTAGACTTTGTCACCCCTTTTCCCCCTCTTAGGCGTTGAATTCTGAAAAATCCTGAAACCCGTTTCAACTCATTTATCAATAGGAGCACTCGTGTAAAGTTTCGAATAAAATAGACTGACTAATCTTGTTTCCCCATACAAACTTTGGAGCCCCGTTTAACCCCCTTAGGGGGTGAATTTTGAAAAATCCTTTCTTAGTGCACCCCTAGACCACATAAGAAACCTACTTGTAAAATTTGGAATCTGTAGACCTAGCGGTTTGGGCTATGCGTTGATAGATGAGTCAGTCAGTCAGTCAGTCAGTCAGTCAGTCAGTTTCTTCTTTTATATATTTAGATGAGTTACCTGTACTGTGTGGAGGACTTCCGCCCACACAGAAGAATGGACGCTTGAGTAACGGGCAGTCACGTTATCCTACGATTAGCAAAAACAATTGAAATACTATGTAATTATAAGTGTTTAATGAAGTGAACGTTATAAATTAATCAGTTTCTGTACCTAAATGGTTTCATAGAAATAAACGTTTGGAATTTGAGCCAAGTGCTGTGTGTGATTTCAAATACCCACCTACCTCTACCAACAATGAAGAATTGTAGGTGTCGCACGGCGATGATGTGATGGCTAGAGAAGTAGAGACTGAAAGACAAAGGCGGATTGGTGGCGGATGTCGCCAATATATGGGCAGAGTGTTCCTCTAGGCTTTCCCTGCCGTGATATCAGAAGAGGTGATAGCTCTTGCGCGCTGCTCACAGTGCCGGACATCCAGAACAATTACAAGGAACTACCGAACTAGAACTCTTGCTTTCGTGACCATGGCCGAAGGCGTGGCAAAGAATTTTTCACCGAAGTAGTCACCACGAAGCTTTTCAAGAGAGAGCGACTTATTATGCTGCCACAGCCAATATACAGTGTTATGTGGCAATGAACTGATAGACAAGAAGATACCTAAGAAGTCTAAGATAGCCTAAGAGTTGGCTGCATTTTCATCCAAGTGGCTGACAAATACCAACATGATAATTTATTGCAACATTTGACCCAAAACAAATCAGAACACATAATGAAAATGCAATTTACATTGGTAAACAAACAATGAAGTTGTATCTGATGGAAAACTTCATTTATTGCACTCAAAATTACCAACATGTACAGCACAGAATGACCGAAGCAAAATAAACAAAGATTGGACTCCGGGAAAGCAAAATTATCAATAAATAAACCTGCTAATGGATCATCAATCCCGGGAAGTATTTTGTTTTATTTATTTTAGTATTTTGTTACTGTAGAGAATATTTACAGTTAACATTATTTGAGGCCGTCAGCGCAAAAGTGGCTTAAGCTTGAGATAGGCAGTATGAAAATAGTGGGATTTGTATATTCATGAATTTTAAATTAGATTATATTTTTTTAATTTTTTGTGATTTTAATTCTGGAGCATATTTTATTCAATTACTGTGATTTTTTCTTTGGGATGAAGTAGTTTATTTTGGAATATACTCACATTTTTTGATTATTTGTGTGGCTTAGGCCACTTTTGCATTTAGAGTACTATAATATTTCCAGTACTAATAGGCAAGGTTAGGCCATTATTATAACAAATATTTACTAAAAATTTACTTTTTTATTTAAAAACACACAGAAAATTGGAACCTAAACTAGTCATCAATTAATTGTTAAAAATCATATCATTTTCCGCTGCTGAATTCTTTAACTCCTTGTAAAATCTGTGATGAACAGGTGGTATAAAATTTAACAACTCCAGTAAATCTTTCTTTTTATTATCACTGATGGCATGACCCTCAGGATATCTAATATTTAGATTTTCAATCATAATTGAATTGCGTTTCTTTAGATCAACCCACAGAGTACATTATACTTTGGATCAATCTCTTGAAAGAGTACATCAGGGTTATTGGAGTATTTGAAAAAAATCTTAAATGGATGTATTTCATGAAACAATAGCCACTGCATTTTTAGCCACTCCACTTTTCCCTTATCTACCGAAATTTTCCTGTTAGTTATGTTTCTTTCTAGTAACTGACTTGAAAAAAAATAGATCATTAGTCATAGAAATTATTTTCAATGGCCTGACTATCCTGGCAGCTAAAATCACTTGGTTCCAATCTTGAGGTACAAAAATCTTCATCAACCATTGTGAATGGTTTTCAATAGTTAATAAAACAAAATAAACAAAAAACCGGCCGAGTGCGAGTCGGACTCGCGCACGAAGGGTTCCGTACCATTATTATCAAAAAAAGGCAACAAAATCACGTTTGTTGTATGGGAGCCCCCCTTAAATATTAATTTTATTCTGTTTTTAGTATTTGTTGTTATAGCGGCAACAGAAATACATCATCTGTGAAAATTTCAACTGTCTAGCTGTCACGGTTCATGAGATACAGCCTGGTGACAGACAGACGGACAGACAGCGAAGTCTTAGTAATAGGGTTCCGTTTTTACCCTTTGGGTACGGAAACCTAAAAAGAATAAGTTTGCAGAAACTTATCAACAAAGTTTTAGCCGCGTCAAGAAAAAAATAGCCGTTTCATTGACAGTAGCTGTCGGCCTATCCCACCAAAAATATTTGTTACCAGTATACAAAAGTGGCCTAAGCGGTTTAGGCTACTTTTGCGTTATTGTCAGAGAAAAATAATGCATTGCAAAAACAACTTTGGCAACGCCATCTTTTGACGATAGGTCAAACAAGAGATAGGCCAGTTTTGCATTAAATTTTTGCATGTTTTAAATAATTTGTAGTAGCTATGTCGGATTATGAAAAATTTAGGGTTAGGCCGCTTTTGCACTGACAGCCTCATTTTATCTTAACACTTCCCATGCTGGTTAGGGTAACCTGACACCTGAATAAGTGAAATAAAAACACTCCATTTAATTCAATCACTATGCGTTCAATGTTATTTTGAAATATAACCAGTAATGATGTGTCAGAAACTAAACTCATGAATTAGATTTAACTTTTTAATTACTACTAATTAAATAACTGAGTAGTAACAAATTTAAAACTTGTTGTTATTGACTTTTCATTCACACTATAGGTTTAAACCTCACAATCAGATATTGTTTGCGTTAAGTGCAAAGTTGAGAGCTTTTCAAATAATTATGCAAATTTGAAAACATTTGTAATGGACAACATGTTGTAAGATTCATACAAAAACACTTTGTTATGAAACTGATTTATAAAACAAGACGACTTATGAAATGTCAAACAAATTTCAGTTCAACAAGTTATGACAATGAAATCTTAGCGTGTGATATCAACGAAGCAAAGCTTTCGATGTGTTAATAAAATGTGAATGTTTTGTCAGTGCAACTACACAACCAACAGTGTTTTTAAAGTAGTTCTGATCAGTTTAACTTTCCCATCTTAGTTTAATTAACTTAATCTAAGTAAACAACTATTTCAAAACAACTTATTACCGACTATAAAACTTATCACTCCAACTAATTTAAAAAAAAATAGTAGGACTGCTTTGTTGGTCCAGTGGTCATGAGCCCTGTTATTAAAGCATGAGGACCTGGATTCGATTCCCAGGCCTGGCAGTGTTATTGGGTTTTTCCATCAGGAATTTCTCAGTAGCAAGCCAGACAATCATATGAATGGCAAATAGCCATATCGCTAAACTAGAGGCTTAGGCAAAGTGTGGATTTATTATTTTCACTTCTGCCTAACCCCTCAGGGATTGCAGGTGTGATGTTATGTACCTACACACTTCACTATTAGTGTAGACATTACACTATTATCAATATTTACCTGCACTGACTGCCTTGTTGGTCTAGTGGCTGCAAGCGTGACTGTTGAGCATAAGGCCCTGGGTTCGATTCCCAGGTCAGGCAAAGTGTTGTTGGGTTTTTCCATTAGGAATTTCTCTGTAGCAGGCACAGAGTCCAGATTTGTGCCTGGTTGATGACAATAAGGCTTGCCCCCTATTACATGGGACTTCAAAATAAATGTTGGCATACTATTAGGTATACCTCTGCCTAACCTTTCAGGAACAATAGGCGTGATGTTATGTGATTTACCTGCATGACTTCTCACATTTCAGGTTCCAGGCAATTATCTTATCATAGAAGAAATGATATGTTTTATCAAAGAAATTGAGAGCAACTCTATGCACCCAGTCACTCCAAGATAGTGATGACATCAATTAACCGCTACCCCAGCAAATGATAATGGAGCAAGGTCACTTAAAAATGTGACTCGATGAACAATTTCAAAAACTAACAACTTCAAGGACTACAGCCTGGTGAACAGATGACCGTGTCGCCAGCTATGGAGCTATAAAATGGGGAACAGCATGATAACAGCCAACCAGGGATGACTGTTACAGTGTCCTCACATCATAAACTAACATAAAAGGTGAGGAGTTTTCAAACTACTTCTTACACTTCCCCACTGATACCTACAGTGTTACAACAAAAGACTTAATACAATAGCCCAATCAACTTACCTACATGATGCTCATGTGTATTGAGTAACATGTTTCCACATTATTTTAGTTTTTATAATCCTGCCAGTTGTAAGCAACTATTTACAAAAATTATAACAAAATATTAGTACTCCTAACAGTAACTAATAAAATAAAAATAAAAAACTCACAAGCTATTGGTATCCGTGGAGGAAACAACAAGCTCAATGAGTAATACAACACTCACAACAAATCAAACAAATACTGTCAGTGCCGTGGAGGTACTTGATAATGAACACAACAAATTACAAATAATCCTATCAGCAGCCGTGGAGGCCACTGATAATGAACACTACTAATGATCCTATCAGCAGCCGTGGAGGCAACTGATAAACAATACTCTCATGTTATCCTGCTGGGTCCACGGCGTACTAACGCCCAGAGCCTGGTTCCTTATAACCTGTCAAATCAAAGACTTCGTGCCTGTCACGGAGCAATGGTCCTAAACTCCTTACCCTTTAATCCTGTCAAATCAAAGACTTTGTGTCTATCACAGAGCGGTGTTTCTGATCCTATCCTTTTATCCTGTCAAATCCAAGACTTTGTGTCTATCACAGAGCATTACCTTCCCGTGAGAATGAACAAATAAAAACATGCTACTTACACTACACTTACCAAATACAAATTACAGAATATCTAAAGCAATCAATAATTTTATTTAAGACAAATCTAGTAGACAGTAGATCTATTACAAGGTTCTGAAGATAACTAAAAACCCAAACTCATACCAAGCTGTTATTTTTAACAAATAGCTTTTAGCATCAACAAACTCAAATACAAGTTGCAAAACTGCTTGCAAACTAACTGATACTAAACAACAATTCAACGAATATTGTTGGACAATTGAAGCAACAATATTTTATTCAGCTGTTAGCTGATTAAACAAAATCAATAACCTCAATTCAATTAATGTTATTTGATCATTCAGGCTACAACATTTTATTCAGTTAGCAGCTCATACCAGCTTCAATCTAAACACTACTAAAAGATTAAATAAAAATTTCAAGCAGATTAACTCTGTGACTGTGTGTATGTCTAGGTGATACATAAACGCATTTAATTTTGAATACAATGAAAACTGAATAGATGCCTGATCTATAACTAGCTTTCTATGTTGACTGACACTTTCTATTACCAAATCCTACAATTCAATGAACATTGTAGGATAATAATAAAAGCAACAATAATCTGCCGACAAAATTTATCTCCACTATTTCAGATAACAACCACGAAACTCCACATACTGACGGCGACGGCAGGTGCAGAGCGCGCACCGCCGATCAGAATGGCCGTGTCGCCGCAAGAGGCTCTATCTGCTAAGATTTAATCTAATTATTAACACTCATAATTCTATTCCATGAACCTGCCATCTCTGCTTCGTGGTACAGTTATTACATCACTTGACAAATGAGTTAAGCGCCATCTATTGGCGTAACTAGCACTTAGATAGTTCGTGGTTTCAAATAGTAATTAAACAAAAGTCTAGCTAAAGACTCAGTAAGTCTTTAGCTAAATCTATAGTTAAAATTATGATAAGCAAGTATTTTATGACATTGGATTTGTAATTATTATTGTTCATTTTGACACAAGATTTTTATGAGGCAACACTACAGGCCGAATACGATTTGATCAATAAATCAATTAATAATTTGAAACTACAATTAAATCAGATTATCTAACTAAATTACAAACTAAAAAGTAACAAGATTATTTTACAGAACAATTTATTAGTGAAAGACTTCGTAGGTGTTCTTTGTACTAAATACTTTGATTTGCCGGAAATGGTTTTAAAAGATTGAATATTGTTGTAAAGAGTATTGAAGCGACTTATTTATTGCGATTAGCTTTAACTTGATAAAACCTTTGCATTTGTGAATATTGGTATTGTTTAATTATTAAAATGATTAATTATGAATTACTCTAGTATTGTTTGTAAGTTTTAATGAACTTATTATGTAATGAGTTACCTGTACTGTGTGGAGGACTTCCGCCCACTCAGAAGAATGGACGCTTGAGTAACGGGCAGTCACGTTATCCTACGATTAGCAAAAACAATTGAAATACTATGTAATTATAAGTGTTTAATGAAGTGAACGTTATAAATTAATCAGTTTCTGTACCTAAATGGTTTCATAGAAATAAACGTTTGGAATTTGAGCCAAGTGCTGTGTGTGATTTCAAATACCCACCTACCTCTACCAACAATGAAGAATTGTAGGTGTCGCACGGCGATGATGTGATGGCTAGAGAAGTAGAGACTGAAAGACAAAGGCGGATTGGTGGCGGATGTCGCCAATATATGGGCAGAGTGTTCCTCTAGGCTTTCCCTGCCGTGATATATATATTTGTAATGTATAGAAATGTTTTTTTTTGTTTGTATTTTTTGTTTTTCTCTCTTCATTTTTAACTTATAAGAATGTCATGATTTTATTTCTATGATTGTTGCGTGTACCAGGAGGCCACACTGTGTCGGATGGCCGAATGTCATGATTTTTAAATATGTATTAAATAATAAGATCTGCTGTGATCTATCTAAAATAATATTATGTAGGGTTTCAAAGATTTTAATCATTCGTTTTATATTTGAGAAATGACAACACTGCCTAACCGTCAATGTTGTAGCGGGAAGGGGTAGTTTATAAAACATGACACTCGACCGAGAGAGCTCGGTTCATTGGGAGAAATTGTGGTGTTAAGACTAACAGTCGAATCTATGTCTGATAAGTGTTGTAATTATTGAATTTTGTATAAAAACGTGAAGTAATGTAGAATTGTGTAATACTAAATAATTTGAAAAGAGTAACCATGGAGTTTCTTGCCGGTTATTCTCCATGGAAGCCACCAACCGAACCGTGCACCCTTGTCGACGTTCGTAAGTGCCCATCCAGGCCTATGTGGAATGAAATACTTGGATTTGAATATACTGAAGAGTTGATTGGAGCTACAGTAGTTTTTATTACAATACAATCTTACAAACAAAACCTGTTTAGAATATTATTAAAGTATAGATTTAATCACGCTTGTAATCCTTGAAGGTTACGGCAAAATTGTACATATACTACATACACATGTCGCCAGTTACGGTAAAGTCCCATATAATAAGGGACGACCCTATTGCCATCAACCGGGCACAAATCCAGTCTCCTACTCCAATTAAAAACCAAAAGTTGCTTAACCCTTAAAAAGCTACCAACTCTGATTTAATCGAGTTTTTTTTTTGTTTTAAGCCTATGTTAAATGTAACAAGTTGAAAGTTAAACCGTATTGGGTGACGAGCTTAATTATTTAAACCGAACTAAAGTCTGTAGGCTGAACTGTAATTAACAATTCATTCGAAGTATTGATTTTTTAAACGCTGTGTGTGTTATAAACTTGTGATTGTGTTTGTTAATTATTATTTGAATTTTTAATGCCGTTACTGAAACACCGTACAATCAGTCTATGGAGCCTTTGTTTTTCGTTACCCTTTTAAGTGCTCATTGAACTTATTATTACAAACAAGTTTTACTTTGGGACAATATTGAGATTTAGTCAAACGGTAGACATTTTATCCGCGATTTGTTTGGGCCCGCAGATAAAGTGGAATAATAATGAGGAGGTATAATGTACCAATAGGGTAGATACACCATAAAACAATAAATCCAAGACACCTATCTCTAAAAAAAACACTTTATTTTGGGCCTGAAAACCCGATTTATTTTCAATTAATTGCCAAATTCGATTCATTGTTGCTTTGAAATCAATAAATAGTTGAGTCATTGAGTTTAATAAACAGTGACGTCACAGTTGGCTATTGCCATACAAAGTCCATGAGAGAACCACGTTTTGACAACTCTTAAAAAATATCTCAATTGATTGGTGTCATCTACCCAATTAAGAGGCTTACAGTTATAAATAAAATCTATGCAATAAGCCGAGTGCAATTAGCCAAAAAACACTCAAAAGGTGGAACGAAGTTTATAGTGGTCGGATTTTCATGAGATTTAAAAAAAACCGGCCAAGTGCGAGTCGGACTCCGGTTCCGTACCAATTATTATAAAAAAATCACGTTTGTTGTATGGGAGCCCCCCTTAAATATTAATTTTATTCTGTTTTTAATATTTGTTGTTATAGCGGCAACAGAAATACATCATCTGTGAAAATTTCAACTGTCTAGCTGTCACGGTTCATGAGATACAGCCTGGTGACAGACAGACGGACGGACAGAGTCTTAGTAATAGGGTTCCGTTTTTACCCTCTGGGTACGGAACCCTAAAAACGTCCAATGAAAATCCGACCACATACTTCGTTCCACCTTTTTGTCTAAATTGCACTCGACTACATTGTGGAAATAAAAAGCTATTTTAATATTTGGGAAAATCTTGACGCCATTTTCAGTATCAGATAAATGTGCTACACGTGCAAATACTCCTATCCCACGCCCGCACATCATATTCCCTGAAATCGTATTTATACAAATTACCATCCAAATTGTAACTTTGATGTATCGCAGATTCCAATCTCCTTTCTCATATCCTAAACAGGTCGCTACGTCACAAAACAGCGTCACATGTTCTGTTCTAAGTAAATTTAAACTTGATTTGTTACTGGCTGGTTTTATTAAAAATTGTACCTATCTTCCGCGAAAGGTTAATTTAACTATTGTACACATACCTATTAGACAACACCGAAAAATAACATAAAATATTTGAGTACATTATATCTCAACTCGCATTTTTTAAGTCAGATTTTTAGGAATGAGCCTATTACCATCGATTAAGCACAAATCCATTTTATGGGCTACTACCACAGAATAACTACTACTAAGAATTTTTAAATTTCTAGTGAAAAACCAATTCAATCCATCTATATTTTACTTTGAGATTGTATGGATTTTATTCACTGTTACGGCTTGTTTTTCAAAAAATTCAATAATAATCTAATTTTTATGGTTTTGAGTTTGGTCGTCCACAAACGCTGGGTGTAGCAACATGAAATGTTGGACAAGGTTTCGTTCCTTTGCTGAAGATAAACACTTAGGCAGGAGTTTTGAAAATTCACACGAAGGGTCTAAATAAAGGGAATGAAAGTTTTTTATAAAATAGTTCTCTATTTTTTGCAATAAGAAATGCAATCAGATGCACGGCTTGGTAACACGATTATGATATAATAGATGAGACAACACCCATGCAATCACTATATTAAGCAAACTGACTTCACCATTCACCACCCTAGGCATATTCAAACGATCCATTACACCAGCTAGTAATCTATCAATGGACACGGAAGTGTGGTGAACATCGTCGCTGTGGACAGACAGTCTTTGTACAAAGGCTCAACATACTATTACGTAGATGTGGTTGTACCAGGACTTTATAAATCGACGTCCGTATAACCGCAAACGCCACTATTGTATCTTTTGGTTCTTTAGTTTTAGTTGCTGTAATTTGTTTAGAAATACAACCGTTGTAATTAAATAAATAAATTGAAGAAATAGTTGCACTAGCTTCTGATAGATACTGGACGGAACAGACATTCGCTTTAAGATTTTTTTGACATGATTGCCACATGACTGAAGTTTTCTATTAAATGGATTTTTTTTTTTATTTGACACTCGATAAATACGTAACACTTTTTAATTTTCAAAAGTTTATTTTTATAACTATATGATTACAACAGTGAAAAACACATTAACGATATAAGCATGTTTCACGTAAAATTCAAACTGTTAATAATATTGAATTCTGGTATTCATTTTATCAAAAATTTGCTCTTAATGACAAAGCATCTGCTTGTCCAACAGAAGAATCATACAAACTTAAAGTTAAACAATGTCGAAAGAACCTCATTTAACAAAGACAATTTACAGAAATAATGAATCCGACTCAGTTGCCAAAGCCTATCGGATAGATTTTGAAAACTTTTTGCATGAAGAGCCCTGCCAAGTCGTAGAATGAAACTTCACTTGAAAATGTTGAACCGTTTTGCAGTGAAGTTTCATTATACACTTTTAAGACTTATAAACTATGTAGCATTTTCACCTAGATTATGCAAAATGTTGGCTTATGTAGCAAAGTTTAAGAGGCCAATTTAGTTATTGAGCACCAATCTTGTTACGTCACCATCCTGCTGACCGTGTACTTATTTAATTGGGGGTCGTCCTTTTCTTATTATAGTTAGTTGTACATATAGTTAGTTATTATATTATTAGTTGTACATCTTTTAACGTGTGACCGTAATCGAAACTAATGCTACCATGTTGTTTTTTTAAATATACCCAGGTAATTTCTTAAACTAAGTATGTTTACAAGCCCTCTTTGATTCCACCTGCTGAAATATTAATCCCATGTTTTAAAGCACCAACTTTTTAACTGTTTCATACCTATGATGTCACAGGTAGTTGCCCACTAAAGTATTTCATTAAACGGGCGCTTTGTATGCCCCACAATGGCGTCTCGTCATCCCGCCACAATACTGATTGGAGATACTCGATGCCCGCGCTTTTATGGCTCCATGCAGTCTCACGTCACATTTTAAAAGGCGTTCCTTTTTTACTTTTACTCTTTGAAGTTTATGCGATCCCGGCACCTAATTGAAATTTTATTCTTTTTGTAAGGCTTTCTTTCTTATTTTTAATTTATCAACAAACCCATCTCTGCCTTTATGCGATCCTAGTACTTAATTTTCAACGTTTGATTTTCAACAGGAAATTGAAATGAAGCCGGATTTGATAATTCCGCGTTCCACCTACCCAGACTTTGGTTCTATTTTAATTTTCGCCTTTCATTTTTAGGCTTCCTGACGACTGAAAAGAAAATAATGTTCTTAATTTTATTTTATAGAATTTCAATTTCTTTATCAGGTAGTCAGGTACAAATATTTTGGCTAAAAAATATAATTTATGTGAACTCCTGGACCAAGTGGTTTTCCAGTTTATAACTGGGACCTCCAGTTAAAGTTAAATAAGTTTCCATCAGCACGTTACAAATGTTACAATACACAACTCCTACTCACAAACACTTTCGCAAAGGCTCAGTACAAATTAATCTTTGTAAGGGTGTACCTTGGAGACCTATGTTGGAAGCACTGGTTTATTGAAAGTATTGTGTAGGACACTGATTGCAGTGGGCTCTCTTTGTGATCAAACTGTTTATACGGGCGTGGTGTCGATTTGATTGGACACCCACTGAGATGAAAAATAGATATTGTAATATTTTAGTTGTGGATTAAATAAAGAGTACTTACTTAGATAGTAAGTAAGATTTAAGTTACTACATTTTGAGGATTTGATAGAAAATTCTTCATAAGTAGTGCCAATTTGTTAAAATAATTTATATAGTTGCTACTCTCTAAATAAGTTAATAGGCCATTGTTTATAGGTTATGTTTGTATCTTTCTTGACGATCACGACCATGTTTAATTTTCAACAAAATCTAAAAGATAATGTAAATAAGAATGTCTTACCACAGCAGTCTACGGTCATATTGATCTATGATAGCAACCAACCAGAAAAAAGTTTTTAACTTTATGATATTTTTGGGACAACCACCAGGACTTTAGAACATCAGAATAGGCATGAAGACAGTAATTGAAAATTACTAAAATATTGTATTTATTTAATAAGACTTGAATGGTGGAATACGAAACACGCATTATTTTTATTATTAAGAGCGGGATTGATGAAATAAACCATAATTAAAATCTACAAAATTCTTATGCCCGCCATATTAAGTTGAACACCAATCACAGCGCATGACGTCACTATTGATAACACGCGGGAAATTTAGGTAAACAAATGGTCGAATTTCTGTGGTTTTGTGATTTATCTTATGATACACGGATCATGGAACAAGGGTATAGTAAGGCAAACGGTGCTAAATTGACTAAAATCGATGTGAAGATGTTGGGAGTTTTTTTTTGGATCGAAAACGGCCCAATTGACCCGTTTTGTCTTTAGTCTGCAACACGCATGGCGATGAGCGATACGCTGCTACGAATTTAGATAAAAATTGTAAAAATGCCGTCGTGCGTGTTCGGAAAGTGTACCAATCATGATACCGAAGTAAATAAAACACAAGGGATCTCATACCACATGTAACTACGCAATATACTTTGATTTATTAATATTTTTCATTTATTTTCCTAATATTTTGATAATGGAGGATAAAAAAGACAGAGATGGGAAACGCATTTTTGTCGTGAGTACGACAAGGACGCGTGCACTACAGACATAGAACAACACTATCTGTCTCTTTTTTTTCTTATTGGTTTTATCGAGCTATCCCTTTTGTATCATTTGAAATGTAGACTGAATAAAAAGTTTTCGCGTGCCGCTGCTGCGCGGAACACTTTTTCTATCTGTTTATTAGAATATCATTGTATAAGTACCTTTATTAATACTACAACACATTTTATAAATGTAATCTATGTAATCATTTTAAAATCACAATATTTTGAGTATTATAACAAACCAAATAGGTTTAGTAGTATGATAAAAGTATGTCTTTGAAATGCACTTTAGTAATATTGTTTTTAAATTGAACCGTATGTTTATTTGTTTCGTTTCTTTGTTTAATTATGGTCTTCCAGGGCACCCTATGGCGATGACGCCGTAAGCTACGTAGGTACAACTTAAACGCGAAGAAAATCTGTGCACAGTGGTAAGAAAAATCTGCCCAGAACATAAAGTACATGCTAAGTTGTATGCAATAACTTTATTAATAGATGAACAGCAAGAGACAGTAAATTCAGTCGAATGTCATGATTGTGTAGCTTCACTAGGAGGCTGCAAACATGCCATAGCTTTTTTGATGTTGATGCATCGCAGAAGCGAAGAGCCATCCTGTACATCTATCGAGTGTTAAATAACTTATTTGGGGTTTCTATTGATGTGTTCCCGCACTGCGGGACGGCACAACACCTGTACTTTTTCGAATTCATTTTAATAATCGCAATTCGCAAATTATTTAAATGTATAGACGTACGAAACCTCTAGCTTTGTTGTGTTGACGTTTTGCACTAGTCAGGTGTGACGTCACCAGCGACGCCATGACACTGGCGAGCGTTTCGGTGGGAATTTTAAATCGAAAAACTAAAATGTTCTTTTTTAACTATTAAACCTTAACTGTGGCCAAAAATATGAAATTGATTTTAAATAATTTACGTTTCCGAACATTATAGGACAGTTTTTCAAAATTTGTCATCATGCCTAATAACAATGGAGACCAAAACAATAAAGCTATTAGCTTAGTATCGTCGTAACTCGTGGCAGTATGGCGGGGGATTTAACTAGGAATGACAGGAATAGACAGGCAGACATGGCACATAGTTCTGCGAACTTTGTGAAGGATTCCTCCATAGATATGAAGGAATCCTTCAAAGTTTCAAAGGTCCTTCAAATTCCCAAATCCTTAAGCCTTAATCCTTAAGAATCTAAAGGATTAAGGTTTAATTTCATCCTTCCCATTGAAATAACTTGTGTATTTAAACTTTGTTTTTTTATTTGAAAAATCCCTTTATTCATATTGATAACGGTTAAATTTCCTAGAGGTGGGTTCCGAGTTTGTTAACTTGTTTTAGATAGGTGGCAGTCCAAACAACTTTGGGAGCCACTGTTTTAAATATAAAAAGCGATATGAATGTCTAATATTGAGTGGAACGTAGTTAAAGGAATTACAAAAAATATTCATTTGTGTTATCATATCAAAAATATTAATTTGTGGTATCTTAGTCACAAACGAAATTTTAATCTCTCTGTTTACTGACAGGTAACATCGCCTATATGGGCTAGAATCGTGAAACACAAGAGTGAAATTGTATCAGAAAACATATGAAAGTTTTTATGCATGTTCCTATTTCCACTGATAGTTCAAAGGGTTTAAAAGTAAAAATGGGGGTTCCGCAAGGCTCAATATTGGGTCCTTTCCTCTTTCTCGTGTATATAAATGATCTACCCTATTTATTGAAAAACCAACCTCAAAATATGGTGTTGTTTGCTGATGACACTTCCCTAATTTTTAAGATAAATAGACGGGCCCAAAATCTAGATGACCTGAATAATGCCCTACTTCAGGTCCAAAATTGGTTCACAGCAAACAATTTGGTATTAAATGAAAAAAAAACTAAATGCATAAGATTTGCTTTACCCAATGTTAAGAGTAGTGATTGTGAAATAATATTGAATAAAGAGAAACTTGAATTCGTAGATAAAACGGTTTTCCTGGGGATTACGCTTGATTCAAGGCTACAATGGGGTTCACATTTAACATCCCTTGCGGGGCGGCTAAGTTCAGCAGCATACGCTATTAGAAAAATCCGTCAATTTACTGATGTAGATACCGCTAGACTGGTGTATTTTAGTTACTTTCATAGTATAATGTCTTATGGCATTTTGCTATGGGGACGGGCTGCAGATATTGAGTCTATATTTATTCTGCAAAAAAGAGCCATCAGAGCCATATATAATCTTCGTAGGCGCGATTCTCTAAGGGAACTGTTTAAAGATATTGGCATCATGACGGTACATTGTCAGTATATCTACGAAAACATAATGTACGTCAGAAAAAATCTGCATCTTTTTGGTAAAAGAGGTGACAGACATAATTACAGTACTAGAAATAGGGACCAACTAGTTCAGCCAGGCTTCGGACTCGCTAAAGTAGACTCATCTTTCATGGGGTACTGTTTGAGATGCTATAATAAAATTCCACAAAGTATTCTTGAACTGAATGAGACGAAATTTAAAACATGCATCAAACGCACACTATGTAAGCAAGCTTATTACAAGTTGGGCGATTATATCGCTGATAAAAATGCGTGGCTCAATGCTGGTCCTGCTCCACATGGACAGGGGCGCATAAATTAGATAGCATTACATATAATTGTTGGAGCTGCTGAAGATTGTACAACTATCTTTGCATTGTATAGATTCAATCTCTAGTATTATATAATCGCATAGCCCATATTGTGTGAGTACTATGTAAAGCTATCATTCACTGGAATCCTACGTCTTTTCTTGACTTGAATGTGCCCAGGCAGTTGAGAGTATGTCATGCTCACTCTAATGTCTCGCTGATGGTGGCGCGTGTGTCCGATCATTTGGTTCCCTACAAAATGGTTGAGTTAAATGGTGCTGATCCATGCGTCATGTTCGTGAACGGGCGCTGTCAGTTGTGACTGGTCATCTCTTAGTTGCCGTGGCTTATTTTAATGTTATTTTTTAATTGTATTTTTTGTTTTTACTATGGACACTTTTAACGTGCACATCTTGCTACATTGTTCTCACATAATATACCATCTCAACACGAATGATGTAACCAAGATTTTGTAACAATTTTATGATTTAAAAGAGTGTCCATGGAGTTTCTTGCCCGTTCTTCTCCATAGAGATCTACGCTAGGGAACGGGCAACTACAGTACTTTCACAGTTTTTATGTCTTGTGACTGGGACTGTAGCTACATTTAATTTTCATCTTTGTTTCGACAATTCAAAAGTGCCTGCAACTGGCCTACTTGAAATAAATGATTTGATTTTGATGATTTTGATTTTGAGTAAATATCGTGGTGCACAAAATTTGCTATATTATAATTATGGCAAAGTATAATTAACGTAAATACGTTTTGCTTTAGTCTTTTCAGCGCTTTAGTGTGTAATAGAGCGTTTAAAAACTGATTCACACAGTCCATCATATTGTTACGTCGTACTCGTACCTACAATTACAAGTAGGTAGGTAGGTAGGTAGTAGGTAGGTACATACGTAGGACGAGTCTCGAATGATGTAGGTACAAATTCGCAAACTACCTATAAATAAAATACATCAGGAAGTTGTCATTGTAATTTCGACCGTACGCCGAGGGCATAAAGTACCTACTTCTTTATTTTGTACAAGTTGTGAAAGGACAATGTCGAGTAAGTCGTGGTCAGTCTGATTTTGGCTACGCAACGAAGCGAATCGAAGTGAACTAGTAAGTGCGATATCTAAGCGAATAGTGATCAGTAGTGTATTTGTGTTTGATTTTGAAGTGTTTTGTGATTATTAAAGTTGTTCAGTTCTTTAATCGGTAGTAATTAATTTATCCCGTACCCAGCTCGTAACAATATGCTTTGCTGTACCAGGGGCGCAAGGACCACAGTAGTCTAGCTGTTACAAACAAAAGGCAGATTATACCATTATTGTCGGCCATGCCACAACCCCGTGTGTCGCTGCGGTAATGTAGACATTGTTCACTTTTACGGATTCAGGTCAGGTGTCATCGTTCGTGGGGTGATTGTCATGCAAAATGCGACACAGCCTTGTTTTAACGGATTAGCGAATTTAACGAACGTACTGTACCTACGTAATTATTGAGTTCCGTGGTACAGGACCTTTCTTTATGAGTGCTGGGTCACACTGAATATGGAAAACAGAGGACAAATTGTGCGGTGGTGCGACGTAGCTTGGGAAAGGCCTCCAGCAATGGATTGCCAGGTCATGCTCATTCAAATGTCTCGCTGATGGTGGCGCGTGTGTTGGATCATTTAGTTCCCTACAAAATGGTTGAGTTGAAAGGTGCTGATCCAGGCGTCATGTTCGTGAACGGGCACACTTTTATCGTGCACTTCTTGCTACATCGTTCTCACATAATGTACCATCTCAACATATATGATGTAACCAAGAATTTGTAAAAAAATATTTTGTTTTAAAAGAGTGTCCATGGAGTTTCTTGCCCGTTCTTCTCCATAGAGATCGACGCTAGGGAATGGGCAACTACAGTAGTTTCACAGTTTTTATGTGTTGTGTGTTTTTATGTGTGTCATCCCAATTTAACCATTACATAATATAATATAACCGATTATATAACTCGACGAAATCCAAAACAGCCGTTCGATTCAAAACGTCCAACGGAGAATGCCCCCACCTGCCAAGTCACTTTGGTTTTTTGGGTAGACTATTGGTATTGCCAGTGTAAGAAAAATAAATAACCCCGAAAACTACAGTACTGCGCAGAACTGCGCAGCGCGTTGGATACAAAAAATTAGGAAACCTTACAGTTACATAATAACGTTCCTGGTAATTTGCAAACCACCGTACAGGACTTCTGGGTATACACAGTACACACTACAGATTCCTCAATGAACTCAGTCCTTCCACAAGTATTGCTCAACCTTATAAGTTTTCTACAGATTCTTTCCGGATCTGCACGCATGGTCACATTAATGTAAAGCTGAAAGGTCAAAGGCCCCAAATAGTTCGTCAGATTTTAGAACCACTTATAACAAGGGTGAAATGTCAATGAAGGGATTCGAGCCTTAATTTACGAGAAATCACTTCAAGCAAGGGTCAAATGCCAGTTCAATGTGTTATATTCTCGGTATTTGGGAACTAAAACCCGCACTCGAATAGTCACTCGACGTTTATTAACCCTTTACATATTCTTGCTACCCTGGTCATTATCATGCCAATCTACCGAGAGAGTATGACACATATAATATTGGTTACGTCTGTTAACTGATACATAACATCACGCCTGTAATCCCTGAAAGGTTAGGCAGAGGTGTACCTATTAGTAGACACGTAATAGGGGATGAGCCTATTGCCATCAACCCGGCACAAATCCGGACTCCGTGGCTGCTACTGAAAAAATCCTGATGGAAAAACCCAATTCCAATTTGCCCCACCCGGGAATCATATCCATCAGGAGCTCATAATTAGCAGTCGCGATTGCAACCACTAGACCAACGAGGCAGTACTAAACCAAACTAATCATAATCATCAGCCTATTAATGTTCCCACTGCTGGGACACAGGCCTCCTCTCTATGAGAGGGAATGGGCTATAATCCACCACGCGGGCCCAGTGCGGGTTGGTAGATGTCACGTCTTTGAATTTTTGGTTCTAGGCTTCCTCACGATGTTTTCCTTCACCGTTTTGAGAGCAGCGGTGATGAAATAAATTACACAAAGTAATGCGCCTATCTGGGTTCGAACCCACGACTCACTGTTCGTAAGTCGGGGCCCGCCACCACTGGGCCACCGCTCCTCTCTCAACTAATGCATATGAATAAATATGTTATTTTGCCCATATGCATCGCCAATTCGCCACAGAAACATAAAGTTTGTATTTCGTTAATTTCGTGCGCAATATCAACGTTTTAAATTCATATACTCAGTAGGCCGCAATGGTAAAAAACCAGTATAAGCTGGCCTCATATCCTATTAAAACTCCGTACTATGCCAGACCAGCTTAAGTTCAAAGTGTAACCGTAGACGCGCGGTAAAATATTGGACTGCGTCCCATCAAATAAACCAGAAATTCAATATAATAGTTTATTTGATAGAATGCAGTGCAATATCCAGTCAACTCAAAGTAATATCATTAGTTCCAATATCATTAGTAGTAGTAGTCAATTGAATGAAATTCTAGAATCCTTAATTTTCTGCGTGTGTGACTCGCAGTTAGTAGTTTTGATGTAAACAGGTTATGGAAGTTTCCATTCAATTTTGTAATTATTTCCCCTGTGTATCATCAAGTGGTAATTGTCGTACAATAAATACACATTATGTGACTTTTTTTTTTGTTTTTCGGATTGGAAATCATCAAATGGCTCCTCCCGCTCTGGGCGAAGCAGGAGGGAGTGTCAGACTTTTACTGACTAAAACCCATCCATGTTCCTTCATCGCCCTTTGTGTTCCGGGGCCACGGTATCTCTTTCGAACAGTCCCGCAACCCCGGCTGGCATCGGTCCTTACGGATACCTTCCTTTATGCCGACTCTCTTTGAGGCGCGCGTGGAACACGAACGCGCCGTCGACACGGCTTGTCGTCATGAGACGGGCGGACGGCGAGCTAGCCCACCGTCCACAGGCCCGCGCCTACGGTGGCCGAGGGCCACGTGGAGGCCCCCGACGCCCGGGGCGTCTCCCGCGGCGGCCGGGACGCTGTGAGATTCTCTCCCTCTCACGTTCAGCCACCTCCTTCTCTAGCATTACTGCTTCGCAGAAAGAGGTGATGGCGTCCCATTCCGTCTCGCTCCGGACCATGGCTTGCACCAGGGCCGGACACGAGAGGTCGCCGCCGCCTGCTGTAATACCTAATGAGTTGTTTTAGCTTAGTTTTTATTTAACAATCTTCACATGCTGAATTATATAGTAAACGGAATATGTAGAACATCTATAACACCTCAATGTCAATATTGAAATATTGACATTGAGGTGTTATAGATAAAGATTATTCTATTCTATTCTATTCGAAGAAAACTGATTCAGTTCAAATTGGAATACCTAGTATTCTATAGTTATAATTATCTATTGCTTCTGCAATTTTTGCTTATTCAAGCAAATATTGTAACAAAGGCAAATTAATACTGCTTACTGAAATCTTCATCTCAAGACCTCAAAATCTAGCTAACAGCAGCAGCTTCTGTGCTTAAAACTAAGAAGTGAGTAGTTAGACGCGGTGTCGAGTCGTGAGAACCGAAACGAGACGGAATAACGTCTCTTTCGCTTTTCTTGCGTGGACATAAAGATTTTTCTTGATTCGGCGTCGATAAGTGCAGTCACTAAGTACCTACAGCAGTGTGACCTGGGATATTTAGAGATACATTGAAGATTATACGCCTAATAGTAGTCGTACGTACACGCTGTACGTTTCACGTCTGCATCACTCCACTACAACTGCAGGAAGTGGTGCAGAATTAAAAAGTGCAGACCAAGTTCATTCTGAAGGTCGAAGGTTGGAATCGCGCCACAACATCAACTTTAAGTCATTCGTGGTGGGAGTTCCAACCCGACAACTTCAGACCTGCTTGAAAGAGGACTTTTGGCCGAAAGGTGTCGTATATATCGACGTTTCCGAGGACGGTTACGCGACACCACCCAGCGAAACACGACGCCGACAACGTTACGTGAATAGTTTTAGTTTTATGGTTTTAAATATGTATTAGTTTATTATTAATATTAAATGTGAACTCGGATATCATTCGCTTGACGATACGGCCAATGGCCTGATGACCAAGAACCTCGACGGACATCTGTCGAAGATCTCGCAAGTCGCAAGGCGGTTGGATCAAGGCCCAGGTTCAGAAGGCAGTACTCCTCGATGCGGCCCGCATTTTGAAGAGGTTCCTGTCTCTGGACCCCTAATCACCGTAGCTTAGACCCTGCTCTCAACATCGGCGGACCGATTTTTTTTTTTTAATTTTTTGTTTTTTTTTTTACGTGAAATATTAGAATTAAAATTGTTATGAATGCACAGAAAATAAAAAAAACATTAAATGTAACAAAACAAATAATCGGGCCCGCGATTCACCATGACATAAAATTGCATCTATAACACAAAATACTACCAAACTTTTCCCTTGATAGTACAAAAAGGTAACTTCACCATCGAGCGGTAAAAAAGAAGCTATACGCAATTGAGACTGTTTGTCCCATTGAGCAAAACGGGCAAAGTTTGTACCATTGTATGATAGCATCTATGTATATCGTATTAGACTCAGATGAGGTAAAACATTGGTATAGGAAGGTATTTCCACTGGTTAATAGTTATCTCATATTTCCTTGACTATAATATAGTAGACTTATGTACAGTACTAAAGTCGCTTTGACGCAAACTATTTTCTTGGAAACCACCAATTTCAATTCAATTGAAATCATTACCGTTCTAATTTACATTCATTGGACAGACCTGTATTCATCTGTGTACATATTATGTTGATGAAATGTAGGTTGATGACAGAAAAATAGACAAATATGATTATCACAAATGATACACCTAAATGTAATTTTATAAACGTTAATGTTACCGTATCGTTGATTTTTCAATTCATTTTGACTATTCTCTCATCATTATCTCTCATAGAAGAATGTCACTTTGTCTGGGCCCGAGGTTTGACCAAAAACTTGTCACAATGACCTAAGTTGCCTTTCCGAACATTAATAAACTGGGTTAAACATTAATAAAGTTAAATTATTACTGAACCCTTCGCATTTCGATGGTCACGTTGTAATGTGTATGTCTTTTACATGTTTTTTACTTACATTTTCTCCATGCTTCATGGTCATTTCTTGGAGGCTTAGCAACGGCTTTGGCCTTTTTACCTTGTAATTTATGTTATTTAAGTTTTTATCTTTATTAAATCTTTGTTTACTTTTGTGATGTCAGTTAGTGGCAACCCTAGTTTTATTTTTAATTTATTGCTGGAGCTAGTTGTAGGTTGTATAGGTAAATCACATCGACCTCATTCGATTTTCTTTTTAATAATTTTCTAATTTTAAAATGTAAATATCTGGAGTTGACAGGAGCCTGGTGGTGGAATGGGCAGTCTACGTTCAGAGCTGAGAGCAGGAACACCTCTGAGAAGCTCCATAAAGTATATTTATTTAAAAGGGCAGTTCCCTTATTCTTTGGTTTTAAGTCGGCCTCTGTTATATGTGTAATGGTTACTAATTAATTACAACACTTTGTGATTAGATAGGATTATTTATTTAAAAGTAATTGCAGAGAAAGCACACATGACATGAAAAATTATCAAAGACCAATCACAGACAACCTAGAACATATTACCATAGATAATGTTTTCGACATAATACTTCACCTTCCCTTTTAGACGAATACACCTAGTAACTAATTAATATTACAAATTTAACCTATTTACCGGCTTAACAATTCTGCCACATCTAGTCGTAATGACTTTTGGTTTTGACAAAGAACTTATTTCCTCTCTAATACTATCCTCGTTGTATTTAGGGTTTACATATTTCCCAATAGCCGCCACAACTGTCTCGTACACTTGAGAATCCTTTTCTGACAATTTGAAACTTTGTATTACCTTTGTGGACTCCGGTCCCATCATATTTCTTAGTAAGGATAACTTAATCTTATCAGAGGCGTCATCTTTACTGATCGCCACTAAATAATCTTCAAATAAACATTTCCAAAATTTCCACTCAGTAGATGCCGATTGAGATCGAATGTCAAAATTTGGTGGTAACTTTACTTGGTTAGCTTCCATGATGTAAGTTTTACAAAAATACACTTTAGACTTAGTGTTATCCTACCGGCTGCGCCATGTTATATGTGTAATGGTTACTAATTAATTACAACACTTTGTGATTAGATAGGATTATTTATTTAAAAGTAATTGCAGAGAAAGCACACATGACATGAAAAATTATCAAAGACCAATCACAGACAACCTAGAACATATTACCATAGATAATGTTTTTCAGCCTCTCTCCGTGCCGCACCCTCACCAAGAACACCTGGAAACCTTGATGCTTGAGCTACACAAGCCTGATGAAGATTTGATGCTCCTCGGCCCTCCTCCTACGGCCTGAGGATTGACGGTCCTCGGCCGTCCACCACCGTCTGAAGACGGATGACCTCGGCCCTCCTCCTACGGCCTGAGGATTGACGGTCCTCGGCCGTCCACCACCGTCTTAAGACAGATGCCCTCGGCCCTTCTCTACGGCCTGAGAGTTGATGGTTCCTCGGTCCTCCTCCACAGTCTGAAGACGGACGTTCTTCAGTTATTTATTTCATTCTGCGTTTCATCTTCAGTACTTTCCGCCAGCTTCACTGGCATTAGTAATTAAGTAGCTCCAGCCTTTAGATTATCTTTGTTAATAAATTCTTATAACTCGTCCCTTTTATTTCTTTTAATAGTGCTCCCCTCCAGACTGAAAGTTAGGTAGGTGAGTGCTCAGAGTGACCTTACAGTTTTGTGGATCCTATCCAGGAAAATGTAACGTTACATACTGGTGCCTAAATATTTACTAACCCACCCCTCTTAAATTATTTCTAGGCATTCTGCACTTCTCAAAATTCGAAAATAACACTTCCCCAAGTGAGTATATTTGGTAAGCATTTTATTCATTTTCATCTTTTCACTCATCTCAACTCTTACTCAACTCTTCTACAACTAAACATCATCTAGGTATTCTTCACCTTACACACATTCCATTATCGAAAGATAATTGGCACCCTCTCGGCCTCTTGGTTGTGTTAACCCACTTGTGGGCATTGCCAAGGTTGGAGATTGGTTACTCTACGACGATTATTGGACAATATCCCGTAATCGTTCATCTCATATTATACTTACTCTCTACCAAAACATCGCTATACTGCATCCCACAGACTTGCACATCACTACGTATACCCTCTGGTATTCGTACCCAATGGTCGCTTGATGTGTTAATCCATTCGTGGACACTCCCAAGTGGGTCGTTGGGACACTTCACGACTGAAACAGGAGAATATCCTGTGGATGTTTATACAACCCTAAAATACTACGTTACACCCACTACAAATACTTTACTAATATATTCTGAACTATTACTTCATTTAGTTTTGATCTGATAACACGGCTAGTGCAATCTATACATTTTTACACTGAAAAATTACTTGATCCTAGACTACCTATAAATTTGTCATACGCGAATCTGGCGTAAAATTGAATCTTTAGGCTATAATAAAATAACTAAATCTAGATTTTTCTAAGAAATTCTAACGAATTAAATCTAGACTGAGTTATGATAATTTTGGGTGATATTCTTATTCAATAACACCAAAATCTTATAAACATACTCGTTAAAAAATCCCTCATTTTTTGATAAAAAACGTACTTACATACATACAGATAATATACATAACCTCCTTTTTGAGTTTCGCCCTAGTCGGGTAAAATTGCATAAAATTATTTTGGGTTGACTTGTTATTTGTCACGCGTTGCTAGGTAACAGGCCCATAGAGATCTAGTTCTTTTGCAGCAGCAAAAAGTTTTTAATCAAACTTTGCGGTGGCCAAAATAGGTACTAAAGTTTAGCAAACTTTTTATGCATTAGTTCCAAATTTTACCACCACACAGTTTTTATTGGTTTACGATATTTTTAATCAAACCTCTTTGCACCGTCTGTGTCATACTCTTAATATTATTTTTTAATCGAACCTCTTTGGACCCTCTGAGTCTTATAAATTTTTAAACATTCTTGGGCTCAAGTACTCAGACCCTCTTAATGTTTTATTCGGAGCTTACCCGACTACTGTATTACGGGAGCTGCCCTGACGTTTACTCAGTTTACTGAATACGGTGTTACGGTCCTGACCTGATCCCTCTTTCCCTCCTTCTCCTCTTAAACACGAGTCCGAGTCCACACTCTCAAGTGTGGGTCCTAAACACGAGTCCACACTCTTAAGGGCTAGTCCACACTCTTAAGGGCTAGTCCTCACTCTTAAGGGCTAGTCCTCACTCTTAAGGGCTAGTCCTCACTCTCAAGTGCGGGTCCTAAACACGGGTCCACACTCTTAAGGGCGAGTCCTAAACACTCTTAATCTTGAGTGCTCTCTTGGACTTGAGTCCCTCTCAAGTGCTCTCTTGGACTTGAGTTCCCTCTCAAACGCTCTCTTGGACTTGAGTCCTAACTCAAACACTCTCGGCCTCCGTAGATTTTTTTAAAATTTCTTTTATCACTTTCATAACATTTTATTTTTATTTATTTTTTTTTCGCTACCTTTTACTTTTGAATTTGCTATCGCCTTATTTTCTGTCTGGAGTTTTTTACGGTTTTTATTATTTTATAACTTCAATGCCTAGCCTCTTTAACTCATTCCTTGTAAAAACCATTTACATTTTAAGTTTTGTAAATACTCCACAAGGTCTACCTTCCTTAAAACTTTTGGCTTATTTAAATCCCTCTTTTTATTTTGTAGAGCGGTGCACAACTCTTTAAATAAGCCATTGTGTTGAGCGGTGCACAACTCTTTAAATAAGCCATTGTGTTGAGCGGTGCACAACTCATTAAATAAGCCGTTGTGTCGAGCGGTCGCATTAACTCGTAAAATAAGCCTTAGTGTACTTTTTTAAACTTAGATAATAATTTTTTATCCTTGACCCTCCTTGACCCTTGACTTAAAGCTTAAAGGCTTCTCTTAAGCGCTTTATGCTCTTAAACCTTGGCTGCTTTTCTAAAGCAGAAAAACTTTGTAAATATATTCTTTTAATTTTAACGGGTTTTAGAACAGGTGCGGATTACGACACCTAAATTAAATAAATAAGCCTTCGTAAACCTTAAAAATAATTCCTTGTGGAGTATGCGTCATTGAATGTGAACCATATCCCCTAAGTATGCTGGTGATGTATGATTGAGGAAGTGTGTAGGGTAGGTTGATGAAAGGTGTATGAAAGAGCAAGGTCTTATTTACAACCTCGAAATTTTTTCTAGTTAGTAATTTTCTGGGGTTATGGTGAATCTTAGTTTTAATTGTTTTTAAACTTACTTTATCACTGTATATACTCATTTAGCTTAATTTTTTTTGTTGATTAACGCTCTCTTAATGCTAAATAAGAAATTTTTTTCATTGTATTCAAAAATTTTCCGGGGTTTTCGGGGTAATGTAATGTGTATGTCTTTTACATGTTTTTTACTTACATTTTCTCCATGCTTCATGGTCATTTCTTGGAGGCTTAGCAAGGCTTTGGCCTTTTTACCTTGTAATTTATGTTATTTAAGTTTTTATCTTTATTAAATCTTTGTTTACTTTTGTGATGTCAGTTAGTGGCAACCCTAGTTTTATTTTTAATTTATTGCTGGAGCTAGTTGTAGGTTGTATAGGTAAATCACATCGACCTCATTCGATTTTCTTTTTAATAATTTTCTAATTTTAAAATGTAAATATCTGGAGTTGACAGGAGCCTGGTGGTGGAATGGGCAGTCTACGTTCAGAGCTGAGAGCAGGAACACCTCTGAGAAGCTCCATAAAGTATATTTATTTAAAAGGGCAGTTCCCTTATTCTTTGGTTTTAAGTCGGCCTCTCTCCGTGCCGCACCCTCACCAAGAACACCTGGAAACCTTGATGCTTGAGCTACACAAGCCTGATGAAGATTTGATGCTCCTCGGCCCTCCTCCTACGGCCTGAGGATTGACGGTCCTCGGCTGTCCACCACCGTCTGAAGACGGATGACCTCGGCCCTCCTCCTACGGCCTGAGGATTGACGGTCCTCGGCCGTCCACCACCGTCTTAAGACAGATGCCCTCGGCCCTTCTCTACGGCCTGAGAGTTGATGGTTCCTCGGTCCTCCTCCACAGTCTGAAGACGGACGTTCTTCAGTTATTTATTTCATTCTGCGTTTCATCTTCAGTACTTTCCGCCAGCTTCACTGGCATTAGTAATCAAGTAGCTCCAGCCTTTAGATTATCTTTGTTAATAAATTCTTATAACTCGTCCCTTTTATTTCTTTTAATAGTGCTCCCCTCCAGACTGAAAGTTAGGTAGGTGAGTGCTCAGAGTGACCTTACAGTTTTGTGGATCCTATCCAGGAAAATGTAACGTTACAACGTCAACATTCTTTCCCCTCTCTGAAAAATGAAAGAAACAAACCCAATTATTTAACAATTTGTTGTCTTAAACACTTGCTAAGAGACAATATTGTAACAACAGGAAAAATTCTGACGGAAATTAATAAGAAGAATTTGAAATTTTTTCACTCTACAATTTCCGGAAGTAAATACAATAAATACCATTTTATCTACACCCATGCTATAAATCCTCTATAAAGGTATCTGAAACAGTTAGCTTATGGCCAACATTAAAACAGCCAGTGTCTTAATAACCATTATAACACCCAAACGGGTGTTATAATGTTGTACTGAATTTCATTATGCAACTCGTTTTAAAAAAAGAACATCGAATGTGGTAGTGAATCGAACGTCTAGCACGTGCGATTCTCTACCACAGCGCCGTAATTTAAAAAAAAAAAACATAGGTATAGGTTAATTCGAATTCACGTCGTATCCCGCCATTTTTGTTCGACATTTGGATATTAGTATTGCATTATGTACTTTGTTGTTTACAAAAATGAGTGATACAAGCTTTGTGAATTTTGATATTGAACAATACAAAATGTAAATAATTATATTACTACCTATACACGGTTTGTTTGTAGTAAATACAAGCAATTAAACTTTCCATGAATTTACATAGACTTCTTAGAACACTGCAACACCCTATGGTTTCAGAACCTTTTATGGAGGATTCATATCATGGATGTAGATAAAGTCTTGTATGCAACTGTACATAATTAGGTATTAAAACACTCATGTGATACTATTATCACACTCGGCTTCGCCTCGTGTGATAAACCCACATTCGTGTTTTAATACCCCTCATTATACAACAGTTGCATAAATAACTATTATAGACTACTTTATTTAATTTTTATTCATTTGGTACCAGGACTGTATAAACTTATAGAGGTTACAAATTCACATCGCATACATTGCCCAGACATCGCTAGTCTATTTATAGGAGCAGCGCAGCGTGGCAGCCCATTTCCCTCCTAATCAACTTAGGGAGGAACGGAATTACGTGATTCAACTTACCGTTTTCTTTCAAGCCTGTTTTTGAGATTCACTTAATTTAATTTTTCCAGTTTCTGTTTGTACGCAATTAGATGTAAGGTCTATAAAGCATTGATAGGGTCTCCATTCAAGTAGAAATTATCCTCCTCCTTAGATATTTTTCCGTGCAATTATGAATTTAATTTGATGTGGAGGAGGTACATCAATTTATCTAACGATAATTTTAACAATATTTACAACAATATTTATCGTTCAACCTATTTCATAATTCGTAATCCTATTAAAGCCGAAATTATTAATAAAATTTATCAGAGTCCCAGTGGTGTACGAGTTAATCAGTTTAGTAATTAAACGCCGATACGAAGTATGTGCCGGATGGGGCGATGAGTAATGGGCCAAGTCGAGAACTTCTGTAATTTATCGTGCGAACGTGACGGTTCGCGAATTCTTACATCACACTTATAAGGGATGGACCTTCGTATAGATAGCTCTTGATAGTCATGTCGTCTTGGTAAACATGGGATCAGGAGTGGAATATATTGGATATCTTCCAGCAATTTATTATGGGTTTTTGAAAATACAGAACAGTCTCATTATTTTCAGCTTCTAGTGTAATTCTGATCCGTATGTGTTATCAAAGCTATCGAAGATTAAAACTATTATTTTTCAGTGGAAGTCATATTGCTTTCAAATAATTTCCTAAGCACCACGCCAAGATTTAAATATTTAAGTTAACTTTAAGCAATAATATACCACCTAAAACCAGCGAAAAAGAACACAAGTTACGCACATTTTTTGTCAACTTCCTGTTTTTTGTAATCACAAAAACGCAGAAAACGCCAAATTGTTCCAAAGATTTTTCATTCCTACCAATATTCAAATATGTAGTGTAAGGCGCTGTAGATGGCGCTCGAGGACCGTCATGAAGTTGCCGGCTGCGAAGATAGCAACGCACGGGCGGCGCGCGGCGTCGCGCCTATCTGGTATATATTGCACCGACACCGAGGAGTCGCTCTCTTGGCTCGCAGACACCGACGGCTCAACATCAACTTAGCATTTCGTTCTACATATAAGTTTATTTTTAATTAAATGTTTTATACATCTTTTACGTTGTTTCTCTGAGTTCTTATAGCTCAGAAGCGGGAAGAACTATTGCAACCCACGTAAGTGTTTTAAATAATAACTATTGGTGTACTGATACAGTACCGTTTTTGACTATTGCTTGACTTTATTTTACACTTGCATTTCACTTGATTGTGTACCCTATCTATTGCTTCGTGTGATTATTCTACAATAATGGGACACCAAAAAAAAAAAAGTAAACGCAAAAATAAGGACGGCAGTGACAATAAAAAATCCTTGCGTCGCCGTTTAGTCAAAGATGTTAATACACGTAGATTACTAGAACGCGTAGCCTTATTGGAAAATCAAGTCTTGCAAGGCAGAGTTAGCGTAATACCCGAATCGGGGGGTAGTTCGAGCGCTGCGTCGAATGAGGCAAATCAAGGCGAAGATGCCACATCTGGTGGGCATTCGTATACGCCGCCGTCGCTACCCGCGGTACCCTACGTGAACCTATTGCCACCAGGACCTAACGAGATTCCGTTAGCGCGTTCTGCAGACGAGTCCCCGATGGCACACACCGTAGCAAAAGATCAATGCTTTGGAGATACCTCTCGTGAATTACGTTCTGGAACTTGCGTGCAATCGGCTTCGGTGATAGTCCTGTCGTTAGAAGCTACCACTGCAAGTCCACCACAATGCCATCATAATATCCATACCTCGTGCTCAACTTCTTTAAGATATGTCGGTCGTAGTGATCCAATACCGGAATTCGATCCTCATATTTCTTTGATAACAATGGAACAATGGATTAGAAAAGTTGAGGGTATTTCAAACATGTACGGTTGGGACGAAAAAACTGCTATATTTAATTGTTCCTCTAAACTAAAAGGCTATTTCCGCGAGTTGTCGTGACCCAATTAGCTTATTAAATTACTTGTCATCGTTTAGGCGCCCGGCAAGCGTAAATGTTAATCGCAATAAAAAGTACAATAGTCATTATGATGACCAATTAAAGTGTAATATTTGTAAACGACGAGGCCATACTGCAAATAAGTGTAATAATAAATCTCGGAAGCAAGACAGCACGACTTTGGTGTGTGTATTCTGTAGCAAGCGCGGTCATGACGAAACTAATTGTTACACTAAAAATAAAAAATGCAGTTACTGTGGAAAAACAGGTCACATAAAACAAGACTGTCTTAAACTTAAAAATCGTCGTACAAGTTCTAAAAAAGAAAATGGCAAACAATGACATACTGTGCGCGTTATCAATGATGCGTCGGGTAGTTCGAAATATTACATGCCCGTAAAGATTAATGATTTCTCCGTGTATGGTTTTATTGATTTTGGAAGCGCTTGTGTCACAATAACAGAATCAGTAGCTAGTCGATTAAAATTAGAAGCAAGTCCTTGCGAAAATATTGTTTTGTCCGGTTTTGGTGGCTCAAAAACCAATCCAATCGGTGTGGTAGTTGTTAAGATTCAAGTTGACGAGGCTACTTGTGATTGTAAGGCTTTTATAGTACCTGACTCTGCTCAAGATATTGGTGCTATAATAGGCCAACCTTTGACAGAGCATTCTACCGTTTATGTGATTAAAACACCAACATCTTTAAATATATTTAATGCAAATCAATTTCTTGAACTACCTGATTCATGTAGTGACGTTGAGCGCGTCAAGTTGGTTTCGGATGACGAAGTAATTTTAAAACCCGGTGTAAATAAAATACTATTATCTTGTTTTGATTTTGTCTCTGGTTCGATTACACTGCGTGCTACTGAATATAATACGCCGAGGGCGGAGTGTATTATTCCCGAATACGACACCGAGATTATTGATGGCAAAGTTGTCGTAAACGTAATTAATATTACTAATGAGGTCATAAAACTACCGCGCTACCGATGCGTGGCGCGAGCGACGATTACGGCCGGTAATAATAAATACACAATAGGTGATTACCTGGAACCGAATGTCGTGACCGACCTTGAATTTTTACTGCACGACTATTCCGATTGTTTTTCGGGTAGTGAAAATAAAATTGGAAAATTTTCAGTCCAAATGCACATTGAATTAACTGATACGAAGATTATTTATTACCGCCCGTATCGAATGTCTTCAGGAGATCGGGAGAAAGTCCGTGATATTGTGTCAGACTTATTGAGTAAAGGAATTGTGGAGAATTCAAATTCCCCATATGCCAGTCCCGTCATATTGGTCCCCAAAAAGTCGGGTGAAGTACGGATGTGCGTGGATTAAAACGGTATCCTTTACCTGTAATACAAGATCAGTTAGACCGGTTATCCAAGCAACGCGTTTTAACCTGTCTCGATATTATGTCAGCCTATCATTGTATTCAAATTGCTGATGATAGTAAACAGTATACAGCGTTCATAACACCGGATGGGCACTACCAGTATACACGTATGAGCTTTGGATTGGTAAATGCACCGTCAGTGTTTCAGCGCGCAATGGACAATATTCTCGGTTCTTTACGATTCCAATGTGCGACAGCGTATTTAGATGATATTCTCGTTTACGCTGAAAATTATGATGATGCATTGCGCCGTCTCAAGGCCGTATTAGAGAAAATACGGGATGCTAATGTGACGCTCAGGTTAGACAAGTGTTCTTTCTTAGTTTCAAGTATAGAGTACTTAGGGCATGAGGTGTGCGATGGTGAAGTCAGGATATCCAAGTATAAGCTCACTGCAGTACATGATTTTGCTGTGCCGCAAAATGTACATCAGGTACGTCAATTTATGGGTCTAGCAAATTATTTTAGGAAGTATGTGTCTAATTTTGCTAGCCTCGCTCGTCCTATCACTATCCTCACCAAAAAGGACCAACCAAGGGTATGGGGTTAAGAACAGTCTCTTGCATTCCACCGCATTAAGTAAATTTTAGTAAAGCAACCTGTGTTGGCGTTGTTTAATCCGGACTATGAAACCCAAATTCATACAGACGCGTCCAAAATAGGATTAGGTGGAATATTGCTTCAGAAGCAGCCGGACGATGCGTGGAAACCAGTCGCATATGCGAGTAGACAGACTACGTCTGTCGAACAAAAGTACCACAGTTTCGAACTAGAGACGTTAGCTGTTGTCATGAGCCTGAAAAAGTTTAAGATATACGTGTCAGGTTTAAAATTTGTCCTAGTGACCGATTGTAGCGCGTTACGCTGGACATGGAGCAAACGAGATTTGTCTCCCCGTATTGCCCGGTGGTGGCTTGAAGTTCAAGGTTTTGACTTTACTGTTGAGTATCGTGCCGGCAAATCTATGGCTCACGTGGATGCGCTGAGTCGTAATCCTGTGGATTCAGTAATGCGATGTGTCGATAAAGACTTAATCGAATGTGTGCAGCAGGATGACGACTCGTTGCGTGGTCTCGTGAACCAGTTGAAGGATGAGGTTTCAAAGGGCATAACTAATGGCTTAGCTAAAGATTTCTTGTTTGAGAATGGTGTATTATATAAAAAAGTTGGAAATAGTCAAAATGTAGTCGTTCCACGAATATCACGTTGGTCTCTCGTTCAAAGTTTCCATGATAATAACGGTCACGTTAATTTTAATAAAACTTACAATACCATAAGGTCAAAGTACTGGTTTCATGGTATGCGTCGGTTTATTCAAAAGTACACTCGTGGTTGTATATCATGTCAATATGCTAAAAAACCAACTGGCCGTCGTGTGGGCTTGTTACATCCAATTAAAAAGGTGGCCGTACCTTTTCACACTGTTCATGTGGACCATCTTGGCCCGTTCTGTAAAAGCCCATTAGGCAAAATGCACATTCTAGCAATAATAGATGCTTTCACGAGGTTTATATGGATCGAAGCTGTTCGAGACGTCAGTTGTAAATATGTATTGCAGACGTTTGACCAATTAATTAAAACTTTTGGTGTTCCAAGTCGTATAATAAGTGACCGTGGCAAAGCTTTTAGTTGCAAAGATTTCAAAGAGTATTGCACTCAAAGGCAAATAAAGCATGTCATGACGGCAGTCGCTAGCCCAAGGGCGAATGGGCAGATAGAACGTTTTGATAGAACTATACTTGACGCCCTTGTAGCTTACGTTGGTGATGACCAAAATGACTGGGAGAAATACTTGCCTAAAGTACAGTTAGGATTAAACTCCAACGTAAATAATAGTACGGGTAAGACTCCATTGGAACTTCTTTATGGGTTTCGACCTAGACTTGTAGGCGATATACTCGTAGTTGTGCCCGATAGGTCACCTAATTTAGACGAGTTGAGGGAAGCCGCTGTCACGAGATCAGCTAAATTGTCTCAGCAGGCAAAGGACAAATATGATCAAAAACGGCGTTATGAAGCACCTTTTAAGATAGGTGATCTAGTTTTTGACGAAAGAAAGATCATTCGTAAGGGTTTACGCAGTGGTAAACTTATGCCTCGTTTTGACGGGCCATATAAAATTGTAAAGGTCTTGCCTCATGATCGGTACGTGATTAAGAGTACACGTAACCGTGGTCGACTTTATGAAAATGTCTTGGCCAGGGATAAGTTAAAACTTTTCCATTGCAATCATTCCGATGAGTCTGACAATTCTAATTCTGAGTAAAGAAATACAAAAGTAATGTTGTTCAAAACGATTTATTTCATTGGTTAGTGCACAGTTAAAAATTGTTAAATGGATCCATTTTTAGTAATTGTTGATATTATAAATAATTAATGATCGATCTTTGTTTCAATAGCGCTAACCTTAAGAGGTGTTTAATTTGAACATAACCTTAAAAACTAAATTAAATAATGCATTTAGCCTTAAGAGGGTGTATTATTGATAATTGGTCGTGAGTAGTTCCTTAGGAGGAAGACAATACCTTAGGAGGCTATTGTGACACGACATTTATGATGTGGACCCTGAAGGGTAAGCCATCATTATAACCACAAACAGTTTTATTTTATTAGATTGGGTTATGTAAACATTAAGATGTTATTCATACTGACATTAAGAAGTCAGATGAAGTAGGCATTCAGAAGCCAACCGCACTGACATTTTGTCAGTTAACATTTGACGTCAATCACTGGTGGCCACTGATGTTGAGACATCACTTTAAATTGACATTTAGACGTCAATCACACTGACATTCAGACGTTAGTTTAATTTGACATTTAGACGTCAATCACACTGACATTCAGACGTTAGTTTAATTTGACATTTAGACGTCAATTACACTGACATTCAGACGTTAGTTTAAATTGACATTTAGACGTCAATCACACTGACATTCAGACGTTAGTTTAATTTGACATATAGACGTCAATCACACTGACATTCAGACGTTAGTTTAATTTGACATATAGACGTCAATCACACTGACATTCAGACGTTAGTTTAATTTGACATTTAGACGTCAATCACACTGACATTCAGACGTTAGTTCAAATTGACATTTAGACGTCAATTCCACTGACATTCAGACGTTAGTTCAAATTGACATTTAGACGTCAATCACACTGACATTCAGACGTCAGTTCAAGTTGACATTAAGAAGTCATTAAATTGACATTCAGACGTCAGTTCAAGTTGACATTAAGAAGTCAATAAAATTGACATTCAGACGTCAGATCAAGTTGACATTAAGACGTCAATCACACTGAGATTCAGACGTCAGTTCAAACTGGCATTAAGATGCCAATTTCACCGAGTCGTCGCCACATCGGGAGGTCGTGAGCGAGCTGGGGTCGTCATCAGCACCAAGGAGCCAGAGCTACGCGGGGCGCGCAGCTGTATCAGGAAGGCCGACTGTAAGGCGCTGTAGATGGCGCTCGAGGACCGTCATGAAGTTGCCGGCTGCGAAGATAGCAACGCACGGGCGGCGCGCGGCGTCGCGCCTATCTGGTATATATTGCACCGACACCGAGGAGTCGCTCTCTTGGCTCGCAGACACCGACGGCTCAACATCAACTTAGCATTTCGTTCTACATATAAGTTTATTTTTAATTAAATGTTTTATACATCTTTTACGTTGTTTCTCTGAGTTCTTATAGTAGGTTTCCAGAGATGGGCTAGTACTCGACCAAAAGCAATGTATTCGGTTCTTTCCAGTGCCAAGAACTAGGAAATATGTATACTTTCCTGTCATGTATTAAACACGATTCATTCTTGTTTCTCTCTAGTGAGAGTTTACAGCAGAAGTTTTATGCATTGCTGATTATTTTAGCGCTAAAAGTTAAGCCAAGAAACTGTCAATATTTAAATGTGTGTACTGCAGAGAACACTCAAAATCTCTGCATTTTTAGAATAATAAAATTTTACCAATTTTCAAATTAATCTAAAGTTCTGATATCGTATAATTCATGAAAGAGCCACTGGAAAAAAAACTGAAAAAGCAAATGTCTGATTCTAAAACTGCTTTTTACATAAGTAATGCCAAAAAAGTAAGAACAATAATCTTCCATTTTCACATAGTACAGAACAACATGTACCAGGAGTACATATAACACAAGATAAACACATACATCATGTTCTTCGCGTATATCATGTACCGCCGCTTCGAGGCACTCACACGCTCGTTTATACTTTATTACATTGTATAAAACATACTAAAACAAGTTACAAATCCTATTACGGAACCCTACAGGGCAGGTCGTTTAACCTCACGTTATATACGATTTACTATTACACATAATACGTATCGCATATAAGGATGTTTTCCAGCTAAATTAAACCATTCACACGCCAATAGTGGCAATAAAATTTCTGTAACGGGGCTACTTTGCTGCAGATGATTATGATGTCCTATGGCCTGGTAGAAGAGTGGGGCCCTTTTGCTCTCCTGTCAAGGCTGTTTCCGGGTGATAAATATTATGAGGTCAGTCTTTTAAGATAAAATGGGTGTTTATCGCCTTCTTGGTAAATACTACAAGATGAAACCTTATATCTGCAGAAAACGACATAAGCTGGTGTCACAAATTACAATAATGGACCTAGATATGTATAAATAAAGTAGGTTATAAAGTACCAGTTAGGTACTTTATATTTCCTCAACATCTTGTGAAAACGATCCCACCTCTCCAACTTATCAAAATCAAAGTACTAGGTCAACAGAAATCTCTAAGAGTTGGAGAAACGGGTTCGTTGTTTACGTCAAGAGAGAAGTAAGTCGTCAATTCAATCAATAGCAAATAATCTATTTCCGTGGTGCAGTCGTCGAGGCAATCTCAGGGGGACGTTGGAAAATGAGAAATTCTACGGAGCTATCACCGAACTACTGCAGGCTATGTGCCCCTAGTGCTGTAAAGCATTTGATTGATTGTGAAATTGAGTTCTTTAAACATCTCGGTGTACAGTATCAATCTTTTTTCGCTTTCCATAAATTAATATTACAAGTTGTTTGCTTACTGGGGTTTCCCATCGGCAAAAATTAAGAATTCCCATATTATCTCAACATACTCGGTATAAAAAAACTCAACTCAAAATCAACAACTTGGGATGAAATTTTTAAAAGAGACCTCTTAATACTGTGCAATATCTATCAGAGAATGTAAGGTTTTATCGAGCAGATTTCTTAGAACAACCTATAAAACCATAAAACCTCAATATTCCACAATAACTAGGACATCAATTAAAATAAATTCACTTAAAAACCACCTACTAACATTAGAAACAGTCCATTTTCATGTCATATCCAAACTGCAAATGAAACAAAGTTGAGCATATTATGTCCACCTCGTGCGCAGCCCCAACTAAAACTTTGACATATCGGATAAGCCAGACATAAAATAGACAAAGTTTTATATGCGTAAACAACAGAGCAATCCGTTTTATGAATATGTTATCGAAGTACTAGGTTTTGTCCTAGATTTGGTCCACGTGGACTTTCTCTTTTTTTGGATTAAAAGTACACCGTTGTAATATTTTCCCAGAATATATTGAGTTCAGTATGTATAAACAAAACAAGCTTCTACACAAATTCTTAATGCCTTTGATAGTCATCTAAAAAACAAATATGAAAAGTTCTTATGGTGGTAGTTTGGATTTTGTTAATTTGATAAACTTGTTATTTATGTGATTGTTATTTATGTGTAAGTAGGTTAACAAACATTTTAACATCTATAAATAATTTCATTTTAACAACTACATAACGATCAGATTTTGTGAGGTCCATGTATAATTGTAGATTATACCGTACATACGCAATACATGGATTTTATCGTTTGTACTCAACTTAACTATTTATTAATTACTTAATTTTTCGTCAAAAAACATTGTTTTACCTATACAATATTTGGTACTATTCATTTAGTGTTCTACACATAATTTATCTCCTGAAGCAACTAATTTATTTTAATAGAGCAATATTTATAAATGAGCAACGAAAAAAAATCCTCATCCATATTAATACCTTCCTACTCAGTTACATTAATTGTAGCAAGTGGGGGTAAGTAAAGATGTAGGTAACTTCGACGCCTACTCACTAAAATTTGAAGCTTTTAATTTAAATTATATTAAAAACTAGTGGGTAGCAACTGATACATATAACGAGGTGGAATCTTATTAAATTGATCGCAGACTTACGCTGCTAAGAGTTGCCATGCTCATATTTTCATCACAAGAAGTTCAATAATTTTGGAACGCATGTACACAGATGTGCAAATCTTTTAAGTTCATAGCACACTTAAGTCGATACAGCGTACTATCGATTTGGAGTATTTTCAATGTAGAGTACAGTCGATATAGTGTACTGTCGATTCGTTAACCCGTCTATGGAACGTTGTCGATACAGCGACCGTCGGTGTAGTGACTGTCGATATTATGAACCGGACCCACTTTATGGGTGTGCGTTTCAGAACGTAGTTTTATGGAAAAATCTCGAACGCCCTAACTGACAAAGACATACTTAAAAAGCATAGTAGAAGCATCCCACTTCCGATATTTTTTGCTGCAAACGCAGTTGCGGAGCCGAGTTTTGTGTTCAAATTATAAGCGAAACCTAATTTTATTGTTTAAAGTAGCCCAGAATTTTCCGGTAAATTAGTAATGGCTGCCGTATTACTTACGCTAGTAATCAATTTGGAGTGTACCTTTTCACCCGAATGCCCCAGAAAGAGGGTAATGTTTTTATCTTCACCTTTGACGGTCCAAGGCCGTCGTTTTAATAAATTTTCATACCAACAAAACGTAGACGAACTTTCGTCCAAAAGATCTTCATAATTTTATTTTGACGGATAACTTGCTTCCAGTCTGGAAGAGCCATAACGATTGTTTTATAGCAAAACTTGGTAACAGAAATATAATGTGCTGAAAATAACTACCGTGCCAGAAAACCTGACTTTATTCATGTTTCTGTCCCGACTTGCGTTGTTGGCAAGACCTTAATTTTATGAAAAAAAAACCGGCCAAGAGCGTGTCGGGCCACGCTCAGTGTAGGGTTCCGTATTTTCCCGTCCGTCACAATAAGTGTTCCCACTTATGAGTTTAAAGGTGGGTATCCATTATGTAAAAATGCTCGCATATACGAATATACTACAAACTTAGTCCAGAAATTATTTTGTACAACTTTTTGTCTTTTTTGTACAAAAACTGTTGTTTCCATCAAGTTCAAAATAATTTTCCTAGAAAGTCCTTATAAAGTTCTACTTTTCTGATTTTTTTCATATTTTCTAAACTTATGGTTCAAAAGTTAGAGGGGGGGGGGGGACACATTGTTTTTGGGGGAAAATATAATGACCACCAAAAATAACTTTGTGACCACTAACATCTATCACCTAAAATATCAATTGATCACCAAATTTTAATGAGGTTGATGATAAACTAGTTTTGCCTAGGCCGACTTGGGGCACACCGACACGGATAGATTAGGTTAGAAGGGTATGGCGGGGTCGAATGAGCGAGCGAAGCGAGCGAATAGACCCCGCCATACCCTTCGTGGTTATTTTTTTATAAACCATTTAGAAGTAGGAGCCCCGCGAAGCGGGGCTCCGTCGACCGGGTCTCCCTCGACTCGGATGCAAGAGCATAACAGTTCAATTTCTGGTGATCATTAACTAATTTTAACTATTTTTGGTTCTCATTTCAACTATTTTTGGTTCTCATTTCACGCTAAAATGGGGATTAATTTTGGTGATCATTTACTATTTTTGGCAATCAAAAGTGATTTTTTTGCCGTTACATTTGACTAAATCTGGTGGTTCGTTAAACATAAGCCATTGTTTTTTTACTTTTGGCGCGATTATTTCCGAAATTATTGACATTATCAAAAAATGATTTTAGGAAACCCCTATTCATTTTTAAATACCTTTCCAACAATATATCACACGTTAGGGTTCAAATTAAAAAAAAATCACTTCCCACTTTACATATAGGGGGACTACCCTAATAAAACATTTTTTTCCAATTTTTATTTTACCACTTTGTCGGCGTGATTAATATACATATTGGTACCAAATTTCAGCTTTCTAGTGCTAACGGTCACAGAGATTAAGCGAGGACGGACGGACAGACATGGCGAATCTATAAGGGTTCCTAGTTGACTACGGAACCCTAAAAAGAAGAAACTTTATTCCGCACAAAAAGCGATGTCTGGTTCTGGTTAACCAGGGCACCAGGAACCAGCTATAGTTACAAACATTTGGAGACTGCAAGACGGACGGATGCTGAGCAGTCAGTCCCACTCACTACCTTGCTAGAGGGCTAATCACTTTATTTAAACTTGCATTTCTATAAAAGTACTACCTGGGTTGTGGAGGTCAGATTGGCAGTCGCTTCATGTAAATTACTGGTATTCAGCTGCATCCAGTTAGACTGAAAGCCGACCCTAATATAGTTGGGAAAAGGCTAGGCAGATGAAGATGCATTTCTATAAAGGTCAATAATCCGACATGAGGAATCGAGAATAACGAGACCTTCACGATTTAAAGTGCAGTGGCCTAGTTGTGATAAATTATTAAATAGATCAACAATCGTTGACGCGTTGCATCACGCGATGTACTGGATTGGCCTTACCATAATCATTCAGGGCAGGCCAAGGTAATAGTTTATATTGCCTGACACTCATGGAGTACTTTGGGAATAACCCCGATTTTCGTCTAATATTGGCTTAAACTTATACTTTCACTTACGGGATATCTTCCGTGATTATTCATTATTTTGAGCTCCCGAGATTTTGACGCTGGTCCATGATCACGGGATGACTGAAGAATGCGGGTAGATTATCGGGAGAGCAGCAATAAACAGTCGCTCCCAGTAAAATACCGGTATTCAGTTGCATCCGGTGAGACTAGAAGACGACCCTTACATACATAATTGAGAAAAGTTCAGGTAGATGATGACAGCGGTAGATACTTATGGAAAGCCCCAGAACATTAAGTAGGTCATAAATATACATGTTCCACGGCCAAAATAAAAAAAAAGTAAGGTTTTCTATTAAAAATTAAAAATATCTTATTCTCTCTTAAGTTTTTTGTTTTGTTACCTACGTGCTTGGAGATTCCTCATAAACTATGATATCAAAGGAGCTCCCTATTCAAGAATATGGTCCTTAGGCACGGACTGTAGGATCGGAGCTATTTTACTACTTTATTGTACTTTTCAGTTTCAAAGTCACGAGGCCACCCGTAAAATCTCAAATTTTGCTACTCCTATTAAACTTTTTCAATTTTGTCATAAAATAGAACAAAGTTTGTTTTATTTTAAACTCCGTCGTAAACTAAATCGTTGTTTTATGTTAGCTTTACTTAGAGATTACTACAACCACGCGTTTAATAACTAGGATCGCATACTCCAAAGGAAGTTACAGCTACGTATGTAAGGTCGAACAAGCTATTTTGGTTTACAGTTTAACCAACAATAGCTATTTATTCACCAAGGGGAGTAAGGCACAGATTACTAATCGAGTGTGCATTTGAGGCCCGACGCGAAGCGGAGGGCCGTGAACCACACGAGTTTAGTAATCTGTACTTACCCTCGAGTGATATATACTGCTTTATACTACACTTGCAAGAAAAGAAAAGAAAAGAAAAGAAAAGAAAAGAAAAGAAAAGAAAAGAAAAGAAAAGAAAAGAAAAGAAAAGAAAAGAAAAGAAAAGAAAAGAAAAGAAAAGAAAAGAAAAGAAAAGAAAAGAAAAGAAAAGAAAAGAAAAGAAAAGAAAAGAAAAGAAAAGAAAAGAAAAGATAAAAAAAGAAATGAAAAGAAATGAAAAGATTAAAAAAAAGAAAAGATAAAAAAAGAAAAGAAAAGATAAAAAAAGAAAAGAAAAGATAAAAAGGAAAAGAAAAGATAAAAAAAGAAAAGAAAAGATAAAAAAGAAAAGAAAAGATAAAAAAAGAAAAGAAAAGAAAAGATAAAAAAGAAAAGAAAAGATAAAAAAGAAAAGAAAAGATAAAAAAAGAAAAGAAAAGATAAAAAAAGAAAAGAAAAGATAAAAAAACGTGCTGCGCCGACCCCAAGTAACATGGGATAAGGGCAGGAAGATATAGATGACGTCATCAAGACAAAAAAAAAACAAAAACAAAACGCGTTAGTAATGCATTACTACCCTGATTTTCAGGGCAATAATGAAATTCCATACAACATAACTGCCTAGATTTTTGAGAAGGTTTAATGAACAGCTTTCAAGCCTATTAGTGGGGTAGTATTGGTACACTTACTAAGCAAGTGTAGTATAAATTACATTATAAAATGTAAACCAAATAGTTTGTTTGACCGTACAGTTTAAACGACCAATAAAGTTTTTTTCTCCATTTCTATTAATGTACTTCGTCTTTGCTTTTTTTATCTTTAAAAAAAAATCGTTGAAAATAATTGCGAAACGAATTGCCTAACAACAAGCAATCACATTCAATCACCAGGAGCACATATTACGCAAGAAGTTGTTACTAACACGGTGTAACAGATTATCAGGCCTATAGCTGCAACGTTGGGTGAATGGTCGTAATTAGGGGCTTGTAGACGCAGTCCGGTGGTAACACGATTAGGCTGAAGCCATATATGGCGACAATTATCGGCAGGTGCGAGTTCCTTAGACATGAGTTTCTACTATCGATCACAGGTTCATGTTTGTTTCTTGTAAGTCGGATTGTTTGGGTGGGGGAGGGAGTAATTCTGCAATAGTGTGTATGTTGCATTAATTTTGTAGATTTGTTTTTCGCTTAGTTGCTTTTGTTTGTAAACTAGGGGTGATCTATGACTAAGGGCAAACTTTTTCTACATAGAAACTTGAACATTTAAAATTTTATGGTCGAATTTTATCTACGAACTTTCAAAGTAACTACAATAACAAATAACCATAAATCTAAATTTTAGAAAGCATTTTGAAAATCTTAGAGTTTTTTACTTTATCTTAATAATATCTGATAATTATAAAAATCTCTATATAAATATATTTTCTGCGAAAAATCATAAAGGCACGAAGTATCTTGTGTATCAAAGTATTATATTTTAAAAACAAGATAAACTTAGGACATCACGCTTCATCTTTATAACTTTGCAGATACAGAACCAATTTTCGTAAAATGAATTTCTTAAGAAAAATACATGAATAGCAAAAGATTTTAGTAACACAACTAGGGTTTTAAAACTTGAGGAGGCAAACTGTTTGCATTTTTAGGGTTCCGTAGCCAAATGGCAAAAAAACGGAACCCTTATGGATTCATCATGTCTATCCGTCCGTATGTCACAGCCACATTTTTCCGAAACTGTAACGTAGATGTATCCTGTGAACCGCATTAAGATTTTCACACAAAAATAGAAAAAAAACAATACATACTGGTTCCCCATACTTAGAACTGAAAGTCAAAAATGTTTTTAGGTCTTCAAAAATGGTATTGAGGTTTCTAATTTCATTTTTATTCTAAACTGAATAGATTGCGCGAGAGACACTTCCAAAGTGGTATAATCTGTCCGGGGGGGACTAAAAAAATGTTTGACTTTCAAAAATACCCTGTAACTTCTAAAGTAAGAGAATAAAAAAACTAAAAAAAATACATTATGTACATTACCATGTAAACTTCCACCGAAAATTGGTTTGAACGAGATCTAGTAAGTAGTTTTTTTTTTTAATACGTCATAAACATCGATCAATGTTACAACGAACTACAGCAACTTTTAATCATGTGACTTGCTCCTACGGAACCTTTCATGGGCGAGTCCGACTCGCACTTGGCCGGTTTTTTAGTAAGGGCAGTGGCAAAAATGGTAATAGATATAAAATTATGTTTTTTTATTTAATTTTCCCTGGCAAATTATAAAGTAGAATACTAAATCCTATTTTATGTTTTGTATAGAACATTTCAAAGATTTTATCTGATTTGAAGGTTTTTGATTTAGCGGAACTAAATTTCGATCCACGCATGTTTCACTGAGTACACGGATAAAAATAAATGTTTACAGCCGTCTGCAGTTTAGTTTATAATAAAGCAAAGTAAAAAGTTACGTACAAGTTTACAACATGTTTCTTTTTTATACGGTTTAAATTTCGAGTCGTTCAGCAACTCGTCCCACAAGCCTATGGCCCATTTGGGACGAGTTGATGACTAATTTAATTTCCCCTGCAGATTATTGCAGCCATGATACTTTGAAGCCTCTCTTGTTGACAAAAACGATCAGCGTATTTAAGGGCGTCGTAAAGTGGCCCCGGAATCGGTTGGGGGCCGATTTGCATTAACATTTTCAATAAAAACGAATCATCTCATTCGACAACGTGTTGTTATGATGTGACACAGAGTAAAAAAAGTCTCACTGTTGGGCAAAGATCTCCCTATAATCTTCCACTCTTTTATCTGTGCGGTGAAGACGACGAATACGTCGATGCATATACGTCAATAGTAGAAAAAAAATTACGTCACACCTATTTAAAAGTTGTTTTGGTAATAATATCGTAATTTTCAGGACAATTTCTTTATAGTTTTTAGGGTTCCGTAGTCAACTAGGAACCCTTATAGTTTCGCCATGTCTGTCCGTCCGTCCGTCCTCGCTTAATCTCTGTGACCGTTAGCACTAGAAAGCTGAAATTTGGTACCAATATGTATATCAATTACGTCGACAAAGTGGTAAAATAAAAATTGAAAAAAAATGTTTTATTAGGGTAAAAATAAAAAATAAATCACTTCCCACTTTACATATAGGGGGGCTGGCTCCCTATGGGTAAAACCAGGAGAGATGGACCACTTTTTTTCCAACTTTAATATCTTTTTTATTGCTTAATATATAATATACAATTTAGTGATATCCTAACCTGCTATTAATAGTTAACATTTTTTTATGTTAATATGGCACGATAATAGCTTCTTTATGGAAATAATTAAAATATTTAAAAAAAGTACCCTCGGTCCATCTCTCCCATACTATACGGGTGAGTTGGACCACCCAGTAAGGAGAGATGGTCCTAACAAAAATATTTATTAACACTTCTTAAACAAAAAAATAAACATTTAAAACGAAATTAACAAGTAAGATAAACAATTAAATGAAACGAAAATCTTCAATTTATCACCGTAATTCCACATAGGTCGCACAAATTGGGATAATTGGTACATCCTACATTGGTATATTATTATATTATTATTATTATTATTCCCTTTATTCATTATATTACATATTTTGAACATTTTTAAATATTTCTATATAAAACACTATAAAAAAACATTTAAAAATATAAAAAATAGTAGCCCACCAGCGCTGGGAACAGGGTCCGAGCAACCGGTGGTCAGGGCTCTTGAGAGAGGAACCTCCTAACAATACGTGCCGTGTCCAGAAGAACTGCTTTCTGAATCAAGCCCTTGATCCAGCTGCCAAGCGAGAGCCTCCTAAGATGTTGGTCGAGGCTCTTGGCTATTAGGCCATTGGCCGACACTACTATCGGCACAATGACTGCTGTATTCACGTCCCACATGTCGACAACCTCGCGAGCCAGATCCAGATATTTGAATTGTTTATCTTTCTCTGCTTTCACGAGGTTCTCATCATGCGGGACCGCTATATCAACAATCATTGCGCGACGCTCCAATCGATCTATCACCACAATGTCAGGCCTATTGGCAACAACAGTCCTGTCAGTGGTGATAGGTCGATCCCAATACAACGTGATATTACCATTATCGAGAACTGGGTCGGGCGCATACCTATAGTATGGCACTTCTGATTCCACAAGGTTGTACTTCAAAGCAAGTTGCTGGTGGATAATCCTGGCAACAAGGTTGTGTCTATGCAAGTACTCTCCGTTAGCCAGACTAGAACACCCAGAAATAATGTGTCGGATCGATTCTTCCGGACGGTGGCATGCCCGACATATGTCAACCGTGCCATCTTTCACAATGTATTTCCGATAGTTATTCGTCATCATAACTTCGTCCATTATTGCACAGACAAAACCTTCGGTTTCCCCGAAGAGGTCACCAAAGCGCAGCCAGGATACCGACGCTAAGAAGTCTACATCTGGGCCATGTAGGGCCCGATAAAAGCGTCCGTGAAGCTCCTTGCCATGCCATTCTTCCTTGCGGTCACTAGTGTTTAATACTTTAGGCTTGCGCCAGTTCTCGTTAGCCAGGGAGAGCGGGGTGAGGCCCTTGTCCACTGAGACCACATCTCGGTGCATCTCCCCGTCGGCTTCCAGGAAGTATTCCCTGAGACTGCATACCTCACGGTTGTGGAGGGTCTTAGCATTTAAGAAGCCACGACCCCCGCACTTCCGCGGGATATACAGCCTCATCACCGACGACCGTGGGTGATGCATTCGATTTGCGGTCAGCAGTGTGCGTACCCTCCTATCCAGGGCATCAAGTTCCGTCTGAGTCCATTTGAGTATGCCGAAGGAATACATCAAAACCGGCATGACCCAACCGTTGAAGGCGCGCACCTTGTTACCACCTGACAAAAGACTGCCTAGTACCTTATTCAGGCGGCCAAAGAAGCGCTCCCTCAACGATTGTTTCATGTCTGCAGTATTGATACCTAATGCCTCCGACATACCCAAATACTTGTAAGTTTCTGTTGAGGAGAGGGATCTAAGGTGTATGGAATCCGAGAGTTGAGTTCCCACGGATTCCATAATCTCCCCTCGCTTCACATGCATGACTGCACATTTGTCCACACCAAATTCCATCCTGATGGCGCTACTGAAAGTTTCTGTTACCTTCAGTAGCTTCATCAGTTGCAAATTGTTGGGGGCAAAGAGTTTCAGATCATCCATGTAAAGAAGGTGAGATATGACCTGACCATCTCTCCTCAACAGATAGCCTAGACCTGAACGCTCCAACAGTGTGCTGAGAGGGTTCAAGGCTAGACAAAACCACAATGGACTCAGACTATCACCCTGGAATATACCACGCTCGATCCTTATCGGTTCGCTGTTCCCCTGGATCTGTCGACATCCTGGATAGCGAAGAACCGTTCTCCACTGCCCCATACATGACATCAGGAAGGCACGTAGAGTTGCATCTACTTTATACAACTCCAGCACCCTCATGAGCCATGTATGAGGCACAGAATCATAGGCCTTCTTATAATCTATCCAACATGTAGACAGATTCTTTCGGGAGCGGCGAACCTGTTGGCTAATGGCCATATCAATGAGGAGCAGCTCCTTAGTGCCGCGGGACCCGTTCCTACATCCATTTTGAGAGGCAGACATGATAGAATTACTATCAATATGTTGGTTGATTTTAGCTCTCAAAATGGATGTAAGAACTTTATAGACCGTTGGTAAACAAGTGATTGGTCTATAATTTTTGGGCTCCGCGGTACTACCTGATTTGTGGAGCAGGTGGGTAATTCCTGTCGTCAGGAACTGGGGCAGCGACCCTGACTCTAAGGCTGATTGAAACTGGGACGCCAAGCGAGCGTGTGATCTTTGGAACCATTTGATCCAGAAGTTGTGCAGTCCGTCCGGCCCTGGAGATTTCCAGTTAGGCAACGGACGGACTGCACGAGCTACGTCTTGGGGGCTGATGATGATTGCCCCCATTTCTGGTATAGGATCACACGCTTGTTCAACCTCCCGGGTCCAATCGCCCTCAGTGTGACTGACAGGCACCGACCAGATGTTACGCCAGAATGAACACATGGCGTTATCATCCGGCAGACGCGTGTCAGTCACACCTTGGTCCGGTCGCTCCCAAGCCCTATATACCCACCTTTCATCGCTTTGGAATGTGCGATTCTGAGTGTACCGCTCCACTCGCCGCTTGTACCGACGAATACGGCTTGCCCATGCACAGATCTTCTGCTTCAGGGAGTCGATACGCTCTGTGACGCGGGCCAAGTAATCTCGAAAACTAATATCAGTACCCGAGAACGCCCGCCTCACAAAGCGCATTACTCTAGGGCGAGTATTGCCCTCCCTGAAGCAGATTAACTTGCCGATGAGTGCCCTAGCCTCACCGATACGCCGCTCAATCCTGCACTGCCAAGCTGGAACAGCTAATTTTGGTCGTGTAGCTCTGTCGTTGTTAGGGAATTTGACGTGAGCTACACGACATGCCGCTACAGCTCCACAGTACAATATTGAGTGGGTATCAGCGAGGTCTTTGCTGCTGTCAAAGCAATTTGACAGCTGCGAATCTAGAGCACACATCAGCGCCTTGTTTTTATTGTGCATAGGCAAACGAGGCAAACGTGGTCTAAGTTCAGGCGGAGTGGAACGATACTCCCGGAACGCACTCTCCAAAGCACTCCTCAATTGTGCGTTGCATTGGGTACTCACGGATATAACTTCGTCACCATCCTCTTCACCATCGTAGTCGGATCGCGGCGGCGCACTGGGAATATTTTGCTGCTGCACTGCGATCATTGGCGAAGCAGGCGTAACTCGGTTACTCCGTGATTCGGAGCGTAGTCGATCAAGTACGGTGTCATCCAACATATGGTTACGCTGGATGACCCGCACCTGATCCGACAGTCGTTGTGCCTCTACGCTGACAGCCGGCTCAAGTACCTGAAACAGAGAGAGCATCCGACCACGGTACGCAGTCAAGTTGCTTCCCCCCTCAGTAGCCCCATAATATGCGCGCATGACGTTTTCATTAATGGACTGAGTCCATCGCATGCGCGACACATTTCCACCGGCAGCGGGGACCCTGCTCGGGGCCTGTTGGCCTCGAGGTCCCAAGCCCGCTGGTGGCCGTCCTCTTCCTCGTCGTCGTCCTCTTGGTGGTGGTGATGGTGTCGACGGCGGGGAGAAAAACTCGTCGCTCGAGCTCGACGCAACTGCAGCGACCGGTGACACGGTGCTCACGGGTGTGGTGTGTCCCGGCGGCTGCGAGGCGGAGCTGAGCGACGAGCCCGGAGATGGTGGGTGTGCCTCTTTTTGTAGTTTGGCCCGGTGCCTTGTCAACATAGGTGACATTTCCTCTATTTTGATGTGGTTCCAATGTGTTCCTTAGGGTCCATTTTCATGAAAATCCAGTTATCCAGTATATTTGGGTTTTTTTTTTTCTTTATCATTGTCTAATATTACTTTTCTGGTTTAAATTGTTAGGTATTTAGAAATTAAAATTCGGAACAGGAAAAATTTATGTCTTGTCAGTTTGACACTCGGGCCACAGATTATTATTATTATTATTATTATTATCCTTCATGGGACCGGCGGCGCGCGTTCACGAATAATGCACAGCAGTTATCTTTATTCAGGGTATCCTCATAGTTTTCACCACAGCCTGCACATTCGTTGTCATTCCATTGAAGCTGCTTGAAAAGCATCAGTTTTTTCCCCTCTACATACTCCACATTTCCTCTTATACGTTGAAGGCATATTACCTACAAAAGAAGAGACTAACTCATATAAAATGTATAGACTCAAAAATAAGAGCAATTATTAATCTTAAACCACTTAAAATTAAAAAAACAAATAATTGATATTGGTCCATCTCACCCATCCATAACATGGTCCATCTCTCCTAAATTGAGTTGAGAGATGGACCACTTTCTCATATTAAAAGCACAATAAATAAACAAAAATATTTAGGTTATTTCATCATTTCATGAACATGCTAACATAGAAACATCAATTCTTATTCCACAAACACAATATCTTTTACATACCTTCGTTTTTAAAACACTTATACAAAAAAAACACGGTTTGGAAACCTTTTAATTCAATTTTTTTTAAATTTTACAACCAAAAATCTAACGGTCTTGTTTTCTACTCGTAGCAAACAGGTTGACAAGTGCTCGTAAGTGTTGTCTGCTTAAATAAATTTAATAGTTTGGTACAAATTCCGATGGTCCGTCTCACCCGCTGGTCCATCTCTCCTGGTTTTACCCTATGTAAAGTGGGAAGTGATTTTTTTTTAATTTTTACCCTAACGTGTGATATATTGTTGGAAAGGTATTTAAAAATGAATAGGGGTTTTCTAAAATCATTTTTTGATAATGTCAATAATTTCGGAAATAATCGCTCCAAAAGTAAAAAACAATGTGTCCCCCCCCTCTAACTTTTGAACCATAAGTTTAGATAATATGAAAAAAATGTGAAAAGTAGAACTTTATAAGGACTTTTTAGGAAAATCATTTTAAACTTGATGGAAACAACAGTTTTTGTACAAAAAAGACAAAAAGTTGTACAAAATAATTTCTGGACTAAGTTTGTAGTATATTCGTATATGCAAGCATTTTTACATAATGGATACCCACCTTTAAACTCATAAGTAGGAACACTTATTGTGACGGACGGGAACCCTACACTGAGCGTGGCCCGACACGCTCTTGGCCGGTTTTTTTTGTTGGTTGTTTTTCTTTGATTTTCTTTTTTCGATTCGAGTCGCTAGTCAGTACATATTATAAATAAAAGTCCTCCGCCGCGATTGTCTGTCTGTCTGTTCGCGATAAACTCAATAACTACTGCACCGATTTTCATGCTGTTTGTTTTCACCGATGGATAGAGTGGTTCCCGAGGAAGGTTTTTAGTATATAATTTGTCAAATTTTTGTATACATTGGCTAAATATAATGATATTTGTTGGAGGGTTGCGGAAACGGGATCAAAATTTCATGATTACTTTTGGTCGCGATAACCAACAACCACGCGAGCGAAGCCGTGGGCATCAGCTAGTTTTCTATAAAATTAGACATTATAGTATTATGCTATACTTACGCTTCATATTCATCATTCATAATACTATTTATCATGCTTTTTATTTGTTTATATATCTACACTCAGCAAATCGATTTAAATACGATTCTTTAACTTGGAAATAGCTGAAATAAAATATTATTATAATTTTCATGTTGTGATATTTACGTCAAGCGTCAAATTGTCAAACTGTCAGTTAGTTTTTTAATTCTCTTTCTGCTCAGTCTATGGTCTAGCTCTATGATTTCTCTTTTTGGTTTGTATAATTTAAATTATTTTTATCAATATGTGTTTAGCCATTATATTTTGTAGATTATTACGATTGTTTACTAAATAACTTAATATTAAATTATATTATAAAATTATTTACGCACTCATGGATATGTCCTGGCCGACTACACTTGTCAGTTGAGATGATGGCGACACTAAGAAAACTAAGATTTGAAAAAGGAAGACTACTTTGGGAGAAACGAGCTGACGGACGGCTGAAAAGACGACTCTGGAATCTGATTTGAGGGTATCAGAGAACAGCTTGGTTTTGGCGGTGAGATTCTTAAACTGTCCAGGGGATCCAACGAAAGTTTCTCCTGGAACTTCTACTCCCACGTACCCCACTCCCACTACGTGCCTGTCCGTCTACTGGTCTCGCAGGGCTGTCCTACGTCTGGCCCTGAGTTCTGCACTGTCTTGCTGCTGAGCTGTCCTAGTGAACTCTGAGATCTGCGCTGCCGCCGTTTCTACTGCTTCAGGGCACAACTTCAAGGTTACTCCGGTATCGACCTGCTACCCTGACGCCTGATCCCGTTCTTACAGAGTGGTAAACTCATTATTGTCCATCTAAGTGCATAAACTTTAAAACTGAGTGCGTGCTAGGTAGTTTTTTATAACTAGCTGTATTTTTTTTCTTTCCTAAATTAAAATTGTATTTGAACAAGTCTGCTTATCCTTTTATTTTAATAGGATCAAGTAGATTTGTTACAACATCTACCTGATTCAGATATTCATTTCATATGTTTCAGTCTGAAGTTCTAATATGCTCTTGAGGTCATTGGAAAGAAACTTATCCCGGGAACTTCTAATAACTTTATTCTTTCCGCACTGGAATACGAATCACATTTCTGTATTTTCCACTATTTTTTTTTTGGATGGGAAATTATCAAATTACTCCTCCCGCTCTGGGCGGAGCAGGAGGGAGTGTCAGACTTTTACTGATTAAAACCCATCCATGTTCCTTCATCGCCCTTTGTGTTCCGGGGCCACGGTATCTCTTTCGAACAGTCCCGCAACCCCGACAAGCATCGGTCCTTGCGGACCCCTTCCTATTGCTGACTCTCTTTGAGGAGGCGCGCGTGGAACACGAACGCGCCGTCGACACGAGCTTTCGTCATGGGACGGACGGACCGCGAGCTAGCCCATAGCCCACCGTCCACAGGCCCGCGCCTACGGTGTCGGGGGCCAGGTGGTGGCCCCCGACGCCCGGGGCTTTCCCGCGGCGGCCGGGACGCTGTGAGGTTCTCTCCCTCTCATGTTCCGCCACCTCCTTCGCTAGCATTACTGCTTCGCAGAAAGAGGTGACGGCGTCCCATTCCGTCTCGCTCCGGACCATGGTTTGCACCAGGGCCGGACGCGAGAGGTCGCCGCCGCCAATCACCGCTTCGAGGACACGGCGGTGCTCCGCCCACGCGGGGCACACCTCCAACGTGTGCTCCACCGTGTCTTCCGGTCGATCCTCCCAGTGGAATTTTCAGGTATCAGCAGGAAAATACTTAATTTTTGTACCGTATTATCCATTGCCTTTATTCCATGGGGTTAGGGAGAACCTACGGGACCACCTAGTCAAATCCTTAGGTACATACTCCTTTTTCTTCGTGCACCCTCATACATCTGGTCATTCTGGTCATACAGGTCACAAATAGCGAGTAGTACATTGCAAAGAACATCACCAATAAGGTCAGTGTATTATTATAAAAGATATCTATTAGTTTCAAGCTCAGATTACTATAGAACCTGTTATAGTAACTCGAGATTCTAATTGAATTGAAATAGCCAAATAAATTCATTTCAACATCAGAAAATCGTTTCTTATTTTAAAATATATTTTTTTTTTATAATAAACTACAGCGAATACAGGGTGTAAAGGGACCCTTCATAAAGTCGTGCATTCTGTACATCAAACTAAGTAACTCCACGCAAAAATTATTGCGGGTAAACGACTTTTTTTTGGAGTGAATAATCACGTTTTACGGTAGGATTCAATGTAACGCACTCGAAACATTGTGCTGGTGGATGCATTGAATAGTACGGGGCCAGGTATAGTAAGGCCCTTCAAATCCTAAAATTAGAAACTCTATTTGTGGTGGTTCAAACTTCGTTTGAAATTTTGTTAGAATAAAGTTCTAATCAGCTTGCACTACAAAGTGGTTGTTACGTCGGTCACTGCGGCCGAATAGTGCGAAATGAGTGTTTTTTTGCGATTTACAAGAAATATAGGTGCTAAGCCATTTGAGGGATATATAGCCCTTAAAGTAAAGTTATAACGTGAAGGTATTTAAAGTAAAGGAGCTTGTGAAAAAGTCAGAACTTGGACCCCAAATATCTCCGTAACTAGAAGGTATAAACAAGTGCCTTTCGGCTTCGTTAAGAGTACTTTTATACCCTTTACTTTACTCTGTGGTTTATGAAAACATACGATGAAATGTATAGGGTTGTAAAACAAATGTTAACATCACTCGTAACGTGTCACGCCTACAATAGGCACAATTTTTCGCACGCACGCTGTATATAGCAATAGGCACGATTTTTTCAGGACACAAGTCTTGAAAAAATGTAATTAGTCCGTCTTTTAGATTTTCAAAAATATTTGACACGTATTTTTTTTTTTGTTACGTAGACCAAAATTGACGAAGATACGACGCTTTCAAAATTCTCAATACGTCACGCCGTGCTATAATTTTAGTGCGTTGTGACGTCACGAGCCCCCCTCCCGAATTTTGATGCATTCTAATAACTTAGTCAATTTATTCATTGATTTACTGAAACAAAAAATACGTGTCCATTATTTTCCAATACTCTAACTGACGGACTAAATAGATTTGCAATTTATTGATGGTGGAAACTAGCCTATTCTTTCAGTCTGTTGTCTTACTTTCTGATATAAACCTTCAAAAACATAATAAAAGTCAGTTTACTGCGAAATCCGAGATAAAAGAAAATAAAGAAAAGCGCTTTCACAATCACAGTCGATGTTGCCTACTTATTGTTTTTAATCAGCATATTATTAATTTTCATGTAAGTGGTTATTGGAAATTGCAAACGGCTGAAAGCCGCACTTGACAGATGAAATTATGAATATTATTGATTCATGTTCCTACCTACATAAATTTTTCAAGCAAATTGACACAAAATACCGTAACGGTTTGATTGAACTTTAATTTAAGTTCAGTCAAACTGGTACGGACATTTTGCGGACGCATTTCCGAACACAGACATCGGACGCCTACATATCATCATCATCTGCCTAGCCTTTTCCCAACTATGTTGGGGTCGGCTTCCAGTTTTACCGGATGCAGCTGAATACCAGTATTTTACATGGAGCGACTGCCTATCTGACCTCCACAACTCAGTTAGTACCGGGTAATACGATACCCCTTGGTAAGACTGGTTGTCAGACTTTTCGGGCCTCTGACTACCTAACGATTGTCAAAGATCTACAAATGACAGCCGGGACCAACGGCTTAACGTGCTTTCCGAGGCACGGAGGAAACTCGGTATCGGACGCCTACATATATGTATAATAAAAATATAGCCTTGTTTATTCCTTAATAAAAAATAAAAAAATACATACTTAATTTAATATTTAGTTACAATTCGAGAATTTAAAATAAATTTAATTTAAATTCCAATTAAAAAACGAACCATCACCAATTAAAACATAAAATACAAAAACATTTATTATTACATGCATAGCAAATCACTATTATTAAGGATCTCTCTACAGAGTAAAGGCCTCCTCTCCATTTTTCTCCACTTATCTCTATCTATTGCTATTTCCATCCTGTTATTTTTCACCGTGTCAGTATTTCGTCGAGACACCTCTCCGTTGGTCTACCTCTTTTTCTCTTTCCTGATGGCCCTTTCCAAGTGGTTATCTTTTTTGTCCATCTATAAACATGCCATGCCATGTTCATACGTTCAACATGGTCGGCCCATTTCCATATTAATTTTTTACAGTGTTGTAGAGCATCAATAAGGTTAGTTGTATTCCTCACAGTGGCGAAGGTTCCATACAACTCGATTCCTACCGGATTCCCTTTGAAAACTAGCACGCTCAGTATTCGATAGACAAATAATACAACCACATTAAATATTTGTACTCCGGCTTACCTCTTACAAAATCTAACCCTTCGCTTCTGATTCCTCACATATATATTAGTCCAAATATACTGAATTATTTGTCAGTGTTCGTGACCTTTGACTGATCTGATCTTGTATTTATTATCGGTCCTTTCGTAAAGTATTTATGATTCCGTTTTATACCGTTCTAAAGGAAACCTCACTTGCTGCATCGAGTCAATAAACCAACCAAACAAAAGTATAATGTCAATTCCATATTTAAACCAAAAAAGTGACCCCGAAATAAACTGGCGCGAAACAATTCTAATCGCGAAAGAAAAAAATATGGGCCGTGGAAATAAACGGCGAAACGGCGCGAATACCAAGATATTGCTTTTGTAGTTTATAAGTATAGATTGTTATTACTCCTTAAGGATTTTTTCGTTGGAGTATTCGAAACCTTGCTTTTCTCATTTGTATTGTGAAAATATTTATGACAAAGAGCCGTAGTCTCTAACGATCATAATATGGAGTGAATGTTTACCAAAATCTGGAAAAGAAAAAATATCTCTGGATTAAAAACTGAAAAATAGAACACCTAAGTCATAAAGACAAGACTCGTTATTGTTACTAACAACAACATAATAATGGATATAGTCATTCTTTTCACAAAAAATCAAAACAAGCAATTTTGCGGGTAAAATCTTTACGGGTCTAAAATGAATTGACCACGTCTCTTGTGTCTCTTTTAACAAGACAAAACCAATTTAAGGATGACATTTTTTGAAATCAGAGACTTCTTAAAACAGTTAATAAATCAACAAAATGTCTTGTAACTCAATGTACAACTTATTGGTAAGGAGAAAAGAACATTCTCAATTTTTATGCCAGTGGTGTTGATTCTGTTGTGCACAAACTATACTTAATTTAGGCTATCGCTATCTTTTACTAAAAGGCAGTGCAAGAAAAGGACGGCTATAGCTATGAACTAAGTTAGAGATGTCAAACTAGTTTATGCCTTGCGCTTCACCGTGTTTTTAGTCGACATGTTTTTACGTGCACCCTTCATTTGTATAGAAATATTAGTTCTAACTAAATTTGACAGCTCTAAATTACGTCCGTCTCTTTCTCGTTTTATTAGGGAGAAAAAGATAGCAATAGCCTAAATTAAATTTAGTTTGTGCACAACAGAATCGACACCAGTGTCTGATTTAGTGCGCCACATTTTCCTCAGTGGTCGTTTGGGGGTTTAATTAAGCCCCCTTTATGACCCAAGAGTAGAGGATTCAATCTTCGGGACAAGCGAAAGTGTTTTTAGGCTTAAGGTTGTGATCAACTTTGACCTTGTATAGATTGTATACTACAACTAAAAAACCCCACTACTGAAAAATCACGCTCTAACTAGCCGTGTGGTATCCGGCAGAGTAGAATAGAACCAACCCATTACACTCACGGGTGTCGTATAAGGCGACTAATGTCTGAGGCAGAACACCTTGCGCCTCCGTAGACCAGAGAATGGGCAGCAGCGTTTTCTGTTAGTCTTTCATCACTGCGATCTCCAATCCGCCTGCCACAAGCGTGGAGATTACGGCAAATTCCTCCCATCATTGGAGAGGCTTATGTCCAGCAGTGGACGTTATGGGCTGTTGTTGTTGTTGTTTTGTTGAAGTTAGTTATGTTACCCGGGCCATTATAACGAATCGATTGACACCTTATTCATCAAAATCGGATGAATAGTTTAGGCGTTTAAATACAAACATACATACATTTGCCGTAGTCGGGTAGAAATAAAATTCAAGCATCATGCACAAAATAGCTATAGAGTCAACTTTGAAAATGGACCACATGAATCATCGCATCAACTGCTTCTCGGTAAATTCCTAGCTACTGCAACCACTTTAAGGTACGAGTACTAGGAACATAGTCGGTGCAGCAGTGGTTAGCAGGTTCGTCCTTACCGCAGAGTCCTCGGCGAGTTGGATCGGCTGACACAACCGCAATACGAATGTCGGATTGAATCACGCGCTTGAATGGTTGCTTCGTGTCTCTGCTTGCTCTTAATGTTACAATTTTGGGCTTTTGGTACCTACAAGATTTTAAATGACAATATTTCAATTTAGGATGAGCAATTGGCGACACTTGGAGGAGGCTTGTGTCCAGCAGTGGACGTCTTTCGGCTGAAATAATGATGATGATGATTGGCATTTAATCATGTTTTTAGACGAGCCGGAGAAAAGATTGGAACAGCAAAATACAAAGCAACAAAATGTTCCCTATGAATACAAAAAAGGTGAAGGACGAACGTAACATGACACTTTTCACAGAGATCCCGATTAATTTTCTCTTGATCTCATCTTCCGTACGTACGGTAGTTATATCCACATATGTACTAGGATAACATAAGGGGCTTAGAAGTTACCTAACATAAACCTGCAGATTGTTGTTTCACAATGTAGTGCCACGGATTACATTTTAAGGATAAGAGAAGTTTCAACTAAAATATTTACTAGTTTTCCACACATGAATGCCTTTCACTTAATTTTATTCACAACTCTCTGGGACCAAGCAATTGATCCATTCAACGATAGCTTGGAAGTTCGGAACTTGCTCGCCGCCGCCTCGTAACAGAAAAGTAATCTGAATAAAATCCTGCAGGAGGTCAGAATACTAGGAGAACATGAGTGGGTAGGTCTTCTTATCTGTAACCAAACATTGCTTCGACGCAGTTTTGTTTTCCCTAAGTTTGTTTCGCGAGTTGTGAACTTACAGCATACGTAAGATTTCGGAGATATAAAATATCCCGCGTGTTATGGAAATTGTTTATCTTGGGTTTGTGTTTATTTTGTTGAAAAGTTGGCAAAAATTTAGGTTTTCCTTTTTAGGTCTGGTTAGGTAGGTACTATAGGATACTATGATTCATGATTGCGTGAAATGATTGTTTTGAATATTAAATCTATTTTAGTTAGGAGGTAGTTACGTATATTTTATTGAGATTTTAGCCAACCCAAATATTCAAATAAAACTAAAAATAACTCTATTTTTCTTTCTTTGTAACAAGCAACTTTGTCTGTCTGTCTAAGAAAAAGTTTAATTATTCTTCAAGTTTCATTAGGTTTCAATAAATCTTACGCCTGAGTTACAACGGGCAATTTATTGTTATTTAAAATTCGTTCTTCGAATCTAAACAAGGCAATAAATTCAGTTGTGCCACGTCAATATCCCAAATTGATTTCAACTAAAAACTATTTTCGGTACGTAAAGATTGTGTATGTATTCCTATCCCCGAAATATGTATTTACAAACAGCCTGACCCGAAACAATAATCTCTAAATTCAGTCAATATGCTATTGTGAATACGGTAGAAATTGAATTCGAAATTTATTTTTTGACGTGACAACGTCTTATAAATTGGTTTGCCGGGTGACACTTCAAGAAACTGGGTCACGTTATGCGGCTCACAATGAGAGCGAGTGAGAGGCACGCGTCCCGCCTAAGAGCGAGAGAGACAGACATAAAAAGTTTATTTTACCACTCAAAGTCGTTGTCACGTAAAACTTTCGACCGTATACCGACTTTACAGGCAACCAATTTTTTGCATATATACGTACTTAGAGGTAATTTATTTTGTAAAGTCTATACTGAAAGCAAGATTTAAAGGCAGATCTTTATTATAATAATTGGATATTATGAGTTCACCCCTTGAGTAATTAAGATTTTATCCCGAGATATTATTATTATGAAAACCATTTCTTTCATAAAATGAGGTTCCAGAATACACTTTTCACAAGTAGGCAACTGAATTTATTTTTTTATTTTATTTACTTTATTATTTTTTATTTTGAATATGTCTGACTGTAAAAGACAGTCATATGAATATTCAGAACCAACATTATCGGTATTTTATGATTATTATGAAAAAACCAGATGTGTTTGGGAGATTTATTTTTTTATGAAATTGACACCAATAGTTTCACTCCGATCAACGACTGCGTAGTTTACGATACCAGGATATCATAAACCACGTAGATGTGAGCCCAGCCAATAACGCACGTCGGTGATCGCGTGATACGATAAAACACGCTACTGGAATCCGATATGTTTCTGATGTGAACCGTTTCATTCTGGATTTGAAAGCTTGACACTTGTATTTTATAGATAAAATCTTATAGGAAAAATACGCACGCATGATATCTGTGAAAATGTTATCTTACAAAAACCGTTTGGCCACATATTGTTTTGCGACAGCCAAAAGTTAATATTTGATCTGGTCAGCGCTGAATTGTGCTAATTTTATTGGCTACTTGCTTACATCAATTACATAAAATTAAATATTGAATTATATGCATTTGCATGTTTGCATATGCCAATGTATAATAATATTACATAATTGCTAATAATAATAATAATATCATCATTCTCTTCCCCTTATCCCAATTCATTTGGGGTCGGCGCAACATGTCTTCTTCTTCCATACTTCTCTATTTTTCGTCATCTCATCAGACACTTCTTGCATAATATCTAATAGCTAAACACCGGCAAAATTAGGGGAACATAAAAATTGTGAATGATTTTTTGAGATTGAAAATACTTATTTTATTTATTGTTTTGGCTTTATTTGAGTGTGTCTGTTTATTTTATGAAAGAAACCACAAAATGAGGGGTTGTTAGAATTTATTTATGGAGAAATAATAAAAAGTCGTAACTGAAAAATATTGCAGTGCTAAATTTACTCACCATTCGTTCACTTACACGTTCGTTACGCACTTCTTCCAAAACATTTCGGGTCTAAACAGCCGTTTGATGACGATTTTTTTTAGTTTGCGTTCCTATAAAACTTTGTCTACGACACATATTTGCACGATTTGGTAGCCCTCGCCTGCGCACGTAAGATCCTGTCTCTCTATATCGTTTGCACATTACGGTGGATCACGGATACTGATAAACCCAAAGTTCGACTGACTACCCATAAGTTTTTAAAAACGTCACTTTGTTGTGTTCCCCTAATTTTGCCGGTGTGTGTAATATAAGTTTTGTAGAATGTTAGATTACCTTTCAAGGATTTTTCGAAAGAGACAATGAAAATCTTCGACTGTGTAAATGACTGTGTAATTTGTAATTAATCAGCACATCACATTTTATGGGAGTGCAGTCTTTGGCAGAATTAACGCAATATTATGTTGGATAGTGTACAGGTTACATGCGGAGTTATTTACTATACAGACCTTGTAGAAACTAGAACAAATTTCCGTGCGTTCAAGCGTTTTTGCCATACCTAATATTAGAATCAAATATAACACCTCACAACTTAGGACCCATTAATGTTAATATTTTTATCCGTGGTGCTAGGCAACTGGGCCTATCCCAGTTGTAAACGTCCCTTTGTGCCTATTGGCCTTGTTCCGTTCTGTCTCCTGCTGATATGGAGGGAAGTGGAAATTACGGTTTTTTCCTACTCCTCCGCTATACTTTTCTGCGTCATGTCCGTGAACGGGCGCTGTCAGTTGTGACTGGTCATCTCTTGGTTGCCATGGCTTATTTGAATGAATTATTTTGAATTGTATTTTTTTTTTTGTTTGTGTTTTTTTTGCTGTGGACACTTTTGCCGTGCACATCTTGCTACATTGTTCTCACATAATATACCATCTCAACGTGAATGATGTAACCAAGATTTTGTAACAATATTCTGATTTAAAAGAGTGTCCATGGAGTTTCTTGCCCATTCTTCTCCATAGAGATCTACGCTAGGGAATGGGCAACTACAGTACTTTCACAGTTTTTATGTCTTGTGACTGGGACTGTAGCTACATTTAATTTTCATCTTTGTTTCGACAATTCAAAAGTGCCTGTAACTGGCTTACTTGAAATAAATGCTTTGATTTTGATTTTGATTCATTTCGTTGCGGGATCCAAGACAGTTAAATACATTCTCTGGGACTTCGTCGAGCTTCATTGTCTCGGCGCTTTTCTGGCGGTCGCCACTGTTGATTCTGGCTTTTAGGAGTTACAGTGGTTTGGGAATAGTGTGGCGGGCTTGACTGTGTAATTTCGTGCCCTCAATTTCCACATGCATTCAGAACGGTTCAGCATCTCTCGACATACAATAATGGTTATCAAAGGATTTAGATCGTGATCGCGCAAACTGATACAATCCTGTATTGGAAATATTTTATTCATCTCTGTATATATATTATATATTATTCATTTCTTATGCGAGCTTTTTAATCGCTAAGAATGCACCTGAAGCTCGAATTCACTTGCTATGAAGTGCTAGTAAGATCGCTTCTGTTTTACTTACTTTTACATTGTTAAACAGATATTTCGGTTATGGATTTTACAATAACACTTGGCCTACTGAGTGGTCCTTCGAGTCTTATTAATTTATTTTATTCACTGTATATATCAACATGTATGTAGTGTGTGTTGTGGGATTCCAAAATAAAACAGCACGGGAACTTTATTTTTATAATATTCTTCTGAAAAATCTTACGTCTTCCATCTTTCTTATTCGTCGTCCGTCGTAAATGTAATAATGCTCTCTGCGCATCCTCCCTTGACATACAGTGTTGTCACTCCATCATCTTACATTCCCTTATTTAACCAGTGTTGCCACTTAACTTGTAAGGTCCTTATGTCTCTTACCACCAGCTGCCAGCGTAGATTGCCATGAGACTAACGGGTTCTGTTCGCATGAGGTGTTGATTGAAATAAAAGAGATGCTTCCGTCTTCTCAGCGATTTAATATATTGTTGCACACTTCAATGAGTACAGGATCATAGCACTTGTCAAGCTTCCTTACAATGTTAGGTTATAAGTATAACACTTACTTCTGGTAGAACATACTACCATCTATCCAGGTCGAACCGTGGATATGTAGCGGAGACAGCATTCGCAGCCTGTGTGACTTGTAGAATATTACACGTGGCTTGGAACCAGAGCTGGTCCTATCTTATTCCATATCAAAGTGCTAAGCGTTGAGAAGACGTTTTCTTATTTAATTAATAATTAAAATAATGGATGGAACCCTGAGAACAATGTCAGAAAGAAATCCATGAGCACTTTCAATACACTAATGTGACGCTATCTAATTACAACAAAACAGGTAATAATTCTTAATACATACGCATTTATGCGGTTCCTTTAATACTTTTTCATCTTAGCCGACGTGCCACGCCTCGTCCGCGTCATTAGATGTTTAATTAATTCTTTTTTTTATTGTCTTTTTACAATTAGCGTCTTAATCGCGTGTCCAGATTCCAAGAAAAAAACGAAGGCAAAAATTCCACGTCATCCGATTAAAACGCTCTGACACAGCTCCTAGGCCTTTACGCCTTTGCCTTTTAGACCATGTGTTATTTATAATTAAACCCAATTCAACTGAAATCTTTCACAATTAATTATTTGAATTTTATCTATGTACTTATTATATTTTATTTAGAATTTAAAGTATCGAGAAAATAAATATGCTACTCCCTAACGCCATCTCCCATCACTACTGCACAATTAACTGGAACTATTCACTGTTAGTTCGCGATTTTGTCAATAGAGGGCGCTACCCGTCTTAAATAATCAATAACTACTTTTATAATTGTTACAAACTCACCTTACATTCCCACATGTACTTTAGGAAAACTAAAAACCCGTTCGTTTAATTAAAATGTAGGAAAAATCTGTCAACTTCAGTAGCTTTCGGTAAAATATTGTGTTTTTGTGTTAGAGAATAACAAACGTCCATCCATCGATTCTCAAAAACTTACGCATTTATAATGGTAGCACAGATAATGTAGTAAAAATACCATGTGATTAAACTGGATTAGTATTCAACCTCCATGGCTGACTGTTCATCGGACTAGCATGGATTTTGTGTACAAACGCTAGAGCCAACTAGAAAAGGTTTGATTATTGAGCACGGCCCAGCAAACACTACTGCCATTCTGTTTGCATCCCTATAGTGTTGGCAAAAGACTGCCTTTTTAGTTATCCTTTTTCCTACGCTATAGGTAAGAGCATAACAGTTCAATTTCTGGTGATCATTAACTAATTTTAACTATTTTTGGTTCTCATTTCAACTATTTTTGGTTCTCATTTCACGCTAAAATGGGGATTAATTTTGGTGATCATTTACTATTTTTGGCAATCAAAAGTGTTTTTTTTGCCGTTACATTTGATTAAATCTGGTGGTTCGTTAAACATAAGCCATTGTTTTTTACTTTTGGAGCGATTATTTCCGAAATTATTGACATTATCAAAAAATGATTTTAGGAAACCCCTATTCATTTTTAAATACCTTTCCAACAATATATCACACGTTAGGGTTCAAATTAAAAAAAAAATCACTTCCCACTTTACATATAGGGGGACTACCCTAATAAAACATTTTTTTCCAATTTTTATTTTACCACTTTGTCGGCGTGATTAATATACATATTGGTACCAAATTTCAGCTTTCTAGTGCTAATGGTCACAGATATTAAGCGAGGACGGACGGACAGACATGGCGAATCTATAAGGGTTCCTAGTTGACTACGGAACCCTAAAAAGAAGAAACTTTATTCCGCACAAAAAGCGATGTCTGGTTCTGGTTAACCAGGGCACCAGGAACCAGCTATAGTTTCAAACATTTGGAGACTGCAAGACGGACGGATGCTGAGCAGTCAGTCCCACTCACTACCTTGCTAGAGGGCTAATCACTTTATTTAAACTTGCATTTCTATAAAAGTACTACCTGGGTTGTGGAGGTCAGATTGGCAGTCGCTTCATGTAAATTACTGGTATTCAGCTGCATCCAGTTAGACTGAAAGCCGACCCTAATATAGTTGGGAAAAGGCTAGGCAGATGAAGATGCATTTCTATAAAGGTCAATAATCCGACATGAGGAATCGAGAATAACGAGACCTTCACGATTTAAAGTGCAGTGGCCTAGTTGTGATAAATTATTAAATAGATCAACAATCGTTGACGCGTTGCATCACGCGATGTACTGGATTGGCCTTACCATAATCATTCAGGGCAGGCCAAGGTAATAGTTTATATTGCCTGACACTCATGGAGTACTTTGGGAATAACCCCGATTTTCGTCTAATATTGGCTTAAACTTATACTTTCACTTACGGGATATCTTGCGTGATTATTCATTATTTTGAGCTCCCGAGATTTTGACGCTGGTCCATGATCACGGGATGACTGAAGAATGCGGGTAGATTATCGGGAGAGCAGCAATAAACAGTCGCTCCCAGTAAAATACCGGTATTCAGTTGCATCCGGTGAGACTAGAAGACGACCCTTACATACATAGTTGAGAAAAGTTCAGGTAGATGATGACAGCGGTAGATACTTATGGAAAGCCCCAGAACATTAAGTAGGTCATAAATATACATGTTCCATGGCCAAAATAAAAAAAGTAGGATGATCGTTTAAAATTAAAAATATCTTGGCCTCTCTTAACTTTTTTGTTTTGTTACCTACGTGCTTGGAGATTCCTCATAAAATATGATATCAAAGGAGCTCCCTATTCAAGAAGACGGTCCTTAGGCACGGACTGTAGGATCGGAACTATTTACTTTTCAGTTTCAAAGTCACGAGGCCACCCGTAAAATCTCAAATTTTGCTACTCATAATAAACTTTTTCAATTTTGTCATAAAATAGAACAAAGTTTGTTTTATTTTAAACTCCGTCGTAAACTAAATCGTTGTTTTATGTCAGCTTTACTTAGAGATTACTACAACCACGCGTTTAATAACTAGGATCGCATACTACAAAGGAGGTTACAGCTACGTATGTAAGGTCGAACAAGCTATTTTGCTTTACAGTTTAATCAACAAATTACATTATAAAATGTAAACCAAATAGCTTGTTTGACCGTACAGTTTACACGACCAATAAAGTTTTTTTCTCCGTTTCTATTAATGTACTTCATCTTTGCTTTTATCTTTAAAAAAAATCGTTGAAAATAATTGCAAAACGAATTGCCTAACGACAAGCAATCACATTCAATCACCAGGAGCACATATTACGCAAGAAGTTGTTACTCTAACACGGTGTAACAGATTATCAGGCCTATATCTGCAACGTTGGGTGAATGGTCGTAATTAGGGGCTTGTAGACGCAGTCTGGTGGTAACACGATTAGGCTGAAGCCATATATGGCGACAATTATCGGCAGGTGTGAGTTCCTTAGACATGAGTTTGTACTATCGATCACAGGTTCATGTTTGTTTCTTGTAAGGCGGATTGTGTGGGTGGGGGTGGGGGTAATTCTGCAATAGTGTGTATGTTGCATTAATTTTGTAGATTTGTTTTTCGCTTAGTTGCTTTTGTTTGTAAACTAGGGGTGATCTAGATATCTATGACTAAGGGCAAACTTTTTTCACATTTAAACTTGGACATTTAAAATTTTATGGTCGAATTTTATCTACGAACTTTCTCAAAATAACTACAATAACAAATAACAATAAATATAAATTTTAGAAAGCATTTTGAAAATCTTAGAATTTTTTACTTAACTTAATAATATCTGATAATTATAAAAATCTCGGTTCGTGTGTTGGATTATGATAAAAAATATATTTTCTGCGAAAAATCATAAAGGAATGAAGTATCTTGTGTATCAAAGTATTATATTTTAAAAACAATATAAACTTAGGACATCACGTTCCATCTTTATAACTTTGCAGATACAGAACCAATTTTCGTAAAATGAATTTCTTAAGAAAAATACATGAATAGCAAAAGATTTTAGTAACACAACTAAGGTTTTAAAACTTGAGGAGGCAAACTGTTTGCATTTTTAGGGTTCCGTAGCCAAATGGCAAAAAACGGAACCCTTATGGATTCGTCATGCTGTCTGTCTATCCGTCCGTATGTCACAGCCACATTTTTCCGAAACTATAAGCACTATGCTATAAGCACTATTGAAACTTGGTAAGGGGGCGTCCATAAATTACGTGAGGTGTTTAAGGGGGGGAGGGGGTCGAGTCAAATCTCATCTAATCTTACGTTGGAGAGAGGGGGGGTCTCGGCAAATATCACGCAATTTTTTTTCTGATTGAAACATATTACACTTATAATTAAACTCTCAGCAACATTGATTACTAGTCATAACTAGTCGTAAATAAAAGCACGAAGCAAATTTGTTTTTTTCTTTTTACAATAACAATCCAACACGTTTACGTAAGAAACTCACATTTTGAAAAATCTCACGTGAGATTGGGAGATGGGGGAGGGGGTTGAATAAAATCTCACGACATCTCACCAGGGGGGGAGGGAGGGGCAGAAAATTAAAAAAAACACCTCACGTAATTTATGGACGCCCCCTAAGTAGATGTATTCTGTGAACCGCATTAAGATTTTCACAAAAAATAGAAAAAAACAATACATTTTGGGGGTTTTTGTCAAAATTTTTGACTTTCAGTTCTAAGTATGGGGATACTTAGAACTGAAAGTCAAATTTTTTTTTTCATCAACCCCATACGTGTGGGTATTTATGGATAAGTCTTCAAAAATGATATTGAGGTTTCTAATATCATTTTTTTCTAAACTGAATAGTTTGCGCGAGAGACACTTCCAAAGTGGTATAATGTCCCTCCCCCCCCCCCCCCCGTAACTTCTAAAATAATAGAATGATAAAACTAAAAAATACATATATGATGTACATTACCATGTAAACTTCCACCGAAAATTGGTTTGAACGAGATCTAGTAAATAGTTTTTTTTTTAATACGTCATAAACATTGATCAAAGTTACAACGAACTACAGCAACTTTTAATCATGTGACTTGCTCCTACGGAACCTTTCATGGGCGAGTCCGACTCGCACTTGGCCAGTTTTTTAGTAAGGGCAGTGGCAAAAATGGTAATAGATATAAAATTATGTTTTTTTATTTAATTTTCCCTGGCAAATTATAAAGTAGAATACTAAATCCTATTTTATGTTTTGTATAGAACATTTCAAAGATTTTGCTGCTGAAGATTGTACAACTATCTTTGCATTGTATAGATTCAATCTCTAGTATTATATAATCGCATAGCCCATATTGTGTGAGTACTATGTAAAGCTATCATTCACTGGAATCCTACGTCTTTTCTTGACTTGAATGTGCCTAGGCAGTTGAGAGTATATCATGCTCACTCTAATGTCTCGCTGATGGTGGCGCGTGTGTCCGATCATTTGGTTCCCTACAAAATGGTTGAGTTAAATGGTGCTGATCCATGCGTCATGTTCGTGAACGGGCGCTGTCAGTTGTGACTGGTCATCTCTTAGTTGCCGTGGCTTATTTTAATGTTATTTTTTAATTGTATTTTTTGTTTTTACTATGGACACTTTTAACGTGCACATCTTGCTACATTGTTCTCACATAATATACCATCTCAACACGAATGATGTAACCAAGATTTTGTAACAATTTTATGATTTAAAAGAGTGTCCATGGAGTTTCTTGCCCGTTCTTCTCCATAGAGATCTACGCTAGGGAACGGGCAACTACAGTACTTTCACAGTTTTTATGTCTTGTGACTGGGACTGTAGCTACATTTAATTTTCATCTTTGTTTCGACAATTCAAAAGTGCCTGCAACTACTGACAGTGCCTACTTGAAATAAATGATTTGATTTGATTTTGATTTGATTTTGATTTTTTATCTGATTTGAACTAAATTTCGATCCACGCATGTTTCACTGAGTACACGGATAAAAATAAATGTTTACAGCCGTCTGCAGTTTAGTTTATAATAAAGCAAAGTAAAAAGTTACGTACAAGTTTACAACATGTTTCTTTTTTATACGGTTTAAATATCGACACCCATCACGTTTTTGGAGTTTCTCTAGCTAATTTCATTTCCCCCTGCAGATTATTGCAGCCATGACACTTTGAAGCCTCTCTTGTTGACAAAAACGATCAGCGTTTTTAAGGGCGTCGTAAAGTGGCCCCGGAATCGCTTGGGGGCCGATTTGCATTAACATTTTCAATAAAAACGAATCATCTCATTCGACAACGTGTTGTTATGATGTGACACAGAGTAAAAAAAGTCTCACTGTTGGGCAAAGATCTCCCTATAATCTTCCAATCTTTTCTCTGTGCGGTGAAGAAGACGAATATGTCGACGCATACGTCAAAAATACGAAAAAAATGACGTCACACCTATATAGAAGTTGTTTTGGTTGTGTTCGTAATTTTCAGGACAATTTCATTATTAGTAAATTGCACCCGTGTGAAACCAGGGCGAATCGCTAGTCACTACCACTACATATTATAAAACAAAGTCCTCAGCCGCGAATGTGTCTGTCTGTCTGTTCGCGATAAACTCAATAACTGCAACACCGATTTCCATGCTGTTTTCACCAATGGATAGAGTGGATCCCGAGGAAGGTTTTTAGTATATAATTTGTAAAAATTTTTGGAAACATTGGCTAAATATAATTATATTTGTTAGAGGGTTGCGGGAACGGGATCAAAATGTCATGATTACTTTTGATCGCGATAACCGACATCCACGCGGGCGATGCCGCGGGTATCAGCTAGTTTCCTATAAATATATTAGATATCTACCTGAGTCAGATACTCATTTCATATGTTTCAGTCTGAAGTTCTAATATGCTCCTGAGGTCATTAGAAAGAAACTTATCCCGGGAACTTCTAATAACTTTGTCCTTTCCGCACTGGAATACGAACCATTTTTCTATTAATTTTCTAGTATCAGAAGGAAAATGAAAAAAAAAATTTGAGCAGCAGCGGTGGCCCAGTGGTGGCGGGCCCGACTTACAAACAGTAAGTCGTGGGTTCGAACCCAGACAGGCGCATTACTTTGTGTAATTTATTTCATCACCGCTGCTCTCAAAACGGTGAAGGAAAACATCGTGAGGAAACCGGCATGTCCTAGAACCAAAAAATTCGAAGACGTGTGACATCTACCAATCCGCACTGGGCCCGCGTGGTGGATTATAGCCCATTCCCTCTCGGCTGATGATGATGATGATGACGATGATGATGAGAAGGAAAATACTAAATTTTTGTACCGTATTATCCATCGCCTTTATTCCATGGGGTTAGGGAGACCACCTAGTCTGATCCTTAGGAACATAGATACTCCTTTTGCTTCGCCCACCTTCATACATCTGCACCCCTAGCCAAGTTACAAACGTTTCGTATCGATTCTCTTTCTACAATCGTAAACGCCTCGGCGTTAGCGATTGTTGAAAGCGCTAAATTGGTAGCCAAGTTGACACGACTGAGTATCGCTCGTTCTCTAATGTATGTAGAAAAAACCTACACTTTAGTCTATAGTGAGCGTTCCTACCAAAGAGTTTAGCGATCAACATTGTAGAAACGATAACATTCTATTCTATCATTTTGAACGATGTAAACTTGTCTACGAATTTTCTATTCGTTTGTGTTGATCACGTGATTTAACGTTGAGATGATGTCATTCCCATTCGTTTGAATAGTTTTCTACTAGCGTTAACGATTGTAGATTGTCAACTTGGCTAGGAGTGCTGGTCATACAGGTCACCAATAGCGAGTAGTACGTTGCGAAGAACAGCACCAATAAGGTCAGTGTATCATTATAAAAGATATCTATTAGTTTCAAGCTCAGATTACTATAGAACCTGTTAGTAACTCGAGAAAATCAGTTTCCAATTGAATTGAAATAGCCAAGTAAATTCATTTCAACATCAGAAATCGTTTCTTATTTTAAAATATATTTTTTATAAAAATAACAGACGACAGCGATACAGGGTGTAAACTAGGGTTGCCAACTGTTAATAAAAGTATTATACTTTTTTTCACTACATTATACTTTTTACTGTTAAACAAAAATAAAGTCTACAAAATACTGTTTTCAGCATCAAAATTTTCGGTAGGTAATTAAGGCAAAGTGGTGGCACAGGATAAATAGTACAAGTGTGGCGGGAAGACAGAAATAGAGTTTCAATAAATTTAATAAAAAATGAGCTTCATTTTATTTTATTATATTATATTATATTTTTATTATATCATTATTTCATTTTATTATATTTTATTTTTATTTCAGTTTTAGTTTTGATTGTGGCAAGGCGTATGAGGCTTTTAAAAATATGTAATACAAAATTGATAACTTGTGTGGGGAGCACTAAAAATATATGTCTTTAAAAACAAAAAATACTGTTAAAATTTCTAAAATATTGTTTATTTTCCTTCTCAGGGCCAAATATACTATAGTTCTTGTAAAAAAAAGTTGGCAACCCTAGTGTAAACGGACTCTCCACGAATCCGTGCATTCTGAAAATTAAACTAAGTAACTCCACGCAAAAAATATTTCTAGTAAACGACTTTTTTTTGGAGTGAATAATCACGTTTTACGGTAGGATTCAATGTAACGCACTCGAAACATTGTGCTGGTGGATGCATTGAATAGTACGGGGGTATTTAAATTAAAGTTATAACGTGGAGGTATAAGTAAAGAAGCTTGTGAAAAAGTCAGAACTTTGACCCCAAATATTTCCGTAACTAGAAGGTCAATCAAGGTATAATCCCGAACTGCCGGGGTTGCGGGACTGTTCGAAAGAGATACCGTGGCCCCGGAACACAAAGGGCGATGAAAGAACATGGATGGGTTTTAGTCAGTTAAAGACTAACACTCCCTCCTGCTCCGCCCAGAGTGGGAGGAGTCATTTGATGATTTCCCATCAGAAAAAAAAAGTATAGTCCCGAACAAAAAAATGATCGCAATGACGGGGAGAACAAGTGCCTTTCGGCTTCGTTAAAGGTACTTTGATACCCTTTACTTTACTGGTTTATGAAACTTATGAGACAAACGATGAAATGTATAGGATTGTAAAACAAATGTAAACATCACTCGTAACGTGTCACGACTACAATAAGCACAATTTTTCGCACGCACGCTGTATATAGCAATAGGCAAGATTTTTTCAGGACACAAGTCTTGAAAAAATCTAATTAGTCCGTCAGTTAGATTTTCAAAAATATTTGACACGTATTTTTTCTTTTGTTACGTAGACCAAAATTGACCAAGATACGACGCTTTAAAATTCTCAATACGTCACGCCGTGCTATAATTTTAGTGCGTTGTGACGTCACGAGCCCCCCTCACGAATTTTGATGCGTTCTAATAACTTTGTCAATTTATTCATTGATTTACTGAAACAAAAAATACGTGTCCATTATTTTCCAATACTAACTGACAGACTAAATAAATTTGCAACTTATTGCTGGTGGAAACTAGCCTATTCTTTCAGTCTGTTGTCTTACCTTCTGATATAAACCTTATATCAAAAACAGAATAAAGGTCAGTTTACTGCGAAATCCGAGATAAAAGAAAATAAAGAAAAGCGCACTGTTATGCTTTCACAATCACAGTCGATGTTGCCTACTTATTGTTTTTAATCAGCATATTATTAATTTCATGTAAGTGGTTATTGGAAATTGCAAACGGCTGAAAGCCGCACTTGACAGATGAAATTATGAATATTATTGATTCATGTTCCTACCTACATACATTTTTCAAGCAAATTGACACAAAATACCGTAATGGTTTGATTGAACTTTAATTTAAGTTCAGTCAAACCGGTACGGACATTTTGCGGACGCATTTCCGGACACAGACATCGGACGCCTCCAAATATAATAATATAGCCTTGATTATTCCTTAAAAAAATAAAAAATACATAATTTAATATTTAGTTACAATTCGAGAATTTAAAATAAATTAAATTTAAATTCCAATTAAAAAACGAACCATCACCAATTAAAACATAAAATACAAAAACATTTATTATTACATGCATAGCAAATCACTATTATTAAGGATCTCTCTACAGAGTAAAGGCCTCCTCTCCATTTTTCTCCACTTATCTCTATCTATTGCTATTTCCATCCTGTTATTTTTCACCGTGTCAGTATTTCGTCGAGACACCTCTCCGTTGGTCTACCTCTTTTTCTCTTTCCTGATGGCCCTTTCCAAGTGGTTATCTTTTTTGTCCATCTATAAACATGCCATGCCATGTTCATACGTTCAACATGGTCGGCCCATTTCCATATTAATTTTTTACAGTGTTGTAGAGCACCTATAAGGTTAGTTGTATTCCTCACATATATATTAGTCCAAATATACTGAATTATTTGTCAGTGTTCGTGACCTTTGACTGATCTGATCTTTTATTTATTATCGGTCCTTTCGAAAAGTATTTATGATTCCGTTTTATACCGTTCTAAAGGAAACCTCACTTGCTGCATCGAGTCAATAAACCAACCAAACAAAAGCATAATGTCAATTCCATATTTAAACCAAAAAAGTGACCCCGAAATAAACTGGCGCGAAACAATTCTAATCGCGAGAGAAAAAAATATGGGCCGTGGAAATAAACGGCGGAACGGCGCGAATACCAAGAGATTGCTTTTGTAGTTTATAAGTATAGATTTTTATTACTCCTTAAGGATTTTTTCGTTGGAGTATTCGAAACCTTGCTTTTCTCATTTGTATTGTGAAAATATTTATGACAAAGAGCCGTAGTCTCTAACGATCATAAATATGGAGTGAATGTTTACCAAAATCTGGAAAAAAAAAAATATCTCTGGATTAAAAACTGAAAAATAGAACACCTAAGTCATAAAGACAAGACTCGTTATTCTTACTAACAACAACATAATAATGGATATAGTAATTCTTTTCACAAAAAAACAAAACAAGCAATTCTGCGGGTAAAATCTTTACGGGTCTAAAATGAATTGACCACGTCTCTTGTGTCTCTTTTAACAAGACAAGACCAATTTAAGGATGACATTTTTTGAAATCAGAGACTTCGTAGAACAGTTAATAAATCAACAAAATGTCTTGTAACTCAATGTACAACTTATTGGTAAGGAGAAAAGAACATTCTCAATTTTTATGCCAGTGGTGTTGATTCTGTTGTGCACAAACTATACTTAATTTAGGCTATCGCTATCTTTTACTAAAAGGCAGTGCGAGAAAAGGACGGCTATAGCTATGAACTAAGTTAGAGATGTCAAACTAGTTTATGCCTTGCGCTTCACCGTGTTTTTAGTCGACATGTTTTTACGTGCACCCTTCATTTGTATAGAAATATTAGTTCTAACTAAATTTGACAGCTCTAAATTACGTCCGTCTCTTTCTCGTTTTATTAGGGAGAAAAAGATAGCAATAGCCTAAATTAAATTTAGTTTGTGCACAACAGAATCGACACCAGTGTCTGATTTAGTGCGCCACATTTTCCTCAGTGGTCGTTTGGGGGTTTAATTAAGCCCCCTTTATGACCCAAGAGTAGAGGATTCAATCTTCGGGACAAGCAAAAGTGTTTTTAGGCTTAAGGTTGTGATCAACTTTGACCTTGTATAGATTGTATACTACAACTAAAAAACCCCACTACTGAAAAATCACGCTCTAACTAGCCGTGTGGTATCCGGCAGAGTAGAATAGAACCAACCCATTACACTCACGGGTGTCGTATAAGGCGACTAATGTCTGAGGCAGAACACCTTGCGCCTCCGTAGACCAGAGAATGGGCAGCAGCGTTTTCTGTTAGTCTTTCATCACTGCGATCTCCAATCCGCCTGCCACAAGCGTGGAGATTACGGCAAATTCCTCCCATCATTGGAAAGGCTTATGTCCAGCAGTGGACGTTATGGGCTGTTGTTGTTGTTGTTGTTGTTTTGTTGAAGTTAGTTATGTTACCCGGGCCATTATAACGAATCGATTGACACCTTATTCATCAAAATCGGATGAATAGTTTAGGCGTTTAAATACAAACATACATACATTTGCCGTAGTCGGGTAGAAATAAAACGCCTGCCTATTATTCAAGCATCTTGCACAAAATAGCTATAGAGTCAACTTTGAAAATGGACCACATGAATCATCGCATCAACTGCTTCTCGGTAAATTCCTAGCTACTGCAACCACTTTAAGGTACGAGTACTAGGAACATAGTCGGTGCAGCAGTGGTTAGCAGGTTCGTCCATACCGCAGAGTCCTCGGCGAGTCGGATCGGCTGACACAACCACAATACGAATGTCGGATTGAATCACGCGCTTGGATGGTTGCATCGTGTCTCAGCTTGCTCCTAATGTTACAATTTTGGACTTTTGGTACCTACAAGATTTTTAAATGACAATATTTCGATTTAGGATGAGCGATTGGCGACACTTGGGGAGGCTTCTGTCCAGCAGTGAACGTCTTTCGGCTGAAATAATGATGATGATGATTGGCATTTCATAATGTTTTTAGACGAGCCAGAGAAAAGATAGAAAGATTGGAACAGAAAAATACAAAGCAACAAAATGTTCCCTATGAATACAAAAAAGGTGAAGGACGAACGTAACATAACGCTTTTCACAGAGATCCCGATTAATTTTCTCTTGATCTCATCTTCCGTTCGTACGGTAGTTATATCTACATATGTACTAGGATAACATAAGGGGCTTAGAAGTTACCTAACATAATCCTGCAGATTGTTGTTTCACAATGTAGTGCCACGGATTACATTTTAAGGAAGAAGAGAAGTTTCAACTAAAATATTTACTAGTTTTCCACACATGAATGCCTTTCACTTAATTTTATTCACAACTCTGTGCGACCAAGCAAAATTGATCCATTCAACGATAGCTTGGAAGTTCGGAACTTGGTAATTCATTGGCTCGCCGCCGCCTCGTAACAGAAAAGTAATCTGAATAAAATCCTGCAGGAGGTCAGAGTACTAGGAGAACATGAGTGGGTAGGTCTTCTTATCTCTAACCAAACATTGCTTCGACGCAGTTTTGTTTTCCCTAAGTTTGTTTCGCGAGTTGTAAACTTACAGCATACGTAAGATTTCGGAGATATAAAATATCCCGCGTGTTATGGAAATTGTTTATCTTGAGTTTGTGTTTATTTTGTTGAAAAATTGGCAATAATTTAGGTTTTCCTTGTTAGGTCTAGTTAGGTAGGTACTATAGGGTACTATGATTTATAATTGCGTGAAATTATTGTTTTGAATATTAAATCTATCGTAGTTAGGAGGTAACGTATTTTTTATTGAGATTTTAGCCAACCCAAATATTCAAATAAAACTAAAAATAACTCTATTTTTCTTTCTTTGTAACAAGAAACTTTGTCTGTCTGTCTAAGAAAAAGTTTAATTATTCTTCAAGTTTCATTAGGTTTCAATAAATCTTACGCCTGAGTTACAACGGGCAATTTATTGTTATTTAAAATTCGTTCTTCGAATCTAAACAAGGCAATAAATTCAGTTGTGCCATGTCAATATCCCAAATTGTTTTCAACTAAAAACTATTTTTGATACGTAAAGATTGTGTATGTATTCCTATCCCCGAAATATGTATTTACAAACAGCCAGACCCGAAACAATAATCTCTAAATTCAGTCAATATGCTATTGTGAATATGGTAGAAATTGAATTCGAAATATTTATTTTTTGCATAGAGATAATTTATTTTGTAAAGCCTATACTGAAAGTAAGATTTAAAGGCAGATCTTTATTATAATACATAATTGGATATTATGAGTTCACCCCTTGAGTAATTAAGATTTTATCCCGAGATATTATTATTATGAAAACCCTTTCTTTCATAAAATGAGGTTCCAGAATACACTTTTCACAAGTAGGCAACTGAATTTATTTTTGTATTTTATTTACTTTATTAGTTTTTATTTTGAATATGTCTGACTGTAAAAGACAGTCATATGAATATTCAGAACCAACATTATCGGTATTTTATGATTATTATGAAAAAACCAGATGTGTTTGGGAGATTTATTTTTTTATGAAATTGACACCAATAGTTTCACTCCGATCAACGACTGCGTAGTTTACGATACCAGGATATCATAAACCACGTAGATGTGAGCCCAGCCAATAACGCACGTCGGTGATCGCGTGATACGATAAAACACGCTACTGGAATCCGATATGTTTCTGATGTGAACCGTTTCATTCTGGATTTGAAAGCTTGACACTTGTATTTTATAGATAAAATCTTATAGGAAAAATACTCACGCATGATGTCTGTGAAATTGTTATCTTACAAAAACCGTTTGGCTACATATTGTTTTGCGACAGCCAAAAGTTAATATGTGATCAGGTCAGCGCTGAATTGTGCTAATTTTATGGGCTACTTGCTTACATCAATTACTTATAATTAAATATTGAATTATATGCATTTGCATGTTTGCACATGCCAATGTATAATAATATTACATAATTGCTAATACCTAATAGGTAGGTACACACACCGGCAAAATTAGGGGAATATTGTGAATGATTTTTTGAGATTACTTATTTTATTTATTGTTTTCGCTTTATTTGAGTGTGTCTGTTTATTTTATGAAAGAAACCACAAAATGAGGGGTTGTTAGAATTTATTTATGGAGAAATAATAAAAAGTCGTAACTGAAAAATATTGCAGTGCTAAATTTACTCACCATTCGTTCACTTACACGTTCGTTACGCACTTCTTCCAAAACATTTCGGGTCTAAACAGCCGTTTGATGACGATTTTTTAAAGTTTGCGCTCCTATAAAACTTTGTCTACGACACATATTTGCACGATTTGGTAGCCCTCGCCTGCGCACGTAAGATCCTGTCTCTCTATATCGTTTGCACATTACGGTGGATCACGGATACTGATAAACCCAAAGTTCGACTGACTACCCATAAGTTTTTAAAAACGTCATTTTGTTGTGTTCCCGTAATTTTGCCGGTGTGTGTAATATAAGTTTTGTAGAATGTTAGATTACCTTTCAAGGATTTTTCGAAAGAGACAATGAAAATCTTCGACTGTGTAAATGACTGTGTAATTTGTAATTAATCAGCACATCACATTTTATGGGAGTGCAGTCTTTGGCAGAATTAACGCAATATTATGTTGGATAGTGTACAGGTTACATCCGGAGTTATTTACTATACAGACCTTGTAGAAACTAGAACAAATTTCCGTGCGTTCAAGCGTTTTTGCCATACCTAATATTGGAATCAAATATAACACCTCACAACTTAGGACCCATTAATGTTAATATTTTTATCCGTGGTGGTAGGCAACTGGGCCTATCCCAGTTGTAAACGTCCCTTTGTGCCTATTGGCCTTGTTCCGTTCTGTCTCCTGCTGATATGGAGGGAAGTGGAAATTACGGTTTTTTCCTACTCCTCCGCTATACTTTTCTGATTCATTTCGTTGCGGGATCCAAGACAGTTAAATTCATTCTCTGGGACTTCGTCAAGCTTCATTGTCTCGGCGCTTTTCTGGCGGTCGCCACTGTTGATTCTGGCTTTTAGGAGTTACAGTGGTTTGGGAATAGTGTGGCGGGCTTGACTATGTAATTTCGTGCCCTCAATTTCCACATGCATTCAGAACGGTTCAGCATCTCTCGACATACAATAATGGATGTCAAAGGATTTAGATCGTGATCGCGCAAACTGATACAATCCTGTATTGGAAATATTTTATTCATCTCTGTATATATATTATATATTATTCATTTCTTATGCGAGCTTGGTAATCGCTAAGAATGCACCTGAAGCTCGAATTCACTTGCTATGAAGTGCTAGTAAGATCGCTTCTGTTTGACTTACTTTTACATTGTTAAACAGATATTTCGGTTATGGATTTTACAAAAACACTTGGCCTACTGAGTGGTCCTTCGAGTCTTATTAATTTATTCACTATATATATCAACATGTATGTAGTGTGTGTTGTGGGATTCCAAAATAAAACAGCACGGGAACTTTATTTTTATAATATTCATCTGAAAAATCTTACGTCTTCCATCTTTCTTATTCGTCGTCCGTCGTAAATCTAATAATGCTCTCTGCGCATCCTCCCTTGACATACAGTGTTGTCACTCCATCATCTTACATTCCCTTATTTAACCAGTGTTGCCACTTAACTCACCTTTCATTCCCACATGTACTTTAGGAAAACTAAAAACCCGTTCGTTTAATTAAAATGAAGGAAAAATCTGTCAACTTCAGTAGATTTCGGTAAAATTTTGTGTTAGAGAGTAACAAACGTCCATCCATCGATTCTCAAAAACTTTCGCATTTATAATGGTAGCACAGATAATGTAGTAAGATTACCATGTGAATAAACTGGATTAGTATTCAACCTCCATGGCTGACTGTTCATCGGACTAGCATGGATTTTGTGTACAAACGCTAGAGCCAACTAGAAAAGGTTTGATTATTGAGCACGGCCCAGCAAACACTACTGCCATTCTGTTTGCATCCCTATAGTGTTGGCAAAAGACTGCCTTTTTAGTTATCTTTTTTCCTACGCTATAGGTATTATAATATAATAATAAATAAATAAATAGCCTTTATTTGCCTTAACAATTATTACATCATTAAAATACAATAAATTCATTTTAAAATTAACAATACCTTTAACATTACTTTTTACACACTATACATTCAACATTTAATCTCATAAAGTTTTTAAGATTATTTAACATTCGTACATTTTATTTATATAACATTTTTAATATTTTAACATTTCATTTCATTTAGTATTTAATTAGGTATATAATTTTAACATTGCATCGAACATAATTACATTTAAGGTGGATGCTCAAGGGCAGCCCGCGAAACTCAAACCTTCCCACGCCTTTTGCAATTTGCAGGCCAGTGCTAGGTTGTATGTTGATCAAAATATTGTTTGCGACTGTAAGACGCTATAGGTATTACCTACTCCTAAAACCTTTAACATTTTTTTTATTTATTTAATGGTTTATGTACCTACACACTACATACAGAAAAGAACAAATGAATAGAAAAATAGGCACTTACAAAGGTGATGCTTATTTCTAAAGAAATCTCTTCCAGCATACCTGCGAAAGGAGAGTAGATAAAAAGAGATGTAGGCATATAAAAAGTAAAGAATTTAAATATAACATACAATATAAGAATATACTTACATACAAACAAGACAAAATATATAATACAAATATAAACTACAAAATAATAAAAAATAAAAACCTAACCTAACCACCTAACCTAACCAAACAACCTAACCTAATAAATACGTATGCAACTATGGCGAATTGTACAGATAATGTTCTTTCACTCTTCTTTTGAAGACTGCAATAGTTTGGCAGTCTCTAATATCAGGCGGAACCACACAGTATTTTTTTGTGTAAACGAAGTTTAAATACACCATTGCCATGTTAATAACGGATTTGAATAGTAAATAGAATCAGAATAACAAAAATCTATCTTACATCTTTCGTCTATTTTTTGAAAACGAATCAAATTGAGTTATTTACATGAATCATCACTACATATTATAAAACAAATTCGCCCGCGTCTGTCTGTCCCTAATTGCATGCTTAGATCTTTAAAACTACGAAACGGATTTTGATGCGTGTTTTTTAATAGATACAGTGATTCAAGAAGTTTTAGTATGTAATTTATGGGGGGCGAAGCCGCGGGCATCAGCTAGTTGTTATATAAAATGTCCATCCTCATTGGTACTAGACTTCTAGTAACTAATAACATTTTATATTACATAAAAGTTGTCAGATCTTGTTGAAGTTACTGAGTTAAATATCGCTTTGCCTCAACTGGTTATCGAAACTTATTGCACTAATGACTTTAGAGAAAATGTTATAAAATTAATAATAATATTAACATTGGGGTCGATTCTGTTGTGCACAAACTAAACTTAATTTAGGCTATTGCTATCTTTTACTAAAAGGCAGTGGGAGAAAAGGACCGCTATAGCTATGAACTAAGTTAGAGATGTCAAATTAGTTTATGAATTGCGCTTCACCGTGTTTTTAGTCGACATGTTTTTACGTGCACCCTTCATTTGTACAAAAATATTAGTTCCAACTAAATTTGATAGCTCTAAATTACGTCCGTCTCTTTCTTGTTTTATTAGAGAGAAAAAGATAGCAATAACCTAAATTAAGTTTAGTTTGTGCACAACAGAATCGACACCATTTACTAAGAAAAAGAAAATTAATTCTTATAATTCTTATTCTTTATTGCACACAAAAAAATCAAATATACATAAAATTGCAATTATATAGCTTATGTACAAAGGCGAGCTTAACCCAGAATTGGGTTTTCTTACAGCAAACCTAATTTTGATAGCGAGATTTGCAGAAGAGGATTCACTTAAGAATGTGCAATAACATTACTAAAATTAATTAATTTTATAAACTAAACTACAAACATACAATATTATATACGTCATACATACAGTATATACATACATACCTATAAAATCACGTAAATTACGTTTACAAACTACGAAGAATCATTTGTTTCATACAAAACACGTCATTAAATAATATTATTGTTTTCGTCGAAAACAGTATCGTAATGCACTTAATGTTAAATGTTTCTTACGTAAATATAACGTCGGAAAAATGAGTGAAGCCTCAGCCGTGCCGCGCTCCAGTTTCAAGAAAAGCTATCTTAGCAAGAAACTCTTCAAGATACCTAACGAATTCGATGATATGCAAGCTAAGATTTTATCTTTTCAACTATGTTATTTACCTAGCAGTCCCCCGACGCAAAGATGCTGAATAAAAATATTCTACTTACATCATCTGCCTAGCCTTTTCCCAACTATGTTGGGGTCGGCTTCCAGTCTAACCGGATGCAGCTGAATACCAGTATTTTATATGGAGCGACTGCCAATCTGAGCTCCACAACCCAGTTAGTACTGGGTAATCCGATACCCCTTGGTAAGACTGGTTGTCAGACTTTTTGGTCCACTGACTACCTGTAACGACTGTCAAAAATCTTCAAATTATTAATACAAAGACAGCCGGGACCAACAGCTTAACGTGCTTTCCGAGGCACGGAGGAAACTCGGTATGTAAGGGTGGTCACCCATTCACAGACCGCAAGCACGGTTTAACCTAAAGATCGACCCGAGGAGCGGCTGTTATTATTTAGCCACGAGCTCACACAAAATATTCTACTTACATTAAATGTAAAAGGACAATATAACGTTATTTTCCCTTTTTAGAGGCTTTTTGTGTCAGGGGTTTCTTTAATTATTTAATTTAACTTTTGTTTCATGCTTTTTAAACTTATAATACTGGTAGATACGATGTCATCGACTCTATCAAAGAACCCTGTTTAATAATGCTCATGAAAACACGCAGGCTGACAAGCAGTACTTCAATACTTTAATTTTGTACTAAGTGTTGATCTTCAATACCTGTATGTCCCCAGCCGTACCCGATCGGGTACGGTGCATTGTTATTTTAATTGTGTCTGTAATTGCGGGTATTGAAGAGCTACAAAACGTCTCGCAATCGAAGTGAAAAGCAAAGTTTGTGCATTTGTGCACTTGTTGTAAAATCTTATTATATTTATTATATCTAAAATCTTATGATGATCTAATGATGATCTAAAATGATGATCTAAAATCTTATGATTTTATTATATTTATTATAATAAAATCTACTATTATATTTATTTATTTTGGTTATAATCTGTAGTTTATAACCCTAACCGCCCAGCTTGTATCAACAAGTGCTCGTCATAACGCATCATACGAGTCCAAATACAAGGTAGATGCCGTACACCGTTGAAGAGTCCTTCTGGTGGGTTGGATATCCTGCATGATACTGGTGATGCCTGCGCATCAGGTCAAGGTTATCTTACTTTTTCAATATCACTGACAAGTCACAGAATTTCGATCAGATCTGTGGAAGTTGTTCGTTCTTCAAACGGATTTTCTTGAAACATAGCTAAGAACACTCTTGATTGACACTTTTCAAATGAAAAAACTTATTCAAAATCGGTTCATCTGTTCAGGAGCTATGATGCCACAGACAGACACACATATACGCACTTCAAACTTATAACAAACCTCTTTCCTGGTTTTGGATTAAAAAAAAAATAACGTTGATGATTTTCCACGGAACAGTAGTCATGAAGGTTTAGGCGCAGAACGTCAGAAACGCAAAATATCAATGATGGCTATGCCAAGAACATTAAATGTTTTAGACAAAATTCCATTTTATTATAGTGATTAGCTAAAAATTGTCTTGGCATACCAAGATTATAATATGCGCATGTCATGCGGAGAAATGAGGAAAATGTCGTGAGGAAAGCTCTGAAAAGAGGTGCGAAGAGAGGAACGCAGTGAATATCATAATTCTATGAGTTTTTTCTATAAAATTGTCTCCATTGCGAAAAAAAACACTCGTAAACTATACTGTGTTTGTAAATAAATACAACCTGCCATGCGTGCGTACGTGCAGCAATGACCGTTGCATGTGCGTGCGTGCCCGGTCTGACATCTAATCTAACAGGGAGCGCCATATAATACAACGTCATCACTGCAGGCGCGTGTGCGACGTTGCCATTCCTCTGCACACGCGCGCGGACTCGGTTTGTCAGTAGATGCGGCTCTGCGTGCGTGAGTGACGCGCGTGCACACGTCACGCATCTGGTCTGGCATCTTTCTTACAGTTTCATACATTACAACTGATGCGTGCCCGCGTCACGTCACGCAACGCATCCGGTGTGACCGGGCCTTCACGCTTCTTCATCAGAAGAACTGTTGTTGTTTAAAATCTTTTCGCCAAATGCTCTCAACTCAACATGGCTGCTGACAATGTGGCTCGTACGCGCGTGTTGCAGTAACCTGCGTGACGTGATGCGTGCGCGCGTGACGTGTGCTGCACCGGTCTTGGCCGGTGTGACAGGGCTCGCACGCGCGTATGAACGTCACGTCGGACGTCACGTCACGCTACGCATCCGGTGTGACCGGGCCTTAAGAAGTTTCGAAGGATCAACATTAGCGAAACAACTAACGGCGACTGCAAATCTGCAACTTCACATACCTTTATGTGAGATTTTGTTAGCACAAAAGTACTAGGGAACCATGAACTGAAAGGAGATGAGTACTTCACGTTATTACAAAAGTTTAAGACTACGCTAACAGTGTCCGCGCATTCACTATGTCCTTAAATAAACAGCTTTAATATCAAGTTGAAACAGCCGTCTACATGGGCTTATATTTTATTTAAAGGAGCAATTATTTGAGATTTATGTTGAGTCGGCTTATTGATTGGCAATTTATTAGACATCTATCTTCTTTAAGACTAGCAATTTTAACCATATCGTTTTCTGATACGAAAAAACCAATATTTTCGTTATTCATGCAGCAGTTTTGTGAAAACGAATGGGCCAATTTAATTTAAAGAGCCCTTTCGTTTATTTTAACAATTTATAACGCGCCATAACACCAATCAATGCAAACATGTTAAAAACGTGTGAGTTGTGAGGTGCGAGTTGCACATTTTATTGATTAAAGTAATATTACAGTTATAAACCACCCAAACAACTTACTTCTCGTGTCACAGTGTTTGTTATCGGATTCCTTCGAAATGGCTTGACCGATTTTTATGAAATTTTTTGTGTATATTTGGTAGGTCTGATAATAGGTCGCATGCTATTTTTTGGTCACCCACGTAGACATCAAAATTTCGACGCGATCCAAGTCATGGGCCGTAGCCGTAGTAGTAACTAGTAAAATTATCTATACAAAATTAAATTAGAAAACATAAAATTACATGCTTGTTTTGTAGTTTAGTATGTAAGATCTAATAAATACCTAAACGATAATCTCACAAGAACAAGAACCATCATCATCTGCCTAGCCTTTTCCTTACTATGTTGGAGTCGGCTTCCAGTCTAACCGGATGCAGCTAAATACCAGTATTTTACATGGAGCGACTTCCTATCTGACCTCCACAACGGAGTTAGTACTGGGTAATACGATACCCCTTGGTAAGACTGGTTGTCAGACTTTTTGGGCCTCTGACTACCTGTAACGACTGTCAAAGATCTACAAATGACAGCCGGGACCAACAGCTTAACGTGCTTTCCGAGGCACGGAGGAAACTTGGTATGATGTAAGGGTGGTCACCCATCCACAGACCAACCTAGGCAAGCACGGCTTAACCTAAAGATCGGCCCGAGCGCCTGTTATTATTTAGCCACGAGCTCCTCCGAACACAAGAATAAAAACCATTATAGCTTATAAGCTAAGTTAAGTCACGTCACTTCCGGTGTACCTAATGGTAGGTATACCATTACACCGGAAGTGACATGACTTTACTAAGTCAGAGGTATCTAAGAGGAGAACGGAAATACCTGTACGTAGGACCATTATTTTCATATTTCCTGCAACAATACTATATCATAGCTTATAAGCTAAGTTAAGTCACGTCACTTCCGGTGTACCTAATGGTAGGTATACCATTACACCGGAAGTGACATGACTTTACTAAGTCAGAGGTATCTAAGAGGAGAACGGAAATACCTGTACGTAGGACCATTATTTTCATATTTCCTGCAACAATACTATATCTGTAACGGATGACAAAAGATTTGTTTTACTTATGTTTGTAATCACACCAGGAGAAATTCTTAGAACGGAGAATCGTACACAAAAAAGTTTTCCTGAAACAAGAGTGATCGATTTAACTTAAACAGCATTTATACTAAAAAATCACAACCCCTAAAAGGCACGAAATGTTTATATAATAATAGTCGAAGCATAAAAGAATCCAATTGTTTTTATTAGCTCACTCGAAATCGTGGCAAAACTTTGAGGTGCCTACTTCTAATCCCAAAGATGGTGGCTTCAGAAGGGCGCTAAGTATGACTTTCAACGTGAAAGAAGGGTAGAAGTTATACGATTCACCCCCTTTCTTTTGATATGGGAAGTTTATTAACAGATTGTCTCGGGAAAATGGGTCTAGATTTCGGATGCTTTTGTGTGACTTGGGAAATATAACTTGAAATGTTGGCAAAATGTTAACTTTGTGATTCGGAAATGCTCACAGTTTCTTTCCAAAAATATTCAAATTCTTTTCCATGTTTATAGGACTTACAAATTAGAAATAGTTTGGAATTTACACTAAATACTTGGGAAATTTATCGTTTTCGTCCTGTTGATCTTCTGAATGTTCTTCAATATCTGTGTTGTTCCATAGAATCAAGACTCAATCAGTCTTAAGAACTTTTACGGGTTATAAAGTGTAAGTAGTTGAGGTTCCGTTTCAAAATGGCAAAAAACGGAACCCTTATTTACATTCGTCCTGTCTGTCCGCCACGTATGCGACAGGCATTTTACTCTTAGACTGTTGGCATCAAATCACATCATCAACAAAAATTTAAAATTGTGTCCCTCTAATTTCTAAATTAAGAAAGGTGTAAATTGAAAATAATTAGGTTAGTAGAATGTAAAAAAAGAACTTTCAACGAAAATTTGTTGGAATAAGATTTGATATTTAGCTTTTGAGTTGTGGGACTTTTTCTTGAATTTACAGCAGTAACTTTGATTTCATTAACACACTATGAAAAAACAATGTTAATACGAGTATACCTTCACTCAAGAGAAGATTGTACCATAACCACTGATGAGTTACTGCACCATGTATTTATAAACCTCAGAAGTCTGTCTACCCGCAGTATATTTATCTTGACAGACGTCTAAAATGTGGGTCAAGTGAAATTAAACCTCATGGGGGTCGAGAATATCTCGTGGAAATAGAAAAATCAAACAACGGGTCTTTTTCGTGCAATTATTTTTTGGGAATTGTTCGTCGTTGTTGCTTTATAGAGGGATATATTCAATAGTCGTTACCGTGATAGCCTCTGACATGTGTCAATTCCAAATTAAATTAGTTTTGAAAGATTTTAATTGTTTTCAAATAAGTGTCGAAATGAAGAATAATTACAAAACTTACTTACTTTATCTTTAAACGCCTGTGTTTTATCACAATAAACCAGCATCTTTATGGAATAGTACATTTTGATACAAGTGGAGAAAGTTTGTCATTGCATTCGAGGCGGAATCATAACACACGAGCCGTAGGCGAGGGTGTTTTTGAGCCGAGAATTGCAAGCAATAACAAATGTCCACGTGTATCAAACGACGTTTTTCAATACGCTTTTGAAGAAATAAAATAAAATAACGAAAAATATTTTTGTCACGAACTATGAAACTATGATTTTAATTTTCTTTTGTTTTTCGCGCTTTGGTTTCGCCAGGTTGAAGGAGAGGCAAAGGTATGAAGCCGTTAAACAGCCTAATATAAAAAATAGATTTATTTTATATTTTTGAATTCAGAACACAAATAAATGTTAATTTGTGTATAAAAGTAACTATTAGTTTTTAATAATCATGTTTATCTATGATATTCTATTTATAAACACAATTTGAATGTTCAAAAAAATATTTATGCCGTAAAGACGCTTAGTGCTTTGCCGAAATTTAAAAAAACATTCACCTCAGACTATAGGCATTGAACCAATTTGGACTAACTATAGTTATCTGTGGCAATTTTCATTGGAAAAAATCGCACGCGTGTGAAATACATTGCTTGTTGTACCTAATCGTAGTACGTTATGGACCAGTTTTCGAGGAAGTGTATTGAAAAAATATTTGTATCACAGCAAAAATCCCGATCCATCTTTGATCCAGCCGGCAACTAGCTTTTTATCTTACTCAGTAAGTCGGATTGTTAACACAAGAGGGCTCCACCAGTATCATAACAATCACTAAGATCTGAAGGAATTTGCGTAATCGTAGAAATAAACGAAATATATACTGATTAATACAACTTTACGACTAAGTATAGGTATAGTTATCTGTGGCAATTTTCATTGAAAAAAATCGCACGTGTGTGAAATACATTGCATGTTGTACCTAATCGTAGTGCGATGGACCAGTTTTCGAGGAAGTGTATTGAAAAAAAAGTTATTTGACAAGCATAAATTATCATCCTATAACCATTTAGACACTAATAAACGAGACAACTAATTAAACAGTGTTTTAAAAAGTTGATGTTCTCCATAGTATTGATTTAATAGAAATTGCCACCCGCCATAATACCTACATATATGTATGTAAAAGTAATATTGGTATTTGCGCCACGGATCAAAATGTAGGTATACTAGAAGTCTAATATTTTCTATATTCCTACTTCAGAAGTCTCTTATTATCTACAATCTTACTTCCTACTATATATATGTATATTTCAATTTCCAATATCAAAAACCTTTTTACGTCTACGGATTTAGAAGTTAGGAGCTCGATATACCAGCTTTATGCCAAGCATGGAACGCTCCATGGCTCTCAGTGAAGCATCTAGTAACTTTATATCCAAAATAAACACAAGCAAAAGTTGGTGCCGAAGTAATCCGTATCATATTTAATGTAGTGACATATCATATCCCACTATCGTACGTGCTCTGACTCCGATACTCGCCTGTCGGCCATTGAACGAACTCTCGGATTCTAATCCAACTTACTATCTCTTTGCCGATGAATGAACCGAGATTTTCTTATGATATTAGAAGCGTTATGTTATAGATGGTAATGAAAGTTGCTGGTTTTTGGGGCTGATATTGATCTGTCTCGCAGACCGTTATAATACAATTAATTATATAAAGTAGTATAGAATAATTGACAACAGTCGCTCGGGTCGATCGTTAGGTTAAGCCGTGCTTGCCTAGGTTGGTCTGTGGATGGGTGACCACCCATTACATACCGAGTTTCCTCCGTGCCTCGGAAAGCACGCTAAGCCGTTGGTCCCGGCTGTCATTTGTAGATCTTTCACAGTCGTTAGGTAGTCAGAGGCCCAAAAAGTCTGACAACCAGTCTGACCAAGGGGTATCGTATAACCCGGTACTAACTGGGTTGTGGAGGTCAGATAGGCAGTCGCTCCATGTAAAATACTGGTATTCAGCTGCATCCGGTTAGACTGGAAGCCGACCCCAACAAAGTTGGGAAAAGGCTAGGCAGATGATGATGATGGAGTATAGAATAGTTGACAACCGCACAATCGAAATCAAAATATATATATTTTATTCAGTAAAATATGCCTGGAGTTTTATGCAGAATTTATTTCTTTATACCACAGCACCTCAAACAGTGAAAGAAAATATAGGGAGGAAAATGGTATGTCCCCATTGGGCCACCTGGACACACGTGGTGGATTATGGCCCACTCCCCTCATAGAGAGGAGGCCTGGCTCATATCGCAGCAGTGGGCGCGTTAAAGGGTGATTATGTGAAATGCAGTGACGAAGGGCTCCGAACTACCTATGATTTAATGTTATAGACTTCCGAATTTGTCAACTATACTGATTGTTACGAGGCGATATGACTTAAGAGCGGCCAACCCGCCATACTTTTCGCGAGAATTTTGACAAACGCTCGTGCGTGATTATGCCGTTGTTAGACATATATCTTTGATTTTTTTGAACTAATATGTATTTTGTTGTCTATATCTAGGCTTCTATCAAAGCAAAAAAATAAAAGCTTGTAGAAACAAATTCAGTATAAGCCTCCAAAAATTGCTGTTTTGCACAACTTTTACCTCAAATTTGGCCGTTCATAATGTACTCATAAATTGTAAAAGTAAAGAAAGTATCCTGATAGAAGCCTTGCAAATGTAGTGGAGATTCTAAATAACATATTTATTTCACATACTTGTAAGACTAATTCAAAAACACGTATTTCCTGGAACAAGTTTTATAAATTTTCGAATATTATTTTTCGTTCAATGTCCTCGCATTAGGCGGTATGAGGTGCGCGGGAGGCAAGTAGTTCGGGTTTGGGGCTAGATAAGACAGGGGAGTTGAAAGAATACCACCGCTGTGGCTCTGGATGAAACAACAAGCTTTTCGACCATGCTCGCGTTGACAAAAGGCGGGCCGGGAAGGGCCCTCTTAATGATGAATGACATCAAGCACCGAAACACCACAGTTTGAGACGTATGAGACCCACAATCAACATTAATCAGCAAGCATTAAAAAGTCGGAAACTTTCTCCATCATTTTATAAGTTGTAACAAATTAGTGCCGACACAACGTAATATTAATGTCTGCCGTAATCAAACGCTCGCTACGTGTTGGTACACAAATAAATTATGTATGTGTACCTGATGTTATCGTAAAGTGAGTTAGAATCAGTATTTTAACTCACTTTAAAGACTCGGACAGCACTCCAGTGAGTGCTGTCCGAGTCTTTTACTTATTATCACTTCATTTATTATATATCTATGTTTAGTAAACGATATTTATTTACTTATTGCCACTTTATTTATTATATATCTATGTTTAGATACAATAATTAAAATATTACAATACAAAATAAATAAATATAAAAAAAAATATTACAATATAAATAAATATAAATATAATATATAAATAAATATTAAAATATTTAAATACAATAATTTAATTGGTAATTATGTGTTTGAGCCGTTTGGGGTTGAAACACTAGGGCCATGGGGTCCGAGTGCCCACCTAGTTTTTCGAGAAATTGCCAAACGGTTGGTCGACTCTTCACGTGACCAGAGGGCTGGCCTATTTTTGGGCCAAAGAATCAGCATTGCCATCCAACGTGGCAATGCTGCCAGCCTTCTGGGCACTTTTCCTGTTGACAGCGATGTGGACGAATTTTTCGACGCCCTGTAACCCTTTTTGATAGTTGTAAATATTTTTATTTCTATTATAGGTTTGTATGTAAATAATGTAAATATTATAGAAAATAAAATACTCTATGTTTAGTAAGCGATATTTGTTTACTTATTGTCACTTCATATATTATATATCTATGTTTAGTAAGCGATATTTGTTTACTTATTGTCACTTCATATATTATATATCTATGTTTAGTAAGCGATATTTATTTACTTATTGTCACTTCATTTATTATATATCTATGTTTAGTAAGCTATATTTATTTACCTATTGTCACTTCATTTATTATATATCATGTTTAGTAAGCGATATTTATTTACTTATTGTCACTTCATTTATTATATATCTATGTTTAGTAAGCGATATTTATTTACTTATTGTCACTTCATATATTATATATCTATGTTTAGTAAGCGATATTTATTTACTTATTGTCACTTCATTTATTATATATCTATGTTTAGTAAGCGATATTTATTTACTTATTGTCACTTCATTTATTATATATCTATGTTTAGTAAGCGATATTTATTTACTTATTGTCACTTCATATATTATATATCTATGTTTAGTAAGCGATATTTATTTACTTATTGTCACTTCATTTATTATATATCTATGTTTAGTAAGCGATATTTATTTACTTATTGTCACTTCAATTATTATATATCTATGTTTAGTAAGCGATATTTATTTACTTATTGTCACTTCATTTATTATACATCTATGTTTAGTAAGCTATATTTATTTACCTATTGTCACTTCATTTATTAGATATCTATGTTTAGTAAGCGATATTTATTATTATTTTTTATTGTTTTTAGGGTTCCGTACAAAAAATGAAAAAAAGGGAACCCTTATAGGATCACTCGTGCGTCTGTCTGTCTGTACGTCTGTCTGTCACAGCCAATTTGCTCCGCATCTCTCGACCAAATCAGGTGAAATTTGGTACGATGGTGTAATCCTATGACCCAAACACAGATGTACAAAGTATTTTATTTTTTTTAAATAAGGGTAATTTTCGAGGGACAAAATAGGAAATTAAAAAAAGTTTTGCAAACCTTACTGTGTCATATATCAAATGAAAGGACTCATTATGAGGATCTCAAATATATTATTTTTATTATTGTAAAATAAATAGTTTTGATATTATTCATTCATTTCCCCCCCCCCCTGTGATCTCCGAAACTACTGAGCCTAACATAAAAAAAAAAACATAATAATATAGTTCATTGCTTGTAAATTACAGGAAAATCTACAATAATTCTATCAATTTAAAATAAGGGTCATTTACGGGGGACAAATTAGGAAATTAAAAAATATAAGTTACAAAGAATGCACTATTGTTGACACAATAGTGCATTCTTTGTAACTTATATTTTTTTATTTTTTTTTAGTATGCAATGACTTGCGTGCCTCATTTTATCTCAACCTAAGAATCGACCCTAGGACCCTATGATTAGCAGTAGCGTTTTCGACAACTAGTCCAATGAGGCAGTCTTATATTAGATACCTAGACTTTCTAGTCTAGGTATCTAATATAAAAAAAGAAAAGAAAAGAAAGAAAGAAAAAAATAAAAGAATGAATGATTGAATTCTTTTTTACCATTTAATTAGATGTTGTAGAAACAACATAATGTAACAACATAATGTTGTAAAAAATAATTCTTTAAACGTACAGTTACATTGTAACTAACTAGCCTTTATCTTGTCAAGATAATGGCTAGAAAACTCATTAGAGTTTAAACTAATCATCATAATACTAATGATAGTGTTAGTCGGTGTACCAGGCTACCATAACAACACGCATACTATACAATTAACAAGTTAAACAGCTGTTGTTCTGCCTACAAATTACAGTTGCGCAATCATTTCAACTAAACACTGATCAGGGCTTATTATCGAGTGTAATTACAATGTATTAGCTCTTGTATGTATTAGTTCTATACTGGAAGGTTTATAAAAGGTTACGATATTATGCATCAAATTATAAGATTGATTGAATTGAACCCTTGCAGTCAAAACGGTTTACAGCCTAAGGTCATCATCATCATCATTTCAGCCGAAAGACGTCCACTGCTAGACATGGGCCTCCCCCAAAGGGGGTTTTTGCCGTAATCGCCACGCCTAAGGTATTATTCTTACTTAAAACTTCTTTTGTAAGTAACCAGCAGGCCTAGTCAAGTTACAAACGTTTCGTATCGATTCTCCTTCTACAATCGTAAACGCCTTGGTATAAGCGATTGTAGAAAGCGCTAAATTGGTAGCCAAGTTGACACGACTGTGTATCGCTCGTTCTCTAATGTCTGTAGAAAAAACCTACACGAGCGTTCCTACCAAAGAGTTTAGCGATCAACATTGTAGAAACGATAACATTCTATTCTATCATTTTGAACGATGTAAACTTATCTACGAATTTTCTATTCGTTTGTGTTGATCACGTGATTTAACGTTGAGATGATGTCATTCAAATTCATTTGAATAGTTTTCTACTAGCGTTAACGATTGTAGATTGTCAACTTGGCTATATGCAGACTTCTAGAGGGATATACGCAGGATGTTATTGCTTTTCGTCTTTTTAAATTCAGTTTAAAAAGTGAGGATTGCCTATCATAAACTTCTTCTTTATCGTGTGCTTAACTTGGAGTCCGAGTTTTTTTATGACGCCCATGAACTCTAACTTGGCTTTACACGCTGTCAAGAAATATCTTTCAGCCCATGCTGGTTTCTTTACTTAATTATTTATTTATAGGTTATTATTAGATTTTATTATTTATAGGTTCACCATCCATTTCTGTGTACAGCATTTAGGCATACATAGGTTTCACAGTCTTGGACTTACACAGTCGCCAATTACAGGTTAACCAGTATTCACAAAAATAAGTGTTACCATAAGAGAGATTAAAATTAAAAATTAAAATGATGATGTATATGATTCTTTACGATGTTTTCCTTCACCGAAGCAAGTGATAATTATACAATACGCACATGAATCTGAAAACTCAGAGATGCGTGCGTTGGGATCGAACTCGTGACCGGACTTGGCGGTGCGACGGCCACACCACTAGGCTATCCCTGTATCGGCTATTTCTATGATAATAAAAGTATTTCCTGGATCAAATCTTTCTCATGAAAATAATGTATTTTCTGAAAACAGAAACGGCTGTATTTTAACAACTCTTTATTTTTATTTAACTTCATACCAACTTATTTGAGCAACACAAATTTAAAACCAAAAGCCACAAAACTCATCATGGGCTTCCCAAATCAAATGAAACTCAAAACTTTACACGAAAATAATATATTCCTTTTCAACAAAAACATTAACTTCAAACACGAAGTACAAACACACGTACAAAGAGTTATAATAACGAGTTTCTATCAAAATAAAGTGACGTACTAGGACATCATGACAGTGATTACTACGTATGTGAGTAGAATATTGCATTTCCTCTCTGCGTAGTCTCTGGTTTTAAAAAAATATTTTGTTTTTGCTTTTCTTTGTCAAAATCATGGGTTTTGACGTGGAGACGTGATACTTTGTGAACTGATTTAAATTTGAAATGCAATGGCCGGAACGCAGCGGGTTAAAAATATACAATTTATAAATTATAAAATCGAAGCGAAAATCGTCAACTTATGTTTAGCAGAATACTACGCACAGTGCATGCTACGGCGTAGCACAGCGCGTAGAGTATGGCGTAGCACCGCCGTAGCTTGGTGCGTAGCAAGAGGTGCGCATACGCAGACTGAATTATTGTTTATTTTATTGGTATAGATACTTTATTTTTTGGTAAAATACTGATACTAATGTGATGTGGTGTGTGATGATAATACTGATGTGTAAATGTTCACTATATGCATCAAATGACTCCTCCCGCTCTGGGCAGAGCAGGAGGGAGTGTCAGACTTTTACTGACTAAAACCTATCCATGTTCCTTCATCGCCCTTTGTGTTCCGGGGCCACGGTATCTCTTTCGAACAGTCCCGCAATCCCGGCACTATTTAACGGACTAAAATAATAATAAGTCGTAACAATTACTATAGATTCTTTTACTATTTTTCTAGGGAGATTCCTTGTTCAAAATAAACGTCATTTTATTTATTTTAAACACGAGTGTTTTACTTTTTACTACACCAGACTGAAAACTAAAAAGTAACATTATCATTCAACGCACGTTCACTGCAGCTTTGTTTCGTCTGCCATGTTTAGCGCTGGACGTTTACAAACTGTTGACAGTATTCCCATGAGACAGCTATCCACAATGATCTCGACATTCAACAAATCTACTGTTGAAACTGAAACCAGTGTCCAACTTCGTTGGATAGGTTAACTAGCAAAATTGAATAGCCATTCGTACAAATTACGCTGCGAAAAATTTTGGATTTAATATAAGAGTAAAGCTTTCAGGAAAATGATATTGAAACTTGTGATCCCATGACGCAGTGAGGCCAAAAAATTGGCATAATTGGGTATTGAGCTTCACAATTTACCTAAAATTCCAAGTCACAACCTTTCTAATAAACATTTCATTAAATACTTTAACACCACATGATTCACTGTAAAATTAGTTTTTTTACGAGTATTTGCTTTGAATTTATGACTTTACAGATTGCCATACAAAATCTTTTTTTTTTAATTCATAGTTTTACAAAATGTTAGAAAACAAATCTGACAAACTGCAGATCATTTTGTCGGCAGTATTCTCGTGTACTATGGGGGTCTTTTCCGCCTGACCATTTTAATTTTTTTTCGCTTAAATCATGCGGAGGCGCCGAGCCACGCCCCCTTAAAGTTTGGGCCTATTAGGAAAGCGTCAACTTTGGCGCGCAAAATAACAATAACTCTCGTTTGGCGTGCGTCGTCAATGCGTTCGGCCGATTCGGTATCTTTTCATACATTTTTTCTACACAAAGTCAACGGGGCGGGGCTAGAGAGCGTTTTTATGTTGCGAGTTTAAGCAAAAATGAGCTTAGTGGTGGTCAGGCGGGAGTGTCCTCGATAGTACAGACTAATTTTCCAGAATTCAAACTTATTTAGTACATAATAAAGTAACTAGTAGCCACAAAAAAGTTAGTGGATTACTGTTTTGTTCCCGTTGTCCCGGCTATCGTAAGTATCATCAGCCTATTAATGTTCCCACTGTTGGGACACAGGCCTCCCCTCTATAAGAGGGAATGAGCTATAATCTACAACGCGGGCCCAGTGCGGGTTGGTAGATGTCACATGTCTTCAGTTTTTTAAATCTAGGACATGCCAGTTTCCTCATGTTTTCCTTCACCGTTTTGAGAGCAGTGATAATGAAATAAATTACACAAAGTAATGCACCTGTCTGAGTTCGAACCCACGACTTACTGTTCGTAAGTCGGGGCCTCCACCACTGGGCCACCGCTGCTCACAAAATCAATATCGTAAGTATATTCGTAGTTTTTTTTTTTTCTTTGGCTGAAAATCAACGTCATTACATAAGATCATCAACGTCATTGCCTCGCTGGTCTAGTAGTCGCGTGCGGCAAGAAGTCCTGGGTTCGATTCCCGGTCTAGCAAAATGTTATTGGGTTTTTTCATCAGGAATTTCTCAGTAGCAGCAACGGATTCTGGATTTCTGTCTGGTTGATGGCTCATCTCACCCACTATTACATATAATGGGGCTTTAACATAACTAGCGAAATGTGGGTGTAATATTAGGCACATCTCTACCCTTCGGGGATTACAGGCGTGATGGTATACATAAGACTAAACCAAATGCTCACCCTTCACTACTTCTTGTCTCATGCAGATACGCTACGTCATGCGGGACGTCAGCTAGTTATTAAATACTAGCTGACGTCCCGCGGTTTCACCTGCGTAGTTCCCGTTCCCGTGGGAGTACGGGAATAAAATATAGCCTATAGCACTCACGAATAATGTAGCTTTCTACCAGTGAAACAATTTTTAAAATTGGTTCATTACTTCCGGAGATTACCCACTACATACAAACTTACAAACAAATGTTACCTCTTTATAATATTAGTATAGATAGATAAGGTGCACCTTAAATCAAGAATCTTGGCCTCCCTACACACCAATGAAACGTAGTCAAAATTGATTTTACTGTACTGTTGAATGAATTACTCTGTTTTCATTTTCATTTTCTTTATAACATTTATATCCCATTTTCTTTTAATAATTGATTATACACCTAGACTTAGGTTAGCAACTAAGCGGTAATCTGGCGTTTTTGTGGTCAATGTTGTTTTTACCTGTAATTGGCATATATATTAGAATATTACCATATGATTTAGTTTATGTAAGTGTATGTATGTGCTGTAGGTGAACCTTAGTAAATAAATAAATAAATGTCTTAGCTGAAGTGTCCCAATAAACTCCTCATCCGTCTGTAAAGTTAGCAGAACCTAGCACGTGACACCGAAATGAATAAAATATTAACTTGCTTCTATTTTCCGTCTGATATCGATCTTTTGATAGACCGTTATTACTTATACGGGTCAATTACCACCGTTTCTAAGTATCTGGTAATAGTTAGTTTGTTTTCAAGTGTTACAGATTATTTGTTTAAGTTTTTAAGTATTTTTTTAGGGAGGGAGACATGACCTAGTAGCAAATTGGAAAACATATAATTACATTATATTTCTTTCAGAGAGGATGCCCGTTTCCCAGCAGTGGGGACTTCATAGGCTAATAGGCTTGTGTCCTGAAAAAATCTAAATAGTCCGTCAGTTAGATTAAAAAAAAATATTTGACACGTATTTTTTCTTTTGTTACGTAGTCCAAAATTGACGAAGATACGACGCTTTTAAAATTCGCAATACGTCACGCCGTAATCATTTTTAGTGCGTTGTGACGTCCGCTCCCGAGTTGTGATGCGTTCTAACTTTGTCAATATTCATTGATTTACAAAAACAAAAAATACGTTTCCATTATTTCCCAATACTCTGAGGACTAAATAGATTTGCAATTTATTGATGGTGGAAACTAGTCTATTGTATATAAAGGGTTTTTTACTTTAAACACCCCCGTACTATTCACTCCATCAGCACAATGTTTTGAGTGCATTACATTGAGTTCTACCACAAAACATGATTTTTCACCACAAAAAAAGTCGTTTCCCAGCAATAATTTTTGCGTAAAGTTACTTAGTTTGATGTATAGAATACTTGGTTGACGGCTTCGTGATGAGGTTTTTTACACCCTGTAGGTGCTAAATTTTCCACGTGGAATATTTTCGGTAAGTGCTGTTTGACTTAGTTGCTCACTTCTTCAGCTTGAGCTTACGGTTTAAATAGCTTATGCCCGCGGTTTTGTCCGCGTGGAGTTCGGTAATGTCGCACGGGATCGTACTACTGATATAAAAAGTATCCTATGTGTTTCATATCTTATCTTATCTTCTTATCTTCACATTTCAATCCAGCAAGCCTAGCCAAGTTACAAACGTTTCGTATCGATTCTCTTTCTACAATCGTAAACGCCTCGGCGTAAGCAATTGTAGAAAACGCTAAAGTGGTAGCCAAGTTGACACGACTGAGTCGATCGCTCGTTCTCTAATGTCTGTAGAAAAAACCTACACTATAGTCAATGGCGAGCGTTCCTACCAAAGAGTACAGCGATCAACATTGTAGAAACGATAACATTCTATTCTATATCATTTTGAACGATGTAAACTTGTCTACGAATTTTCTATTCGTTTGTGTTGATCATGTGATTTAACGTTGAGATGATGTCATTCCCATTCATTTGAATAGTTTTCTACTAGCGTTAACGATTGTAGATTGTCAACTTGGCTAGGGGTGCAGGTTATAAACTGTCTGTGTGTCAAATTTCAACCAAATCCGGTCAGAAGTTTTTGCGTGAAAGAGTACCTCACAAACTTTCGCATTTATAACATTAAAAGGATAGGATAGAACAAATCTACTATCATTTACTCCTTTATCTTTCATATCATTCCTCACACAATCCATCCAACCTGTAACAATAAACAATTCTCAGTACAGAGCTACAACGGGTATTTATCTACACTAATATTATAAAGAGGAAAGATTTGTATTTTTGTGGGTATGTTTGTAATGAATAAACTCGAAAACTACTGCGCCGATTTCAAAAATTCTTTCACTATTAGAAAGCTACATTCACCCTAACTAACATAAACTATATTTTATCCCAGTACTCCCACGGGAACGGGAACTGCGCGGGTGAAACCGCGTGACGTCCGCTAGTTATTTAGATTAAGAACTTTTTAAGCCGCCCGTGGGCCTCTGACTTCGCTTTACATACCGTTGAGAAATCTCTCAGGCACGCTGATTCCTCACGATGTTTTCCTTCACTGAAGTAAGTGATAATTATTCAATACGCACATGAATCCGAAAAATCAGAGGTATCTATGACTTGGCAGGCCGATGGTCAAACCACTAGACTACCACTGCTTATTTCTGTTTGTTATACACTGGACAAATGTAACTGACTGGTAAAACATAACGGGTAACTGACAAAGGAGGCTCAAGTTCATTTCCAACTTACTTGTTAGTTTCTGGTGGCAACTCCTTGGAGAGCCGACTTCCAAGTAAACGGCTGGTCTAGGGAGTAAGGATCACTACCTACTAATGGAGTAAGTGACATAATATTTTAGGTATTCCGTACGCGAAGACGTTTACTGTTGACTATGGAAATATGGTGCCGAGGAATGAGGAGCATCTCGTTCATATACTCGTATTATTTAGTACAAATAATACGGTATTATGAGCAGGGATCTTTGGAAGAGGCCTTTACCCTCAAATAGAGGGAGTGGTTCACGCTTATTAAAAGAAAAAAAGAAGAAGAAGAAAAGAAAACCAAATCAATTCAATCATAATAATAAAACAATAATAATAATTTATAAACTAAAATAATTTTAAAATATTTAAAATATGCAATACAATGCATGATGATTTTCATTTCCACATTTAAGTTTATTGATTAATTATAATATTTGTATACTCTAACCACAATAAGAAACTGATCAATGTAAAATGTATTAGTTAGTTATTAGGTGTGAAATAAAAGGCTTTTTATTATTTTATTTTATTATTATTATATGAGCAGGGAAAGTTATGGAATCCCATGCGAATTGTGAAAGTCTAAAGAAACGAAGGATGGGTTTACTAGTGAATGATGATTTTGCTGACTAGGGTGTTTTGACTGAGAAGATGGTTAATGTGAAGAAGACCAAATGCTTCGCCAACTCTAAACTACCCGTACTGCGATTTACGTACCCTGGACAGTTAGCACTCAGTTGCGCAGAGTGTAACTGTCTCTAAACCTCACAACGATGGTTAACTCAATCAGGTCTCTTGCGAACTCTTAATAAATTTGGATAAAAGTAATCTCATCATACCGTTGATGAGACTAAAAGGCATTATACATTCTAGCCCAAATTTAATTATACATAATTATACTGTAATATGTTAAGGTGCAAGTTGGCAGCGGGCGACACGAAGCCGCCACAGACAACGTGTCGTCGCTTCATGTCGCCGCGACTACTGGTTTCTATGTATTTCCGAAGCAAACGACATGAAGCTAGCGACGCGTCGTCGAGCGGCAGACGCAAGTGTCGCCCGACCGCAGATCAGTAGTGTCGCTGACGCCGAAATGCCGGATTCGAAATCATGACTGCAGCGACATGAGGCGGCGACGTGTCGCGGCGACATGAAGCGACGACACGTCGTCTGCGGCGGCTTCATGTCGCCCGCTGCCAACATGCAGCTTAACAATTTAAATGTCTTTGGTCCTATATCTAGGTCTTACAAACCAGTATTATTGGTTTTAAACCCACGCAGTTATCAGTTTCTTTGCCAAATCTGAAATTAGTTCTCGTGGGTAAACCACCAAAATGCTTTTCATTTTCCACAAATATTTACAGGAATTGGTTTTAAACAGTTTATCGTAGACATTTTAAATTGGTATTCTTTGGTTTGTAGTAATGGGCTCAGTATTTTGTTGCTTCCGCGAATTTTACGCTTATAAGTACTATATTGTCTATATTCTAATGTACTATATCGAGGACACTCCCGCCTGACCACCACTAAGCTAATTTTTTAATAGAAATGCTCTCTAGCCCCGCCCTGTTGACTTTGTATAGAAATAATGAATGCAGGCCGAGCGCACTGACCACGCACGCCAAACGAGAGTTATTGTTATTTTGCGCGCCAAAGTTGACGCCTTCGTAATAAGCCCAAACTTTAAGGGAGCGTGGCTCGGCGCCTCCGCATGATTTAAAGAAAAAAAATTTAAACTGGTCAGGCGGAAAAGACCACGATAGTAAAAGTGCTTTTTTACACAAATCCGCAGGTAATTCGCAACAGATATCCTCAAAAAATCAGTGATATGAATACAATTAAAAAGTCTGCTCAACTGTAAAATACATCGCCACTTAAAAATAATTAAAAAATAAACTTAAAAAGTTATTCCGATGTAAGCTTCCCAAAAATATAAACTACATGAAATCTGAAAAAAAAAGCCTGCACTTGTTAAAGTTTCTATAAAAACGGTAATTGTTTCGTTAAATTCATAAATTCTACGTGATGTAAAGTCCACTTTTCCGGAGCTATTAAAATACCATCTTGAATTTATGTAAGCCTAGTACCTTTTTAACCGACTTCATAAAAAGGTTTTCAATTCGACTAAATCTTTTTTTTACTTGACTAGGGTTTATAACTAAAGATGGTTGTGGCAAATCGGGAATATTATTAATGTTAAATATTTATTCGTTTCTTAATTACAATAAATCGGGATTTTAATATGGAGTAACATTCTGGTAACCAACCGGGACAATTATAAGTTGGAAATCTCCTATATATGTAAAACGTATAAGAGGATAGCCATATTTTAGGCGCGCGGATCATTTGTTTGGTAGCCACGCAATCATAATAACCGTGCCCGTAGATTGCAGCGGACGATCACACCAACACTTTAATACAAAGCAAAGTAGTAAACCACTATGGAGTGGCGCCTTTATACAATTAAACAGTACTTGATACACATCGAACTGAAAACACTTAATTGAAAACATCTGTGTTCATGGAAACAGTACAAAAAAAATATATGAAATGATAAATTGAAATGTATCAGGACAGAGAATATGAGGAATTGTTACTACGAGTATATAACCTAACCTATACGAATACCCGACCCCTAAAGCCTTCTACGAATACACAAAGTTATCTCTTCGAGCAGCTAATGTCGCCTTGTAAAGAAAGATGCATTGTCGGGAAGAGATTTTAGTTTCAAAAATGGCCTCTGAAAATATGAGTGTTTTCTATATGAAGTACAAATCATATATTATAAAAATTGTATTATTATTTTATAATAATACAATTAATAAAATAATATAATTTATGAAGGTTTAGGCAGATGTGTAGGTACCTAAATCACACTATAATACTATAAATGCGAAAGCTTGTATGTGTGTATGTTTGTTACTCTTTCACACTAAAACTACTGAATGGATTTGGATGAAATTTAGCACACAGATAGTTTATAACTTGAATTAACACAGGATACTTTTTATCTCAGTAGTATGATCCCGTGGGACAATTATCGAACTCGACGCGGGGAAACCGCGGGCATAGGCTAGTAACAAATAATTAGGATAAAATTCACTCTGTGAAAACAAGTAGGTACCTAGTAATAAAATAAGTCCTTATTAATTAATTGCCTTTTAAGACGCCCATGAGTTATTTAAGATACTTTGCCATGAAAATACATCGTAGGTTAAGCTGCCAATTAAACGAAAAATTTACAAAAAATAGAATTGTATAAAAATATCTCGTTACGTATTCGAATTTTCCCATTCCACCCAGAGCTTAGAATCTCCGATATTGTCATTGGAACCTAATAAAATGGTATAAATGTAATGGGTGTGCTTATATCCCTATTACACCCACACGGTGTCAACACCCACCTCCGTCGTGATTCGAGCGGAGAGCTAATTATATTAATGAAGTATCATGAATTTTGTGACCACGCTCAATCATGTTCAGTTGTGATTGTGGTTGGGATTTATTAGTAATCGGGTATTGGGAATGGGCTCGTGCCTAAATGAGATATTAAATGATATTAGGGAATGCTTGACGAGGTCGGACCGTGGATGAATGATCATACAAAAATAACATCACGACTGTAATCACTGAAGGGTAAGGCAGCGGTGTACCTTAAGAGTACACCCACATTTCGCCAGTTTATTTATTTATGATCTCCAACAAAGGATGTACACAAACACATGAAATAAGTAATGGACGACAAAAGTATCTAGTAGGTGTACTTTTCCACTTACAGGAGACCACAGCATACACAATAAAATGTATAACTAAGTTAACAAAGATACAGTAGCATAAAAAAAAATCTAAATAAAATCAAACAACAAAATTGGAAAAATAAAATTAAAAATGAAATAAGTTCTGTTTAATTCCCATGTAATGGGGGCGAGTCTACTGCCATCAACTGGGCAGAATTCCAGACTCCGTGACTGCTACTGAGCGGAAAAACCCAATATGAATGAAAACATTAAAAACCGGCCAAGTGCGAGTCGGACTCGCGCACGAAGGGTTCCGTACCATTATTATCAAAAAAAGGGCAAAAAAATCACGTTTGTTGTATGGGAGCCCCCCTTAAATATTAATTTTATTCTGTTTTTAGTATTTGTTGTTATAGCGGCAACAGAAATACATCATCTGTGAAAATTTCAACTGTCTAGCGGTCACGGTTCATGAGATAGAGCCTGGTGACAGACAGACGGACAGACGGACAGACAGCGAAGTCTTAGTAATAGGGTTCCGTTTTTACCCTTTGGGTACGGAACCCTAAAAATGAAAAAAAAACTAAATAAAAAATGAATAAAAAGAAAACTGAAAAGCGGGAAAAGCGGCCATTTCATTGTGACATGGTTGTGTGGTTGTGGTGAAATGAACATTCTAATTTACACGAATACGTAAGTCCATCAATGCATAGTTGTGGCCAAGGCTTGTATTATAGTACTTTTATCAAATACTAAGAGGAAATTAAAACTAAGTAGTACCTAGACAGAACTTTTTTGAAAATACAGTATATAATATAGAAAATACAGTTTCCAAGCATGTTTGAGAAAATACAATTACTTTTCAAATCAATGATGCACACAAACAACAATATTTTAACTCGCGTTAAAGAGTAGGTACATTTGTTTTTTTTTTTTTTTAAAAACCGCTTTCTATTTGCAAGCCGATCCGAAATTGAAATAAAAACCTTTGATAAGTTACCTCCTTGCTAGCAACCAAGGCTGTTATTCATAACACGACAGATATGGATTTTCATACACTTTTTGCCGGCCGCTGGTCGCATGTATCTGGCCAGTACAGCAATTTCGATTTATCTCGAAGAAGGTTGTCAAAATAATACTCAAATTTCCAAGCATGTTTGAGAAAACTTAATTATTCGCACAGATATCTCGACTGGTTCAAAATTTGACATCCTGCCTGTTCTAGAATAGTAATGATTATCTATGGTGCAAAATATATGTCATCTATGACAGGTTGTCTATGATCATCGTGTGTAGAATTTGGAATAAAATAAAGGTTATGTTTAATCCGCTTCAATCTTTCACTGCCTTTAGTCGAAAATCTTATAGAAACGCTGAATCAGACTTGAGAGTAGTAGGTAATGGCAGTATTTCCCCCTAGGGAACCGTGAACTTATATACGTTTCCTAGTCGAGCACTTGAAGTACTTGTAGTAACTTCTTGTTAGCGACCCGAACGGAAACTTTTGATGTTATGGAATATGCAGTTACTAAAGACACTGTGTAGTGAACTAAGTGAATTTGTTTGAATAGTGAATGTACCTAGAGTTAGATAAATAAAAAACTGTATTTAGGTTTAGTCAGTGAGGAGCTCTTGGCTAAATCTTCAAGGTTAAGCCGCGCTTTTCCAGGTGGATCTGTAGATGGGTGACCGTCCATTACATACCGAGTTTAAAAGCACGTTAAGCCATTCGTCCGGGCTGTCATTTGTAGATCTTTGCCAGTCGTTCCAGTATATTCAGTATATTCAGTGGCAGAAAGTCTAACAACCAGACTTACCAAAGTCTAACTGGGTTGCGGAGGTCAGATTCAGGTCAGATTCAGCTGCATTAGACTGGAAACCATCGTCAACATAGTTGTGAATAAGCTAGGTAGATGAAGTCGTTCATCAACTCGTCCTACAAGCCTACGGCCCATTTGGGACGAGTTGATGAAAATCAAAATAAATAATATTTTCATGTTAAGTTTTAGTCTATGGTTTTAGTATCTCGTCAACTTAATAAATACGAAGACATGTGAGACCGTATTATATTTACCGATCCCGCCTACGTGGTAGAGTCCTGTTCATTCCTTCTCAAGGAGAGGAGGTCCCAGCAGTGGGAACTTTATAAGCTGATTATGCTAATACATAAGAAGAATTTAAAAAATCACATATTTTGTAAAATATACAGGGTGTGAACAGACTCTTCACGAAGCCGTCTACCAAGCATTCTGTACATCAAACTAAGTAACCATAAGCAAATTTTTTAGCTTGGAATTGACTTTTTTTTTGCGGTGAAAAATTACGTTTTTCGGAAGGACTCAATGTAACGCACTTAAAACATTGTGTTGATGGATGGATTGAATAGTACGGGGATCGTGAAGATGTTTAACGTAAAAAACCTTACATTAAAAACATGTATTTAAAAAAAACTTGTGAAAAAGTTGGAACTTTGGCCCCTAATATCTCCGTAACTAGAAGGTTCTCAGGTATGGTCTAGAATTAAATACTGATCGCAATGACGGGGAGAACAAGTGCTTTTCGGCTTCGTTAAAAGGTTTTTTACACCCTTTATGTCCAATACAGTTATTATGATTGCTATTTAACCTAATAATTTATTATCAAAGTTCAATGAGAGACAAACGATCCTCCCAAAATAAATCAAAATTCAGTTTAGTTTTATGCATAGGTAATTAAATATCTATACTTCATCATCTGCCTAGCCTTTTCCCAACTTAGTTGGGGTCGGTTTCCAGTTTTACCGGATGCAGCTGAATACCAGTATTTTATATGGAGCGACTGCCTATCTGACCTCCACAACCCAGTTAGTACCGGGAAATACGATACCCCTTGGTAAGACTGGTTGTCAGACTTTGGGCCTCTGACTACCTAACGACTGTCAAAGATCTACAAATTACAGCCGGGACCAACGGCTTAACGTGCTTTCCGAGGCACGGAGGAAACTCGGTATGTAATGGGTGGTCACCCATCCACAGACCAACCTAGGCAAGCACGGCTTAACCTAACGATCGACCCGAGCGGCTGTTATTATTTAGCCACGTTCTCCTCTATTTAAAATATCTATTTAAATTAAATATCTATACTTATGGGACAATAAATCCGTATTTTGTAACAATAGTTATCAAATATCTATTCACAGTACATACCGTAACATTACGCTTGTAATCCCCAAAAGGTTGGACCGAAGTATATCTATCATAGTACACCCACATTTTGCCAATTATATTTAAATAAATAATTATTGTTTGCTTTTTAAGCAATAATTATTTTTTGAGAACATGCGATTAGTATTCAAATTGTCCGTCGAACGAAGCATTCACCAATAAATTCATTCAATCGTTCCATTCATGAATGAGACATGTGACGTAACACTAGCATCTTAGAGACGTTTCCCAACAAAGTATTTCTCTATCTAAACGAATGTGTTTATGAAGCTTTCTAAATTAAATAAAAGTACTTAATAAAGATGTTAATGAAACCTCATGGCGAACGTTTAGATGAGAGCGTAATCCACGCTTAAGCGCAATCTTAAAACTTCCTGAGACACCGCCAGGTTCTTTACGAAATTGCACTGGGCGAGTTTCATCAAAGATACTAAACGAGATCAGTGTATCTGAACCGTGTTTAAGAGCTGCCAGAGGCATATTTCATGGATAGCCACCACGGACAGCCCCTTGATGTACTGACCGCGATCACTTTCATATTGTGGAATATTGCTATAGTCGACACTCATCACCATCATCTGCCTAGCCTACTATGGCGGAATTGGTTTCTAGTCTAACCAGATGCAGCTGAATAACAGTATTTTACATGGAGTGACTGCCTATCTGACCTCGACAACACAGTTACTCGGTACTACGATACCCCTTAGTAAGACTGGTTGCCTCAGTCTTAACTATTCATGTATGAAATATTCTTCCTACACTTAAGAATGAATATCGTCAAAATTAGAGCCATCGTCAATCGCAATCAACCGGGTATTATTCCCCGGAATATCCCCAAATAGTGGCAATTTAAATGAAGTGACTGTTAAATGGTTTCATCAATTATTTTCGCTTACAAATTAAACTTAATTATGGACCGTTTGTAGGGAATTGCTCGATTTAATAGGAGCGTAGGATTAGATTAAGAGGTATTTTTTTTTAATTTTAATGTTTTTTTATATTATTAATTAAGCTGAAATCCTCCCTTATTAAAAATCAAATTTTGATCATTTTACCACAAGGACATAGTTTATTTTTTATTTTTTAAATCAAACTTAATTAGTAATGTAGGGAAAACCCGCTGTATTTTATAAAATCATTAAAAAAACATAAAAAGGTATATCGATAACTGGGGTACCTAAAGTTCATTAATACTGTAAAGGATGCCCTAAATATCAAAATCATATAAATTAAATTTCAGCAGCAGGAAGTCAGAAAGTTTCATAACTTTTCCATAGCAGGAAGGAACAAACCTGAAAATAAATCTCGCTTACCTTATAAGAAACTTCCATTACGGCCAAGAAAACACAATTCAGTTCTTTAACAGTAACTTTCACATACTTATTTTGTTTTCTTAACAGAAAAAAAAAATCAACCAATCACCGAAACAGTTTTTTAAATAGTTCGTAAAACTTACACAGCCCTAATCTCACAGAAAATAAAATATTTTAGGTTTTTTTTTTTAATTTAAATTACTATTTTTTTGTTACTGGCACAGTTTAAATTTTTTTAAAGAATGAAATTTGAATTTTCCTTTGGCGGGCTTGAGTCGCGGAGCGCGCGCTTCACTCCGCCCGTCCCGAACATTTTATCACACTGAACATTGGTGAAATCTGCCATTAGGGACGTACCGAGATCTCGACTTTTATTGTTTGCAATAATGTTCGCTATCGAAAACAATATCTTACGTTCGCGCGGAACAAATAAACACTGCAATAAACGCCTTGCAGTGTTTTTTACGGATGTAATGTTTTTTATTGCGAAAAAAAGTGTGTAGTAAAATGGAGAGGCTATCTTATGGAGGCGGTTTATGTTTTAGTCATGAATTGGCGAGCGATTTGGCTCGACAACAACAGATTTACAGTATTCAGAAAAGATTGAGATTGTCTTTGTTAGCGACATTATTCTTTGCAAGAAAAGCTTGTCACGCTCATGTTATTTAGGTGGCGAGTCACCGATCGACAGTCTTTTGTTTGCCGTGATAGATAAAATGACTTCACATATTATACCACAAAAGTAATTTAATGTCTGCCAGCTACAGCCCACTCAATTATCCATACCTCCAGAGAATTCATAATCTCTACCGTTACAAATCCTTAATTGCACATAATACTGAACAAAACAATTACCTTATCAATCATCGACTCGATAGTATCGACAGCGCTCCCCTCCCTACAGCGTCTCGAGCGCCCGTCACGCACTGTCCATGCTCGGGAACAACATTGGTCGAGTCGGCGCATGCGCTCTGTGTGTTTTTCTCAACTTAACTTGGATATCAGTTCGTCTGTATTCGGCCTATAAATCTTCGGGATGAGACGAAGCGGCCCATTTGCGAGTGTCACAGGTCTTAGTTGGTAAACATCTACATAAGTTGAGTTGAACGCCCCTGACATTGTGTGTGCATTGTTTTCATCAATGAAAATGTTTTTTTTTAACGGAAAAAGTTTTCAAACTCGGAAATTTTAAAATTCAGATTTTTTGTTTTGTAACGTAATTCCATTCTTACGAAAAATTTAAGGAGTGAAGAAAGGAAATCCTCAACTTAAAAGTATCTGATATGCCCTGAGCAGTCAGTCCCGCTAATTTTGCTCACTATATTTTGAGCACGACTTGTGCTTTTTCTCATAACTGTAATTAGTGCCGAAAGATACGAGCTATGAAGAAATTGATCACAAAAATAATACAATTGCGAGTAAACATTTTTCGTAACCTTTTAATCATAAACATCGAGAAAGGGACTCGTGGGTAAACAATAACAGGCGCACGAGTCGAGGTTATGCAACGCTTACCGAGGTCGGTACGTGGATGGGTAATCGTCCCTAATATACCAAAACTCCTTCTTACCTCGGAAATACTTTAAACAGTTGGTCCCGATGCTGTCATTCGTTTATTTTTGACTCTTGTTAAGAGTAATCAAAAACCAGAGAGTCTGACCACCAGTCTTGTCAGGGGGTACCTATCATCAAGAAAAAAAAAAGCCGCCTGTGAAAGTTTCATTAGAAAAATTAAAATAGCTTTCCAGAAATTGTTTGGGGACAGAATAACCCTAAATTGTGAAAATTGAATGTCTCTCAGGAGCAGCGGTGGCCCAGTGGTGGCGGCCCCGACTTACGAACAGTAAGTCGTGGGTTCGAACCCAGATAGGCGCATTACTTTGTGTAATTTATTTCATCACCACTGCTCTCAAAACGGTGAAGGAAAAACATCGTGAGGAAACCGACATGTCCTAGAACCGAAAAATTCGAAGACATATGACATCTACCAATCCGCACTGGGCCCGCGTGGTGGATTATATCACCCATTCGCTCTCATAGAGAGGAGGCCTGTGTCCCAGCAGTGGGAACATTAATAGGCTGATGATGATGATGATGAATGTCTCTCGGTTTTATTATTATACTGCAGTATTCAGTTTGTGTTTACTAAACAGAAAAGTGGAGAAATAAGTACTTCTAAATTGTATCTTTTTCGAAAACACGATTCCATAACATTTTCTCAATAGAAGAGTACCTCAACGTTGTTACCTCTAAAATTAACCTCAAAAACAGAAAAGATGCCTGAGAGAATTTCTTTAGAAAAATTAAAAATCCTTCGTAAATAAAAAGCTGCAGTTCCGCGTATCTTTAATGTGCTGTAGTACCTAGCTCGGCTGCGACATGCGGCCCCGGGCAATTTATTAATAGTCTGTTGCAGGTGAGTAGAACTACCCTACTAAACCTTATTCAAATTGCGAAAATTATATAAGTCTATAATTTTTTTTTATCTGTTATGTACTTTTTAGGGTTCCGTACCCAAAGGGTAAAAACGGAACCCTATTACTAAGACTTCGCTGTCTGTCCGTCTGTCCGTCCGTCTGTCCGTCTGTCTGTCACCAGGCTGTATCTCATGAACCGTGACAGCTAGACAGTTGAAATTTTCACAGATGATGTATTTCTGTTGCCGCTATAACAACAAATACTAAATATAGTCAATGGTACGGAACCCTTCGTGTGCGAGTCCGACTCGCACTTGGCCGGTTTTTAAATCTGTTAGGTACTTTTTTCATAAACACCACCACACCTATTCAATTTCTCACGAAAGGTTATGCAGAGGTTCTAGTACCCACATTTATCAAGTCCTATTTAATGGGGTCGAGCCTATTGCCATCAACCGGACACAGATCCAAATTCCAGGTTGCTACTTCAAAATCCTTGATGAAAAAAATTTTTTTAATTGAATTAATATTCAATGCCACTTTAAACCAAACGACTGCGACCCGAAAGCTTAAAACTCGTAGCCGCGTAGCGTCGTAGGCCGGCGTAGCACGTAGGTCTACGAGCCAATGCCTACGCAGTTATCAGCCAGAAGAACATTATAATTCACTTAGTTTATCAGTTTCTACGAATCCGGGACTAAGAAAAAAACCTAAATGGTCCTTAGAAAGTGAATTTATGTCCTGAATTTACATACTGTAATAAGAAATTGTAAGTATCTAGTTTTGTGTTGTCGTGGTGCTTTGATTTACTATGACGTTTGAGGATTTCTGTTTAACATTTAAAACCAGAATTAGAAGTTAGATAAAAGTAAATAATAGTTCTTTTCAGTTATTTAAACTCTGACAGCAGCAACCAAACAAAAATCTTTATTTGAAAATAGTGTAATGTGAAAGTCACAGTAATATTGACACATTTGCCATTGACTGTAACCCAACAGCAACCGTAAATATTGTAAGAAAAATAAAAATCTGGGATCCTAAAAACGCCGCATTAGCAGAATCATAATAGGTTAAATAATATGAATCACGTTACAATTCGTAAAATGGTCGCAGACGCAGTTTATTACGAACTGTCACTTTGTAACCACTTTAGCCTTTTTAGGCTAAAGTTTTTTTTTTTGATGATTTTTGACAAAGATGCAAAATCTGAATTAAAATAACAGTGAAAATGCTGTATAATACAGTCACGAGAACTAATAACACACGTAACAAATTTTGTTATTTTGTCCTACTGTTTTTACCGTTATTTTATGCTGTTCATCATCAGCCTATTAAGTTCCCACTGCTGGTACACAGGCCTACTCTCTATGAGAGGGAATGGGCTATAATCCACCACGCGGGCCCGGTGCGGGTTGGTAGATGTCTTCGAATTTTTGTTTCTAGGACATGCCGGTTTCCTCACGATGTTTTCCTTCCCTTTTTGAGAGCAGCGGTGATTAAATAAATTACACAAAGTAATGCGCCTGCCTGAGTTCGAACCCAGGACTTACTGTTCGTAAGTCGGGGCGCCACCACTGGGCCACCGCTGCTCCCTTTATGCTGTTACGAACATAATATTGTGGAACTTGTGTTATTTTGAAATTTTGGGGTCGCCAGGCCTTTTCTCAAAGTTGCAATCGTTATTTCAAGGAGAAAGGATATTGTCTCGGGAAGTCGCGTGACTGCTCAGCAAGAGATCCTGGGTTCGATTCCCGAGTCGGGCAAGTGTTATTGGGTTTTTTCATCAGGAATTTTCTCAGTCGCAGCCATAAGTTTGGATTTGTGCCCGGTTGAAGGCGTTAAGCTTGCCATTACAGGGGCACCAGTTTGGGCCGATAGGGCCACCATTATAGGGGTGGTACGACGTAAATTGCTTTAAAGCTAGCGTTTGGCTTTGATATTCTTATGCAAAGCGTATAGGACGGTTAGTACTGAAGCCTTACCGGCACTTGCAGGTATACTTCCAGTCGATCTTGAAGTGCAGCGACGGGCTGCAATGTACTATAACGCGCGTGAGACCACGGACGCAGACTTTTTAACCCTACGTGACCGTGATAAGATTTCTAGATTATTCACACCGACGACGTCTGGGAGGAACTTTTGTCTGAATGGCAATGTAGGTGGGGTAATTCTATCAAGGGCAGACACCTCCACCAGTTCTTTACATCCGTTCGTGAACGGCTGGACAGGACATGGCTGGAGGTTTATCACTGTGTTGCAATTTCTCACCGGTCATGGTAACTTTAAGAGTAAATTATTTTCCTTCAAGCTTGTTGACTCGCCTTTTTGTCAATGTTCTACATCTGACTGCGAATATGAACAATCTGCACATCACATTTCATGGGATTGCAGTCTTTGGCAGAATGAACGCAATATTATGTTGGATAGTGTACAGGTTACATTCGGAGTTATTTACTCTAAGGACCTTGTAGAAACTAGAACAAATTTCCGTGCGTTCAATTCAAGCGTTTTTGCCATTCCTATTAATGCAATCAAATATAACAGCTCACAACTTAGGACCCATTAATGTTAATATTTTTCCGTGGTGCTAGGCAACTGGGCCTATCCCAGTTGTAAACGTCCCTTTGTGTCTATTGGCCTTGTTTCGTTCTGTCTCCTACTGATATGGAGGGACGTGGAAATTACGGTTTTTCCTACTCCTCCGCTATACTTTTCTCATTAATTTCGTTGCGGGCTCCAAGACAGTTAAATTCTTTCTCTGGGACTTCGTCGAGCTTCTTTGTCTCGGCGCTTTTCTGGTGGTTGCCACTGTTGATTCTGGCTTTCAAGAGTTAGTGGTTTGGGAGTAGTTTGGCGGGCTTTGCCCCTATTACATAGAACTTAGGTAAACGTAACTGACGAACAGCTATGGGTATACGGTCGAACAGGTTATTTGGTTTACAGTTTAACCCACAAATTACACTGTAAAATGTAAACCAAATAGCTTGTCCTTGCTTGCTTTACCTTTGTCTGACCCTTCGGGGATTACAAGTCGTGATGTTAAATTAAACAAAATTGCTAAAGCTTTTAAAATCTGTGTCATATTTATATTCGTGACTGTACTTAGGTATATAAAGTCACACGAGCCACTCACGACCGCGACTAGTGGCCACCCCGCCACTTAATGTAGGCAGGGAAATTGGCTGTCGTGAACCACGAGAGGTGGTCGCGAGTTCTCCATGTGCGGTTACACGTTGCCTCGCTAGTTAGTTTGTAGGGATAGTTAATGTTTAGGTTCATTAAATAATTGACATCTAAGTACTTGGAATTTAAAACATGTACCTACCTAACTATGTTGATATTTCGCATATATTCTTCGCAAGGTGGCTGGTGGCACCTGGATGAGACTTGCTGGGGATCTAGTTGAGTGGTATGCGACTGAGGAGGCTTACGTCCTGTTGTAGGCTGATGATGATGTTAATATTTTATAGTGATAGTACCTAATGACGATCGTGATTTTACCTTACGTTGCGTAAATTATTTCATCGCCGCTGGTTCTCAAACGGTGAAGAAAAACATAGTGAGGAAATTGTTGAACATGTCGACCATAATTTCGAAGATATGTAACCAATTATGCCAACGAGGAATCTTTATTTCCCAGCAATCAGAACATTACAAGCTAATGAAGGGGCCGCCTCCACGAGCGAGAGAATCGCGGCGATATTATCGTCCTTGCCACGTTTTTCTATACTCTCTTTTGGGCCGTCTCCACGAGAGAGAGAATTCGACGAAATTTTCGTATAGAAATACGTTGAATCGCCGCGATTCGCTAGCTCGTGGAGGCGATCCCGAAGATCTTTTTTTTTAAGATAATCTTTAGTAACGCCGAGCAAAAATCCAGACTATGCCTCACTAAACGCCCCAAACATTTCACTCACACACAATAATTGTGATCTCGCAAGATCCCGTAACCCAAATATGTCGTCGCTCATAATAATTTCTTCTCCATTATCCGCCGCTTACAGTAAGTGATTGATGACGGCCTATTGGGGCGCATGAAGGTAGATGTTACATGGATTCTGTGCGAATTTGCTTTAGCACGTCTAGGGAGATAAGACTTGGATTTGTGATGTCTTTATTCGCGTTATGGGTGTGCAATTAACATGAAATGTATAGTGGTATGAAAGGAATATATCATGTAGTATAAGCTGGTACTCACGTAATTTAGACCATTGAAACTCTAGCTTTTTTCTTAATCGTGTGGTTATAATAGTGCTTAACCCAGTTTACCCAGTGCAAGTACGCAGGACTTGATTCGATAAATCTGACAATTACCTATTCTCGACAAAATGAGTTTTTATCGAATCGAATCGATGTCGCAAGTTCGTAACTACTACGTATATTTTAACGATCGGTAGTTATACTTTGCGGTGGCCCAGTGGTAGCGGCCCCGACTTACGAACAGTAAGTCGTGGGTTCGAACCCAGGCAGGCGCATTACTTTGTATAATTTATTTCATCACCACTGCTCTCAAAACGGTGAAGGAAAACATCGTGAGGAAATCGGCATGTCCTAGAACCAAAAATTCGAAGACATGTGACATCTACCAATCCGCACTGGGCCTGCGTGGTGGATTATAGCCCATTCCCTCTCATAGAGAGGAGGCCTGTGTCCCAGCAGTGGGAACATTAATAGGCTGATGATGATGATGATGATGAGTTATACTTTAAAATTATAACGATTTTAACGAAAAAGCAAGTATTAAACGACATTTTGACACTTGAGTTCGACAATACTACAAACAAACGTCACTTACGGGATATCTTCCGTGATTATGGTTTATTTTTGAGCTCCCAATATTCCCCGCTCCGCATTTGTAGTAGGTATAGTTATGAACCGTGAAAGCTTATAACAGTGAATGGTGTCAGAGTTATGGGCCTCTGACTTGGCTTTATATGCCGTCAAGAAGTATCTCTCAGGCATGCTGCTTTCCTCACGATGTTTTCCTTCAACGAAGCAAGTGATAATTTTACAATGAATGACATGAATCCGAAAAACCAGAGGTTTTGGCTAGAGAGGCCTTGAGCTCGAACTCGAGAAGTATGATTTGGCATTCCGACGGTCACACCACTCTAGGCTATCACTGCTAGCAACTTTAGATAAGCTAGTTCAAGGTCAAAGTGACGCTATCGATCTGCAGTCGACTGTTAAGGTTCCAAGCACATGGCGTCCCACAGTTTCTACCTACACATAAAAAGAGCCGTAAGATTTTTTTTTTGCTGGACCTTACACACAGCGCCATCTAGTGCCACACTAAGCAGCGTGGCTTGTGTCGTGGACACCAGATAGTTGATATACTACATAGATACTTTTTGTTTGTAAATTCATACTTATTATACATATACCTAAACATCCATGACTCTCCATGCTCATCACACAAATATTTCACCGACCGACCGGGACTCGAACCCTGGACCCTAAGAACGTAAGGCCTCACTACCGCTGCGTCATTTGGGTCGTCAGATTTACTTAAGTACATAGGTAATGGCTAGTAGGTATTATACTTATCCTTGTAAAGCAAGACAAAGAAAGAGGGTAGACAGGTCTCCTAACAATTTATTTTCATCCACCCGCATTCTTCAGTCAACCCGCGATCATGGCGCTTGCAACAGCGTCGACATATCGGCAGCTCAAAATATTAAATAGAAACAGTGTAGGTACCTACCAACATAAGTTTGCACCACCCTACAATTTCAGCTACGGTCGCCTCCTGTTGGTGTGTCAGTAGATGGAGCAACTAGCTCCTTCCTCCCCCGCTTCAGTCCATTTCACGTCAGGCCTAGCAAAAACATCATCATTTCAGCCGAGACTCCACTGCTGAACATAGGCCTAGGCAAGTGTCGCTATATTGACTGGTCCCGTGCGACTCGCATTCAGCGGATTCCCGGTTTTACCAAAGCCGTACCAAACCTATAATCCGAGCGCACCCGGATGGGTTGGTATGGATTGACACAGAGGCGTCTCTAGCCCATGTAGCGCCCGTATGCAAGCATTACCCTAGCGCCCCGGAGTAATTAAGCGCGCGGTCAAAATGGAATGGATACAAAGTACAAGTAACCACAAACTATCAAATTTCCCCAATAGATAATAAACTCAATTGTTTGGAGATGATGTGTTGTTGACTGTTTTTAGAATTATACAGGATATTCTGGTGTTTACCCTAACAAGCCAAAACCTACCCATGTTAACATATATAATAGATGTTAACTGCACACGGGTAAAAACATTTTTAGGAAGGCGCCGGCTCCGTAGCGAGCGGCGGCGCTCGGCGCCCCCTAGGACCGCTCCGCCCGTGTGCAACGCACACCCTGCACACTCGGTAAAGACGTTACGGCCCTGGATTGACACAACACGAGTTGCGTCCGATTCCACTCGTATTGTATATCTATGGATGACAAAACTAGTGATTGTGCTTGTCGCATAAATACAAACTGAAAAACTGATAGTGTTTTAATTTCGATTAGAAAATATTTCGAATTAACGTTACGATTACGTCCCGAGTTTGTGCTATAGGGCCTAAATTGATTGGTCCTCAGCTTTTTTCAACCACAGGTGATGTTAATAAGGACAAAAAACACATTTATATAAGCATGTCTTTATTATTTAAAAGATACAAACTAGGCGCTACTCTATGGAGGCTGTATTTATTATCACAGCGCTGAAATACTACCAAGTCATTATTGCTAATACATTGAAACGTTGATGCTGAAAAACGAATCTAAACTGCAAACTATGGTGTAAAATCGCATTAAAACAAGTAATTTCGTTACCCTTAACCTTCAATTATTTAGCATAGAAAAAAGTTTGCGACTACTCTGAAATAGAGAGCAACTAAAACTGACTACAATTATAAAAATAAATCAGATCTAATTGTTTTAACTTCTATTAGGTACAGTCATATTGAAAAAAGTTAATTCATTTGTTTCAATTCACTTGCACGCAGTTCTGACATGCGTATGACTGTACGAAGAAACATTAAGAAAATTAAATTTATATAAAAAAGATAGCAAACCCTACACTAACTTTTAAAAAACAAGGCCTTTTTGGAAAGAAAGTAATCATTCATCACAAAAAGTATTAACAACCACCGTCTAATTTAAAATCAAGTAAAAAACGTAGATACTTACTAAGTAATAGGTAAATGCATATTGTTTTCTTATTTTATCTATAATGGTGTCGATTCTGTTGTGCACAAACTAAATTTACGTACTTAATAATTACATCCGTCTCTTTCTCGTTTTATTAGAGAGAAAAAGATAGCAACAGCCTAAATTAAGCTGAATTTGTGCACAACAGAATCGACATGTCCGTTTTCACTAACCAACGCCTAAATGAATTCCTAAAAAAAAAACACTGTTTGATTCTACGGTCGGCTAAGCGCCATTTAGAAATTGCAACAGTTATACGTTATTTAGGCAAACATTAGATGGCGCGTAGTGTTCGTGCAAACGGATATAAAATGCCATGTGGAATGGAACAATTATTGATTAATCTCAATTATTCTTTTTACTGAATTTCGGCATTATAGGTACGTCACTAAGGTAGGACTTCGATACCCGCAATTACAGACACAATTAAAATAACAATGCACCGTGCCCGATCGGGCACGGCTGGAGACTAAAGGGGTCTACCAAACGGAAGCTACCAAAAGGATATTGTTATTTCAGTCAATTAAGAGGAAACAGGGCCTGATAAATAGGTTTTTGAAGAAACTATTGCCATCGCGCTGCGTCAAACCTGCCCCCGTAGAGTGCGATAAGGATAGCTGCAGCTCAGACAGACTACATAAAAAAATTGACAAGATCGACGTTCCATAGTCCCCTTTTTTGTCCTCGTAAACAGCCCATTCAATTATTTTTACATTACAATTATGACAACTAATTTGGTCAAGTTACAACCGTCTTTGGTTGTTTAACTGAGGCAAAATGTCTGTCTTATTCGTTCCTTTAGACTCTGTACAAGTTAACGTCAAAAACTAAACCTTAGATTCGGGAGCCAAAATGGCTCTTGGACAGATGCGGGTCGGGAGCTAAAATGGCTTCTGGACAGATCATGGGTAAGATTTTGTCGAGGTTCCTATCAATTTATTTTATGTTCAGAACTTTTCGCAGTTGTCAGTTTGTCTTTTATGAGAGTTATATTTTCTTTAATTATTAATTGCTGTAAAAAAGGAAATGGCAAAAAAAATATTGCTCTAGAGGCATTTTTCTGGAAAAAAGGGAGAATCGCAGCCGGTGTTTCCTCTTAATTCAAAAATCAATTACACAAAGGGTTTTTTAACATTATTCGATCGCCTAAAGATCCTTAGAGCACTATATTCCGTTGACTGACTTCAACACATCACTCGAATGTAGAATATCTTCCCAGATCATTACTATCGAGTCTGTGGTGTAATCTTGTTACAGCTTAGACTATATTTCTTCTCAGGTCTACATGCTCATTTAAAATACGCGTGCAAATGTGGCAAAAAATCGAACAAGTCAAACGTAACAGAGTGCGACCCTATTATCATCAACCATAAATTCCTAAATACGTAATCCTAATGAAAAAAGTATGTCTATCTCGCTCGATTTCGTAATGTCAAAAAAAGATAGACTTATGACTTACCGAATCGAAAATCTAATCGAAGCGTTGTGAATAAGGGGCCTGGCCCAGGTATCCAGACCAAGAACCCAGGACATCTTCAAGAATAAAGAACGTATTTTATTTTTTTTCAATTTCAAGCGATCTGTCAAATTAGTCAACCGAATAGTAGGTAACTTACATACTACATGATATCTAGGGCGAATGTCACCAATGAACTGAACGCGATCAGCACATCTAAACGGCGTTTAAGAACTGCCAGTTAATATTTCATGAACAGCTCGTGAAATTCACTCATTCACTCTCAAACGCGGTCACATTGACCTGTGGAAACTTCCAAACTTACGTATGATACTTAGGGCGAATTGTCACCAATGAAATGAACGCAATCAGCGCATCTAAACGGCTTTCAAGAACTGCCAGTTAATATTCCATGAACAGCTCATGAAATTCACTCATTCACTCTCAAACGCGGTCACATTGACCTGTGGAAACTTCAAACTTACGTTTGAATATAAACCTTAGGCCTGGTATCACGCACCTCGTCCACAATAGACAAAACTGAAGAAATCAAGTATTTATCTATGTTTTAATTCACAATAGATAATGGGGTTGGCCAGTGAAAGCTGAAAGCAGATGGCGCTAGCATAGTTTGTTCCCAATCTGACCAATGAGGTCAAGCCTTTTTTAAATATAAAATGACATTACCAGATTGTCTTCCAATGACGATACTTGGAACAAACTATGCTAGCGCCATTAGTTTCACAGTTGACCCCATTATGCCATACATTACTTAGTTCAAATGGCATTGCAAACTATTTAACTTTATGAACGCCAGAACATAAACGCACGCGCGTGCGCTCCACGCTAAGACACAATTTAATGTACCATTTCCTGTCACATATTTGTGTCGTTTGGCGTAAAGGGCACGCGCTTGCTTGTCACGTATATGTGACAATAGTGTTCAAATGGTTAAGAATTTAGAAACTGTCAAGCTTAGTCTACATATCGCTAAAGTAGTAGTTTATTAAAAGGCATGTTAAATTATCAAGATTGGGTATTCCAGTACAGCAGTGTTTTTCAACCTTTTCCATGACACGACCCCCATAGTATGAAAAAATATTTGGCCTTACCCCTAACCTTTTTTCATTTATTTTATTATGTTACAAATATTAAATCCATACAAAATTTAGATGCATTTGCATAATTAGGATTCGGATAAATGTATGCATTTAACACATTTTTTTTTAATTTGGATTTCGATTTAATTCTCAATGTAGAAGAAACGGATCCACGATGGGAGAAATTAGTTAAATGACAAACAAACAAAACCTCAATAAGATGGATGAGTATATTAATAGGTTTTTATTTTGTTAATTTGTATGAACATACAATTATACAAATGTTTATATCCTTTGGTTAACATTTTCTTATTAAATCTATTTTTATAGGCTTTATTGTTTTGTTTATTGCGGTAGTTTTCGCGACCTCTTGTGATAAAGTTAAGTACCTTTTATATACCTACTTATATTATTATATATTTTTTTTTGTAATGTTTATGTTTCTTATGCTGTGTTTGGTTACGTAATCTAAGTACTGGCTGTTTTATTTTTATTTTAGTTACTCATCTCATTAGATACCACTGTTATTGGCTTCCGTACGTTTTTTCAAGGGTGACCACTGAAAACCAGCGCTGTGCTGTGGGCTCCCCATAGCACAGCATCATGCTGAGTGGTTTAACCTGTTTGTCGCACTCACGACGTGCTAGATGTCAACTTTTTTGTTTTTATCTTGTTTCTGTTCTATACTGTTATATTTTAAACGTCTTTTATGCTTTGTTTTGTACCTATGTTTTGCACGTCATGTGCCTGCGGCAAATAAATATTTTTTCTTTCTTTCTTTTCTTTCTTTCTTATAAAGGCTTTGAAACCCCCCGGGGGGTCGCGACCCACAGGTTGAAAAACACTGCAGTACAGCATCTCATTGATAAGAAAACACGTGATGTTCGTAACGTGTTTGCTCACAGTAAAATACATTTAAAAAAAAAAACTAGTCTTATGTGGAGAAGGTGCTGTATACTCATGATATAATGGAACAACTACGTATTGAAATCTTACAACTACATGAAGTTTTAAAAGTAAAATTTAAAATAGCTGTGTCCACTAGCAAATGTCATGTACGTATTGAATTCTTAGAATAGGCGAGACGACAAAAAATATATAATTAGTCCGTCAGATGGATTTTCAAATTATTCATATTTTTTCTGAAGAAGATATGATTTTAAAATTCTGAATACGTCACTTCTTGGTATAATTTTTAGCTAGTTCTGGCGTCATGAGCGCCCACTCCCGAGTTTTGATGCGTTTTATCTTTGTCAATATAATGAATATTGATTTACAAAAACAAAAAATATGTTTCCATTATTTTCCAATACTCTCTGACGGACTAAATATATTTGCAATTTTTTGATACTGTCGTCATGCCTATTACATGAAGTTATAAAAGTAAAATAACTGTGTCCACTAGCAAATGTCATGTTGGCAAGATGATATCTCATTATAAAAACGGTAAACACTATTAGCGTGTAGATAGACTTTCTTTTTCTTTACTTTTTGATACTCTTCTACCTTCGATTCACTGAAAAATTGAAGACTAAATCTCCTGTACACACATGTGAACCAGGCATTTTTTTTTTATTCAAGAAATGCTGTTTCCGGGCAGAATTTAGCCAGTTACAGTCAGAAAACTGTACAGCAGCAGAAGCTACAAGTCTAGTAAAAGCTGAAAATTTTCATCTGAACTAAAAATCTGAAATAAGTAGTCCACCAACACGCACTGGCCCATTCCCTCCCTCAGAGTACACCTGTCCCCCGGCAGTGGGAACATTATAAGCTGTATATGTTATTATTATGTTACGTATAGTAGCAGGGATATAAAAAAAAACTTTACACCTATTGTCTATAGCTAGAGGACACAGTAGTTTCTTCCTTGGACGCAGGGCGATTAAATCTTTTTCCTTCGCTTTTCTGGAGTTGTTTGGAAGAGGGCCTCGTCGGCGCGAATCAGCCGGTTGACGGCGCGACTCAACGACACATCTGTCACCAGAAACAAACATCAACCCATTTAGTCGATTTTCCATTTAGTATGTTTTTGTTTTTGAATATGGCAATACTATGTTTCGGAGTGGTGTTTCTTTTTTTAAAGAACGTGGCGTTGTACGTGGAATATCAGTGGATTCCAATTTCAAAATAAGGAACATTTCATAGTTTAGGTACAAAATATAAATAATTCATTTAGGAATTAAATAAGTAACAATAAAAGACCAGAGCGCACTAACCATCGACCAAAAAACGAATGTATAAAAATATATTTAAACGTTTTCGTATTTTCCATAAATTACTCATTTCAAGTATTTACAGCCTAACAAAAAGCAATTATTACATAGTGTTGCCATATTCTAATATTCTAGTAATGGTAAGCAGATTGTGTCAATTGAATCACCCATTGCGGACAAAATATTAGGTTAGTGATGTTAAAAAAATGAAACAAAAGTGATTTGGAAAATTCCTCTTTAATGTGATAGAATTTTAACAGTCCACTTACTTTCTTAATACATTACATGAACATGTAAAAAATAACACGAAAAAATCGTCGCACAAATAAATAATTTAAATTAAATATTCACTTTGTTTTTTGGCAGTGACTGTACTTGGTTGTACTAAATTTTTTCGTGAAAATTTTACTAAAAATCTTAACTATATTGCATCTATTATAAAATTGTACTCATGAAAGGCATCAATACGTTTTCATTAATTATTTGTTAAACAATGTTGTAAATTGTAAAATTAACTAGAAAATACTTGAGATAAAACTGTCACCATGACTTGATTTTATATTGACACTGTGACTGCTTTAAAAAGTGTTTTATCAGTCTTAAATATGGATCTAACTCGTTTAGACATAAGCATAACGCCCAAAGTGAGAAATATGAAAATCAGTCTTTGCATAAAAATATTGATAGAAAAGTTGTAGTAATTAGTCACTAAGGACACCCTAAGGCTTATTGTATAGTAATATTTTTTACGAAAGACAAGAGAATATCATTTCATATTTAATGTTTATTTTATGAATAGTTGAATTACCTATTTAAAAGTAGTCAAAGTGTCAGTACATTCAATACCTCAGTCCATAATTGTAATATTAATACTTATAATTAATTAAATATTTTAAAACTGATTTGACTGTAACTTGTAAACAAAGTTAGCCTCAAAAACGCGTATTATGTCTAATATATTATTTTAATATTCAATAATCTGCTTTATGAGCTATTCAATTGGATTTAATTTATCTAATGTTTGCACGCATTGCACGCTTGTCAATTATATGGCGAATTGTCACTTTAAAGTTGATCATTAATAGAATTTATTATAAATTTCTGTGATATTTTAAATTAGTCATTCTATTATTAACCATAACAACTAAGTTTTACTAACGAAATTAACTAATGCAGCCAAATGGCTGCGCTAGTTAATTTCGATAGTGAAACTTAGTTGTTCATTTAAATAAATGAATATCGGTAATTCAGCTGCCAATACATTTTAAATCGATTATTTGAATCATTCGACTATTTATACGTACTTTGTAATGACAAAATCACCTTTTATTGGTATAGGCTGGCAACAGTAAATATATCTTTTTAGGAAGACCAGTTTATTTTTTTATAAATTTGACTATAGAGGCAGCTCTGTTTATCAAGATCCTTAAACACTAAAACATGTGCCTACAGATCTAATTAACTTTGACGATCAAATCGTAAACCGAATCAGTTAATGAGCCTCTCTTTCGTCCAATCGACAAAATCTCTCAGTTCTATAGGCACCTTAACACTGCAAGTTTGCAGATTTTTTGACGACGACGGTAAGATTACCGAAAGGTATTTCAATATAAAGTAAGCACATCCACCGAGTATAATTCGGTCTATAATAAATAATTAAGCCTCTGTGCCTTCTACAATAATCGTACGACAAAAAATCCGCAACTTACGACAGTTCTAACTAAACTTTGTAACATTATTAAGTACCGTACGCAAAAAAAAATGTTTAAAATAATAACAACACCTAACTAACAGAAGTCGCGTCAAAACGTGTAAAAATGTATATTATAGTGACTCCATGCAAATTCTACTAATTTGTTAATAATATAATTATCATTGTGATAAATGTAAAAATGTTTAATAATGTTCTAATTTTCTATATTCTTCGAGTTTTTTAAGGGCAAGTGTGGATATGTCGGAAATAAGAAAAGGAGGGATAACTATGCGGACAGTATTATGCTTCATTTTTTAAAATTAAGAATCTTATATATTCGTTTTATTGATGTACTTTCTAGACTTTCATTAGTAGAAAGTCTAGAAAAACTCGAGCTTCAATATTCAATATATATATATCAAGAGAAAGAGAAGGATGTAAATTTTCTTATTTTCTCTTTTTTCTCTCTCCTAAATTTTCATTCCTAATATTATAAACCTTATTATTATCCCTTTTATTTTAGTTATAAATATTTTCTTAAAGTTGTTTTTTGATATTGCACCTACTGTGTATTGTCTCTGCATCACCACCCTAAGGTAGACTGGTAGAAAATGCCCAAGGCATTAAGTCCGCCTTTGTACAGCTTTTTTGCTTGTGCATAAAGTTTTAATAAATAATGAATATAAGACTTGTTCATATTTCTGACATATCCACCTTTCCTTCATGTGTAATTGTAAACTTTGTGTACTTATAAGTTTGTCTGACTACCTACCCCAATGTAGCTGCATGCTGTATATTGTGATCCTATCACCTATGACTCGGCTTAAACTATGGAGCTTCCACACACTTCAGGGTAAGAGTTTTCTGGTCTTCAGATTGCCTAGACTTAGTAATTGTGTATAAATCTAGAATACTCAGAGGCTCGTAAGGCCCAAGAATGTCGTATAAAATGTATGCAAGCAAAAAATTTAACGTTCTTGCAGGGACAGTTACCAGGCGCCCAGAAGACTGTAGAGCTCTAACACTGTTATGTGTGCCAAGACCCTTATCCAACATATTTACCCATTCCATACAACTATGCAGAAGACCTCTGCTTACCCACAGATATAACAGTTGCATTTCACGTCTTATGACACTAACATAAAGTTCAAGTTCGTGAAATGCAACAATCATAGGCGTCCAGTATATTTTGGTCCTCACAGCGCTGCTTGCAAACACAATTAATATCAAACGCCAAATTCAGTACTTTTAATTTTAATATTCTACTTCGCCATATGTCAAGATATACTGGACATAGTATATTTCTGACTTTAATGGGCAGTATACTTGTGTATATTAGTACAGTGTTGCATGGTACTTTTGGCGCGTGGCCATATTCGGAACTAACGCCACTGCCACTAATCTTCATTTTTTTTTAATACAAAGTGACAAATGTTTACCAAGAGCGCACTCTCCTGTCAATGTCATTGAAACGCCAAAAGAGCCATGTACCACAGTTTTGCACTTCAAGACGACACATATTAAAGTGTTTTCGTGAAATACAACTCAACTATAATTTAGACTTAAAAAGTTGCGTTTGAATTGGTCAAGTAACTTGAACAAGCCGCAGTTTCATCAAGCTAGTTTAGCTGGCATTAAGTAGTTATTACTCTCTTTTAGTGAACCCCGAGTGATAATAACTGCGCGTCCAACTTACTTGCACAACAAAAATATTTGAGTAGATATCCAACAAAGACCAAGCACCAAATCTGCAGTGACGTGTATAGACACAGGTATTTATTTTATCAAAAGTACGAGTAGTAATAAGTACTGCCTTGACTAAGAGCAGTGTTGATTGTGAAAATTTATAATTTATTTGTTTAATTTAGTATGTATTAAATTTAGTTCTATGTTTTGTTATATGTTATGTTTAGTTATATTATGCTTAGTTATTAGTTTGTGCAACAATGGTTTATTGCTAACTGTGGAGGCTTGTAAATGGCATTTCGTTGTTCGTGTCACTATAATTGTACTTGTAAGCCATCCAAAATACAATAAAATAATAAAATAAAACCAAGAACATCACAGATTTTTTTTTTTTTTGAAAGCCAGGTTTTTTATATTTTTCTTTAGATAAATGTCTACTTTTTGAAGTTAACGATAATACCACAAGTGAGAAAAAATTGAACACTTTCGAAAAAAGCGCATAGCTTCTCCATTTTTCTACTGCATGGACCATTTCATGTCTTTGGACTATGAAAAAAACTGTAACCTCTGAGTCTGTTTCAGTATTAAATTTCTTCTTAGATTAGTCAAGGAAATACTAACTTCCAGTAGTGAAGATTCAATTTTTGTAAGAGGTAAGCCGGAGTATACAATCTTTAATGTAATCTATTATATTTATTTTGAATCGCAGGAATATTTACCAATTGTTTTTATTTTAATTAATGTTAATTGTTATTTTTTTTTATTATTTAACTTTGTATAATTTTTTATTTATTTTGAAATCTAATGGTCTTCCGACCTAATTTGTACACCAACCATGGTCAAACATGTTGTACCAGAGAAAATCCTGTAACACCTATAGTAAACATCATACCATGTATATTATCTACACATGGTTTTGCAAATAAATAAATCTGTATCTTACCTTTAATGTGTTTATATTATTTTTCTATAGAATACTGGTATCGATTCTGTTGTGCACAAACTAATCTTAATTTAGGCTATTGCTATCTTTTACTAAAAGGCAGTGCGAAAAAAGGACGGCTCTAGCTATGAACTAAGTTAGAGATGTCAAACTAGTTTATGCCTTGCGCTTCACAGTGTTTTTAGTCGACATGTTTTTACATGCACCCTTTATTTGTATAGAATTAGAAATATTAGTTCCAACTAAATTTGACAGCTCTAAATTACGTCTGTCCGTTTCTCGTTTGATTAGAGAGAAAAAGATAGTCTAAATTAAGTTTAGTTTGTGCACAACAGAATCGACACAACTGACTGCCATTTTTCAAAGGGAACCTGTTAGGAATCGGGTTGTATGGAACCTTCGCCACTGCTAACTTCATCTAAATGTTTTAAGTCTCTTGGATATCTGCTCAATCACGCAACTAGCAATAAATCAGTAATACTAGGTAAGATCAAGTCTACCAACCGGGCGTGGTGTTGGCGAGACGTCGCATGCGGCGCGTGTTGCGGTCCTGGTCGCGGATCTTCTTCTCCATCTCGGCGTTGGTGAGCGTCTCCAGGTGCGGCGCCCATTGTTCCGCTTCTGATGGTTGCCGGTATGGCGTCTGCGGGGAGAGATGGGAGCTTATGTAGAGAGTAGAGTAGAGTAGGGACTCCATTTTCCGCACTTAGTACGGACTGGATGGGAGGTTATACTAACTATTATTATTCATCACCATGCCTAGCCTTTTCCCAACTATGTTGGGGTCGGCTTCCAGTCTTACCGGATGCAGCTGAATACCAGTATTTTACATAGAGCGACTGCCTATCTGATTTCCACAACCCAGTTAGTACCGGATAATACGATACCCTTTGGTAAGACTGGTTGTCAGACTTTTTGGGTCACTGACTACCTAACGACTGTCAAAGATCTACAAATGACAACCGGGACCAACGGCTTAACGTGCTTTCCGAGGCACGGAGGAAACTCGGTATGTATTGGGTGGTCACCCATACACAGACCAACCTAGGCAAGCACGGCTTAACCTAAAGATCGACCCGAGCGGCTGTCTATTAACTAATAATATTGTAAATGTTAAAGTGATTTGGTTTTGGATCTCGAATCGGATTCCTATGAATACGGATAGACATAGGACCTAATGTAGACCTGGGTTAGGATATTACTTTATAATCTGGAGGGACGGTTACGAATAACTTACGGCTTAGCGAGCGAAACCGCAGTAGAAACCTAGTATACATAATTAGTATATGTACGGCCGAACAAGCTATTTGGTTTACATTTTATGTAATTTGTGGGTTAAACTGTAAACCAAATAGCTTGTTCGGCCGTACTATCGAGGACACTCCCGCCTGACCACCACTAAGCTAATTTTTGCTTGCACTCGAAACATAGAAACGCTCTCTAGCCCCGCCCAGTTGACTTTGTGAATGAAAAGATACCGAATCGGCCGAGCGCACTGACGACGCACGCCAAACGAGTGTGATTGTTATTTTGCGCGCCAAAGTTGACGCTTTCCTAATAGGCCCAAACTTTAAGGGGGCGTGGCTTGGCGCCTCCGCATGATTTAAGCGAAACAAAATTAAACTGGTCAGGCGGAAAAGACCCCGATAGTACAATGACTCTTGGTGAAGACACTTTTCAGCTCATGGGGTTTTCCAGTGGCCACTTGGTACCGAGTAGGAGCCATCATGCCCTACCAAGTTTTCATGGTGATTATGCTTAGTGAAAAACCAACTGGGCTCCTAAACCATAACTCTAAGGATAGTTGCTTTCTTGGAGAGTTTGTTACGTGATTACGTCACTTCCCCTTCCCAGCTCAAATACCATAAAGTGGCGAATGGCGATTATTTTAGACTGTCTTTGATTGCCTCAGACTGAGGCGTGTAATCTGTAACGTCCAGTGATCAGCTACTCACTGCTGCAGATGAGGATGAATATTTTCTAACTGGCATGACTTAAAACTCATTCTTATTTTCCACATTTTGTTGCATTAAGGTGATAGCGTCAGGGTAGCCCGCGAAATTCAAATTTTCTTACGTTTTTTTGCAATTTGCAGGCCAGTGCTAGGTTGTATGTTGATTAAAATATTAAGGTCTACAGTTGGTGCCAGTTAAGATGAGAATAGCGGTCATTGACCTACCTAGATTTATTAAACTTCTTAACATTGAAAACCAAAAATAAGCCTGTTCAAGTCTTGAATCGTCTAAATCTATCGTGATCTTCAACCTTTTTTGTAATGAAAAACGATACATGGTTTATTTGTTTTGGTTCGTACGAAGAGATATTAGGGAAAGGGCAATGACCGCTATGCTCATCTTAACTGGCACCAACTATAGCAATGACTTTTTCAAGGTCAAAGTCATTGCTAGACCTTTATGAACTTGGAGGGTTTTATTGATGATTTTGATGATCATAATTCTGTAACTACATACGTCTCACAGTCGCGAACAATATTTTAATCATCATACAACCTAGCACTGGTCTGCAAATCGCAAAAAACGTAAGAAAATAAAAATAAGCCGCTCGTAAGGGCCTACCTCAAATGGCTTAGCATGATCCTCCATTACGCCTAAAATACTGAAGCATTAATTTTGAAATAAATATATGGTAAAGTTGAGGATTAATGTTAGGTCTTATGTTTGGCGAAAACACGATTTCATAAAATTATCTCGATAGAAAAAAATCCCAAAGTTACCTCCAAATGCAGCAATAAACCGCTGGTATTCAGAAAGTACTTCAAATTAGATCATGAAACTTTGCATACTAACTGAACTAACTATAAATCAGGTCTTATATTTTTTATTTTTTACAAAAGTCGAAACATTGATTTTATAAAGAATAAAAACCACTCATTTCGCACTATTCGGCCGCAGTGACTGACGTAACAACCGATTTGTAGTGCAAGCTGATTAGAACGTTATTCTAACAGTATTACAAACGAAGTTTGAACCACCACAAAAAGAGTTGCTAATCTGAGGTAGTATTGGCTCTTAAGCCTCTTACCTCCACAACAGGTAGTGGGGCCTCACTAAAGGCATAAGTCCTCTGATGCCAGCTCAGCTGTCCTCTCACGCTATAAGCGATGCCGGTCACGAACTCGCCTCCTAAGCCCAACTCGGCACACAGCTTCATCGCAAACTGCTCTGGATTGTTCTCCTTCTCTGACATGTCCCATTCCACCTGGCAATTGAAGTATGATGTTTAGATAAATATTTCTTTCTTTATTTTTTTTTTCAGCTTTATCCTGACATAGTAAATCAAAGTCTTAAACATACATGGGCATGTGATGAGTTTGGTGACAGCTCTTTGGTTCAACCACTCCTTGTGTATCAAAATCAAATCTGTTCAAAAGTATTGCCCACATTATTCAATTTGATGAAAACTCTTTGTCCTGACTGCTTCCCTTGAAAAAGGGCCACACAAACGTCGGGGCGTGAACATCACAAGTTGCGACCAGACGTCGTGTCGTGAACATCACGAGTCATGATAATGATAAATGATGTTTATTTTGCAAGTAGGCTTTTACAAACACTTTTACGTCATTTTTTTTAACTAGTTGGGGCCGGTGTTTCGTACCTGACTACTTTGACAAGAAACAGCCGAAACAAACTCATGAGGTCATAGACATAGTCTCTTTTGAAGTCCAGACAATCTTACTCAATTCACATGAGGACTATGCAGATTAGTGTCTGAGATGGTCTTTTGAAGAAAGAACCACACAGATTTGAGTGGACCTGTCCAATCAGTGCAAGCATTTGTCAGTTATCGTGTAACTCGACTTATAACTCAAGGAGCTCAACGAAACGACGACCAATACCAAAGAAAGGACATTTGGGTAAGTCGTTTATAGTACTCAAACTGCCAGACAGTTGTGGGAAAAAAAGCCAACAAAAAATAAAAATGACCCACATGGTCCCCACATTCACAATAATCAAATTAAATTAATAATAATTTACAAAATCAATGTCAATAAAAGTCATTAAATGTCACAACAATAATAAAAAAGTAAAATACTTAACAGCCGCGACCAGACGTCATGCCGTGAAAACTAACGACACAATCTTGCGCCAAAAATGGATTGGCTAAATAATTTCTATGATTTCACGTGCAGTGTCATAGGATACGACATCGAGTCGTGACTTTGTCGATGATCACGATGTGTCGTTACGTGTTTGACCCTGATACTGTCCCTAACCTGATCAACAAGCGAAGTGTTCCCCACGTGGATGTTGAGTTTGATAACAACTCTCTGGTCCGGCTGCTCCTCTAGTATCGCGGGGGGCTCGCTAGGGTACGCCTCTATTTGCTGCCTGATGGACGAGGCGATGGCCGGGATGAATGTACTGGTGTTCAGTTCTAGGTCATCACATAACACTTCCGCAAACTGCTCTGGTGTTATTATTGACTCTGGAATTTTAGAAGAGTTGAATGTAAATGAAAAAAAAAACCGAAACATGGTGAATGATGTTCTTCCCACATGGACATCACATTGGACATGAAGCTGTTTCTAACTGAACTCCAAGATTAATAAATAATTTAATTTTTACCACAACATATTATGCTACAGAACTAAAAATATATAATTCTATAATCACTAGATAATAAAATATCTTTACCACAAAATATTATGCTACAGAACTAAAAATATTTTATTCTAGAATCACTAGATAATAAAATATCTTTACCACAAAATATTATGCTACAGAACTAAAAATATTTTATTCTAGAATCACTAGATAATAAAATATCTTTACCACAAAATATTATGCTACGGAACTAAAAATATTTTATTCTAGAATCACTAGATAATAAAATATCTTTACCACAAAATATTATGCTACAGAACTAAAAATATTTATTCTAGAATCACAAAAAGAGTTTCATTCTGATTGATGAAATACACTCCAATAAACAATTCCAATAGCCATAGCGCTTTTTACCATTCTTGTTCCAAGTGAATGTATCCCTCAGTTTCTGCCCTTCAATCTCCATATCGAGTCTGATGGGCACCAGGATCTGCTTCTGTGAGGAGTTCTCCAGCATCGCTGTCATGTCCGTATCATCGAAGCATAGGGGGAATGTGCGGACCTGAAGTATAATAGAATGTTAACACTTTCAGCATAGAACTTGCAACCAGCGTGTGTGTGACCAGATAAATGAAAGTGGATGAAGCAAAAATAGTGTCGTAGTGTAAATATTATTTGCTAGGAATGAACATGATTATGCATGCGAATTAAAACAAAAATAATAATCAGTTTGTAAATTCTTAATAATGATAATAATATGCATGCCACCGTCCGGGAGAATTGATCCGACACATTATTTCTGGGTGTTCTAGTCTGGCTAACGGAGAATATTTGCATCGACACAACCTTGTTGCCAGGATTATCCACCAGCAACTTGCTTTGAAATACAACCTTGTGGAATCAGAAGTGCCATGCTATAAGTATGGGCCCGACCCAGTTCTCGACAATGGTCATATCACGTTGTATTGGGATCTACCTATCACCACTGACAGGACTGTTGTTGCCAATAGGCCTGACATTGTGGTGATAGATCGATTGGAGCGTCGCACAATGATTGTTGATATAACGATCCCACATGACGAGAACCTCGTGAAAGCAGAGAAAGATAAACAATTCAAATATCTAGATCTGGCTCGCGAGGTTGTCGACATGTGGGACGTGGGTACAGCAGTCATTGTGCAAATAGTCGTGTCGGCCAATGGCTTAATAGCCAAGAGCTTCGACCAACATCTTAGGAGGCTCTCGCTTGGCAGCTGGATCAAGGGCTTGATTCAGAAAGCAGTACTTACGTAGTACGTACGTACTACTGGACACGGCACGTATCGTTAGGAGGTTCCTCTCTCAAGAGCTACTGTTTTTTATATTTTTAAATGTTTTTTATGTAGTTTTATTAAGAAATATTTAAAAATGTTAAAAATATGTATATAAATAAATAAATTAAAATAATAATATAATTTTATTGATACTTTTACTTAGTTAATACTAGCTAATTACTTAGTTAAACTAAGTGTTAAATGTTTATATCCTATTTAAAAATAAATAAATAATGATGTATACCCACTCTTTCAAATTACATAGTTAAGTGTGAGTAAGCATGGCAGATTGCATGCATGGTTTATAACTACTACCGAGTGTCTATAGCTAATTCGAAATTATAACGTAAAATTAATAATAAAATTCAAAAATGTATAAGAAAGATGTCATATCATAATAATTATGTACTTGTGGTTAAGAATAAAATTCAGTCTTGGGCAACTCATCTTTCATTTACGACAAATAGTATGTGCCTAGTAATGCCTATCCCCCTGGGGAGAGGTGTGAGTATTTATATATGTTGAGTGAAGAAGTTCATAGAACAATTGAAGAATGTTTAACAAAATCTATACACCATTGTAATGTTGAGTTTGACATGGCAATATTAGGGCAAATGAGAGAACAGGAATGTATGCACTAATGACCATGGACTAACTGAAGGATTAAGCACATAAAAGACGAAAAGCACGAAAAAGAAAGAAAGTGGACTGGAGATTGCATCACCAACATGTGCCCTTAGGTTTAGGATGGGGGGCATATAATAATAATAATAATTTATTTGCATCAGACACAACAATCCATAACTTAGTTCATAAACACACTCAAAATAATATTACTTGGAATTCAAATAATCAGAGACAAATACACACCACACAATACTAACATATACTAGACAAAATAAATTTTAAATTATTACAATATTTTCTTGTCAACTAAAATATAAAATGTCAAAATTAAAAATTAAATAAGTCAATTTCAAAATCAAAATAATAAATTAAAAATAAAATAAGTTAACTTCAAAATCAAAATAATTAAATCACACTAAAAAGCTATTTTAAATTCTGTGGTGATTATTTACAAAATGTTTTTTTTTTTTTTTTGTGGTGATTTTATATTGTAATTGCAAAAGCTTCACTAGAAAGAAAAACAATTTATTTCAAATACCTTCTTATTATGCACCCTAGTCCTGCTAATCTGCGTGGCTTGCGGTACTGCATCCAAGTGTGAAGAGTTGGGCATGACCGGCAGCCATGACGGGTTGTGAGGCTTCTTGCTCTTGCTCTCTCTTGGTGTTGCCAGCTCTTGGCTGACTGACACCGCTTTGTACCTGATTGTGATGAAATTGTGTTAGTCGGACAGTTCTCGTAACTTTTGCCGTGTTAGTGGTGTTATGAATGTAACTGGCTGAAGAGAATGGTGTGGAAACTTGAAGATCATGAGGGTTATTGAGTGTGCTGTTTGTTTTTCATGTTTTGGCGCTGAGACATCGCTAATCCAACGCTGGATATTGCTAATCCAACACTGCACTCATGTTCTTTCAGGCATTTCAAATTTCCACTATAGATATGCTGTACACATTGAATGGCCACTACCACGCTCGATTAGTTGATATGATAGGTGTTTAGTGAAAAAACCAACAAAACCAGAATATAATATATAATACAGTAATGATGAAGATCCACAACCTAGATGAATAACAAAACAGAAAATGTTTAGAAAGGTAAAAGCAGGTACTGTAGTGCCCAAATGGTTCCCAAATTATGTTTAAAAAGAAATATTACCACACCTTTGGCGGCATAGAGGACCATCTCCAATAATCACTTACCAATGTCTCCACAAACACATCATCAAGATACTCAACACTCATAAACCTAAAATTGAAAATTAATATTGTAAACGTACACATACTTATCATCGTTGCCCTCAATAATATCTTCAACCTCGGAAGCCTTGAGTAGTGATACTGAACTGGACAGTACATGGGCTCCTAAGCCGTTGTCGATGAGACGTTTCCTTTCATCATTGGTGAGGGTACGCCGGGCCATACCCGGGTACTTCTTGTATAGAGACCCACGGAATAACCGTAGGTAGTTGCCAACCTGAATGTAAAAATCTTATGATGTACTTCAATTACACTTCAGCAGAAAACAGTGTGGCTCTGGCTCGCATTTTAAGTGATTTATTCATAGTACCATCTATCAAGAAAATGTGCAGTTTGTGTGCCAACATGAAACTTAATTCTACACCAAGTTAACTGGATTTTGTAGTGTGGTTCTTAGGTTTGTTACTTTTTAAAAAGGTACGATTAACACATGGCTTCGGATCAAGTGAGGCTAAATAATACTTTATATGTTGCTTGTAGAATTAAAGCTTCTGAATATAAACAAAATGAATGCCACCAACCTCTGAGCCGACACAGTAAAACTCTCCTCCCTCTTCTATTTGGAAACTTATCGGCTTATCGCCGTATGTTCTTAACGCCATTTTTACTGCTTTTTCTTAGCTTCCAACTAAAAAGAAACTAATATAAACTGAATATTTTCACTATATTGGTAAAACCATTTGCTTTGCTTCGTTTTCTATAAGTTGAATGACATTGATTGAATGAATGGACTTGAATGGATTGAATGAAACGCCAAACAATAAATCTGTCAAACCTTGGCGTTTTCAAAAATGTTGTTACAACGAAAAATATTGAAACTTTTTTCACTTTAGTCGATTTTAGCGATGGGCGATTCCGAGATGTTTTAACAATCGAAAGAATCGGAGTCGTTAAAGTAAACCATCGAGTCGACCATCGACTCGCCGTTTTTCAACAATCGAGATGTTTTTCGATTGTTTCGAGTCAACGCAATCGACTGCTAGTTTTCGAATCAGTCATTAACGAGTCTCGATCGATCACCAGGGTCAGTCGATTGAATGCATCGAGCCGAAGTGCATGTAAGGCGAGAGTGTGCTAGACTCGAGCTATTTAAGTATTCGTACGTAAACTTTAACTACTTCTATTTTAGAGGTTTTGATTATTTTCGATTGCTCTTGTTGAAAGAATTAGGCAGTTTGAATTCGCATAACAATGCAAGTCAAGAACTCGCGAAACTCTAAACCATCGAGGAACAACTCTCGAATGAACGCGCGATGCGCCAGTCGCAATAACAGACCGAGTCGGACTCGAGCCCAAGTCGAAACCGCGAAACTCTAAACCATCGAGGAACAACTCTCGAATGAACGCGCGATGCGCCAGTCGCAATAACAGACCGAGTCGGACTCGAGCCCAAGTCGAAACAATCGAGAACCATCGAGATGTTCGAACAATCGAAACAATCGAATAAAACCTCTCGCCATCGCGCATCGCTAGTCGATTTTGATCCACACTACTTCATGGGAATCCTCAACGTTGAAAATGGCAACACTGGCCTATTTACCCTATTTCACTCACTGTTTCCCACAATACTTCAAAACATTTCCCATTTTCCCATTAGTTTTCAAATCATTGTCAAAGGGGGAAGTCGACGCAGCCGCTGTCGTAAACGACAAGTGCCGAAAAAGAAATAGTAATGTCTAATAGACCAGTAGCATTCAAAAATCCATTCTCTAGGCCATGGATGTCGGAAACTGGCGCGGCGGCTGCGGCTGGCGAGAAAGCAAAGGGTTTGAAAGGTGTTGTGGCCGGCGGAATAACTGGTGGCATTGAAATTTGTATTACATTCCCGACGGAGTACGTGAAAACACAGCTGCAATTAGACGAAAAAGGTAAGTTTACATAGTTCATTCACAAACCAGTAATCCCGTATCGCTTCACAAAATCCCATGTCGTATTTTGTAAACATCGCACTTGAAAAAAACTATTCGCTAAAAATACTGTTCTTCGGACGTCATTCGTTTTTTTTTCCATTTATTTTATTAACGGATCGTTTTTCATTTGTTTCTGGGTGTATGTAAAGTTTGTTTTGAACAGTCGAGTTAGATTCTAATTGGACTTATTCTAGGTTATTTTAGCCTTGGGTTTTTGGAAGCGCTCTTTCGCTCGATATCTCTTCACGAAATTTAGGAAATGTTTTGTACCATTTTAGGAGTTGGACTTTGGTCCGGTACCATAGTTCTGTCAGAACACACAAATAAAAATATTGTTCAAGGCCTTTTCCTTCGCGGCACTTGATTACTGAGTCGTATCTTACGTGAATGACCACATTGAATATTTATTAGTAGGTATTGTATGAACCATCTTTTGTTGATTATTCTGTACTTGTAAATGGAATAACTAGTAGGCCTTTGTAATCTTATTATTTCGCCTAGCTAAAGTTACATTAAAACAAAATTGAATCAAATGTCTATTCACACATCCTTTGGTTGTTTGGGCAATTTGTGGAGCTCACTTTTTAGACAGCTGTAAACCACTATTTCAAAAACTGAAAATTCTACCTTTGCCATGTCTATATATTTTTGAAATATGTGTTTTTGTTAGGAGAAACTACAATTTATTTGAAACTAGCACTGTCAGACCAAATAGCCGAACACGGCATAAAGATAGACTTTGGTTGCCACCAATAAAACTAAAATAATTTAAGAAAAATGTATACTGCATGTCGATTATTATTTACAATCATTTACCAAATAGTTTTCAAGACCAATATTTAAAAAAAAGACTCTTCCAACTCTTACTAAAAGATATTATACCGTTAGGGACTACTTAGAGGACAAGTCAATAGAATCTGTAATTTGTAAGTTAGACTAATTGACATCGCCTATTGTGAATGTATTTGCACGTCATGTTATCATGTTGTCATGTTATGACAGGATATGATGAAACCACAATTTACTGTATCACCTTAAATGTACCATATTCTAGCAAATAAATATATTGATTTGAAAAAAAAAATAGCCAAACTACTAGTTGTGTATGATAACTGAATTTTCGTACATAATAAAAACAAGAATTACTAAGTGCTGTATACAGGGTTTCTTTTCAATGACCAGCCAAAATTTAAAATTAAGATCTAGATATCAAACCAAAAGTGCATTTAAAATATTATTGTCGAAAAATATAAAATGTATTAGGTTCAAAATTCTAATTTTAAAAACTTGCTTGGCTTTCAATAGTGCAAGCACATAATTAGTGTTCAATTAAATTCCATGATATTCAAATTAAGTCTTACTGGTTTAGAGAATAAAGAATTAAATTAAGTATTTTAAAAACATGGCTTTTAAATAAAATTGAAGTGTATAGAATGAACGCACAATAATGTTCTAAGCATTAAAGAAGTAGGTACTGTTTCTGATTTTATGTTGTTGTGGTTTGTTGTTGTTATGGGAAATTATCATTAAACTGAACAACATGATTATAGTGTTTGTTTTATCCCATCTGTTTTATTGTAACATCATAATTTATGTACCTAAAACAAATTTACTTTACACGGAAAAAATACAGTCACAAGGCAGAATAATATTATAGAAACCAACATGTGATCATTTAAAATTAACATTCACTTGTCAAATTCAGAAGTAGGTACTTACTACAAATCTGAGTTATTAGCATCCTGTTAGCGTTCATCCCAAACAGGCAGGTTCTGCCTGGCAACAATAAGGAAACAACTTGTACTTTTATATCATTAAAATTATTATGGTACTTAATAAAATAATAATCATTTTGTCATCAGTCATATTACTAATTCCTATTTAATTTTAAATGTGTAAATTTAATTGGGTGTACAAATAAAAGGCTTTTAATTTAATTTTTTTAATTTAACTGTTATGTTTCTCTGAACCAATCAGTCATAAAGGTAATCATATTTTTTAACTGATCAGGGACTTGATAAATCAGGTTTACAACACGGTTAAACTAAGGTTAACGGTAGATTATTTACTGAGATTCCATGGTAACAACAAAACCAGCTAACAGGTATACAGAGTGTGTGTGCTATTTAAATTATCAACGGATTAGGTACACCAGTATGAGCAGTGATAAGAGTTTCTTAGTTGTAATGGTACAACTTGCACTATTTATGAGGAGTTGCATGATGACTCGGTAATCGTCGTTACGCACATAAACATTGTGTCTGTCACCTAAACATTGTTTGTTAGTCGACTCAAAAACAGCTGATTCATTAAAAATATTTTTTTTAGTCCTCAAGGCTGCCTTGTTGATGTGTAAAGATATAATAAAATGGTTATTCATGGATATGAAGAACATTGTGAAAGTTTTTCATCCCCCGTTGAAAAGGGAGGATCCTGGCAAACAGTTGTTTTCGGGTTTTTCTAATTGCTTTTTGCAGATAAAAAAAAAATAGCGCGATTCTGAATTTTGATGTTAGTTCTTCATTTGTATTATAGATGGCGCTGTAGTACTTTTTTTGTACTATGTTGCCATAGTACCTTTAGTAGGGCCGCTACAGTTTGATGTTTTTGGGTCAATGACCGCAGGGAGTGTACCCAATATGTACGTATGTCATTTCGTCAAAAGTTGTTTCTTTATTGATACCTAGGTTTCACGTCTCTAAATAGTTACTCTACCGAATTTAATATAACCCTCTCTAAAACAGAAGAATAAAGTAAGAGAAAATCTTCATTGTAGTCTAAGATAAATTTGGCGGTGTTTCCAGCACAAATACCTAAATATAAATTCTGTTATCTTTATCAGTCGCTGTCATGTAACACCGTTATCGATTAGTGATAACATGATCTATGGTATAAATCACCTTTTTTTTTTTTTTTTCCTTTTATGGCAATTTGCCGAAGACTACGGCAATTTCTGCCAGTGTCGCGTAGTGGCTATACATGGGTATTATAATTAATTAATTAATATTTACAGAGAGAATATGAACTTAAACTTTTTGTGGCAATCCTTTTAGCCCTGAAACAAACATAAAACATAGGAGTTAGTAATAGTTAGTAGCTTAAAATATATATAGTCGTATCTATACACTATATTTAATAACTTTTAGATGTCAGAATATTATAGTTTAATATTGTTATTGGAAATAAATTTAATAAAAGCACGTATAATTTGGGGATTAGGGAAAAATGAGAGGAGGTGACGGACATTAATGGGTTTTTGGATGTTCAATTTTGTAATAACTTTATCAAAAGAGGAAACATTATTCAAAGGGCAATTTAAAAATATATGATCTAACGTACCATCATCTAGACCACACTCACACAAAGAACTGTCGCGGACCCTAATTTTATGGAGAAAAACTGGGGTACAGCAGTGACCAATACGGATTCTGCATATAACGGATGTGACGGTTTTGGATGTTTCTTTGTATTTATAAAACCAAGGCTTGGGGGAAATGGCTGGTTGAATAGATGCAAACAAGCTAGCTTTTGACTTGGAGGATTGAGACCAGTGGTCTTGCCATGATTTAAAAAGATCTACTTTGGCCTTGTGAATCAAGTCATAGACCTGAACAGCATAATGTTTTTTATCTGCCAAATTGCTGCTGACCGCATTCTTAGCTGCAATATCTACCAGCTCATTGCCCCTAATATTCATATGACTAGGAATCCATACCAATATTATCTCAATGTTTTTTTTAAAACAAGAATGTAGGACAGTTTTGATTTCAACTATAATTGGGCTGCGTAGGTTATCTTTAAATGAATTTTTAACTATTGCCTCCAGAGCACTCCTAGAATCAGAAAAGATGACCGCTTTTGAAATACCTGAATGAGAGGAAATAAATAAACACGCCTCCAAAATTCCAATGCACTCCCCGGTAAAAACCGAAGACTCGGGAGGGCACTGGAACTGAAGGAATATCTGGGAGTTGGAATTATATACAGCAATGCCTGTTTTACCGTCGGGGGTCAATTTAGAAGCGTCCGTATAAAATTTGTAGTGATCAGGCCAGTTGTTATTAACAGTCGAAAGAAAATGGTCATTAGCATTGGTGGTATCCTTATTTATTCCAATGTATGTGATCTTTGGAACAAAATTTAGAATTTCATATGGACATGTGTAGAGTGGGAATTTATTACACTGGGGAATGGGACAATTATCTTCCATATTCCGGATATTCCTAAATGAATTAAGGATCAAAGGGGGGTCTTTATGTTTCCAATAATCGCTTTGTCTACATAGATTATCTAGTGTGGAAAGCTTAGAAAGAACTATGTGATCACTAAGAAGATATGCCTTGTACAAATATTTATCGGCTAGGTATTGTCTACGGAGAAGAAGGGGAGGGTCGCCACTCTCAACTTGCAGTGCGTTGGTAGGAGTTGATCTCATACACCCTAGTACAATGCGGAGGGATTTCGACTGAATGGTTTCCAGCTTGGCCAATGCAACCTTACCACAGGGTTCCAGGAGGAAAGCCCCATAGTCAAGTAAACTTCTTATCGTAGCATTGTATATGAGTTTGAGAGTAAAGGGATGAGCACCCCACCAAACACCCGCTAGAGCACGTAGCATATTAAGGTTCTTCTCACATTTATTGATTATATAATTGAGATGAAAGACACCAGATAATTTACAGTCCAAAATTACCCCAAGGAATTTCACATTATCCTCGACATTGATCAGGGATCCTTCAATTTCAAGGTGGACACTTGGCGTTAAACGTTTACGTGAGAAAACTACAACGGAGCTTTTAGGAGCTGACAAGGTAAGTCCATGAGAGATTAACCACTGGTTTAGGGAGTTCAGGGATATTTGCATGGATTCCGTAGCAATTTCCACAGACGAGGTAGGAATATATAAGCATAGGTCATCTGCGTATTGTAAAATCTGGCAGTCGTTATTAAGGGACTTGTGAAGATCAGAGGTGTAAATACTGTATAAAAGAGGACTTAGTACTGAACCCTGGGGTAACCCACGCCAAACAGTTCTGGGGTCATATGATTCACCTGGAATATGGAGTTTAATGCTGCGTCCAGCAAGCAAGTTACAGATACAGTTGAGTATCTTTACCGGAATACTCAGCTGGCGTAATTTACTTCTGAGTACGGAAAGAAGGACACTGTCGTACGCTGCTGAAATGTCAAGAAAGACCGCTAGAACTGAATCACTTTTGCTGAAGGCAATCCGGACATCGGTCATAAATATACCAATGCTATCCGTTGTGCTAGCACCCTTTCGGAAACCAAATTGAGTTTTTGCTAGAAGGCCTCGGCTTTCAACAAACCACTCCAACCTGTTTTTTAGAAGGTGTTCCAGGATTTTACCTATAACAGGAGATAGAGCAATGGGTCGAAAGTTTTCAGGGCAATCAGGAGTTTTCCCTGGTTTTAGGATGGGAATTATTAGTTGCGTTTTCCAGGCGTCAGGGATATGGGAGAGAATAAAACATGCGTTGATTATAGTTAAAAGGTATTGGCGACTGCGGGACCCCAATTTTTTAAAAAACGAATATGGATGGCCATCTATGCCTGGGGCGGAATCGTGAACGTGTTTGAGGACTGCATCCAGTTCGCTTAGCGAGAAGGGAGAATCTAAGGGGTCATTGGAAATTTCGCCCCCCCCAGAAGGAGAGGGGCATTCTCCCAAAAAGGGAGCGGAAGGGGGAGCAAGTTTCATCAGGAAAGGTTCTGCAATGTCGCCAGGCATAGATGAGGAGTTTCGGACGGAGCAGCCACGTTTAAAACGTTTGAAATTTTGCCAAACAAGAGAGGAAGGGGTTGAAGGGGAAAGTGAAGTGCAGAATTTCTTCCATCCTTCATATTTTTTTTTTTTTAATAGACGCCTGGATCTCGCACCAATCCGGTTGTACTCAATCAGGTTTTCAGCAGTCATATTTTCAGCATAATTAAGTTCGGCTTCATTTCTGGATTTAACCATGCTGGTACATTCCCGATCCCACCAGGGAGGGGATGATATTTTTCCGGAGGCTGAATTTTTAAGCGGTATGCTGTCGTCTGCGGCAGAAGAAATTGCACCGGAAAATTTGAATATACAGTCCTCTAAGTTGGCTGGGGAAACCTGAGGCAAAGTGGAAATTATATCCTCAAGAGTTTGAGTGTATAATTCCCAATCCGCGCCAGTAAGCCTATATTTTAAAAGAGGAGGGTTGTCCCTATGAGGTAAGGACCTATTGACCAGAGTAGTGCATATTGGGTAGTGGTCACTACCATACGTGAGGTTAAGTCGCTTCCACTCCAACTGGGCGGACAAACTAGCTGAACACAGGGTAAGGTCTACACAGCTTCTACTCTGGCCAGGTCTAGGCAGGCGAGTGACGGAACCATCGTTGACAACACATAAACCCAAGTCTTCCAACAGATCAACCAACTCAAAACCAGGGGGATCAGAATGGTCAGAGCCCCACAGGGAATGATGACAATTAAAATCTCCCAAAATTATAACAGGATTCAGTGAGGAACATATGTTATGAATGTATTGAAAGCAGGAGGGATTGGGGGAGGGAATATAGACAGATATAAAATTAATGCCAAGGATATTAACACCTACAGCATTAATCTCATCTCCGTGGGGAGGAAGGGATAGAGGGGAGGAAGGAAGAAGATTGGTCACCAGCATAGCAGCCCCGCCATAACCGTCAGAGCGGTCATCCCGGAGAGTGCTATAGCCAGGGAAATTAAATTGGAGTCGTGGAGTTAACCACGATTCTGAGATTGCAAAAATTGCAGGTTTATACAAATTAATAAGGTGGCAGATTTCATGTTTTTTGGGTAGTGCACTTCTGGTGTTCCACTGCATGAGATGGAATGTTACGGTTTTTAATTTTATTGACTATGTTGTCGGCTACGTGGTCTGGTAATGAGTAATTTGAAAGTAAGGTGGAAAGCAGAGTAATAATAGTGTTGATAGTCTCTTCATTCTCATTATGAGTCGGAGGGTGGACCATCAGAGCACAACCATTAGGAGAGGGGGGGAAAGAATAACTGTTAATAATATCCTGATGGGCCCTACGGTCATAACCAGGATGGGGGGGTGTGTGGGGCTTTGGACGGGTAATCACAAATTTTTTGCTGGAGGAAGAAGTAGGGGGTTGGGAATGGGAGGTATAATTAGGAATTGGGAGACGGGGGGGACGGGGATCATGGTTAAGAGTCTGGTGGATAGTCAGTGCAGGAGGGGCTGATGCCGTAATGTCTGCAAAAGATCGGTAGGAGGGGGCGTGACGTTTGGCTGCTTCAGAATAAGATACATTATCCTTAGCCATGGTGGACTTGATGTTCCGCTGACGCAGGTATTCTGGGCATTGACGACTGTTCGCAGAGTGGGCACCCGTACAATAAAAGCACTTAGGCTCTTCAATGGAACACCCGTCCCCAAAGTGGTCACCACCACAGCGGTAACACCGTGGCTTTGACCGGCATTGAGTCCTGGTGTGTCCGAATTTGCAGCATCCGAAACACTGGACAGTGGGAAAATTATAAATCTCCACTGGAAGGGAATTAAAACAGCAAAAAACTCGATCCGGGAGGCTCTGACCATCAAATGTGATTACTACGCTCGATGTGGCAATCCATTCCGTTTTCCCATCATTGTTAACTCTGCGGTTCAATCTCCTCACTTTCAACACCTTGCCAAGTGGGGACTTCAGGGCATCCAAGACTTCAATGTCAGTCCAATCAGTAGGGACGCCCCTCACAACACCCATCCTGGTGATGTTGAATGTGGGTATTGTTAAAGTGAAGCCTTTTTGTTTTATTGACTCATTGTCGATAAATGCATTGGCATCTTCCGGGCCCTTGAACTCTACTGATACCCTGTTTCTTCCTATTCTCTTTATACCCCCATCTACAATATTCACAACATTCAGTTTCTGTAATAATTGACCGAATTTTATGGGGTGGAGGGTAGTGCCAGAGGCTGGATCGGATTCGAAAAGAGATGCGTAGACTAAAAATGGATGTCTATCTAAATGTGAGTACTTGGTGCGTGAGATCAATGACGGAGCCGTGACCCGGTCGCGTTTAGTCGCTGAAGCATTTTCGTCCGTGACATTCGTAGAGTCACTGTGGAGATGATTTTCAATGCGTTTCCTTTTTTGAGAAGCTACTTCAACTTCCATTGTCTCAAATTGAGACAGTGGAGCCGTCAGAACAGGCGCATGTGAAAACAAATCTTGGGATTGTAGCTGAGCGGGGTGGGGGGGGTCCGGCGGGCGGCCAGGAGACCGCTCGTCATCCGCCATTGTCAGTCAGCATAGGGCAGAAGAATATTAAATAGAATAAAAACTTACCAAATGTAAGATCACGTACACAAACAAAAACAAACACAGGACGAGCACAAACACGTAAAATACACCCAAAAACCACCAAAAAAAGCAGAGAAAGAGCCAAAAATCAGTGAGAGCACCAAAACAACATGTACTCGCCACAAACGCCTTTTGACACTCCATATAAATCACCTTATCTGGTTACTTTAACCCAAGGGGCAAAGGACAGAGAAAATGTGCCCATAAAGATTGATTAGACAGCGGTGGCCCAGTGGTGGCGGCCCCGACTTACGAACATCAAGTCGTAGGTTCGAACACTGCCAAGCGCATTACCTACTTTGTGTAATTTTATTTCATAACCGCTGCTCTCAAAACGGTGAAGGAAAACATCGTGAGCAAACCGGTATGTCCTAGAGCCAAAAAAATCGAAGACATTGTGACATCTACCAATCGGTACTGGGCCCGCGTGGTGGATTATGGCCCATTCCCTCTCATAGAGAGGAGGCCTGTGTCCCAGCAGTGGGAACATTAATAAGCTGATGATGATGAGACATCGCCAGCTACTAAGTTATGATGATATAGGTAGTTGCAGATAGAAACTCGAGTTGAATTTAACTCTTTGCTAGCCCATAGTTAGGCAATGGTGTCGATTCTGTTGTGCACAAACTAAACTTAATTTAGGCTATTGCTATCTTTTTCTTTCTAATAAAACGAGAAAGAGACGGACGTAATTTAGAGCTGTCAAATTTAGTTGGAACTAATATTTCCATACAAATGAAGGGTGCACGTAAAAACATGTCGACTAAAAACACTGAAGCGCAAGGCATAAACTAGTTTGACATCTTAAACTTACTTCATAGCATTGACTTTCTATCTCTATGCTTCATAGTTATAGCCGTCCTTTTCTCGCACTGCCTTTTAGTAAAAGATAGCAATAGCCTAAATTAAATTTAGTTTGTGCACAACAGACTCCAATGTGTCCTAACCGTCGCGTCGCGTCGGCGTCGTTTACTTGACGGAATATCAAAGATAACACCTAGTTAAATTGAGGCTAGGGCATTCGCTGCCGAAGTACGGAGCTTCGGAGGTAAAAAAAAACCTATACAAACACCAGTAGATTCCACCTTCTTCAAAGAAAGTTACCAAGCCAAGAACAATTTAGAATAATTGTATAATGAGAGATTACGGGAGTTAGTTATCAATAAATCTATTATTTTTCTTGTCCGTAGACAGTTACATTTTCCATATTTGGTGTAGTATAACTTGACCTATAAAATTCATGGTCAAGGCGACCACGTTTTAGTTTTATCACGTGATTTTATAACGTGTTACTATTATCTGTTACGGTCTCACAGTCAATAGTCAAGACTTGGCAGAATTATTGCGATAATTTTTCGTTTCCACAAAATATAATATTGGTATTTCCTGTAGCATTTTATACCTACAGAACCCTAAAATACCTAGCTACGTAAAAATATCAAATCGGCTCGGTCTCGTTGCAATCGGACGTCACGAACACGGATACAAAAAATAAAGTAAAGATACACCTCTAATTTATGCCTCATAAGCGAACTTATTTTTATAACTTCTCACGAGGCAGTCGGTAGTAAAACCAAAAATATTATAAACATGCAGCAACTGCAGCGTTACTTCTCATTTATGTTGTAAAATGGTGTAGGTACGGTGCTGATTTTAACCAAAGCGGTGATATAAAATCTGCGCCCACGCATGACGAGGTCAAATATTGTAGTAGAAAGAAAATCCTCTTGAGTAAATCTTAGCTAGACATCGTTGTTTAAAAAGCCGCCAGAATGGAGTGAGCTAGCGTGGTAACTGATGCTCATATTGGTTAGTGTCCGGGATGGTCTTGATTGGTCCCCCCAGATAGTTGCTATCCGTCCGGGTTTCCCTGGATTTGTCATAGGTTGGAGAGCGTCCGGAGGCCGTCCGGGCGGATATTTAAAATGTGTTGTGGGTGTAGGTCTGTGTCCGGTTAAAACCCTGACCGGGAGTTAACCGGGTGTATCCTTTTGTGTCAGGGAAATCCGGGCGCAGCGCGCCGAAACTGTGTGCAAGGCTTATTTGAGCGCCGCGAACAGGGCGCGATTTCATGCTGCACTTTGTTAGATTCATGGAAAAAAAATCGATTAATTAATGCATATTTCTGAATGTACTTGGTCAAAAGAAAGTAAGTTATCCGGGACCCGGACCAAACTAGAAAAGCCATAGTTAGTGCCGGTTAAGATGAGAATAGCGGCCATTGACCCACCTACATTTAGGTATTAAACTTCTTAACTTTGAAAACCAAAAATAAGCCTGTTCAAGTCTGGAATCGTCATCTATCGTGATCTTCAACATTTACGATTAGTCGAGTGCAATTAGACAATAAGGTGGAACAAAGTTTATAGTGGTCGGATTTTCATGGGACTTTTTTTTTATTGAGTTCCTAGAAGAGTGGAGACGAAAATTAAAAGAAAAAATTTCGCCGCTCGCGAGTTTTTTATTTAATTTTCGTTGAAATATTTTTTTCGTTTATGAATAACATCAAATTCGACGAATTCATATTGTAGCGTAATGGTGTGACCTACGTGCATCCATTAAACGCTAATTTGGTCTGTTTCTTTGTTCATTGTTGTCGATTTAATGTATATTTCAAGTATTTTTGAAAATTTCCTATTTTCTGCAATTATTTCTAAAATATCGAATTTTAAGACTAAAATTTCTTTTGAAATTGGTAACTGATGCTTTTTCACAGATAACTGGATCAGAAAGTATTAATGAAGACCACTTTCATGAGTGTAATGACTTAAAATTCATTCGGAAATGTTAGAAAATCGTCTATGTTAACGAAAGCATTTTTTTTTTCAAATACTGCTATGAAACTCAATGTGCAAATTATTGTCTTAATCCTCATTTTATTAGGTATCTAACGAGGTATAATAACTAGAAAAATATTTAAGTATACTATTGTTAAATATTGGTCACTGCTGAAAAAGTAAATCATGACAAAAGGGCCTCTATCGCTAAGAAGTGGGAGTGGTATCGGTATCGGTATTGATATTAAATTGCGCGCAGAGACCCAAGCTTGCAACTTATCTCAGATAGAAATCGTGAGAAATGGTTACGTTATAATTACGATAATTTTTGTAAATTTACCAGCGGCCCCATTCCACCTTTGTCAGCAATAATCAACCTTTATCGAGTACCATCATTTTTTTTTTTTTTTTTAGTTTTTGTTATCTATGGATAGCAGATAATTAATAAGGATATTTTCAGGATAATATTTACGTTGACCGTCATAGAAATATTTTGAGAAAAATGGCCTTCTTTACTTTTATATAAAAATAATAAATAACGCTGCCCTAGTTCAACAGTAAGATATCTTAAAAAAAATCAAAATTGAGATAAGTTTTGTTTCATGTGAAAAATTTGCTCTTCTGTCCGGTTCAAAAAACAGATATTTGTAAAACGCAACCAAAGTGCCTAAAATTAAATGTCTCACTGAGACATTTAAGCATATTTTTACCGACTTTTAGTTCAAGATTCTGACATCTTAAGATATTTATAAAGTCAGGAAGATTTTTACTTTTCTTTTATTTCAACACTGAGACTTCTTCAAATGTCCCTATATGAAATTATAAAAACATTTCTATGTTGAGACATCTTAAAAAATTGTCCCAGTGTTTAACTAAAATATCGTTAAATTCTATTTCTTTCTAGGACATTTTAAAATAACCTACCGATGTATGCCAAATTGGGCACCTGATTTAACGGCACCTGAAGTAATGGCACCTAAGGTATTCCGCATACGGCACCTACCAATATTTTTCGCAGGTGCCCTAAGTGGAATAGTTTATGATTTAAAATTTTATTCCACAAACGGCACCTACGGATCATTCTAAACTGATTTTTCGTTCCGTTCGTCGAATGTCGCGCGACACTCAAGCGTGGGCGCACTTCCAATACAATGCGTGTAGGGCTTGCAATCCGGATATCCGGATATCCGTATTATCCGGATATCCGCCGATTTTCAAATCCGGATTTTACTTGCATCATTATCCGGATTTTTCGGATAATACGGATAGTTGTATTTTTATTTTAAAAATTAAATAAAAAGCTGTAATCTGCAAAGTGCATAACTGTTATTACGTTATTTATTATTTTCAACACACTTGCTCATAAAATGGCTCTAATTTTACTACAATTAGGTACGTAAGGAGACCTATAATCAAACTGTGACTTTTTCAATACTATTATTCACAAGTGAGTTATAGGGTATTTTTTTTTATAAGTTGAGGTGGTTGTTGCTTTATTCTTAAAAAAGTTTCGATACAAAAAATCATGTTCAATAAATAGTACAAATAAATTAATGTAACCTATTGCTTGCTCATTTTATGCAACTTCGTATTTAAGTAGATAATTTAAACTTGTACGTTTTAAATAAATATAACTTTCACTCAAATGTAACTTTTGTTTTCTAACTTTGAATTCCCCATTTGTACGTGGCTGAAAAGCTATCCGCGAAAAGCAAAAACCTCATTATTTTAGTCTATGGCCGATCGCCATTGTTTCATGCGCACGCATAGGAAAACTGATTAATTTTTCCCGCCATTGCGAAACATTTTTCACAACTCGTTTTCACTGTTGAAATTATAGTTATTTATTAATTAAAATGTCTACAAGTACTAGTTATGAAGAAAATGATTTATGTTGTACACCGCCCGATATAAGATGTGAAGCCCTTAACGTTATGGAAAGTTTACTACCTGAAAACTCCAAGGACAAATATCTTTTATCTACTAAATAACATTATTTTTAGTATTATTTTCTTCACAAGTGTGTTGAAAAACGTTGTATGATACACGTGTGTATTAATGATTACCGTGCTCGGCTCTCTTAAGACCCTCGCCTTACGGCTCGGGTCTCAATAGCGCCTCAGCGGTAATCACCAACATTACACACTTGTGCCATAATGTACCATTAATATAGAGCTAATCACTCTTGCAAGTGTTTATTCTCTTCACAAATCACAACACAATAATTCAATTTAGTGACAGAGATCATAACAACATTGACCACTTGTTAAAGTTAAACTTACATCCATAGGTACTGCACGTATTTTCAAGATTGTATTGTATTGTATCGCACGCACGGTCGCTTCTCACTTAAAACCAGTTCTTGTTCTAAAGTGATATTTTTATTTAATTATTATGTTTTAAATAGGTTGATTTGATTAGGATTTTGTGATAAATGTAAGATCTCATTTTTAATTGGAATTGTTATAAGTATGAGAAGAAAAAAAAATACCCGATACCGCACAAATTATTTGTGCGGTATCTGGTTTTCTATTGTATAATTTTAGAGAGTGAACTAGTTTTCTTAGGTAATTGTTACTTGAAATATTGGTATAGTTTATTATTTCTTTGTCATTTTGCTTGAGAGACTGATTAGAACGTGTTACAAAAGTGTATTAGTTTTATTTAGAATAAAAACTAAAAAATATCCGTATTATCCGTATTATCCGGATAATCCGGATAGTGAAAATTTTGATATCCGTGTTATCCGAATAGTAAAAATGAACGGATATTGCAAGCCCTAAATGCGTGCAACCGTTCGTTCCATTGCCACAAAGAGAAGTTCCTACATTCTATGACAAATCAAAGTTAAACTTCATTAATTTCACTGTATGTGATATATTTAATAAATATGGAATTTGTTATGCTTGGCACGAAGGTATTGCCAAAAAAAGAGGGGCCAACGAAATACGGTCGTGTGTTTTTTCGGTATAGAATTAATTAAATCAATTAATTCACTATTGATATTAATTAATTTTATATTATTTTAAATTTTATTATAAAACTAAATTTTGGCTGCTATACAGACTTACTTAATTGTGTCATTATTCACATACCTAAATAACATTAGAGCACTGACTGATTATTATAATAGTTAAACTGACTTGTGCAATAATAATAATAAGATTTTAACTGTTATTATGAGACTGATTTGTGCAATTATGATACAAGGTAATAAATAATACATTACAAGCAAACTAATTTCTCAGTTTTAAATTCATTTTCGTATCCCTTTCCCAAACATTTCCGCGGATTTAGTCGGACAACTTACATTTTCAAATATCGATGTGCTGTAATACTAAGATATCATTTAATTATGTCGATCTCTGTTTCTTTATCATAAATTTGGAAGCTTGGCTGACTAAATCTTTAGTATTTCTTAAACAAAACCAAAAATAATAACTCTATGAGTTACAATATAGATATAATATTTAATAAACCATTTTAGAGACAACATTAAAATCATAAAACATTTTTTTTTAGTCTAAGTTCAATGTAAGGTTATCTTACTATTAAAAGCCTTAAAACCATTATACAAAATATTTTATTTATATTGAAATATAAATAATTCCCTAACACATTAAACTAAGCTATAGTTTTAAAAAATCAACCACATTTCAATTAACAACGAGTGAATGAATGACACTAAAATCATAAAAGTATGAATAACTCAAAACATACTTTGTTCAACATATCTTACTGTTGAACTAGGGCAGCTATATAGACGATTTCCTGATAATTGTGAACACATTTTTAGTCACTTCGCTCGTAAACATGGTTTTCTTGAATAATTATTTTTACATCTAATTATCTGTGAAACAGTATCAGTTACCAATTTCAAAAGAAATCTTGGACTTAAGTCCAAGATTAAATAAAAAAAATAAAAAATAAAAAATTTGGTATTTTAAAATACCAAATTTTAAAAATAATTGCAGAAAATAGGACATTTTCAAAAAATACTTAAAATATTGCATTAATCGACTCAATGAACAAATAAACAGACTAAATTAGCATTTAATGGATGCACACAGGTCACACTATTACGCTTCAATATGAATTCGTCGAATTTGAAGTTGATCATAAACGAAAAAAAAAATATTCCAAAGAAAATAAAAAAAAAGTCGCGAGCGGAGATTTTTTTTTTTAACTTTCTTCTCCACTCTTCTAGGAACTCGATAAAAAAAGTCCCATGAAAATCCGACCACTATAAACTTCGTTCCACCTTTTGAGTATTTTTTGGCTAATTGCACTCGACTAGATACATGGTTTATTTGTTTTGGTTCGTAAGAAGAGATATTAGGAAAAGCGCAATGACCGCTATTCTCATCTTAACTGGCACCAACTATAGTAATAAATTAAAACAAATCTTAGTTCACCCGTATCGATTAACTGCATCCAAGCCATCTCTAGGACCTACTGCAAAATAGCCGGTGACCAAAACCACGGTAATATTATGATACAGTACTCCAACTTTATACAAACGGACGAAACGCGAGCTATACCTACGCGCCTCGATCTCGGGGTGCGCTCGGGGCGCAGACAGTCACGGCTGTACCGCAGTGTCGAACGGACGGTGTGTTGTTTTTTTAACAATAACCGCGCGATTTTTTCTCTAAAAATCAGTTAATATGACGAGTAGGAAATATTGTGCTGTTTTTGGTTGTATGAATTCGTCAATAACGCATCCAGACATAAGTTTTTTTTAAATTACCTGAAAACTCTGAAAGGTAAGAGATAAAATAATTTTACTTACTAGTAGGCAGGTACATAATGTGAGTCTTTTTAATGAATAAGTATTTCCTTTTATCTCACGAAAAAAAAGGTGTTTGGATTAATAAATAAAGCGAATAGAGTAACGGAAAGTTATTGAGACGAGTGAAATAGGTAGTTATATGCGGTTCTGAAGGAATCATGATTCGGTAGGTACCTACCTACTTACGCTTGTGTTAAAACTTCGGTGCATGTGTGTTTTGTTAGTTAGTACTAATCAAAAAACAACACGCATTTTTATTGAACACTTCCTATTCAATATACAAAGTATTTTATTTATTTATATAAAAAGGATATTTACAATCACAAAACTAAATAGAAACAGAAAGTAGGCAAATGTATTTAAAATGCTGGAGACGGGCAGCCCTACCGCATGTTTACGTACCGCGCGGCTGTAGGCATTTATTTCTATCATGCGGCCGAGTTACACTACTGTATTATAATATTACCGTGCCAAAACGCCTCCTGCCGCGTCCTCGGCTCTTGTTTAGTGGTGATTCACGCACTTTCGGGTGTCCGGAAAAAATCTTAATTTCAACTAAATGTCCGGGGTTTTTAAATTGTTCTTCGGTATCATCAGTTTAGGGAGCCAATGAAGCGTTGTAGTTATCGAAACTACTGGAAGTAACAAAAACTCACCAACACTTCAATAAAAATTATGACGGGCTTTTGTAAACCTACGACCTAAAATAAAATTATATTGAAAGTTGGTTAGTTTTTGTTACTTCCAGTAGTTTCGATAACTCCAATGCTTCATTTTAGGTGATGGCGGCCCAACGTCCAGACAGTGTGCAGTCGTGTAGCTCAAAGAGTACAGTATAGCTCAACTCAAAACTCTAGCCAAACTTCTCCATTTTCCAGGAGGTGCCAAGAAGTACACAGGCATCGGGGACTGCGTGAGGAAGACTGTGAAGTCACATGGAGTGTTCGGGCTATACAGAGGACTCAGCGTTCTCGTCTATGGATCCATCCCCAAGTCTGCCGTCAGGTAAGCTTTAGCCAATAATCTGTCACACTGTTAGGTCCCCCACCGCCGCCAACGCCGCGGTGGACCTCGTCAGAAATTTTGGGTGTGAAGTGTGATAGAATTGCGATCATGCACATAAAATTATAGAAGGTACTGAATTAAATTAGCTAAAAGTGTAGTATCTGTGACTCTGTTCTACCCCGAGGTGTACGCGTGGCAAGTGGTTTTCTCCACAACCGCTGTAAAGACAATGGGGTAGATGACACACCAACCAATGAGAGGTTTTCCTTTTGAGGTTTTACAAAAAAACTTAGTTTCCAAGAACTCTATAGATGGCGTTGAACTTACTATGATAGTTGGTGCCAAAGCCAAAACGCTTGAAAAAAAAAAACATTGTTGTTGTTGTTGTTTCACATACTCTCGTTGACTGACACTTTCATTTGGTTAACCTTCCGAATATAACCTACATTTCTCGCGCTTTGTTAAAATCAGTTTTTTAGGTTCCGTTCCTTGCATTATGGCGCTAGGAGTTAGTATAACTCCTAGCGCCATCTATCCAGCGACTAGGGAAGAGCTAAAAAGAAAATTCCTCATTGAGATACTTTTTAAGAGCTGTCAAAACGCGGTTCTCTCATAGATTTTGTATGGCAATCGCCAACTGTGACGTCACTGATTTTTTAACTCAATGCTCAACTATTTATTGAATTCAAAGCTAACTAAAATTCGAATTTGGCATTTAATTAAAAATAAATCGGGTTTTCAGGCCCAAAATAAAGTGTTTTTTTTAGAGATCGGTGTCTTGGTATTATTGTTTTATGGTGTCATCTAGGTATACGGATTAATACGGAAGCCATACGACCTAGTTTTGTAATAAAGCTAAAACCATCAAGCATCCTAAATATCTGTGTAGTTACAGAATCCGATAAGATCATGAAATGTATGATAAACGCTTGTTTGACAAGCAACCATGATAGATAAGATTGGTTTGGATTACAGCATTCTGTTTTTATTATTCGTGAAGTTTTACTTCTAAAAACATCTCGCGAACTGAATTGATGGCGTTGTTTTCAAATTGTTGATTCTTGAGTAACTAAAATAAACAGCCCATGGTATCTGCCAAAATAACTTGACCTAGCTTCGCTCTGTAAGAATCAACAGAAAATAATAATTGACGTCGTGTAAGATGTTCCATATTATGACAGGCGTTATCACCCCAATGATACATACCCACCATTTTTTTTTTCCGATTCGTAAATCATCAAATGACTCCTCTTATGGGCGGAGCAGGAGGGAGTGTCAGACTTTTACTGACTAAAAGCCATCCATGTTCCTTCATCGCCCTTTGTGTTCCGGGGCCCACCTAACGATTCACATTTTTGTCTACTTCCAATTTTAGGTCAAATCTATAAAGCGCGAGATATCCACGTGGCGATGGAGGGAAACATTTTTGAGTAAACTCATTTTATTCAAACAATCGTGACTCACGTTTGTTTGAATAAAATGAGTTTAAAGTTACACGTTACGTGTACCACTTTCGATGAAACCGCATTTTCGTTTCAACATTATCATGTACTGGTTATCTTATCTAGAAATGTATGCCGTTATATCTTGTCAAATAATAGTGACCAACAGCGTTCTGTGGTGTCAACATCACTACGGCTAGAAGCTAGTGCACAAACTAAACTTAATTTAGGCTATTGCTATCTTTTTATCTCTACTAGAACGAGAAAGAGACGGACGTAATTTACAGCTGTCAAATTTAATTCGAACTAATATTTCCATACAAATGAAGGGTGCACGTAAAAACATGTCGACTAAAAACTCGGTGAAGCGCAAGGCATAAACTAGTTTGACATCTCTAACTTAGTTTATAGCTATAGCCGTCCTTTTCTCGCACTGCCTTTTAGTAAAAGATAGCAATAGCTAGCCTAAATTAAGTTTAGTTTGTGCACAACAGAATCGATACCATTAATGAGATTACGAAACCATTAGATAAAATGCCGTTAGCGTTAATTACTTAGGTCTAATTATGCGGAGGCATTTTGGGGCTTTTACGACAATTACATGGCAAAAGAGAGAAAGTTACCGTTTCGGATCCAAAACATATTTATTTCTAAATCTGCATTAGATCCTGAAGCTCGGTGGAAACGACCAGGTCCCCCCGGGTTATGAATGGTCGTGTCTTGGACTCGAATGACTCGTTGCACGTCAATTCGTATTATTAATATTACCACCAACCAAGATTTGGCCCACATTATGGTTTACAACCCACGCCCTCTCATAGACAGAAAACTTGGGTCCCTGCAATGATAAAATCATTACAAGCAAATTTTTCTTCTTCAGTAAAAACAATAATTTGTTGGTCATATCTTACAACTGGCAGGCAGCTCTGTTTGTTTGTAAACTGATAAAGTGATAATACATTGACATCAGACAATTTGGTCTGATTAAGAAAAAGTATGCTTGACAAACTCGTGATCTTTTGATTGAATATAGACCTTAAACATAGTAACTACTGCTAAACATATAATTATATCGCATTCCTTAAGCATTATAATCAGCATAATGAGAGGTTTTCTTTTTGAGATATTAAAAAAAAACTTAGTTTCCAAGAACTCTATAGATGGCGTTGAACTTACTATGATAGTTGGTGCCAAAGCCAAAACGCATGGAAAAAAAAACATTGTGTCACGTCACATACTCTCGTTGACTGACACTTTCATTTGCTCACCCTTCCGAATATAACCTAGTTTTCTCGCGCTTTGTTAAAATCAGTTTTTTAGGTTCCGTTCCTTGCATTATCATACTAACTCCTAGCGCCATCTATCCAGCGACTAGGGAAGAGCTAAAAAGAAAATCCCTCATTATAACGTCCCCACTGCTGCCCGCTTAGCATGACCACCGAAGAAACGAAAGAGAATCGACAAATCTTTTCTTCATCTGTCATTTTGCTGTCATTGAATCGACAAAATGACAGATGAACAAAAGATTTGTCGATCCTTTTTCGTTTCATCGGTGGTCATGCTACGCGGGCTGGGACATAGGTCGCCTCTCTATGTGATCATGCAGCATGTGATTTTCATAATATTACACTTGTAGGCAATTACCTACACAACTACTGAATATCAAATTGCTGCTGATATTGATACTTATTCATTACCTTGACCTTTTGTTGACTTTGTTAGGTACTTTATGTTCTATTTATGACATATAACAATGTCAATTGTTAATTGTATATTTCCTTAGTAATAGTACTATGCTGCAATAAATATATTTTGCAGGAGCGTATAGCTACAGCCGTATCAATGATACGGGGCCCCGAGTAACGAAAAATTGGAGCTTTCTGGACCATGATAAGTTATATTTTCTTTTAATCTTTAAGCAAGAAGAATATTTGGGGTAGTGAGAAAATTTTGTAGTTTTTTTTCTCATCAGGGGCCATTTTTTTCTCATCACGATAAGAAAAAAAACACAAAATCTACTTATAACTTATCATGGTCCAGAAAGCTCCAATTTTTCGAGATCGCTTCGCTCGCTTTTCTATGAAAACTTAAACCCTTTCAGGATGCTGTAATTTTCTATCTCTTCATTGAAGTCATGAGACACAGACATGATCACTGTTACACATCTTTTGTCTCGCTTTGCTCGCTCACACATTCCCTTAGTCAAATGAATGACAGCAAGATCAGCTATTTTCTTAGTTTTGCCAAAAAATATTTCTTTAAAACTAATTATTTTTCTCTTTTTGGGCTTCGCCGCACTCGGGCTTAGAGGCCCCTAAAAATAATTGATACAGGGCCCTACTAGGCCTAGCTACGCCACTGATCTATTGATAACTTCTTCTCTTCGCTTTCTTTTCTTCGGTTGTCTAGTTTTCGCAGGTTCGATTCAAAGGTCTAGCAGTGTTATTAATTAGGTCATCATAATCTGATGAATGAATTACTGCTAATAATAGGTACACCTCAGGCGCGGATACAGGAGGGGGGGGGGGGCAATGGGTGCAATTGCCCCCCCCTGAACCAGACCGAATACGTCATTAGCCAAGCTTGACCTAGTTTGACAGAATTGAAACTAAATATTCTAGTTGTATATCTTGTCATGGGCGTCGCCAGGAGGAGACAGCTGCCCCTAGAGGCTCAGGATTTTTAAAAGTTATAGCTTTTCCTGATACCATAGAATGGTATTGTACGTAATAAATTGTAGCGTAAAATGGACCTGCGGAAAAACATTTGTCTAAAGGGTTCTTTTTTCTACCTCTGGATTGGCACTCTAATTGGATTTTTGCATGATCGACAGGTATAGACAGAGCCTGAAATAAATTAGGAGCCCCTTGCCCCGAGGCCTTATATGCAATTATAGCATAATTATCTTAGGCAATGATGTAAAAAAATTGCGAGCTCGCTTCGCTCGCTCTTGCAACCTAGTTTATTTTGAGTCTTGACTTTGTCTATAAGAGGCCCAGGTAGGCTAGTAGGTCGAAACAATTCTAACCTGTTCAAGGTAGGTAAAGTGTTAAAAATTTCGAGCTCGCTTCGCTCGCTCTACTTTCTCTTGAATTTATCAAAAAGTCGACCAAGTAACTCCTATATGAAGGATCGAAACCATTCTAACCTGTCCAAGGCAAGGTGTCAAACGAATTTTGAGCTCGCTACGCTTGCTTTTGCAGCCTACTTCCTCTTGAATGTTGCCTTTGTCTGAGAGTCGATCTAGTAACTCAGGGTCTAAACAATTGTAACCTGCCCAAGGTAGAGTGTTAAAATTTTCGAGCTAGTTTCGCTCGTTCATGGAGCCTTAGTTAATTTTGTTGTTAAAATTGTCGCCCTAAGTCGATTAAGTAAAATCATTTTTTTTAATGAATTTTCCGTAAAATAGGTAAAATCAAACAAAAATTGTCCCCCCCCCCCTAAAGGAAATCCTGTATCCGCGCCTGGTACACCTTGCCTTGCTACAAAAGAAACATAAATAGCAAAATACGGTAATGAATTTGCACCATGTTAAAAATTAGAACCGTTTACTGCGACTGCGAGTGATTTACATGAAAACACGTAACTTTGGCGGCGTCCTTGACCAATTTGCAATACCATTGAGATAGTGATTGAGACTAATAACAGTCCATCCATTCATGCACCCGTGTCCGAAATCCATCAAACTGCTAGCCAAGTACCAGGCTTACATATGAGCACAGTAGTTCTCGCATTTCTCTAGTCTAATCTATCCGAGTAAAGTCGACACGTATATCTCACGTTACCGCAAAGTGGAGCATTATGACTGATAACAACAGTTCATTGTGTCACTTAACCGAAGGTTGATGCAGATAAACAGACTCAATGACATTCAGGACATTGCGTTGCGAGGAGAATTTGCACGGGTTTGTGTTGAAGCCATTAAAAATTTCATGGCACGAATCACTATAGTAATTAATTAACGGTCAGGGTAAAATATCGTTTTGATTCACATGGCCAGCTGAGTAGAGAGCTACATGGTCAGTCCATTTCCCCTTATCTTGGACTATCAATCACATACCAAATGAGCAGTTTGAGAAGTAAATAGTCATCAGTTTAGTGATCTAATCGTCTATGTATTCACCATAAAATACATAAATTATGTACTGATTTTCGAGATAAATTATCAGTGTCCAGTATCTGTAGAAAGAAATATATCTACGTCTAGATTTCTCATTCTTGTAACCGCTCTCTGTCACAATACAAATGGGTTCAAGATAGTTACTTCAATTTCTGGTGTTTTGAGAGAATGTCCACTAAATAATATCATTATCAGCGATTGTAAATTTGCAATTACTTAACTAATTAATCCAAGCACACTGAACTGGCACTATTAAGGCTTTGAATCTTTCCGCAAAAGTACTAGGCAAGCATATAGCAAAAGCTGACTAATGTGCTGTTAGCTTTGCACAAATAATTAGCAAGCATAAGGTGAACAATCTTAACGCAAGATCACGTGAAACATGACCGATAAAACCGGATAGGAAAAATTTCGATTAAGTATTTTAGTAGCAGTTATAATTAGAACCGTAGCTGGCGGCATCCGTATCTTTTTAAAATAATATTTTGTAAAAGTTTGTTTTTTACACTGTGCTAACTGGGGACTGGTGTTTTAACAAAACAAACTCAAGTGCTAACTGGGGACTGGTGTTTTAACAAAACAAACTCAAGGCAAAATGATATTATTTAAATGAGCTCGCTTCTTTAAAATTATCATAGTTACTGACCAACGTATTGCATAAGCAACCCATCAATCTGTCTGGCCCTATTTTAGGGATCTATATGACCTCAATCTCTTCGCTGTGGGACTCACATGGGAGTCTAGTAGGGTTTTCCAAATTGGATGAAGTTGGTGTCTAACTCTCGTTGTCAACTTTATGTATATATAATACTTAAATATATCTGTGCTAATATTATAAAGAGGAAAGATTTGTATTTTTGTGTATGTTTGTAATGAATAAACTCAAAAACTACTGCGCCGACTTCAAAAATTCTTTCACCATTAGAAAGCTACATTCACCCTGAGTAACATAGGCTATATTTTATCCACGTACTCCCAAGGGAACGGGTACTACGCGGGTGAAACCGCGGGTGAAACCGCGTGACGTCCGCTAGTAGTATATAAAATTGGTGAGGCGTTCTCCTCTGAAACTAAAAAAAAAAGAAGCATATCGAATATCGATGTTAACAGATGTGAAACCCGTCACCTACATGATAATAAATCTTACTACAAAATACTATTGTTACACAAAACTTTGTTATCACTATTACTCAATTCTATAGCAGTCAGTGTACTTGTACGAGGAAAATATTATGCAGTTCGGATTTTGTCAGACACAGTCGGCAAAATGCGTGACATAGGTAATATTATATCTTGTCACGAAAACGATGCTATAAGTGCTTAGGAAAATGTCCTCGCATAGCATTGTAGCTTGTAGCACTATTTATGAGCCAGTCTGCTAATTGGGATTGGGAACGAGTGCTGTTGTAAAACGTTGAGCTAGATGAGCTGACGACCTTAAAAGGTGGCTGAATCAGTCTGGATGTGGAGGACTGCTAGTTGTAGTGCAGCTTTAGAGACACATGCTCAACACTGGACTGCGATGATAGATGCTCACTGTTCCGGATGTTCAGACTTACTACGATGTATATCTTGCTGACGGAAGTTCTTTTCACGTGCCCGGCATATCGATGAACTGCGAGCAATGAAGCTCTGCTGCATATTTAACAGATCTCCATAGTCGTAGAGAGACACGGTACCTCTGTTAAGGTGCATTTACGGGACATCCTCCCGCGCCCCTTTGGCATGATGGTTTTAGTACAGTTAGGATTATTTACACAGTGACAGGATTTCACACACACACAAGTCTACAGAAGTTGAAATGTATTGAATGTCGAACTGGTGTCCGTAACGCCTAATTCAATGCGAGAGTTTTACATAGGTACGGGCGGGAAAAAATAATTATTAAATGCACTCCAGTATTAAGGCCCCTAGCACACGGCGTATTTTAAACGCGCAGATGACGCGCGTATACGCGCTTCAAACGAGAATTGAACGCAACCTTGTAATCTAAGCACACGAGGCGATCGTGAAACGAACGTCTACTGCGCGAATACGCGCAGATACAGCGATAAAGACGCGCTATAGTCGCTTGTAGCTTCCGCGATTTGGTCAGAGACTCCTCGTCAGTTGTATACAATGTCGTCGGTTAAGACAACACTGCGTACGCTGGCTTTGACCCTTTGTGCGGGCTTCAAAGGAGTTTCGAACGCGCTTCACACGCGCGTTTCACGTCGTCTGCGCATTTAAAATACGCTGTGTGCTAGGGGCCTAAAAGATATCCAACTAAAAACTCACCTCCTTCTTCCCCAGATTCGGCGTGTTCGAACAAGCTCGTCTGTACATGGTGACAGAAGATGGCACACTCTCCACGACCGGCAAGCTGGCTTGCGGTCTGGCCGCGGGTGTCTCCGAGGCTATATTCGCTGTCACTCCTATGGAGACTGTCAAGGTCAAGTTTATCAATGACTTGAGGCTGGAGAAACCCAGATTCAGAGGATTCTTCCATGGAGTCAGGACTATTGTTAGAGAAGATGGTGAGTACTACATTTTGGGACATTAATTTAACAAAGAAAGTGGCGAAAGACACCTAGAAATACCCGGCTAAGTAATTGGCTGTCATACGGGCGGATTCTTGTCAAGCAGTGGGGAGACCAAAAACTCACAGTAACAGAAACTTTGACATCTGAATGTAATCTAAGGCTGACACCGAACTTCAGGATCAGATTATCCATTTAGCAGTACCAAACATTTCTAGTAGGTAGTTCTACATACTACAAATGTTCAAAATTGTTGGTTGGGCTTGTCTTAACAATTTTTGTTACTAGGAATGCCAGCTATATTGCACAAATTAACTAAATCCGCTACACAGAAGCCGATTATTAAGCCACTACCTCAATTTCTACTCCTAGCAGACGCTAGGAGTCACTCCTAGTCTTTATGTAACTTCAGGTCCAGACCTGATGGGATCCCAAATACAAAACTTCTCACACTTGCTTTATATAATTCAACCGTGTGTGAAAATAATTACAAAGTACGCCAAATGGGCCTGTAATAATCCCTATTTGTAAGACATTAACCAAAGAAATAAACATTATTCTATTCTATTCTCAATAGGCTAGTTTCCACCATCAATAAATTGCAAATCTATTAGTCCGTCAGTTAGAGTATTGGAAAATAATGGACACGTATTTTTTGTTTTTGTAAATCAATGAATATTGACAAAGTTAGAACGCATCAAAACTCGGGAGTAGGGGCTCGTGACGTCACAACGCACTAAAAATTATAGCACAGCGTGACGTATTGAGAATTTTAAAAGCGTCGTATCTAAGTCAGTTTTGGTTTACGTAACAAAAGAAAAAATACGTGTCAAATATTTTTTTTGAATCTTAGACGGGCTAATTAGATTTTTTCAGGACACAAGCCTATTACATAATAGGTCGCAAAAGATCCCCCCCGCCCGGACAAACTGTGCCAAATGCACCTGTAATAATCCCTAGTTGTAAGACATTAACCAAAGAAATAAACATCTATTCTATTCTCAATTTGTACGTCAACTAGGATCTCAGTATCTCACGTCCTTTCCTGTTCCCAGGTGTCGGTGGCCTATACAAGGGCGTAACAGCTACGGTGATGAAACAGGGCAGCAACCAAGCCATCCGGTTCTTCGTGATGGAGTCTCTTCGGGACTGGTACAAGGGTGGCGACAGAGACAAGCATGTGCCCAAGTACATTGTGGCGCTGTTCGGTGGCATGGCTGGTAAGATTCGCATTCACAATAACTTCTCTACTTGTTATAGCAATTTTGGATTTGAAGAGGCGTTTTTCAGGTGAAAAATTTAGAAATGAAGGAGATAATTTGGAAACTATTCACCACTCATGAGATTGAAAAAAAAAATTGGTCAAAATCTAATCACTAGGGACCATCCATAACCCCCCCCCCCGCGCCCTAATGTGACGTCACATAATTAGCATTTTTACATCTACAAATTATTGAATTAAAAAAGCATTCCGAAATGAGTTTTATTTCGATTTTAATTCTTTTGTAATAAAATAACATCAAGTGAAGCATTTAAAAAAATTATCAAGACTAAAAACGGTTAATTATTTTATCAAACTTATAAATAATTATATTGAAATGTGACGTCACGAAATGTAGGTCCCCTCCCACCCCGTTGTCACACTTCGTCGAGCCCCTCCTTCCCCCTTAACGTGTGACGTAATTTATGGATGGCCCCCCTAGATGGGCAGAGAAGATATTATTGCTATTGCGGCAATATCCTGGATGAGGTAGGCAGAGGCACAAGAACATGGCAATATACTCTCTCCTCTCTTATTTTCTTTGTTTATAAACTCCATTACTGCTGTCCTCAAATGTTCTTACCATTTGTACGCTGATGACTTGCAACTATACGCTCACTCAGACATTGCCAACCTTGACAATTGCATTTCATCGCTCAATGCTGATCTACGAACTATCGAAGAATGGTCTGGCAAATTTGGGGTTTCTGTTAACGTCGGGAAATGTCAGGCCATCCTCATTGGTAGTTCGTACTATTTGAATAATGTGTAACACTAGCCAACTTATGCCACTGATGTTCGAGAACTCTGTCATCTCTCTTTCACCTCACGTAAAAGACTTGGGTCTGTACATTGACGGCAGTTTAAGTTGGAACTAGACTGTGCTGATGTTTGTTGCTCTGATCTTTCCCAAGAACTTCTAAATAAATTGGATCGACTTCTCAACAATTGTATTCCGTTTGTTTTTGGCATCACATTTCTTCCTTCCGTTCTCAGCTTAAATGGTTGCCTATCCGACTCAGGAGGTCTCTCTGCTTGCTCTTCACGATTTTGAACGATCCACGTGCTCCCGATTATCTAGACTTATTTCAAAGTGTTGGGCAATTCTCATAGTCGTAACCTTCGTGCTTCAAAGAATCTACTTCTCCAAATTCCTTCACACCGTACAGGCTTTATGTCAAATTCTTACGCTATTCTCCAGTATAAAGCTCTGGAACGCGCTACCTTTTGGCATTAAAAAGGCTGAAAGCAAATTCACTTTCAAAAGAAAAGTTCGTAGCTAAATAGCTCTCAAATCGAAGTCTAGTCATAGTAATTATTATTATTAGTTTATCGCTATTTTATTTTTATTTTTGGGATTTGATAGAATATCTATTAGTTTATTTTATGTGTATACGTGTATTAGTATCAATATAAGTATATACATTCTCGTTAACAAGAAGTTAGTTTTTTAGACATTATTTTGTACCCTATCACTATGTTTTCCTATTTAACCCAAAGGTTGACTGGTAGAGAATGCCTTGTGGCATTAAGTCCGCCTATGTACCACTCTTGTACATGAAGTTTAAATAAATAAACATGGAGCTTGGCACAAGCAAAGAGACGAGGCATACCCAGCAGTGGGTGAAGTCAGACTGTGGATCAAAATCTTGCTCAAGCAAAAAAAACTCCGAAGTACTGAGATTTATGTATATGGCCCTTCAACTCGATATACGAGTTGAAGGGCCAGCCATGGCCATTTAAAAATTCCGCAGAACTTTTTATACTTTTATTTAGAATCCTAATAACATCCCTTCCATTCGTTATTACAGGTGCTGCATCAGTATTCGGCAACACACCTATAGACGTGGTCAAAACTCGAATGCAAGGTCTGGAAGCCGCCAAATACAAGAACACCTGGGACTGTTTCATCAAGACCTGGAAGGCGGAAGGTCCCTTCGCGTTCTACAAGGGAACTGTCCCCAGGCTGTCCCGAGTAGTCTTTGACGTAGCTATTACCTTCACTATTTACGACTCAATCATGGATCTTTTTAACTATGCATGGAAGTAGTTAGTTCAGTCCACCATTTCTTGTTTGTAGGCTTTCATTTTCGAATGTGCCGGTTTTTGTTAAGTCGTGGTGTAAAATAAGGTGTTTTTATGACTTACGATATGACAGACAATCTTGAGATGTTAGTGACAAATATCGAGAGATATAATGAATGGACCTAAGAATAAAGAATGCATTCTTTAGATAACTCGTCACGACTTAATGAAAGCTGACTCCTGTATTGTAATAGGTAATGTGGCGGTTGATTATAGAACATAACTATTGTTGCATCTCCCTACCCTACTACTATACCAAAGTAGCTTGAATGTTTTAAGGAAATAACGAGTGTGCAAACTCGCGTATACCTCGCATTCTGTAATGAGAATTTAATAACACAAAAGAATGCTAGACTTTATGACGTCAAACTCATTGTGGACTCACAAACGAGCATCAAATTACGATAACTACCTCTGATGGTAAGCCATTAGGCACCTTAAGGCTTCGAAAGTAAAGTTCAAAATACGAAACCAGAGATAATTGCAGGACTGAATCGGATCGAATCGGATTGTGTGCTGAGCTTCAGATGTTATTATTTTATATTATAATTCGGTTCAAACTTAATGGCGGCTCGGAAGTTAGCGGCAAGTGACGATCTGCGCATTATACAGACAAAACGATGCGTCATCTGCGCCCCGTTGACACCTAAAATTGTTGTCTGCGCAGCTTTACATTAGATGTTACGAATCGCCATAAAGTTTAAAGCGTTATTCCTGCGCAGTCACTCGCAGCTAACTTCCGAGTCGCCATTAAGTTTGAACCGAACTATACGTAATTCTAAAATTGAATTGTCGAATAATGATTGTAGGGTAGTTCACTACCGTTGTTAATGCTCATAGAAAAGGCCTATTAAACTTAGTCCAAGTGCTATAAAGTGTTCTGACGATAAAACTTACAACTTTTAATGCGTTTCAGTCGCTATTTTGTCTAAAAAATGTCCCAATATCTTGTAGATCATACCGTCACATCAACCTAATGTTATAGACTCATTATTTAATGTAGATGTACAAATATCGGGCTGCGCCTGCGATCAACTTTGTAATTTTAAGTGCAACTTTTATTTTAAGTGTGTCATTATATTGTTTTTAATATAACAAGGAGAGATAGCATCATGTCCTAGATACAAAAATTCGAAGATGAGTTTCACCAACCTGCGCTGAGCCCCTGTGTCCCAGCAGTGGGTAATATACAAGCTAATCATACACGGGAAAAATACTGTAATTAAATTATGTTCTTCTCTGTAAGAGAAGAGGCCTTTGGTGGACAAAGGAACAGTTTACAGGTTGATTCCAACATACTATAATCTGCGCCAGATAAGTAGGAATTAAAGGTCATTAACCCGCATACATTTATTCAAATAAATAATTCCTAAATCAGAAGTAATGACATAAACTTGTCCCGAAACGACTTTTATCGTGATCCTTGACTTTTTCTATAGTCTGCGCCAGTTAAGTAGGAAATAAAGGTCACTAACCCGCATACATTTATTCAAATACATAGGTAATTCCTAAATCAGAAGTAATGACATAAACTTGTCCCGAAACGACCTTTATCGTGATCCTTGACTTTTTCTAGTAATTAAAAACGATTCATAATGTATTGTCACAGTACCTACGCAGGGAAATTAAGAAAAGAGCAATGACCTTTAATTCCTACTTATCTGGCGGAGACTATAGCTTTGACAACGCCAGAGCATAAACGCACGCGCGTGCCCTTCACGTCAATCAAGCCACATTTTCACCCACCATTTTGTCATTGTCAAAAATCTATTTAGGCAAGCCTTACTTATATGTAGGTAAGCAATTGTTTTTGTATTGTTAAATATAATGTATTGGTTAGCTATCGCAGGCGCAGCTCTCGTGAAGTCCTGGGTTCTGTTCCTGGGTTGGGCACTATCAGCCCAAATATTATGAATATTTGAGTGTATCTTGACACACCAATCGATGATGTGTGAGTAGTGTTTTGATAATCTCGTTCAGATCAGGAAAATCTATTTTAACTACATACAAGTGTCGTCGATAGAACTTTGAAATGTCGTAAGGGTCATTGAGTGTGTTGTTTAATTTTAAACCATCGGCGCTCAGCCGAGTGTCGCAAATCCATCGACGCGTTAGCATTTCAAATTTTCACGATGACATCGATGTGTCAATGCTTTTCCCAAATAGGGATTTATTAACAATATTGTAGTTTTTTGACACGACCAGGGTTTTTTTTATGTATATTATTATAATTTGTATTTAGTATCGTAAATATTTTGTCAGCGAAACGGGATTATGTATGTGATTTTTATGTACCGGGTTTTATATGGCTGTATTATTATTATTTATTTTTATTAGTTTATGGATGAATTTATATTATATATTTTTGCAATGGCTAAATCTTTCTAGTTGTTATGAAGTAGATCCAAAACGTTTTTTATAGATTGTTATTGTTGTACAAAGTAGATTTTCTACTATATTTTTATATACTTGATTAAACCAATGTTTGTATGAATTTTCTTCATGAAATGACTACTGTTTGTATAATCACTATTTTGCTATCAGTTATTCCATTTCAAAGAGTAGATAACTAGATTGTTTATCAAATTACATGATTATCATGTTTTATACAAATACGAAGTTTAGTCTATGATCACTAGAGTGTAATAAAACGATTGCCTCAAACCAGATTTCTATATCATACCAATATACGTAGTTATTGGTAATAGAATGAACAATCTGCATTTATAGGAATCAGGTTTTCTAACATTTATGTTCCAAATATGCATTTCTATTTTACTCTTTTTAAGAATTAAGGTCTCTTTTGGAGTAGGCTGTATGGTCTTGGGCCTTCGACTTGAAACCTTAAGATATCTTAGAAAGACATTCCAGAACTTCCACATTGACGCTAATTATGAGTTTGTTAATTATTTTGTATCGTTTCAGTTTTTATTGATGTTGACATGTTTATTTATTTATATTTTAAAATAAAATTATAAAGTTGTCAGACAATTTGAAGATTTTTTTATTATTCTTATGGGTGTCCCTACCATCGTTAGTCACCAGACAACCTAACTAAAGGGAAATAAAGGTATTATTAAGGCTAGGTGGCCCCGAATTTAAGTTTTTTAAAACAATCTGAGACAAAGAATATAGTGTTTTAAATTAAAAAAAAAAATATGTATTAGTTAAGGATCTTGTCTAGTCAAAATCGCATTCAGTTGCAAGACCTGATGAACTTCACTCGATAGAAAAAAATCGCAAAGTTGCCTCTTTTTATAACGTTTTTTCAATATTATGACTATATTACTGATTTTTTTCATTTAATTTTTGTACTATATTAAAGAAACTAATTAGTTATAGACAAATTCGCAGAGTTTGACTTGATAAAATGATTTTCTTAATTACTACGATTAAATATGAATTAAAAGCGCCCGCGGCGGCTCCGACAGGCCCGTTCAGTCGCATGCTGGCGCTTATGGACGACGGACCTGTGTCAGTTTTTTCCGCGACAACTTCGCGCACCTTATCATCTGTTTTTGAGAGTTTTTTTTTTTGTTAGTTATAATGGGCAATAAACAACGCAGGCGAAAAAAGTCGTGTAAAGCAATAAAAGAAACAAATATGTAGAAACATATCCACAGTATAAAAATATCAGTACTACTAAAGAACGCTAAGATTTTTGATAAAATTAAATCATATTTTGTCTAGGTATAAGTATCGATATCTCAGCCTGGCGTTTGCAAACGAAAAGTAAATACTAATACTATATCTACCTATCAATTTCATCTGTGAAATAGGTACTTCATTTACTTTTTAGGGTTCCGTACCCAAAGGGTAAAAACGGAACCCTATTACTAAGACTTCGCTGTCTGTCCGTCTGTCTGTCACCAGGCTGTATCTCATGAACCGTGACAGCTAGACAGTTGAAATTTTCACAGATGATGTATTTCTGTTGCCGCTATAACAACAAATACTAAATATAGTCAATGGTACGGAACCCTTCGTGTGTCCGACTCGCACTTGGCCGGTTTTTGTTATAGGTCAGTGGGGCAGCCCCAAGAATTGCAACCGGTAATTTTAAGATGACAAAAGTACTATCGAGGACACTCCCGCCTGACCACCACTAAGCTAATTTTTGCTTGCACTCGCAACATAGAAACGCTCCGACCCGTTGACTTTGTATACAAATAATGAATGAAAAGATACCGAATCGGCCGAGCGCACGGATGACGCACGCCAAACGAGTTATTGTTATTTTGCGCGGCAAAGTTGACGTTTTCCTAATACGCCCAAACTTTAAGGGGGCGGAACTCGGCGCCCCTGCATGTTTTAAGCGAAAAAAAAATAAAATGGTCAGACGGAAAAGACCGCGATAGTACATGAAAATATTTAAAACTAGCTGTGCCCGGTATGCGTTGCAATGCGCCTTTTCCTACTACCTACCTACCGACCGCCTACCTACCTACCTACCATCTACCTACCTACGTACTAGCTACCATCTACCTACTTCCTATCTACTACCTACAGTACCTACCTGCCCACTACCTACTATGTACCTACTTACCTACTACCTACCAACCACCTACCTACTGCCTACCCCCTATTTTTTATCTTTTATACAAACCTTGACCTATTGTTGAGTTTTAGCGAGACTAACGAACAGTAATTAATTTTTATATTATTATATAGATTTCTTTTATCTTTCCTCAATTATAATTATTTTGGAAAAAAAAAAACAATAATACAAAAACATAAACAAATCAAAATTTTATCTTTACAGTTCTCAAACCTGCGAACTGGCTGTTTATTTTCAATTAATTATTCCAACTGCCCAATAGGGTATATGCATGATTTTTTTTTATCACTCTAAACAAAGCGTATGAACATCAAAAATAGCAAAGTGAAATATTTTTTTAAATATCTATAAAAAATACTAAGTTATAAGCACTTGAAACTGCTGATTAGACAGAAAGATCCGATACAGCAAATGACGTCATTCGCTACATCGATGTACAAAATCCATACTAAATTCCGTTTATCTAGAAAGAGATAGAAACAAAAGTTTAAGTGGACTTTTGTGTTGTTTGGCCGATTTATGTTTTGTTTTCGCTTTTTGTCATTATTTTTATAGTATTTTAACATTCCGTATCGAAATGAAAAAAAGAAAATTTATGCATATTCCCTATTATGACTACCTATTTTATATTCTATTTTATAGACAATTATTTTATATCGAAGCTCTAATTTATTGCTACTACGTGTAACAAATTTTGTTCATAAAAATTATTTCATAAAAGTCAAGTAATATTACATAACCTACTGCATATTTCTATACTGTGTCGCCGCGCGGAGTCATGAGAGTTCTCTGACGCGCTGTGTCCACGCGAAGTATTTCGCGCGTAGCCTACAGCGCTAAATGCCTACTTTTGCAAAACTACCTAGCCTTAAGGTAATATTGTCATTAGTGTGTGTTGTCGTGAGGAAACCGGCATGTCCTAGAACCAAAAAAATCGAAGACATGTGACATCTACCAATCCGCACTGGGCCCGCGTGGTGGATTATAGCCCATTCCCTCTCATAGAGAGGGAATGGGCTGGATATTATAATTTTTACGAATATTAATTGTTTAATTCTTAATTTTTGTTTTTAATATGAATATTATAAAGAGAAAAAAGAGAAATTATTAAAAATTTAATAACTTATATTAAATATTTTAATATTAAAAAAAAAAAAAAAAAAAAAAACTATTTAAAAAAATTTACATATAAATAAATTTTTTATGGTTTAAAAATTTTATTTTAAATTTATTTTACATATAAATTTTAGTGTTAATTTTAAATTATTTAAATAATATTTAAATTATATAAGTAGTAATTAATATTAAATTATTAGGTGAAATTTTAATTTAATTAAATTTTATAATTAATAATTTATGATTTAATAAATTTTATAAAAAAACTAGGATTAGATACCATAATATATAAGGATATTTTTGGTTTTTTTGATAGTTAGGGTTATTATGGGCCTGTGTCCCAGCAGTGGAAACATTAATAGGCTGATGATGATGATGATTGTCAGAATAAAAACTCCAAAAATATAACAATAAAAATGTATTCAACAGGAAATATACATCATGTTTTTGCATTATGAGTATGAAAAATTGTATTACAATATTATGTATTCCTTACGTATTATATCACAATTAAAGTTACAAAACCTTGACCATTTAGGGCCAAGTTCACCGAAAAGATAACAGTCTGATTATCTAAAAACAGCTGTTTAAAACATGTTCAAAAATGTGTTTAAACAGCTGTTTTTAGATAATCAGACTGTTATCTTTTCGGTGATCTTGGCCCTTACTAGTATATAAATAAACCCATGATATTTGACGTCCAGTGACAACAAACCACTGAGTGCACTATAACAAACCCATCACAAAAGTTATTCATCTTAAAAAGGGAAGTTTTTAAGACCCTTGAAGGCAATGGCAGGGATACACCTATGGTTTATATTGAAACTGTCTAATAATGCTATCTCACTGTCCGTCAGTTCAAAATCGAAGAGGTTCAGGTTCTCGGCGATACGTGATTTGGTGAATGATTTTGGAATCACAGGAATTCCGCGTTGGAGCTGAAATCAAATGCATTATGTTTATTAATTAGGGTTTCATACCTCTAGAGGTAAAAAAAAGGAACCTCTATAAGATCACTTTCTTGTCCGTCTGTCACCACCCATTTTCTCACGAACGGGTGGACCTAACAAGTTGAAATTTATACCAGATACTGAGGTTTACAGTCTCTATTAGGTGTATAAAAATCAAGGTCCTAAGTCAACATGATAAAAAGATGGGCAAATTCAGATTTTCGTGAAAACTTGTGTATCAAAATTTACCCCGTTCCATATATCCCTACTGGCGTATCCCTACTTTCATTTTCAATTTTTTTTATTTTTCGGAATTTTCCCTTTACTTGTGCTGTAAGACTTGCTTTTAACCAAAATTGTCAATTCTAGTTTTTCAGATGGTAAGTATTTCATACTAAAGTCACCTAACAGGCATACAGCCAGCATAAAAGAAAGATGTGAAAATTGAAAATTAGCCGTGTGGTATCCGGCAGAGTAGAATAGAACCAACCCATTACACTGACGGGTGTCGTATAAGGCGACTAATGTCTGAGGCAGAACATCTTGCGCCTCCGTAGACCAGAGAATGGGCAGCAGCGTTTTCTGTTAGTCTTTCATCACTGCGATCTCCAATCCGCCTGCCAAGCGTGGAGATTACGGCAAATTCCTCCCATCATGGGAGAGGCTTAAGTCCAGCAGTGGACGTTATGGGCCGTTGTTGTTGTTGTGAAAATTGTATGACGACTTCTGACTAGCGGCAACGCCTTCCGCGGCAGATACGCAAATTGGGCATGTGTTATTTGGACTCGTCCTAGCCAATTTCTACAACACTAAAGCTGCGGACAAAAGCTACTAAGAAGATTTCCTTACCAGATATCTCAGCGCAATCTGGGCAAGAGTTTTCCCATATTTTTCAGCGAGGGCTCCAAGTTTGGGATCCGTTTTGATGACATCCTTCCCGATGAACTCTGGCCGAGCTTCAGATATGAGGCCCAGGGGAGTGTAAGCTACCGGCACCACGGAGTGCTGCTTGCAGAAGTCCACTAGTTTGTGCTGGGTCAGAGTTGGGCTTACCTGCAAAAATAAAAAAAAACATGAAATGGATTATTTTGGGTTTCCTAACATCGAAGTGATCATGCTCTTTCATACAGCGTGTAAAAGACCTCATCACGAAGCCATCAACCAAGCATTCTGTACATCACACTAAGTAACTTTACGCAAAAATTATTGCTGGGAAATGACTTTTTTTTGGGGTGAAAAATCATGTTTTGTGGTAGAACTCAATGTAACAGACTCAAAACATTGTGCTGATGGATGGATTGAATAGTACGGGGGTCGTGGAGGTGTTTAAAGTAAAAATCTTACATTTAAAAGTTGGAACTTTGACCCCTAATATCTCCGTAACTATAAGGTTCCCAGGTATGGTGTAGAACAAAAAAATGGTCGCAATGACGAGGAGAACAGGTGCCTTTCGGCTTCGTTAATCCCTCTAAATTCCAGCATTTCATAATATTTTCTTCAGAGTTCTATATTATCCGTTAGCATATTCAGTTCAGTCTGTAACATACCCATTGCTGAGACATGGATCTCCTCTCCCTCTGTGAGAGGGAGATCTCCTCTTAGATGTCAAAACCCCTTAAGCCTTTAATGTATGAGCATGTAACTTCACGCCGGAGTTAGGCAGGCGTGTACCTAATAGGAGACCCATTTTTGCCAGTTATGTTTAAGTCCCATGTTATTGGGGACGAGCCAATTGCCATCAACCGGGCAGAAATCCAGACTCCGTGGCTACTACTGAGAAATTCCTGATGGAAAAACCCAATAACAATTTGCCTGATCTGGGAATCAAACCCAGGAACCTCATCCTCAGCAGTCACGATTGTGACCGATTGTGCGATAGTGTTGGCTTACGAGGCAGTCGAACAAGTAATTTGTTTATAATAATAGCAGCGGGAGCAGCGGTGGCGCACTGGTGGCGGCCCTGACTTACGAACAATAAGTCGTGGGTTCAAACCCAGGCAGGCGCATTACTTTGTGTAATTTATTTTATCACCGCTGCTCTCGAAACGGTAAAGGAAAACATCGTGAGGAAATCGGCATGTCCTAGAACCAAAAAATTCGAAGACATGTGACATCTACCAATCCGCACTGGGCTCGCGTGGTGGATTATAGCCCATTCCCTCTTATAGAGAGGAGGCCTGTGTCCCAGCAGTGGGAACATTGATGATGATGAATAGTTAGCATTAAATGCCTTACTGCTGGGCACAGGCCTATATTCCCTAGGCCCCACATTTTTTTTGTCTTACCTCAATCTGATTAATAACAGGCTTAATAGTGGAATTCTTGAGCAATCTCTCCAGTTGTTCCTCATTAAAGTTGGACACTCCAATGGACTTGGCGAGTCCAAGCTTCACAGTCTGTTCCATGCCTCTCCAGGTCTCCAGGTAATCTATACCAGCTTCTTCTCCTTTTTCCTAGAAAGAAAGTTTTTTTTTTAACTTGATAGGCATATTGATGTACGGAAGTCAAATAAAGGCCCCCGCTAAATTTAACAGTAAGAAATTAAACATATGCCAGCACTCGATGGAGCGAAGCATGATGAAAATCAATAAAAAAGATTGTGTCAGGTTAGAAGACATCAGGAAAAAGACAAAGGTTCAGGACATAGCAACAAATGTCAGGAAACTAAAATGGAAATGGGCATATGAGTAGAGGACAGGAGAAGTGGAGCAAGAAGGTCACAGAATGGTACCCCAGGAATGACATAAGAAGGGGAAGACCCCGCCAAAGATGAGAGGACGGCCTGGCCACAGCAGGTTCGCAGGTGTGACCTGGAGCAGGGTAGTAGTAGTAGAGAGTAGAGTAGGGACTCTTAGACTCTCATTCGGTCCGTTGTGCATAGGTGTCCTGGCTAAGTTAGCTAGCCTAGCTCCATCCAGAAGCACAGACAGAAGTTTTCTGGGATCTTCACAGGCTTCGCGGAGCGACCTCACCGTTCCGAGGATGCACCAATCACACCTGGAGCAGGGTTGCTAAGGATAGAAATGAGTGGAAAAGGTTGGAGGAGGCCAATGATATTCTAATAAACAGATATGTTATACACCTACAAAACCACCGAAAAAAGTGTGCCGCGGGGCAGCGCCAGCTCACATACACGCAGTGACGCAGAATAAAGGCAAAACAGGCCAATTGGCCCGTTTTCGAGTCTTCACAATTGCACGCTCACAACATATCTGTTTAATAGAATATCTTTGGAGGAGGCCTTTACCGATTGGCAATCAGCAGAAGACAACCTAGATTTTATATAAGTTAGATTAAAGAAATTGTATGTTACTGTTGAATAAAACTTGATAGAACACAAGAGGGCGCATTCTGAAGGTTGTATATAGCTGGGAAAATGCACACAGATTAGTTTATCACCTGGATTAACGCATAGGATATTTCTTATCCTGGTAGTAAGATCTCATGGGACAATTATCAAACTTTACGCGGGTGAAGCCGCTGGCAGAAGTTATATATATTTTAGTTCATGTTGATTTTTATGCGAATAATGGGCAAATTAATATTGGCATGCTGAAAATTGCATTTACAATATTAATAAATTAACTTAATTTTTTTTTCTTTTTTTTTTATTACAATATGGGCCAGCTCGTAACCTCGATCACGCCTGATGGAAAGCGATGGATGAGATCTATGATGGAACGAGCGTGCCCAGAAGATGCCTGTTCACTCTTGCTTTGAAGGCAGGCGGGTTAAATGTGGGAACCGGAACACAGACGCAGGCAGAGAGTTCCAGACTTTGGCTGTGCGCATAACAAAAGTGGAGGAGAAGCGCTTAGTACGACATGTCGGGATATCAACCAAGTGCGGATGGAAGTGCGGATGGTACGCCGCAGTACGTCTGCTAGTGCGGTGGGTCTTATTGTATTTTGAATGTTTTAATTTTTATTTTATCGTATTTTAAATTTGAATGTTATCTAAATATCTTATTTTAATTTTGAATGAATTTTAAATTTTATCTTTTTTGATTCTGGTTATTTAATTGATTTTAATAATTTATGGTAATTTATTTTATTTTTTAATACTAATTTTCATTTCACATTATCAGATCATGTTATCTCAATTAAATTTATTTTATTTTATATTTATTTAAGACTTTTTAAAATTATTTATTTATGCCACATACAGTTTTAGATTGGTATGGCAAGAAAGGTGTCTGATGAGATGACGAGTAACAGAGAAGTATGAGAATGAGAAGAGGAAGACATGCTGCACCAACCACAAATAAATTGGGAGAAGGGCAAGAGAATGATTATATACAGCTAAAGTACAAAGATATTTCAGAAATGAGTTACTTTAGTAATGGCTTGGTAGATACTTACTGGTTTATCTACACTAATATTTATAATTTTAGAGGAAAGATGTGTGTATGTTTGTAATGAATAAACTCAAAAACTACTGCGCGAATTCAAAAATTCTTCCACCATTAGAAAGCTACATTCACCCTGAGTGAATAATACCACAATAACGCACAATAACGGGCCATTGCCCCGTCAACAAACATCTCTTTAACATAGGCGCCACGGACAGCCCACTCTGCAGGGGCTGCTTTGACGCCGAAGAATCAGCTGCCCACGTCATCCTGGAATGCGAGGCCGTGGCTACCCAACGCAAACAAATCCTCGGAACGGTGAGGTCGCTCCGCGAAGCCTGTGATGATCCCAGGAAACTTCTGTGCTTCTGGACGGAGCTAGGCTGGCTAACTTAGCCAGGACACCTACGCACAACGGACCGAATGAGAGTAAGTGCGGAAAATGGAGTCCCTACTCTACTCTACTCTACTCACCCTGAGTTACATAGGCTATATTTTATCCCTGTACTCCCATGGGAACGGTAACTACGCAGGTGAAACTGCGTGACGTTCGCTAGTTTGAAATAAAGGAATAATTGCCCTAGGAGCCTATACTACCTCAAATTAGCAACTCTATTTGTGGTGGTTCAAACTTCGTTTGAAATACTGTTAGAATAAAGTTCTAATCAGCTTGCACTACAAAGTGGTTGTTATGTTACGTCAGTCACTGCAGGCCGAATAGTGCGAAATGAGTGGTTTTTATTCTTTATAAAATCAAACTTTCATCTTTTGCAAAAAATAAAAAACATAAGACCTGCTTTATAGTTAGTTCAGTTAGTATGCAAAGTTTCATGATCTAATTTGAAGTACTTTTTGAATACCAGCGGTTTTTTGTTCGATTTGGAGGTAACTTTGGAATATTTTGCTATCGAGAAAATTTTATGGAATCGTGTTTTCGCCAAACATAAGACCTAACATTAATCCTAAACTTTACCATATATTTATTTCAAAATTAATGCTACAGTATTTTAAGCGTAACGGAGGATCATGCTAAGCCATTTGAGGTAGTATATGCCCTTAAAGGCAAACAGGAATTGACCAGCTAAATTAATAGAAACTTACATTAACTGAGAACGGCCAATGCACAAGGTATAGATCCACATAGTCCAGTTTGAACCTTGCTAATGACTCCTTCAATGATGACACTACCTCCTCTTCAGCATGGCGGTCATTCCAAACCTGGAAAATAATGATTTAGTAACTTTCATTTTTTTTTTTTTTTGGAATAAATCAACAAAATTCTCCTTGATCGAATCATCATCATCACAAAGTAGGGTCCTAACCACTAGACGACCACGGCCATAGACTTGATCGAATAGATGAACGAAAATCTAACATAATCGAGGTACTCCACCTCGAATATGTTAGATTTTGATTTTTTTGCAAAAAGTTTCGAGCCGTTTTTATGGAACTGAAGATGCACCCCCCTCAAAATAGTTCTGCTGGTGCCCATAATGATTTGTTGTCTACTTAGGTTAAAGAATCGATTACCTTAGTAGTAACAAACAGTTGGTCCCTAGTAACTGAACCATCTCTAATCTTGTTGTTGATTCCTTCTCCGACTTCCTCTTCATTACCGTAGAAAGATGCAGTGTCTATGTGTGTGTAACCTGCCTCGATGCCCCATTCCACGGCCTGTCTGAACTGACCAGGGTCGGCTTTTCTCTGAAAATCAAATTTTTCATGTATTACGCTGAGAGTTGTAAAAAAAATCATAAAACTCTCTAGAGAACATAGCACGTCAGTGGTACGAAGTCTTTATCAGATAATTATGATAATGAGTGAGATGTTATTTAGATAATGGTTAAATTTACTGATATACTCACGGCATACGTGCCAAGGCCAACCATGGGCATCTGTCGACCACTCGATAATTTAACACTTAAAACTTTAGACACCATCTTTTTAGGAGAATGAAGGATTTTTCAGTAATAAGAAAGAAACAGTTTATTGCTAAACCTCTGAAAGTTACGCCAACAGTGATTTCTTATCATTAAAGTCTTCAGAGTTCAAGTTCAACGAATGAAAATAACTTCAATCAAATTATCAAACAAAAGTCAAAACCACCAGTGTTGCCAACCTCAAGTCGCTAGCTAGACTCAATATCAAAAATTCAAAAGTCACCAGTCGCTAAAACTGATTCTACCAGCAGGGCTATAGGGAACGTGCACAACGACGGTGCTGCCAACTGGCGTCGCCAATCCGAATCTTGTGCTCTATTAATGCTTGACATAGACTTTTCTAACAAGTAAACAGAATTAATTTTATAGTGAAAATTAATTAACTAATCATAATGCATTGTTGCATTTCTGGATAGGTAGGTACCAATACATCCACAAAAATGAAAATAAATCAATTAGCGTAAAATTCTATTACTTTCCAAAGAATACTACTATCATACCATGTTTTGGTCAAAAACGCAAAAAATGGATAAACGCAGTAAAGAAAAATATTTGAAAACAACTTGTTTTTGTTACACTCTGCATTGAAAAGGCCCTCAAAATCAACCGTCCATGCAAACATACCAGAACCATTTAGACTTCACGACTTCACCATGCACGTGTTATATTAGACCGCACTAAAGTTCAAACCGAATATCCCTCAACAGTTCTGTTAATCAAATACTCCACATGTACTCAGAATATAAACATGGTTATACCCACAATATTGTTTTTAGTCGGCTGCACTCCTTTGGTTTTTTAAGTTTTGTATCTAAATGCTACGGACTGCATTTTATTGATTGCTTTGCTTCATCAAATGATTGTGAACTAATTGATTTATTAGAGCCTGGAGATACTGTTCTCGCTGATAAAGGATTCCCTTCCATTATAACATGTGTTGAAAATAAGAAAGCTATCTTATTTATGCCAGCCACCATGTCTTCATACACCACAATTTTCATCAGAAAGTAAACGAAAGATATAAAATTCATATTATTAAACATTTATATTACGCTGACGATCGTTATTGATAAACCAGAACTCATATTTTATACCTTTTAGCATATTCAAGAATAATATAATTGAAGAGACAATTTTGTATAAGTAAATTGAAAGCACGATGAGAAGTGATAAGTTTCCTTTTCTGTCCGCATAGTGTCTCTTTTGTCGATTAGTGCTGCCACCTATAGTTCCTGCACGTTCCCTATTATGTATCTCTGTTGACAGCTCGAATTGATAGCAACTGGACTCAGTGTATGTCAATTAACTGTCAAAAGGTTAGTTTCGTATTATGTATGACCAAACGCGATCAAATATGACGTCATTGGTGAACATCGTGGCTGTTAGTCACCGTAAATCATTTTGACAGATGCTTTCGTATCGATACTTCAAATATTGCGATTATGTAAGCCTAATATAATAATGGACATCAAATTGATAACAACTGAGTGTGAAGTTGCTATCGTGATAGACGTTACTCATAGGTAGTGTTTTATAAGGTTTTGTGATATACACCTATGCCGATTTCTGTGCAAACATTATGTCTTTTGTTGTTCTATTGTTTAGATAGCTTGTGATATTCTAAAATATTTATTTTCTTGTATTAATATTAGTTGCTAATAAACTAATCGGAATGGTATCGTTAGTTCTGATTTCAGCCACGCGCCAAAAGATCCTTGTAGTTATAAATGAAAAGGCTTAATTAATTAATTAGAGATAAATAGTTTTATTAGTAACTCGTAATACTTTTGCGCTGGGCCTTACTTTAAGGTGAATGCTCCAGGGTAGCCCGCGAAATTCAAATTTTCTTACGTTTTTTGCAATTAGCAGGCCCGTGTTAGGTCGTATGTTGATTAAAATATTATTCGCAGCTGTAAGACGTATGTAATTATAATCATCAAAATTATCAATACAACCCTCCAAGTTCATAAAGGTGTAGGAAACAAAAAAAAGCAGAAAAAGTTATTTCTACACCTTTATGAACGTGGAGGGTTGTATTGATGATTATAATTCTGTAACTACATACGTCTTACACCCGCGAATAATATTTTAATCAACATACAACCTAGCACTGGCCTGCAAATTGCAAAAACGTAAGAAAATTCGAATTTCGCGGGCTATTCTAGAGCATCAGCCTTAACTTCACTTTTCTTTATATATGTTGTATATTTGTTTTGTGAAACATATTGGAAAAAAAAGACAAATAATAATCCTGTACTAATTTTATTTATTTGAATTATACTACCTAATACTACTAATTATTACGTACTACCAACACTGTATGTTTAGAACGGTTGATGATCCAAAACCGGTTCCTAGTCCATCAGAATACACTATGATATTACTACTTTGGGTGGGGTTCAAATTGTGGGCTGCTCGCACTCCAGTCCGGATACACCATCAATCAGCTCATTGTACAGGTTATTGGTGTTATTGATCTCTTTGCTGGCTTTAATGGTGTTATGTGCCTTGCACAATTATTCTGCTTCTAGTTCAAATATTCGTTTCAGTCATGAGTGTCATGGTATTGCTGAAAACCAGACACTAGTTGACGGAGATGGTGATCTAGTCCAGAATCTCGTCCTATGTGTTGGGTGTGAAGTTCTGCAAGCTGGCTCTTCAGTTGAGTGTTTTTGTTTACTATTGACTAAATTTCAACTTCACTTCCTTCCTGTCCCGCAGTAGCTTGCTCACTCATTTCTAGATGAATCTAGCTCCGTCAGCTCTGCTCTTAAGTTTGTCACTCATGTCATGAACGTAGCTTCGCAGGTCATCATATTGCCTGATTACGTTAACCAACACCTGAAATGTGACAAGAAACAGCTGAGTATGTTAAGAGAATATTATGTTTCATAAAACCTTGAGAAAGTAGGAGTTTTGAAGTTAGAATGGAGTAAAATATTAAATGAAAAAATAAAGGTAAGTATGGAAAAATAACTTAAAATTAATTTTCTATTAATTTTAAATTTGATTTAATATGCTCAAACTTGCTACAGTCAACACTTTAGGGAAAGGCTATTTTTACATTTACTTTGATAAGATTCAAGGATTGATATGAACATGAGTTTTACGTGGGAACAAAGTTTAAACATGTTCTTTAATTATGAACTAAGTGGTTTAGTTATAATATTTAGAGCATAGGTATTAGAGACACCATATTAAGTGTGAAGTAGGGTTTGTAGTGAATGTTATAAGTCTGAGCAAGAGTTTTCGTCCTCGAATTTGCGTTCACAATTTTTCAAGCAAAATGAGACGTAAACGTAGCTGGTGTTTACTGGGACGTCGCTCGGTGTCTGTGTACTGTATAGTATGTAAATTATACAACATTAATACGTAAATTAAAACAGAATACTCCCCAGGTTCGAAGAATTCAAATTCACAGTCCAAAAGTTGACAGCCGGTTATCGAATGGAGTTATCACAATTTATCCAGGCTTGCACAACAACTTAACACATTCCAAGTCATACATTATCGGTCCCTTTATCAAATAAAGAAGTTATTTGTAAGTAAACATATTTATTTACAATAACAAGTCAGTAATGTCACATGTTATATAAATCGCTTATTATAAAATGTTCCTGTAGTAAATTCCTTTTTTGTGAGCATTGGCAAGATGCTTGCAGATAATATCTGCAAGTATAACCAAGTATTGTAACGCTCAACGGGCGCTACTTAACTTAGCCGCTTAATAGTCGATAAAAAATAGAGTGGTCAACTGCTTAGGCGAAGCGCGCTGTTAGTCACCGTAAAGTGATATCCATTCAGTGTGATACATAATACCAATAATATGACATTCACGGTTGTCAACAAAGTTCGGTGTACAACCGAAGCTTGTTAGTCACTGGATATCAGAAAGTTACATAATAGGCCTGCTGGAGCGGAATAAGGATTTTGTTCTGGGGCACAAGAAGCTAGTGGCGGTATTTACATACTTATAAAATAGGTACTAATATTTAATTAAATATATTACCATCATTGTAAAAAAAATCTTAAATTTTTGTTTCAATCACAATATCAACAATCGAAAAAATAAAAAATTAGAATTCTTAACAAATTCTATTATAAAAATGAAATTGGCGTGCAAGCGCGTTTTCTTTTTCCTTTTAAATCTCTTGGCACTGTGTAATTCTGTGTCGAGTTAACAAAAAACGTATATAGTAATGGCCCTAAAATTGTTCTGATTTGTACTCCAAAAGTCGTCAGATAAGTCGCTAAACCATTTTAGTCGCCAAATCTTTTTTTTTTGTCGCTAAGGCATTAACAAAAGTCGTCATTTCTAGAGACAAAGTCGCTAAATTGGCAACACTGAAAACCACAGAACATAGTACCATAACGTAGAGATGGGTAGCTATTCCAATAACTAGCCAAATAGCGGCTATTAAGGTTGCACAAGTCAGTCATTCTTCCATACAAACGTAGTCTGGTGATTACTCGTTTGTTTGACGGTGTAGGTTCAAAATTAAAAATTTTATCAACTGGTATTTTCATTATCTAGGCCTGTATGGAAGCAAAATTGAAAAAAAAGTATTGGTTTGGAAGTTATGAGCGTCGAAACTTTCATATTTCAACACTAATTTTAACTCATCTTTGGGCGTAAATAAATGACCTAAGTAGTATGAAAATGGCAAAACTAAAACCATACAAGAATAGATAATGTATTCAAAAATTGAAATAGTTTTATTTTGAACAGATACATCCAATAGATTTTTCATGATATCCATACTCCCAAAGGTCTACACAAAAAATTTCGCGCGCCCGTTTTCATTGTAAATCATATTGCATTTCACTACAAGTTGCCACCCCGGTCAGTGGGGAACGGGGAAGCGCGCAGCGCGTGTGTGTGCGCAGTGTGTGTGGGTGCACACAGTCATGCTCACTTGGTTAGCTGCCGCCCGGCACGTGCTGTCGTACTTACGAGTATACTATTCTATAACATTGAACTCTGGCTTGAATTTTGGATACCGATATTTCTTTATTGATAGTTTGTGTTTATTATTTTGAATGTTTCAAATTTTACTGACCTACTGACTTTGCAATTTCGATTTGATAGTGATATACGCTTGGATTTTTATTGTTTATGACGTAACATCACGCCTGTATGCTTTGAGGGGGTACGCAGATTTGTACAATACACCCAGATTTCGAAAGTTAGGTACCTATGTTTGCGGATGGATGGACAGAGATTTTGTTGGCATGTCAGAAGTATTGTGAGAGGAATTTATGAATGTGTGAACCTTTATTTTGTTATTTTGTATATTTTAATTTTATGTTTCTTACTCTTTTAGTTCTAGTTTTAGTTACAGTGTTGTAAGTAGATAAATAAATGTTAAGTTTATAGTGGATAAGCCTATTACCATGACATGTATTGTTAATAATGTAATGTAATAATAAATATTTATGCCGACTTGTTTGGGAACGACTCATCATCTGCCACCATCAGCCTTTTCCCAACTATGTTGGGGTCGGCTTCCAGTTTTACCGGATGCAGTTGAATACCAGTACCTATACATGGAGCGACTGCCTATTTGACCACCACAACCCAGTTAGTACCGTGTAATACGATACCCCTTGGTAAGACTGGCTGTCAGACTTTTGGGGCCTCTGACTTCCTAACGACTGTCAAAGATCTACAAATGACAGCCGGGACCAACGGCTTTATCGTGCTTTCCGAGGCACGGAGGAAACTCGGTATGTAATGGGTGGTCACCCATCCACAGACCAACCTAGGCAAGCACGGCTTAACCTAACAATCGACCCGAGCGGCTGTTATTATTTAGCCACGAGCTCCGCTTGTTGGGGAACGACTATAAATGGAAAAATAAATAAAAATATTTTTTGCAAAAAATAAAACAGACTTAAAAAAAAAACACAAACAAAAAAAACACTTTGATTGATTTGGTGTTTTTGTCACCGGCTTCTGAAGCTAAAGTAATTTTTCACTTTTTTGTGTTTTTCTTTTTTTAATTCTGTGACAACTTCTAAACTATTCAATCAAATGTTAAGCTGTAAAAGACAATATAAATCTAAATTCAATTTTTAAGATAATGGACATACTTATTTGGATAAGGATTAATACTGCAAATAAGGTAGGTACCTACGTCAACAACTAAATTGGGTGCCTAATAATTACGTTTCACTAAGTGATTGTCCTATGTTGTAAATTCCAACACCTATTAGTTTGAGTTTATGGTGTCCTTCAAACATAAATCGCATACACGCCAGCACGTGCCAACTATGATACTACACAATTACACGCGCGCCGCGCGCCGCCGCTACAATGTCGTCCCGTCTTCAATGAAATCGCGCATGTATGCGTCACTCAGCGTTAGGAGTGTGTATGTGTACGCGCAGTAGCTTCCTTCTGCTCTTTACAGCGTCTATCCCTTTCGCTCGTGATGTCGGATGAAATAGCATGCATTTTAACCCCGCCCACCAACTAGTTCGTGCGGCTAAGTTGTGCGCTCTTAATGAAATAGCCACGGCTATGATATCCGTCAATACAATAGCTAGCTATTGGCTATTGGCTGGCTAGAATACGGCACAGCAGCGGATTGCCACCCCAGAGTATAATATAACTACTGCGTTTTGTAGCCGTCGCGATATTCGGTAGCTGGCTAGCCGGAGCCGGAGTAGCCGTTAGCTAACTAGCTGTGTGCGTGCTCACTGCGCTGATTAGGTAGTGACGTAATGTGAGACGCGAGTGCGAACTTCATTCACATCGCACATCTCATTCTCACAATAGTCACAAAATAGAATAAAGAAAGAGAAGGGATTAGACTTAGTAATTCTGTTCGGTTAGTGTACGAATTTACGAAATACGATAGTTATAAAGGTAGTAGTTTGTTACAGATTCTTGACTTGTAGCGGCGGCAAGGATCAAACTCGAATCGCAAGGCAGTTGATCGTTATTCATTTAAGTCCCGCTGCGCCGCTAGCGAGCGGTAGCCGTTAAAGTTCAATAGCCAAGTAGCCAAAATAGCTGGCTAGCTAGCTGGCTATTCAACCACAAATAGCCGGCTAGCTAAGCTATTAAAATTTCGGCTAGTTACCCATCTCTACCATAACGGGGTCAAAACAACCAACAACTGATAGTAGAGATGGGCGTTGAATCAACGAACTAGTTGAATCAACCGTTAATCTCCTGTCAACGTACGTATTAACGTTAACTGTTTTAAGAATCAACGACGTTTATGAATTTAACTCGTGCATCTCGTTCAATAACCGAGAACGCAAACACAAGGAATTAAAAAACTTACGTTGAAAACAACGTCATAGCTTGCGAGCGACGGTCTGTCATACAACTTCAACTCTGTAACGTGTTACAGAGTTGATTTTTGAAATATATAAGTAGGAATAGTAAGTACCTACTTATGACGATATTGGTGAAATAGCGCGCCCCGCTCGTGCCGCATGCCGCCCGAGAGAAACAGGTTCTTAGTAGTTTGTTTGTTTATGTGTTTATAGCTAATTGTATTCTATTCAGTCAGTCCTAAACCTGATGAAAAAGTATGAAGGGAAGGTCATCTAAGAAGTAGAACCATCAATCAAACGTTTTCCAATACATACATTGAGTCAAATTGTTTCTAAAATTGAACGTCGCAGCGTTGAATAAAAACCGTTCAATTAATGAACGGTTTACGTTGCAAGTTGACATAGTAAGTTGTAAGTTAACTCGTTGACGAATTTAACTAGTGTAACGTGGGATATAAGGATGTAGTTAGTGCGGTGTCGTTACGCAGTCGCAGTGCCAGACCTTGCACGCCCCCCTCTCGTCGCCTGCGCACCTCGAGCCGGGAGCTCAGGGAATGGGACGCAGGGCCGAGCCGTCCCTATGTGCGAAGTGTGCGGCGCATACAGGCGCCAAGACAATAGGGGCGCCGACATCGAAATTATTTCTGTTACACTTACACAACAACATATTCTTTGTAGTGGAGTATCGATAAGTAAGTAGGTACAATAGGCGCAAGATATGCCTTGTAAATAACAAAACATATATTGTGCCTAGTGTACAAGTCTCTCAAGATAATATTCACGTTTGTGGTTTAATTTCACGCTTTGGATTTTAGTTTACATTAGTTACGAGCTCAGCGTTAAAATCAATAGAACCGCCGTGAGTTTGAATGCGTTTATGAACGCAACCCGATGCGATGCGTGCGACGCAAGTGGTATGGGGTCAGGGTCACGGGGATTCCCCGACTTTAAGGAACGAGAGAGCCAAAACTGGCCAAGAGTCCAAAACAATTGAACAATCATTCAATCGAAAGTGTGTGCAAGGTGCGCATTGATTTTTTATAAATTATGAATAAGTTCTAATACTAAAAACAAGGAATAGTTTGTGTGTTAATAATTGTTTTCACATTTATTTCGGTCAAAATTAACAAATAATAAAAAAAAAAATAAGTTGAAACATGAAGATTCGTGAAAAAAAGAGGCGCTTCATAGGTTTCGCACACAGGCGCTGTGGGGGGTCGACGTGGCCCTGATGGGATGCAGCAGGCACAGCACAGAACACATACACTAGAGAGAGACTCTAGCCTCGTGATGTTTTATTGTTCTACGACTTGAGTTTCGATGCCCTATCGTACTTAAGGTATATTAAATATATTTTTTATAAGATTATAAGTTAAACTAGTTGATTAACCAGTTGACAAACGTAAATCCACGTTTACGTTTCGTTAACGGAAAAACCGTCAACGACCCATCACTAACTGATAACATAAAGCCAAAGCCGCAGTGTCGAGAATGTCATCTATACAGCGTATGCAAAATCGACTAAAAATAATATTACAACAACACTAAATTAACGAATGAAATCTATGTCAAATTGACTGACGTTTAGTTAGATTAACAACAAAGTACATCCTTGATTTTTAATCGCTGCAGATTTATTAGTTTTTCAATTGATTCTTAAATTGAAAACAAACCCAAAATGTCAGCAGAAGAAACTTTTAATAAAGGCGCCACTGAATCAATAGTTGGATTTTTAAAATCCAATATATCAAGATCGGCGCAACAAAATATGGACGCCGAACTGAAAACTGACTTTGTTCTTGCTAAGAAAAAGGGTAAAGCACAGAGCAGAAAATCAAAGAAGAAGAAAGTACGTTGTATTACAAGACAAGAAAAGAAATCTTTAGGTTTTTATGCAATACCGAGGAATGGGGTGAAATACAATGATGTCTTGCCTCTAAACAAAATTTGGCTAAATTATATAGGTGATATGCTAGAATTAGATAAACCTGTACCAGATTGTACAAGCAAAGCCTGGGAAACCTTTACTCAAACTCTATTCAAGGCAGACTTTCATGGAAGCATCTTAAATGTAATCAGATCAAAATGCCCAAGCTACGTAGGTAAATCTGGAATTTGTATTATGGATACAAGAAACACTTTTAAAATTGTATCAAAAGACAATTTAACAACCACAATACCTAAAAGAGAGTGTGTGTTTGAAATGTATTTAGGGAAGAGTAAAGTAACTTTGTTTGGTAAACATTTATGTATTCGGCCCGCAGAGAGATCCACTAAGAAAATAAAAGGACATCTTCATCCAGATTTATAAAAATATGTCGTTTTATTTATAAATTTACAAACTCTTCCTTCCTGCAGCCTAGAACAGAATCACCAATCATCCTTTAAACACTAAATTACATCCTTCTTCATGCTAGCTGTGAAAAAACCTCATTATTTTTTAAGTCGGTTAAAAATCATAAACTGAATGTAAAAACCAATGATGGTTGGTCCAGTAGAAGATTTTAAACAGGATTGATTGGCAACAATAAAAAATTGTAAAATTGCCATTTACTCTCTATTTTTTTTAAATCTGTGAATGGGAATCAATATTTCACAAAAAAATATGGATAGTTTCAAGAATATTTTCGTGCAGGTAATTCCCCTTCCCCTTACTACACACCTTACTGCCCCGTTGAAAGTTTTCACCCTGTATAGTTCTTTTTTTTCTAGCTCTCTTAAAATTTTGAATTAGAATAGCATTGCTGATGATGATGTTGTCACATTAAAGGATAATTATAGATTTTGGGGAAATTGTGGTAATTTGGGCCCGAAAGTCATACATTTTAAAATTCTTTCATACTGTTGATCATTCATAAAATGTAGGTATCTGCTAGTGTGATATTTTTTGGTTGGTCTATATCTAGTATAGCTACATCAACTTTAGAACTAGGCATCAGGTATACAATACAAAATAGTGTTTACAATTTTATTTTGGGACAATGAATACAAAACCAGTTTTAGATTCAGTATATAAACATTTTATTGTAAAGTTAACAATTCACTGTGATAAGTTAGTAAACCTAAGTTTTCTGAGTAATGTGTGACAGTTCTCTATATTCCCTGTACATATTTCTAAATACATTTGCAATGGCAAAACTCTTGGCGAATTTATTTGCAAAAGTATCTTTCTGGCAGTGACTAAATCACCTCTCAAAATGTGACAAACAGCTGCCTTTGCCCACACACTGACTGCTATCATATCTCTCATTTGATATGGTAACACTGACACAAGGTCGTGGATCATCGGAGGATGTAAATGCTCCACTGCATCTGCTATTCGGTCCAGATTTATAAGAGCTTCAGCTGCATAAATGTGTGCCCATGCTTTGTGGCTACTAGATGCCTCTGTCTGACTTAACAACTCATTTGCACTCATCAAAGCTGACAATGGGTCCTGTAGATGTAGTAGCACGTAACTCTGAAGCACAAATGTGGAGTTCTTCAGTTCACACCTCTGTTGCCAGTTAATCGGTGGACCTGGAGGGGCTTGAATAATAGGTGCCGTAACATCAGCTGGGGCTTCCTGATTGGGCAGTAACGTTATTGCATTTCTTAAACATAATGCAGCAAATTCTAATGATAATGATGGAATGGCAAATGATTCTCCTGATGTTGAATATTTGTCTTTCCCTTCTTTTGACAATAAGATGCGTGTGTGCGGCCCACTGCCAAGTTTCTTTACGGTATACTGTTGTGCTTCTTCACTGCAACACTTTTTCACACAACATTCTGCTAAGTGCAGCCAAATGCGAGGGTTGTTGGGGTAGTGTCGGGCTGCCTCCACTAAGCACTCAAAGGCACCTTCGGAGTTGTTGGCTGCTAGTAACGCTAACCCCAAGTTAAACACATACAGAGGTCTGTCTCTACATGCTATTAACTTTTCACTATCCTCACATTCCATTGCTTTAAAGTGTTCCTTGACTGCATGTTGAAAATATTTTGATGCTAAAAACGGTTTCTTTATTGATAAATATATGACTCCGAGGTTATTATTGATGGCTGCCCATATGTCTTCTCCCTGAGTTTTTAAATCATAATTATATTTGAGTGTTTTGTATTGACCTAAAGTAGTTGCTGCGTCTTTGACATCACCATTGAGATATTGCTGTTGAGCTATAATAAATACATTCTCTATTGAGTCTGGTTTGAGATTTAACTTTACTTTCTGTCCTAATAACAACTGAGCTCTACTGATCAGTCTTTCAAACAGGTCACTCACTTCATTGTTGGTTTTTAAAGGGTCACCATGTGTCTTAGCTATGTCCAATGTTTTCTCATATGTTCTTCTGCAGAGTGAAGCCTCTAACAAAAGTAGGACAATTTGCTGAAATAATTTGTTGTCTTTGACATTCTTACAACCTAGTAATCTCTCTAAGAGCACAGTACATTGGTAGTAGTATCTCGAATGGTACAATAACACTGCATAATTGTATAACAAGAAAGGTGAACTGAGGTCTTTTGTATCGATGTCCGGAAATGCGAGGCCTGTTAACTGTGCGATGGCTTTTTTTAACTTATCCACGTTTTTCATGTCACTGATCATGAACTCAACCACTGCTTTGTTGTGCTGTACTCGTTTATTACTTGTGCCAACCAAAGTTTCCAATTCATTGAGGTGTTGTAAAGCTCCAGTGTAATCCTTTTTTACATAACACTCGTGCGCGAGAATAACTGGCTCGTCTTTTGTGTTGGCCATTGTTTTTTAATTTAAATAATCTGATTTACGATTACGGAAGATGATTTTTATTTTTGTTTACGCGAATTGGACGATTTTTCCACTATTCGTAAGCTGATAAGCTGATTAATCTCCGAATGATAATTTGACATTTCACAATTTTTTTATTTTTTTTTTTCCATTTGTTCCTGACGGAACAGGCTAAGGTCTGAGACCATGCTGCCTAGTCATTAGTTAGCATTTTTCTTGAGTAGGTTAAATCCACTGACGTATAAATCCTATGGACTTGGCATACCTACAAGAAAAACGTGGACATACCTACATTAGAGAGGGAAAATAAAATGGCGGCTAATAGGGTAGCCCATATCGATATTTCTCTACAATCGATGTTAGATAAAAGATTGTGAGAATGTTTTCACGTTGTCACGGGTCCAATATCAACGGATAAGTATTTTTAATACACTTTTCTTAACAAAATAACTATGTAAGCAAATCTTAAAAGTTATTTTTGACCCACTTCTCGGTTTTTGATTAAGCTAACATTTTGCATGTTTAGTTTGGATGATATTGCTGCCGACTCTCTGGTTCAGTAACTAATCTAAAATTAGAGAATCGCCATTTTTTACTAAAAGGGCAGTGTATGTGTTTATGCCTTGAGCTTCATCGTGTTTTTAGTCGACATCGACAATATTAGTTCAATTAAATGTGACAGCTCTAATTTACGTCCGTCTCTTTCCCGTTTTATTAGAGAGAAAAAGATAGCAATAGCCAAACAGCGGGAAAATAAAATGGCGACCCGGCCGCAAATAGGTATTTCAATGATGCTAGGAACGAAGGTTTGCTATTACAGTAACTGTCAAAAACACTGTTAGCCTTTATCACTTATGATTTATACGTCAGTGGTTAAATCCACTGACGTATAAATCATATGGACTTGAAATGTTTGACTATAGAAAATACAGTTATACAAATATGAGGCATATCGACACCGAAATCATAAAAATACTGTTATCTCTTTTTAACTTTTAGAATTTTGCATAAGTGAAAAAGGATAACAGTGTTTTTGACAGTTACTATAATAGCAAACCTTCATTCCTAGCGTCTTTGAAATACCTATTTGCGGCCAGGCCGCCATTTTATTTTCCCGCTGTTTGGCTATTGCTATCTTTTTCTCTCTAATAAAACGGGAAAGAGACGGACGTAAATTAGAGCTGTCACATTTAATTGAACTAATATTGTCGATGTCGACTAAAAACACGATGAAGCGCAAGGCATAAACACATACACTGCCCTTTTAGTAAAAAATGTCGATTCTCTAATTTTAGATTAGTTACTGAACCAGAGAATCGGCAGCAATATCATCCAAACTAAACATGCAAAATGTTAGCTTAATCAAAAACCGGGAAGTCGGTGAAAAATAACTTTTAAGATTTGCTTACATAGTTATTTTGTTAGTTCTAAACAAGTGAAGCTAAGAAAAGTGTGATAAAAATACTTACCCGTTGATATTGGACCGTGACAACGTGAAAACATTCTCACAATCTTTTATCTAACATCGATTGTAGAGAAATATCGATATGGGCTACCCTATTAGCCGCCATTTTATTTTCCCTCTTTAATGTAGGTATGTCCACGTTTTTCTTGTAGGTATGCCAAGTCCATACGTCAGTGGTTAAATCCAGTAAAATTTGACATTTCACAATTGACACTTAACGGAACGCTTGTCAAATTGACATTTTCTTTTTTATTTGTGTGAGTTTGGAACCTGGTTTTTTGTACACGTTTTCTTATTTTTATACATTCAGTCAATGATGTTATATATAATACTGAGGTAGATACGTTTTACCGACGTCAGCATGGCAATGCAAACACAAGCTGACCAGCTTGTGTGACTTCAGTCTGTCCTGCGCTCGTCCTGCGTCTGGTCGCGACGCGAACTGACGTTTAACGGGTGTTTGCTATAGGAAATTAAACAAATAAGGCAGTTGTGTGTTCAGAAAGTGCAATACTTATACTGGGCCGGCTGTAAAAATCAAGAAGGATGTGTCTTTTCATTTGTAAGTACTGTTTATTCTATCTAAAATGGAAAATCATAAATTTAATTTTACTCAAAAATGACTGCCGCGCTGTTGCCGCTTTATCACCTACACGAAAGAGACAAGTAGCGTGTTGCATTTATGAGTGATAGAGAAAACGAGATAATGGCGCGCGGTGTTGTCAGTTCGAACGACGCTAAAGGATGTTGGGGTGATATGGCCATATGGGGCCTGGCCATAAATTATTCGAATATCACATATTATTTTTCACCACTGGTGTCCAATATGTCCATAGTAGACAATGATATTCTAATAAACAGATATGATAAACACTTACAAAACCACCGAAAAAAGTGTTTCGCGCAGCAGCGGCACCACACCTTTTTATTCATTCTACATTTCACTACAATTCAAAACGACACAAAAGGGATAGCTCGATAAAACCAATAAGAAAAAAAGAGACAGATAGTGTTGTTCTATGTCTGGACTCTAGAGTTCACGCGTCGTTGTCGTACTCACGACAAAAATGCATTTCCCATTTCTTTCTTTTTTATCCTCCAAATATCAGAATATTAAGAAAATAAATGAAACATATTAATAAATCGAAGTATATTGCGTAGTTACATGTGGTATGAGATCCCTTGTGTTTTATTTACTTTGGTATCATAATTGGTACACTTTCTGAACACGCACGATGGCATTTTTACAATTTTTATGTAAATTCGTAGCAGCGTATCGCTCGTCGCCATGCGTGTTGCAGACTAAAGGCTATACGGCCCAATTGGGCCGTTTTCGAGTCTTTACGCTTGTGCGCTCACAACATAACTGTTTACTAGAATATCATTGTTATTAGATAAATATAACATTTGCCTTTCATCATTAACTTCTATTTTGTTTTAGATTTCATAAAGACGGGTTAATTAAAGAAAATTTTTTACAAGTAGTTAGAACCCAAAGACGAGAAGATGAATGGATGCCAAATGCCAACAACATACTCAACTATTTGTTCTCAACTTTAGTGATAGTGAAGTGATAGTGAAACAAAAAAAACATACATAATATTATTGTTTGTAAATAAACATTTTTATATTGAAAATTTACTGTTTATTTTCTTCATGCTGCCTGATAGGTACCCATTTTTCCCCATTTCACTCTATCTAGCTGCTGTCATAGACTGACATTGGCCGTCACCCAGCTAGCCGCTCATGTAAAATATCGCCATGTTTTTATTTCTTTATAATCAGTATGACGTCTCTATTGGTAAAATCTCATTGCATTCAGTCTAGTATCACCTAATGGAATGCACCCAATCATCCTGTAGAAAAATTTGGAAACATGTTAATATTTTATCTCTGCCTAAACCATAACCATAACCCATAACGGAATACGAATACAGTCGTGACATTATTAAATGACTAAAACTTGCAGTTGAGATTCTTGGAGCTTTCTGTCCTGCTCTACTCCCAATGGGGTGGATAAGGCAAAGTAAATCTCAGATGGCGCCACCATAGTTGGTCTCAACCTGACCAATGAGGTTAGGCTATTTGAAATATAATTACCACATTTTTAACCAATGACGATGTTTGGGTACCACTATGCTAGCGCCATTAGTTCCATAGTTAGCATCCCCATTAGGCCTAGCTACCTCTCGAGCTACCTACGCTCTGTCCCTACACTACCAACAGTTCGGCTGCTTCGAACCAGGGATGTTGCGGATGCAGTTTTTTAACATCCGCAGATGTGGAGTTTAATTTTTTTTTTTTTAGAAACTTCGTTTTGGTGTAGTTATTGCACATTCTACAATGAGCCATAACCAGCAGGCCTATTACCTCTGTTGACAGCTCGAAATGATAGTAACTGGGCTCAATATCCATCAAATAACTGTCAAAAGGTTAGTTTCGTATTATGCATGACCAGTCGCGATGACGTCATCAGTTCCCATCGTGGCTGATAGTCACTGTAACTCATTTTGACAGACGCTTTCGCTTGCAACTGAGTTTTAAAGTGATTTTCGTGAAAGACGTTATACCGTACCCGGGCTGCTAATCCACTCTGTGTAATACGTAATACCAATATTTTGACATTCTCGGTTGTCATCAAAGTTTGGTGTACAACCGAAGCTTGATAGTCAATGGATATCAGAAAGATACCTACGTAATAGGCCTGCCGGTCATGTTCATCTTGTTTTAAAAAATCCAACATTTTGTGTGGTGACAACGTGTATTCACGTCACGTAACATATATAACCATTGAAACGCGCGCGACAAAGATTTTAGCTAAAATATGTAGCCATTATATAAACTGCTAGCTGTTGAAAATTCGCTTAGTAACTGATGTTTATTTTGCAAGTAGGTTTTTACAAACACTTTTAGACGTCATTTTTTTTTAAACTAGATGGGGCCGGTGTTTCGTACCTGACTACTCAGAGAAACCGAATTCACACGCTTGGCACATTCCACAAACGTGCGAAATACTACCGCAAAAAAAAAATATTCGAGTAAAAACCAACACCATTGGCTTAGAGAAGCCAAGCCAAACGCAAAATTCACCTGTTTTAATTTGTTTGAAACTAACAGAACAAACGGTGATTTATCACACTCATAAAACTAACTGCCTATACAGTGAGTTGTCCTCTTATGTATATGCGAACTGGCAGAGTAGAACTAGGCCAGGGCCCCGAAATATTAGCTCTGAAACCACTTCATTATCCACCACGGTATTAACGGTATGTGGTATAAATGTGTAGTTCCACCATTTGTGGAATTGGCAACTCAAAAAAAATCAGTCGTGTCGAGCAAGACCGTACTGCTACTGGAATAATATTGGCCTATAACAGTACCCCTACCTCAACAGTGATACTATTTCTTTTCCAGCTAATTTTAACTTAACTCAACGGACTGTAGCTACATTTAATTTTCATCTTTGTTTGAGGGATTTTCTTTTTAGCTCTTCCCTAGTAGCTGGATAGATGGCGCTGAACTTGGTAAGTTACTGCAAGGAACGCAACATAAAAAAAACTGATTTTAACAAAGCGCGAGAAAACTAGGTTCTATTCGGAAGCTTAAGCAAACGAAAGTGTCAGTCAACGAGCGTATGTGACGTGCGCAATATTTTTTTTCCAAGCATTTTGGCTTTGATACCAAGTAATGTAGTCAGTTCAACGCCATCTACGCAGTTCTTGGAAACTAAGTTTTTTTTAATACCTCAAAAAGAAAACCTCTCATGCCTGTAACTGGCATAGTGGCCTACTTGAAATAAATGCTTTGATTTTGATTTTGAATAAGTCTCAAAATAAAAATAAGCGCTTGCTGGAAATTATAGCAATAATGATTTCCACTATTTTCTACCATTTATTATACCCACAATTTTATTTTCTGTTGGCAATATTTTTTGCGCAAAAATATAACGCTTGTCAAAATTTTCTGTCAATAAAAAGTTACAAGTTATTTTTATTTTAACTAAATTACGAGAAACAAACGGTGTCTAGAATAAATAAAAAGTTGTGTAATCAATTAAATATGTGCTACAACTGAGCAAGAAATTAAACATCAGTGAAAGTTTCTGCCCATCCTTCCAAAAACAATATGATAACGAAATCAAAACACAAAGTGGGCAGGTGCACAATAATCACGAAATCATGAATCAAAAAAATGTTTATTCTAAGAAGAATTGAATTTACATTAGCAGTCATGTCGAGAAGAATGATATTTTTCCTTGCGGCTACGGTGGTGATGTTATATTTCTCTATAATTCTTTTTGTGTTATCCCCGCGAACCATGCAAAGGATGCATGGTTCGCGGGGTTTTCACTACGCGGGCGGGTTTCGTCGTGAGCATCCTCTGAATCTGAACTGGTGCAAAGAGATGCGGTGGCGGTCGCCTCCGGCTGCGGACGTGGTCGCGCTGGTGTCGGCCCCTGGGAGTGGCAACACATGGCTTAGATACCTGCTGCAACAAGTTACTGGTAAATATTACATGAAGTTAAAGAGTTATCTGTATGTTCAATAAATAACAGTATAAATAATTATGTATTTTCAATGGCTTAGTGCTTAATAGTGAGGAACCGCCTCTAAAATGAACCTCTAAATTTTGGCTGTTGGGAAGTTTTATTCTGCTTTATATTGTATTATAAATAAGTATTGATGGGTTGATTTATCTGTTTGCGGGATCCAAATATCTTTTTTAAACAAGCAAGTATTTATTGTTAACAAAACTCTGCACTTTGCTATATAATGCAATTACTGATTCCAATGGACTACTCATAGCAACAGAATAGTTCTATCATGGGGTTTAGGTTTCCTGCATAGTCCTTGAAGTGGATCATTGTACGTGTAAACGGAATAGTTTTAAGCGTTGCTAGTTTTCTGTTTGTTTAGTATTATACACTTTTCCCAAACACAGTTTGCCCTATCTAACTACTTGGATACTGAGTAGGGTGATGGCTTCTCTGTCTTTAATTCTTACAGTGTGTAAAACTTGAATGATTTTTACACCCTATGAAACATTTCCAGGTGTATTAACTGGTTCTAAATACATGGACTATGGCCTAAGATCTCATGGCTTCCCTGCAGAGAATATAACAGATGGCTCAGTGCTTGTAGTCAAGACGCATGAATTGCCTAAGGAGTTCCAATCTGCTGTACTACTCATACGGAACCCAAGGGATGCTATATTGGTAAGCAAGGAGGTTTTATGTCACAACTGGAGCACCTAGAACCTAGAATTAGAGAAATAAATAATAGTAAATTGTATAAAATGTAAGGCCTTGTAGGTCTATTATATTTAATAAAAACAATATTATGAATTTAACTCAAGGTCTTAGTTATTAGCGGATCAATGTCAATTGTGATGAGTTGTTTATTAAATAATGTTGTTTTCAAATTCGATTTTTTAATGGATTGGCTTTGTAGGATGCGTTAAGTGATTGTTTAGAGAAGTTATGTCAGGCCAGGTTGTGTCGTAACAAAAACCTTAGTCTCGCGTCTGTTGCATTAATTTTGTTTGGTGCCTCCATGTTTCCTAACAAGTGTGACGATCACGTTTTTGTTCGACTGATTGCTTAGGTTAGAACGCAGGGTATGTGAAATAATTAACACGTTGATCCTACGAGCTGTAGTGATGAGTTATGATAATTGCAAGGGATAGCTCATTGATTTACTTGCAGTACCTCCTATTCGATAAAAATTCTTGATCTATTGCGAAACTACCATTTTACATAGTTTCAATTATTCACAACTACCCCATTAATATTTTTTAAACCTTTTTTTATCCTTTTGTTTGTGTGTTCATTTTCAGTTTGTGTGTTGGTACTGTTTGAATGAAATGCCTTGTTTTTAACAATTTTAGTTGCGCTCACACTCACTCACTCTCACATTGCTTCCTGTGCTCTACCAGGCCTACCAGGGCAGCATCGACAGGACCACAGAAGAGGTTCTTGGTAATGGTAACACTGGTATAAATTTTGACTTTAAAAAGTATTCTTCAGATAAAGTAGCTATTTAAAAAAATAAAAAATAGTCAAATACGAAAATAATTATAATTTAAAATTAGTATCCATACTTTAGAAAAAAAAAAAATATTATTTTGAAAAAATTAGCAAATCAGAAAACTAACTCTGCCCCTAAGACGACCCACTGACTGAAAATATTTTTGTTTGCTTTGTTATAATTAGACTGTTTTTGGATATCAATGTCAATGTTTATCTATGTGATTATTCTTTTTCATTCATTTTAAATACCATTTTAAGTTCTATTAAAAAAGTAATTCAGAAGAGAAATTAAACATCCGTAATAAAATATTGTTGAAATATTTTCAGGCTGATTTCCATAGACTACACAGAGGGCATATAGGAACGGCGCCAAAATCTGCATTCAAAAGTAAATCTGAACGAGTTAAATCAGGTACAGTCTAATCACAAAGTATAAAGTGTTTTCAAAATGTTTGATATCGGCATAAAGCGACTACTGGAGCTAAATTAGCAACTCTATTTGTGGTGGTTCAATCTTTTTTGTTTGAAATAATGTTAGAATACAGTTCTAATCAGCTTGCGCTCATGTGGTTGTTACGTCAGTCACTGCGGGCCGAATAGTGCGAAATGAGTGGTTTTTTGCGATTTACAAAACATCTATTGATTGGACTAAAAAAATAAAACACTATGATGCTAATATATTGCTTGTAGAAGTATTTACCAAAAAATTTGAATGATCGCATGTATTTTAGTATGGGTTTTACTCGTTAAAAGAATTTTTTAGAGAAAAGTTCGTGATTTTTTTATCGAGTAAAATTTGTTGTATTATGTTTTCAAAACACTATCAAACTAGCATGTATCCTGAAGAATATATTTTACTGGTTTTGTTTATTGCAGTCAATCACATGCTTTTTTGCATTATAAAACTCGCGTTTAGCTCCTCTAATACCCTTTCGCAAGAAGAGTTCTAACGCATATTTAATAGATACAAAATTATCAAACTATATTCACCCAAAAATAACAGCGGAAAATATAAATTAATGTATTTTAACCATGTTCGACGCATCTCACATCGACGCCTAGACGCGTTAATTGATTGATGGCCAAAAACTATTTTTAACATGATTGTTTAAAAACTGTTTTATAAAGCGCCTAGTTTTTCGTGAACATGATCTCATGGATTTTGGGATGTACCTACTGGCTGCACGCAATAACCAGCGTTATACAGGGTGGAATTTTGTAATGCCACCTGGAGGGAAAGTACCTACTCTTAATACTGCAGATAAAAAATTTTACTCAAAGGAAACATTCCTTTATTTTTGAATAGAAAGCAAACTGCATTCAAAGATTTTGTAATTCTCGTGTCACACTCGGGAATCGAACCGCCTAAATACCAAAAAAATAACACCCTGTATTTGTATGGCACCAATCGATAGGGTCAATCATAAAGATCAAATCCCTCTAACAAACATGATAAATTAAATGAAAAGAAAACCATAAAATATTAACTTATAAATTCAATGGGACAACATAAAGCACTTTTACTCAAAGGTCCATCCTCCAATTACTTATGTTAGAACCTAATAAACAATTATCTTTTGATGACATTTATTGATTAAAATGACGAAGAACTATTTAGATAGGAAGATTGCAATTTTCTCAAACAAATACTTGTAAATTGCAATCTTTTTTCTTCATTTGTAAATATCCATCCTTTGAATAAAAGTGCTTTAACGTATTAAATTTATCCCAATGAATTTATAACTTTAGATTTCATGGTTTTCCTTTCATTTAATTTATAAAATTTGTTAGAGAGATTTGATCCTTATGATTGACCCTATCGATTGGTGCCTTAAAAGTACAGGGTGTTATTTTTTTGGAATTTAGCCGGTTCGATTCCCGAGTGTGGCACGCGAATTTTCAAAATCTTTGAATGCAGATTATTTTCTTTTAAAAAATAAAAGAATGTTTCCTTTAGTAAAATTTTCTATCTGCAGTATTAAGAGTACTTTCCCTCCAGGTGGCATTACAAAATTCCACCCTGTATAGTGTAAATGGCAATTTTGGACATAATGCGACGACTAACATAATATATTTATTTTGATAACGGCAGTTCGGTACCCCGTCACGAATCGTTGCAAATGATTTACATCTTTGAAAAGTTGTTCTAGTTCCTGGTTGGTCTAGTTAAGTGGTCACAACCGTGAGTGACAGCTGAGGATGGGGTCCTTGGGTTCGAGTCCCGGGTTGGGCAACGTGTTATTAAGTTTTTCCATCAGGAATTTCTCAGTAGCAGCCATGATGCCTGGATTTGTGCCCGATTGATTGCAATAGGTTCGCTCCCTAATACATGAGATTTAAAAAAACAAAGCTAGCGACTGTGGGTGTGTGTGGTTGTCATTTGTACCGCACTTTAATTCGCGAACATTTTGTGCAGCACAAAATGCTAAGTAATTTGCATCTAAAGTACGATTAAACATAAGATTGCACCATAGCTTAATTATTAATTTAATTTTAACGTTTTAACCGCCAGAACATAAACGCACGCGCGTGACCTCCACGCCAAGCCACAATTTCACCTTCCATTTTGACACATATTTGTGTCGTTTGGCGTACACGACACGCGCGTGCTTGTCGCCCATCTGACTACGGCGGTCAAAAGGTTAAAGTACGGAACACAATTTTGCCAGCGGATTGGGAAATCCACGTGTCGAGTCACTTGAAGGGGTGGGAGACGCTCCACCAGTTTTGTCTGACCAGGTTCCCCGGGCCGCTACACATCGTGTTCTATGAGGTCCTGGTACGCGACACCAGGCACGTCCTGCAGGGAATACTGGACTTTTTGAAGTATAATGTTACTGAGGTTTGTTTTTTTTTAAGGATGAATGAATGAAATTAATGTGATTCTTAAAAGAAAAATCTGCCCCACATTTTAAAATTTTTGTTCTTTTGTATGTACATATGAGTAGGTATAGTCTTTTCAAAATGATTTTACCTCTGCCAGCAGTAAGCCAGCGAGAATGAAGATTACTATCATTTTGAGAGACTTACCAGCAACAACCCAATAGCAATCTTATGTAACGCGAATTAAGTTCACTGTAGTATCGACAAAGATTTAACTGTTAAAGTGTGTGTGTTTATAATTATATTCATGGGTCGTTTAAGCGTAAATTTCCGACACGGGGAAGGGGAGAATTTGATAAGCATATATATATTTGATTTGAATTTGATTTTGACTGGTGGAGAATGCCTTGTGGCATTAAGTCCGCCTATGTACTACTCTTGTACATGAAGTCTAAATAAATAAATAATAATTAAATAAGCTTACTTAATTGTTTTTAATGTTGGATTTTATTCTGTGTACCAGGCTGACATGAACTGCGCGATAGCAAACAAAGAAGGCATCTTCAGGCGAAAGAAAAAGCACCAAGACTTTGAGCCGTTTACGGCCGACATGTATAAAGAATTGGATCAGGTGAAGAACAGGGTGCTCAGGTGGGTCAAGGCCTATAAGGAGAGACAAGACACCGTGTTCCGAGGACAGTAGGGTAACAAATTTGTTCTGTAACTTAATGACACAAAGTAAATAGCTGCAGAAGATTTTTTCATTGATGATGAGCTCACGTTAAAACGTTATTCGATTCATAATAACATGATACATAAATGACGAAGGTATTAAATATACTTTAAACCTAAAGCCATAAATTTAATATCGTCGTTGATATTGCAATCCGATCAATGTCAATTTTTTGTTTTTTTTTTGACAGAAATAATTTTAGTATTATAATCTAATCTTAAACCATGAGAAACTAAATTACTTAACAAACATAAAAAAAAACAATTATTGCCGTAACCCACGCAAAAACAAGTTTTTCGCCTATCCTCTAAAGTGCGTCAAAACTGACATTGAACGTATTGCAATGTCAACGACTATATATAGATACATGGAATTAAAGACCTACATAATGCTATGAAAACTCACTGTAATATGGGCGAACCCGTTGGTACAGTTTGTGAAAGTTATGGCCTAAATAAAAGGTAGTGTATGTAGATTTTAACTACGTAAGTTCTACGAACGGAACAATTTTATTAAGCTATTTTTAGTACTGGAGTGTCTACCTTTTTTTTTTCTTTTTTTTTTTTCGCATGGGAAATCATCAAATAAAGGAGTTATTTGATGATTCTCGATTCCCGCTCTGGGCGGAGCAGGAGGGAGTGTCAGACTTTTACTGACTAAAACCCATCCATGTTCCTTCATCGCCCTTTGTGTTCCGGGGCCACGGTATCTCTTTCGAATAGTCCCGCAACCCCGGCAGGCATCGGTCCTTACGGACCCCTTCCTTTTTGCTGACTCTTTGAGGCGCGCGTGGAACACGAACGCGCCGTCGACCCTTCGTCGCAGTTTCTGGCAACAGTTTTGTTAGTTTCAGAAGCTTATTATGTGCAAGGAGGCTATTTGTTTTTGGCATACAATTAACGAATCACCAGATTTAGCAAAACGTAACGGCAAAAAAATCACTTTTGATTGCCAAAATTAGTAAATGATCACCAAAATGAATCCCCATTTTATCGTAAAATTAGAACCAAAAATTTATTTATGACCACCAGAAATTGAACTGTTATGCTCTTGCTTCCGAGTCAAGGGAGACCCGGTCGACGGAGCCCCCTAATCCTGAATGGTTTATAAAAAAATAACCACGAAGGGTATGGAGGGGTCTATTCGCTCGCTTCGCTCGCTCATCCGACCCCGTCATACCCTTCTAACCTAATGTATTCATGTCGGGGTTCCCAGGCAAAACTAGTGAAGTGTAGTGTAGTAGTGTTTATGTATGAGTGTCAAGAGACTCACCGACCCCACAGTCAAACCATTACAACGGTTTTGTGGGGCTTAGTTTATAATTTTACTTACAATGTTTGATTAATAAATAAATAAATAATAATAGTTTGTCATCAACCACCTCATTAAAATTTTGTGTTGAATTTACTAAATTTGGTGATCAACTGATATTTTAGGTGACAGATGTTAGTGGTCACAAAGTTATTTTTGGTGGTCATTATATTTTCCCCCTTTGTTTTTTGGAATTCGCCGCTAGAGGAGTTCGTGTAGAGTAAGGTCTTCAGAAGTCATAAGTGTTTGCGCGTTGCGGTTGTGGTCAAGATTGAGTCATTCTTGATTAATTATGTCTTGAAAATTTTAAGTCGCAAGTTAGGATCTAATTTGTTAGTACTTGTAGGAAGAATGTTTTTTAAATGTTTCATGCAAGCTAATTTTAGGGACAATATTGTAAATATGTATCTGAAGTTATTGGTCCTAACCAATAACTGGTTGTTAACCTAACCTCACTCACCAGTGGCGCTGTCTAGTAAGCTGTACAACGATAGCCTTCATTGTTTTGGAGAAATCTTCTGTCCTATAAATTTTGTGTAGAACTAAGATCACAAAATGATAATATCAGTATTTTTATAAAGCTCAGATTTATGTAGATGAATGGCAAAGGAGTATAAAAATAACTAGAGTAATATTGTGTAGTCCCTTTCTGTAACTGGATCTTATAAATCCTTTAATGAAGCGGCTCAAACTTTAATTATGAAGCTTTTCTAGTTAATTGTGTAGTCAGTTATTATTAGTAAGAATTTAAGCCAACGTAGTTTTAACAAAATGTACAAACGTGTGATTCTTTACGTGTTGTGATGTGATTGGATGTATTTATATCAAGTTATTGATGTGGAAAATGATCTATATAATAATTCCGACGGCATTGCGTTTACTTGACAACATAGTGCAATTTACAGGGTTATTTCTAAAACACCGACAACCTTGCAGGACTGTATTACTATCATCATAAACAACAACTTTTGTTCTATGACATTTTACAAAACATTCAAAGCAAAGTTCAAAAAAAGCCTAATATAATAATGCACTTGGTTAAAATATGCACTGCATAAGTTTATAAGGTCCTAGTAGGTACTTTCTAAAGCGGAACTTTTAACGAATGTTGTTTTAGATAATGATTGTTGTCAGATATCAAATTATTATATAATATCTGTGAAATGGATTATTTTATTAGCGAAATTATTTTATTTCTGGCGGAATGTGCCTAGCCCTTCTGTGATTACAGGCAGCTTGTAATGATATACAATAATAATGATTTACCTATTTAAAGAAATTTTTAATACTTCTCCTAACTTGATAAACATTTTGTTTATTTTTGTATAGATGCATTTAATTTTATACGGTTATTTTCTAGTCTGAGTATAAAGTTATATTTTTAGTATCCATATAAAATGCATGGTGTTTACTGCCAAAGATCTGTTTAGTGTTAATTCTATGTTAAATAGCGATATCTATGTTATTCTACAATGTCAGTTAAGTTATTTATTGTTAAACAGCAATAAAAAATATATTCCATACATTCTGTTTTGTACTGTATTACTATCATCATAAACAACAACTTTTGTTCTATGACTTTTTACAAAACTTAATACATTTACCAAAAACAAACGCATCAAGGCGAACGACCGACTGAGGGCCACCCGTAAATAGGTCCACCCCTAAATAGGCCAAGTTCAAGCGCCCCCGCTGCCCTAACCCCGCTGTCCTCGCTATTGTATTATCGGACTTCGTAACATTTAGGGCGTTCAATTTTATATTTTAATTTTTGTATGAAAATCTGATGAACTAAAAAAGTCAATAGAACAAGATGTTAGTAACATAGTCCTGAGAGGTTGCCGGTGTTTTACAAATAATCCTGAATAAGGATGCCCGACCATCCGTAATATATCGATACTTTCGATGTCGACGTTACACAGAATGCTGGATGATATTTATGTGTATGTATTAAGTTCCTAATTTAAGGCCTAACTTTTTATTTTATTAGTAAATAAAAATAATTAATACCTAGTCAAAACTTTACTCAAGTAAACACTGTACCTACCTACTAATGTTGTTATTATAAATATACTAGGATTGCATTACACTAAAAGACCTCACAGGCACATAGCTATTTTTAGAAACAAAATAAAATCAACGAAATTTACATTCAAAGTTCAAAAAAGCCTAATATAATGCACTTGGTTAAAATATGCACTGCATAAGTTTATAAGGTCCTAGTAGGTACTTAGCGAAACTTTTAAATGTTGTTTTAGATGAAATTATTGTTGTTAGTCAAATTATTGCGTGTGATCTATGAAAAGGATTATCAGGGCCGTCTTTACCTAGTGTGTAGGGTGTGCGTTGCACACGGGCGCTGCGGTCCTAGAGGGCGCTGAGTGCCGCTCGCTACGGAGTCCCATTCGGCGCGCGCGTTGGCCGGCCGCAGCACTTTCATTGACCAACGTAAAAAGAACTCCGCGTTGCATACATTTTGTATAGCATCTGGAGCTCTTATTATATTTGTTGAATTACAGCAAAGCAAGGCATGATACCATGGGTACGTTTTGGCTTGTCAGGGTAAACACCAGAACATCCTGTATAATTTTAAACACAGACAACAGCACATCATGGTATCCAAAACCGACAAATTTCTACTTCAAATTTAATCTCCAACAATATTATCCATCGGGGAAATTTGTCAGTTTGTAGTAACTTGTTTGTGCTGTTACTTGTACTTTGTACCCATTTCATTTTGACTGCGCGCTTACTAGGGGGCGCTAGGGTAATGTTTGCACACGGGCGCTACATGGGCTAGAGACGGCTCTGAGGATTATTTTATTAGAGAAATTATTTTATTTCTGGCGGAATGTGTTAGCGCTAGCCCTTCGGTGATTACAGGCGTAATGTTATGGTATTTTATGTCATATGACTTACTATTTGTTTAGAGATTTTTAATACTTCGCATAATCATTCGTAGTATGATTTAAATTATAAACCTAAATATTTTCTTTATTTTTGTATAGATGCATTTAATTTCATAAGGTTATTTTCTAGTCTAAGTATTAAGTTATATTTTTAGGCATTTTTATATAGATACATATAAAATTCATGGTGTCTACTACCAAAGATCTGTTTAGTGTTAATTCTATGTTCAATACTATGTTAAGTTATTATACAATGTCAGCTATGTTATTTATTGGTAGACAGCATTATAAAATATATTCTGTACATTCTGTTTTGCGAACATTTGTCTAGAGAACCAGAACGCCATTCGCAATGAAAATCATTCCCTTTTTTTCAAATATAGCAATACTATATTTACATTGTATGTTAGATCGACCGACTACCTACTGCATTTATTTATTGTCAATGTTGATTAGTTGTAAGTACTGAGATTAATGTTAACGGATGCTGAGAATAAATGACTTTCCGATAATCTTCTGTTTTTCTTTTCGAAAATCAACACAAGCTAAAAATGCCCATTATGCGCGCGTCATCCTGCTGTGATTGCTTGACTGAATTATCAGATTAAGGCTGATGCTCCAGGGTAGCCCGCGAAATTCAAATTTTCTTACGTTTTTAGCAATTTGCAGGCCAGTGCTAGGTTGTGTGTTGATTAAAATATTGTTTGCGACTGTAAGACGTATGTAGTTACAGAATTATAATCATCAAATTCATCAATACAACCCTCCAAGTTGATAAAGGTGCAAGAATGATTTTGACCTTGGAAAAGTAATTTTTCCACCTTTATGAACTTCGAGGGTTGCATTGATGAATTTGATGATGACGGCTTCCAGTCCAGTCTAACCGGTTGCAACTGAATACCAGTATTTTACATGGAGCGACTGCCTATCTGACAACCCAGTTAAAACTGGGGAATACGATTACCCTCGTAGCGGAGCTCAACAGCGGAGTTGTATGACTACTCAGGTACGAAAGAGCTAAGAATCTACACTGATGGATCAAAAACCGACGACGGGACAGGTTTCGGGGTGTTCTCCGACGACCTAAACATTAAAATAGCCAAACCCCTTGGAGTACTCAACTCTGTTTACCAAGCAGAGTGTGTGGGTATCATCTAAGCGGCACACGCTATAGAGGCCAGGGAGGTTACGGATACCAATATTCGAATACTATCCGACAGTGCCTCAGTCCTTCAATCCTTAAAGAGTAATCAGATAACGTCGAGACTGCAGTGCAAGTACGTAGCACTCGATTCGATACTATTCGATAAATCTGACAGTTATTCTCGATAAAATGAGTTTTTTACCAATCGAAAAGTCGGATTTAGCGAATCATATCGATTCGATCGTTATCGATTGCTACGTACTTGCAGTGCTGATACTAGAATGCCATAATGCCCTAGAACGAATCACGGTACTAAACCATAACACGGTAACTCTACAATGGATCAAAGGTCACAGTGGATCACTTGAGAACGATGCGGCTGATGAGCTTGCCAGAAGAGGATCCAGCACAAAACCCTACGGACCCGAACCCATTGTACCTATTCCTTTCAAGCAACTAAGAAGCTGGTTAAAGGAACACACTCGAATACAAGCGGAGAAATGGTGGACCTCGGCACCAGGGTGTAGGCAATCCAAGGAAGAGTGCACTGGCGTTACCAAGATTCGCGAGGAGACCCTGGGAACACCAAGTTTGATCTGCTTCTGGAGGGAGGTGGGCTGGTTGGAGTAAACGGCCACCACGGCTCACGCACAATGGTCCACTTTAAGGACTAAGTGCGGAAACCAAAACCCCATGATAGATAGATACATACGATTACCCTCGGTAAGTTGTCAGACTTTCGGACCACTGACTACTTGTAATGACTGTCAAAGATCTAACAAAATTGGGGATGATATTAGAAGAAAATAAAAGATATGAATTCATAAAACTAAATATGCTTTATTTCACATCGTGTCAATATCATTGGTCACAAACAAGTTTTGCACTTCGACAATACTTACACGTTACTCCGAGCTTTTCCTTTACAATATAAAATATATGCAGTTAACAACAATCCCCTCAGTTTACGAATAAATTACAAAATCATTTTTATTTATATACGAAGCAGTTACGCTGTCGCGCGGCCCCTTGCGACGAGCGGGTCTAACATTATTATATCCATGTATAAAAAAATGTATTAAGAAAATAACACCTATGGTAGTAGAATCATTTTTGTATTAAATATTATCTAGAGTAGATGTGTGTGTCGTTATCACTAGGGCCGCTCGTCGCGTATGGAAGCTGGGCCGCGCTACACTTGCCGCGCTACACTTGTCACGCTACACTTGTCGCGCTACATTTGTCGCGCTACACTTGCCGCGCTACACTTGTCGCACTTCACGAAGCAGGTCTACGCTATCGTTGACACCACATGGACTTTCGCTCCTAGTGCTTTCGACAACAACTAAATCAACGCACCGCGAGGGTTAAAATAATAACCTGTAAAATTTAACTTCTAACAACATGTTATTAAACTCTTAATCATTATACAAAATTATCATCACAATATCACAAATAAAATACAGAACTCTGACGCTCTACTCTACGAAATTATTACGGTGTGGAAATTTAGGTACACAATATAAATGTATCAACGTAATTATAAAGCTTAGTATGGATTTTATAAATCAATATGTCCAATATAGACATCTATTCTTATCCATAAGCAAATTCAGTCGAATATTTAATAGTACAAAGAAATGTATTTTATACATTTGAAATTAATGGAAAATGTCGAATATACAAATTAAGTCTTATATAAGGTTATCGGTCTCTCTGTAAGAGACCGACGCACGCGCCGGTCAGCTCACGAGAGTCTGCCCAGTGTCTGACCAAGTGTGAAACAAAACCTTACTGTACAAAAATAATAATAGAACAAATGAAACACTATAATACAAAATAAAAAGAAAAAAACAAGTTTATACAAAGTGATACCTACGTGCCTGTATTCACATCAGTTGGGGCCAGTTACATTACAACCATCGCTCTCTCGACCAACAAACGAAAAGGAAAAACAAATCGAAAAGAAATACATTTAGTGAATTTATTTATAGAGACCGAAAAAAACAGTCGTAGAAAAAAGTTTAAATATTAATCGTAGAAAGTCAGCCTTCGCGTAACAATTCACTATACCATTTCCTAACTACATTACCGCGACCAGCCAGCCAACATCCAGCGTCCGACGACAACCACTACGAAAGACTAGATCCTCTCCAATGTATACGTACATCCATCTGTTTTCATACACGTTATGTTACAGTTCCGTACGGTCGGTCAAGGTCGTTAGCACATTTAACATTTGAACAAAATAATGAAACAATAATGTCATGGTGATATTAATGAAAATAAAGATGACAATCAATTTGAATTCTCATACATAATTCGTAGATAAATAGCGTTTTGAAAACGTTTCACAAGCTAGTTATCGAAGCGGCATGACTAGTTTTAAACGTAAAACTGTTTAGACGTAACTATATAGTTTACTATTGTTTTTATATTTTTATAGGAACGCTAATCTAGTAAGATCGGCCGGTAGGGAAGCGTGTCTCGGTCTAAACAGTTTTCGCAGTCGCGCAGCAGTCCGGTGACGTCACCGCAGCGCACGGCAGCGCCGGCACACGCGCACGGTGCCGCAGTCGCCCCACGAGCTCATCTCCGAGCACGAGCCGCAGAATATGCCGCCGCACCGTCTGCCACAGAGCAACTGCTGGTTAGTTACGATAGTCTACTGACGGACTAGACTCCGGCTCGCTATGCGCTCCTGGTAGGTTACCTGCAGTGGTGCCTGCGCCGGGCCAGCCAGAAGTGGTTCCTGCAGTACTGGCAGCGCGGCGCGGCGCTGTCGGGCAGCCACACCACGCCGCGCGCCTCCTCGCCCACCTCTACCTCGGACGCACTGCCGCTGCTGCTGCCGCTGCCGAGGACTGACCCACTACCGCTGCTCGTTTTCTGTACCAGGAGAGCATGATTGTTAGACAAGTGTTCAACGATACATTGGGAAACAAACTAAATTGCGGAACAAAAGGCCAAATGTATTAATGGGTATTCAACAAGGGTAATGTGAGCCGTGAGAAAAGTTTACTATATTATAGCGGTGTATTACGCGTGTATATGTCGTACTTGCGAGGGCGTGGTCGCGTGCGGGGCGGAGGCCGGGGCGACCGCAGGCGGGGACGACAGGCGCAAGGCCTCTCGCGCCTCACGCAACTGCCCACTCAGCTCCTCCACTACTTTCTGTAACGAAAATTGCATTTTAAGCGCAAGCTGTGGATAATGATAACAGCATTACGATAGCGATGCAGTCGAACAGATGAAGCTGCATTTGTTCTGCAGTTCAGTCGAGCGGACAGTAGCAGGTCAGCATACGGTACCTTCTGGTAGAGTATGATCTGGTGCAGGCGGGCCTGCAGCGGGTCAAGCGCGGGCGGCAGGCCGTCCAGCGGGTCGGCGCGCGCGGCGGCGGGCGCGCCGCACACGCAGCGCACGCCGCGCACGCCCGCGCCGCACGCGCCGCACGCCCCGCGCACACACGCGCCGCACGCTCCACACGCGCCCCGCGCTCCCCGCACTCCGCACGCACCGCACACGCCGCACCAGCACATCTCCGAGCTGCCGCCCGACTCTCCCGACGTCTCGATGCCACCTGCAAATAACACGCTCAGTTCTAATAATATTCCAACAGGAGCGTAACTATCGCCATATCAGGCTTTTCAATGATACGGCCCCCCCGAGAGACAGGAGCCCCTGTTACCCGACATGTGGAAGAAAAATGACATAAAATCCACCTCTGATTTTTTTTCTGATTAGAGCACGAATTATATTTACGGCGCATGTTTTTGCATAAATATAAGTTCTCTGCTCATCAGCCCCGGATCTTGAATTTTTTCGAGGCGGGGCAAAAACTGAAAAATGCCGCCCCCGCCCGTCTATATTTTTATTTTTATCATCATCATTATTTCAGTCATCAGACGCCTAATGATGGCCATAAGCCCAGGGGTGGACCATGAGTTTGTTGGGCCCTGGGCTAATACTACTTGGGGGCCTGGCCAAGGGCGTCGCCAGCTTTTGGGCCAGAAGGGGGGCCTATCAGAAGGGTGCGATTTTTAAGTTTACTATTTACGGATGCAGCTGAAGTGCATATAGCCACTTCAAAAATGTTAGCACCTCCGTGACCTCGGATTGGTTAGTTTAGGTTTTGAAGAGTTATTTGAAAAGGCTCCAAGAGCGAGCGAAACGAGCTCAAAAATGGTAACACCCTACTTTGGACAGATTAGAACTATTTCGTCACTTCATACACAGGGGCGGCTGTACTTTAAGTGCGCTCGTGCGCTGAACCACCAATTCAAAAGATTTAAAAATTACAAAATATTACATCACATATTTTTTTAAATTACCATATTAATAATATTTAAAAAAAAATACAAAATCATTTAACAAATAAAATTTCCAATTGTGACGAAACAATTTAATATTTTACCATCCCTGTAAAGAAAGACCTATTCTCGTGCGCTTCGGCGAGCGCACGCGGACTGCTAATACAACTTGTATGAGGTACGAGCTAACATGCCGGACGCGTGAGACAAAAGATAGTTCATAGAAATGTACCGAGAAATTAGTCAGTTTACGTGCGCCGCACGAGCGGTGCGAACCGAAGATAACCGAGAGTACCCGATGTTTGACGAAATTCGCCGTCCGAGGTGCCTAGCGGTGACGGTGGCCATGATGGATGACATCTCGATATCAGTATAGTTTTGCTGCATCGGTGACGCGTTAATTATTGTTTGTACTCGTAATAAGTACGAACATACCCAATTTTATTAAAAAGGTGATTGAACATTTAATTTTCGCTTCACAAAAATGTAACCAAAATAATAAAACATTAACATATTTTATATAAACTGTTGTTTAATTGTAATTTCTAATCTTTAAGGAAGTAAAGTGCACCACCAGTTCGATGACCCACCAGCCGCCGCTGTTCATACAGGAGTTACTTGGTTGACTTCAAAAATTAAGATTAAGGAGGAATTTGACTGCATGAGCGAGCGAAGCGAGCTCGAAAATTTTTTGACACCTTGCTTTGGATAGGTTTGAATTGTTTCGATCCTTCATACAGGAATGGGTAACAGGTCGACTTTTAGACAAAGTCTAAAGAAAGTAGTCTAAAAAGCAAGCAAAGCCAGTTGGAAAACTTAACAGTTTACCTACCTTGTACAGGTTAGAATTGTTTCGAACTACCGGAGTTACTTAGGTGACTTATGGACAAAGTTAAAATTCAAGAGAAACAAGGCTGTAAGAGCGAGCGTAGCGAGCTCGAAAATTTTACGTTTTTCCTCAGAGAAAGATCTTGAGATCAAAATGTCCACATGCTCCAATTTTTGCAAAAGGTGACTGAGGGCCCTTTATATCCACGCGGGGCCCTGGGCTGCAGCTCAAAAAGCCCTTATATAGTTCCGTCCCTGCATAAGCCTCGCAGATAGAATGCCACAAGGACCTAACTAGCGCTGCTCTTTCTGTGTTTACACTATATATTTACAAATATACCTACATACATGAACGTGTAGGACATACATTGTTGTTATGAAAGCACCTACCCTGTGCTTTGAAACAAAACGAGTTGGATGTATTATTGTATTGTACTTCAAATTGAAATTATCATTTTACTCTCTCTAGCTTTTTGTTCTGCAAAGAAGTCTATGGCCTTGTCATAATTTATTTCATGTGCCATTCGATTTTCTATCGCTAAGATTGCGAGACTTGACAAACGTTCCTGGCTCATAGATGATCGCAAATAACTTTTAATAAGTTCTGTGATGACTTCGGAGCAGTCTCCACAGTAGTGAATGCCCGGAGAGTACCTGTGCCAGACGGAAAATGAGAGCGCCATGCCGTCTTCTTATGCTACTTCTTCGTCACGAGTCTTATCGCCGTAAAAGTGATGTGCACTGGGTTTCGGACCTGGGTTGGCGAACTTCTCATTCCACCACTAGGAACTGGTGGAGCACAGCCCTGTACACCTTGACATCATGTCGTTGGCGGCGCATCAGGTACTTGCTCTGTGTAAAGACTATAACGTCAAGATTTCATGGTGGTGATCCGGCCAAAAAGCTCGCCGCCTTGAAGGAGACCGTTTGATTTATTCTCTTCACTCTGACGGCCATCGCTCTCTGGGTTCATCGCTAAATTACAGTATTTAGGTCGTCAAGTTGTTCGCCCATACTGGCACTCCATAGGGCGCTATGGACCGTACGATCCCCATATATCCCATACCATAATCTTCTGTAGAAATTGGATCCCCTCAGATTGGGCAGTAGCCACGAGATTAAGTTCGCGGTGCCCATCAACCGGGGTGTCAACTGCTGAAAATGCGGCAATTAGGGACGAGTCCCAGGTACTTCATCGTCGACTCGGATCCCATCTACGACCCCAGAACTGTCGCCAAGATACAAGAGACGACCTGCCGAAACGTTTGCCTTCACCAGCGTGTCATCAGCATAACAGATGACACAAACACCATGAAGAAGCTAACCGCGAAGCGCCCAGTCGTACATAGATGATATCTCTATTCCTCCGATAGGCCCTGATTATGCAGCAGAAGTTGGTACGGCATAGGTTTGGCATGGTATAGGAGTGCCTCCAATCTTTTCTCGAGGTAGAAATCCTGAGCTCTGGGGAGAGTCGAGGAGTCTGACAACTGCGCAGTTGCTCTGCGAGGCAGCGGCATCTAAGCGGGTCCGCCAGATCCTCAGTAGCCAGGTGCTCAAATAGGCGGTTTACAGTTTAGCTCTCAAAGAGTTTGTCTTCCTCATCTAAATCGATGGGCTAGTATGCATATGGGGTGTCTGCAGGGCGCTCCTTCTTCTTCAACAGGAACAGTTTTCCAGTCAGATAGAAATCAATGAGTTGTATCGTTACAACTCATCATTATCGCAACTTTGACCGTAAGTCAGCCAAGCTTGAATTTGCCGCCCCCTAAACTTGCCGCCCGGGGCATGGGCCCCGGCTTGCCCCCCCCCTAGATCCGGCCCTGCTGCTCATGCACAATATTTCTCTCTCCGATCATTCGTTTATAATTTTATGCTGGGAAAACGTTACTCCAGCACGAATAGTTTTTTTCGAAAACGACAAAGCGCACAATTTTTTTATGTGGTGCACATTCAGAGCAGATTACGCACTAATTATGCGTTCCACTGACTTCCACTCATATCACTCTAGGAGACACTTTCCTGCTGGAGTAACGTATACGAGCGTGAGGCACATATTTTTTTTTATAAATTTAGCCGACACTACAATTGTACTACAATGTTTTTATGCGCCAATATAAGGCATTTTTCATAAATAAAAAGAGTTTTGTATTTCATGCACATTCCCTGTTTTTTTTTAAAGCAAAAACCAGTAGCTTTCAAGTAGTTGTGAAGCAGAGTACTATCGTAGTCTTTTCCGCCTGACCAGTTTAATTTTTTTTCGCTTAAATCATGCGGAGGCGCCGAGCCACGCCCCCTTAAAGTTTGGGCCTATTAGGAATGCGTCAACTTTGGCGCGCAAAATAACTAACTCCCGTTTGGCGTTCGTCGTTAGTGCGCTCGGCCGATTCGGTATCTTTTCATTCATTATTTCTATACAAAGTCAACGGGGCGGGGCTAGAGTGCGTTTCTATGTTGTAAGTGCAAGAAAAAATTAGCTTAGTGGTGGTCAGGCGGGAGTGTCCTCGATAGTACATGGCTTGAAAGCTCTAGGATGCTTCGTACAGAGCCATCACGCTTGTGTGTTGTTATATTTACAAAATTCAGAATATGAAATTGCTGGTTTTTGTAATAAAATTGTATTGTACAATGACAATCAGAGTGCATTAAAGTTGGCAAATAATCATTAAGCAGAGTTTAGACGAAGCCTGGAAGCCTGGATATCCTGGAATGGTGGTGATTAATTTATTCGATTATCCTCTCAGTGGAACTAACAGCTGAGTTCCTGTTGACGCGGACATATACTGCGGACGGGTACTGACTGGTGGTGCTGGGTCTCCTGGCGCAGTGGCAGCAGGCCACCCGGCGCGGGGAGGTGGGGCACAGTGTGAGCTGCGAGGCGGATATATGTAGGTACTGACTGGTGGTGCTGGGTCTCCTGGCGCAGTGGCAGCAGGCCACCCGGCGCGGGGAGGTGGGGCACAGTGTGAGCTGCGAGGCGGATATATGTAGGTACTGACTGGTGGTGCTGGGTCTCCTGGCGCAGTGGCAGCAGGCCACCCGGCGCGGGGAGGTGGGGCACAGTGTGAGCTGCGAGGCGGATATATGTAGGTACTGACTGGTGGTGCTGGGTCTCCTGGCGCAGTGGCAGCAGGCCACCCGGCGCGGGGAGGTGGGGCACAGTGTGAGCTGCGAGGCGGATATATGTAGGTACTGACTGGTGGTGCTGGGTCTCCTGGCGCAGTGGCAGCAGGCCACCCGGCGCGGGGAGGTGGGGCACAGTGTGAGCTGCGAGGCGGATATATGTAGGTACTGACTGGTGGTGCTGGGTCTCCTGGCGCAGTGGCAGCAGGCCACCCGGCGCGGGGAGGTGGGGCACAGTGTGAGCTGCGAGGCGGATATATGTAGGTACTGACTGGTGGTGCTGGGTCTCCTGGCGCAGTGGCAGCAGGCCACCCGGCGCGGGGAGGTGGGGCACAGTGTGAGCTGCGAGGCGGATATATGTAGGTACTGACTGGTGGTGCTGGGTCTCCTGGCGCAGTGGCAGCAGGCCACCCGGCGCGGGGAGGTGGGGCACAGTGTGAGCTGCGAGGCGGATATATGTAGGTACTGACTGGTGGTGCTGGGTCTCCTGGCGCAGTGGCAGCAGGCCACCCGGCGCGGGGAGGTGGGGCACAGTGTGAGCTGCGAGGCGGATATATGTAGGTACTGACTGGTGGTGCTGGGTCTCCTGGCGCAGTGGCAGCAGGCCACCCGGCGCGGGGAGGTGGGGCACAGTGTGAGCTGCGAGGCGGATATATGTAGGTACTGACTGGTGGTGCTGGGTCTCCTGGCGCAGTGGCAGCAGGCCACCCGGCGCGGGGAGGTGGGGCACAGTGTGAGCTGCGAGGCGGATATATGTAGGTACTGACTGGTGGTGCTGGGTCTCCTGGCGCAGTGGCAGCAGGCCACCCGGCGCGGGGAGGTGGGGCACAGTGTGAGCTGCGAGGCGGATATATGTAGGTACTGACTGGTGGTGCTGGGTCTCCTGGCGCAGTGGCAGCAGGCCACCCGGCGCGGGGAGGTGGGGCACAGTGTGAGCTGCGAGGCGGATATATGTAGGTACTGACTGGTGGTGCTGGGTCTCCTGGCGCAGTGGCAGCAGGCCACCCGGCGCGGGGAGGTGGGGCACAGTGTGAGCTGCGAGGCGGATATATGTAGGTACTGACTGGTGGTGCTGGGTCTCCTGGCGCAGTGGCAGCAGGCCACCCGGCGCGGGGAGGTGGGGCACAGTGTGAGCTGCGAGGCGGATATATGTAGGTACTGACTGGTGGTGCTGGGTCTCCTGGCGCAGTGGCAGCAGGCCACCCGGCGCGGGGAGGTGGGGCACAGTGTGAGCTGCGAGGCGGATATATGTAGGTACTGACTGGTGGTGCTGGGTCTCCTGGCGCAGTGGCAGCAGGCCACCCGGCGCGGGGAGGTGGGGCACAGTGTGAGCTGCGAGGCGGATATATGTAGGTACTGACTGGTGGTGCTGGGTCTCCTGGCGCAGTGGCAGCAGGCCACCCGGCGCGGGGAGGTGGGGCACAGTGTGAGCTGCGAGGCGGATATATGTAGGTACTGACTGGTGGTGCTGGGTCTCCTGGCGCAGTGGCAGCAGGCCACCCGGCGCGGGGAGGTGGGGCACAGTGTGAGCTGCGAGGCGGATATATGTAGGTACTGACTGGTGGTGCTGGGTCTCCTGGCGCAGTGGCAGCAGGCCACCCGGCGCGGGGAGGTGGGGCACAGTGTGAGCTGCGAGGCGGATATATGTAGGTACTGACTGGTGGTGCTGGGTCTCCTGGCGCAGTGGCAGCAGGCCACCCGGCGCGGGGAGGTGGGGCACAGTGTGAGCTGCGAGGCGGATATATGTAGGTACTGACTGGTGGTGCTGGGTCTCCTGGCGCAGTGGCAGCAGGCCACCCGGCGCGGGGAGGTGGGGCACAGTGTGAGCTGCGAGGCGGATATATGTAGGTACTGACTGGTGGTGCTGGGTCTCCTGGCGCAGTGGCAGCAGGCCACCCGGCGCGGGGAGGTGGGACACAGTGTGAGCTGCGAGGCGGATATATGTAGGTACTGACTGGTGGTGCTGGGTCTCCTGGCGCAGTGGCAGCAGGCCACCCGGCGCGGGGAGGTGGGACACAGTGTGAGCTGCGAGGCGGATATATGTAGGTACTGACTGGTGGTGCTGGGTCTCCTGGCGCAGTGGCAGCAGGCCACCCGGCGCGGGGAGGTGGGGCACAGTGTGAGCTGCGAGGCGGATATATGTAGGTACTGACTGGTGGTGCTGGGTCTCCTGGCGCAGTGGCAGCAGGCCACCCGGCGCGGGGAGGTGGGGCACAGTGTGAGCTGCGAGGCGGATATATGTAGGTACTGACTGGTGGTGCTGGGTCTCCTGGCGCAGTGGCAGCAGGCCACCCGGCGCGGGGAGGTGGGGCACAGTGTGAGCTGCGAGGCGGATATATGTAGGTACTGACTGGTGGTGCTGGGTCTCCTGGCGCAGTGGCAGCAGGCCACCCGGCGCGGGGAGGTGGGACACAGTGTGAGCTGCGAGGCGGATATATGTAGGTACTGACTGGTGGTGCTGGGTCTCCTGGCGCAGTGGCAGCAGGCCACCCGGCGCGGGGAGGTGGGGCACAGTGTGAGCTGCGAGGCGGATATATGTAGGTACTGACTGGTGGTGCTGGGTCTCCTGGCGCAGTGGCAGCAGGCCACCCGGCGCGGGGAGGTGGGGCACAGTGTGAGCTGCGAGGCGGATATATGTAGGTACTGACTGGTGGTGCTGGGTCTCCTGGCGCAGTGGCAGCAGGCCACCCGGCGCGGGGAGGTGGGGCACAGTGTGAGCTGCGAGGCGGATATATGTAGGTACTGACTGGTGGTGCTGGGTCTCCTGGCGCAGTGGCAGCAGGCCACCCGGCGCGGGGAGGTGGGGCACAGTGTGAGCTGCGAGGCGGATATATGTAGGTACTGACTGGTGGTGCTGGGTCTCCTGGCGCAGTGGCAGCAGGCCACCCGGCGCGGGGAGGTGGGGCACAGTGTGAGCTGCGAGGCGGATATATGTAGGTACTGACTGGTGGTGCTGGGTCTCCTGGCGCAGTGGCAGCAGGCCACCCGGCGCGGGGAGGTGGGGCACAGTGTGAGCTGCGAGGCGGATATATGTAGGTACTGACTGGTGGTGCTGGGTCTCCTGGCGCAGTGGCAGCAGGCCACCCGGCGCGGGGAGGTGGGACACAGTGTGAGCTGCGAGGCGGATATATGTAGGTACTGACTGGTGGTGCTGGGTCTCCTGGCGCAGTGGCAGCAGGCCACCCGGCGCGGGGAGGTGGGGCACAGTGTGAGCTGCGAGGCGGATATATGTAGGTACTGACTGGTGGTGCTGGGTCTCCTGGCGCAGTGGCAGCAGGCCACCCGGCGCGGGGAGGTGGGGCACAGTGTGAGCTGCGAGGCGGATATATGTAGGTACTGACTGGTGGTGCTGGGTCTCCTGGCGCAGTGGCAGCAGGCCACCCGGCGCGGGGAGGTGGGGCACAGTGTGAGCTGCGAGGCGGATATATGTAGGTACTGACTGGTGGTGCTGGGTCTCCTGGCGCAGTGGCAGCAGGCCACCCGGCGCGGGGAGGTGGGGCACAGTGTGAGCTGCGAGGCGGATATATGTAGGTACTGACTGGTGGTGCTGGGTCTCCTGGCGCAGTGGCAGCAGGCCACCCGGCGCGGGGAGGTGGGGCACAGTGTGAGCTGCGAGGCCACGCGCGTGCGTGTGTGTGCGTGCGCGGCGCGGCGCGGGTGTGTGTGCGCCTCGCCCTCGCTCTCTGAGCTTATACTGCTCGATGTTGCTCCTCCTGACAGAAACAGAATGTATTGTTCGTGTTCATGAGACCAGTTCTTCAGTTGGTTTGTTTTCTCTTTAACAGCATAACAGTAAGGGGCAGAGGTTTTATTTTAATGGGGATTTTATTTAAAACACAACACATGCTATAATATATTATACTATTTAAGGGCCGGTTTCGGAGTTGCGCCGCGCGAAGGACACTTGCGCGAACCCATTTGCGCGAAAAAACTTATGCGCGCATGGACTTTTGCGCGAATGGACATTTGCGCGAAAGGACACTTGCGCGAATAGAACATTTGCGCGACTGGAATTTTGCGCGATTTTCCGTCATGGGTGTCGTTTTCATGGTTTTCGGGGTCGCTGATAACGAAATGAGGTTAAAATAAATCAAACCAACGTAGGGGCAATAACCCAAACGCTAGCACTGCACCAAATTATCAGCACTCCGAATAAATTGTCAAATTCTAAGGTTTTCACTTACTAATTTGGGTTACCAAACTAATAAATAAATAAATGTATGTTTTAGGAATCCTACTATTGGCAAAAACCATACTTTGAGACTACAAAATGGCGGAAATTGTGTAAAAAAACATTTGTGTCCTGCAGTTTCTTCTGTTTATGCCTGTTTCTTGTGATCGCCGGTAAGTTCACGTGTTTACATTTTATGATAGGTATATCAGATCTTTTACATATTTTATATTGAAACTAACGATTTCTCTGATATTTGAGATACTAAGAGGATAATCTGAAGAGTAGAATTTGAGGTTATAGTGATAAATTGGTAAAATACGTGGTGCTGATAAACGGATCGAATATTTTGTAAATTCCAAATTATCAGCACTGGTGCTGATAAATGGAAAAAAGTACCTAAATACTAATTTCATACTTCTTAATGTAAACTGTGTTTATTTTATGCATAGAATTCATTTTGTTTTGTAAAAGTTGTATAAACTATCAAAATCCAAATCTTAGCATGGTGCTGAAACTTTATTTACCATTTTTCAGCATGGTGCTGATAATTGGATCAGAAGCATGCTGATAAATTGGTTTTCCTAGAATTTCATCATCTCTTTTCTTTTTCAGAACCACTTATCCACCTACCATGAAGACAAAGGAAGAAAATAAACCAAATAAACGAAACATGTACACAAACGAAAATCTTAAAAAAGAGATTTTCGTAAGTCTGAACAAATTATTTAAATTCCTACCTAAGATAACTTTATTAATGTTAAACTTTGTCAATTTTATAAAAGTATTATTAGATTATGTGATTGTTTTGTATTACAGGGTACCTACCTAGTAACTATATAAAAATACTAGCGGACGTCCCGCGGTTTCACCCGCGTAGTTCCCGTTCCCGTGGGAGTACGGGGATAAAATATAGCCTATGTTACTCGTGGATAATGTAGCTTTCGCATGGTGAAAGAATTTTTTAAATCGGTCCAGTAGTTTTTGAGCCTATTCATTACAAACAAACAAACAAACAAAGTTTTCCTCTTTATAATATTAGTATAGATAAATAAAAACAGATTTTAAGAATGGAAATATATTTTTTAATGCAATTCCTAACAGTGATAGTTATGTGCTGATAATTAGCTCGCTCTATGCTATTAATTGGGGCGAATAGTGCCAGTAAATGGTGAGAGACCCGTTTTTTATTCTTACTTGTCTAAATAATCTTGGATAGAGGTCAACCATGTTTTTCTTTTAATATCGTCTTCCATATTAAATATTAGAACGATAAAATTCGCCTTAACGGGTAAAGAACTATTTTTCACAATAATAAATAGGCTTAAATTAGGACCAACTCTTAAAGTGCTGATAATTGGGTACTTCACCCTACTCTCATTTCGGAGGCGCGTGGCCGACTGCGCCGCGAGTGCGCTCGGCGGCGATCGCTAAGAATGCGCACCGCTTCATGGTAATTTGTATGAAGCTTTTGAGCAAAAACCATGGGTAAGTTTGTGATTTTTTACACAAAATAAGAAAATGAATATGATAAGAAATGACGATTCCAAAAACTTTTTTATAGTTTTAACTTTATTATTTGATAAAATTCATTTAAATATTCTTGATAATTACGACTCAGTTGTTACAATATGGGAGCGCGATTTACACGTTTTTAGTGATTTACCGTTTTTTTTTACACTTATCCATAAGCATTATCTTAAATTCTAATGTTTCAACTAAAAGTTACATTCATTGGCTAGCTGTGTGATTTATTTCAAGGTTGTAGAGCATCGTTTTCTATATAATTCTCTTACATTCCCGGGCTTCGATTGCCGAATTATTTAAGTACTAATATAAATGCGAAAAATTGGATGGATGCTTGTTACTAAATCACGCCAGAACGGATCTGGATAAGTTTGGCACAGAGATAGATTATAGTCTGAAATAGCCCATTTTTATCTCGGAATCACGATCCCCTGGGCAATTCCCGAACTACACGCAAGCGAAGCCGCGGGTATAAGCTAGTAGATTATCATTGTTGTCTTACCATTCAGGTCGACTTCAAGAAACTTAGTAGCTACATCATCAATCCCATTCATGGTCCCATTCGTCGTCACACCATTCTCTCTTGTATGGTTGTCGACCACATTGTGGTTGGTCCTATCTTCGGTGGAACGGTTGTCGAGTGGCGAGGAGTCATGGGAAGTGTTTCTGGAAGCCGGTGGTTCTGCTCGACCCTCGTTGATCTCGAAGCCGGTAGAAGATTGGTTGCTTGACTCTGATATGGAACGCCATGTTATGCTGATGTTGCGAGTTCGGGCGGATTCTCTTGCGGCCTGTGAGTAAAAAACATGATTTTTACATTTAGCTGGAGAAATAATAATTCTAAAACTCAAGGGTTTCTGAAAAAGTAAGTAATCCATACATTTATAACTGCATCTGAATTTCAAGTACCAGGCAAACATAAACAAAAAGAAGTAACACAAACTCACCTCAGCCATTCCAATAACATCAGTATAAGTATCACAGACGAACACGGGTGGTTCTTCAGGCGTGTCCACGTCCGGCGAGGCCACGCTGGCGACCACGCCGGCCACACTGTCGCCCACGGCCCCGCCGAGCTGGCCCAGCTCGTCTGTGTGCTCGATGACCCGGTCGGCCAGCAGGCCGCCCAGCTCGCCCAGTCCGCCCAGTTCGCCCAGCTCGCCCAGTCCGCCCAACTCGCGCTCCAGGGAGGACGAGCCGCTCGTAAGGTCGCGCGGAACTCGGCTGCTGTTCTCGAAGTGGTCGGGGTGTAGGCCGTCGACCTTGGAGGAAGAAGATAACGTTAGTTTTCCAAGCATTTAGACTTTCTTGTTGTCGTGCAACTCTCTTCATGGCTATGTTAGCCTAGTATACTGACCGTGTCGGCACAGTTGTCCCTGGCGAGCGGCAGTACGGGCAGCTCGTCAACACAACTGTCGGTGAGCGCTGCACGACATTCGCGACGGTTCTCACACTCGCTGTTCACTACCATTGATAGTTTCCTGCAACGGAAATACTAATATTTAGTATACAATCATCGGAACTAAAACCATAAAATTGCATAATGCGTTATGCGACCGCACGACACTAATTTTGCAATTTCAATATTATGTCTAATCAGCATAACAGCGAACTCGAAGTCACGAGATTGTAACCCAGCGCTGTGCCCCGAGACCAGCTGACTTGTTGTAAACCGTGGCGAATATGTATGTCTTATACTGCTCGGTAATGTTCGGGCCGGGTTGACAACTTGACAGTTGCCATTTTTTGGTTTTAAGGCTGATTATGCTATACACAGCTAACTTACATAACATCCGGCGCTAAGCTAGGGTCGCTACACCTCCTCTGAGCCGTTCGCTTCTCGCCTTCACTCAGCAGGTTGTCACAAGATCTCGTCTTCGTCATCAGCCCTGGAACAAATCGAAACATGATTTTATTGATAGAGAAGCCATGATTATCTATTTAATAATCCGGACTGACGGAAAAGGTAGGCATCCATACGCAAGAGAGCTTTCTTCCCATTACTAGTGTAAAGAGAAAGTACTAACTAACCTTGCCGTTAGTCTGTTCTCTCTACACTTTTTGGTGAAGTTTATTGGTCTTCGACTTTTTTTAGGGTTATTAGGTTTTCAGCTGTATCTTATTAGCTGGCTTGACAGTTTACAGGGACAGCGATTTAGTTTCAGTTTATTCTAAGTTTGAATAAAAAATATGTCCGGCACCACGAAACGTTATCAGTCAATCTATTTGATTGGTTGACCAGACTGAAAGTAGTTAGTTTTTGTATAATAATGCTAACTGTATATCTTGATTTAATGTGAAAAGCAAGGGGTAGAAAAACCAAATTTATTGATGTGAAACATCTATAGGCGCGAGTAAACCAAAATAACAAAAAAAAAAAAAGAAAAGCGCGTGGCGAGCGTCGCGACTCGCGACGCATGCCGTGGCAAAACAAATAAAAATCGCGTGTTTGAAGCAGCATAAGATCTACATTTTCGACACGGTTTACAACAAGTCAGCTGGTCTCGGGGCTCAGAGCGCTGAGTTACAATCTCGTGACTTCGAGTTTTATTCCAACATAAGGATTTTCTTTTTGTGAATCGAGTCATTTTGTTCTTATTTTGTTTTTTAAAGCTGGTCTCGGGGCACAGAGCGCTGAGTTACAATCTCGTGACTTCGAGTTCGATTCCAGCATAAGGATATTTTCTCTTTGTGAATCGATTCATTTTGTTTTTATTTTACTTTGGTTGTTTTTTAAATTGACTCTTTTTTTTAAGCCATGTTCAGTGTTTCACATTTGCCAGGCGTCCCGCGACGGCTCACTTTTCTTCTCTTACCGTTATGGTTCTGTGTGGTGTGTAACTGCTGCACGGGCAGGTCGGGCCTGTGGTCGGAGCGCGGCTCGTCGTGCGGGCTCTGCGCGCAGAACATGCCGCTCCACACGCACATCGTGCGCACTGAGTACTCCGGCCAGATTGCCTGCTGGAATAGTAATATGGGAGGTTCGTTTTAGCTCTTACGTATACATACATATTTTAGATCATGGCATACCTATGCCCAATTGTTCAAGAGGAAAAATTGGGCCGTATTTCATGAAGCATCCTCATAATTAATAATTAAATTCATTAATATGCAAATAAATAAAGAATACGTGCCGGTTTCGGTACGAGAGACAACTTCCTTTCTTAGCAACGTGTGGCTGGAATGGACTGGACGTTAACTTACTCGTTCGTCTCCATCGAGATCTACGCTTCATCTTTTTGACAGACTCCTTAACAACTCAAACGCCGCAGAAGGCTAAACTCCGCGCGCTCGCGGCCCGTGTTGCACAGGAACGTGCCGAACATGCCCGAGTGTGCCCGAACATGCCCGAGTGTATGCTAACAAACCCACCTGTTCGAGCTGGTGCGGCGAGTACAGATGGTTCCTGTAGGCTGGCGCGCGCAGCAGATGCCACACGTGCGGCGTGAGGTCGCCGGCGCGGCACTCCGCGCGCTCGCGGCCCGTGTTGCACAGGAACGTGCCGAACATGCACGAGTGCACGTGTGTGCCCAGCTTTATCTGCGTACATGGTACACGATCTTATAACATCTCCGTCATCTATGGAGATAGGGATAGAGGTTTAGTGTTTGGTTGGGTTTGGTGGTGTGGTGCCCAAACGGTCGACGGTTGGCTTGATGTTACATTCTGAGGACCTTAAAAAGTTGAAGACTTGCAATCCTGGTGCGAAGAGTGGATTAGCAGCGTTCTTGCCATAAATTGCTTCTCAGTACGGGTTTCCTACGTTCCAACAAAGAAGTGGAGCCAATAAGGTACATTTTCGGTGGAAAATATAAATAATCTACAGTCGAATTAAACTCTGGTTTAAACCTGGTACTTATGGAAGTTTTTATAACAAGACGGAAAAGTTGAAGACATAAGACGCACTTTTTGATCGAGGGTTAAGGGCCCGTGCACGAAATTAAGGCATTTTGAACATTTTTGATCACTACTTGTGGGAAAGGCAAGAAGAATTTGAACCTTATTTATTTTTATTTTATGAGACAGGTTCTTCATCTTGTCGACTGCTTGAACAATTTTTTAAAATAATGTATATATTAATGGCAATCACCCATATTCAAAACGTCTTTTCCGCAAAAGTAACGAGCGAGTGATGTTTGTGGTTCGCTGAACAAAGAACTACAAAATATTCTGAACATTAAAAAATATGAATAACATCATTATATGGTCTACTCGTAACATAGCAAGAAACATTATTGATTTCAATACGAAATATAGCAGAAAAAAAATGTTGAAAAAACGTAATTTGTGGAAAACGTCGGGACAAATAAGTATTTTTTTCTATACCTTAGAAACACTTTAAAGAAAATTAAAAAAATAATTCTTAATCTCAAGGTAGCTTTTTAATAGAATCTGAATTTTAATTTATAAATAAACAATAACTTAATTTCGTAAATTAAATGCAAAGTGAACTATATAATCGACCGCGCAAACCCGATCCCGTCAGTAACGAAAGGGCTCTCCCAGCGTGAGGACGTATCACTTTGCTTCGCAAGCGCTCCCGAGTTATTACGTGAATATATTTCCGAGATATACGCAGACTACCACATTTCGATCCAGTATTTATATTAAAATTATTAAACTTTTTGATTGTATTAAGATAAGAGTTTTTTTTGACGTTGGTTGTTTATTAAGATTTATTTCGTCTTCATATTATTTAAAGTTAAGTTTCTTTGTTTGTACTTAATATGTTGTATGTAAGGGTAATAATCTGCGGAACTACTGATCCGATTCCGAAAATTCTTTCATTTAGGGGATTTCACTACTTTATTTGGTTTTCATGGTAACCTATGGTACCTACAATTTGATTTTGAAATAAAGATAATTTTCTATTTTGGAAGTGCGATTTGGTAGAAATCGTCACGTAAGAAAATGCCGTATGTTGTTGTGTGTGTGTGTGTAGTAGGAGGTATACAAGAAGGGTATGGCGGGGTCGAGTGAGCGAGCGATATTTTTCTTCATAGGTGTCGATTTCGTGGGTTTTGGGGTTGGTGATAACGAAAATGAGGTCAAAATGAAAATCCAAGATGTCACCGAGGAAAATTTTTGATTTTCCGTCATGGGTGTCGTTTTCATGGTTTTTGGGGTTGCTGGTTACGAAAATGAAGTCAAAATGCAAATCCAAGATGGCGCCGAGGAAAATTTTTGATTTTCCGTCATGGGTGTCGTTTTTATGGTTTTTGGGGTTGCTGGTTACGAAAATGAGGTCAAAATGAAAATCCAAGATGGCGCCGAGGAAAATTTTTGATTTTCCGTCATGGGTGTCGTTTTCATGGTTTTTGAGGTTGCTGGTTACAAAAATGAGGTCAAAATGAAAATCCAAGATGGCGCCGAGGAAAATTTTTGATTTTCCGTCATGGGTGTCGTTTTCATGGTTTTTGAGGTTGCTGGTTACAAAAATGAGGTCAAAATGAAAATCCAAGATGGCGCCGAGGAAATTTTTTTGATTTTCCGTCATGGGTGTCGTTTTTATGGTTTTTGGGGTTGCTATGGTTACGAAAATCAGGTCAAAATGAAAATTCAAGATGGCGCCGAGGAAATTTTTTTGATTTTCCGTCATGGGTGTCGTTTTTATGGTTTTTAGGGTTGCTGGTTACGAAAATCAGGTCAAAGTGAAAATTCAAGATGTCACCGAGACAATTTTTGTTTTTCCGTCATGGGTACCGTTTTCATGGTTTTTGGGGTTCCTGGTTACGAAAATGAGGTCAAAATGAAAATCCAAGATGGCGCCGAGAAAAATTTTTGATTTTCCGTCATGGGTGTCGTTTTCATGGTTTTTGGGGTTGCTGGTTACAAAAATGAGGTCAAAATGAAAATCCAAGATGGCGCCGAGGAAAATTTTTGATTTTCCGTCATGGGTGTCGTTTTCATGGTTTTTGAGGTTGCTGGTTACGAAAATGAGGTAAAAATGAAAATCCAAGATGGCGCTGAGGAAATTTTTTTGATTTTCCGTCATGGGTGTCGCTTTCATGTTTTTTGGGGTTCCTGGTTACGAAAATGAGATCAAAATGAAAATCCAAGATGGCGCCGAGGAAAATTTTTGACTTTCCGTCATGGGTGTACTTATCATGGTTTTTAGGGTTGCTGATTACGAAAATGAGGTGAAACTAAAAATCCAAGAAGGTGCCCAAAAAAAATTTCGGTTTTATTGTCATGGGTGTCGTTTTCATGGTTTTGGGGGTTGCTGGTTACGAAAATGAGGTCGAATGCAAATCCAACATGGCGTCGAGAAAAAACTTCGGTTTTTCCAACGTAGGTGTCATTTTCATGGTTTTTGAGGTCGCTGATGATTTTATTTTTTTTGCTTCCTGAGTGCCATCTTAGATTTTCATTTTGACCTCATTTTCGTAATTAGCGACCTCGTAAACAATGAAAACGACATCCATGACGGAAAATCCAAAAATTTTCCTCGGCACCATCTTGGATTTACATTTTGACCTCATTTTCGTAACCAGCAACCCCAAAAACCATAAAAACGACACCCATGACGGAAAATCAAAAATTTTCCTCGGCGCCATCTTGGATTTGCATTTTGACTTCATTTTCGTAACCAGCACCCCTATAAACCATGAAAACGACACCCATGACGGAAAATCAAAAATTTGCCTGGGCGCCATCTTGGATTTGCATTTCGACTTCATTTTCGTAACCAGCAACCCCAAAAACCACGAAAACGACACCCATGACGGAAAACCAAAAATTTTCCTCGGCGCCATCTTGGATTTGCATTTCGACTTCATTTTCGTAATCAGCAACCCCAAAAACCATGAAAACGACACCCATGACTTAATAACCAAAAATTTTCCCTGGCGCCATCTTGGATTTTCATTTTGACCTCATTTTCGTTATCAGTGACCACTTAAACCATGAAAACGACACCGATGACGGAAAAAAACAAAAATTTTCCTGTGCGCCATCTTGGATTTTCATTTTGACCTCCTTTTCGTAATCAGCGACCCCGAAAACCATAAAAATGACACCCATGATGGAAAAAACAGAAGATTTCCTCGGCGCCATCTTGGATTTTCATTTTGATCTCATTTCGTTATCAGCGACTCCTTAACCATGAAAATGACATCCATGACAGAAAAACCAAAAGAAAAAAACCACCTTCAAGTATAAATAACAGGGGTATGTTATGTTTACCCTACAGAGTGAACCTCAGTGGCCATTAAGTCGCGCTAAAGTCCAGTCGCGCAAGTGTCCTTTCGCGCAAGAGTCCATTCGCGCAAGTGTCTTGGCGCGCAAATGTCCGTTCGCGCATAAGTCTAATCGAGCAAAAGTCCATTCGCGCAAGTGTCCAGGCGCGCAAAAGTCCGTTCGCGCATAAGTCCAATCGCGCAAAAGTCCATGCGCGCATTTGTCTTTTCGCGCAAGTGTCTTTCGCGCAATAGTCCCAGATCCAGAAAAATTAACTTGTCCTATAAAAAGTTTGTACGGAACCCTCAGTGCGCGAGTCCAACTCGCACTTTTATTTATCATTTTGTAAAATGTTTATATTTGTATCTAAATTCTTCTAATACAACATTAAACCATTTTTATTTTGATTGTGATAAATATACAGTAGACACACATTCCAGACTTTTATTTCTAAACCGTACTGACTTTATAATTATGTATCATAAAATAATATCGTCTACAGGATCAAAATGGTTTAAGCGATCACTACGCTCGATCTTCACCCGTGTGTGCGTGTATCTGCATGAACAATGCACACTAACATAGGATCGCAACGAATTTGCCTAAACTCTAGCGACTGAACTTTGTGCACGGACTCTTAAAAAGAAGTAGAGACATACGGAAGGAAAAGATGTAAGAACAGTTTAAAAAAAATAGGGTGATAATGATATCGGTTTGTACTTACCAAATAAGCCTCATTAAACTCAAAGCTGCATGGAAACTGCAGCATCATTTGATGGACGACGTCAAGCCATTGAAGGAAGATGGGTGACCGCTCATTAGGGTCCTCTGGACCGAACTGATGCCCGCATCGGTCCGCGAACTTGTGCCCGAAGTCCAGCCATTCACGCTCGATTAGTACACGGAAGCCCTGAAGAAAGAGATGAATTAATTAATTAATGTTGCTGCATTGTACAGTGGATTACACTCGAAGCAAATTCCAGCATTAGTCTGCTACCCTATGGTAGCCTGATACTTGAAGGAATATTTTATTTGCTTGTAATTATCGATCTCAAGTTTGATCAATATTACACCACTTTCACATCGTGTTTAGGGAAACACGATGTGACGTGAATGGTACAGTCGTACTAGGGAGTACGACTGTACCATTCACGTTTGTGTTTAGCAAAAGTGTAGACTTTGCTCCCCACGGTAGGTATACTTTCTTTGAGGCCACGCTATAATCCCTGGCTTCTACCCTCTTCTTAAATTATGCACCTCTGGTACTTCTGCTAAATAAGACACGCCTGTAGTACCAGTTCACCTGGGAACGTGTACAGGACCAACAGTGCCTGTTGTTTGTTTATTACAGGATCTGGTTGAGATGCTACTGAAGGCGCCAAACTAGTGGTTCATTTCAGGGCCGACAAAATTTAGATGGCTATCGACAAGCTAAGAAGAAGCACCGTAGTTTTTTTCGCAATGGACCAATGAAGCACTAGTGTGTGAGAGAGAAGAGATTGAGCTATACGGGACCATACCATACCATATATATAGGCACGCCATAAAAACGATCACTACAGTGACCTCCTTCAGCTGGCGGACCTGTATACTATCAACTGAATATGTTATCCTAGTACTTTTTTTTGTTTCTAAGAGAAACCTTCAAAAGGCGACGTGGTATTAGGGATAAGACCTATACACACCTATTTTCAAGGTCAAGTTTCCGATAAAATTCTGTAATATTGATCCAGTTGAGCTGCAGCCACGATGTACTGCGACCTGTCCTAGCAATCGGACCAGTGCACGAGCATCGGCCAGCCTGCAGGCACTGCGCGCGCCACTACCGCATCATTATGCTAGCCTAATACTTCCAAAGCCAACAAACCTCTAAAGTTCTGTAATATGGATCTAGTATGAGTTGTGCAGCGGCGACAATCTGTGGCGTCCTGTCCCAGCCATCGGAGCAGTGCACGAGCACCGGCCGGCCCGCGGCCACGGCTCGTGCCACCACGCTCGACGCGCGCACCACGCCTGACACGTACTGCAGCCATAATGTGCGCTCCAAGTTGCTGTGCCAACTAGGACAACAGAAAAGATTATTAGAATTATGGAAATTCTTCGCGACATTTTTTTTTTTAATGGCATGTACTTACATGCAGTAAAAAAGAATAAAACAATGGATTTAGTATTAAACGAGTAGTAACATAACATCGCGCCGACATACGCCTAAATTTAAAATTAAATGTACATATTATGTAAGTCTCGCGTCATTTGGTCGCGTAAATTAAATCCCATCAAAAACATAAATGTGAAATGAGAGCCAAGTTCAATATTATGATATCATAATATTGAACTTGGCTCTCATTTCACATTTATGTTTGCACCGAGGCATATATATGCCTCGGTGGTTGACAACGACATAAGAAGTGAGATTTAAATGGGTGCCAAGTTCAATGCTCAGTCCTGAAATTTATTTATAACAACAAAATATTTTACAACTTACGATAATATATTGAAGCCTACGGTCTGAATTGGCTAGTTTTCATATGCGAATTATATTATAGCCTTCGCAAATTCTAAAGCTGTAAGTTCTTATTTTATTATTCCGAAAATTTGGCTTGCTGGTAGAAACTATAGCCATCGAACATAGGGCTCTTCCATGACTGTTTTAGTAGGTACTTAATAATAATTCGTTTATGAGAACTAGCCAAGTCAGACCTTATACTTCAATATATTATTATTATCCTAAGTTATAAGAAGAAATGATATTTTAAGTTGTTATATAAAATATACTTTTGTCGTTGAAGTCAACAACTGAGGCAATTATATCATAATATTGAACTTGGCTCTCATTTCAGATTTATTTATTTTTTTGTTTTACACAAAGAGATTTAAGTCTGGCACAAAACAAAACACATTAAAATTTTATCAACATACATTTATGTCAATAAAATTGTTTATGGACATTGACTATGAAATAAGGTTACCAGCATAATAAAAATCTGTACCATATTCCGATATTGAAACCCATATTGAACCTTCATTTGGTTTTATTAAAAAAAACTTTTTCTGTTCAGAAACCCTTAACAAAGTTAGACAAACAGCTAGTATACTCAATTATGCACTTAGGAAACTTAACTATTAATTTCATAATATATAATGATTAATTACATTTTAAGTTACCGTAAGTTACAAATATTTTATATTTTTGGCCCGGTATGCGATTATTTTTCCCTCGTTCTGTTCTTTGTTAGTATTGTATGGGAACGTTGAGGGATAGACAATGATTTTCTAATAAACAGATTGTAACGTTACATTTTCCTGGATAGGATCCACAAAACTGTAAGGTCACTCTGAGCACTCACCTACCTAACTTTCAGTCTGTTTCTTTTAATAGTGCTCCCCGCACTATTAAAAGAAATAAAAGGGACGAGTTATAAGAATTTATTAACAAAGATAATCTAAAGGCTGGAGCTACTTAATTACTAATGCCAGTGAAGCTGGCGGAAAGTTCTGAAGATGAAACGCAGAATGAAATAAATAACTGAAGAACGTCCGTCTTCAGACTTTGGAGGAGGACCGAGGAACCATCAACTCTCAGGCCGTAGAGAAGGGCCGAGGGCATCTGTCTTCAGACGGTGGTGGACGGCCGAGGACCGTCAATCCTCAGGCCGTAGGAGGAGGGCCGAGGTCATCCGTCTTCAGACGGTGGTGGACGGCCGAGGACCGTCAATCCTCAGGCCGTAGGAGGAGGGCCGAGGTCATCCGTCTTCAGACGGTGGTGGACGGCCGAGGACCGTCAATCCTCAGACCGTAGGAGGAGGGCCGAGGAGCATTAAATCTTCATCAGGCTTGTGTAGCTCAAGCATCAAGGTTTCCAGGTGTTCTTGGTGAGGGTGCGGCACGGAGAGAGGCCGACTTAAAACCGAAGAATAAGGGAAACTGCCCTTTTAAATATAATTTTATGGAGCTTCTCAGAGGTGTTACTGCTCTCAGCTCTGAACGTAGACTGCCATTCCACCACCAGGCTCCTGTCAACTCCACATAATTTACATTTTAAAATTAGAAAATTATTAAAAAGAAAATCGAATGAGGTCGATGTGATTTACCTATACAACCTACAAATAGCTCCAGCAATAAATTAAAAATAAAACTAGGGTTGCCACTAACTGACATCACAAAAGTAAACAAAGATTTAATAAAGATAAAAACTTAAATAACATGAATTACAAGGTAAAAAGGCCAAAGCCGTTGCTAAGCCTCCAAGAAATGACCATGAAGCTACCTAGGGAGGACGAATGCTTAAATTTTCAGGTTAATAATATCCAAAAATGTAAGTAAAAAAATGTAAATGACATACACATTACAAGATATGTTATACACCTAGAAAACCACCGAAAAAAGTGTTCCGCGCAGCTGCGGCAGCACACCTTTTCATTCATTCTTCATTTCACTACAAGTCAAAATGATACAAAAGGGATAGCTCGATATAACCAATAAGAAAAAAGAGACAGTGTTGTTCTATGTCTGGAGTGCACGCGTCTTTGTCGTACTCACGACAAAAATGTATTTCCCATCTCTTTCTTTTTTTATCCTCCAACCAAATATCAGAATATTAAGAAAATTAATGAAAAATATTAATAAATCGAAGTATATTGCGTAGTTACGTGTGGTATGAGATCCGTTGTGTTTTATTTACTTTGGTATCATAATTGGTACACTTTCTGAACACGCACGATGGCATTTTTACAATTTTTATCTAAATTCGTAGCAGCGTATCGCTCGTCGCCATGCGTGTTGCAGACTAAAGGCAATACTTCCCAATTGGGCCGTTTTTGAGTCTTCACGATTGGGCGCTCACAACATATCTGTTTACTAGAATAATATATGTTTACTAGACATTACAGGCACTTGTTGTTCATAATAGAATCAATTAATTGAAAAATAGTAATAAAATAATAAAAATTTACTAGTTTCTGATTTATGCCTTTGTATTCACCCAACTACCTATCTGGATGCCAAATTTGAACTTTCTAGGTTATCTGGAACTGGGTTAGAATTTTACCTATATGTCCTTATAGGTCAGTCAGTCATAAAAATGACGATTTTTGGATGATAATATCTAAATAACCGTTCGAGGTGTGTTCATGAAATTTGACATGTTTATGTGGGGTCCACCCTTTATAGCAGAACTTTTTATGTCATAATATTACTTTGCATAACAGCGGGTAGCATAAACTTCATTTCGCAGAAACTCGTTTGGCAGACACTCATTTACATTCAAAACTCATAATTTTGTAAGTCGGAATCATCTTTAGGCATAAATTTCATATGCATAAGAATTAAAAGTAGAACCATCTTAGCGCAGAAAGTTCACAGCCAGAATCATCTTTTGGCATAAATTTTATATCGATAGTCACTAAAAGCAGAACTATCATATCTCAGAAAGTTTACAGTTAGAATCATCTTTTGGCATACATTTCTTATGCTTAACAATGGAAAGACTCATCTATCACATATCACATACACACCACAGAAAATTCATTAAAACAGTTGATTGTGAACATGTGGTTTTTATTTTCCTGTAAGCAGGAGGCAAACATGCAAACAAGCATACATCTTGCATGCAGCAAGCATGCAGTATGCAAACAAGCATGCAGTATACAAACACGCAAACCAGCATACAATATGCAAACATGCAAACCAGCATACACCATTCATGCAGCAAGCATACACCATTCAGACAAGCAAGCATACAGCTTGCAAGCAAGCATGCAACATGCAGCAGGCATGGTTTATGTCACGGCTCCGGCGCTGTGGGGCTCCGGCGGTCCCACGCGAGCTTATCGTCGCAGATGTGTTTAACGCTCACCACCGCAGCTTCGGCGTGCTGGCCGGCATTGCCGGCCAGCCTCAGCAGCGGCGGCGAGTGTTACAACAACCTGCTCCTCAACTCGCGGGCCGCCTCGCCCCTCCGCGCCTACGCAATTTTAAATTACACTCTAGGGGTAGGGCAGACAAGACTACGTATAGTCGGTTTTGGAGCGATTCGTTTCTGTCACTAACTTTTGTAGCCCATCATATTGACTTTTTGAGACAATATTTAAATGTTTGCTTAAAAATGCTATTTTATAGAAATGGCAATAATCCCAAATAAAATTATTCCAAATGAAATTCTGCCATCTTCGTAATATGCCAAGTGAAATTGTGCGAAATTTGAAAATTGCCAAAGGTAATTATGCCAAATAAAATTCTGCCATGTTAAAAGTATGCCATTGTAAATTCGGAAATACAAACATTCGGCCAAACAATAACTATATTAAATAATATTTATGCCTTTGAAATATTCGTATAAAGAAGATTATGGCAAGTGTGTTATGCCAAATCAATTTCAGAACATCAAGATTCTGCCAGATAGAAGGAACCCGTTTATGAGGCATAGTTTTCGAATTATGAAGGAGTCAAAAGTGGCTACAAATGGTTCGTGTAATTATTACGGGTCTACCCTTTATAGCAGAACTTTTTATGTCATAATATTACTTTGCATAACAGTAGATGGCATAAACTTCATTTCGCAGAAAATCGTGTGGCAGACACTCATTTATCATACATTCAAAACTCATAATTTTGTAAGTCAGAATCATCTTTAGGCATAAATTTCATATGCATAAGAATTAAAAGTAGAACCATCTTATGGCAGAAAGTTCACAGTCAGAATCATCTTTTGGCATAAATTTCATATCGATAGTCATTAAAAGGCAGAACTATCATATTACAGAAAGTTTACAGTCAGAATCATCTTTTGGCATATATTTCATTATGAAAAATAATGGAAAACCTCATCTGATCTATCACATAACAAAAAAATCATAGTTTAATAATTTTGTATTTCTTACCATAAATTATAATTAATAGTACATTTTTTTTTTTCGCCACAAACATACGATGATAATGTTAATTGCTGCATATTTCTGATCAGGCAAGCATACATCATGCATGCAGCAAGCATGCAGTATGCAAACATGCAAACGTGCAAACAAGCATGCAGTATGCAAACATGCAAACAAGGATACACCATGCGTGCAGCCAGCATGCAGCATGCAAGCAAGCATGCAACATGCAGCAGGCATGGTTTCTGTCACGGCTCCGGCGCTGCAGGGTTCCGGCGGTCCCACGCGAGCTTATCGTCGCAGATGTGTTTTACGCTCACCACCGCAGCTTCGGCTTGCTGGCCGGCTTCGCCGGCCAGCCTCAGCTACGGCGGCGAGCGTTAAACCACCTGCTCCTCAGCTCACGGGCCGCCTCACCCTTCCGCGCCTTCGCGGATTTAAATTACACTCTAGGGGTAGGGCAGACAAGACTACGTGGAGTCGGTTTTGGAGCGATTCGTTTCTGTCACTAACTTTTTTAGCGTAACATATTGTCTTTGTAGGACAATATTTTTATTCTAATTTAAGGTTATAATTGCTATTTTATAGAAATGGCAATAATTCCAAATGGAATTCTGCCATCTTCATATTATGCCAAGTGAAATTCTACCAAATAATAGTCGCTCTAAATAATCATTATTCTAAACGAAATTATGCGGAATTTGAACATTGCCAAAGGTAATTATGCCAAATAATATTCTGCCATCTTATAAGTATGCCATTGTAAATTCGGACATACAAACATTCGGCCAAACAATAACTATGTTAAATATTTTTTATGCCTTAAAAATATTCGTTTAAAAAAGATTATGCCAAGTGTGTTATGCCAAATAAATTTCGGAGCATCAAGATTCTGCCAGATAGAAGGAACCCAATTATTACACACGGTGCTCGCCAGCTCTGTTTGCTTGAACTTTGGCTTGTCTAGATGGGAAATCCCAATAACATTTTGCTTAGCCTCGGTATACGCACATGATGTGACCTCTTGACCAAAGTTTTGTTACGGAAATTGTCATCCGCAGTTATAACAAGTGAAGATTAAATGAAGATTCTTTCTTATTCTTTAAGTTAGAAGAAATTACAAGTGAAATTCAAGAAAAATAATTTTACTTGCAAAATCACGTGCATTCTTTTAAAAATACGCTTCGTAAAACACATTTGACGGCGCAATGTTTCCGGAAGAGATATTGCGGGTATTTGCGAGCTTGGATTCAAAACAATGAGTTCATTCGGGCACAATGCCAACTGACACAAAAAATCCGCTGTAATACTACCTAGGTCCGCGTAACTAACGGCGTATCGTAAACATTGCCTATTTAGTGCACGGACACTGCCTCGTTTTTCTATTGATTAACTTTGATTTCCAGGTCGAATAAAATTATTGGGCTTTTCCATCAACATTTCTAAGACTTAAAATTCAAAATCAAAATATTTCGCATAGGCCTACAATCATGGGCACTTATAAAACGTCGAAAAGGTGCACGGTTCGTTCGGGTTGGTCGTTTCAATGGAGAAGAACCGGCAAGAAACTGCATGGTTACTCTTTTCAAATCATTTGGTATTACAATATTAATGTGTTACAGCAATTAAGTACGGGGGGACATCGTAGGCCCGACAATAGGTCGTTGCTTAATTATATAGTAAGTTTTACGTTAGTCTGTTTTTAATGCAAGATTGTAGAGAATTTATGCTTCTGCCTACCTATTCTAATAACATAGGCGTGACGTTATAGTAGTTGCATTAAATGCAGGAAGTAATTTACCTGGCACAGGAAGTGAATTTTATTGTAAAGCTAAACTAAACTAGTAACTCGATAATCGTCCTAGCTGTATGCCTAAGTGCATTACGGCTCGCCTTAAATGCGCCGCCCACTTCCACTGACATCCTGGTATCGAGTATCGATTATACTACGCAGTGATCTGACTACGTGTATAGGTATTAGGCTATCAGGATCACGGCCTTGAGTCCTTGACCTCAACCGTACTAACTTCATTCAGAATATTACCTGAATTCAGTTTGACAGCTAAAACAACATGGCGGGAGATTAATACTATCGATATTCATTGATGCAATAAAGTTTGTCTGTAGTCTACGCTTTTTCAAGAACCACCATCAGATAGATTTTTTTTAATGACTATATTATTAAAAACCAATTTCGTTTTAAATATAAATCATGGAGTTTCTTGCCGGTTCCTATCCGTAGGAAACCACCAACGCGAACCGTTCACCTGTTTTGACGTTTCATAAGCGCCCATTACGTAGGTTTACAAGTATGTCAAATAAAATACTTAGAATTTCGTAGTTTAGGTCCGTGTTAGTCATTACGCCATACATCTCACGTTAATAGACGTAAACTGATTGATGACGTATCTGTTATGCGGTAAACCATTGCCAACATATTGTGATAAACCGAACAAGTGGGCGTTACGTTAGTGTAACTATAGTTTTATCTATAATTGTTATTGTTATCACTGACAAGGCCTTGACATTAACTTATTGATTCACGCAGTGGGAAGAGCCTGTTCCAAATTTTGTCACCAAGCAGATGTAGCGGTCTTGCATTACGGTCAATCAATAACTAACAACAATTTCAACTGTCATAATTATCGCCTTTAACGATTCGCAAAGCCGATGACTTTAGGTACCCTGAGTGTCGAGGATATTGAATTTGAATGTTACCATGGCGAAAACATAAAACATTACGACACGTTTTCCCCAAAGGGTTATGTTTACACAAACGCATTTGCATCACGCCAAAACTTCGTAAACTAGCAAAAAGAGTAGGTACTATCGTGGACACTCCCGCCCGACCACCACTAAGCTAATTTTTGCTTGCACTCGCAACATAGAAACGCTCTCTAGCCCTCTCTCCCCCGCCCCGTTGACTTTGTATAGAAATAATGAATGAAAGACAATACCGATCGGCCGAGCGCCCTGACGACGCACGCCAAACGGGAGTTATTGTTATTTTGCGCGCCAAATTGACGCTTTCCTAATAGGCCTAAAGTTTAAGGGGGCGTGGCTCACTGCCTCCGCATGATTCAAGCGAAAAAAAAAAATAACTGATCAGGCGGAAAAGACCACGACTGTACATTTATTAGCCGTGTGGTATCCGACAGAGTAGAATAGAACCAACCAACCCATTACACTCACGGGTGTCGTATAAGGCGACTAATATCTGAGGCAGAACACCTTGCGCCTCCGTAGACCAGAGAATGGGCAGCAGCGTTTTGTGTTAGTCTTTCATCACTGCGATCTCCAATCCGCCTGCCAAGCGTGGAGATTACGGCAAGTTTCCTCCCATCATGGGAGAGGCTTATGTCCAGCAGTGGACGTTATGGGCTGCTGTCGTTGTTGTTGTACATTTATAGACGGCGTGCTATCCACTTTCTATCAGATGACTGTCGATCAACTTGTGGTAAACGGGCCGATTACGGTCATCATCATCATCTTAGCCTTTCCCAATGCAGCTGAATATCAGTATTTTATATGGAGCGACTACCTATCTACCTCCTCAGTTAGTACTGGGTAATACGATACCCCTTGGTAAGACGGTCGCCACACTTTAGTACTCACTTGGTCTGGTCACTGGGCTCGGCCGCTAGCGCCCTCATCTGCTGGAAGCTCCTCCGCACGTGGTGTATGTTGGGCAGGCACATGAACTGTATGTCGGCGGCCGGGTAGTACTGTTGGCACTCACAGCCGCCGCCGCGCGCACGGTTGGTTACTGCAGACGCGTATGAACGCGCGTCTACGATTAGCAGCTTTAGTTGCTGTAACAATAGATAGGTCATTTGTCAAGGAAGAATGAATATCAGGATTTTACATAACAAACAACTTGAAAAGAGCTGATGATCTTCAAACGGTTGAGCAGATTTTCTTGAAACATAGCTAAGAACACTCTCGATTAAGATACCTTTTAAGCGAAAAAAAACATCAAAATCAGTTCATCCGTTGAGGAGCATCATATGGCTTTTTTGGTCGGGGATTAAAAGCAGTTTAAAGGAGGTTCTTTTGCGAAAAGCAAGAGAGGAAAGAATGACTTAGCTGCAGTGAGCTAAATGACTCTTCCCTCGAATTGATTGCGTCTAGCGTCCACGAACCACTAAATGAATTTGCATATGCTTTTCACTAATTTTGTGTCTGTCATCTTTGACCAAAATACAGAAACAGAACAATATTTGTAATAAGTTTCAAATTTAAATGTCACTCAGTAACTCGTGCAAGTTACGTTTGCAGTGAACTGGAAATACATAGTTCCTTATTATGTGAAAATACAAAAGTTATATAAATTTGTTGTAAAGGACCACAAACCTACCAAATGATGCGAATAAGATGCTTTTTCCTTCTACAGTTCATTCACATTGTTTAGCGGACACTGGCAGGATTGAAATTAATAAGCAGTGAACGTTATGATGATGATAAAGTTATATTTGAGGTAGTATTCGACGTCGACTGTCCCGTTTCAAATTTTACCTTATTTCACTGACATAAGGTGCAAAATTGTAAGCTAGGTTCTATGTTAATTGAATCTTAGGATTACAGCACCATTGTAAACTTGTAATAAAGTTTCCTGTATCGTAACTTGTGTATTACGGACAGATTCTGAGTGGGCAATACGACTAACTAATAAGCTGCAAGCTATAAATATCACAAGTAGGTAATTTCTGACATCACTCGGAACCACTTTGTTTTATAAGCGATTAATATTGATGGTACCAGGGGCGCATGATCGCTAGGAAGTAGGCAAGATAGATTAGTTTACAATACTAATCTAGCTTGCTATTATGTTGTTTTTGAAATAGCAATTAGTTTTACAATGGCGTACCGGACGTAATACGCACAAGCTAAGATTTAATACTAATATTATATCTTAGCTTGTGCAACAGCCCTAGCCAGCTGGATGACCAGATAGTGTCCAGTTTTCTGTGCCATCTACTTTAGGCCCTCAATGGCAACATTACTTACCATAGTTTTTGCAATCTACCTTATTATCATTTGTATTTGGGATGGGGGTCCCGGACCTTTGGAACCATAGGAGAGATGACCTTCATTCACACGTCCTATTACGGACTCAATATAACTAGATTTACCAACATTCGAAGGCCCATACAAATACAACTGCTTACGCTTAAAACCAACTGATTTCAAAAAATCATTCCACCACATACAAACCTCCATCGTCCAATTACCATAACATTCATAAATAGGTCGCAAGCGCACATCAACAACAGGTTCTTTAATATCCGCAAATACTTTTTGCAAAAAACGATAACAAAATCGATGCTCAATAACAAAAGGATCATCAAATCGGAACCTCGAAGTTCCAAGTGAATGATCTCTTTAAATGGAATGAGGCACCAACAGACTATTATCTTTGTATGAACTGTGCCAGTGTACCCAAGGAGCTTACATGGTCTATTGGTCGTGGTGGTTGGCGTAGGAATGTTATAGGGCAGCGGAAGTCCCAATAGATCCCGATGCCCCCCGGCGAGAATGTGCCAGGGGAATACGGTGTAGTTTCAGTCAGTACGAGTCTGAAATACCCCTCCACTCTCCCCAGGGCGGAGCACATCCATTGAATATTTCCACGCAATAAAATTTAAAAAATATTATAGACCATAAAAACAAAAGATGAGGAAGGGCTGATGATGTGGGTATGGGTGACTATAGTTGCTGCCAGTCAATATCGCAATAGCGGTCATTGCCCTTTCCCTAATATCTCTTCATACGAACCAAAGCGTTTTTCATTAGAAAAAATGTTGAAGATCACGATATAATATTATGACGATTCAAGACTTGAACAGACTTATTTTTGGTTTTCAAAGTTAATAAATATAGGTAGGTCAATGACCGTTATTCTCATCATAACTGGCACCAACTATAGTTACAGTGAGAATAAATAAATCACCACCATTCCAGAATATCCCACTGGCTTCGTCTAAACTCTGCTTAATGATTCAAGACTTGAACAGACTTGAATGTAGGTGGGTCAATGACCGCTATTGCGATCTTAACTGGCAGCAAGTATAGTGGACAGAAATCCTACCTTGTTATTATTAGCCGGCTGCATGCCCCGGTCCTGGTTGCAGGCGCTGACGAAGGCGGCCAGCAGTCGCTCGTCCTCGCTGGAGCGCCACCCTAGCCAGCCCACCTCCGGCTGCGAAGAGCGTGCGATCACTGCGCCGTTAGCGCGGTGCCGCCACACCACGGCCGGGACCCTCCGCATGGCGCGGAACCTACGCAACAAGCGGATGTTATTACTGAATGTTCAAAACGGGCTCAGACGGGCTCGTGGCTAAATAATAACAGCCGCTCGGGTCGATCTTTAGGTTAAGCCTTGCTTGCCTAGGTTGGTCTTTGGATGGGTGTCCACCCATTACATACCTAATTTCCTCCGTGCCTCGGAGAGCACGTTAAGCAGTTAGTCCCGGCTGTCATTTGTAGATCTTTGGCAGACATTACAGGTAGTCAGTGGCCCAAATCTCATCTGATGATGATGTTCAACACGGGCTCAGAAAACTGGGTAAACAGAAGCTGTCATGACGAAGGCGTTATAGTGACGTTAGCTTTAGAGAGTGATCACTTATCGACAAGGAACCGGCTTGGGCAGTTCAGATGATTGTATGTATAAACGTGAAAAAGACGTCATTCGCCTTGTTTCGGTTCGAGGGCGCCACTCAACACTGCGCCGAACCATATGAGACACATCTGGTGATACATGATTGGCTCAAGCTTTTTCCGCGTCGATAAGTGTGGCACTCTCCAGTAAGTTTAAACCAATTTAAGTCCACATGTAGTTTCTAGCAGACAGATAGATAGGTCTCCAAATCAACATCATCAAGAAACTACTTCTACTGACTGCATTACTTAATTAGTACGGGCTAATGCAAAGAACTACATAACATCTCGCAATAATCATGTCTTGGAGTCCTCACCTCGCAACTGAGTCTAGGTCTTCATCACAGATAGACGCGGGGACTACGATGAGGGGAGGGTACGAGGGGCACAACTTGTACTCCGCGTTAGCTGCCGTGACTCGCCACGCGCCCTTCGAAGTGAAGCCTAAGCGCTCCACCTGTAAACAAAGCAACAGGTTAATATGCATTGAAGGGGAGCAAAAAATGCTGTAAAATATACATGTTCTTGACGATAAACAAAAGAATGACAATCGAGTGCGAGTAAGATGCAAACAGCGAGAATATATTCTGTAGACTTCATCCCGATTTGAACATCCTGGTATTTCATCGAATGCTTCAAAGTATAGTCTATAACTGAACGACAACTGGTTTCAGGAGTTTTTCTGAACAAGCTTTTATTTAATTTATTCTCTCTTCCTGCATAAATTACTCAAAACTGTTGGCTGGCAGTGTAATTGAAAAGAAAGAAAGTTTTACTCGTAAAAGTACCAGGTAATCAGAAGGCACACGGAGACAACGAGATTACATGCACTGAATGGACCTAGTGAAAAGATAACACGCAAACGAGAGAGAGAAAGTTGTTATCATAAGGGTACCAGGCAATCAAAAGACACGAAGAGTTTACTTACTTCAGGACCAAACCAATGTCTCTGAGGAGACTGAGACGCCCTCATCAGTGCTCTGTGCACTGACGTGGGCGGCTGTTCCTTGGCCCACGCCGCGTACGCCGCAGCGAAGGTCTCCTGGACGGATCCTATAGGGGCGAGCGCGGTGCTCAACCGCCTCCACCATTCTATACATTGATCCCCAGTGGTGAATGAGCATCTAGAACAAAAGGAACACTTCCATGAGAAAAAATGTCTTATGCAAATGCTTTGTTTACACAATCCCAACTCGTGAAGAGGTTTTTATGTGAGCGATTACACTGAAGTTATTCGCTCACTTGGGTATCCCCAAAAGCACGTGCAAGTATGTAACTATAATCAGATATTTATAAAATAAATGTTCTAGTTCACTAGTAGGTAGCAACTCAGATAATAAACATTTGTTTAAACAAACTTTATCTTATTATTGAAGGAAAATTTACATGTCCACTTCCTTTGGTCGCTATGTGATTATCAGTCAGTACCCTCAATTTGGTGTTACGGTAATCTAAAATTAAATCAACATTGCTTTCGGCTTTCAATAATATCCATTCATAAAGTAAATAATTATGGACTATTGTACTTGTAGGCAAATAAATGACTTCATAGCGAAGACAAAATAAACTGTGAATTTTAAAATTTAAATATTGAATACTTAGCACGTTTTTGTTCAAACAAGATAATTTTTACATGTTTTTTTACCGTGGCACCTATTTCAATATCTCATAACTTTGCATGTATACACTAGATAAGTTATTTCAATTAATATAAAATATTCTAAGAACTATCTAATCAGCACTTGAACCAGAGTGTTGTTTACCACTAAATTAAATGAGTGGAGTAGGTTACTATCCGTATAAATTCATGTGCTAGGTAGTATTCAACTTTTTATAAATAGGTAGAACAAAACAAACTTATTGACTTAGACAAAAATTAAACAAACAATCAAACACGTTTGTCTGAACCGGGAATCGAATCCAGGGATTGGAAGAAACCTCTTGTGCCCAATGAATGACGATGTAGTAGGCTAAGGGTCATTTGATCGATGCTGGTGTCATATCTATATATGGAGGCTATCATAACACACAAGGATACTAACTTGAGTTGTCTTCCATTTTTGCAAAGCACGATCAAGTGCAGCAGGTCCCGGATCTCCAGTGCGTCGATGAGACGGAGCGGGATGGACGCTCCCGGTCCGTTCCTCCGACGGGGCTGGACGTGCAGACGGTAGTTGGACATTGCGATAGTTCCGCCGTCCGCTGTTCGACCCACCCACTGCCAACAAATGATAAGGTTAGACAAATGGCACATATTTAGGAAGACGAGAATACAGCTTTAGTTGTGCAAACGTTTATTCGTTTAGGTCTTAAAATGGTTGGACAAATCTATAACATACACTCGAAGTAGGTGATAAGGAGTTCTTTTCTTGGAAATGTATACTTGTGAGATGACACATTTATCACGTGCTCAAGCGTGAGTGATTTTGATAACATTTACTCCAGTCATGCCCTACTTGATATAAGCACATGTATAGAGTACTATTTTCGCAAAGCTGCAGTTTCTACCAGCATAAGTGCACGCTTTGGACTGATAACGCGCAGTCAACGAACTACCAGGAATGCAGAACTAGAACGGAGCTAAACACTATCGGAACGTCATTGCGGTTCGTTCAACCCGATGCATGCGACCTGCTGACCTTTTAGGCCACCAGCCGTATTAGTTACTTAATATGTGCGTGTTTTATCTATTTGTTACTACTTATTTCGCTAATTCATTATTGACATGGACTTTGGACTAGGAAATACGGCTGTTTACAGACGTGCTAGAAGCACATTTGTCATAGAATCATTAAGACGTCATGTCTATTGAAGAGGTTGTGGCAACCGTGTAATTACGTTGGGAAACAATACCGTACACGAGAGCACGAGGTATACTGACGTTTATGAAGGTAACAAAACGTACTATTAAACTGCGATTACTACAATTTTCATTTTAAATTGCCTAATTCGTAGTTTCCCGTAAACAAGCTGTTATTACCAAAAAAGTGCCTACAAATAGTTACAAATTGTTGAAATTGTGGTATGATTGAGTGGTTCTGCCGTCATATTGCGACAATGAATGTCTGGCTGCATTCAAGGCGATTATAAAATTATATTGCCCTTTGTGAATACTATATGTACCTATTTGTAGTTTTCCCTAGAGATACTTATTTATAATTTTATAGTATATTGTTTGTTCAACATTCTATAAAATATCCTCGAATGGTGATGTGCCTACAACTAGGAGCATCTAAAGAGAGAAAACGGAGAGCACTATTGCCTAATCAAGTGAATTGTCTTTGGGATCTGAAAATAGAGGAAATTATCCCCCTGGCATACTACTGTTCTCCTGTTTAACAAGTTCCTCAAATATCGCCCGTGATCAGACTTTAGCATGAACAATCATAGGCTTGAATCATCATGCACACGATTAAAACACGTCTCTCTTGATCTATACAATCCTAGTAGCTCACCTGCACAAACTCCCCACATATAGGCGTGAACCCTGCATCCAGGCCGGGCTCATCGTAGTGCGTCCGCAAGCGAGGATACAGGTCGGCAGCTCGGACGCGGTGCGGCGGCGGCTCTGGTTGCGGCGGCGCGCGGTACCGCTCGCGGTCACCCATCTCGCTTGTCGAGGGCACTACCACCTGAGGACAAAGGAGAAGGACTGTTAGTTCAAGTTTATCCAGAAAACAAAAGATCGCGAAAATCATACACGCCAGCATCTTCTTGTTAAGCACTATCCCATTATCCACTCTTTATGTGAGCTCATTAGGTTCCAATTTGTGGAAAAAGATTACATGCTGTGTGCTTCTTCCACAAATCCACACATCTCTATTAGCTAACAACTTCAAAAGCCTAAATGAATAAGTACTTCCAAACGTAAACACGTGCAAGATGCCAACTCTATTTATTTCTGGACAAATTGTCCATAAACACTTCATTACGATTCCAACAGCTCCATTGAACAAAGTCATTTCCTGCGATCGTTAACGCTTAGAAAACCCAACAAAAGATTAAAGGCGCTATTATTATTAGATGCCGTGGCCTCAGCCGTGGCTTTTGGACAAAGTGAAATCCATTGCGTTGAAGAAAGCAGAAATAAACGTTTTCAAGGTGAGTGGGAAAATTTAATTTTGAAGTAAAGAAACAATTATTTACTCTCCATCCGCATAATACCTCGAGAAGGCCAGAGATATTGAGACACGTAACATCCGACTTGGTCACGTACATATTCTTATAGAGACAGATTTCGATAAACTCTCCATTAACAACGAATCTATTGAACAAATTAATGAACAATCGTTTACAAATTGTGCACACAATGAGCCACAAGGTCAAATTAAGATTCAACACGAGAACGAAAATGTAAACGGAACAAATTATTTACAATAAAGTATTGATCGGAACGCGTTCACTTTTGTATTCGGTTATTGTTTAACTGTTACAATAATTTGATAATAACTCCTTCTAGCCAGCAAGATGGTCCTAAGGATAGCACAAGTGCGAGTGGGACGGCCAGATACTTTCTCTATCTTTATTTGTGTATTGATACGGTATCTGTAAACAGGGACTCTTGTATTCCCCAGAACTGTATGTACTTTATCAATAAATGTGTGTCCGTTGTTGGAATAATGTTCAAAGTTCTGTTGTCTACGAATAAGCAGAGTCGTAGCCGTAGCAAACACTTATTCAGAAATGCAACATACTTAAGATATCACAAGTCCTTTAGATTCGAAAGAAATTGTATCGGTGGCAACATTCAAAACCAAAACACTAGATTTACACTAGGTATCTAAATATGCTGGAAGACTATCACAAAATAGAAAAATACTATGGTTTGTGTAATTAAATCAATGCGTTAGGGGCAGGGCTGAAGGTTCTGCATAAGTAATGGTGACAGATTTCCACTTCATCGCTTATTTATGCAGCATCTCAATAACTTATCCTTCAGTAGCCTCTTACAACAAAGATGAAAAACCAACTTTGAAAATATATAAGGCCATTATTGATATTTTGCTTTCATTCAGGATCAACTTGGAAGCCTTTTCTAAGGTTTATTATTCTTGAAAATACAAAGGGAAAACTCTCAAAGAACAAACCGTACTTTGGACAATGGTTTTTTCAAATCAGGCGTGTCTTGCAAAGTTCGATTCTTCTAACTTTCGTTACATAATAACAAGCATTATTGCGAAGCAGTGGAGTTAAATGCCTAAGTGCATAACGAATACATAGGCATTATGTAAAAGGCGTTGTACGTGAAGTTATGCTGCCTTGGTATCGTTTATCGCCGGTATATAATAACTAAAACGCTCAGTTATCGACGATCATAAATAATGATCTTGCGTGCTTATGATTCACTGGTGGCGCTTCGAAACCTCTGGGTGGAATGTGGTTACTTCGTAGGTGTTGAACTTAATAACAAACGTAAGAAAACCTGTCCCGTTACTTAGTTGGCTAACTAGTGAATGCTGTAGCAACTTCGGAGTACCGAATTAAATTTTTCATAGATTACTTTATTTTATAGATTTAGCAGAGAATATACCTAAGTAAAAGTATCAAGAAGATCGTTAGCAGGACTTTCGTTATAGAAGGCTGTTCATTCATCAATTAAGATAGTATGACTAAATACGTAATAATTATTGTTTAAACCGTCAATAATCAGAAATAAAAATGCTGTCCTTCGAGCCGGATACTGAGGAATTAGCCTTGAAAGCGACTTGAGATTCGAACAATTTACTTCAGAAAAGCTATCAAACAGTCTAAGAATACGTCAGTTAAAAGTTGACCGCCTAAACGGCCCTTAAACTACCAAAGAACTCAACATACGTGATAGAAATTTTAAAGGCAAAGAAAATCTACCTTTTCCAGCACCATTGCACATACTATAAGGCAATTCACACTCGACTCACGCCCATACTGCATGCCTGTCCCTCGTTGGATACTACAGAACACGTTAGAAAGCGACCTTGCGTTACCTAACTTGCCACTCATGCGCATTACTTACTTATACGTACTTTTAAATGCTTGTTGGTTCTACAGGATACGTATCAAGGATGGAATTTAAAGGTTTATCTTATTTTGCATTTTTCTATTCATCATTAGAATGCTATATGCTCCCTTGAACACATACCAGCGGATTTTTTTAATTATCTGTTTATTATTTACTTAAGAATTTACGAGGTTATAAAAGAGGCCTTCACAATGCACAATGCTGTGAAGTTTCATGAATTTGGCTTCAAAACATTCTTATGCAGTTCATTTATTGTTGCTGGATGTAATGCATGTTTATTATAGTTTTTTAAGTCGTGTATCCAATTATTAAATATCGCTGGACTACACACATCGCCATCTAGTGCCACACTAAGCAACACGGCTTGTGTCGTGGACACCAGATAGTTGATACACTACATAGATACGTTTTGTTTGTAAATACGTACATATTATACATACGTATAAACCATGACTCGGAAACAAATGTCCATGCTCATCACAAAAACATTTGCTCCGACCGGGATTCGAACCCGGGACCCTAAGAACGTAAGGCAGCTTCACTACCGCTGCGCCATTCGGGTCGTATTGCGAGCGAATTGCACAGTGCAGACAATGTGGTCGTAAGTATAGTGGGTTGGTATTAGCTAAAGAGGAAGCTCTTTTTCTGGCTATATCACTTGCAACCAACACATATTTGTCCGAAAAAGCCACACCGCAGTTGGCAATTGAACATATTTTATCCATGTTATGAACGACTCACACAAAAGGTATTATGCATACGATAATGTGAAATGTTTAAAGTACGCATGAAATACCAAGAGAGCAGTATCTACTGAGTATACTGACATTTTAAAAGGAACTTTTACACAATATTTGCTGTGCTTCGTACACAAGCAAATAAGCAATGTACCTACTTTGGCATTGGCTCATAAGTCATACCTCCAGGTACTTACTAAGTACCAGGAAAGCATAATAAACAGCAGTAACCAAACAATATTGCAAGAAGTGTCATGTTTCTCCTATGAATTTCGACACACACGTTCGTTGTTTGGTAAGTGCTGCAAGTTGTGCCAGCTACATTAAAGTCCAAAATCAAAGTCCGTCTTAAACAATCATCAGCTTTCGAAGTGCATTTCCCTACTCACCTATACACGGCTTACCCATTCGGTCTTTAATTTTTCCACTTTTTGGTAAAGGCCTCTTGTCAAGTTGTCATACTCGTACAGTACAAAACAAAATTTTAAATAATTAATAGGTCGCTCAGTAACATTCCGTGTTTTGTTAATTTTAATTGAATAACCAAATTTACCTAATTGATAAAGAATACAGTATAGAAGGAAATAATAACGAAAGGTAATTAGTGATTTATATAAATAATGTATGCTGTGACAGCGCGGCAGCGATAGCAACTGCGGCAATTGACCTAATTTGACCACAACTATTTTTGTTTAAAAGCAATTAATTTTGTCGTCCACAATACTATATTATATAAAACATACGGAAACCGAGATTTCCGCAGCTAACAGTTTGTTATTAATTGATCTATTAAAAACCTCTTAAAAAGACGTGTCAAAAACGAATGGAATCGCAACCACCAGAAACGAACATGATTCTCAAATGTTAGAAGAGACCAATCAAACGAAGCTCAAAACACCAATGCTTATTCCTTTTTTACCACTATTCCTATATTGGCTCTAGGCTGCATAGTCGGCTGATTGTGTCCGACTGGCTTCAGTTGATCAGGCTTCTTCTCCCATCCCAAAGCATGTCTTTCCTTACAAAATAGTGCCCCCTGGTGTATCCGGCTTGTCCGGGTCAGCCTTGCATTTTACATCATTGATTATAAATCTATCAATTGTAAATCAATCAATGATGTAAAATGTTTCTGAATTGAAAATTGAATATGGAAACAAATGTAATTGCTTCAACAACTATTCACAACTCACACACACACACACGGCGTACACCACATGTAATAATTCATACATCGTTAGACATAAGCTCTACTTTCCATCAGATGTAATTGGTGCAGCATTCCATAGTAATGACGTAATCTCCTGCGGCGGTTCACATGAGCTCAGCACAGAACATGCACCTACATGGCTTATGACTATGATTCATCTCAAGCGATTGCCTTTAAAGCCGGTGCGGTGCGCGGTGGGCGAAGGATGCGAGTTAAGGCGACTACAGAAGCTAAATTAGCAACTCTATTTGTGGTGGTTTAAACTTCGTTTGAAATACTGTAGATATAATAAATGTAATATTTACTTTTGTAAAAACCAATATGCATTTATATAGGCCAGTCGAAAGTCAACGACGCTCAAATAAGTTGCACTTGCTATACACAAAAACCAACTTTTACCATAAAAGCATATATTATGCAATGGCTCCAAAACTTTACAATAAATTACCAGATAAAGTTATTTTAGCCAACAATTTAAATAATTTTAAACATCAGCTTTTTTAATTCTTGAGTGACAAGCCATATTACTCTGTCGATGCATACCTTTTGATAAATTTTGATATGATAATTTTTGTATATTTTTATTTAATTCTATTTTAATTTTTTTCTGACACTCTATTATTCATTTGGTACTGTTATAATTATTTGATATTTCTAATGCTTGCTGACATTGTATTACATTTTATCCTTGACATTTTGTACTTTTTTTTTTGACAACTGTAATATTATTGACAGTCTATTTTATGAGTTTTGTAATTAATTTAAATTTGATTTAACCAGTGACACCATTTTATATTTTATGCCTTTTATTTTTTTTTTTTGTTTTTTTTTTATAGCTGTCATTTTGTGTAATGTAATTTAATAATTGTTATTTGGTGATTTCAATTATTTACTGAATCAAATTGTACTGTTATTTATTGATTTAAATTGTTTTGATTTAATTTAATTTTATGTAATTTGAGAAATATTTTGTATGCCTATTTTGTTTCTGAATTTTTATCACCTATTTTTTACTTATGTTAACAAAATAAATGAATTTGAATTTATATTTACAGCAAACAAATACCAAGATTTGATAACGAAACGTGATTCTTTTTCCAAAGGTAACATTCATATTGCAAGCAATACGTTAATAAATAAGTCATAACTTACCCGCGTTGCGCCTTTCCGTCACAAATGTGCAAGGTCACACTTCGACCTTCGACTGTCCAGACTCTACTGACAGGATGAGACGTTTTAGTTTCAAGCAAACGGACAAATCACAGGCAATAATGTCACGACCCTTCCTCTCTCAAACCAATGATATTCATGCGATTGTCACCGTTTTTGCTGAGTACATAGAGTCAATTATCGCGGTCTTTTCTGCATATTTAAGTCGTTTTTGCAAAAAGTTGCAGAAGTGACCCTTTGTTCCCAAAGGTGCGATATATAGTTTTTACTCGTTAAAAGAAATTTTAGAGATAAGTTCGTGATTTTATTTATCGAGTAAAATTAGTTGTATTATGTTTTCAAAACACTACCATACTAGCATATATCCTGAAGAATATCATATATTTTTCTGGTTTTGTTTATTGCAGTGAATCATATTATGCTTTTTTGCATTAAAAAACTCGCGTTTAGCTCCTGTAGACCCCTTAAGGCTAGGTGGCCCCGAATTTAAGTTTTTTAAAACAATCTGAGAATATTGTCAAAGAATATAGTGTTTTAAATTAAAAAAAAAATATATGTATTAGTTAAGGATCTTGTCTAGTCAAAATCGCATTCAGTTGCAAGACCTGATAAACTTCACTCGATAGAAAAAAATCGCAAAGTTGCCCCTTTTTATAACGTTTTTTCAATATTATGACTATATTACTGATTTTTTACATTTAATTTTTGTACTATAAAGAAACTAATTAGTTATAGACAAATTCGCAGAGTTTGACTTGATAAAATGATTTTCTTAATTACTACGATTAAATATGAATTAAAAGCGCCCGCGGCAGCTCCGACAGGCCCGTTCAGTCAGTCGCGTGCTGGCGCTTATGGACGACGGACCTGTGTCACTTTTTTCCGCGACAGTTGACAGTTTTTTTGTTAGTTATAATGGGCAATAAACAACACAGGCGAAAAAAGTCGTGTGTGTTTCTATTATTGCCTAATAAAAGAAACAAATAGAAACATATCCACAGTATAAAAATATCAGTACTACTAGAGAACGCTAAGATTATTGATAAAATTAAATCATATTTTATCTATATCGATATGTAAAATGGGGTGAATAGAAATGCAACCGGCAATTTTAAGATGACTAAAGTACTATCGAGGACACTCCCGCCTGACCACCACTAAGCAAATTTTTGCTTGCACTCGCAACATAGAAACGCTCTCTAGCCCCGACCCGTTGACTTTGTATAGAAATAATGAATGAAAAGATACCGAATCGGCCGAGCGCACGGATGACGCACGCCAAACGAGAGTTATTGGTATTTTGCGCGGCAAAGTTGACGTTTTCCTAATAGGCCCAAACTTTAAGGGGGCGTAGCTCGGCGCCTCTGCATGTTTTAAGCGAAAAAAAATTAAAATGGTCAGGCGGAAAACACCACGATAGTACATGAAAATATTTAAAACTAGCTGTGCCCGGCATGCGTTGCAATGCGCCTTTTCCTACTACCTACCTACCTACTACCGACCGCCTACCTACCTACCTACCTACGTACTACCTACCATCTACCTACTACCTACTTACTTCCTATCTACTACCTACAGTACCTACCTGCCCACTACCTACTTACCTACTACCTACCAACCACCTACCTACTGCCTACCCCCTATTTTTTATCTTTTATACAAACCTTGACCTATTGTTGAGTTTTAGCGAGACTAACAGCAATTAATTTTAATTTTTATATTATTATATAGATTTCTTTTATAAATTTGTTTTATTTGACACCCTAGGTTCTTTTTATGCAAATCTATCTTTGAAGTAAATAACCGTAGTTGAAATTGAAATACTTTCCTCAAATACAATTATTTTGAAAAAAAAAAACAATAATACAAAAACATAAACAAATCAAAATTTTATCTTTACAGTTCTCAAACCTGCGAACTGGCTGTATAATTTCAATTAATTATTCCAACTGCCCAATTATGTCTACCTATTTTATATTCTAATATTTAATAGACAATTATTTTATATCGAAGCTCTAATTTATCGCTACTACGAGTAACAAATTTTGATCATAAAAAATTATTTCATGAAAGTCAAGTAATATTACATAACCTACTGCATATTTCTATACTATGTCGCCGCGTGGAGTCATGCGAGTTCTCTGACGCGCTGTGTCCACGCGAAGTATTTCGCGCGTAGCCTACAGCGCTAAATGCCTACTTTTGCAAAACTACCTAGCCTTAAGCTCGCATCTCAAGTTGCGTACATTGATGACTTACTTATTCTTTGTCTATAAGTACTATAATAATATAATAATAATATTATAAAGAGGTAACATTTGTTTGTAAGTTTGTATGTAGGGGGTAATTCTCCGGAAGTAATGAACCGATTTCAAAAATTCTTTCACCATTAGAAAGCTACATTCACCCTGAGTAACATAGGCTATATTTTATCCCCGTAATCCCACGGGAACGGGAACTACCCGGGTGAAACCGCGGGAATTCCGCTAGTACTGTATAAATACACAGTTTCATCGTCTTCCTACCCTTGTTCCATTCTACTTGGGGTCGACGCAACACGTCTTCTTCGGTGTCAGTCGTCACGGCATCATTTACTACTTTCTCTTTCATATTATAACTCACACAATCTATCCATCTTTTTTTTTGGACTTCCTCTCCCTTCCAAACCAACTACATTTATATATTCATCATTCTTTTATTCACATGTGTTACATCTCTCCTCATCACAAGTCCATACCAAGACAGGTGATTGCCTATAAACAGTGTTGCCAACTCAACTACTTAATTCAAAATATGCTAGATTGGTGTAAAAAAATTGCCAAAAATATGCTAACCTTCTCTAAAAAATGCCAAAAAAATATGCCAACATAATTAGGTGTCAGTATCTATTAAGAAATTTAATCAGGGGAATAGAATATCAATGTCTTGATTTTCATCAACATTAGCTGATGTGGAAAGCTGAGAGCGAGAGTCGTAACTCACTTTGGTTCCGATACAGACTATACAGAGTAGTACATTGTCTCGAACAGTGTAAGAATAACAGCTCACTTTGCTGCTTGTTTTAGGCCGAATCTGACGTACAAAATGGCATTCAGGGTTCTCACCGCCAAACGGTTTCAGAGTCTGGTATCGATTTCAATTTTTATTTCAAGAAAGATTATGGGTTCCATTATTTTTATGTTTTCTAGAATATGCTATATGCTAAACAGGAACAAAATTTGCCAAATTTAGCATATAATATGCTAAATTGGCAACGCTGCCTATAAATACTTACAGAGAGGCCCCTGTTGAATGACTTCTTATAGGGTTGAAGACTGAAGTATTAATACAATGACTACAGTCATGAAACATTGCCTAATGAGGAATGGAGACATTAAAATATTATGAGATCGTGGGTGTGCGTCCCACGGTCCTTTTAGCGCATTCACCCTCCGCAGTTCAATGAACACAAGCTTTTGCGCAACAACGGAGACAGACATCCAAGAATTTAGAAGGCTTTTTTGTTAGCACTAACCAAACGTGACCAACTTAAGCCATTACAGACTTGCCTATCGTTACCTATGAAAGAAAATATCGTACATTCTTGCGATCAAGTGTGTTGTTGAAGTTGAACGTATGACAAAAAAACCGACTTCAAAAAAAACAACAAACAAAAAAACACAAAAAGAAAAGGACAAAAAAAATACACTAAAAGAAAAACAAAAAAAACACTAAAACAAAACCACAAAAAAGTGAAAAATAACTTTAGCTTCAGAAGCCGGTGAGAAAAACACCAAATCAATCAAAGGTCAAGTTTCAGAAGTCGGTGACCTTGTTTAATTGATTTAGTGTTTTTGTCACCGACTTCTGAAACTTGACCTTTGATTGATTTGGTGTTTTTCTCACCGGCTTCTGAAGCTAAAGTTATTTTTCACTTTTTTGTGGTTTTGTTTTAGTGTTTTTTTTTGTTTTTCTTTTAGTGTATTTTTTTTGTCCTTTTCTTTTTGTGTTTTTTTGTTTGTTGTTTTTTTTGAAGTCGGTTTTATTTTTGGCAAAAAAGTTTTATTTTATTTTTCCATTTTTAGTTGTAATAACCTATACTTACAAATATTTGCTATGCATTCATTGTACATGGTTAACAATACATGTCATGGTAATAGGCTTATCCCCAATAAATGGAACATAACATGCCATAACTGTCGAAATCTGGGTGTACTGTACACATCTATGTACCCCTCAGAGCAAACAGGTGTAATGTTACGTCATGATGTTGTTTAAACAATGAACATCCAACCGATTGGAGATATCACAACAGATTTGCCGTCTATTTTTGAAGAGTTCCATTGTATATCTCCGAAGATCAGCATCAGATCTTCACCAAATTAAAATGGGACCACCTCAAGAGTATACTCTTTCAAGTAAAAAAAGAATTTTGAAAATCGGTCCACAAATGGGAGAGATATCAGGTAAATTGTACACTTCTGCGTACCCCCTCAGAGCATACAGGCGTGATGTTCCGTCATGATATTGTATAAACAATGAACATCCAACCGATTGGAGCTATCACAACAGATTTGCCGTCTCTTTTTGAAGAGTTCCATTGTATATCTCCGAAGGTCAGCATCAGATCTTCACCAAATTAAAATGGGACCACCTCAAGAGTGTACTCTATCAGATGAAAAAAGAATTTTGAAAATCGGTCCACAAATGGGAGAGAAATCAGGTAACATACATAAAAAAAAAAAAAAAAAATACATACACACGAACATATAACCTCCGCCTTTTTTGAAGTCGGTTAAAAAACTAGATCTAAATCGGAGCTGTATTTTTTGTTGAACAATACGTAACGTTAGACGGTTTATTGTTGCCGTTTACGGTGCTGAATCAGATTTTCAAACAAAACAGCGATATATCAGTAGGAGAGTGTGGATACTTTTTATAAACCGTAGTGTAAATAAACAAAGCTTACTGTTTGAAACAGAAACAAACTCTGCTCTAAAGCATGGTCGTAATCATTAAAACAGTCATCAAACCCGCGCGGGTGGGCGCCTAGAGCTTACTACTACCGAATGACTAACCAACCAACTAGGAAAGCCCCACTGGTTATAATAAACTTCCATTGAACGAGGATCCCCACACGTATGGTTGGGTTAATAGTTGAATTTGAAGCATGGGTCATTCACCTCGTAAGCCGATGGATGGTAAACATAAAAAAACTAGCCGACTCTGAGGAGCACCAAAATATATTCTAGAACGTTTCAAATTCAAACAGGTACATAACTACGTATATACACACCTTTGATTGAAACAAAACAGGATCTTGCTTAAATGTTTTTCGTTGTGTCCTTGAAGTAATCGCTTATGTATTAAAACCTAACAACGTAGTAACAAGGTCGATGCCTCCCATGATTTTCTTTTATGATTAAGAAGCTTTTAGTTGTTTTAATGTTTTATCAAGGAAATACATTCTAGCACTTGTATTTCTTAGCATGTTTTCTAACCGTAATTTGGCTAATCTGAACTGCGACCAAAGTTTTCACTTGCTAAGTCTGTGCTTCAAAAAATAAACTAATAAAAAAATCTTACGTTTCACAGACATAATATTTCCAACATTGTAGGAATTTGTAAGTCAGCTGGATCTTTTGTTTCTTCAAAAGCGAGGCAGCTGGTGACTTCTGTGTTCAAGTGTCAGTTTTAAACTACCAGGAGATCATAACAATTAGCTGGTGTGAATTTACATAGTTGGCGGAATATGAAGAACTATTGTTTATTTGTTATAAGATCTGTAAAATACCATATTTCAGGCAAATAAATAAATCTATCTATCTATCTATCTATCTGAACATTATGAATGAGCTGTTGGGGCAAGTAGTAGGTACGTTACTGATGTGTAAATGGGGTTAGCAAGGCAGATCACACAATCTAAGTATGTGCCTTTGTTGATAACATTCTAGTTTCATATAAATTACCCAAGACGAATTGACTACAAACATTGTTTATATTATTATTTATTTGGTTATATACGTCTGTTGACTAGGTACTTATTTTTTGCGTCATCTGTAAAACCCGTTTGTTTTTTTTTAACATAACGTTTATTCAAATGAAGTCGGTAATTTACAGAATTTGAAACAAAGCATTGAACATACGTCATTTGAGAAATACATACATATTCTTGAATACAAAATATTCTCAAAAGGTAGGTATATAAACAACAATGGCACATACACATTAAGATTATTTTAATTTTGACACGTTTCCTGAAGTCCTGAGCCTGAGAGGTAGGCAGATATAGTGTGACTTGGTAACAGTCAAGAGACTCTTTCAGTTCACAAGGAACGTAGGGAATGTAAGCCATCGCTCCATATGTTTCAACAAAATGTCTGCTCGATGTAACCAACAACGCAATGAATGTTGTCAAATTGCCAAAATTATTGGCATTTCCAATAAGAATTACAGGAGCAGTTGTTCTAAGTAACGTTTACTTAGACTACAACTTTATTTTTCATTATTTTAATAAAGTAATTTATTTCCGTTGTAGTCTAAGACTCTAAGTAACGTTTACTTAGACTACAACTTTTTATTAAATTTTTTATTTTTTTAAGAAAATAATTCATTTCCAACTGTTCCTGTAATTTTTTTTTCCTTACTTTTTTTGTACAAATAGGTATAATTTTTCGTTTTTTTTTAATGTGATTTTTTAAATACTTAGTACTTATGTAACTATGTTACAAAATAATACTTATAATAAATATGATAAAAATGATTGTTGCCTGTTAATTAATAACTTATTCAAAAACATAGAATCTGTCGATGGTAGAATCGGTCAAATATAGAATCTGTCGATTGTAGAATCTGTCAAATATAGAATCTGTCAAATGTAGACTAAACGGATATTAGGAGTGTTTTACGCAATAACCCCGCTGGATTTGACATTTATTACTAAAACATACCTGTGGAGGATGGAAGTCACTAGATCTTTAAATACCAAATAAATTAATGACTTTTATGATAATAAACTTTTACTTTTTTACGTTTAACATAGTTTTACCTATCAAACCAACATTCAGCTCCATCTCTTTTCTTATTGACAAAAAAAAAAGTAAAAAAATAAGAAATACATAGGTACTGCCAATAGATACTAAATATTATAAAAAGGTTGGTTGATCCACAACACTTCCCTTTACAAATAGCATAGCATTTACGAAGATGATTGCATACGTCAGTTCAGCAACAGACAGATCCCCGACACTATCAAAGCGTGGCATTAGGCAACAGCATCTGATCTGCGGAAGGGGCAAACCTTCGCTTGCATAACGTTAAGCGTGACTAATGCAACGTAGCGTGCGTAGGAGATAGAATAAGGTCGTTCGAGGTTAACATGTGGACATCATCAGCTAACGTCCGCGTGTTGCAGAACTACATAGATATACAATTATTACACTACACTACACACACTACAACAGCCCATAACGTCCACTGCTGGACATAGCCTCTCCCATGATGAGAGGAATTTGCCGTAATCTCCACGCTTGGCAGGCGGATTGGAGATCGCAGTGATGAAAGACTAACAGAAAACGCTGCTGTCCATTCTCTACGGAGGCGCAAGGTGTTCTGCCTCAGACATTAGTCGCCTTATACGACACCCGTGAGTGTAATGGGTTGGTTCTATTCTACTCTGCCGGATACCACACGGCTTATTATCACATTACTTGGAGCTATTTCTGTAGGAGTATATGCTGGATATTCATTATGATATACTGGAGCAGTACCTATGTGAAACAAAGACGCAACACAAAGACTCATAAAGAGTTAGAATAAAAATATTTATTAAGTACCTACCTAATTCAGACCACTAAACTGACTATTACTACGGCTATCTCTTTGTTTTAAACGTGTTCGCAACTACACAACTACGCTGAAATAGGTTTTGATACAGATAGTATGAATGAATGAAAGGAGTGTTCATTATCCATTCACTCAATCATTCATGTCATTCAACCCTGCTCGAGGCCGTGTGTTGCATTGAAAGGCCCATTCAAGGTTTTGTACTGATATTTGTAGGTATGTTATGAATTCCTGGTACACTACTCAAACTATTGAAACGTGATGGAGATAAAATAAGCGTAGGAAAGTAACCGTATGAGCTGCAAAGGAGTGATCTGCAGACTTTTGTGTGTCACTCTTCATTGAAACAACAATGGATTAAAAAGCTTCCGGTGTTTGCAACTATGGTCAGTATTATCTGTTTGTGCTCATGTGATCCTAGTTGAATGCATCTGTGACGTCAATGACGTAATGACAAATTGCTTGGCAAGATGTTCAATAACATCGAAAGTTATGTAAGTAGATCTAAAATAAACTATAAGCCGCACGTATCCGTAACACGTAACTATTTTAATTTAATATCTTATCACTCACCGTATTCAATATTTTTGGGACACACGCGTTCTTCTTTGACATTATTAGATCTACGTCTACGACATTTTTACACCAGACAGTAAAAGAGTAATTAACAGAGTCCACATTAGGATATTACACACAACATGTGTTCAACAATGACAGTAGCAAGGGAACATGTTTTTGTAATGAGTCACTACTGTGTCTCATTACGGTGCATCTGACATTGTACCGACCATTACTGCTCCTAAAGCCCCACCATTAGTTTCAATTGATAAATTACGGTTTTGACTGCGTCTTACAAAGAGAAACTTTTAATATAGACTGATGGGTTGCCAGTACAGATTAACAAACAAACAATGGGCGGCACGGTGGGCGTTATTAGATCAGAATGTAAACATAATTTGGAACGTTTTTATTTTTAGTGGATGACTCAAGATATTCGTATTGATCGTAAACATGTGGTCGAAATGCAATTATAATAGGCGAGACGACAAAAAAATATAATTAGTCCGTCAGATAGATTTCCAAAAAATACTGGACTCATATTTTTTCTTTTGTTACGTAAACCAAAATTGACGAAGATATGACGCTTTTAAAATGCTCAATACGTCACGCCTAGGTATAATTTTTAGCTAGTTCTGAGTTGTGTCCATTATTTTCCAATACTCTAACTGACGGACTCAATAGATTTGCAATTTTTAGGGTTCCGTACCCAAAGGGTAAAAACGGAACCCTATTACTAAGACTTCGCTGTCTGTCCGTCTGTCTGTCCGTCTGTCCGTCTGTCTGTCACCAGGCTGTATCTCATGAACCGTGACAGCTAGACAGTTGAAATTTTCACAGATGATGTATTTCTGTTGCCGCTATAACAACAAATACTAAAAACAGAATAAAATTAATATTTAAGGGGGGTCCCATACAACAAACGTGATTTTTTTGCCGTTTTGTCTAATGTATAGATAATGGTACGGAACCCTTCGTGCGCGAGTCCGACTCGCACTTGGCCGGTTTTTTGATACTGTCATCATGCCTATTGTTATCATCACCTTGTTATTATACAACAGACAGGTTGACCTGAAACTGATACTGATTGCCAGCACAATCCCACTCCTAGCAAAACTCCCCCCATGACTTTTTCAATCCAGGGCTAATATAGACATAACACTGGTAGTTGGTTTTGTCCAGCAGGCCCCGCGATCGCCTAAAATGATGAACTAGTCATTTAAAAACTAAACCCTCTAGTCTAGCTTATCCAAGACACAAACAAGTGAAAAAGAAAACAAAGAAAATTCATAAAGACCCACATAGAACAACGCTTCTAAAATCCCGTCCCACTCACTCCAGTCTTAATAAGTACAGGAAAATCATAAATAGAATTCAAGAGCTCTTATTTCTACTACGGAAGTTAATAACTTCGAAAAGTTCCAATTACTCAGCGCAAAGCCCTACAAGTAATCATAGGTTGATAGTACTCTCTCGTCCTTCCTCCCCCCGCTGAATGAACGGACGAGAGAGGGGGTGTTGGGGGAGGGGGCGTCGACGTATACACAATATTATTAGTCTCAAGGTGAAGGACTCGTAGAATACCGTTACTTTTTCCCCTGCTTCGTCAATATTTAAACTACCTACCCATCACAAAGTACGCAGCAACCACTCATTTTTTCTGAACTTTTTTGCCGTGACGCCCACTGGGAAGTATCGTATCGAATTATTGCAAAACGATATTCCAATGTTACTTTATTTTGTATATTAATTTCTATATTCTTGTGTAACTGTCGGGTCAATGATATGTTTTCACAACCAACTAGTATCGATTACATAGCTGAGAATAATTACAATAAATTGTTATGTAATTTATGATAAAATAGGTAAGTATGTACATAAATATTTACTATTTCAAAATAATGAAAACGAAATAGGTAGGGTCGTTTCGCCGGTATCGCGACCACCTTCAGTAGGCGACCATTTGACGGACTAAGTTTCTTTAAATCAAGATAATAGTATTTGTAGAGGTAACCTAGATAAAAAATAAATCTAACGTGCTTTATAAATAATTATGAAATAAGAATTAACACAGTTTAAAACAAATGGGTTAACCCAGAGCAGAAAAAAAATTGCTCAGTGCGCGTCTTGATTCCGCGAGTTAGAAAAAAAATAACACGGCGCGCGACGCTCAAAGCTAAGTGTTATTACTTATTTCATGTTTTACACACAAGTTAGATGTTAAATTGTACAATCGATAAGTTTTGCTTATTATTTAGTTGTATTTTGCTATTTTTTAACTTATTATTAAGATAAAATCCCGTGGTCGGTAACCGAAATGCTTATTTATCAAAAACGTTAGATAGCGACCACATGGTCGCAAACCGACGAGAACCGCATTATTTTGTTTTGATTAATATGATCGTAATGCTTCTTAGAGGACTGTTACAATTTTGAACGTAGCATTGTAAAAGGTTTTCTTTGTAGTACTTTGGTAAGCGACCACCAGTTTCTTTGAAAGAACTTTGTTTAATTTATGTACAAAATTGGGTGGTCGTAAACCAAAATAATCGAAATAAAGACATTGGTTTCCGGCCACCATAATTTAGTATGAGAAAGATAACGGCCGCTAACAGAAATAAGTATGAACGTTCATTGAGTATGCGACCACGTCTGATTTTTTTAATTTGGTTGGTTAATGAAATGGCCGTTTAATAATTATTTTAGCAAGCGGTTGTACTTAATCTGTCGAAAACTAAATATTATTATTTTTCAGTTTAAACCAAAATGAGTCATACAAACAACAATAAATATTATTATAATTTTTTTAGATGGAGCTCCCAAATAATTCAAAGTCAACAAAAAAAAATAAAGAGACTGAATTAGCCCTGAAAAAAGCTTTCGATGATATAAAATAATATTATACCAGATGACTAGAAAATATTGATGTTGATTATTTTTAAATGCACATATAATTTAGGATATTGTTTGATTAATGAATGTTAATTCTATTACAACTATGATTAAGTTCCTACGAAATGTAAGATTGTTATTTTTAATTAAAAAAAAACATTACACCAAAATAATGATTCCTATATTTGTTTTTATTAACGAGGCAAAAATTAAAACATTTTTAAAGCGATTATAATTGTTTTAATGGCATATTTTTCATATTAAAATAGCGGTCGCAAACCAGCACACTGGTGGTCATAAACTGATAAAAATGGTCGTAAACCGACGTTTTCGCTATATTTTCACTTTTTCAGCATTTTATAAATATTTTTGTATGAATGTATTTTATTTTATGTATTGTATCCAAACTAGATTATATTTGGGACAAATTCACATTAACAAATACTATTTTGCGTGTAGACAACATTTTTTGGAACCCAGTTAATTGGTCGCTAACCGGCGCAATGACCCTACATGAAATTCCTTTAACATTAGGAACTTCCCCACAAATGTAGGTCAGACATTTTTGGCACCTAACCAATAATTAACCAGGCTTCCATAAAAGGGGGGAGGTGTATCTTAGCACAAACCTGTGAGTATTCTGGCGAGGGCGGTCTGGGCGGGTACTTGGACGCCATGCGCGCGCCGGCTCCACAGCCCTGCACGGCCGCAGGCTCATCCTCCGGATAATACAAATGCACGAAATCCTCCGTGTCCAAAAACGTATTGATCAGCATAATCCACACGATATAAACACTAACTAATAAATAATTTAACGCAGTCTAACAGATCAGACTTTACGACCACTATGCACTAGTTTAAATTTAAATCACTGTAGTAGGAAGCACGCCATCGTAACGCATCGGATTTGTAACGTTCCATGTTTTGAGTCCTCATTGAATATCTGGATATTATGTTAAATAATAAATAAGTTAATACATTCACTACACTTGTATAAATATAAATTCACATTTGCACCGTTCAACCGCACACTTATCTGGTAAAAATGGTGTTATTTGGTTATTTTTATGTTGTCAGTCATCGTTTTTGACACTACTGTTATGGTTGTTATCGCAACTGAAAACGAGGCCTTTTCGGTCGCTTATCGGTGACAACACAGCTGTTTAAAGGCCACAAGCGAATGTAGGGGCGTGAGGAATATTGCTTATCTTTGAGAAGTGTCAAAAATATCTATGAGGATAATTTTATGATACATCTTCGGCTACTAACACTTCAGATAGCAAGAGTACTACTGCTACACGTTGTTTTATTACCCAAATCGCACCTCATTCACAACTAAAACGTTCGTAACACGAGAACATTTCGAAAAATATTTAATATTTGCACTAGCAACACAAGACGTGTTATTAGTGTTATTACTGAAGTAATGCGATGTAATATGGCGCTCAACGATCATTACTTTACGTTGGCGGATAATAATTACAACAGATAAAACGACATAGTAATGAAATGCACTTTTGATAATATTATAGGTACATGTAATAATTTAATACGTATGAAGAACACTATGTAATGTGGTGATAGTGCTATTGGAAAGGTCAATGATAACCACAGGACTGCGGAATTTTACTGGCTCACAAAAAATATACATCCACGTCCTTAAAAAATAGGACAATATGTACTGAATACTGATTAATTATTCATCACGTCATCACCAAAAGTAAGTTGTCAAGTTGATAAGAAACCTTTTACAGAAATGGAAGTTACGAAGTGACTTGGCAATTCGTTTGTCTTTAGGTATTCCCAAGATAAGCAAGTATTCTTGGAAGACAAAGAGCATGTTTTGATTAATCACGAGTTAATAATATAAACTTGTTCTTGTTTACTTAATTTTTAAATACAGGGTCACTTTCAAATCATTGGCAGTTATTCAGGGGGTAGATGTGAACTTTGTACTTTTTGTCTTTGGTACGGGTGCCTCTGGAATAACGGTTTTGTTTTGGTCAGTTAGTACCGTTGTTAATTTTGAGCTAGGAGATTGCCAACAGATTGACAGTTATCTTGTCTAATAGGTATTCCTGCAGATGGGACTAACTGGGACGAGAAATAACGCCTAAGAAGTAAAAGCAGCTAATGTTCAAAACTTTTGTACCAGGGCGATATAGTAGCTCAAGAGGTCGCCAAATGTAATTCGAATCCAGCCGTGTTTACCGCTAACAGTAGTGTCATAAACATGTAAGTAATTAATAACTGTGTGATAGACACACATATTTTAGGTCATGCGACCGATCGTGCGGGTATGAAGGTTCAATTGACGTCATTCAGAATAATATGGCGCTTGTTTATAGAAAACTGTCTGTTTTGTAATGCGATATTGTAATTGTGTCTTGGTAAATTAACATAATTAAATAAAAACTTCGAAACGTTCGAATATATACTTATTCATGTTAGAAAAAAATCTTTTCCAAAAAGGAAACTTAATAAAGAAAATTAAACAAGTATCTAATGATGGATATACTCACAGTATACCATCATTTGAGATCAATGCAGATACTCTATGGTGTATAGTCAATGTTAATAATGAAAACGAAAAGCAGAAAGACGCATAAGGAATAGCAAATCATCTAGTAATAAACATTGCAACAAAGCAGACTGACGACACTGTTGCATACAGTGTCAAAAAGAAAATTAAACAAGTGTCTAATGATGGATATACTCACAGTATACCATCATTTGTGATCAATGCAGATACTCTATGGAGTATAGTCAATGTTAATATTCAAAACGAAAAGCAGAAAGACGCATATGGAATAGCAAAACATCTAGTAATAAACTTTGCAACAAAGCAGACTGACGACACTGTTGCATACAGTGTCAAAAAGAAAATTAAACAAGTGTCTAATGATGGATATACTCACAGTATACCATCATTTGTGATCAATGCAGATACTCTATGGAGTATAGTCAATGTTAATATTCAAAACGAAAAGCAGAAAGACGCATAAGGAATAGCAAAACATCTAGTAATAAACATTGCAACAAAGCAGACTGACGACACTGTTGCATACAGTGTCAAAAAGAAAATTAAACAAGTGTCTAATGATGGATATACTCACAGTATACCATCATTTGTGATCAATGCAGATACTCTATGGAGTATAGTCAATGTTAATATTCAAAACGAAAAGCAGAAAGACGCATATGGAATAGCAAAACATCTAGTAATAAACATTGCAACAAAGCAGACTGACGACACTGTTGCATACAGTGTCAAAAAGAAAATTAAACAAGTGTCTAATGATGGATATACTCACAGTATACCATCATTTGTGATCAATGCAGATACTCTATGGAGTATAGTCAATGTTAATATTCAAAACGAAAAGCAGAAAGACGCTTAAGGAATAGCAAAACATCTAGTAATAAACATTGCAACAAAGCAGACTGACGACACTGTATGTAGTCATAACGGTTTCTAAGAAAAGATACAACTTTATCACCCATTGACCACTCGTAAAATCGACTCGTTACTAATCGTATAGATAGACGATTTAAAAAGCTGACAGACAGAATTCGAGTCGCCTGATTATCTCAAGGCTAAACACTTGATTTTCTTATTGTTCCAAGTATCTTTTGTTTCTTGTCATTCAATAGTATTTGTTATCGCGAGCAAATAATGCTTGCGTTATTGACACAATTCAAAGTCGAATAGGTTCATTGACCTCGACGGATATGGGATCATCTATTAGTTCAACTACTTGCATCAATTCAAGAATGGGCATTTTCCACAAACTAGCATTTTCAAATATTGGTTTAGGAGTTTGTCACTAGTGTAGTAATGTGTTTAGTGATAACATTCCCGACCAGCAAAGAAATGAGAGTACAAAATATTAAATACCAAACGGGGTCGGAAAACTTAAACTGACTGACCACATGGACAATGTGTAGAAAAATTAGAGTACCTATCATCTAAGGAAGGCTATTGTATAATTTCTAATTCGTCTGAGTTTAATGCTGATTTTACTAATAAAAAGCAATAGATTAATCTTTGATTATATAATGTCTAGATGGAGCGTCAAGTGCGCGCAAACGTGTCAAAAAATATCAGCCAACTGTTGGCTTACAAGTTCTTACCCGCCGATTAGTGCCGATCGTGCCGCTTTGGCGTCACCACGTATTACGCGCGTTAGGTAATAAACAAATAACAGCGATAAAATGACGGTATGTGCTATTAAACTGTGCCGGAATTATACAGGAAGGGTAAAAAATACCAAGCGCATCGCCTATCATCGATAAGTAACCAAAAAACTATATATTTCTGTTTTGTTTTTATGAACATAAAATTACGCCATTTTTTACCAGTGTTGCCAGTTTCTTTTTTTAATTCTCCCAACAGAACGTCATTTTTTGTGGGTAAATTAGTTAGTCTAGGGTTACGTTTATATTATTTAGTTGGTCTACTTTATTTATCGATTTAAAAAAAAGGTGAAGTTTATAAATTCGTATTAAGTCTTTATATGATTTTGAGGTCGATTCCAAGTAAAACTTGTTATTATATTAGCTAGGTAAATAATTTACTTGATATTGTAATAAAAACTACTGTAGCTCCAATCAACTCTTCAGTATATTCAAATCCAAGTATTTCATTCCACATAGGCCTGGATGGGCACTTACGAACGTCGACAAGGGTGCACGGTTCGGTTGGTGGCTTCCATGGAGAAGAACCGGCAAGAAACTCCATGGTTACTCTTTTCAAATTATTTGGTATTACACAATTCTACATTACTTCACGTTTTATACAAAATGCAATAATTACAACACTTATCAGACATAGATTCGACTGTTAGTCTTAACACCACAATTTCTCCCAATGAACAGAGCTCTCTCGGGCGAGTGTCATGTTTTATAAACTACCCCTTCCCGCTGCAACATTGACGGTTAGGCAGTGTTGTCAATTCTCAAATATAAAACGAATTATTAAAATCTTTGAACCCTACATAATATTATTTTAGATAGATCACAGCAGATCTTATTATTTAATACATATTTGAACATCATGACAAAACCAACTTCATGTTCACATTTTAGTCATTATTAGCTGACCCGCGCAACATCGTCTGCGTCACATGAGCGTACCTACCTACCGACCTACTCCCCTACCTACTCCCTTCCTACCTACTACCTACCTACCACCTACCTATTACCTACCTAACTACCTACCACCTACCTACCTACCTACTACCTACCTACGACCTACCTACCTACCTATTTCTCACCGTTTAAACCTTCCGTGAACTTCCACAAACAATTCAAAACCAAAAATAGCCAAATCGGTACAGCCGTTTTCGAGTTTTAGAGCGACGAACGGCAATTCATGTATATATATATATATATTATTAATAACTGGCACTGATTAAAAGTATTAAATCGGTAATTTAACCTCTATTTTTATTCCTTGGATAAAAGTTATCTGACTAATGAATAATCAGCCCTTATCAAACATAATTATTGAATGAGTAGAATATGGTGATCAACATATAACATCTTATTTTTTAGAATACCCAATAATCCTATTATCAGGAATCGATGGATAGATTCGCATTCAAAAAAGCCGCGGAGATGCCACGTGGAAACCAACAAAAATTAATGTAGTTTGAGAAACTACTGTAGAGAGAAAAAGATAGAAATAGTCTAATTTTAGTTTAGTTTGTGAACAAGGGAATCGGCACAATTCTAATACTAATTCAATTAACTTAGCTGATTTAATACAACATTCAACAACTCTATTTCAATTTAAATAGTGTTTTTTTATTTATCGAAGAAAGTAACTACATACTTAATAAAAACACACTACTAAAACTGAATAATACCTACTACATACATACACCTAAAACTTATCTTATTTAATTAAGTAGTCTATTATTTTTAACATGTGACTTATGGGAGAATTATTGTACTAGCTGGTAACATTATTCACGCACACAGAGACACAGTAGGGCAGTGTAAAACACCGCCTGCACGCACACAGGCTTGAAATTGTTGGCTCGTTTTTTACGTTTTGATTGTAGGGCGACGCTCCATCTAGACATTATAATATAATCAAAGAGATTAATGTTAGACTAGTACAGTGGAAACAATCTATAAGTGTGGCTTTTAGACGTTGGAATATCACTCGAGGCTTTTTAGGTCCCTCCGCGACCGTGTTCAATAAACATAATTAATTACATCATTTGAAAAACAGGCTGATGTTTGTTGACAAAACAATTCAAAATCAATTCTATTATTATCATACAATTAAATTAATCTATTTCATTGTAAGTAGATTACGATACACTTCTAAATACATCAATATACATGACAGTTTTAACACTGGACATTTGATTTCCATTCAATAAAGTTAATGTTCACCTTATCCTTTTCTACCATTGTTGTGAAGTAAATCTGATGAATGACAACGAAGAAGATTATCATTTAAATTGAAAACTGCACAATAACGCTTTCCTTTGCATACATTAAGCCCTTTTCAAATATATGTACTAGGATCCGTGACGATAACGAGAACTATAGTATTGCAAATCTTATAAACGTTGAACGGATGCTTGCTCCACTTTCAATACGCTGCGACGACATAAAGAATGCGGTCACCGGCGCCTATCGAGTGATCGACACATATCTGTAAAACTATACTGTCCTGGTACGCGCATTAAAAGTACCGAAGTACAACATAACAATAGCAATTGTTAAAAAGGCAAACAACATGGTTTTATTGAAAAAAGTGTCAATGAAAATGTAAATGACGCTGAACGACACGAATCTAAGATAATAGATCTCCGTGAATTCAATTAAAAGAATCAAAGTACCTCCAACAAGGCCTTCGAAAGACTAATAGCAATTATTCCAAGATTAGTTTTTTTACTGAACAATACGAAGTTCTTGCGCGAGTTGCAACATCAAATTGCGTGAATAATTCCACTGAAGAAGTAAGCTTGCGCTGTCAGTAATTACGAAACACTAAAGTGAGGTCAGTAAAAACATTTATCGACACTTTCCGTATGTAGTAATTAAACAATGATACCATGTTTATAAACGTAGCCAAACCTTTTTTCGCAATTGAGAGGGGGATATTTGAATACGGCATCATATAATTTCGGAAACCAGCCATGAAGAAAATACAGCGATTTACAAAGAGCATTATAATTAAATCAATAGAAAGACGCCAGCTTAGCTCGCGTATCGCATTCCTAGACCGCAAACTAGCGTAGTTGTCGCCGCTCGCCAGCATTCTCAAGTTACTTACGGCAAACATGTTTTTACATCGAACAAGTTAAATTTTCGCACGAAATTCACTCTTAGGCCTTAGAAAACACGGTATTCCAAGTTGGAAAATTTACTTGGATGTATGAAGATATTTTTGTTGTGGTTTGTTTTACGGTTGGACGTAACATGATCCACTACATTCGAATTGACATGCAGTTTGTACTTGCGTAACTGCGTAACATGTATAATTCTTGCAACCAGGAAAACATTGGAAATTATAAATGATAAACATTAGACGTCTAAGAAGTGAAGGAATCCTTGAAGTTGAAATATAAAAAAAAAGTAATTACTTAAGTCAGAAAGAAAACAAGGAAGTAGTACGACAAGAAAACGATATGGAATGATAATGTAAATATTTATCATAAGAAAGATACAAGTCATAGTTATTCGCCATTAGTGGGCCAAGGCTGCTTCCGCTAAAACACGTCGAAGATATGGAAATAGCGGCAAGACTGAAGAGAAAACTGTGTGAACTGACTCAAACTATTGATGATGTCGCGTTTTTCTTGGTAGGACATACAGAAACACACATGACAAAATCACACAAATACAAGCGAGGCGGACATCGAACGCAGTTTATATGGCTCGTTGGCGACCTTCTCGCACATTCACACGGTCCGCTGATGGGTGATCAAATTGATTGGACCTTTCATTAGACACGGTCCGCGGCAATCGTCCGTCACAACTCACGAACTGTGATGACAAACATTCTGTACTCTTTGTATCTTTACATTAACACAAGCTCCTTCAAAGTGACTTGCAATATCTATATTTAGATTCACTTGAAATTATGTGTGGATTTGCTTTGTGCAATGTTTCTGGCTACTTGCGGCGAAGATTTGCGCAACGTTTCAATTCCAACGGCTCAAAGCCAAGTATAGCGTGCTTAAGTGTTAAATTTCAATCAAGTGTCAACTCTGACCAATCAGGCGCGACTCACAAGACAAACATACGGTTATTATTGGCTAAATCGAGTCGAGCCGGTCGACGGTCGTGGAAAAAATGATAAACATCCTTGACAGTTGTTTACTATTTGTAAATGGACTTGACGAATAAAAAACCTCATTTCGCTATTATAGCATAATATATTACGTACATTAAATTTATCTAAATCGAAAGAAGGACTATTACCCAGTCGTTACGTGTCGATTTCGAGAGAAATTATGACTTCAACAATTGTTAGAGAACCAACAATATTACTTATGTATGACCCGTTCCTTGAATTACCATCGTTTAATTAAATAGACGTCAGCTTCATAGCGCTTTTCGATTGATAAATGGTCAATGTTTCAAAAGCTATTAAAGATAAAGCTATTCTATTGCTTTGCCAAGAAGTAATAGAAGTGTCAAGTGTTAACACTAGGCGTAAATGGAATGAAACATGAGATCGTTCCGGTGCACTGTACTTAAATACATTATCTAGGCAATTAATTTTCTTCGGCGAATAGACTAGACGTATGGGCCAATGGATGGTGAATTATCACCATAGCATCCGTAATCCTCGTGTCATTTCTCTCGCAGTAGGGTTCTTTCAAGTAAAAGCTTCTCATTATTTGCAGCCAGAGATGTAGTTTGCAGTTAGGGCTTTTAAATATCTACCTGTAGGTGTCATGGAAGATTTATTTGTTTCTTCAACGTTTAATAAACGTTAATCGTGTCTAACGCAGGCTTAATATTCTAAAGATGGCCTAATTCCATTACAATATTTCATTGAAGTTCAGCAATATTTTGTTCTGACTGAAGCCACTGAACTCCAATCAAACAGTATCCCAGGTGAACGGTAGCTGACTTTCCCGATACACGTCATACCAGCTGACACAGTGAACAACAAGCGTACGATTGTTTATATCAATGTAACAAAGAGTAAATCGTTCGGAAAAAATATTTGTTCAGCTGTAAGACTTGCAGCGACTTAAAATAAACAATATCGTACTAGAAATAATCAACAATCCTCTTAAATAACTTACTAACAAGACAGTTGAGCAGTCGAGCTAATAGTGCTAGTAGGTATTTTTATCGTTACCTTTTCAGGTGTGAATTATATCTATTTTGCAGCAGAAAGTTGTCGACTAGAACGACACTTAAATAAACTACCGTTATCGGATAAAGTACAAGAGGAATAAATCAAGTCAATTTTCACCTTAATCTGTCGTAAGGACAAAGCACGGACCTTATTCAATGAGGCTATATTATTCACCTTTCCCCAAGTGCTTACGGCTAGAAATCTAGTCTCGGACTCGGTACAACAACAAGCGAACCGTAAAATAGTTATTTATGGTTTATTGCAGCATAAACAGTAACAGCTACATAAATTATATCAGGAACTGACACTAAAGATTTTCTCAGTATTTTTATGACATTAACAGAGTTTATTGTTTGTCGCATAGAAACGTCAGTATCTAAACATTAAAAGGACGGAATTATACTCAAATGACATTAAAATAAATGTCAAGGCTTAAAAGATCAGATTAGATCTCCTGAAAAGGAATCATGAATAAAAATATGTTAGAGAAGGTTGTTAGAAAGTTGGAACTACTCTAACGCTTTGCAATTATTGAAGTAGTTTCCAAACAGTATTGCACGAGCAGTGAAAACTGAGGGTAAACTTAGAAGAAAGCTGGTTGTTGACAGATAACCTATTGAGGGCACTAAGAAAGTTTTATAACGTGAACCTGATCCACGTTTAGAATACAAGGAAAGACGTGACTGGAATAGTGCTTTTCAATTTAATGCCACAATTAAGCTTAACCACCTTAAACATTTAAGAGGTCCAGAGAACGTGCATGACTTCAATAAGTTCATTACATCCATTTATATTCTAATTAGATACCTACGAAACAAGAAACGATAAAGGTCAAAAACAAGAAACGAAGATGGAACACTTAATGAATGAGCCAATATTAAAACGTTAACCGTTACCGACAATGAGCAAGTTATAATCATTTTCATTGACACAATACATCCCAAACATCGAGATACCAAACAATGATTCGTCATCGTTGAAAAAGCCAGCGCGGTACAAACATACGGCCATTGTGATTAACCCAAATGTAGAGCCGACCATATGACTCAAGTTATAAGAGCAAGGTCTTTCCCAGGCGGCCTATAATGACGACCTTGCCGTACACTTGTCAGATTCAAATGTAACGACAGCTGAAAAAACATCTGGATATGTAACTCTGAAAGTCTTATGCCTTAAATTGTCTATTCTTATTTGATTAAATCTATTTTCAGTACCGTCGTGTTCTATTATCGCGGAAGACTTATCAATGAACAAGCACTGCACGGTTTCTAGGAATAGAACGGAAATACTGAATGAAAATTTAATCCACGTTATTGGATTTATGGTTGCGTAAAAAGTGAAACGCTTTAATTAAATTCATTTAAGCAAAAATTGTATACGATTTCATTACAATAGACGGTCAGAAAAGCATGACCATATTAAGATACTACGACCAAGTGCATAACTCGCACTAGGAGCAGAGATACTAGCATTTATGTAACGAGGTTCGTGAAAGCCGACCAATCGCGTTCGAACACGCCGGCCGTCGCCGCCGCGCGCCGTTCGTCGCGCGCCGAGCGCGTCGTAACGCGGCACATACAAACAACCAGTCATGTGAGTGCGCCGCGTCCAGGCGCCTCGACCATGACCTTCACCTGTGCATGCCGATGAATCGCTGTAAACGCAATTACTATGTACACAAACCAAACACTAGTAAGCGCAACAAAGGGCTATAAATAAAACAGAGAAAAAATAAAAGATCCTGACGGCATGACGGTGCAATTTGCACAATGTATTGTACGGAAGTTTAAATCTTCAGACAATGAGACCAATGACGTTATGGCGGGATTTCAATTTGCAAATAGAGTCATCATTTCAAGTACATTAGAAGGAAAGCACGAATTTAAATGTCTGTGAATGGCAAATGATAGTACAAGGTCTTTAAACTTGGGGTACGGAGATTTAATAAGATGGTAATAATTCAGAGGGTAAAAATAAACTGAGTTAATTATGTAAATCTAGGAAGCGCAGAATTCTTAATTTATTGTACCTATAAAAAGGTAAAGACTTAAACGAGACGAGGGGCTTCCGCGTTAGATGCCAAACGCTTCCGTGATGCAACAAGATTGTAGATAAGTTCTTACTGAGTTAGCGACTGTGAAAGTTGACTCGCTGTAAATGTCATTAAACGTGTTAATACATGTGGCATTAATTGAAGCGGACGTAGAACTGACATTCTCCACTAACGGCAAGGTCGTCTAGACATGACCGATCAAGGTCGCACTCTCAAAACCAGACAAACTCAAAATCTAAATATAAATAGAATGAGAACAAACAGTGCCTCAAAGTCAAAGCGTTATGTATGATTGCATTATCTGGTGTGCATTGTCTCTGCATTAAAATGAGTATTTTAAAATCTTTTGTGATGCCAAACTTTCTTCGGCAGATTCTCGGCTATATTTAGGTGGAGTATGGTGGGTACTTTATAGGTGATTATTTATAGGTGAACTTTAAATCAATACGTGACGCAATGTAATTGTACCTATTCAATTGTTATTCTACTGTGGAAGTGTCACCTAACTAATGGGGGTTCCCCAGTAAAACACTCTAGAAGCAGTACAATACCAAAACGTTTAACAGAGTTTTACTGTCTTTTCAATTCAATTTTCTAGAACTAACATACTCCCAGTTTACTATGTTGATTATATCTAATATGGAAAATTAATGGGTTTGGTTTGGATGTATCGGGAGAGAAAGTTGACTTGGCAGACACAACGATCACAAGCGAAAAGCAAATGCACGAGGTACATACTGAAATGGAAATAAGTCACGTGAAACTCGATAAAGGTCGGGCTGTACACGTCTTGGCACTGATACTTATGCAGTTTAATAACAAAGTCTCATGAATATATAAGGATCATGCTGATGCACTACTCAATGGCATGATCGAACAATAACACAAAAACGTCATGGATCATTAAACAATTTAATAGACGACTAAGTAAAAGAGAAAGATGGTAATAAAAATCCCTGAAATGAAGCACGCGATGTGTTCGTGGCGACCACGACCTAAAAACATAACGATAAAACGATGAACTTTACGATTGAAGTTGGAGACCAACTTCCAGACGGTACTGGAAGTAATTAAAAATATTAATTTATGCTTCAGAATACCTTCGAAGAATTACACTGAAGTTATCTGAAGATTCTAACAAATGATAAGGAAAAAGAGCTTAAAAATGTACAACAAAAGTTTATACTTCTATCCATGGTCCTTTACGATAGTTTTTGTAATATACTAGAATTTTTTTAAAGCAAATTGATACGGAACGAATTTTTGTACGTTTTAACAAATTAAAAGATGTCAAATCATATCTGGCGTCCAATTTACTTATAAAACCTTTTATCAATATCAGCGATTAATAATCTCAAGCTTAATTGGAGCACGCATGGGCCTGGGGCTGATAAAACTGATTAAGATTCCCAAATATTTTGTATACATAATTCAATTTGTAATCTAATCTATGGAACTACTAATAAAAGTGTAACATAATATGTTAGAAAGAAAGAAGATAAATAAAAGAAAACAATAACAGTGAGTAAAGCTTGACACCATAACATAGATAGTGTATACATTGAAGCATTGGATGCAGGTGCAATGAAAATGAAAAGAGAATTCTTTAAAAAAGCCGTGAGATTTTTCGACATACCACGTGACGAAAAGTGGGTGCGTTGGACGATGGTAACGATTTTCTGAGAACACAGCTGAGACGAGGTTGTGGACTTGCGCACTGGAGTCGCCATCCACGTGGCTACCTACTCCATCAATGTTTAATTGGATTGATAACCAACAAATTCTAAGCAGAAAGAAAATTTGAAAATTGTTGAAAAATCCCAGACAAGGTAGTATTTATAACTTGACCGGGACTGTGTCCAAATTTAAAAATCGGCAATTAAATACAAACTATGGAAGAGAGCACACCCAAAGTCTGAATGAAAAATGCCTTAATGAGAAAGTAATCAAAAATTAAAACGACTCAGGACTTCCAGAATGACACTCCATTTTACGCTATGTCTAGAATATAGTTGCAATGTCATGGATCTGTCTCCCAGGCATGCGCAGAACGAAGGGTAGTGCCACGTGGCAATCCCCCGTTGCATAACCTTTCCCACATTGCGGTTAAGTCTCGTATAACCCCAAAATACATGGAATAATTTTGGGCAGCCCAAATTATGATTAAAACCTCCTAATTTGTTGTTACTAGTTTCTAAAGCCTCAATGATATTATCAGAGCTCAATTCAGGGATATCCAAGTGATTAGAATTCTTGGAAACTACCCCAACGATATCTGATTCACATTTTTTTCCGTACGCAAAATAGGTACGCGTTTGGACAGTTGCGGACACCAGCCCGTTATACCATAATTCACATTTTTTTGTTCAAAAAAGCATGTCGAATGGGCTAACATTTAACAGGTTTCAGATGTCAGTCCACGAAGTGTCAAGCTAGTCGTGTCTATTCTAATTAAGTTAATTACAATGTTTGGCATGTCATGCATAATTAGCATATCTTCGTTATTGCGGGTAAATGAACTTAAGTTTGATTAGCTTCCATGCATTATGTGAGTCCGACTTCAGCATCTATTCACACCTTTTGAAAAAGTAAAAAAAACACCTTCCCTATTCAAATTTTGCTGCGAGTTTTCGAGTTTTTAAAGATGAGGTTATTGATTGATGAATATATTATAAGAAAATAATTTGAAGCAGCTTGTTCAATCTATAACAAGTCCAAGTACCAGGAAGTAAGCAATCGAAGAATGTCTCCGAATACGCCTACAGTACCCTATTAGTTAGTAGTAGTAGTACTACGGCATGTAACGGCATGTTGCAGCCACGTTGCACTGCACACTGCTGTGACTGTGCGCACACATGCACAGTTTTAAGACCCACACAGGTGCAAGTGCTGCAGAATGACTGCGGAATTCGCCCGCCATTTTAGACAGAATGAAAACTCAAAATTTGGATTCGATGGCAAGTGTTATAAGATGATAATGGAGGGATACTGTAAAAGCAAGTGACAATAATTTAAGAAATGAAGTCAGACCAATAAGAATAAAGTAAGGCTAGAAGAAAATTTCTTCTAGCCTTTAGCCATTATTTAATAATGGCTGTATTGTATAGATTCCTGCGATTCATTCAGTGGTGCGAAATGATTAGCCAATGTTTTCTTGAGCCAGTGACCTCGGACGAAATCGTACTTTGAAGTTTGAACAAAGCAATAAATATACTATTCACATTAACTGAAGAATTCTAAACACTCATTACAACAAATTCACTTCCACTTTTGAAAACATAATTATGTCAACCTTATCTAGTAACTGTATCAAAATCATTGTATTTATCATAATCTCCTATCAGTTTGGCTATTTTTAGTAAAACTTGTACTTATAAGTAAATATTCTTAATACAATATTATACGTACAATATTGCCAGAAAGCGAAAACCCGCCATAATGTAACGTGGACGCCACGAGTACCTACGCGCCATGCTGCGACGCAACTAATCCTTGACTTGAATGTAATTAAAAGAAGTATTTCTGGATTCATCAGACACAATATTTACACTCTCGCTTTACCGCCATACAGACAGTTGTAAATCCTGACGTAATTTCCGCAAGCACCATATTATTATGAAGCCATGTGCCGAACACGTCGTCGGCGCGCTACGGTTTGCCATATTAGAAATTCCAATGCGGACCTTATAAAACTAATAGTTTCTTGTGGCACTTTACAATATAATCCATTTATATTTGTCGAAGACTTCGCAGAACCACAAATACGCGAACTGGATGTTGATAAGAACGCGGATTTGCTGTATATCCATATTACGGTAGAGGGATAGCGGGGTCGCATGGAGTATGCGACGGACGCGCGCGGCAGCTGCGGGGCAACTAAGGCGCGCTGACGGGTGTGGTGCTGCGGGGGGGAGGCTCGGCGTGCCGGCGCGCGGCGTGCAGGGCAAGGGGGGGAGGGCAGGCGGCGGCGTCTGAACCGCGTCTCTAGTCCGCTAGTAGAGTAGAGGTAGAGGCCCGCCGTGAATTGTGCAACGTCAGCAGGCGCGTGCGTACAGCCGTACCCGACTTCGCAACAAAAACCCCGATACAACACTTGCGTCGGCGATTATGCGAGCGAGCATCAAGTTTTCACAGAAACTCGTTATGCTATACCTCGATGTTACTTTATATTATCGTGGGATGCGACTCACTTCCATTAACAGTTTTTTCGTTACTCCAGTCAAGGCTGCGTTGTTTTTATCACATTAATGATTGGCTAATATTGTCTTGTAAACGTGTTGCACGTTCATGTAAACACAAAGTTATTTGAAGTCTGCGGTTTCTACTTGAAGAGGAAATTCTTGGTAAATATGAAACTGAAGACTTTATCAATGTAGGTAATCAAACGGCGAAGATTCAGTTGAAAAACGAACTGATGGTTTCCTTTTCAATGAATGTTGATCGAAGTTATCATCGCAATAGATGACGACGGAAAAACCAGACATTGCAATAGTTTTACGATTATCATACGTGACAAGGATATGAAATTCAAATTGGATGCTGATGTATCCAGTTCAAAGAACACTATCATTTGAATATGTAATTTGAATGGATGATCTAATCAAGCGGAGGAAACGGTAAACAAAAATGCATTAGATTCAATCATGACATTTGATGTTTGTATGTCGAAGGATAACATTACATCTGTGATTGAGGATGACGTGGTGTAACTGGAGCGGTGCACGATGAATTTAAAGCAGCCTTTCCCAAAGTGGACGCCCCCTTGTGCGCTGCAGACCTAAAGGGGGGCAGTAAGAGAACCAGAAAAAAAATGGGGGCGTTTTGTAGAGGCCTAAGGCACGATTTGTAATTTCATCTAGAAGGACTCTTAGACACCGACTGCTCTAGCTCTCGACTACAACTTGTGAACAAAAACTAATATTAATTTAGAGATCGAGAGAAGAATCGATTGTTCGTTTTATTTTGAACGAACTCAAAACGAAAGATACTCTGCCTGAATACTATAAAGTTGCGTTTCAATAATTATCATCATTCTTATTGGCAGGTGTCGTAGAGTCAACTTGAGACCTGAGCGCCGCGCGCCGTTGTGTACTACCTACTGCGCTCAGGTCTCAAGTTAACTCTTGCGGGTTATAATAAGTCTCGTTTAGAATGAATTTTTAATCTCCGCTAATATAGCTCACAATAATTAATCTAATTTGAAGTTATAGTGGTTTTTAAGTAGGTGAAAAAATGGGGGCGCTAAAAATAATTTATTCTCAAAGTGGGCAGTAGACAAAATAAGTTTGGGAACCTCTGATTTAAAGCAAAAATGATTATAGAGTACGACTAGAGAAACATGAGAAGACAAAGAAAAGAATCTATGACAGATTCTGTTTTTGATGTAAATGCTGTAAAACAGAAAAATAATAAGCTACTTATACAAATAAAATCTTGGTCATCAATAGGTAAAAATTACTGTGTCCTGCTATTCAAGAGCTGGGAGCTAACAATGATAATGTTATAGGCGATAACGATGACCATGATAACGATGTTAACCTGACCAAGAATGCTTTACCAATTCTTTATGCAAGTTTCCACGAAATATTTAAAAAATTCATTGCGTATGCATGCAGCCCAACCATCGCGTTTAGACATATATTTCCGGTCATAAAACATACTCGTAAGACTACAAAAGCAGTTTCTTACTGACCAAATCAACATAAACCTTGTAACTAGTGGAAAATTTAAGATTTAACCGAACAATTAATATTACGGAATTTTATGGGAAACACGATTCTAAAAGGTCTTTAATGGCTACTGCCATGATATTTGTAGTTACGGCAAAATTTAAAAGAGATAATCAAGAAATTTCCAGAACGATGAAAGTAAAACCTTGGTAACAGTTGTACCCATGTCCATGTTAAGGTACTTACAAGTAAACGTAGCTACGGCGACTGTAGATAATATCAATAAAAGTCAAGTGAAGAATTTAATCAAAGGTCTCACGATTCTTTTCACTTTTTTTTTATTTCATATACTCGTTCTTTCGAATTTTAGTTGAACTTTTCTTAACAATGTATCTAATGTCCCTCTTGCAATATCATCAAAAGTAACACTTGAATGGTGAAAAATAGTAAACAAAATGGAAGTATTAATCAGAAGAAAGTTGCGTTACCAAGCAGGTGCACAGTGCCAAGGTGAAGTTATACAACACCGAAAGAATGTTAATACAATTAGAAACGACGATAAGAATTAGCGTGAAGAAAAATCAATGGCGGACATTTCCTGCGATTGTCGACGGCCTCAGCCACGGGGTTTATTGTCGATTATACCGTATCATGGCTTTCAATACTTGCGTTACTTGGTGCCTATTGGACAGATGGAAAATACATGTTCATCATCATACTTGTTTGCCTTTATTGTTATTTGTTTGTCGATGCAACATATTTATTACTAAAAATGTGTGCTCTAATGATAACTATATCATGGATTAGACTGAATACAATAAGCAGGTGATTTTGATCGTGAGGCTTTTGCTCCGATTGTATTCTTATACATATATACTTTATGGATGTAAATCTAAACACCTGATTATGTATTACTTTCAATGGCCTTAACTTTGAATAGGATAGCAGTTTGATTTTTTTTTCCACACTTTTATGGTGGCGAATTAGTTCCAACTCACTCACAAAACGTCGAGTTAAATTATAGCCACGTTAGTCGTTATCAGGGCTGCAGAGGGTTAAGGAGGTATACACGTGGAACTCTTAGTCGCTATGGGGACTAGTTGCAGCAGTTGCATTGCATAGTACAATGAGAGCGATAACGAAAATATTTTTATTGCTTTCTGCACACACGGTTTTACAACTTCTAATAAAACGATCTGAACGTTACCAGTTACTAGGCTCAATTCGCTAGACTTGGGTTACAAACAGTTTAAAACAATAATTTTAATAGTAGGTACCTAACGAGAACAACAACAAAAAAAAACAATAATGAAAAAGAACAATACAAAACAGATGATAATTTTGTTTTGATAATTTATCGGTGACACACCTGCTTGATAACAATATAAAATACCTAGCTTCTCCTAAACAAAATGGCAATCTTATAAACGATATAAGAGCGACACGAAATAATTAATTGAAGAAGCTTTGCCGAAATCCTTGCGAAGTTGTTGAACAAGTTTTAGTCACAAATTGGTCCAATCCCGACTTTGGTTCGTTAGTGACGATAAAACACCGGAGAAACCAGTACCTTGACACAAAGCTACAAAACAGACAGACGCCAAAAATAATGGAACAACTGTGTTTTCAATATCGCACAAGGATAGTTTCTCACACAAATACTTGGGACATGATTCGAGAATCGCTTACTTCAGCACCGAATGCTGCTATTGAGGGTGTAAGACGGACATAAGATGAAACAAGAGGAGCAGTGGATGAAGTATACTGCGAAGAGCCAGTTCCTTGTAAACTACTAGTGCTCTCTGGCCGGAGGTGTGGTGGGCGGTGGTGCAATTCCCCGCCCACATATTTCGCCCACAGTCGGGCGCCACTGAAATATATTGTGACGTTTTGCATTTGATAATGCCGACATAGTTACTCGTACTATTTTAAGTGACCTCGTTTTTAATGAAACTTGTTCGTAAAGAAAATTTTCCGAAACATCGGCAGATTAAAATGGCAAAGCCATTCTTACTAATGCGAGTTGACCTCAGAGTTGCAAATTTTTTCGAGCAATACTGACAAGATTTTTGGAAGAATAAATAATTTGATTATTTGACTCATTAATTTGATTATTTGACTCTAAAATCACGGAAGTGCGTCAATGCTGAATAATGAACTCTACAACCGAATAGATCAATAATGGGAATTATGATTCTATTTTTAATCTGTTCTTGGCTCTCCACAAAATTTCACGTCGGGCTTTTAACAATAAACTGTTGAAGTTATTTTGATTCAGCTTTGAATATAAACATGCTTGTATCAAGAGGTTTATTTCCAACGACCACTCAGTGGATAATGTTGTTTTTGCATATAAAATGACAAGAGGTTATCTGGTGATATAATTAGGTTTATTCAAATAAATAATCCTTTATTGATTACATGTGACGTATTTATAATTATCATGATACAAATTAATAATTATGCACTTTGTAAATGCGATAGCGTATCTGAACTACAATCGATATTGATAAAATTGCTAAAGAAACTAACTTTGAAATTGAATATTAATTGCTTATAAGAGTTTGTCATAGATTAAAAATAAAATAGCCTTGAACCATGTTACAAATGGGACAAATCATCACATGTATAAAGTAAATGACCGAACAACGCCTAATCTAACTACGCGAGAAACAACTGTTTAATCAGGAAAATTGCTAGTGCGACAACTTTCCGTGCTCCATGCAATTTAGTTAACTCAATTCTATTATATGTACGGCAATAGCAAATCCTAACTACGTCGAGGATGGACTATCAGCTGAAATCGCCTCGCTTGGATTCGAGAACGTGATTGTTCGTAAAATGAAAGTTCCTGCAGAAAAATCTTCTTACTGCCCTCCTTTTCTGGTTCAGTTGCCACCTGGTGCTGATTTCGCAAAATTTCGGCAGATCAGGCTCCTTTGTAATACAGTAGTCCAAATTCGAAAATACCGAAGCAACAACCGCTATGGAACTCAGTGTTACAGATGCCAAGGATTCGGCCATTCTTCCGCCAACTGTAACTTAGCGCCTCGCTGTGTTAAATGTACCGACCCTCACCAGACCGAGGAATGCCCCAAAAAGACCCGGGATCAACCAGCCAAGTGCTGTAATTGTGGTGGAAATCATCCTGCCAACTTTCGCCAATGCAAAGAGAGAGAAAATTATTTAAAAATCTTGCGAGAACGTCAAGATCAACTCAAAGCCACTAGGACTATGAAACCCCCACTGAAAACCAATGTTGTCGACGGACGACCCTGGAACTTCGTTGCTGCTCCCAATACCCATAAGGCCACCGTTCCAGATAGTGCTCAAGATCCGGCCACAGCTGATATGCTAGCAATATTGATGACCATAAAAACTATCAAGAGCCAATTTCTAGGATGTACCAATATGATGGACAAAGTCATTCTAATTTTAACTCATCTTGGTCAATATGTGTAGAACACAAAATGTGCGAATCTTATATTGGAATGCTGATGGCATTCGATCTAAAATTGCAGAACTGTTGGATCTGGTAAGCGAGCTTTCTATTGACATCATAGCTTTGTCAGAGACTAGATTATCCCCCAATACCAAATTACACACTCCGGGCTTCACCTGCTATCGGTGTGACAAAAAACCTGACGGACTCGGTCAGGGAGTTGCCATCTTAGTCAAATCCGACATAGAACATGCCTCACTAAATTTACCAATTACTCAAAACCTCGAATGTGTTGGAATACAAGTTGCTGTATCGAATCAGACAATTGCTTTTATCTCAGCTTATCAATCTCCTAACCTAGCCCTAATACCTACAGACCTAGACAAAATGATTCATGTCCAATCAAAAACCCTAATAATGGGTGATCTGAACACCAAACACCCTTACTGGCATTGCTCTCGCTCAAACGTCCACGGCGAGGTACTTTTCGATCACATGATAAACAATGAATATGACATCCTTGCTCCATCTCGCCCTACTCTAGTCCACTACCATAGCACGCACACACCATCTACACCCGACATTATCCTAGCTAACTCTGTCTATCACCTTTCAGAGCCTCAGGTAATCACCCGCCTTTCGTCAAACCACCTACCTGTTTGCTTCACTGTAACTGGTAAAGTCAACAGACACAGGCGCATCATATTTAATTATACAAAAGCGGACTGGAGAAGTTATAGATCCCACTTGAACGAGTCTATAACTTTGAACCAAGCCACTTTTAACACACCTTCGGAAATTGACCTTGCTATTGAACACTTCACCACATCTGTAATAAACGCAAGAGACAAAGCTGTTCCTAAGTTACCCAGTGATAGTGGTTATAAACTCCCACGTCGGATCAGGTCACAAATAAAAACCAAAAATCGTCTTCGAAAATTGGCCTTAGATGAGTACGTTCCATTTAAACGACGTCAGCTATTCTCTCAAGTGAACAACATGCAGAAATGTATTAAGTCTGGGATCCAAACCCTAAATGACCATGCCTGGAACAATAAATTAGCGAAAGTCACCAATCCCACTACGGATTTATGGAGAGTGGTCAAGTCACTGAACCATCAACCTATCTCAATTCCCCCTCTTAAAATGTCAAATAACACCACCACCACCTCTGTTCATCAACAATGTGAAACTCTAGCTAATACCTTCCTTGAGAACATGAACCTAACCAAACATTGGGTTAGTGATCCTAGTATTGAAGAGGCAGTCAAAGAATCGATCAGGCTGCTCGATTGTTACCAGATGAGTGACTACCCATCACTTGTCAGGCCGAATGAAATCCGAAAACTCCTGGGTAAACTAAAATCAAACAAAGCGCCTGGATTTGATGGCCTGGGAAATGGCTTATTGAAAAACCTCCCTCAAAAAGCTATCGTCTATTTGACTAAAGTGTTTAATGGGTGTTTGCGCATTGCACACTTCCCAAGTTCATTAAAACACGCCAAAATCATAGCTATTAAAAAACCTGGGAAAGATCAGCTCAGCCCATCTAGCTATCGCCCAGTTAGTTTACTACCAAGCTTAGGGAAACTCCTAGAAGCCATTATCTTATCCCGCCTCACAAAAATAACTGCACATAATTTGATCCCTGAACAGTTTGGATTTCGTAGCTCACACTCAACCACACAACAGCTAGCCAGAGTAGCGGAGCACATAGCTCACGGGCTAAACGGTGGCCTCTCCACAGGCATGATTTTATTAGACATAGAAAAAGCATTTGATTCTGTTTGGCATGATGGCCTGTTACACAAATTAATTAAATTTGGAGTTCCTCTCTGTTTAGTAAAACTCATCCAGAACTACTTACGAGATCGATCGTTCTCCGTTTATATAGGCAATGACCATTCTGATCCTAAGACCATCCCAGCTGGTGTGCCCCAGGGCTCGCTCGTGGGCCCTTACGTCTTCATACTGTACCTGAATGACATTCCCAAACAGGCTCACACACAACTCGCCATCTACGCTGACGATACAGCAACATTTGCGACCCACAAAGACGTTGATGTAGTAACTGGACGACTACAATACTCACTGGAACTACTCAGTAATTTCTTTAAAGCCTGGAAACTTAAAGTTAACTCAACAAAAACTGAAGGCATTCTGTTTACCAGGAAACGCGCTCCTCCCACCAGACTTGTAAACATTGATAACTTTCAGATTACATGGCGTCCTTCGGTTAAATATTTAGGTATTATATTAGACAAGACACTCAATTGGAATAAAAACACTGAACTAATTATAAGCAAAGGTGTTAAAGCCCTAAATTCTTTAAAACCAATTTTGAATCGCAAGTCTGTTCTCAGTTCCTCAACCAAATTGCACATTTATTCAACACTTGTTAGACCCTGCCTAACTTACGCAGCACCTGTTTGGTCTAGTCTATCGGAAACCAAATATAACAAACTCCAAATAATACAAAATAAAGCCCTAAAACTATCGTATAATACACCATTTCGCACCAACCTTAGAAAATTACACAACCGTTTAAATTATCCATCCATAAAAGATTTCATTTTAAAAACTTCGCGTAAATTTTATTTGTATAAAAACCCAGCACATCGTAACTCCCTAATATCGTCAATTGGTAAAAGTAGACTCAGTTCATTGCCGTACGCCCGTACGTACAATCGATACCGACTGCCCCATCACTATTTCCTCCATGACGCATCATGACGACAGCTCGCTTACTAGCCGACGCCGCTCGTTCGGCCGGAGAATGTGTGATCTGTTTGCGGTCTACCCGCTACTTGCCTTATATTAGTTTAACATAATTATTATATTATAAGCGTACATTCTGTATAGTCAAACATTTTTAAAATTATGTGCGTCAACACTAAGACTTGCACATACCCCATATTTGAACATGTAATAATAAGTAAGTCATATCATTGTAAAATAATATTAATAGTAACAACATGTTTTAATGTTTGTAAAGGCTATAGCTGCCTGTGTAACAACATAAATCGTGATTGGTGTACAAATAGAATAAGATCGTTTGTAAACTGTATTGTAAACCTTAAGTACTAATAAAGACCTTGAAAAATGAAAAAAATGAAAAAAAAAAATGAATAGCAAATCCAACACGCCCAAACTAGTCTAGACGCACTCGGGAGAGAATTAGGCCACGGAAATCGATAGAACCAGAATCCATTAAGTGTTCTACGTTAAACTTGTAGTAGAGTTAACTACTAACGCTGGAAACAATACTATTGCGAACCAAGTTCACAGGTATTTTCATAGTAGGTTTGTGTGTGACCTCATCGTTTACAAAGTATTTCGTTGAGAAAGCGCTTTTTTTTAAAATAGCTTGCTTTGTGATTCCGCTGGTATATATTGGGATTGCCTTGACTTGTTTAATGCTTTAGCTGCAGTAAAATTACTTCAAGGCAGTTTTCTTGAATCCTTGTAGTCGCATAAAGGCTTACAAGGTTCTGGATTTCATTTTCAGCTTGGATAATGGGACTGGAAGTAAGGAAAGTTACCTAGTTCTTTTATTTCTCCACCATACCATTTTTAAACCAGCTGCTGTTAGGAGGATCTTGCTATCAAACACAGTTTCACAAAAAGGAATATTACGAGTCAAAAGTCAATAAATAATAACGTATCACAGGTCAGTAAAGAGTTTGGCAAAAACAAGTACACAATAACAAACGATTACTTATCGCTTGCGTCAACTTCGGTTAAACGTTACCTTTGCTTGACTCCAGCTCATTTGCAAAGCGATGACAAAAAAAAAATTCACGAAAACTCATCTGATTAAGTCATTGTATTTACATGCCAAAGCATTATTGTGTTTATTTTGAAAACATCGTTCTCAATGACCCCTCGGTGATTTGAAACAGTGGGGCGACTGGCCTTCCAAATCTGTATCTACCGACAGTAATCGCTCCTATTCACCTGGCTTCGGGTCTAAAGTCCAACGTAGGAAGAACAGCTATAAAACTAGCTACTAATCTCAGTATTAACATTGTCTGCTAGGATAGTGAACTCATAAATTCACACACGGCTGATCATCAATCAGACAATAAAACGTTTGCGATTATGATGCCGATTGCTTGCATGTGTTGCATATTAATGAGCTCGGAGCAGAGCTTGTAGTTATAGAACTGAGTTACACTAACGCAAGGCAGGTTCCCCCCCTCAAAGGCCAGTCGATGCCAACTGCATTTGGTGTCTCGCTCGTCATTTCCGCAGGACTTCCGTAAACAACACAACCTCGCGGTAAATGGGAAAAACGTGATTCACATCCTCGTCTTCGTCATCGTGATCAAACTTTATGGCTTGTCAGTAAGCCGCTTAAGATCGGTCGAGTCTAGACGATTCCGTCAAGGTGGCTATTGATGACTTGTATTTGTTAGTATAATGGTATAATTCACTTTTTTGACATCTGTCAGTTATCACTAGCGTGTTTAGTCTAATGTCCACGGAGCGTGGAGTTGATACGCTGAGGCAACTAGAGATGGGTTAATGCCCTGGCATATTGGGCGCATTGAATAATTGCCGGATAAATGCCCATAAACGCCTAATAAATGCCGTTTGCCTGGGCAAAAACTTTAACAGAACTTTTATTGAATTTTTCATTCAAATAGCTATATTTGAGTGTGCGGAAAAGGTAAATTCACAAAAACATATTGGATTATAGCTAATATATTGCAATAAACCAGAAATTGATATAATAAGGTTAAGAGTATGCTTTACCTGTTAAGCGAGCGGGACGTATAAATATATATATATATATAATATCCATGGATAGTGCCTCTAAATTGCGCAGCACATAGCCTAAATGTGCAGATGCTATGAAAGTGAGCGTCATTAAAGCTTGTAGGTATTGATCTTGCAACCGAAGTTATAAAGTGCATTAAAAAAAGTCAGATTTTGAACGCACTTTTAAGCAAAATTTGGAAAGACAAAGAAATTCATGGTGAAACCTTGAAATTACCATGTAAAACTAGATGGGGGAGTCATGTGGCGGCTTTAAAAAGTCTGAAAGTAAATAAAGCTGCACTTCAAATTCCCGCTGTCCATGAACACACCCAGCCTACATCAGACATCAAAAGTACGATTCTCGACGATGGTTTTTGGACTATGGTTGAACAATGTCTTAGTGAAACCAATCACACAAGCGATCTTTGAACTCGAGGGTGATCATTTTATCATCAGTAAAGTTTATATGACCTTCAAAAATATCCTTTCAAAATTGCTATTTGCTTGCACTTCGACAACTATTCTGGAAACTTCTGATATAGAACGTTTGAAGACTGCAGTGGAACATAGAACTACACAAGTTCTCAAACCCATACACTACACTGCACATATGCTGAACCCTAAAGCTGAAGGACATAAACTCACTCAGTATCAAGAGATGGAAGCGATGGAGTTTATTCAAAACCTGGCGGTTTTTTTTAATTTAGATTGTCTACTTAATCTTGCTCAATACCGATCATTCTCAGAAGATCCATTGGCCAGATCCATGATGGATCTAGGGAGAATTGTTTTTCTCATTGGATAGAGCGAGAGATGGTATATGGGAAAAAAAAAAATCACATGGAAAGCTACAGAAAAGGTAGATGCCGTGTTGTGGTGGAAAGGAATTTGTGGTTCCTCGCCGTTAAGTAAAGTGGCACTTCGTATCCTGACTGCAACTTGCACATCTGCAGCTACTGAACGCTCGTTTAGCATCCATGGTTTCATACACAGTGCTAAACGAAATCGCCTTACTACAGAAAGAGCAGCTCAAATTACATCTTTGGCATACCATTGGAATTTAAAGGAAAATAATGATCCATCTAAAAGTATCCAATTGTTCAATGTAAACGATTTTGATACAGAAATCGACGATTTTTTAAGCGATGATTATGATAGTCAGGATGAATCTAACTCGATTCAATTCAATACGCCTGAGGATTTTGATTCCCGCCCATCAACATCCACATCAACAAACCGAAACCTAGAATTTGTTGATGTTGCATCTAATATCAACTTTAGTGATGATGACTAAAGCTATATACATTGTATTGAGCGATTTTATTACCTATTATTAGTTTACTTAATAGACATCAAAATCAAGCCAAAATTATAATTAGGACGGATGGTAAAAATCGACAAATATTTATTTTATTTTATTCGGAAGTCTTACAGCTTACGAACATACATACTATATTACGTACTTATGATTATTGTAGTATCAAAGCCAATTACAAATCACTTCATTTTTCATTTTACGAGGGTTAAAATTATATTTTCTATAATTACGTATTCGAATTTTCAACTGTGATGTTTTTAACAAGACTGATTATCTTATGACTGAATATTTCATTAAAATTGTAATTTACAAAATACCTACTGACACTAGATTTCATTTTAAGTTAAGTTCCGCTTTATTTTTTACAAAACAAAGTTATTCATTTTTATGCCCAGTAATCGGGCATTTATTTGGGCGTAAACTCATTTATGCCCAATATGCCAAGTTTATGCCCATTTTGTCCATATTTGTTTTTGCCCTCGACCCATCTCTAGAGGCAACGCTATTGTTCTATTTGTTTTTGTTATGCGGTGCTGAGCTTTTTGGAGTTGACTTCCAGGCATTGTTTATCTTAAGTGTTTAGAGAAAATAGTCTTTTCGAATCATTTGTACAGTTCAGAAGTAGGTCGCCGTCGGCAGTCTTAGCATGCTCAACTAGCACAGGCTCATAATTGATTGCGCTGTGTACATTCTAAAGATAATAGATCCGTAAGTATCCAGTGATTAATGTATATGTTAAGTTTCTTCGACAAGTGCGTACTTGAGCGACCATCAACTTTCCAATTTCCCACATACATAAATACGTGTTACAACTCTTAACAAAATGAACGGATGTCAAGTTAGCTTAGCCGCTTATTTTGTAAGAAGCTCGATACAGTGTTCCAACATCAGTATCCGATTTATTATTTATATTACATTTTGGATCTTATGTTGCGGCAATAAGAATGGCCAGCATACATTTGATAGTATTTCTTCCCTATGTGGCAAATTCCCAGTCACACGCAATGTTTTGCATAAAGGCATTGTTTAAGAAAATTTACACAATATAAAGTTAAAATAACTGAAGTTACTTGTTTTTGTGTTTCACAGGAGTAAGCCGTGACAAGTCATTTATCAAAAGTTGCTTACATGAAAATATTCTCGCTCATTAGTAATAATAGTAATTAGTAGTAATTTGCATAGATTGGTAATATAGACAACAGTTAAGGCACTATTCAAGTCTAATTTTGTATCCGGGACACTATTGCACACAGACAACTATCTACCAATGTGAATAAACTTCTGAACAGACAGCTTGACATCAAAATTCACATTAACTTGGCAATGTAACAATATCTAACTACTGAGATGAAATATGTATAGCATTTAAATGGTAATCAAAATCGTAACCATAAATAAAATAAACAATTAAAACTGACGCTTTCGCTTCTTTTATTAGTCACCATAACATTTATTAATTCGAATGATGTAACCAGAAGAACATAGGCATGCAGAAGTTCAAAGAACTCGTAGTATCAATCAACGGCGGAACGACTCGAGTGACTCCCACAGCAGCTGATTGACCTAAAAAACAACAACCGAGAGAATTCTAGAAAGGGACAGCTAGAGGAATAGAAAAGCGCGTGAAGGGCGTCACGTAGGCAAGCGACAACGAAACAGTAGGGCAAGGTCGTCAATGGAATTTTGTTGATGATTTTGGTAATAGTAGGTTGCGGTTGCGTGTGCACATGTCCTTACTTCCTAAGGAAGTAAACATGAGTAGTAATGAGTAAGGAATCAACTCAGTTGAATCGTAACTGCTCAGATTTACTGAGGATTCAGGTCGTGTAGGTCAGGGTTATTGATACTGGTAAATAAGGTGAATAGAGAACGTTGTGAATATTATTATGTCTTCCTGCTCCAATGTTATTTTGCGTAAGCAAGAACATAATAAAAGGTTTCGATTCTTCCAAAAGTTGGAAAAAAAAACACATACACGTGTAGCATTACATGTAGCATTACAAGAACTTTACCCTTTAAACGACCTCTTCCACTACTCATCGTAAGTATAATTATTTCGGTTTTCCGAAACTAATTAATTATTCTACAAGAAACTTCTAAAATCTGACAGCCACAGAGCAGTCACTTTTAAAACATTTAAATGTCAAAGGCGAAAGTTTACCTTCGCACAAGTTTTCCATTTATACTTGAGAGTTTTCCAAACTTTCTAGTTTCAAACAACGAAAGGAAGAAATACCTAATTGAATGAAATAAACAAAATGAACTTCTTTATTTGTTTACTAGTTCCTTATCTGGTTGACAAATCGTATGTGGCAAGTGGGTCACTTAAATGTGTGAAGGTAACGGCTACTCGGTAACTATTTTAAAACTGTTTTGTTGGTGTACGTGGTTTCTAACAAGTCTACCAGGGCACCATAAAAGACAAGTGTTATGTTTCACATTCCACATTCAACATCATTCTATGTTTTTCCCAGGCTTTTTGGAATATTCTGTTCCATTCGAGTTTCAACCAGGTGCTGCTAAGCCCGAATACCGTTCGGTTGATACAGAATTATTGCAGGCTGACCTCAAGCCGTGCAATGGACCAATTTTAAGATTAGATTCGTTGTCAAGACTTCCGGGTTTTGACTGCCCGTGGTGTCGCAAATATTCGCACGACCGTCCAAAAATATCCCGTCGTGCATCTACAATCTATAATTTGAAACACAGTATTAGCACGGAGGTCAGTCTTAAAACTGGTGTTCCAACGACTACATCATTGTTAGCCAATAGTCTACAAGGTGTATTCGATGTAACAGTTCCAGGGAATTACGATTGTATGGCTTCGTTACCATCGCGTGCCTATTCATGCGTTGATTTACTCGCCACTTTACGGTATTTGGTGCTTATTGTGTGTTTTATATGTCGACGATTGGTCGGGCGACCAATGGCCGGTAACGTTGTAATAAATATATTTTACTTTTTAGGTTTTGTGTTTTCAATGAAAAACCAAATGGGCACGCTATATGTGTTCTTAGAACGAGGTAAGAATGGGGTTTTAAGGATTTATTTATTAATAACGATTGTTGGCTCTGTAGTCCTTTGATTTAAACACCAAAACTTATTTTAGAAGAGTTCAAGAAGGAATTGGACCATTCAAAAATTATAACATCTGTGTTAGCTATTTGAAAGCGCGTCACCAGATAGTTATCGATTATGAAGTTCTTTTTTCACTTCTGATAAACTATTTTATGAGTAATGATGATAGTAATATTCAATAAGAAAAGTCTTGTAAGCTCACTGTGGCTTTCTCTTTTCAATCATCTGCCATGATTAGTAACGTAGGCGAAACCCGCTGGTGCATTGGAAAATAATTATTGAACAGGGGGATCAAATGGTCATCGTCGACACTCCTCATCTTAGCATACTCATGAAACATTAAAGTGAATATTGAGTGCAGGAAAAGAAAAAGACTCCTACTTATCTAGATTACGTCTCCCTGTTAGCAAAGAGGCAGAAAGGAATTTCGACCGTAACATAAAGGTAAGTATCGAGTACATAAAAGATTGTAAACTCGATAGTACTTTACTATTGTTCTTAAGGGTGTCGTTGAGAATTTTTAGTGGTGGCCAGATCCTTTCGTCGCTTAAGCACCTCGCAGAGTTTATGGATTTGTTTGAACTAGTGAAGACAGCGCGCCAGGCGACGCTGGCGCTGGACTGAAGACCAACGGTTGCCCAAACAACAGAAAGTTCTCGACTATAATGCAGCGGTAACGTGTTACATCTATTATGTCATCATCGGAAATGGATACGAGAATAATATGAATTTATAGCTGGGGGCGATCAACAAATAAATTTGCTGAACGAGTCTCGCCGTTATGCCAATTACCTTCCATTGTGATGATGTAACTTACTAGAAAACTTTATGCCATATTTATTCAACTGCGAGCTCAATAGCCAAAGCCAACTGCACAAATTGGCTGTACCTATTTGAAATAAACTGAATAATATTTAATATTTTAAATCCACCGTATTATGGAATATTACTTCAGCTTCAGCAGCTCAGAGGTGGATGATTTGTGTTCCAAAATATAAAAACACTAATAGCTCAAAGTCCACGCTAGACGCCCAAAAAGAGTCGAAAAACAAACCAGTTGGACATTTTTTGTTGTTGACAAAAAAGTGTCTACTTTATTTAATAAGTTAATGCAGCCCAAAAAACCTTTTAAACTTTCAAACTCAGTAGACAGCCGCCCTTTTAAAGAGGGTTCACGTCGACGTCATAAAACCATCGAGTCGTCCAAAATGGCGGCGAACGTGACCTTGAATAGTAGGGGTTGGGGACTGTCTGGATCAGATTAAAATTGTATCGATTTTACGCATATTGCTCGTTCGTACTTTCACCCCTGAGTTGCACCTCATACGGGCATGAGCGTGACAGCCAGTAGTATCGGTTCTGGGAAATTGGTCCGATATTCTCATTGATAAACACTGCATTCTAGCTATTTGCTGTACGTCGAACTGTTGACTTGTACGAGTTACGGAGTGTATCACAGTAAACCTTACACACATTTTACCAAAATTCGTTTAAATTGCGTTTAAGGTTTAGTATGACACAATTTCATCAAAGGTCCTAAGTCAGTGCCCTGCGAGACGCCAAGCGTCTTGCTCTGTTTATCAACGTTGACCATTGTATATCCTGACTGGCAGCTTCGCATACAGTGTGTGCCTGTAGCGAGAATGTGTTTTGTGCTTAGAATAGATAATTAAATTAGCACATGTCTTTCTGAGTAAATCTAGATATGATTGGCCAGGCCGGGGATCGTGGAAGGCGCACTAGTTCCCATGATCCCCGATGCAAGTGTGGGAAGGGAACACCGGGGTGGTTTTTAGTCGGTTAGAGTCCGACAGACCCCTTCGCCCGCCCTAGGGCGGAGGACATCCATGAGGATTTTCCACCCCGGAATTTAAAAAAAAAAGATATATTGGCCAGCGGGCCTAAAATTACCGCTTTAGCAGAATACACGCAGAATCTTAGTATTAATCACGATAAAAATTCTTAAAATTGACTTTATTATTATGTCATTAAATTTTTAAGGTGATTCATATTACGATTCTGCTAAAGCGGCCATTTTAGACCCGCAGATCTCAGAGGCTTTGTTTAAATCGAAGATCCAATTCAGGAGTCCACCTGAGGTTAACAGTAATAGAGCTGGTTGTGATCTTCATGATTTCCGAACGCTTATCAATTGTTTTATCTGTCTTGATGGTCAATTGCTAACAGATAACACCAATCAGTGGAGATCAGTAGAAGAAAATTATTGTTATGAATAGTGGCACTAAGACAAAGCAGATAGATTGATGTAATAAAGAGCTTAAGAATACTTCGATGACTGTCATGTAACCCGACTGGTAATTTTGTACACTGTCAAAATTCAATTAGCAGTATTACGTAAAGGTCGAACCTTTATCGAATAAATAAAATATATTATTAGATTAGTGAAACACGTTTCTCTATAGTAATTAACATACTTACTTACGGCATTTCGTAACTTGTATTTGTTTATTTGGCAAGCCCCTGTACTAGAACAATATTCCAAGCTTGTTTTCGCGGATTAATAATTCAATGTAAATACATAATTATACTTATGATAAATACTATTAGACAGATAATATAATAATATCAGTAGAGTTGATAAGGTCATTACTTCAAAAGTAGCGAACAGATAGTAGAGAAAAATAACGTTGACATATAGACATAGTCCGATAATAAGTTGACATTCGACTCGCGTGTCAGGTTGAAAACAGACTCTAATGTGTTTCGGAAAAAGGCTAGGAGGATGGACATAGGTAAGCCCCAAAAGTGGTTCATGAACTCTTTCAAATAAAAAGTGTCAACCTGACACTACTGAATTTTTGCTACAAGTTTGAATCAATGAAGAAGTTCTAAAAGCGGAATAATGTATAAATGAATATTAACTTCCATTCACTAAATTAAGTGCTAACAAAAGAACAAGGTCGGAATAAATTTCCACATCATAAAAATGTTAAAAGCGGAGAGCACAACGGAACATTAGGGAACAAAGTCCAAAACTCCAAAGGCTGCTGTAAAAAAAACCATGCAAGGGCAGGGGATACCTTTTTCATTCTATGACTCACCGAGTCACCGCATCGAGTGTGTCGGATTCGTGAGCTTACCTGAAAAAAAAATACAACGATACAATATGCGATAAGGGATTGGCCTTGGGTTCACGTTACGACTCAATGTGGATTTCATTGAGTTAGAAGCAGGTGTAATCGAATGTCAGGCGCAGTGTAATGGGGAAGGCGTACCGTTTTCGGTAGCAGGTAAGTGATTTTGTTGCTCTTTACCAAATGTACCAATTGACGGATGTTTAATTATACGAGTAGTGTATCTATTGACTAAAATTTAGTGGTAAACATTTGTGCCTACAGCAGTGGTTGACGCAGGTCCCAAAAGGAACGATTACTTGTTGTACACACATCAAGTAAAGTTTGTGAATTTTGTGATCACTAGCATAAGCTAATATATTTTTTTAAATTGAACTTTATCAAGAAAGTCGTTCTTTGTTGTTTTTTTTTTATTGTTTTATTATTCTAAGTCTATATTTTTAAACAAGGAATCTAAAATGAAGAAGAAATCATAGTATAATCTACCGTAAAAAAAAGATTTTTGATGTGTGTTCAAGTCAAATTCAGCACAGCATGTGATAATGTGACCTTAGCTAATGTGGCTTTAGTCACGACCGAATAATATCTTTCCCTATGGATGTCACAAGACTCACAAGGACTAGTCAACTTTTTAAATTAGAATTATATCATATTTTTATAATATACTATTTGTAATTATTTGCCTGTCCTGGACACATTATTTAAGATTGCAAAAAATGCGTTTAATTTAAACGGTTGGGTGATTAGGTGCACTTTATGGCGCCAAACATGATTTACTTAATAAGGTCCAATTTAAAATGCAATTACCCATAAATGAAATAGTTTTCCACAATTAGAACAACAACAATTATTAACAATACTAATTGAACCAGTAAAACATAAGCAAACATGAAAGACAGAATGTCCAATCAAACATAATGACTCAAGGATTGTGTAATTCGAAAATAATATATCTTACGTATTGATATTTTTCATTATTTCACATAATATACAACATCATACAATGATACATCAGTATTTAATTGACACAAGTGAATATGTCGGCTGCCAAATATTATAAATTGTCAATTGACCCATATGTTTTAATTTCATATTTGAATAAATAAGAAGTTCCACTGTTACACTTGGACGTAAATTAACGGAAAGGATCATAACTACACTGAATAATATCGGAGCAAATCGGGGTTTAAAGTTTTCACACAAATAAATCCTTGTCAAGTATTAAGGGCATTACATTGCCCAATGACCTTGAGCATGCTGCCCCGTACTAACTTACGACGAAACGACGAGAGAGAGAGGGACGAATGCGGGAGTGACGTAGTGCTTTTCGCGAAATTTCGGATTTTTATTAAATATTTTAAAATATTAAAAGAAATAAGAGAAAAAAATCAATACACATTGTTAAATACGTCATTACGTATTTTTTGGTATAAAATTCATGCCGTTATTGAGCCGTTATCAGAGAAAATTTTCAATTTAGGTTGAAAAAGGACCTATTTGTTACGATTTTTTGATAAAATTTGAGTAAGTTTATTAAAATTTTAAACAATACAATGTTTTTGTGATGACCTTTAGTTTAAAATATACTTTTTATATTGAAAACGCACAAAAAGATTCATCTACAAACTTCTTTAAACCCACGGTATTTTCAGGATTTGAGCGAGGTCATCATCATCATCATCTGCCTAGCCTTTTCCCAAGTTTTATTGGGGTCGGCTCCCAGTCTAACCGGATGCAGCTGAATACCAGTATTATTTATTTATTTGAGCGAGATAATCCCCTTAATTTTACATTGTAAAAACCGTATAAGAGGACAACTCTTAAAGTAGGTACCGAACGCAAAGTTAAAATGTATTTGGGCCCACCGCGCAAGATTCCTCGACCAAATGAAAAAAAGAATCACTTAAAAAAAAGACGCTGCGCTGGTAGAATACGTTAGAACTTTACAAGTCGGTTAAAAATTAAGCTTAGGGATAAGACTAAATAAGAAACACCTTCCGTTGATCATGATGAGCCAAAGAGCGTTTTATCCCTTCAATTATAACTGGAATATGAATTGCTGGACATCCTGTTGATAGCAGTAGTACCATAATCACCTGTACCGACAACTACTCTTGGTGATAAAGTGGTATTATATGTATTCAAGATGAGACCACACCAAGCGTCGCTGATAACTGGTTCTTAATAAGAGTTGAACATAAAATATTTCCGGAGTTCCGTATGGTGTCGGACGTAAAGAATAGCACCATCCCATATCTTCCCGTGGGTGTCGTAAGAGGCGACTAAGGGATTACCAGAGAATGGGCAGCAGCGCTCTCTGTGTCTTTTGGAAGAACTGTACTGCGATCGCCAACCCGCTTGCCAAGCGTGGCGATTATGGCAAAACCCCCCCATTATGAATACCGCATTAAGAAAATGGCCCCTAGTGCCCGGCAGCCCGTCTACCCTCAACTACGGCAGCGGTCGAGGTTACGGCGTGGTAAGGGGTGCGAAGAATCCCCGGATGGGATCCGGCTGCCAATACCAACGACTGGACCTGGCAACGTATAACGCACGCACACTCCGGACCGACGAGAAGATAGCGGAACTCGAAGAGGAATTGAGCAGGCTGCGATGGAGTATTGTGGGATTGTCTGAAGTCCGAAGAGAGGGGGAGGACACGATAATCCTGAAATCCGGCAACCTGCTCTATTTCCGTGAGGGTGACCGGCAATCCCAAGGTGGTGTTGGGTTTATCGTCTACAAGTCCCTTGTGAACAACGTGGTGAAGATCGAGAGTGTGTCGACCAGGGTGGCGTACCTTATACTCAGAATATCCTCCAGATATTCGCTGAAGGTCATACAGGTCTACGCCCCGACCTCGGCACACCCCGACGACGAAGTGGAGACCATGTATGAGGATATTTCTAAAGCCATGCATGGTTCCAAAACTTACTTCACCGTTGTCATGGGGGACTTCAACGCGAAACTGGGCAAACGAGACGGGGATGAGCTGCAGGTGGGGCAATTTGGAGTTGGACATCGGAATCGCCGGGGTCACCAACTGGCTAGTTTTATGGAGAAGGAGGGCCTCTATATGATGAACTCCTTCTTCAAAAAGCGTGAGCACAGGAAGTGGACCTGGCAAAGCCCCGATGGTGCAACTAGAAATGAGATTGACTTCATCATGTCAACCAAGAAGCAAATGTTCAATGATGTCTCGGTGATCAATTCGGTGAAAACCGGGAGCGATCACCGCATGGTAAGAGGCACATTGAACATCAATATTAAGCTTGAAAGGTCTCGACTGATGAAGTCTACGCTCCGTCCAGCACAGATCCAAATCCAAAACCCCGAGAGCTTTCAGCTTGAACTCCAGAACCGTTTCGAGTGCCTAGGAAGCTCAATGGACGAATACAACGATGGGTTCGTGGAAACTGTCCATACGACCGGGTCTAAGTTCTTCAAGTCACGTCGTACACATCAGAACAAGAGACTCTCCGATCACACTCTCAAGCTCATGAAGGAGCGGCGTGAGATGATCCTGCAGTCTTCAGACGAGGCGTGCAAATACCGGCAGCTCAATAGACGGATCTCTAAATCCTTGAAGAGCGACCTCCGCCGGTTTAATACCGAGCGTATTAAAGACGCGATTGAGCGGAATAAAGGCTCCAAGGTATTTGCAAGAGATCTGGCTATTGGGCAGAGCCAGCTCACGAAACTGAAGACCGACGATGGTAGGATCTTATCCGCCAAACCGGAGCTTCTGAGGGAGATCGAGAGCTTCTATGGACAGTTGTACACGTCAACCAGTAAACCCGTCGTAGATCTAGCAAACGACCCAAGAGCTAGACTGACCCGACACTATACCGAAGACATCCCGGACGTCAGCCTGTACGAGATTAGGATGGCTCTGAAGCAGCTCAAAAACAACAAGGCACCGGGTGATGACGGAATTACGGCCGAACTCCTGAAGGCGGGTGGAAAACCGGTACTTAAGGCCCTTCAGAAGCTGTTTAATTCCGTCATACTTGAGGGAAAAACGCCACAGGCATGGTGCAGGGGTGTGGTGGTACTCTTCTTCAAGAAGGGTGACAATGCCCGGTTGAAGAATTGTAGGCCTATCTCACTTCTAAGCCATGTCTACAAGTTGTTTTCTAGAGTCATCACGAATCGTCTCGCGCGCAGGTTTGACGATTTCCAGCCACCCGAACAAGCCGGTTTCCGAAAAGGCTTTAGCACCGTGGACCACATACATACGCTGCGGCAAGTTATACAGAAGACCGAAGAGTATAACCTGCCCCTCTGTTTAGCGTTTGTGGACTACGAGAAAGCCTTCGATTCGATCGAGACCTGGGCTGTACTGCAGTCTCTCCAACGGTGCCAAATCGACTATCGGTACATCGAGGTGTTGAAGTGTTTGTACAAAAACGCCACCATGTCAGTCCGACTTCAGGACCAAGCCTCGGAACCTATCCTTCTGCAGCGAGGTGTGAGACAGGGAGACGTCATTTCTCCGAAACTGTTCACCGCTGCACTGGAGGATGTCTTCAAGGTTCTGGACTGGAGAGGGCTAGGCATCAACGTCAATGGCGAGTACATCACTCACCTTCGGTTTGCCGACGATATAGTGGTCATGGCTGAGACCATGGAGGACCTCAGTACAATGCTCGATGACCTCAGTGGAGCTTCCGGAAGAGTGGGTCTTAAAATGAACATGGACAAAACCAAGGTCATGTTGAATGCCCATGTCACACCCACTCCTATCAAGATCGGAGACTCCACACTCGAAGTTGTAGACGATTATGTGTACCTAGGACAAACGGTCCAGTTAGGTAGGTCTAACTTCGAGAAAGAGGTCAATCGTCGAATCCGACTAGGCTGGGCAGCGTTCGGGAAGTTGCGCGGTATCTTCTCGTCCAACTTACCGCAGTGTCTCAAGACGAAAGTCTATGACCAGTGTGTGTTGCCAGTGATTACATACGGGACCGAAACGTGGTCGCTCACAATGGGCCTCATCAGAAGGCTTAAAGTCACCCAAAGGGCAATGGAGAGGGCTATGCTCGGAGTTTCCTTGCGCGATCGAATCAGAAATGAAGACATCCGCAAGAGAACCAAGGTCGTATATGAGAACTAGCCAAGTCAGACCTTAGTCTACAATATATTCTCCTAAGTTATAAGAAAAAATGATATTTTATGTTGTTATAGATAAATTTCAGGACTGACCATTGAACTTGGCACCCATTTAGATTTCACTTCTTTTGTCGTTGAAGTCAACAACAAAGGCGTATATCATAATATTGAACTTGGCTCTCATTTCACATTTATGTTTTTGATGGGATATCATTACTTTTTGTACATACGCCATCTAGTGTCACTTTTAAATAAATCAATGGAGGCGGCATGGTGTAGTGAGTGAGTTTCTGAGAATGATAATAGGTGGCGCTAGTGGTTGTAGAATACGGTTAGTTACGCTTATATATTCTTATTTATAAGTACAAAAACGGAAATATTTGGATTAAAGAAAATTAAGAGTGGTATTCAACTCGTTATATATTTACGTAAAGATCATAAAATCCACATATAGAGATTAACAGGCACTAATTAAGAAGTTAAGTGAAAATTATAATAAAATGATAAAAATTACCAGTTTCTGATTTTTTCCTTTGTATTCACCTAATTACCTATCTGCATGCCAAATTTGAACTTTCTAGGTCATCTGGAACTGGGTTATAGTTTTGATCTATAGGTCAGTCATAAAAATGACGATTTTTCGACGTTAATATCTAAATAACCGTTAGAGATATGTTTATAAAATTTGGAACACATATACATCTCGCTAGTTTCAATATATGAGCCAAATTTGACAAGTTTAGGTGAAATAGTTTTTGAGTTATGAGGGGCTCAAAAGTGGCTCCAAATGGTTCGTGTAATATTACACACTGTGAGCTGCGCGCCAGAACTTGGCTTGACACGCTCCCGCGTGTCTAGATAACAACAAAATATCATCTTTTCTTATAACTTAGGAGAATATATTGTAGCCTAAAGTCTGACTTGGCTAGTTTTCATATACGAATTATATTATAGCCTTCGCAAGTTCTACCTGTTACTTGTCGGTTCTTATTTTATTATTCCGAAAATTTAGCTTGCTGATAGAAACTAACCATCGAACATAATAATTCGTATATGAGAACTAGCCAAGTCAGACTTTAGGCTACAATATATTCTTCTAAGTTATAAGAAAAAAACATATTTTGTTGTTATAAATAAATTTCAGGACCGACCATTGAACTTGGCACCCATTTAGATTTCACTTCTTTTGTCGTTGAAGTTAACAACCAAGGCATATATCATAATATTGAACTTGGCTCTCATTTCACATTTATGTTTTTGATGGGATATTTATTTTTAAAAGAAGTACCATAAAGTTTTCTTTTGTATAAATATGGCGAAGTATTAAAATACATGACAAAAAAATCTTAAAATATCCTCCGTTCCTTGTACAATTAACAAAACGTGCTAAAGTTATTGAAGAAGAACAGCGCTGAATTCACTCCTCAAATAATAATATAAATCAAATAATAATTATTCAAATAACAAATCTAAATAAATATTTTTTTAAATTGTTTATTAAAATAATTATTTCCAAGGCTCTTCTTTTGTTTTTATTTCTATATTCTCTTTTACTTTATTAAATAATTAAGGATTATTCCCTTAAGTATAGTTTTTGTTGTTTACTTCCAAAAAACCGGCCAAGTGCGAGTCGGACTCGCGCACGAAGGGTTCCGTACCATTATTTAAAAACATTAGACAAAACTGCAAAAAAATCACGTTTGTTGTATGGGAGCCCCACTTTTTTTTTTACGGATGGGAAATCATCAAATGACTCCTCCCGCTCTGGGCGGAGCAGGAGGGAGTGTCAGACTTTTACTGACTAAATCCATCCATGTTCCTTCATCGCCCTTTGTGTTCCGGGGCCACGGTATCTCTTTCGAACAGTCCCGCAACCCCGGCAGGCATCGGTCCTTACGGACCCCTTCCTTTTTGCTGACATGGGAGCCCCCCTTAAATATTGATTTAATTCTGTTTTTAGTATTTGTTGTTATAGCTGTCACGGTTCATGAGATACAGCCTGGTGACCGACAGACGGACAGACAGCGAAGTCTTAGTAATAGGGTTCCGTTTTTACCCTTTGGGTACGGAACCCTAAAAACGGGTTAATTGTTTAAATATAAAACTCCTTCGTGATAGTAAACTAGCATGGAAATGGAAAACACATATCGAAGAAATTTGTCTAAAATTAAATAAATCTGCTTAGGCACTAGGTATTTCAGCTTTCAAAAAAAGTTAATACACGAACACTTCACGGATTGGTTACATCAGTTCTGAGGTTTGGTGTAACTTTTTGGGGGGAATCTACTGAAAGAGACAAACGATGTATTCGATCCATGTGTGGCTTAAAAACTACCGAAACTTGTGCACCCCATTTTATCTTTAAAATTATGTACTTACTGTGCCAGCTATGTACCTACTATCGAGGACACTCCCGCCTGACCACCACTAAGCTTATTTTTGCTTGCACTCGCAACATAGAAACGGTCTCTAGCCCCGTCCCGTTGACTTTGTATAGAAATAATGAATGAAAAGATACCGAAACAGCCGAGCGCACTGACGACGCACGCCAAACGAGAGTTATTGTTATTTTGCGCGCCAAAGTAGAGGCTTTCCTAATAGGCCCAAACTTTAAGGGGGCGTGGCTCGGCGCCTCCGCATGTTTTAAGCGAAAAAAAATTAAAATGGTCAGGCGGAAAAGACCCCGACTGTACATCTACGAGACTGCTTTGTATGTTAAAACTAATTTACACCCTTTTTACGAAAATACCCGATGTAAAAAAAAACTACAATGCGTTCTCAATAGGTATGTAAATCAATTGAGACATAAAATGCAGATCCACTTAATGAAAAAGAGTTTTTTGGAATGGCTTCAAAAATTTATAATAAAATACACGATAGTATAAGAACATTGCCCCTATCAAATTTTAGGAAAGCTCTCTAATGGCTTTAATTAGAAAAATGTTATTATACTGTTCCAGATTTTATAAATTATAATTTTTAATATTTTTGTTGTTTAGGCTTCTATTTGTCTTTATTGTTTGTTTTATTTAGTTTTAAATTACATTTTATTTAAAATTTGTATGCCTTCGCGGCAAAACAGCGCTCAAATATGTTAACCTAACACCTTTGTGTAAATAGTTAAATACCTATGTTTAACAAATAAAGATTTCTGATTCTGATTCTGACGTGGGCGTTTAAGTTAATAAATATATTCAAAAAGGTCGTCGCACTTTCTGCGAGCGATAAACAAGTCTGAATTTAAAATTCAAGGCTGTAACACATCGACTATGTTCTGAAAATAATAATAAAACGTAACCGATTGTCCTTGTACCTTGTTTACTCGACCAAGACATAATGAGTGTGTATTTGACTATTTAGAATTATTTAAAAACAGCTGTAAAACGTAAATATACAAATTCCGTGGCGTGGGTCACGTACACGGGGTTTTTCTAAAGAGATTCTTTAAATGGCAAGATCCAAGACCACGATTAAGCCAGGAGGACATTTGGATTCGCATGAGGACAGGAAAGACAAGATCAACCGCATTTCCGTTTAAAGAAACTAAAAACAAATTTAACGTCACTTGATGACATGGCAATATTGCTCCATAGATACACAACCGTATTAGTAGCGGTGTGAGCAGCCTCACCATAATCGGTAACGGTGACTAGATGACAAACTGATATCCCATAATATTAACTAACTGTCCATCTTATCATGTTAGCTATTTCCTTAATACTCCAAGAGAGGTTCTCTCAACTGTGCAATCGGGGAAAAGAAGCTATTGTTATGAACAACTTCTCATTTCTTGAAAAGCAGTGAAAATTGCTATGATATTGCCTAAGTCTTCCTTGCTTGCGAATCTGCACATAAGAAAATTTTATTTCTTCAACAACTATAAATTGAAAAACTAACGAATCGGATTCACACCAAAATATCATCTTTCAATTTCACTTATTCAGCGACTGTCGGATATTTGGCAAGTATCCGAGAGCCCACAGAGAAAACTGGTAAAAAAAAAGAATCACCATCTTTCTAGCCTTTTCCCAACGTATGTTGGGGTCGGCTTCCAGTCTAACCGGATGCAGCTAAATACCAGTGAAAAACTAACGAAAGGGATTCACACGAAAATTTCATCTTTCAATTTCACTAATTCAGCAACTGTCGGATATTTGCCAAGTATTCGAGAGCCTTCAGAGAAAACTGGTAAAAAAAAGAATCATCATCTTCTTAGCCTTTTCCCAACTACTGTATGTTGGGGTCGGCTTCCAGTCTAACCTGAATCCGGAAGCAGCTAAATACCAGAACCTATTTTACATGTGTGTACCAAGGATACCAAGTAGCAGGAAACAACAGGACCAGAAGATGGCGGGATGAGCTAGACTCTTTCGCAAAGGATTGGCCTACAATCGCACTAGATCGCGAAATGTGGAAGGAGGGAAGCGAGGCCTTTGTCCTGCAGTGGGACAATACAGGCTTATAATAATAATAAATAATAATATTCAAATACAAATGACAGTCGTTACAGGTAGTCAGTGGCCCGATAGTCTGTCTGACAACCAGCCTTACCAAGGGGTATCGTAATACCCAGTACTAACTGGGTTGTGGAGGTAAATTGTATTTTCTTGTATTTCACTGGTATCAGCCCATGGCTTAATTGCCAAGAGCCTCGATCAATACCTGAGGAGGCTCTCGTTAGGCAGCTGGATCAAGGGCTTGATTCAGAAAGCGGTACTCCTGGACACGGCTCGTATTGTTAGGAGGTTCCTCTCTCTGGAGCCCTGACCGCCGGTAGCTTGGACCCTGTTCCCGATACCGGTGGGCTACATTTTTTTATATTTTTAAATGTTTTTTATATATTTTTTAATTAATATTTAAAAATGTAACAAATTTGTTTGTAACTGAATAAAGGGATAAATAATAATAATATTTTACATGGAGCGAATGCCTATCTAACCTCCACAACCCAGTTAGTACTGGGTATTACGATACCCCTTGGTAAGGCTGGTTGTCAGACAGACTATCGGGCTACTGACTACCTGTAACGACTGTCAAAGACCTACAAATGACAGCCGACTAACGGCTTTAAGTGCTGAAAAAAATCAATAGACTTTCGTATTTATATTTTTGTTGTATGAGTATATCTTGTCAAAGTGAAACATTAAAGCTTGCAGATGCTTGACACCATTCCGCTTGAATCCATACACAAGACTATAAGAATCAAGACGTGTCAGTTATGAAAGATCAATCTTAACTGAGGTTCGTGCTCAATAATTATTGTTTTTAATAGCAAATTGCAAACAGTACTTATTGGTCAATAGTATGATTGACTCATCGTTGAGTAAATCATTTTGTGTGGTAACTACAGAAGTACAGTAGTAGCAGTTATTTAATTGATGAATAAGGTAAAACGTGGACAAGAAGACAATTGTTTTAAAGCTAAGTAGCTTTGGGAACATTCCATATTAACGGCTTTCTGGGTGCGAAAAACACAAACAAATCAATAGAAATCACGAAACAGAATGGATGCATAATAAAACAAATTAAGACACATGCTTATCTATAAAACAAATAAGTCACTCAGAACCTTTGACGACTACATCTCAAACAGTTGGACTTATCGCAATACAATGAAAATAAGTCAAGTTTCATTCAGATTGAGTTATGTAATCAAAGTAAGTATTAGCAAAACAATATGCTGTGTGCCCTTCAGAGCCTGAAGGTCATACGTGTTTGTATAAACAGTTGGATAAAGTTTGATACGCCTTATCTTCCTTATCTAATTTACAGAATAATTTCGCCGCGGAGTTCGTGATATGGCATGCAAATGTTGTTATGAAAAATATAAATATACTTAAACAAGTTCACGATTTAATATTTGCCACCTTCTCAACTTCGAGCCGAGGCGAGCGACAGTAGATCTATCACAAACTTTAATAACTTGTTTACAGCGCAGTTACGGTAACAGACCGGTTAAACTAAAAATAACTTGAGGCTTATATCGCCAACATCTCGGTGCGTACGCGCACGGTTTTAATCTAAATGTTAAAAGCGGCGAAGCAATGATTAATGGAATAAATAAAGTTATAGATGATGTTCATGCAATTCCAGTCGTGAAAGAAAGATGGATACATCCGATGGTTCAAAACAAGAGTTCTGGTTCTTTGATAAATGCATTATTGAAATGACTAGCATTCAAAACAATTTGGCACAAAAGAATGAAAACAATAACAGTTTTGTTTTCAAAATGTTGACTGGAATGAAATCACCAGGACACAATATGTCATGCGAGACGCGACTGAGTATCAGATATGCGAAGAACGATTGCAATAGTTCATTGGAATGCATTCGATGATAGAGAGAGATGAATCATAATCAAGAAGTTCGATGCCAGTGATGTAATCATTCCAAAAGCAGGCTCGTTTACGTGCACAACTGGGTCTAACGTAAAATAAAATGCGAGGGCCATATTTGTAGACATATCGACAAATCGGGCGATAGCTTGAATTTGCCGAAGGATTTGGCGTATGACCAAATATTCCAACAGAAGAACTAATTTACCTGTTTTGTAAGGAATTGCCAATACAATGTTTACAAAGATAAAGATTGGGTAATAACGCGTTGAAATATTTTTACCTTTAAAATGCTTGGTGTTGGTGCATGGTAAAACACGATTGGCGACGCGACGAGACTCGACAAAAATAGCTCGCATCAGTACGATACGGCATTTTGATATGGCTGCGCGGCGCATGCGTCTGTCTGGGCAGGGTGCAAGTACAGAAGGTTGAAAGCATTCCAAAATCATCTATATTTTTTTGAAGGATAAGACACAAAAAAAAACTACTGTCAAAATCTTTTAAATATAAGAAGAATTTTGAGAATCGCTCCACCAATGAACAAACATAAAATTAGACCACACGAAGTAATAAATTGACAAAAAAATGATACCGCGTTGATGTCTTTTTCAAGTCCCTTTCTTGGTTACACATAAATATACTCTATGTTTAGACCACACGACTGAAGTAAAAAAATGTTAAAAAAATAAAAACTACTGGGCCAAACTATGTTAAATTTTTATGGGACCAAATGGCAATTATTCCGCATCAGACTAAAGAAGAATCACGTAAATCGGATCATAAATCTCAGCGTAATCGGTGTACATACATAAAAAATAAAAACAAAAATAAATACCAATCGAATTGAGAAATTCCTCCTTTTTGAAGACGGTTTAAAAACTAGCGCCTACTGTAAAGACGAAGGTAAAGTAATCCGAATTCAGATAGAAACCACATGTTTTTGAAATATTGATAGAAAATCAAAATACTTAAAAGGTATTGAACTAGAACAATTTTTTTAAGCTTTTATTCAACTTGCCTTGTTAGTTAGTTAGTTAGTATGCGTTCATATTTGATAGATAATGATTTCTATCATGATCTGATCCTACAGCCAGGATATTCTTATCGCGAGAGAACTCCTTAATGGTAAATAGCACGAATAAAAAAAATTGTAGACGCATTCATATTTGATAGATAAACATGATTTCTATCATGACCTGATGCTACAGACAGGATTGTCTTCTCGCGAGGGAAATCCTTAAAGGTAAATAGCACGTATACGAAAATTTGTAGACGCGTTCATATTTGATAGATAAACATGATTTCTATCATGATCTGATCCTACAGACAGGATTGTCTTCTCGCGAGGGAACTCCTCAACGGTAAATAGCACGAATTAAAAAAATTGTAGACGCGTTCATATTTGATAGATAAACATGATTTCTATCGTGACCTGATGCTACAGCCAGGATTGTCTTCTCACGAGGGAACTCCTCTACGGCAAAGGGCGCAAACACGATTTTTTTATACGAGTTCAATGATTACGACAAAACTAATTTTTAAAAATAAAATAAATAATTAAAGAACCTTTTAAAAAATAATCTTTTATAAAAATGTACTGAAATGAAGAAAATAAACCTTATAAATGAAAACGAAAAGCTTTCATAAAAGCTTGTTGCGTATAGTTTTTCTTTTGCCTTTACCATTCGCGCGACAATAGCTTTTATGAAAGCTTTTCGTTTTCATTTATAAGGTTTATTTTCTTCTTTTCAGTGCATTTTTATAATACTTAGCTTATTTTTAAAAAGGTTTTTCAATTAAGTAATATTTTTTTTAAATAACAGAAATTGAAAGAGCTTGCACGAAAGATGAGAATTAGACAAGAGTCTGCTATGCTAAAGCGTGACCGTCCTAATTAATATTAGACATACAACACGACGATGACCTTATTGGTCAGCAACTCATCATTTACGCAATCAATCTAAGACCGCTACCCGCCAGTCCCTTACACCTCGACTCACGCGCATGCACGCTGAGTCAAGGCCAGCCGTGCATCTGCGGGCCTGCGTGCACGCACCGAGGCCATCCCAATATATTATTTGTGTACAAAAAAGTTTTATTACACTCTGGGAGACGAGGCGAAGCTCGTTTTAAATCCCAAGACTTTACCTCAATTTATATGATTGTTATGATCCCGACAACATCAATTTATGGACACCAGTTTGCTGTAATGCCCCTCTTTGCATGTTTTGTAATATGCCGTATCTTTCATCTGAAGTTCTGAACTGAATGGCGAGTTGTTTTTGAACCTTGATATGAGTACGCTACAAATAGCCTACACAATACTGAACAATACAGTACAGATACAAACTTAGTAACAGAGCGGAAGCTCGTACAGAACTCTCTTTATTAATGTAGTGTCTGGAACACAATAGTCTTTTTTTTTCGTAATGCACGATGCTCTATGGATTTTCTGTACAACGGATACGCTAGTCTTGTTGATGCACAATGCACGTGAGATATTTGCATACTGCGTGTAAATACTCGTAAATGGCAATCGTGACTATGGAGGCGTGATGTCGATGTGAAGACGAGATAAACATACGGACAACTGACTTGTTAATCGTTTAATTGTATTAAGGTATTGGTTAACGTAAACCAGATAGTTGCCATGTGAATGCTGTTATCCTCGATCAAGGGCTAGAGGTGGATATTGTAAGTGGCTATGATCAAGTTAAGTTACATGCAGAGGTCAGCTACATGCCATGCTTTACGACCCCGGAATTACAACCTATGGTTATATAAAAAACTGTTCACTATCACGCATTATCTATACATATATTAAAACAGTAACGAAAGAAAAACTGTACATTGAGAATTTTCATGAAAGAATAAGTGGCTTTTGTTAGAAAAACGTAACTGATGACGAAAAGTGACATTTTAGAATTTTTGTCTAAAACTACTGGATAGATTGAATTGAAATTCAGTAAAAATGTTCTTTGTAAACCAAGGAAGGCTTTAGGCTACATATTATCACGCCGTGTGTTATGGGAGGTAAGCAATATTGATTTTAAAAGGTTTTTGTTCGTAATTGAATGCACAAAATGACATGTTATAAGCTATATTATGTGACGCAGACGAAGTTGCGCGGGTCAACTAGTAATTAATAAATAGTAGATCTATTGTTTTTAATTGTAGAAAAACTGGTACGATTAAATACATTGATAACGTGCGTAACGTCTTGATGAAATGATGGTGCCGAAACAACATTTTGCTTAACCAGGGCTCCAAGGGCCCAAGGAGATCTTCTAGCCGAGGAATTTGGATGCATTACTGGCACGTAATTCTTACAATGTATTTTATAACACATTTGCTCGTAAAGGGTCTCTTATTTCACCCATTTCAATATCGTAATGTATCTCATTACGTACTAGTGCAGTAATGTAATGTACAACGCACGGTTTATCAAGATGCTCCGTCAAAAAGGAACGGTACTTTTTAAATCTTAGCAAAGAGTTTTTATGTCAGAAAAGTGGTCAACATTTTATTTATAAAATTAACTGTGGGAGATGAAATATAATAAGTAAACTTTTAATTTTTTAATTTAATTAATTTTGACAATAAATTACAACCATTTATCTGTAACAAAAACAAAACGTCGTCGTATGACATACGTGCGCTTTGATAATTACAGCCTCTGCTTTCTTGTAGCCCTTGCCTACGGCTCGGGCTAGCAATATCGCCTCAGCTGTAATTTTCAACTTACCGCACTTATATCATAATGTACTATTACGGAATATATTTTTTTAATTATTTAATTGCCTTGTGTTAACTTTACCTTGACTTATGAGAGTTTTATCACGAAATTTTTCAATAACTATGTATCTTCTTAAAACGTTCACAACAGTCAGGCTTAATATAATATGAAATTACAATTGAAGCATGAAATAGGCAATTCTGTAAGCGATCCGATGGAAGTCTATGGACATTACGCTCAATCAAATGGCGCGATCAGGCGTGCAGTGGACTTTGACCTGGCGAGGCTCAAGGAAAAAATATAGGTACCTCAGACAGTAAATTAGCTCTGCAAAAAATACCTGGTGTTGTTTTTCGTACACATTATCCTTCCTCAGCCAAGTAATGTATTATTTCGTAAATTAAAATCTACTGATGTTTAAGGTGCGTAGGTTTTGAATTTTGTTTTTTTTTTCCTTTATTTTCAAAACAAAATGTGAAAGCACATCGAAACTAAGTTTATTGAACGTGAATTTTAGTGTAACCAAAAACCCCTAAATTGTGGAAGAATCTGGAGCACTGAACTTGATATTCAACTCTGAGCTTAGCTTTTATTATTGTTCAAAACTGTCTCTGACAATGAATTGTTTTTTCAAACAAAAGAGTGCAACTCTTTTATAGCACAATGAAATCGACACCAGTTTGTGTACGTACTTTACGAATTTACAGCGATTCCAAAATGGTACATAATTAAAAAACCTGCTTCCAAGGCATAAAGTTTATTTGCGTCCTTGATGAGTTTATCTGCCATTATATTAATTGTCTTTCGTAGTTAATGCACGCATACGATTAAGAAGTCGATTACACTAATTCGACTTTTTATTTTATTGCGCCTTTTTGGAACTAAATATAAAGGGACTGAAGTTTCAAGCAGGGTTTAAGTTTATTTAGCTTATACAAGAACATGCGTTTTGTTGAATCATGCAATCCCTGTAAGCTCAAGTTTAAAATAGATTCAACAAATCAACTGGGGGATCGAGTCCATATGTAGGCAATTGACGCAGGCGACGAAAGTGCAAGACTGAGTCAGTCGTTAGGACTTTAATCTGCATAACTGCGGCTTACGTGCTTGCTCATAAATTATGACAAATTCATAACATTGACAATCGCAATTGACGGTGTCATATCCTCGTAAGAACTCGTTGGTTAAGGTAGAAAATAGACTGAGAGTGGGGGAGCGGTTCAACGCACTCTCCAGGAACTGCAGTAACATATTTTAAACAGTAACCACAGCAACACGGTGTTTATAAACGCTGTGTTGTTAGCTGATTGCTTCATTCCCTTTGAGATTTACGGAAAAGATAAAACAATGCAACTTTCATGCTAATTAGCTTTAAGTTATGTGCAGTAGATGGCTGCAGTTGCAGTGAATTCAACGACCAATTAGGTCTAGCTGTTTCACTTTTAAAATAGTTGGTTAAGTGGAATGCTTTTAAGTAAATTCCAGGTTGGAAGGTAAAATAAGATACTGCGGGTAGATTAACTTAAGGTAGATATTTAAATTCAAGCAAAATTGAACCTGAACTCGTAAATAACTGAAGAAAGACCTAGAGACCACCCAAGGATTGCTAGTTATAATATTTTGCAATTAACTAAGACTACAAATATTTCAGTCTGAAATCCGCTAATAACTTACAATAGGTTCTAGTGTTAATTAAACATGGTTTCCAAACACTTGGTTTCCACCAGTTCGCACTCCAAAATGAGGTTTTATTAGCTTTCAATTTCAACAAGAATATTGTTGTTCGACTAAGTTCGAAGTATAAATTGTTGATACAATTTATCCGTTGATTAACATTGCTGCACCGAAACCGGTAAATTAATTAAACAGAAATGTAAATACATTTTAAGTTCATATATGACTCAATGTGAACGATACAATGTTATCCTTGTATGAAACGATGATTGCATTACTGCCATTATTCGAGTACTACTAACAAGGCTTGATAAGATCTTCTCATTGAGTATTCTTGGCAGTTTGAGAGTAAAGCAATAACCTAGAGTGAAATACGAACGTCATGTGAATCCTACAAAAGTGACCAGAGCATTTTTGCATTATATTATAATTGAAAATGTTAACTTACGTCCCAGAATTGCCAAGTACTGAGAATTCTCAGCGTCTTACAAATTCAATGTCAATTTTGCATTCAAATGATTGCTTTATCTTATTAGCCATAACGTCTATGTACGTAAGTACGTGTATGTAAAATTTAATTACAGGGTGAGTAACCTTATGTACCAGGTTTCTGCATCAAAACTAGGCAGGTTAAGGTGAATGCTCCAACCAGTCCGCGAAATTCAAATTTTCTTACGTTTTTTGCAATTTTCAGGCCAGTGTTAAGTTGTATGTTAATTAAAATATTGTTCGCGGTTGTAAGACGTATGTAGTTACAGAATTATAATCATCAAAATCATCAAAACAACCCTCTAAGTTCATATAAGTCGAGGAACGATTTTTTCAAGGTCAAAGTCATTGCTAGACCTTTATGAACTCGGAGGGTTGTATTGATGATTTTGATGATTATAATTCTGTAACTACATAGGTACGTCTTACAATCGCGAACAATATTTTAATCAACATACAACCTAGCACTGGTCGGCAAATTGCAAAAAACGTAAGAAAATTTGAATTTCACGGGCTACCCTGACGCTTTCACCTTAATATAATCCTCTCTCTAAAACAACACTTGTCATTTGCCCAGTTTTCTGTTCATCCCGGAATAAAAATATTGATATCGTAAACTCTGAATAAATTGTGTAGCGCCAAACTGTAAACATTTCCATAAATACGACCAGCGTTTAAAAAACGGCGGAGTAAATTGTTCACAGATTGTTCAAATTGATGCGATTACAGACATAAATATCGTAAATGTGGGTGCTTCATTTTACGCTACACAGTTATCGATAACGATGGAATTTATTACTAGATCATTTCACGGCTCTGACTCCGGTCTGGTCTGATCTAGATGGTCCATAATCATAACCCATAATAGCTGCAGGGGCTTAGATCTCTTGCGGACTACAAAGAATGGCGGTGAAGACAATAAATCTGGTGGCTTTATAGAGGTCCGTATTTATATCAGATTGCTATTTACTGATAATCTCTCAATATAGTTCACGAAGCAGCTGTATTGTAAAGTAAACAAGTGATATTTACTATGCTATAAAGTTGTAATTATCGCCTGATGAAATTGAATAGCAGTTGTAAGCAGAAGTGCGACTGAAGTCTGAATAGTGTTAATTGTTGCTCAGAAATTTTTCGCACGAATCGTTAACAGATGCGCCAAAGCTGTCAATATCTGCGATATTTTCACAGGAAGTTGTCATTTTATCTTGAGGTCTTAATTCCCTTTTTGCTTGTGTGCATAACCCTAGCAAAATGTTGTGCATTTGAGAGATGAGACCATAAAAAATAATTAGTGTATCATGAGGAGCAATTTGTTTAATAGTAGCAAGATTTGTGTGAATTTTAGTTTTAAAGTTATTTGAGAAAAACACATTTTGCTGGAGTAACGTTAAGAAACGTTATCCTGGCAAAATCGATTTTCAAAAATTCGTTCAGCCCGTAACCAAATACACACATCAAAAGTATCTAGGGATCAACATAATTATATTTTTGCAATAACTTTTCTCCTGATTGATATTAATTAAAATTTTCTTTAAGGATTCATCAAATAAAGTGTTTTCGTTTGTCACAGTAACGATAAACCAAGTCACCTTTGCATTAATAAAGAAATTTGCCATTTTCCTAATAAAGGGATTTTTGACATTTGAACCACTAACATTAAAGTTCGAAAAAATGACTGAAAACACAGTTTTCTTTAAAATTTTATTGGGTAACTTAAACAATTAATAATCCGTGTTTCTACCGCGAACACTAACAACACAAGAACATCGGTTTGGCATACTCAAAATGAGTTCATCCAAATCACGCTGTGGAATGGCCGCCCATGTTCGTTGCAACAACAAAAAAAGGTCTTCTTGCGACTGGATACCCTCCATATTCGGCAGAGCTCTTCTCTGTAGCATATCCCATGCATGCTCAATCGGGTTCAAGTCTGGCGACTGAGCAGGCCAGGGCAGGACATTGATGTTAACTGCGGCGAGAGTCTGTCTTACAACTCTTGCGGTGTGCGGTCGTGCATTATCATGCATTAACTGAAATAAGGGACCGATTTGCACTTGTAGAGGAACGATGACGTCTGATACAATCGTCTCAGCATAAATTTGAGCGTTGAGGTTGCCTCTGATCCAAATCAACTCAGTTCTTCCGCCGATCCAAATACCCGCCCATACCATGATGGTTCCACCACTATAAGGATGGACTTCCTGGCAGGATTTTAATCGCTGTTGGCGTCCAGGGGTTCTCCAGTGTCGTATACGTCTTGTATCCGGTCTCATACCAAAACGAGACTCATCAGAAAAGCACACGAAACGCCATTGTTCTTCTGCCCAATTTCTGTGTTCAAGAGCCCATTGATATCGAATCCTACGATTGTGCATTGCTATAGGTGGTACCCGTAGCGGTCTTCGGGAATGAAGGTTCACTTCATGCAAGCGGTTTCTGACTGTTTGGTCGCTAATTCAGTTCCCTGAAGAGTGATGAAGCCTCACGGCTAACATCATGGCGGTTATTGTTGGAGCTCTTCGAGTTAAGATTTGAATGTATCGGTCTTGTCTCCGTGTGGTGCAGCGATACCGTCCTCCATGGCGCTCAGCCACGGTACCAGTGCTTCGGTAACGTGTCCAAAGTCGACTGATAACACTCGTGACTTGTATTCAGAGCTAAAGCTACAGTACGTTGCCGGGAACCAGCTTCTATCATTCCCACGGCTCTGAGCATTTCTTCCCTGCTTAAATGACGTCGCCGCTCCATAATAACGTTGGTTTTAATCAGTAGTAGGGAAACAGTAGCACTAATAATGTCTTCAATGCGTTGTATGTTTTTATAGGGAAAATATTGACAGCTTATTTTCATCTTTTACTCGAATTTGATTGAGAGTTCCTGATTCAAATTATGAAATGCACCAAAAAGGATCCATATAAATTTATAAAATCATAAATTTATTACAAAGCCACATCTCAATCTCAAGAAATCCGCATAAAAATGCTTGATCCCTAGACACTTTTGATGTGTGTACATGATTAGATAGCTTTTGTTGCATAGTAAATGTTTGTAAATAGCAAAATTTGTGTGTGGTATGGTTATTGAGTTATTTAAGATTTTGCTGCGGTAACGTTTTGGGATTTCCCAGATCTCGAAAACGGCTCAACGCAGAAGATTGAAAAAAATACCAATAAGAGACCTTAATTTGTTTAAATTAGTTTAAACATTAGTTTTTGATTTGGTTGTCGTAAACCAATGGAATTAAATGGTTTCAAAAATCAGATAAAAACGGATTTGCAAGTAAACCAAAACACTTATAACCAAATAAAAAGCTGTAAAAAATACCCATGGTAGACACGTATCACGTCAAGTAAAATGGATTATGTAACTTTATACGATACGAAGATAAATCAAAATTGATTAATTTAGACTGGTCGTACTTTAGCGATGAAATACGCAGTTCCCAAAACATTAAGAAACGTGGCATACTTTAAACTAATTAAAATTATACATGAACATTAATTCCTGTTAATTTCAGCTTTCAATTACGGCTGTAATGAAAGTTATATAAATAAATAAATAAATAAATAAATAATGTCAGAAATTCTCTAATAGCCGACCAAATTAAAAAGGTCACGTAAAAGCGGCCGCACCATACGTACGAGTAGTCTTCGCAAATTAGCAACTTAGTGTCCGATGTTTTGTACAGTTAAGCAGAAAAACGTTTTACGTGTAACCGATTTTTTAATGTTCGAAGTGCAGGTACCATAACTCACAGTTCTACTAGTTTTCTATTTTATAAATGAAAATCATGTTAATTAACAGTAGTTTAACAATTTAATGGATCATATGTAATTATTTAAAGTCAAGTAACTTTAAAAAGGTGAGTAATAATCTCAGTAAATAATTTATAGTGTGATTTTGATTGACGACGCGTGGTTCACACGTTGATCACCTGTAACTGTCACATGTAATGTTGAAATAACCACTAAGTTATAGGTACGTTACAAAGCTCATGTTTAAATGCCATACTGTGAGTCGAGGGGAAATGGAGTCCACCTACCTACCTACGTATTTAGTAGGTGCCTATCTCCGTCTTAAGGAAAATTGTACAAACTATGAATCAACATTGTATTTTAAGTTTAAGCATTGGTACTTGACAAACAGAAAAACATCTATGCCAAATATTAAAATTAAGTACGTACGTAACTTATCTGAGATTTTTTCCTCAATATGTTAATGCTAAGGCAAAGATAATTACAATAACTTGTATGAGACTGATTTTTAAACAAAAATAATGAACACCATGACCAGCAACCTACGCAACAGTAACAACAACGTACGTACGCAACTGTACTAACAAAACATCCATATTATCCCATTCATTTAAGATGGTTACGATTATGTATAGTGCGGCCGCTTTTTCGTGACCTTGCCGATTTGGTCAGCTTATTAGAGAATTGCTGACATTTTCTTGTTTTTGATATAACTTTCATTACAGCCGTAATTGAAAGCTAAAATTAACAGGAATTAATGTTCATGTATTCTTAATGTTTTGGGAACTGCGTATTTCATCGCTTAAGTACGACCAGTCTAAAATGAATCAATTTTGTTTTTATCTTCATATCGTATGAAGTTACATAATTTATTTTACTTGACGTGATAAGTGTCTACCATGGGTATTTTTGACAGCTGTTTATTTGGTTATAAGTGTTTTGGTTTACTTGCAAATCCGTTTTTATCTGATTTTTGAAACCATTTCATTCCATTGGTTTACGACAACCAAATCAAAAACTAATGTTTAAACTAATTTAAACAAATTAAGGTCTCTTATTGGTATTTTTTTCAATCTTCTGCGTTGAGCCGTTTTCGAGATCTGGGAAATCACAAAACGTTACCGCAGCAAAATCTTAAATAACTCAAGAACCATACCACACACAAATTTTGCTATTTACAAACATTTACTATGCAACAAAAGCTATCTAATCATGTATTTGGTACCGGGCTGAACGAATTTTTGAAAATCGATTTTGCCAGGATAACGTTTCAAACGTTACTCCAGCAAAATGTGTTTTTCTCAAATAACTTTAAAACTACAATTCACACAAATTTTGCTACTATTAAACAAATTGCTCCTCATGATACACTAATTATTTTTTATGGTCTCATCTCTCAAAAGCACAACATTTTGCTAGGGTTATGCACACTTTTTGCTTGCCATTGTAATTTCTCTCCCTCTCGGTAATTTAAAGAAAGAGATCAACATTTTGTGATTCAGAACCTTCCAGAACAGATACGGGTGCCCAATTTTAGCTCCCTTTAATCTTACCCTCGGGCTTCACTTAGTCTGTGTCGCCTTGTCGACCTCGGTTTTATTTTTAACTTGAACGCTGCTTTCATATCTCTAGACGGAGTATAGTATAGTACAGTGTATAAAACTGCAAGCCATACATAAACTGCTTCTTCTTGCATTTTATCATCATCTTCCTACCCTTTTCCCAAGTTATTTGGGGTTGACGCAACACGTTTTTTTTTCTTACATTCTTCCCTGTCAATCGTCACGCTATCATTTACTCCTTCATATCGTTTCTCACACAATCCATTAATCTTTTCTTTGGTCTTCCTCTCCCTCTCCATCCATCATCATTTATATTCATCACTCTTTTAGTCATATGCGATTCATCCCTCCTCATCACATACCCATACCAAGACATTCGATCTCAGTCAGTCAGTCGTCTTCTTGCACCAGAAAACCTATCAAGTTAAATTAGTTGTATAGTGGAACCAAATTAGTTCATTTTTCACCTCTTCAAAGACGACAAATCCTTTGAAAATGGAATTATCAAAAGAAATGGAGAGCAATTAAAACATAATATGTCCTTGTTTGATCTTTCTTTTGATCTACAAAATTAAAATTAACAACAGGAATGTCTTGCTACACGTAATTGCTCTACAGAGGATCAAGAAAACACTTCTCCAAGATAAGTGTAACTGCAGTATATAATTTGATAGTAACATGATCTATCTTTACACCGTGTGAGCACACTAATTAGTTAATGCAAGCCGTGGAAATACGGAGCGAGTAGAAAGAACATGCTCATAATTATTATTGTGGATCTCAGAACGACAACCAGATCGCGGATTAGTTGGATTCCTGATTAATAATTGAGTAGAGAATTTTGCTTCAAGGAAGGTACAGGAAACCGGGATTTCTTATTGAAAGCCAAGATCCCAAGACCCATTTCGGGTTGCTGAAGGAACGGAGTAAGGAAGCACAAAAGGGGTACGCAAAAACACACTTTTGTGTACCACTTAGGTATATTCTTCATACATGCGAAAAAAATGCGGGAAGACGAACGGATCGTTCCCAACTACCAGAGCTAAATAAAGGAGAGGGTATGGGTAAGCGATTAACTACTTGAATGGGACGCACCAAATCAAAGTGGTACTCCATGTTACCATATTTTCATTGTACTACGAAATATTGGATACTGTATTTCTTAAGGATGTGGGTTTAACATTGATTACAGCAAATGAGAACGATTACGCAGTGGTATTATGGTACCATGCCACCCAGTTTGTAATAAACGTTGTAGTCTGAACGTCAAATCGAATCAGCTTTATCTCAAAACAGATCAACTTTAATATAAGACAAGCATACAATATCAGTTTCATATGACCTTTAAGAACACCATATAGAAACTATATCTTTTATTTTCAACAGGCCATTTTTTTTTGGTAAATTTGATCTATTTATCCTATTGTTTCCAGAGTTTCGTTGGCTGTAGGGGTTTGCTGGTAGGGGTTCTGCATTCTTATTAGTAAGTTACTTCTTTTCGATTTCTTTGATTACAACTTAAAACCACTTTGAAATAGTTTCGAGCAGGCCCTCTTCTTCGTGGCACGTGTCATTATCGACATCCCCAAGGTCTTCAATATTGACAAATTCAAATAATTTAAAAAATACGTATAGGTACTCACCTCACCCGTCCAGTGTTGTCCTGATATTATGTAGGTATCAAAACTTCCCTGTACTGTTATCGTAACAATCTCTGTTGCACTAATTTGACGAGATAAGAGAGTGTATCGGCAATCGGACAATCCAAATTTATAGAGTTAGGTACTAGCTTTTGGCCGCAGTTTTGCCCGCGTGGTTTTCGGAAATTATACCATGAGAACGTACTACAGAGATGTCGAGATGTTACGGGCCATAAAGTCCTAATCCAGGTAATAGGTAGGTACTTACAGTTTATCCGTGTGCTAAATATCATCGAAATCCGCCCCGCCCCGCTGCCGTTATGGCGTGAAAACTTAACAGACACCGACGTAATATTATACTTAAGCATTTTTATTAGTATGGATGGAATGGAGTGCATTTATGTTACCATTAATTATTGTTTTACTGCGATAGTAAGGACTCAGCGTAAGTGCTTTATCCAATAAGTTAACGACAAGATAGAGATCTAAAAGGAAAAGTTCCTTTTTTTGTGACGATTAAAGTTGAAGAATTTTATTGCACTATTATAGCTAACTAGGCTGAGGGTCTAAAATGGCCGCTTTAGCAGAATCCACGCAGAATCTTAGTATGAATCACGTTAAAAATTTAAAATTCTTAAAATGGACTTTATGTTCATAAAGAATTTTAACATTTTAACGTGATTTATATTACGATTCTGCTAAAGCGGCCATTTTAGACCCGCAGGTCTGATTTAAACTGTCTGCATTTGATTTGGCTTAGGGTACATTATCTGGTGGATTTTGTGATCATCTTGATATCTTACTATGAACCGTGAATTCAGCAAAACACTCTGTTGAAGACGTACAATGCTATCTAAATCTTTACACCAGTCTTTTTCCTTTCCACGGGCATTGTAAAGCTTTTAAAAATAATACCATTTGAGAAAACAAAGCCAGTTCATCCAACTCACAAACAACGTCGAGGCAAGGGTGAGTTTTACTCTCGTTTCGTTTCAAAGGAAAGCGTAGGCAGTGGAAATTCATACAATTCGTTCCAATAACATTCACTGTTTTCCCAGAACTGTACGCGAAAGGGGGTTATAGTAGTCAGTGGAGCATTGAGGGGGTGGAGCGTGCCGTGAGGGGGAAGGAGGGACGGGGGGAGCTAGACGTCCTTAATTTGCGCCCTTGTCCCCGTCTACGTACCGCCAACGCAGATGCTGCGGGTTTAGATAAAACGTGGGTTTGGGATGGCCTCTTTGACATCATACCTAGTTGGATGTAATAGGTATCTTATGTCATGTAATGGGACTCTATTCAGGGTCAGATATTGAAATTGAATGCATATAAAATCGCGCCTAAATAGGTTGTTTGATTTTCGAACTTTAAAGATAAAATTAGTGTCAACAGTATAGCTCTCCCAAAAACCTTCTAGAACTCCCATTCTGGAATAACTTGAATTAAACAGTAAATAAAGAAGTCGAGCGTTCGGACAACATCTCAATCAAACCACAGCAATGGGCATGTAGACTGGACTGGTAGTTCAGTGCTTGGAGCAGACCAGTCGATGACAATCCAAAAAAAAGACAAGAAAAAGCCTAGCAGAATGTTACTAATGGATACTAATACTATTAGTTTCGTGCCACAAAATCGATTATTAATTCATTAGCTGTCACAACCTCACATCTAATTCTTCCACCATCACGACAAGCAGCGCCATCTATGCAATAACTCGAGAACTAACTCAGTCTGATATTTGATTTGAACAGCTATATCAACAAAAAGGTTAAATAACAACATTTATTACAATGTAATACATGAATCGATGAATTGGATGTGACCAATGATATTCTAGTAAATAGTGATGAATATAAATTTTGATGGATAAAGAGGGGGACACCAAAGAAAAGATGGATTGATTGTTTGTGAAATGTTATTGGACTTATTACTGTCGCTTACGGGATATCTTCCGTAATTGTTATTTATTTTGAACTCGCAATATAAGTATAAGTTTAGATAAAAACCATGAAAACTTATAACAGTGTCGGAATGTTATTTGAGAAAAAAAGAGTAAATGATGGTGTGATGCATTGGAAAATGAAAGAAGAAAATGTGATGTTACCCCAGGTGAAATAGCCGAAATAGGACCAGGGCAGGAAGTCAATCATTTTAATGTAAGGTTTATCTGCTATTCCACTGCGAGGATCGACCGGAGGACACGGTGGAGCACACGGTGGAGGTGTGCCACGCGTGGGCGGAGCACCGCCGTGTCCTCGAAGCGGCGATTGGCGGGGCGGCAACCTCTCGCGGCCGGCCCTGGTTCAAGCCATGGTCCGGAGCGAGACGGAATGGGACACCGTCACCTCTCAGCGTCCCGGCCGCCGCGGGAGACGCTCCGGGCGTCGGGGGCCACGTGGCGGCCCCCGGCCACCGTAGGCGCGGGGCTGTGGACGGTGGGCTATGGGCTAGCTCGCCGTCCGTCCGTCTCATGACGACAGGCCGTGTCGACGGCGCGTTCGTGTTCCACGCGCGCCTCAAAGAGAGTCAGCAAAAAGGAAGGGGTCCGCAAGGACCGATGCCTGCCGGGGTTGCGGGACTGTTCGAAAGAGATACCATGGCCCCGGAACACAAAGGGCGATGAAGGAACATGGATGGGTTTTAGTCAGTAAAAGTCTGACACTCCCTCCTGCTCCGCCCAGAGCGGAAGGAGTCATTTGGCGATTTCCCATCAGAAAAAAAAAGAGGTTTATCTGCTATTATTTAGTGAGTTGCCATGTCCTGATTAGTAAGATTTTTGACTGATATATAAAATAGTAGCCTAATTGCTTTGTTTAGACAGGGTATCTACTTTGTGGTATGTATTTAATCACAACTGCTCTCAAAACAGTAAAGAAAAAAGTTGTGTGAAAAAAGCATGCTTTTTTCATACAACTTTTTTCTTTACTGATAGATGTTCTTTTTTTAATTTTTAGTTTGGGATCAAACCCAAGCAGGGTATTTACTTTGTGGTATGTATTTAATCACAACTGCTCTCAAAACAGTAAAGAAAAAAGTTGTGTGAAAAAAGCATGCTTTTTTCATACAACTTTTTTCTTTACTGATAGATGTTCTTTTTTTAATTTTTAGTTCCAGGTCATGACTTGAAACTAAAAATTAAAAAAAGAACATCTGCCGTCTACAAAATACACACTGAGCCCACATGCACCCACTTTCACAGAGAGGATGCCTGTGGCTCAGCTGCAGAACCAATAAAGACTTTTTATTATAAACTTATGCTAATATTTGAACTAAGGTCTACCCTCTTTATGAATAAAATAGGCTAGTTTCCACTATCAATAGATTGCAAATCTATTTAGTCCGTCAGTTAGAGTATTAGAAAATAATGGACACGTATTTTTTGTTTTTGTAAATCAATGAATAACGACAAAGATAAAGCGCATCAAAACTCGAGAGTGGGGGCTCGTGACGTCAGAACGCACTATAAATTAAAGCACAGCATGACGTATTGAGAATTTTAAAAGTGTCGTATCTTTGTCAACGTTGGTTTACGTAACAAAAGAAAAAATACGTGTCAAACATTTTTTGATAATCTAACTGACGGACTAATTAGATTTTTTCAGCACACTAGCCTATTATCTGTGTGCAACCAATTTCAATGAAATTTTGTGAATTTGTATGGTTAGCACCAATCCGCACTGGGCCAGCGTGGTGTATTATAGCCCATTCCCTCTCATAGAGGAGTCCTGTGTCCCAGCAGTGGGAACGTTAACAGGCTGATGATGATGATGTATGGTTAGTTCCAGATTGAAAGATAGGATAGTTTTGTAACAAAAAGGTGGCATTGTGTAAAGCAGGTGTGTGTCGCTTGTAAAAATATATACTCTAGGACAGCTGTGTCATTTAAAATTGACATAATTTGCACTATACTTGATACAGAAACCCTCGCTTTTGCATAATTGGTAAGTTCAGAGTAATATGTATTTTAAACTCAATATTCTATATTTTAATTAAAGTAAAGCCACAAGATGCTTTAAATATATTTTACATTCAATTTATTATTTTACTTGGGCACTAACATTACGTTTGGGCAAGAGCCAGAGATTTTTAATAAACAATACTTAGTTTATCAAATCAAGGGCTAGAACAATACATGTTTTTGTCTTCATAATTTTTTGAAGCCATAGCAATATTACAGAAGTACATATTTCTATTGTGGGCAGTGGGTAGGAACACAGTTTGACAGCTAATTACATCCTGGTACATAATTTCTTATTGATCTTTGTGTTTTAAGTACTTAAGGTAGGTACATACATATTGTATCACTTAGTTTGGTCTCTAAAGATTTTATGAAATCACCGGTTAACTCTTCATAATATACAGTATGTTTGACTTCCAAAATGTTTACATAAGGCAGGGCATTGATATGATATCAATGGCTTACCTCACTGGAGTATCAAAGGCCAGTTGAAACACAACACACCAAAATGTGTTTTACAGATAAAATAACATGCAAAACATACATATTTTCTACAATAAACACTTGGTCCTTGAACATTCTACACAAGGTACCTTCTTTTGGAATTGTTTTATGGTCTAAGTAAGGTGAAAAATTGGTTTTGTTCAATTAAACAGCCTTTATAGTTTAGAGTCCTAAGAGTGAGTTGACTACATGTTTAGTGAATAACATGGAAAAATTGTGGTCATTTGCAGTGAAGTCATTTTACATCATTTCAAAAGGTATTTGGGGCAAGAGGCTCATTCCGAAACTAAATTGATTTCACAAACTACTTGAACAAAGAAAATAGCACCAAACTGGTATTTCATTGCTTCAAGGTTGTCAAAAAGATATTAGAGTACCAACAGTACAAAACACGATTGTCACAGCAAGAAAAATTGTGCGTAGTTTACTTACCTGGTCAGGAAATCTTGGAACTAACCACCGAAATCCAAGCTTTGTGTATAGAGTCCACGTAAACTAATCACGGGATATAACTACTGATAAGGATAATCAGCAAAACACTGAAAAATGCAAGACCATCGGGACGGAACAACAAGCGAAAACATACCGAACGACCAAGAAAGAAACGAGAAACAAGGACGGACAGATTGACATGTCAATATTAGGAAGGCTACAGTTTGAGCCTGATATATTTTTTACCTCTATCGTTTTGCACACGAGTAAAAGAGAAAAGGCATAATTTGATTGGAATAAATTCACACATTACCATGCCGCCGTGAGCATGAAAGGGACAAAAACTGGGCGACATAGAGTAAAATCAGCTGGCGACAGCTGTTCACAAAAGATGGATGTTTGGTTTTGTAGAATTTGTATTTTGACTGTAATCTATGTTTATAGTGTTTTTTCGTATGGGGAAAGAAATTACCAATAATTCTCACTCAGTTTTTGAATATTCTTTCACTTTTTGTAAAAGAGATAAAGCTAAGATCTAGACACGAATTCTATAGACACGATTTTTTTTATGTAGATTTTCTATTTTTTATGTTTTATGTCTGTGAAGGAGTGAAGAAATGGAATGAGTTTCTCAAATAATATGAAATGGCTCTGTTTTTGTTTTTAGTTACATACGCGCGGAGACTAGTCAATGATATTCTTTCGCCAAAGATAAGCCAGAAACTAGGTCAAGTGTATAGTCTATGGAATTGTTAGAGACATTTTGTCAGTCAGACATTTATGTCTCAGTGTTGCCAATTTAGCATATTATATGCTAAATTTGGTATATTTTGTTCTTGTTCAGCATATTTTTTTGACATATTTTATAAAACATGAAAAGAATGAAAATCAAAATCTTTCTTGAAATAAAAATTGAAATTGATACTCGACTCCGCGGTGGTTTGGTGGTGAGAACCCTGAATGCTATTTTGTACGTCAGATTCAGCCTAAAAAGAGCAGGAAAGTGCTGATAGTCTTACACTGTTCCAGACAAAGTACTACTTTGTATCGGAATCAAAGAGAGTTACGACTCTAGCTCTCAGCCTTCCACGTCAGCTAATGTTGATGAATATCAAAACATTGATATTGTATTCCCCTGATTTAATTTCTTAATAAATAATGTCATTTTTTTGTTGGCATATTTTTTGGCATTTTTTAAAGAAGGTTAGCATATTTTTGGCAAATTTTTTACACCAATATAGCAGATTTTGAAGTAGTTGAGTTGGCAACACTGATCTGTCTGTCGTTGTCATCGGTGACTGAACTGACAGGTCGTCCAATAGAACCGTTCACAATTTTGTGATTCTACGCTTACTGATACGATAATTGATAATTTTTCTGAGTATATTGGCTTCAATCCAAACCTACAAACAGATTTTAGTACATGCACTTTAACTAAAGTTATTAACCCAGTGTTTTATTCGATATTTTTTGAGTTAACATCAAGCAAGTGGGAACTGAAAAAGTGTTCTTCTGTCAGTTGTTCACTTCACAACAATAACCTTTCGTCATTGTGGATAGGCTAATTACGTATAATTAGTACACGAAAATAAAATAACAGCGACAGTGAACGCGATGGCAAAGGAGGAAGACGACGACAACTTGCCCGATAAAGATGCGGCTAAAGAATTCTATGCACGATATGAGCCGAAAGAAATAATAGGCAGGTGAGAAAATAATTGTGGTGTTCACAAGTGTGTCGTGATTTGTGATAAGTTGCGTTGGTGCCAATTTTTAAGGAACTAGAGAATTATTTAAAGCGTCTGGGCATCATTACAAGTATTGTTACTCATAAGTCTTCTGAGTGACCTTGAAGATGAAAACGTTAACTTCCTTTGATAAATCAATTTTACTGCAGTGAATATAAAGTGATCGGATTCTTAGAATTTGACCTCTTTATTTGGCCTTCATTATTTGAATTTTTTGGGTAAACAAGCATGTTTATTATTATTTTATATTATATTTAAAACATTATATTGTTTTAGATTTTAGGTAATTATTAGCAGTATAAGTCTCATAAGTTTTATTTGGATTATTTGCAATTCTCTATACATACTTATTAGAGAAATCCTAATTATGTATTTCATCTATAATATTTTTCCTACACAGAGGCATAAGCTCAACAGTCCGAAGATGTATAGAGAAAGAAACAGGGAGAGAATATGCAGCCAAGATCATAGATCTGAGTCAGGAGTCCCAGGATGGGGTGGACACTCACACCATGAGGGATGCCACGCGGCAGGAGATACACATCCTCAGGATGGTAGCCGGACACCCTTATATTAGTGAGTGAGTTGTTGGCTCTATATTGCTTCAATGGCTTATTGATAACTACCATTGAGGCATGGATCGCCCATTAAAGTCCAGTGCTTTCCATGCTACTAACTCACACCTTATTCTCAACTAGCTGATGCCCGCAGCTTGGCCCGCCCGCAAATATATACTAAAACCTTCTTCTGGAATCACTCTATCTATTTAAAAAACCTGCATCAATATCCATTGCATAGTTTTAAAGATCTAAGCATACATAGGGTCAGACAGACGTGGCGGGGGACTTTGTTTTATAATATGTAGTGATAGTGAAGGGGTAGGTAGAGACTTCAGAATGCCACCTGTTGTAAAGATATTGGTCAGAAGAGGCTATCACTGCTTGGAGTCTTATCACTGCTTGCTGCCTATTAATATTTTAAAGTTGTTGTCATTCAAGTCTACCATCAAGTAAAAATGGTTTGTGATTTTTAATATGTTCCTGCAATAATTACTCAAGAGTAAATTAAAAAAAAATAGGCGAAGTCGCATTCCAATCTAAGTTTAAATTTTAATGACTAACCAGAACAACGCGGGTTCGCGATAGGTGGAAACAGTGAAGGGAGGCCGTTGCCCAGGAGTGGTATAGAGTAGGCTAGTAAAAAAAAAACCATAACAAATCACCTGAAGTAATATAATTTGTTTCAGTTGAGCTGCAGGATGTGTTCGAGTCGGAGACGTTCATATTCTTAGTGTTTGAGCTGTGCAAGAATGGAGAGCTCTTTGACTACCTCACGTCAGTGGTCACGCTGTCCGAGAAGAAGACTAGGTATATTATGAGGTATGTTGACAACTTTCATGTATTTTATTTTTTGTAGCTAGTAGAAATATTATGACAAAAAATTATGTCATGATACTGTGCAGTATTTAAGTATATCATGAAATCTTTTGGTTCATCCCTTTTGTTAATGTGAGCTTTTGTGGTTTTTGGCCTCTCATTTTGAAGGGACAAATTCACAGCAAAGTGGAATTGTGTAAACCACAAATGACGAAATAGCTATCGGTGATTGGGCATTGTCCAATAAAATGATAAATGATTCTCTTCTTATCCGTAAATCATCACTTTTAGCGAAAAAACTGCCCATGGTGTTACCCATTAATTTTCTACATTTATATCTGTTCATCGCGTCCAGCGTCAACATATGCTACAGAAGATTTCCCTAAAGAGGTATTACAAATTAGGAAAGAACTAAAAATACAACAGCACGAAGAAAAGAAAAAAGGAAACTTTGCCGTCATTCGATATGATAAGCTTATAATAAAAGGAAAAACAAACCAAGGAAACGGGAAGGAGAAAAGGAAACGTGCTCCCTCCAATACATCACCCCAATCAATTAATGATATCAGCCCAACACCAAAGGTCCCAAGCAAAATAATCAAAGTAAATGCCTTTGAACTCATGAATAAGACTAGGCAAACCACTCAAACTGAAATCAACAACCAATAGCAACTACTTAACAAACAGCAGAAAGAAGGAGAAAACTTAAATAACAACAATAACAACAACAATCTACATTCCCCAAGCCGGTTGGTCACCGTGGGGATTAATGACCACTACCCTCCATCTGTAGTAAACAGAAAAACAAATAATAAAACTCTGCAAATAGGCACATACAACGTAAGATCCTTGTCCTCGACAGAGAGATACCTGCAACTTATACATGCTCTTAAAAATGTAAACTACGACATTCTAGGTCTTGCAGAAGTAAAAAGAACAGGTTACAACATAGAAGAATATCAAGACCACATACTATGCTACATTGGGCAGACTAAGGGAAAATACGGGGTTGGCTTTCTAATTAAGAAAACATACAAGAACAATATTGTGAACTTCATAGGATTCTCTGAAAGAGTCGCTTTGCTACAACTGAAATTGGATGATCTACACATTTCACTGGTCCAAGTCTATGCACCCACAGAGAAAGCGAGTGAAGAGGATATCCAGAAATTTTACGGTGACATCTCAGCAGCATTATCCAAAGCTGATGATAAAATAATATTAATGGGCGACTTTAACGCTAAAGTAGGACTTCCCAATGAGGGCGAGGACTTAATAATGGGCAAATACGGTTATGGCGAGCGAAACGACCGGGGCGAACTACTCATCGACTTCGCTTTCGAAAACAAATTCTCCATAATGAACACATATTTTAAGAAAAGGGAAAGCCGACGTTGGACTTGGATCTCGCCCGATCAGAAAACAACGAATGAAATAGACTTCATAACAACAAACCAACCTCAACTCATAACCAACATTGAAGTTCTCAACAACGTTAGATTCCCTTCTGACCATAGATTGGTAAGAGCAACGCTTAATATAAGAGTTCCGAGGAAGAATAGGAAGAACTTTAAGCCATCAAATAATACTATAGAAACTGATGGTGAAGTTGAAAGCTTTGTGGATAACCTACAATCTTATATAGGCACCAATATGAAAGAGACCTCTGACATACAAAGCTATTACAATTTATTGGAAGATGCATTGCTGTACAGTTTAGACATGAACAATAAACAAAAAAAACCTCATCAAATATTTAGTGAAGAAACAGAGCAAATGATAAAGAAACGCACAGAACTAATAAACACAAAACCTAAAGATAAAGCAATGAAAACCGAACTCAGCAAACTGTTTAAAATCACAAACAAGTCTATCAAGAAAGATTATAAGAAACATAGACAAGACATAATCACAAGAAACCTTGTGAAATATAAAAGCACTAAAAGAGCTTTCAAAGATCTAAAACTACATAAAATGTGGATACAGAAACTGGAATCAAACTCAAATTCAACAAATACAAGAAAAGATGTGATCAACCACGCCACAAAGTTCTATAAGGAACTATATATGAAAAAGTTAGACAATTTGGATTCACAAATGCAAGTCAATAGTGACACCAGGACAACAATGATTGAGCCTATAGCAGAAAGGGAAGTGTATGATCACATAAGAAAGCTGAAGTCTGATAAAAGTCCAGGGCCAGATGGCATAATAAATGAAGCCATCAAACTAGGTGCACCTGTTTTACTCCAATATTTGACCCAGCTATTCAATAAGATTCTGGATTCCGAAATGGTGCCTCAACAATGGTGTACTTCGGAAATTATACTAATCTACAAAAAAGGAAGCCCTTTGGACATAGGAAATTACAGGCCAATCAGCTTAATGGCGAGCATATACAAACTCTTCGCATCGATTATCCTAAGCAGAATATCACCCGAGATTGATGGTTCACAACCTATAGAGCAAGCTGGTTTCCGTTCAGGTTTCAGTACTACAGACCACCTACAAACATTAGAACAAATAATGGAGAAGTACACGGAATTTAACAAAACGCTATATTTAGCATTCATTGACTACAGCAAGGCTTTTGATACTATCAGTCACAGCTCAATCTGGGAAGCACTGAAACTCTTCAAGGTCAACTATAAGTACATAAATATCCTGAAATATATCTACGCTCACAGCACTAGCAAAGTCAAGCTAGAAACAACAGGTGACCCCATCAAGATCGAAAGAGGCGTCAGACAAGGAGACCCTATATCTCCAAAACTTTTTATTGCCGTCCTGGAAAGCATATTTCAGAAACTAAACTGGACTCAAAAAGGCATTAAAGTAGGCAAAAATTGTCTCAGCCATCTCAGGTTCGCAGACGATATAGTCTTGCTGACCGAAACACCGGAAGAATTGGAAGAAATGATATGCTCACTAGACAACGAAAGCTCCATGATAGGCTTGGAAATGAATGCAAGTAAAACCAGAGTAATGACAAACAGCTTCAAAAAACCAGTATGCATCAAGGGAAAGAACATAGAATATGTAGAAAACTATATTTACCTAGGAAAGCAAGTGTCATTTTCCAAGACGAGCATGGATGAAGAGATACAACGAAGAGCAAACATCACTTGGAAAAAATTTTGGTCTCTAAAAGAAATTCTAAAAGGTAACTACACTTTAAACCTAAAAAAAGTAGTAATGGAGACTTGCCTCTTACCAAGCTTATTATATGGGTGCCAGACTTGGGTTCACACTAACAGAACAAAACAGAAAATTGTGACAACACAGAGAGCGATGGAAAGAAGCATATTAGGCTTAAGAAAAATACAAAAAGTAAAAAGTGCAGATATCAGAAAAAAGACAAAACTTACAGATGCCCTAACAAAAGCGCTAGCATTAAAATGGCGTTGGGCAGGACATGTCGCACGCCTCAGTGATAACAGATGGACTATCCAAACCACCAAATGGACTGGGCCACCGGGCAAAAGAAAGGTCGGGAGACCCTTTAAAAGATGGGCTGACGATATAGCACAGACCGCTGGCTCAAACTGGCTAAATATTGCGCAGGACCGTGAGAAGTGGAAAAAGATGGAGGAGGCCTTTACCCGTAATGGGGCTACATCTCCAACATTTTATAAAAACTAACACTACTAACTAGGATAAGGTAAAGACTAACACAACTAACATTTAATTATAAATAAGTACCTACCTAATGTTAAAAAGTGTGTAAATTTTTAAGCGAGATTAGAAATAAAAAGGCTTTTTATTTTATTATTTTTATATCTGTTCATTTCTACAGTGTACATATTAAAGACTCTCCTAAATAATATCTTTATCAGAATTTCGACATAAATATTCGTTTACTACATTAAACTTTTTCCGAAAAATAATAAAGCTTGTGTCCATAACCCAGTAAACTTTACAAACTTTCTCACTCATAACTTTCCATGCATAAGAAGTTCAAATAAAACATTAATGTCATCTAACACTCACGTGTAAGTCACAATAGAGTAATATAAGAAAGGCTTTAACGTGCAAATACAAACGTTTATTAGCCCATTGTGTACGCAACAAAGATCTATTCGTTATCATGTGCGTACGACTCGCGTATCTATTAATTTGATGCATCTGTTGCTGTAAAGGTTTCCTCACACGGACGCGACTCGTGATTCCTTCATGAGTCGCTGGTTATGCGCATGAGTGTAGGATCTCTCTGATGATAGGTATACATATACTTAAACATTTTTTTTTGTTAATTTGCTTAATATTAAACATCTCTAGACGGGACATTTAGCTTTTTATTTATGGTTTATAGAAGTCTTTTGAGGTCAGAGAGGTCTTTAAGGCGATTACAGGAGCTAAATTAGCAACTCTATTTGTGGTGGTTCAAACTTCGTTTGAAATGCAGTTAGAATAAAGTTCTAATCAGCTTCCACTACAAAGTGGTTGTTATGTTAGTCACTGCGTGCGGCTGAATAGTGCGAAATGAATGTTTTTTTGCGATTTGCCAAAAATCTATTGATTTGACTAAAAAAGTAAAACACTATGATGCTAATATGTTGCTTGTAAAATTATTTGCCAAAAAATCAGAATGATCGCATGTATTTTAGTATGGTTTTTACTCGTTATAAGAATTTTTTAGAGATAAGTTCGTGATTTTTTTTTATTTAATAAATTTGTTGTATCATATTATGTTTCCAAAACACTATCGTACTTATCGTATATTTTTTTGGTTTTATTTATTGCAGTGAATCATATGCTTTTTTGCATTATAAAACTCGCGTTCGTTTAGTTCCTGTAGTCGCCTTAATCAAAATCTCTTTTGAGGTCAATACAATTACATTGCAATGGTCAGATAATGAAGACCAAGTGGGGTGTCTGAGATGGTCCCTTGAGCATCACATAGATTTGAGTGGATCTGTCCAGACAGTGGATAATGGCTAAGTATATGTGTCGTTATCGTATAACTATCGCAGTCAGTGATGTCGTGCCCGTATTGTATCGTATGAAGGAGCCCTAAATGACCTTTCACCATTCTCGTGCATTCTTTGCCCCTTATGACGTGAAGCCAATCTGCATAATTCGCTCATTGTTCTAAAATGTAGGCCGTTTAGTACAATATTTTGTATTTAATAGCGCGTGATATTTACGTAGCCCGCTTGGCTGATTTATTTCAAGGGTAATCTATTTAATTGTGTATTGAAGCTTGAGGTACGGGTCATAGTCTTTCTTATCTCTAAATGTCTAAGGTCATGGTATTAATTCATTAAGTTCCAGGTGTCAATAAAGCATTGAAAAGGCACCCTACGTCTTCTTTCTGCTGAAAAACTCTTCAAATAAGGAATACATTCTGTCTGAATTTTTTTCAATAATACAAGCAGTTAGTAAGCTATTTCTGTAATACTGGAGACTGCATTTAAAGTCTAATTCTAGTCTAATAAACTTTTATAAATCTTCTTTACTTGAACAATAATCGAGCAAAAAATGCGCCTAATATCTCTTAGTTGTTACAATGGTTTGATTTTGGAAATATAGTTTTCTAGGTAGGTAATGTAACAAAGAAGTCGAACTAATAGAAGTAGGAACTATGTCCTTTTGAATTTGCATTTTACTTGGTAATACAATTTCCGGTATTCTAGAATAGATAGCTAGGGTCGGTCTTGATCTTCCATGAAAGTAGGGCTGGTGTAAGAAATATTTGACGCCTTTAGGAGCTTTTGCAGTTTTATCAGATTACGGTTGAACCTCATCTCGCAGCACGTATTCGCACTTTTCCATGCTCACCTTTTCTATCGCTCGTAACCGCCGTTTGTTAGAACGGGAAAGCTATAGCACGTGGTGGCAGTATTGATGATGCGATCGGCAGTACGCTCTGTTTCTCACTCTAACAAATCATCATTCTCCTTGTCCTTATCCCAATTTATCTCGGGTGCAGCATGACGTCTTTTTCTTCCAAACTTCTCTATTACTCATCTCAGCAATCACCTCAAAAAGTGCATTTACGTGCTGCCAGATGAGGTGCTAGGAATGCTACGCTGGCCAAGTTTCTGAATGAACCCTCTCGACTCTATAAATAGCGTATCGATCAAGAACAGGGTGCAGAGACGCTGAGTTGTGCTTCGTCTGGAGAAAAGGTTGCACTAAAAATAACAGCGCGCCAGAAATACCCTTTCATGCCCTTTATGGATCTATTCGCTGACCTTTCTCGTAGGTAGGGTAATAAAGAACACAAGAATAAAATGTAAGTAGGTAAAAACGATGTATGTAGTTTGTTTTTAACCGACTTCAAAAAGGAGGTTCTCAATTCGTCGGAATCTTTATTTATTATATCATATATTATAAATAAAACCTTCAGTTACTTAGGCGTTAAATAACAGATTATAGAAGCTGTCTATAATCTGTTATTTAACGCCTTTGATCCAATTGGTTTGTTTTTTCTCGTAATCTCCACTATCTGAATCCGTACAAAATAAAATTAATTGAGTTGATTTAGATAATCATCATCATTCATCATTTCAGCCGAAAGACGTCCACTGCTGGACATAGGCCTCCCCCAAAGGAGGTTTTTTGCCATAATCGCCACGCTTGGCAGGCGGGTTGGCGATTGCAGTGCGGTTGAATTTAGATAATGATTGAAATCTTTTTTGCTTTTTTTGGACGACTCCATTGGTTGGACATGATGGTAAATGGATAAGTCAGCAAGACCTTGCATACCGAGTACTAGCTGTCCAGGTTGAGCTGGGTGTTTGAATTACAATAAGATGTCGATGGCGCCGCTCAGGGAGGCTCTTTTCATGCACCCCAAAACTGATGGTTACTAAGAACTTGAGTTTTAATGAAAAGGAAGATAAATAAGGCCTAAGTGACAAGTCTAGAAACAAGGATTTGCTCAATTTTATGGTTTGTACATTGACCATCGGACTTAGCTCCGCTTTCTCTTTTAAGCGTCGAATAATTTATAAATATACCCAGTACTCGAAAAAAGGAGGTTACCCAATGATAAACAGCATTTTATAACAAAACATCCATCGCAATTTCACATTGAAGAACGTTATAAGAGACCGTTGAGACACCTACGCAACATTTTATCGCTTTATTAGTGCGCGTGCGACATTAGCCTAGGGATTAAACTGCGCGAAAACGCGGAGACGTTGCGTTTTCGCTTAGTTAGTCAGTAAAATACTTTTACTGTTTCAAAATGAAAATATTTAGCAGTATTGTACGGGAATACGGGTAGGAGAGTGATGTCCTCTACTGGACAAAAAAATCCTCCTGTAGCGGTTTGATCTTCTTCATATGGTGCCTTTTTATGGCAAAACTAATTTTATTATACTTAAGTCATTTTGACAGCAGAAGCCCGAAAGTCTACGGTTAGTAACTACTAACCGTAGACTTTCGGGCTTCTGCTGGAGCAGAATGTAACTAGAATAGTTACATTCTGCTCCATCCGGTTGGACTGGAAGCCGACACAAACATAGTTGAGAATAGATTATAATATAGATACTAGAGTGGCTAGGGCCTAGCCTATGTACCGGCCGCCGCGGGAGACGCCCCGGGCGTCGGGGGCCACCGTAGGCGCGAGCCTGTGGACGGTGGGCTATGGGCTAGCTCGCCGTCCGTCCGTCCCATGACGACAGGCCGTGTCGACGGCGCGTTCGTGTTCCACGCGCGCCTCAAAGCGAGTCAGCAAAATGGAAGGGGTCTGTAAGGACCGATGCCTGCCGGGGTTGCGGGACTGTTCGAAAGAGATACCGTGGCCCCGGAACACAAAGGGCGATGAAGGAACATGGATGGGTTTTAGTCAGTAAAAGTCTGACACTCCCTCCTGCTCCGCCCAGAGCGGGAGGAGTCATTTGATGATTTCGCATCCGAAAAAAAAAAAAAAGGTCCTAGCCTATTCTATAAGCTATCTAGCTATTATCATCTGCCTTGCCGCTAGGCCAGTGGTTCCCAACTGTTCTTGGACCAGGGACCACTTTGGTGTCTTTATTGTTAGTAGGGACCATAGGGTCGTAGATAAACATGGACACTGACAGGATTATTTCTAGAGAGGTGAATCTTTAGCTCACAAAACGCTAAATTTGGAAAATGAGATGAAAACCATAATTAAGATAGTGAAGGATACAAGAGCGATCGAAGTGAGCTCGAAAACTTTAGCAATCATTCATACAGAAATAGGAATATGTTACTAGAATTTGCAGAAATGCTTATGAATCTTGCAAGAGCGAGCGCAAGCGCAGTAAGTTCAAAATTTTTTTAAAGGTCCGCGGACCATAGGTTGGGAACCATTGCTATAAGCAGATGATAATATCTATTTAAAAGAGGCAGATCCAGGCGATAAAAGCGCGTATAATTATTAGGAGTTCATGAATATTTCTGTTCAGATTTGTCACTAGCCTTATGATCATTATTCGTGAAGCGGATAATTATAGCAAGCGTTGTTTGTAGGTGGTATGCGGGTGCGGTGGTAATGAGAATCGTGACCTACTTTACTAAATAGCTCTACAATTGTCTATAGCTACTTTTTTCCTGTTATTTATTTTGTTTACGCTGTTTATCTTTTCTCTATAAACATAGTATAGTGTGGTGAAACCATTTAAATTTGGCAAGGATTTGTTGTGTTAGAAACATAAAACCTATTTATGTTGTCATCCATGGCATTTTACCAAGTACTTGGCTAAGCCAAGTCTAAGCAGCTAGTAGGTAAGCATTTGTATTGTAACTTGGCCCAAAGACTGTCAACGATTGAACGTGAATGTATGAACGGGTCATGAATCTGTGTAGGTAGGTAGGTACACATCTGTTATTGGCCATATTTTCTACCACGAGTCCACGTCCACGAGCCCCTTAACAACTGCTATCATTTTAAAAAGGTCGAGGTGTCATTGCTAGCCAAATAATATAATTTATCTGCAAATTACAGTTATATATTAACGTAAATGAAAAAATTGACCTCATGAAGTAACATTTTTATCAATTTCTAATACATGTTTGTTTGTGCTCACTCACTGCCCTAAATGGGACGGGGCTAGTTCGATTACGTATCGCCACACCTCCTTTGTTCTATCAGTGCCTAGTAAAAAATCGCATAGTTTGAATAAATGATAAATCTAGCATACATTGACCCTCTAATAAAGTCCGGCTATAGAAACTTGTAGATAACACGCACATACAGCGTCATTCTAATTATTTTATCTGTGTGTGAGTCGTGTGCACAGATAAACACAGGGATTCGCGCAAATTATACGTTGTACGGATAACCCAGTGTTGACTTAACTTCTGCGCTGTTATAGTCTCCTAGTACTTCACCGCAGTGACTTATTGTTTTTTAAATACTTTTGTTTAGTTCAGTTTTTTCCTAAAATGGCTTTGGTTGTGTTCTTCAAGTTTGAGATTGAGGAGAAATTCCTGAAACAGCAGGAATCTATCGCGTGTGTTGAGTTTGTTGTTAATTATTACAATGTAGTTTTAGAAGTTTTAGTTAGTAAATATTTGAGGTAAAGTTATCGTTTATTTTTTCCAAATTTTACTTTTATTCTGTGGGCTCTTTGATTTCATTTGTTGTCATTCCTTTTATTTTTCCTGCATTGTTATATTTTGATTATTTCCTCTATCAAGTATCAAGCTGAATATTTAATATTAAATTACACTCTCTTCCTGTTTTTTTTTAAATTAAATATCGTTTCACCTCACCGACGAGACGCGACGCTTAATTTGAAGTGGTAAACATCTTCGAGTAAACAGTCAAATGACATAAAAAGATCATAGATTTTTAAAAACCCTCCCAACCCTGTTTTATTTTAAAAATTAAATCGATTTATTATTTATTAGAAGACAGCATTTAATTTCATTTTCGTAACAAATTTATCTGATAAACAACTACCAGGAAAGCATAAAATGTAAACATTTTCTCATTAATTCTTTGCAGACAAGTCCTGGAAGGCGTGCGGCACGTGCATAGCAAGTGCATCGTGCACCGAGATCTGAAGCCCGAGAACATTCTGCTGGACGACCAGCTCAACGTCAAGATCACAGACTTCGGGTTCGCTAAGGTGCTCAAAGATGGCGAAAAATTGTTTGGTAAGTGAAATTACCTTATTTTATTGAGCTTTAAGAAAAGTAGTGACCACTAACGGCTCCCAACTTACTAGTAAAAAAAAACTTCAAACTATAAGTCGTGGGTTCGAACCCATTCAGGCACTTTGTGTATCACGAAATGCTTTCAAGGAAGTGAAGGAAAACATTGTGAGGAAATCAGCTTGTCTCAGAACCAAAAATTGGGAGACGTGTGACATCTATAGTACCAACCCTGACTGGGCCCGTGTGGTGAATTACATGTATAGTCCACTGCCCAGTCCCTCTCATTGAGAGGAGGCCTGTTTCCCAGCAGTGGGGACAATACAGGCTGATTATGCTTGCTAAAATAGGAATTTTTAGGTAATGATTTAAAGACATTGATCAGAGTAACCTTGCAGAAGTAAACATTTTCGAGATAAACTGCTTAATCCATTGGCCTTTTTATGTCAATCTATTTTAAATCCTTTGTCTACCTACTTAAATGTTTGTTTTTCATCAACGAAGCAACATGGATATTCTGATAACTGACCTAATTCTGGTTTAAGAACTTGACTGCAAAATCTGTGTGATGTCTTCAATCATTGAGATACTGAATCCCTGAATTTCGGCTTGACACACTTGCTATCATAGATGTTCCTGTAGTATTTTGATTACAAATACATTTAAAAGCCATATCAACTGCATACAGATGCAACATAAGAGTACGGAGTGCTACTCGTGGGTCACGCTCTACGACCGCGCCGCATCTAGTCTTACATCTGGTTCTCAGACAATAGTTTCACCTGCGGAACAAAAGCTATTGTTTGCGTTTATGCTATCCTAGTACTCTCATAAACTACATTTGTATATCTTTCGATATAAGTCCAGTCTATTTTTGATGAGTCAATGTTTTGAATCGGTCATTTGCTATCGTTGTATAGCTTTCGAATAAATATCATAAACTTGCCGTACTTCTGATGAATTAGCGCCTTATTTGAACGAATTAGCACACTAGTAACACCTCTTTATTAACACAATTCGTTTGGTTGCTGTAAGGATAGTACCTCTGTCAACTTAACTTTTGTGTCTGTCAAGAGTTATTCAAGTAAAGAAAAACACTGGTATTCAGCTGCATCCGGTTAGACTAGAAGTCGAACTCAAAATAGGAAAAGGGTCGACAGATCGCCGCCCTAGTGCTTGAATGGCCAAACGACCAACTTTACCAAAATAGACTTTTTTATATCAAACTATAGCAACCCTTATTACACGCTTTATAATGTATATATTTTTTAATTTTGGTATAAAAAATACTAGTCAGGTTTCAAATTCATAAAAGATTTTGGTAAACTTTTCGTTATATCCATTACGTAACTTTAAAAAAATGTCACCTGTAAAATTTGCTCAATGGTCGTGTAAAATTTGCTCAATGGTCGTTTGGCCATTCAAGCACTAGGGCGGCGAGATGATGATTTTTCAAATGCAATAGAACTATCATTACTAGCCATAAAACATTGGCGTTTAATTTCTTTTTGAATCGCTAACCATCCCATCTTTACTTCTTGTTGCGTAATAGATAATCACAAATCATGTCGCAGGGTTAATATCAGCATCACATCAAATAAGCCTTGCTATTACGGCTATGGGCTACATACTTTAATTGAAATATTAATGATGTTAATCTTATGTTTCAGAACTGTGTGGTACTCCGGGCTACTTGGCTCCCGAGACGCTTAAAGCCAATATGTTTGACGACGCACCAGGATATGGCAGGGAAGTTGACATGTAAGTTACAATAATATATTATCATCGCATGGCTGATGTGCCTGCATCCAGCGCTATCTGATGACCTTTTACTTCATCTAAATTGACAATTTGTAGGATAATAGCTTCCCAATCAGTCTGCCTTGTTACTGCTGACCATGAGCACCTTCAACGGTTTGATTCCTTGGTCGGAAGAAGTGTTATTAAGATTTTTCATCAAGAATTTCTCACTGGCTTGCCGTAATTACATGAAACATAACTTGTGAAATGTAGGTGTTTTATTAGGTACTAGCGGACGTCACGCGGTTTCACCCACGTAGTTCGCGTTCCCGTGGGAGTTCGGGGATAAAATATAGCCTATGTTACTCAGGGTGAATGTAGCTTTCTAATTATGAAAGAATTTTTGAAATCGGCGCAGGAGTTTTTGAGTTTATTTCATTACAAACACACACACAAAAATGCAAATCTTTCCTCTTTATAATATTAGTATAGACTTACACTCCTGCCTAACCCTTCGGGGAATAAAGACGTGATGTTTATGATAACTTTCGAACGTTGATTGTTGATATTACACCTTAAAAATCAAAACCCATCTTAAATGGAGGCAGAATTACAGTTTGGTGCCGTCAATAGCACTAAATGGTTTAAATTTTTTCGAACTGAAAATCTCTATGTAGTTTTCATAGTTGATTGTTACTCGTATATTCAATTTGTTCGAGTAGGTAATTATTTTTTTATGAAGAATGCAACAGATTTCTATGTTTGGAAATTTAACCTAGACGTTCCGTTCCAATTTATGTGCACGCGTGTTAATTTACAAACAATCTATTAACTAAAATCGTAGTCTCGAGAGTCAGTTTGATACGTTTTATGTCTAAATTACTGAATTTATTTTGATGAGTTTTTGCAATAGCGTACCGCAATAAGTTTCTAGCAAATAAATTTAACTTTACACACGCGCTTTAAATGATAGTACCTATATTAATAAATAACAGTTTGTCTCGAAAATATCCAAAGACCTCTAGTTACGTAATAATATCCACTTATCATTTATAGATAACAGTCAATTTTGTTGATATCTTAAATGTTGCGTGAAACTTATACAATTGATCTTTATCAGTGTTGTTAAGTTTGGACACAATCACAAAAGTTGTTATGTCCGCATTGTTTACATACGTCACGGTATTATTTGCTTTACTCATTTTATTTCTCTGAATTTGGTCAATAGCTCAATTGGTTTGATTTTTAACCGACTTCCAAAAGGAGGAAGTTCTCAATTCGATTGGTTTTTTTTTTATGTATGTACACCGATTACGCTGACATTTATGATACGATTTACGTGATTCTTCTTTAGTTTGATGCGGAATAGTTGCCATTTGGTCCCATAAAAATTTAACAGTTTGGCCTAGTAGTTTTCATTTTATGAACATTTTTACTTCAGTCGTGTGGTATAATTTCATGTATGTTCACCGAGTTCTTCTCCATTTGTGGAGCGATTCTCAAAATTATTTTTTTATTTGAAAGAGTATACACCTGAGATGGTCGCATTTAAATTTGGTGAAGATCTGATGCTGATCTTCGGAGATATACAATGGAACTCCTCAAAACTAGATGGTAAATCGGTCGTGATTGCTGCAATCACTTGGATGTTTATTGTTTATACAACATCATGACGTAACATCACGCCTGAAGGCTCTGAGGGGAACGCAGATGTGTACAATACACCCAAATTTCGACAGTTTAGGTATGTAAGTTCCATTTATTGGGGATAAGCCTATTACCATGACATGTATTGTTAACAATGTAAAATAAATGCATAGCAAATATTTGTATAGGATATTACAACAAAAAATGGAAAAAAAAACTTTTTTGCAAAAAAAATAAAACCGATTTCAAAAAAACACAAAAAAGTGAAAAATAACTTTAGCTTCAGAAGTCGGTGACAAAAAAAAACTAAATGAATCAAACAAAGGTCACCGACTTCTGAAGCTAAAGTTATTTTTCACTTTTTTGAAGTCGGTTTTTTTTTTTTTTTTGATGATTACACTACATATCTTTGACTAGACAACTACGACATAATATCACACCTATTATCACGTCCGGAGGTATGCCTCAGAAGCTCAACCTATACTTCGCCGTTTTTGTTTAAAGTCCCATGAAATAGGGGTACAAGCATGTAAGGGGACTACAGGAGCTAAACGCGAGTTTTTTAATGCAAAAAAGCATATCATTCACTGCAATAAATAAAACCAGAAAAATATGTGATATTCTTCAGGATATATGCTAGTATGATAGTGTTTTGAAAACATAATGTAACTAATTTTACTCGATAAAAAAAATCACGAACTTATCTCTAAAACTTTCTTTTAACGAGTAAAAACCATACTAAAATACATGCGATCATTTTGGCAAATAATTCTACAAGCAACGTATTAGCGTCATAGTGTTTTATTTTTTTTGTCCAATCAATAGATATTTTTTAAATCGCAAAAAACCACTCAATCCGCACTATTCGGCCCGCAGTGACTGACGTAACAACCACTTTGTAGTGCAAGCTGATTAGAACTTTATTCTAACAGTTTTTAAAACGAAGTTTGAACCACCACAAATAGAGTTGCTAATTTAGCTCCTGTAGTCGCCTTAACATAAACAGGGAATTCTGACTGGAGGCTGCAACTGAGAAATTCCAATGTTATGGAAAAACTCAAGAACACCCGACCTAGGAATTGAACCCAGGACCTCATGTTGAACAGTAGCACTTGCGATCACTCGAACAACAAAGCAGTAGTACAACAACAACAGCCCATAACGTCTACTGCTGAACATAAGCCTCTCCCATGATGGGAGGAATTTGCAGCAGTAGTAACAATAAAATAAATAATCAAGATTTCAATTGATTATTTTATTACAAAAGTACTTCAAATAAATAACCAATCAATTGTGCTGACAGCTGAGAAATAGGTACTTGCTACTTTGTAACAAGAACGAGAGTCGTATTTCCTGATACAATCTACATAACTATACTTAAAGTGTCACTTACGGGATATCTTCCGTAATTATTGTTTATTATTTTTCGAGTTTGTAATTATTTGTAACTAGCTACTAACTAGCTGATGACCGCGGCTTCGCCCGGCCGCAAATTATATACTAAAACCTTCCTCTTGAATCACTCTATCTATTAAAGAAACCCGCATCAAAACCCGTTGCGTAGTTTTAAAGATCTAAGCATACCTAGAGACAGACAGACGCGGCGGGGGACTTTGTTTTATAATATTTAGTAATTTATTTATTCTTTAACAAATTTACATTTGTGTCAAACAGTGGCGCAACGGTAGTGAGGCTGCCTTACGTTCTTAGAGTCCCGGGTTCGAATCCCGGTAGGGGCAAATGTTTGTGTGATCAGCATGGACATTTGTTTCCGAATCATGAATGTTTATATGTTAAGTATCTATTTACAAAAAAAAAGTATCTATGTAGTATATCAACTATCTGGTGTCCACGACACAAGCCTCGTTGCTTAGTGTGGCACTAGGTGTGCGGTGTGTGTAATGTCCAGCAATAATTATTAATTCATTATGTATATTATATTCATTTGCTGATATGATTGATTAAAGGGATTTTTTTTTATCTTTCCAGATGGGCTTGTGGAGTCATCATGTTTACATTGTAAGTTTATTTTTTTGTTTACTATTATGTCTGATTAATCGAAACCTGACACAGTTTGATAGGCGTAAGACCCTTATCCAAGAATATGGTACGCCGGGAACTGCGTTTCTACGCGATAATAAACTGTTTTGGTGCAGATGCTATATTCCCGGAAAACTGATACAGAACTGATAGATAGCGACCGCTATTTCGGTTGTCTGCTGTTGATAAATAATTGATATCCTATTTGTTTGTTCTATATCTTTAATGTATTTACGTTATGTTATGTTAAGTCATATCTCACAATTTATACATTTGCTTGTAATTTTAATCAAAGTGATGTTTTATCGTCCTTACTCTTTTTACACCGGATGACATTTACACATATTCAGGCGCATTTTTTAATTGTCTACAACTGTTATGCTTATTATGAAATTTGAATCTAGCGAACACGTCGTTTACGATACAATTAAACAATGTCTAGAAATATTTGCGTTAACAGTTGTTGAAGATAAGGCCTATATTTATTGTTCCGTATACAGACGTGTAAAGAGGCCTTTTATGTTACGTATCCTTTAGCAAGTTAGTTCTTCCTATTAGTAAAGACATAAAAGTACGTGCGAAGTGGCCGTATATATATCTTAAATACTAAGGTTACAGTCCTCTAGTAATATTAAGATAGTGGTGCTAATGTACCGTACAAGCTTAGTTGAAAACAATATGGTGATGTGTTTTTTTAGTTTACGCCACAAAAAGTCATTTTATATGATGATATTGCGACCTAGCCGATTTAGGGTGGTTGGGGGCTTAGGTGGGCTGCTCTTATGCGACTAGCATTTACAATTTTGGCAATAGAAATCAAAATATTAAATAAATTAATAAGATAGGTACGCTTACGTGAGCGGTGCGCAAAATACGCACTTTGGACGTGGAGTACAAGATACGCTTTTGCAATTTTAAAAGCTACTTAAAGAACGCATTTTAGAATATTCATATAATGTCGGTTACAATATAGAAAATTTGACAATATGCTTACACTTATCTCATAGAATTCCAAACATAATGACATGACCGACTTCCCTTTTTTATTCGCAAGAACATCACAGTCAGTCTTACTCATTTTTATCGGCATACAATCAACGAACCACTAGATTTAGCAAAATGTAACGGCAAATAAATCACTTTTGATTGCCAAAATTATAGTAAATGATCACCAAAATTAATTCCCATTTTATCGTGAAATTAGAACCAAAAATTTATTTTTTTAAGTTAATGCCCACCAGAAAATTAACTGTTATGTTATCCGAGTCGAGAGAGACCCGGTCGACGAAGCCCGCTTCGCGGGCTTCTACTTCTGAATGGTTTATAAAAAAAATAACCACGAAGGGTATGGCGGGGTCTATTCAGGGTAATCTGTGTCGGGGTGCCCCAAGTCGGCCTAGGCAAAACTAGTTTGTCATCAACCACCTCGTTGAAATTTGGTGCTCAATTTACTAAATTTGGTGATCAATTGATATTTTAGGTGATAGATGTTAGTGGTCACAAAGTTATTTTTGGTGGTCATTATGTTTTCCCCCATTTGTATCTTATTCAGATAAATAACTAGGTTAATCCAGCTAATAAACTAATTAATTCAAGTGATCGATATCTATGTTCCCAGACTGGTCGGTTGTCCTCCGTTCTGGCATCGCAAGCAGATGGTGATGCTGAGGAATATCATGGAGGGGAAGTACTCCTTCACCAGTCCTGAGTGGGCGGATATCTCTGGTGAGTTCATCTTATGAGCTTATGAGCTCTTCAATTGATAACTGACTTCCAAAAAGGAGCATTATTATTATATTATATCTAGCCTATATTGTCCCACTGCTGGGCAAAAGCCTCCCTCCATTCCTTCCAACGGTTACGATTCTGTGCTATTTCTTTCCAATTCTCATGGAAGACATCCAGTTCCCACCATCTCCGTCGTGGTCTGCCGCAACCCCGTGTCACTGTTTCAGGGCACCATTCCTGAGCCTTACGAGCCCACAGTTTCTTCGGCTTGCGACAGACATGTCCTGCCCAATCCCATTTAAGTTGGGCAGCCTTTTGAGCCACGTCAACAATTTGCGTTTTGGAGCGCAGTGTAGTGTTACGAATACGATTTGTTAAAAAGGAGCATGTTTACTGATTACTCGAAGACGCTTGAACCAATTTGGAAAATTCTTTTATTTTGTTTCAACGGGAAGGAGGTCCCGTTTAAATTTTATTCTCTCACCTAATATCTAGAGCGCTAGCAGAGCTAATCGTCATCATCCACAGCCTTATTTCACCCAGAGCTGGGTATATGGCCTCTTTTTTTGCTTGTACCCATCCTGGACTACCCGCGATGTCAACAATGTCATCTTTCTGTCTCGTGGGCGGGACCAACTGACCATACACTGAACTATTTCGTACAATTGACTGTCTCTTGGTCAAAGATTTTAATGCCCACAATTTCACTTACATCCTAAGAAACCTACTTTATTACCTTTTTGTCACGATAAAAAGTGTTAATTGTGTTAAGCCAGGACACTGTCTTTCTTTGCGAAATTTATACAAATCCATTAAGCTGTATTAGCGGGATTCAATTACAAGCAGCCAAATCACTTGATTCTGCATAAACCGACCTGGAAAACCGACCATACAAATTCGAGATAATATTGACAACTGCTTCGTGAACGATAATTATGCCATAGCTGCAAACAAGTAACCCATTTTCAATAACACCATAATTAAATTTGATCGTCGTAGCCTACTTTGATTGCAACATAAAAATCAATAACTTAACCACAATGATTACAGACGACCCAAAAGATCTAATTAGACGGCTCCTAGTGGTGGAGCCTAGAGAAAGGCTTGATATCATCCAGGCGCTTAACCATCCTTTCTTCAACACTATGGTGAGTGCTGTTATAATTTATGTTATCCTGGTAGCTAGCAAAGCGGTGTACTGATTTATAATTTTCAAATGGAAGAGCCAAGTTAGCTCGCGAATGTCAAAATCAAATCAAATTATTATTTATTTTGAACAACAAGGTTCATATGGGATAAATGTAAATAAGTACTTATGAACTATGTGAGCTTGGGTTTTTTTTGCAATGGGGTAGATGACACACCAATCAATTGAGATACTTTCTAGGAGCTGTCAAAACGCGGTTCTCATAGATTGTATGGCAATAGGTAACTGTGACGCCACTGTTTTTTCAACTCAATGACTGAACTATTTATTGATTTTAAAGCAACTAAAAATCGAATTTGGCAATTAATTGAAAATAAATAGGGTTTTCAGGTCCAAAATAAAGTAAGAAACACTTTATTTTGGGCTTTAGAGATTGGTGTCTTGGAATTATTGTTTTATGGTGTCATCTACCCTATTAACATGGGACCCTTAAAAAGCCGCTTTAAAGTTACAATAATTCATAATTTTAACTAAGTCTGCAACCATTTTACAAATTGTAGCGTGATTCATGTTATTATTATATGATTCTGCTAATAAGCAACAATATAATTAATTTTGTTAAGGTAGTATGAACTAAGAGAAATTTATTGATGATTTTAATAAGTATAAATCTGTAAGTACATATATCTTTTACATTACAAATCATATTTTGGTTAATATATAACCTGATATAGGCCTGCGAATTGCAAATGGCCTACAAAATCAATCAAAAAACAAAAAAAAAATATTCGCGGGCTAACTCTGGCGCTTTCACCTTAAAAATTACGCGAGTATTTAGTTTTTTTTTGTTCCAGTCGAATAAATTATACTACGATAAATCGACTATTTCGCTTCTGATTTCTTTTGCATTTCCGCTCTTTTTAAAAAGCTTATTTGACTAATAGAACATCAGAATATAGCAGATGTTAATAATTTTTGTTGTAAACATTGACTTCTATGTGCACTAAAACAGTGCATGATGCACTGTAGAGCTTATTCTTTTATTTGCTTATTTTATGTGTTCCTAGTTATTCAGAATGTTAAATCAATTATTTAATTACAAAACGAGTTGAACAATAAGCAAAATTATAGCTTGCTTGCATTATGTTTTAGCGTTAAACTTTTTTGAAACGTTACCGTCAATCGGCAAAATGCATTTAGTGAAATTCACTGTGCTAGCAGGCTAAAACTCCTTGCTTAGTTTTTCCAAACTTCTGCAGCACGTAACTAGGATCACATAACACAAAGCGATTATGTTGAAACACAATATACAAGTGGTACATATTTCTGCGTCCCTGGTAGTTGTGGGATCAAGACATGACGCCGCTCAAGAAGTCCTTATCCAGTAGCAGCCGTCGGATGTCTAGGATCGACCAGTTGACTATGGTAATGTCATTGTGAATAATTTATAACATTGGGTAATAATAGATATGACGAGATTCTTTTTTGGGAAAATGGCATGCTTATAACATGGTGTTTTCATTACTGGTATCCTTTTCGAAGGTAACGATCAATGTATGTGGTGTAAATAATTCCCTATTTCTTATGTACATACAATAAAATATCTTATTTCTATTGAAATATGATATTGTTTCGAGAACTTATGTAACAATAAAAAGCTGGCTTAAAAAGTTTATCAGTTCTGAGTAGCTGATGACAGACCAAAGTAGTTTGTACTACTATCTACATATCTACAAAGTAGTATAATTTGCAATTCACGTCATACCTATTAATTGTTGCAACATTTTGTGTGAACTATAATGATGTTCTTAATTACTTTGTTTAAACCAAATTACTAAAACCAGTCCTTTAGATTAGTTTCCAGTTTTTAACTTAGAAAGTTATCATTAACTTTGGGAAAAACTTTGTTTTTATCATTAAAACTTGCTCTGTATTTAACTTAGAAAGTTATCATTAACTTTGGGAAAAACTTTGTTTTTATCATTAAAACTTGCTCTGTATTTATGTTCAAACGGGAATTTGTTTGTGAACCTTTATAATTAAATGTTCTATAAGCTTCGGGTACCTATAAAAAACCAGTCCCTTAAATAAGTTTCCAGTTTTTAACTTAGAAAGTTTTCATTAACCAGAGGAAAACTTTGTTTTTATCATTGAAACTTTCTCTGTAGGTATATGTTCAAATGGGAATTTGTTTGTGAACCTTTGTTAATGTTGTATCAAGTCCGGGTATCTATAAAAAACCAGTCCCTTACATAAGTTTCCAGTTTTTAACTTAGAAACTTATCATTAACCTTGGGAAAACTTAATGTTAAGTTATAATCCATGTAAATTTCTCTGTATATGTTCAAAAAGGAATTTGTTTGTGAACCTTTATATTTAAATGTTCTATAAGCTTCGGGTACCTATAAACACTCATACATATTTACAGACACGCACAACACTCATACATTTTTACATGAATGACACTCACACGAACAAAACTATATTCAAATTAATGCTTATTTTGCATCCACTTTCTTTTGCATGTTAGCATGACTTTTCCTGTGTTGTCTCAATATTTCAATGTTTCCTTACTACATAATATTACTACTGTTTTTCCTAACTACTGTCTTACCTTGCATCTATTTGATTTTTGTCTACTTTCCCCAATTTTAATGTCCGTCAGTTTAAGTAATGATGTCAAACACTGGTAGTGGAAAACATATTATAGAGCGCTTCGACCATACAAACTTAAATTACAAGTTGGTAAGAATTCATCGCAGGATCAATTTGGTTTTGATTTAAGCAAAATCTTAAAACGAAAACTGGATGCCTGGCGGTCGCCTCTCAGTTGGTAAGACATTGTGGGCTCAGGACTGCTACTTCATTCATTCTATATTTTTTAGACAAGCCACGTGAACAACGACGTGGCTACGAGGCCTTTTTGGGCTTTGATGGCACCATTCACCATTCCACATCCAATGTCTCATGAACTCCTGGTACACATGTATTAACTTAGTAGCGCACACTCCAGGCCATAAAGAGCGGCGGTTTCAACGCGCGCGCCAAGCTGCGCGTGGGGCTGGTGTGCGTGCGCGCCGCCGTGCGCCTGCGCCGCCTGCCGCACAGCGCCACGCGCGCGCTGCCGCTCGGGGATGCGCTCCGGGACCCCTACACCATGCGAGTGCTCAGGAAGGTACGATACAAGAGCGGCTGTTCAGCATATTCTAATACCTATTATGTGCAGGAAATTCATAATATATCTTTTCGAGATTCGTATCTGGTAAGTGGCCAGTGTAAGTGCGTAATGTCGAGCATATTCTAACTTTAAGTTGTTATTGGCTTTTGTGACGTAGCATTGGTGCAGCCACCAATGTTACGTCACAAAAGCCAATAACAACTAACTACACGACGCTGACGCACCGACGCACCGTATGCATTCTATGTGGCAATTGGCATGTGCCAATGCCAATAATTCTGTCAATGTCAAATATGTTGTGAAGACATGTGAGGCAAAAAAACAAACCAAAATGCATTGAATATTTTAAACTCAACTTAATAATGAACTCGCTACCGGGAATAAGTAGATACGCTGAAAGAAACAAACGCAGTGTTCACGCGGCATCACCGCTACCTTTTAACGACGCCTACAGATGTATTGCCATCCCACATAGGGTTACCATCTGACCGGATAAATCTGGTCTTGACCGGATTTTTAATGCCAATACCAGACTTCGCCCGGATTTTTCGACTCATGCCGAACGAAAGAAAGAAACAGACTATCAGTGGAGTCCATTAGTTAGAGCCATCGTACTTACGAAGTATAACTGGAAAGGTTATAGTTGTGAGCAATTCTTCAATCCAATTTTGCGGGTAAAACCAAATTTAAAAGCTATTCCTAGTAATAACAAATACACTTTTACAATCAACTTGTGATTACTGAACATGATTTATTGATGTGTTTTTCTAACTTTGAATAAAAATTTCAGTTTTTTGTTTGATCGTGGAAAACTTTAGGCCGGACTTTTTTGTCGAAAATCAGGATTTTTCATCCTCCAAGACCGGATTTCCGATTTTAAGGCCCTGGTAACCCTAATCCCACATGACACAGGGGTAACATCGGCTTCCGTATCCTTTTAACCAGAACCTGGCAACGCTTCTTGCCGCAAGCAAAGGAATAACGTCTGCTAAGGAAGCTCAAACCTCTACTACTACTACTGTTGTTACGTTCTTTTAATAGTTTTCTTATACATATACTATATCGTGAATTCCAGGTGATAGATGGATGTGCTTTCCGCGTCTACGGACATTGGGTGAAGAAGGGCGAGGGTCAGAACCGTGCCGCTCTGTTCGAGAACACGCCCAAGACCGAACTGAAGAGCCTGTACGTCAGCAACCTCAGCCGATAGCCGCCCCGACCGCTATGTCGGGAGACATCCTTGCCGTTGCTGCGATCCTGGTATCTTGGTGAGTGTCGTCTTGTTAGCTGAAAGGGAAACAGATGAAAATGTTTCCAAGTAAGAGAATGCGAAGGATAGCGCCATCCCTTTTTCGCACCATGAAAATTGGAAGAAACTGTTGCTGCTCTTTCCGTTTCTGGGGTCTTGGTGGATTTATTTTTGATTAAACTTTGTACTTTTGTACTATCAGTTTTTGTGGGTTAGAGATCATTGCCCTTTCTTTAATATCTCTTCGTACGAACCAAAACAAATAAACCATGTATCGTTTTTCTTTACAAAAAATGTTGATGATCACGATAGATGACGATTCCAGACTTGAACAGGCTTATTTTTGGTTTTCAAAGATAAGAAGTTTAATAAATGTAGGTGGGTCAATTACCGCTATTCTCATCTTAACTGGCACCAACTATAACACTTCATAGAATCAAAGAATTATTGAAAAACCTCCGTTTTTAGATAGTACATAAGTATGTACTATCTAAAAACGGAAAAAAGTATGTACCTACTATCTAAAAACGAGAAAGTTCTCGCCGGTGAAACTCTCAAAAGTACCAAAACAGAGTCATTATGTAGTATACTGATGATATTATATTGTTCCATTACTCCTTCTGAACTTGGTAAAAGATACTGATAGACCTAATTCTTCAAAAGCTCTCGTGTTTATTCATTTTAACATGGCTGCTGCATCAGTAAGGTTACAGCTTCCCACGACCTACTAGCTGTTGATCGAGTGCAACTTTCGAAAAATATCCCTTGATCTTGACATAGACAATTATTGATGTCAAGGTTTTAGCGATCCGGTAATACTAACTATTTATAGTTGAACTTCTTACTTGAACTGTTTTAAATAAACGATAGTCTTGCTCTTATGTTATGGGATAGCCCGCGAAATCTAATTATCTTACGTGTTTTTGAAATTTGCCGGTCAGTAGGCTATATGTTCAACAAAATATGATTCGCGGCCGTTATACGTATGTATTTACAGAATTATAATCATTAAAATCCAACCCTCCCCCATTGAAAGATTCGTCATCTGCCTAGCCTTTTCCCAACCATGTTGAGGTCGGCTTCCAGTCTTACCGGATGCAGCTGAGTACCAGTATTTTACCTCCACAACCCAGTTCATACTGGGTAATACCATACCACTTTGGTAAGACTGGTTTTCAGACTTTCTGGGTCACTGACTACCTGTAACGACTGTCAAAGATGGACAAATGACAGCCGGGACCAACAGCTTAACGTGCTTTCCGAGGCACGGAGGAAACTCGGTATGTAGGGTGGTCACCCATCCACAGACCAACCGAAGCAAGCACAGCTTAACCTAAAGATCGACCCGAGCGGCTGTTATTATTTAGCCACGAGCTCCACCCCCATTGAATGATTATTTCATGAAAATATCATTCATTGGGATTAATAATAAAGGAACTTGTGGGGTTGTATTGATTATTTTAATGAAAATAACTCGCTAAAGCCATATTTTTACGGTCGCTAATCACCTGCAATTTTCAAAAACCATAACTAAATTTTAAATTAGCGGGTTACGGTTGTTGCTTTCACCATAATCATTGCGTTAATTTTCTATATTTATTTTTTATGTGCAGGAGCTCTTCACGTACCAGGGTAGCAGAATATTCGAAGATGTGCACTTCGGCCACCTAAACAAGCCCGAAGCCACGTGTTCAACGAGTGATGTAGGTTAGTCGTAGTTGAGTGAGTAGTATCACACACATACTACATCGGTACACTAGTTCAATTGTCTACCTGTATTATTGAAAGGCTACTGGGTGTAAACAACCTCATCACGAAGCCGTCAACCAAGCATTCTGTACATCAAATTAGTAACTTTACGCAAACATTATTGCTGGGAAACGACTTTTTTTTTGGGGTAAAACATCATGTTTTGTGGTAGAACTCAATGTAACGCACTAAAAACATTGTGCTGATGGATGGATTGAATAGTAAGGGGGTCGTGGAGGTGTTTAAAGTAAAAATCTTACATTAAAAACTTGTATTTAAAAAGAAACTTGTCACAAAGTTGGAACTTTGATCCCCAATGTCTCCGTAACTAGAAGGTTCCCAGGTATGGTGTAGAACAAAACAAATATCGCAATGACGAGAATAAGTACCTTTCGGTTTCGTTAAGAGGTTTTTTACATCCTTTATACACCATAGTCCAATAAATAGTGTAAATTACATGTCAAAAATAAATATAGTACAAGAATTAAATATAAAGCAATAATCGTTGTTGTGATGACGAATTATAACATGTTATTTTCTTGTGTTAGTCGTTAATTGTTTTCTCACTATTTTAAGGTCCACATTAGAAATAATTTAGTATTACTGAAGTCCTGTATAAATATTGTATTGATCAAATTAGTTTATCAGGTTGTCGTTCAATAGTGAAGTTGTGATCATGAACTTGTAACGTTGGATTGATACGGCGTAGTACGTACTATCGTGGTCTTTTCCGCCTGACCAGTTTGAAATGTTTTCGCTTAAATAATGCGGAGGCGCCGAGCCACGCCCCCTTAAAGTTTGGGCCTATTAGGAAAGCGTCAACTTTGGCGCGCAAAATAACAATAACTCTCGTTTGGCGTGCGTCGTCAGTGCGCTCGGCCGATTCGGTATCTTTTCATTAATTATTTCTATACAAAGTCAACGGGGCGGGGCTAGAGAGCGTTTCTATGTTGCGAGTGCAAGCAAAAATTAGCTTAGTGGTGGTCAGGCGGGAGTGTCCTCGATAGTACAAAATGTGTTAAACATAGCAATATTGTGTCTATGTGTTTTAACGACACAAACAAGTGATCTTTTAAAATATCACAATAAGGTGCCTTCTGAGTTTTTGGTGCGAGAATTTACGTCGTTTTAATAATATTTAATTTGAATTGAAAATGTTTGTCGTGTTAGTAAGAAATAGTGCAAAATTAGTTCGGGCGTTCTGTTGTTTTATAACATTTAGTTTCCAATCGGATTTTGACGATAAAGATAATGAATACTGACAAAATAATGTGAGCTGAAAATATATATTTGACCAAAATCACGGAGATATTTTATTAAAACAGTTTACGAAGGAAAATATCCATATTTGATATTTTACAAATAGTTATCACATTATGATTCCTAGAACGAACTAATACCTAAGTATATACTATATTTACATACAATACTCAACTGAGAGGCTACTCCCTGTTACAACAATATGTATTTAATTATAAACACACGCAAGACTTATATGACCACGTTTCTTCCCGATTTTGCCTTACCGTGACGTTTTTACATTATGTTACAAGACAAGATAGTTACAAGACAAGAAAGTTCACTACAGTGTCAAAATCATCTATGAAAAATACACATCCTTAATTATATTTTAGTCTGCCTATCTGCTGACTTTTCTTGAAATTTGGTTCACAGGATAACCGTAACCTTTATTGCGACGTGGGATATTTTTTATCCCAGTAGTATGGTCTCGTGGGATAATTTTCATCCTCCACTCTAGGCAAACTGCGGCCCATAGGCAAATGCTAGTAATTTATAAAGACAGGATATTATGTTTTAAAAATTAACCATATTAGTTGAAGTTATATAACTAACTTCACCTTCTAGACGTGTTATTATAAGTATTAAATGAACGTTCGCATCTAAAAAACTAGAAAACAAAGACAAACTTGTTTATTTTTTGTAATCTATCGATTTTTTTTTTCTATATCGGTCCAAACAGGATACAACACTTATTATCTCCTTACTGGAATGTTATATTTAAATTATTATACCTACACACTATGTCTGTATTTATTTATATTATGTAAGTCTTATATTATTGTATTTGTATCGCCTTAGTCATCATATTTTTATGTATAAGATCCAACAAAACCACCAAAAATATAGTTTTGATCTTTTTATAATATGTAATGTAACTGATTCTAGATTAGAAAGTAAATATATATTTTTTGTACTGAAAATAAATATCCTCTTTAAGAAAAGAATAATATTTATAAAATTTCCAAAATGTGTAAACACAGGCTTTTTTAGTAAATTTTTTATTTAAAATTTTGTAATTATTTCACTCAAAGGAAAGTAGTTTCCTTTTCCATACACTGCTATATACGATTAAGATTCTATTTCTGTACACATTTTCGTGGAATATGAATGTTATTCTGTGATAAATGTCCCACATCAAAGACAGCTTCTTAGTTATCACAATACATGTTATAATCCCTTGTAGAAGAATAAATTTATTTAAAACTATGTGTCATGTAGTTTGTACTTCCCCTCGTATGTTCATTGACCTATCCTGCTTTGATACAGTTCTGAGTATCCTTATAATGAAACATTTATGAAGCCCCTGAATGGGATTTTTTCTAATACTATCACTCTATGTATGGAAAAAAGTATTATATATCCAAATGAAATAAGTATATAATTATTACTACTCATGAACATTCTGCGTAACACACCACATAATTGATATAATGCGTGTTATAAAAATACAACTTTCCTGGATTTGTTCCAAAAAATGGCTAACATTTTCCTTCAGCGCGATGCAATAATTTCTCCCTTCCCTCTCAACGTAACTCGCGCAACGCACGTTATTGTGCGCTTGTTTACAACTCACTACTTTTATGGATACCGTTTTGGATCCATAGCTAACTGTATAGAGTTCATTTCACCTTTCAACAAAAAAGTCCTTTGTTAGACGAAATAGTGAATGAATAGGTTCCGTGAGCTGCGTCCCTTCACACTTTTAATTTATTGCACCTTGTTCAATTTCTATAAAAACGTAGTCAAAGTAACAAAACTACGTTCTTCTTGAAAGTCTTAGAGCGTCTAGCGTCGAGCGTCTTAGCGTCAGAAGATTGTTCATAAAAATTCATTGAACCTAGCAACTTGTTAAGTCCGCGATAACTGAGGAAGTGAAAGTCGGCCGGAGTTACGCACGTGCGCGACTCTGGGAGCTCTCTAAGTAGGCGACGGAGTGATGCAGCCGCAAGTTTATTTACAACAAATAACGTTCAGATCAATTTTTATCAGGAACCAGCGACGATACACAGGAAAAGTATTAGATAAACAAAGCTGGAGCGTGCCGCGTCACCGGCTGGCGGCGGGCGGGGGCATGCATTCGATCGCTGCAATGGCATCGATCGCGCACGCCCCGCGCTCCGGCCGCCAGCCGCGCGCCCATTGGTCCGCGCCGCCCGCCACGTGACGCGCGCGCCGCGCTGCCATTGGTCGGCGCGGCGCGCGGCCACGTGAGCGGCGCGCGGCGCGCGTGGCCAGTCGCGGCGTGACAGCGGGCGCGCTTGTACCGCGCGTCGGCCGCGTGTCGACATGAGCCTGCTCGACACGCTCCTCGAGGCGGCGCGCTTCATCGAGCTGCAGGAGCGGCGCCTCCAGGCCGGTGAGTAGCCACTGCCGCCTGCCCCGCCCGGCGCACGTGGGCCCGGCGCCGCCCGGTGCCGGCGCCGGTGCAGCGAGCCGACGCCCGACGCTCTTGACCTTGAGCAGCACGCAGCCCCCCCCCTCCCGCCAGCTCCACGCGCTCCCGGCCGGCCTCGCCCCACGTAAACAAAGGAAGCCTGAAATTTACTCGTCGGACACCACGCACCGCACGTCCACCTCGTTTACGATAGCTGCCTGTTTCGCTTACGATACCCCGATGCCAGCCGTTATCTGTCGTGTGCGGTTATGTTCGTAATATCGTACGAGTGCACGCACTCCCAAATGTTTTTATTCGTGCTCACAAAAACAAGTCAAAAAAATCTTCTCGTACAAAACAATCTGTCACAGCGTATTTTCCTAGTGGGAGTGGGTGGTACTGGTAGGTAAGCGGTCTGTGCAGTGTATACGTGGAGCGAGTTAGTCAACATAACGCATGACGCATTGCTTTGGACGACGCAGGCAGGGGGCGCTCGAGAGTTCGGTCAGCTGATCGACGTGGGGGGGGGGGGGGGGCGACGTGTGCACACGCATCGCAAGGCACGGCCAATGCGCCTCACTATATGCATTTTAAAGTAATTTTAACTCCACATCCTCTCAAAGTATAGACACATTGGTTTTCGAATGTTTACCTCAAGAAAAACTGGCACAAGGCACGGTTGCGTAACGGTGCGTGCTAGTATCTACCTCGTAGTAGACACCTATTGTTCTTACTACTCGATGAACGCATTGTCTTTTGTGCATTATCGAATCTGCTAGTAAACACCTTCGACGGCGCTAAATAAACTGCACCTATATTTGCTACGTTGAAAATTATTTTACGTCAATTTTTGCTGCAAGACAGCTTCTGCCAGCATTGGTTTCAAAGTTCCTTTAAATGTTCTTTTAAAAGCCTGAGAAAACAAAGATAACACCCTTTTTCACTACAAAACTAACTTAATACCATGTTGTAAACAAATAATTTATCTTATCAGTTAATTAGCACGTTGCGAAACACGATTAAAAAACATCAAAACATTGTTATGTTGTATGGAAAAATAATCTTTTGTATCGTCACTTAGCAACGTGTAACGTTCTACGGTTCTACACTTCCGCGATACTTCTTTGTGATGTAAAGCAAAAAATCTTGAATGCACAACTACGCCGCGTCGAAAATAGGGTCACAAATGTTATTTGATCGTAAAAAGTTTGTATTTATATGCTGAAAAGAGAGGTTTGATTCATTTCTGGGCATATAAGGGATGTTAGATAAGGAATTTACAATTTCTACACTGGAAGGCACGTCGAGACCGAAATTTTTATCAAAGATTCGAAGATCTTTTCTAAAAAATAAAATCTTAACGAAAAAAGCAGCACCTTTGTGCCCTTTTATCTATAATTATAATTTATTTCCTGTATACATGTTTCGTGCATACATACATACATAAAAAAATAGGCCAAGTGCGAGTCGGACTCGCGCACGTAGGGTTCCATACCATTATCTGTACAACATTAGACAAAACGGCAAAAAAATCATGTTTGTTGTATGGGAGCCCCCCCCCCTTAAATATTTATTTTAATTGAATTCTTTATTTTTAAAATGAATATACAATTAAATATTCTGTGAACATTTCAAGCGTCTACCTGTTGCCGATATTAATATCGAGCAAAAAACGGCAAAAAAATCACTTTTGATGTGCGGGATCCCCCTGAAATATTAATTTTATTTTGTTTCTAGTATTTCTCGTTATAGCGGCAACCAAAATACAACATCTGTGAAAATTTCAACTGTCTAGCTATCACGGTTCAAAAGATACAGCCTGGTGACAGACAGACGGACGGACAGTGGAGTCTTAGTAAATAGGGTCCCGTTTTTACGCTTTATGTACAGTCGTGGTCTTTGCCGCCTGACCAGTTATTTTTTTTTTCGCTTGAATCATGCGGAGGCGCCGAGCCACGCCCTCTTAATGTTTGGGCCTATTAGGAAAGCGTCAACTTTGGCGCACAAAATAACAATAACTCTCGTTTGGCGTACGTCGTCAGCGCGCTCGGCCGATTCGGTATTTTTCATTCATTATTTCTATACAAAGTCAACGGGGCGGGGCTAGAGAGCGCTTCTAAATTGCGAGTGCAAGCAAAAATTACCTTAGTGGTGATCAGGCGGGAGTGTCCACGATGGTACCTACGGAACCCTAATAAAAATGATTCTAGATGAAGCAGCGATGAAACCATCGCGGCATCGTCAGTAACAAAAAAACATCAGCTGTTCGTTTCATTTTGACCGTGAAGCAATCACTTTTGTGTTCAACAGCTGATTCTTTTAAACCGAAGAAAAATTCCAACGGGCCCACCCGTTTGATTTTTTCTTGTCTAGAATCGTGTACTATCAATAGTAAAAGTTTTTATCACGATATTCCTTCCACCGTGTATACCAAATCATGTTGAAGACGTTAGTAGACACTTTATAGTCTTGAAATTGCTGTCTGGAAATATTAAATGAAAGTAGACGAAATGGTCTGGCGTTTATTGCTAAACCTATAAATATAAATGAAGAACGAAGACTTTAAACAACAACAACAGCCTATAACGTCCACTACTGGATCGCAGATCGCAGTGATGAAAGACTAACAGAAATCGCTGCTGCCCATTCTCTGGTCTACGGAGGCGCAAGATGTTCTGCCTCAGACATTAGTCGCCTTATACGACACCCGTGAGTGTAATGGGTTGGTTCTATTCTACTCTGCCGGATACCACACGGCTTCAGAGACTTTAAAATCACAACGAAATTAAAATGATTCCAAAACTTATAAAATCACAATTTTAACAGCAAGCTAACAGAAGAAACTTGAGTTCGTAACAGAAGAAAGTAATCAAAATGCTTGCCTGCTTAAAAAATATGTGATATCAGAATGTTTCTAGAGATAGCTGAACAGTGAACTGAATAAGAATTTACGTCATGAAATGAAAGTAGAGAAAATTTTCTAGTAGGCACTTTCTTTGTAGTTCTATACAAATAGTAAAGCGTTTAAGGTCCATCTACGACTGTGACATGTAGGCCAGATTTTTTGCTTTTGGTTTGGAAATGTACAATACATTTGTCCTGAAAGTATACATAAAACTTCTTTGTCTTCCTATAAAAAGTTATTAGCAAATATTTATAAACTCGCAAAGTAATAAACGTAAAGCTGGGTAAGAGAAGAAATTCACTTGTGCTACAAGGCCGGTAACACATTGGTCTGCAAACTGCGTTATCATGTTTGCCCGACACTTATCAGTGGACGCCGCTAGCCGATACCTATGTATAGTCGCATGGCTTTAGTACCGTTCGCCGACGTGACTAGAGGCGAATCACGATACCCTATCTACAATCAAAGCTTCACACTCCAACATTATTCTAATGACGTTCGATTTTGACTTTCCTTTTACGCCAATCGACCCTTTCGTTTTAATTTCAACACGTATTTACATTATCTTTCATGCTATTAATATGTATTGTTTTATATCAGTGCTGTTTATTGCGACTTAACGTTTATGAGCGCGCACGCTCCTCCTATAGGTTCTAACGATTGCTATGGCCGATTCATTGCATCACACAGGTTTCGAACTGCCACTAGTAACATTTGTAATCTATTCCGTCATGTAATAGACACTTATCGTGTACCTTTGTGTTATGTAACTTTCTGTTACATTAATGTCTCAAAAGAAAGGTCCCTTGGTTTTGCAGTTGCTTGCATTAAACGGAGAGAGAGTGAGAAATCTGTACATTTCATGTTGAGTCCAATTGGACTCCAACGTGAATTGTACAGATTCACATTGTGCATCCAGTAATTACTGTGTTCATGAGCATCACAAACGTTGTCCGAAGAGTAATGTTCTAGAAATCTAGATGCCCTTTAATGCACCGATCTGAGATGATTATTCTAGTACCTTCTTCAATATCCGACAGACACTGCGCATATATCGAATCCAGAACGCCGTAGCCAAATCTAGCGTGTCTGCAATGAAGTCACGGTTGGTCGACGATATTCTACTGTTCATAATAATACTTTTACGCCGCTTCTAATTAGTGGGCCCCTCGGTGCTGGCGGTTAAGTAGGCGCGGCAAACAATCGTATCATCAAGGCTCGCGTAAGGTCGACGGCGCGACGGTACCGGGCGAGCAGAATGGTGAAAGGGATCGCGTGACCTCGCCATCTGCGACTGGTCTGTGAGGACGCGTACGTTCGACGCGTAGTATATTGAACTTCGGAGGAACGTCGCGCTGCCGCAGCGACGCACGCCGTTGCAGACATTAGTCACACAAACGACTGCCTGTGTTTCTACTTGCAGAAAGCCGATAAGATTATCTGAGTGCCTCTACTCGTGGCAATGTCTTACCGTTTTCGCATTATTCGCTCAAATAAATGAAAGACTTCGACTTGCAAATTGAATGTAATTTTTCACAGATTCATTGCCCGCTTTTCCTAGTGGTCCCAGCTAAATATCTATTAGACTTGTTAATATTTAGCCAGGAAACTGAATAAAGTGTATAATATTATCTAAATATTACTCATGTATTGGAATTCGACAACGGTAACTTCAGCCAAATACCGTTAGTTTTTAAAATTTCCAATGATTTGGAATACATCTAGAGTGATATTATTAGAAATGTAACAACATTCTTGTTCGTGGTATTTAGGAGTTGCGATTTATTAATTAGCTTGCGATCGAGACGATGAGACGAACAATATTTAAACGTTAAAACGAAGATATAATAAACCATCTTTTTGCTGTTTTTGACAGAGTATCGCGCAAAAACTAATCTGCCACTTGATTCATATGAAACATTAATCAATTCGTGTCTTGTCTCCGTTCATTTGCTATAATATTTTTCTTTTTATTAAAGTAATATAAGTTTTGGGACTTCGAAAATTGATATTGTATTCTCTACTTATTGGCAAAATCAATTGCATAAATCAGGGAGCCTTCGCACGACGCAGACGGCTCATATCTCGACATCCGGCGGGTGGATCCCCCCTTTCCCAGTGTTTCCACTTCGACTTACATGTCGTTAGTGTCATTAATGTTGTTATTGATTGTTCAAATACGAGCTCTGTCTCTTTTTCTGTTCAGAGCTACAAGAATGTTCACTGGTGCTAATTGCATGTTGCCGACTTACACAGATGGGCTGTGTTTAATTTTGAAGACAGCTTGTGAATTGACATCAGCATACATTACTTAGGTCAGTTTTTGCAGTCTGTCGATCGACGCGTGAGAGAATACCATTGTTATCTTTTTCATTACCTATTGAATTCATTGGTGGCTTGATACTTGAAGCACATGATTTAATGGGGACTCTAACTTCCAGAAATAGAATCTAGGCACGGTGCTAGGTCGCATCGCAACAACCTGCTAAACCGGCAGGTGTGGTTGCAAAAGGTATAAGAAGAGCGAGGGAGGTATTTGTGCGGCGGCGTGGTGTTCCCCGGGCGCGGGCGGTGGGAGCGGAGCTGCGGGAGGGGGGGTGTACCGGGCTGCACGCTGCACCGCACCAAGGTCAGCCGCCGCACGCATGCGCGTCCCTCCCCCTACCTGCCACCTTATCGGAACTCGGAACCTGCACCCGTGCCACTTATGCGTTCCTGTGAGTTGCACTCCAAGTAATGTCCGCACCGTCGCGCGAAGAGCTGCAACTTGTAGAATCTTTTATGGCTTTTATTACTATACCCAGGGATGGATTTGCAGGATAGTTTGAAATTCTACTTTTCTGCAAAATATTACTTTTATGTTCATGCTAGTGATTGTGCACCCTTAATAGAAACAGTTCTGCTGATACTATTACTATTGTTGTGCATTCCTCTAAATTGAGCAGCCTTAAACTAAGTTTTTGTTTTGAATCCAATTCTAATCCAATCAAAAACTTGTTCGTCTGTGCGGTGCCCATCAATCATTTCCGCATAAGATTTTGCTGTTCACGTCTGCAGTAAAATGGCTTGACTTGTTTTTTCCGCTTCCGCAAACCGACCAGGGTTCAGGGTTCCGCAACACTTAAATGTATTCGACTATTCTTGGCGTGATCGGCGATAGCTAGACTGTATCTCGAATGTAAAATAAATAAACATGATCATAGGTACGTGGAGATAACACGTGCTACTCGCAGTTCGCGCCGACGTAACAGCGTACCACCAAATACTAAACGTTCTGTCGTAAACTTGGAGAAATCCTATTATGAAGATTAGTAGTTCTGACGTAAGTGGTTCGCTTAACTTACATGGTGATGCGTACACAGTATTCCATATCATGTAGTACCTTTAGGATTCTACTCTATACTCTCCAGTTTTCGTTTATATAACTACGAACAGTCAACGCTATGTTCGATATAGCGACTGGTCCTTCGAGCCGGATGTTCATAACTGTCCTGACTTTACAGTAATTCTAGCTTCATCTGGGTCAAACTTGTAAGGTTGTAGTTTTCTGCTTAAGTATGTTTGTGTGTAAGGGGAAGTCTGACAATGCTGGCTGCGTCGGCCACGTATCATTAGAAAGCTATTCGCCATTGTGGCTCGTGCATAAGGAGCGGCGCGTCGCAGCTACACGACTGCCGACTCCTACGTTACTTCGCACAGTTGCGCCGCTCGATTCGGTTGCAATGTTCCATTCACCTTATTCGTCGACGACGAGGTTCACTGACTCCGCCGGCGACCGACTAACTCCTCGGAACACGTCATCTGCGTGCTAATGCCGCCACTGTTTCATCACCTACGGCCGATCGCCACAAAGTTGTTTAAATTCTGTAGGTGTCCCGCGGTGCGGCCGTCGGCGCGACCTCTTTTCGCGGGCGACAAGCGAATGCGTCGCGCGCCGTCCATGCAGCGTTATGTAAAGTTGAGAGCGGTGCAGCGGTGAGCGTTGCGCTCGACCGCGTGCGCGCCCCCCGCTCCCTCCTTCCCCTCGCGATTTCGTTCGCCGTCGGTTTCACTCGCGGCTGGCGCGGGGCTCCGGAGGTCGCGCACCCCGCCTCCTCCGCCGCCCGAGACGGAGCCGGTCCGCGGTCCGCAGCGGCCACTCAGTCGTCGAGCGGATTGCGTCGGCGGCGGTCGGCTCCGCGCCTCGGCTGTCGCTGTCTAGTCTGATGACCCGCTATCGCGACATGCCGACTCTGACTCGTCTCGAGTGAATCGCACCGCCCGCGACGTCGCGCTTGCAGTATACCACCGGTCGCTTCCGTTTCGGGAGTCTTTAGTGATTTCGCGGCTGCGTTTGCGACGGTCACGAACACGCTCGAGCTGACGACGTCGTGTCGAAAATAGCGTGCGTTATCATCGCGACCTCGAACGGCGAGACGAGATAGCGCGAGGTCGGCGGCACCTGCCCGCGCCGCGCCCCACGTGCCACCACGAGCTGCAGCCACTGGCGGCAATTAGCGCGTGTCGGACACCCCGCGACGCACCGCCAGTGCCTGGCGCCCAGCGCCGACTCCTCGCGCTGTCTCCTCTTACCCTCGGCGCTCATGCAGCGCATCCCTTGGATTTTTGCAATTGACGTTCGGAGATAACTAAGCTAGATCGTAGTATCAACTCTCAATTGGACGGCTTTCCAGAATATCATCCAACCGACTTCAGACGTGGGCGCTTACCTGAGAAGTTCGATTCAGGCAAATATCTTATCCACCAAGCAAACTAAATTCTTATAGGCAGTATCTTCGCAACGATGCGATGATTAGTAATGTGTGTACTTGACTGTAATGTTATTGTAATAATTCCTTACGTAACGTAGTAACAATATTACCGATATGGATATTACAATGGTATCTTTTATCGCTACGTGGTATAGGTATGATCAAACACTTCGGCACATATTCCGGATAATTTAAAAACTTCACAATCTCATTTTGGTCAGTACTTGCAGTACGTCAGGAGGCATGTTCAGTGATTGTCTCGTAAAAACTTGTGTCATTGAGGTTTCGTCCATGTCTAATGTTATTGAATTACATTCATAAAATGTTTCTCCGGTGTGAAAATCTTGATGTGGATATTTAACATTGTATTGTTGCGTCCAAACATTATTCTTGTTAACCCCAAACGACTGCAAAGTCTTTCAGTTGTCATTCATTCAGAATTGTGTCATCGTGTAATACATTTGTTTTTGAGTATTCTGTCGAGCCCTTCCGATCTTCCATTGTTTTTTCGCACACCCAAAATATTTTATAACAATCGTAACAGTCTTGCGAAAATTTTCGGAGTAACATTTTCCTTCAAAGGGCGTTTTCTTACGACACGATGGTGGTAATATTTTTGTCGGCTCGCCTTTACGAGCTGATGTTATTTATGAAACAAGAATTTTTGCTTTGTCAAAGTTTTGATTGCCGTGAATAAATGTCACGTTAAAAAACAATAAAGTTGTTGTATCGGATGAGATAGTCCCGGATTTACGACAAACAGCGATAACCGAGATAGCTAATGAGTCGATCTATAAACGCCAAGAAGACGATATTGAGGATGTCCCTAATAATATAATCTTCGTAAACAAAAATATTACGTCTCTTTCCAGAAAACATTATTCTAAGCTGTACCGTGATTTGTATAAGTTTTTATGTCGATCAATAGTCATCATTTAATGAAAACAAAGCAGTTAATATCGTAGATAGCGAAAACGTAACTCGGCAACTAATAATGTTACAATTGCAAGTTAATGGAATCAATAAGAAATTTGTTTATTTATCCGATAAGAAGAAAATGTATTGAACCAATAATGTTAATGAAGGAGCACATATTTGCTGAGCATACAAACAAGCTACAGTAGCAGATTTCCTTTGTTTATTCCGCTAATACAAATACTATGCTTTTATATTTGTGATGTGATTAATAAAAGCTCGGTTAATAGTCTTAGGTCGTGATGGGAACGGCGTTTACATAGATAAAATATTCATTTTATTGTTATTGCACAAGTAATAATCGCTCATAAGCTATGGGCAGCAGCGTAGCAGTTGCGTAATTTGAAAAAAAATGCATGCTTGCCGTCGTCTGTCCTACATGTCGGGTAGCTATGCCTTTGCTGACGCGTTGCTTTTAGTCTTTGAATTGTTTCATTGAAATCACTAGAATTGAGGTAAGACAGCATTTCATTTTAATTTTAGCCGTTTATTAATTTAAAATTTGATATAAGTTCATTGTGCTTATGTTTAGTCTCTGCATTATTTTCCGGCAAGCAATTATCGCTGGACCCGGTTGTCGGTGAGACGATTGTGAAGTCATGCGTCGATTATTTACGAATTTTCCTCGTATCATACGCTTTTATGTCTTCGGATGTATAGAAAATTAACAATAGCTATAACCTTTATAGAATTCAGAGAATAGTGGTCTTGTATTCAGTAATAGAAGACTTGAATTCCACATGAAAATAATATTTCTATGAAAACATTAATCATCTGGAAGATTACTATTGCTACGTCTAGATCAGTGGTTCCCAACCGTTCTTTGACCGGGACCACTTTGGTGTCTTTATTGTTATAGACTAAGCTCCCGTTGCACGAAACCCTACCTCACAAGGTGGCAGATCAGAAATGTAATGTAGTGATAGATACTACTTAGGAACACTGGATTTTAGTAGGTTGCCATCGCATATCCTGGAAGAACTTCTATTTTTTTTCGTTTTCGTATCGCTATTTTGATCGAAAATTACATCATAAGGTGGCAGATCGAAACGTTTACCTATCGAAAGAGACACATTTGGAGATAACAACCCGCATTGGTTGCCAGCCCAAACCCTGGCAGGTTTCAAGATCAGCCATGTTTTATGAGCCCCAAAAATGGGGTAAATTACCTCATCAGGTGGCACCATGAAACCGATGCAGATCGATTGCCCTAGACGTGCCGTTCATGAATATATAGGGTTGCCTGCCTTCAGCTTGGCAGTTTTTCTGGTCAGCCACCTCGAACAAAATATCTCAAAATCTTGGAATAACGAGAAATTCTTGTATAGATGCTATGATTCAAGGTTTAATTTAATAAAAATCGAAATATTAAATTAAAGTCAACGTACTAACAGACTTGCGTCTCACGGTGTTGAAATAATAGGGTAAATGTACCAGTTTTGGTCATTTCTTAAAATATTGAAAAAAGTGATGTTGCCTTTTACGTTCAACGTGATATAGTCTAACGGGCATTTTTGTGCTGCATAACAATATTTATCATGTAGAAATAATGAATCATTAATCACCTGTGATTTTTATGAGTTAAGTTTATTTTTGCTTTTACTAGCTTTCTGCCCCGCGGCTTTTCCCGTGGTAAAATGTAGGTACCTAGTACCTACCATATGTGCAATTCTGTTTTCTAATATAATAACACTGTATAGTTTCATCTAAATCCGTTGTCTAGTTTTTGCTTGAAGAAATAACAAACAGCATACAAAACAAATTGCAGAAAATAGAAGAAACGGAGTACTTATGCACCCACGAAGAAGCAGATACTCGGCTTGTCTTTCATATGTCGAAAGTTCAACCTGAATCCAAATTTCTAGTTAATTGCTCGGACACAGATATCTTGGTGATTATAATAGAAAACATTCACCAACTTACAAATTGTTTACAAATTTGGGTATATAATACCCCACCTTCAATCAGATTATAGCTGTACCGAATTAGCGCACAAGCTGGGACCTGAGATGTGCAAAGCCTTACCAGCTGCACACGCATACACAGGTTGTGATTACACATCCTCCTTCAAGGGGAAAGGAAAAATTAAAACATTTGATTTAATTAGAGGCCGAACAAGATTTTAGAAATGTTTTTGCATCCCTAAATAGAGGACATTCAAAACAAAGAAAAGATACAAAATACTTCAAAAGTTTACATGCAAGTTATATTATTCGCCAAGAAGTGACGTGAATCAGCCTCGTTTCGAAATGTTGACAAAAAAAGATGGTAATATAACCCAAGCATCGAAATTCATGAAATAAAATACAAATTTCAATGCTGCAACTCTACTGCCATGTTGGAAAAGTTTAATACAACATTTACTAAGTACACTGCTTGTAAGCTCAATGTGGCGCAATGCTACAAAACCATCTTGTTTTTTGATCCCATTGAATGCGGATGGGTTCTAAATAGTAATAACAACTATGATATTTTGTGGTATGAAGGAGATTTATTTATTTATTTTTGATTCTTCTTTTGATGAAGAATAACTTTGTACATGGTACTTTAAATAAATAAAAATGTAACTTGTTTATATTTTTTTTATGTTTTTACGTGTAAAAAAAACATGCAAGTGATTTTTTATTTCTTTTATGTTTGTACCTGTACTGATAATGCAACTCTATGCGTCTTCTTCTAAATTTATAATAAATATAAAAAAGTTAAACGTACTGTTCTGTTCTAGTGTGAATAGATAATTTTGAATATTTACCTTGAATTAAGATAGCTGCAAGACGTTTCCCATATTTAAAATAAAGTAGATTTTTAATTATTTGTTTTTATTATTTCATATTATTTCTACATGATTACTATTGTTATGCAGCACAAAAATGCCCGTTAGACTATATCACGATGAACGTAAAAGGCAACATCACTTTTTTCAATATTTGAAGAAATGACCAAAACTGGTACATTTACCCTATTATTTCAACACCGTGAGACGCAAGTCTGTTAGTTCGTTGACTTTAATTTAATATTTCGATTTTTATTAAATTAAACCTTGAATCATAGCATCTATACAAGAATTTCTCGTTATTCCAAGATTTTGAGATATTTTGTTCGAGGTGGCTGACCAGAAAAACTGCCAAGCTGAAGGCAGGCAACCCTATATATTCATGAACGGCACGTCTAGGGCAATCGATCTGCATCGGTTTCATGGTGCCACCTGATGAGGTAATTTACCCCATTTTTGGGGCTCATAAAACATGGCTGATCTTGAAACCTGCCAGGGTTTGGGCTGGCAACCAATGCGGGTTGTTATCTCCAAATGTGTCTCTTTCGATAGGTAAACGTTTCGATCTGCCACCTTATGATGTAATTTTCGATCAAAATAGCGATACGAAAACGAAAAAAAATAGAAGTTCTTCCAGGATATGCGATGGCAACCTACTAAAATCCAGTGTTCCTAAGTAGTATCTATCACTACATTACATTTCTGATCTGCCACCTTGTGAGGTAGGGTTTCATGCAACGGGAGCTTAGTCTATTAGGAGAGGCCATAAGGTCCCAGACAAACATGGACACTATCAGGATTAGGGGTGAGTCTTTAACTCTTTCAATCGGTACATCTTCGTTTTTTCCTACATCTTTAACTCACACAATGAAAAAAATTGGAAAATTGATGACAATGAAAACCTTTAGAATTAAGATAGTGAAGGAAACAAAAGCGATCGAAGTGAGATGGAATTTTACAATCATTCATACGGAAAAAGGAATAAGTTATTAGACTCTCAAAAAATTTTAGCACCTCGCCTCTGATGGTTCAATTAGGTTGGGTTGAGCTTGCATCTTCTGTGGAAGTTAAAAATACGAATAGCATTTTAACCTTTCGCGGACCATAATCAAGGCTCCTGCGGACCACCGGTGGTCCGCGGACCATAGGTTAGAAACCACTGATCTAGATAATGTTAAATAATATGAAACTCAAACGCCAGATATGAAATAGGTCAATCCACAACAAGAGATGTATGGGAATCATCATAACAGTGTTATTTTATTTCATGTAAGATTTTCTTAACGGTTGTAACGTAAAAAAAAGTCAGCGTGGAGGACTTCAAAGATTATGTTATAGAAAAATATTTCATCCTACTGCAAACCAATCATCACATAGCAGTAGCATGGTTAATAGAAATAGTAGATTAGGCATGTATAGCATTGCGCCGGTAGGTAAGCGTAGTTACATAATATAAACACGGACACGTGTCGTCGTTTGTATCGCTTATATAACCCGCGCGTGTGTACGCTCGCTTACGTTCGCCTCTCTATGGCTGAGCCCTTACTTGAAATTGGCGTGGAAATTTATACTGACCTACGTCTTGTTCATGATATCCTGGTTCAGTTCTGATGTTTATAAGTCATTTAGATATAACTTGATCAATCAACTTTACTATGTTATTGTATTTATCTATCTCTGTAATAATATCAAATGAAACATAACTCTTATCTCAAATACATTTCAGTGTTGATAACAGTTCTGAAAACACAAAATTATCTATCCCCACCAATTTTACATGATCTAGAATTTTTTGAAGTGGCGTTTGTTGTTGCATAAACTCTGGTTTGTTACTTATTGCTTTTCCACGATAACAGTATGCTTTCTGGGCACGTGTACATGTAATCGAGCGTTGTGACCAATCCGATAACGTTTCTCACTTCATTTTTACGAATAGTCCAACACCTGTTCGCTTTTCTTTATTTTCTCATGCTCTAATGGGTTTTTCGCCTCTTACGAGTAGCTTCCATTCAGTTTTGGTCTGCGTCGTCTAGCTAAAAACAGTATTCGATTCGCTTTTTAAAAGTTTCAGTGATGACAAAATTCTGTAAACATTTCCTATCTTATTTTTAGCTTAACGTTATTATATAATAATTGTGGTTTGGTTTATATTGCATACATGGCGGAAAATCCGTTAACACGTCTGAATAACATTTTGTGTACCTACTTGATCTACCTGTTGAAAAGAAGCATCAATTTCAATATACGTTTCACAAACTCAGTTTGGTTACCTACATCCGTAAAAAAACTAACTTTTCATTTATATTGTAGTCGTCGCACTGAAACACATTTCTCCACGTTCTTTTGTTTGCCGATGGAAATCCACTATGTCTGCCAATTCGGTCGGCCGCAGTACCAGGGCCGCATGGTGTGGGAGGAGGTACAACTAGCTGTCAATGTCTGTCGGAGGCAGGCGCGGGGTGCGGGGAGAGGGCGGCGAGTGCACGTGCCCGGCGGGTCGTGCCATGCGTTCGACGCCCTCCCCGCACTTGTTGAGCGCCGCGTCGCAGCCGCTTGCTCCGCTGCCGCCGGCAGCACCTAGGTCGCTCGCACTTACAACATCCATTCTAACTAGCACCTTGACTTGCTCATGCATGCGCCATCTCATTCTTGCGAATTTCATTCGGCTTAGGAATTGAGTAGGTATATTGATTTCACTTTGTATTTCCTAATATATGTATCTTCTTCTTTCTTTGTCGTTGTATGGTAAAATCTTTCTATGCCTAGGTTAAATATTGCACCATTGAACTTTAGGGCTTAAATTAATCTGAACAAGGTAAATATCGCTACGAGGAAACTCTTTATAATTAAAACAAAGAAAACTTTGAAATTTTAGGAGCGGGTCACCTTTCTGAAGGCATAGTTACTATACTAGGCATTTGCACATCACAACGGCAAGTTTTTCATCGTTTTGTGCTGAAACTTCTCTTTTTTTTTTTCAATATACTGGTTACGCAAACCGGCAAACGGTTACCCTACGACGCAACACTTCAAAGAAGCCCTACGTTTTGAGTCACTTAATTTTTTGCAAAAAGCCCTCGGATTTCTTAATCGTTTCTAGAACTTGTAACAATACGCTCTGAACGTCAATTGACTTATATAATTCTTTCAAACTTTAAAACGTACCACATCGTAAAAGTTCTTGTTTGGTTTCTTTAGAAAACTTCTGCAGAAGAATATATTAAGCAATGAATAAGTGAAAAAATTATAAATAAGTAATCAAGAGACTGTACAGTTAATGAACTTAAGAATGAATAGGACGAAAGTGAGTCTATGACAATGAGGACTAGTAGTCGTAATTAGTTAATATAGTGGCCCATTGTAGAATGGGTATACTTATGGAAACCACCGAAGCGAAACTGGGCACTGCCGGCTACCGGAGACGTCGCGTGCAGCCAGAACTGTTCGGCGCGATGGGAGCCCCCGGGGAGTACTACGCCGACACGCTCCACACCATCGCCATAAACACCAGGGAGACAGAATTCGGCAGCATCGTCGAGCCGATACCAATAACGCTCAAAGCGTACAAACAGCTGCAAGCACACGGGCACGACATCAACGGCTATGGGTTCCCACAGCAACAGATGATCACATCGTTGGTGGCTGCTTCTCGTGTCTCCGAAGTTGAAAGGCCCTCCACAAGCCAGAACTTCATCCCGAGTCCCGTGAAAGCTGAAGTCAAAGACGCTCAAATCCGACCACCCCCTAAGAAGAAGTGGATTAAAGAGTATTTAGGTGAGTTATAGATAAATAGCGATCCTACTACTTTCTCGTAACACGTAATTTTTTACTGGAGATACCTAACTTTTCCAATTTTGTTGAAGTCGCCGTCGTGGGCATATTTTTTTTGTAAAAACAAAGTCGTTATGGAAGGTATTCAAAATGGTGATAAGGTGAATGAACTCCGTAGACCGCAGTTTATGATTTCTTCTTTTGGAAGAAACAGTCAAGTTGCTGAATACACTGCAAATATTTATAGGATTTTATGTAACAAATTGAATGCGGGCAGCATTCAATTTGTTACATAAAAAACTGAAACTCTTCAGGCCGTTCGACGTGTCAACAATTCAATTGTAATGCGATAATTTGAAAGTGATTCAATAGGTCGAATTGTCCACACGAGTGCATTATTTGACCTTGCCGTGTAACCTCGTCTTGATTTTTCTCAACAGAATCCAAGAGCACGACTAATAATTTATAATACTTTATACCATATAGCGTTGTCAATAATATTTTGTTTCGATGCTCCTTCATTATAATTAATATTAGATAATTATTTGATAGTTTTCTGTTATCCATTGAAGTTAGTCCAAAAGCTATTTTGGTTTTTCTTAAAGTGTCTTCAAGTCTATCTCGATCAGTAGGTGTTGTCCTATTAAATTCTGCGTAGTAAGCCTTCCCATTGTTACACCTATTAAATTATCACAATTTACATCTCTTTAGACATCCCTTTCATTTGTATACGGTACTTACTCAGCTATATTTTATGAAATGGAGTTCAATACAATGTATGCTTTAGTAAAGATTATTTGTGATACAAGACTCTTGATACTTGAGGGAAAACCTTTTTATTGTTGGAAACGGGTCACTCTGGTATATTGCTCGTAGTAAGCTATGACCTAGCAAGTATTACTGCTAGTTGCTACACTGTTTGGAGCTAAGCAGCTTAGAGCTGAGATGGTAGCTTCTAGTGCGGGAAAACCACTAACAATGATTGCTTACGTTCAATCGTTGGTTACATAGCAAAGTTATTCTTTAGTTAGTTTCGTTGGTTGTTTTTGTTCACAACGTTTGTATTTTGCTTCGAGTAAAGCGTTTGGTTGAATACTAAGTTTAGTATTCAGAATTACGAGTAAGGTCAGTTGACCTTACTCGTAATTCTGCAAATTGCATAAAGTATTTTCGCAACTGTTGATAAAAATGATTGAATACTTTGCAGACAAAAATAAATAATGTGCTAAAAAGAATCTAATTAACTGTAAAGGATATATTACCTACGGTATTGTATTAGGGCAGCATAAAATACGAGGAAGAGCAGCCACAAACCAAAACACCGAGATATTGCGTGCGTACTAGTCAGCGTGTTGCCGTCAAGGCGTTCTTCTTTCCAAGGTCGTAAATATTGTAGCGTATGTGATGTTGTGTCCATATGTCGGTCTTGTATAGGCATGCGTGTTCCAAACTCGCTTTCCCTCGTGACCTTAGGTCTATAAAATATTTTCCTCGAATCTGCTATTACGGCTGTTTTATGATTGGAACGAGAGAGCCTCTCATTCTTCTCCAAAGTGGTCATGCATCTTTTTATGTGCTTACAGTGGGGAAAAGGTTGGTCCTTTGAATCGAAGCCGTCGAATTTTAAGCTGAAATCGAAAAAAGTTATGCTATCAATAATATACCAAAATCCAGACAATTTCTGTCAGTGGTTTTCATGAAAGAAGTCGTAGATGTTATTGAAATAATTGCGAGATTACTAATGTGGGACGTTACCAAGTACCTAACTGATACCCTATCTATGTTTTTGTAAGAGTTGCAGTTTTTACTACATTCAACGGCATGATTATAACCTAAGTAAATAGTGTTTTAGTATTTTGAATATCGAATGTTTTTCAACGGTCGAATGTATGAGGTGAGTAGGTGTGTATGGGCGAGTATGTTAACAGATAAGAGGATTGAGCAGCATCGGTTTGTATTAATCCTCTATTTTTTACGAAACCACAAACCGTCTTTTTTGGTTGTTGTGGATGAGAATGATTGATCTTACTAAGAACTGTGGTAAACAACTCGAGGCAGATACAATAACAACGTACTATATCTCTGCAATAAGCCAATAATTACAGAGGAAAATAATAGCAATATTTTACGTAATAACTGGCGGATGTCGCACACAATGAAAGTCGTAATCCAATAAAGATGGCCGGCGTGTGTCAGCGTGACGTGGGGCGGGCACGGTTGCGTAACAGACATAATTACTTAGTTTTATAAGATTAGCTACATAAACAGGTGTCTGCTGAGGTTGCCGACCAACCACTGCCACCGCGCTTTGTGTCTAGGCTTTACCACTTCACACCAAAATCCTAAATACAAGTTCTAGCGTCTTCAACAAGTAAATAAAAAACGTTACATTTTGATGTTTTCGTTATTATGGCTTCTTGTTGTTTGGCACTTATGATAATGAAGCCATGTTTCAGTATTGTTATTCTGTCGCTAACCTCATCGTTACCATATTATTTGTTTTTATGAACATTATCTTATCGGAGTTTCTTTTGTTTCACTCTTTCCATACGGTTAGCTCTGGTCGGCGCGTAATGAGTATCATTTCATTAGATTGTGTGCTCTTTGTGTTTTGTAATAACGCCTATATTGTGGTCATCTGTATTCACTGTACGCAAACTTTATCGTCGTCGAGATACGCGCTTGACGCTACCTATCTTTGTTCTAGAAACAGCTTAATTACGGGGTAACCTCGACTAGTAATGGTTTACCTATCGATTAAAGCTCTGCAGTTTTCTTTTATTCTGGCGAATACGGAATACGAAAGGGATGATTGATAAGAGGTATTCTTTGTATAGCGCGTAGGTAGCAGTTAAACGTGCTCATAGAAGTCATAGAGCATCACGGATTCGTCATTATCTTCTAACTGGTAATGCCCAGTTGAGATTGCCAAGGCAAATCTAATTGTTATCGAGTGCGCTACACGTGTCGTGCGCTTCTCGCGTAATGGAGCGTTGTAAAAATGTGGAGCGAGCCGTCGCGTATTTGCGAGGTTATTGACATTGAGATAAAATATATATCACACCCCGAAATTGTAACACTTTGTTCAGTTTGGACGCTAACCGTAAATGTTCGCTTTCGTTGACGTCTGAAGTGTTAGTCCTTTCATTCTGGTCCTTTGATTCTTCTAAGTTTATTTTGAGTATTATTATTATACTATATAAAGCTCGATTACCACTCACTCACTGACTCACTGACAGAATTGTTCTCCCTGATGGTGGATGGGGAGGTGGGTATATTTTGACAGATTCGTAAACAACTAACTCTGAATGGTTTGGGAAAAGTGCCAAACCTCCCCTTTTCGCCCCCCTTCTCCCCCCTCCCTATTGTATCTCGGAAACAAAGAGACTTGGAACATTTTTTTTTTCAGATTCGTATAGAGGAGGCTCGGAAAAGTAAAAACCAGTTTTCAAAATTGACCCCTTTTTCCCCCTTCTCCCCCCTTTAGGCGGATCTCGGAAATTCAGAGCCTTGGAGCATTTTTTTTTTCAGATTCTTATAAAGGGGCAACGCGTCAGTCAAAATCATTTTTCAAAACTCCCCACTCTCCCCCCCTTCACCCCTCCCCCCATCGTATCTCAAAAACTAGGACACGTAGCGGCTTTTTGATTTTTACTATAAATTATTATTGAGGAGCGTTTAAATTTGTATACGGAGGGTATCCTCCTCTCCCCAACCTCCCCTAAAAATAAAAGGGCTATAACTTCGTAACGGTCAGAGATAGCCATTGGGTGTTTGAACAAATATTATAGTAGGTGCCGAAACCTGTCTGGTGGTAGGTACGTTCTGAGTGGAGCGAACCTGCGAGACCGAGTGGAGCGAAGGGGGGAGGTGGCGAGCGAAGCGAGCCGGCGACCTCCTTAGCGTAACGAAGGTTGAGTGGGTGAAGCGTAACTCAGCTTTTAACGTTTCTAATGAATTCTTTTTTTTTTACTTTTTTTTTTATTGAATTAGGTTTTAGTATGTTTTAGGGGTTCTTATGGGTTTACATACTGATATAGGGGTAGTTGTAACGGATTTTCCAATTATTTTAAGGATTCCTATGGATTCTCAAAATTTTATGATGGTAAGGAATACTTCTCAAGAACACGACAACACGCGAGCTGCGCGCAGCTCGCGCACCCACGCAAATACTAGTTATTCTATAAAGTTTAATGAAATACGATCTTATTGCTAACAAAGAGTATAGCCCTATCCCTTGTAACGTTAAAATCTTATTTCTCTGAAAGTCTAAAGTTTTCAATTCAAATGAACCAGCGCCCTAGAAACACGCAGTGCATGTTAATAACTCTCTAGTGTGGCAGAGTTACAAAAGAGTTAATTTTATTGTACCAGTCCGGTGTAGTTGGAGGCAAGGTGTGAGTGTAAGTATATGTGGATGTGCTAGGTAGACTACAGTATTCAGTATACCCTACCCCCCCTCTACTCGAGAGCGTTGCAGCGGCGGCGGCGGCGGCGGCGATGCGTTCGGGTGAGTTCGTGCCGCGTGACGGCTTGTCACGTGCCGATGCCGAGCACACCTCTTCCCCCCCGCTAGCCAGCCCCTCTACCCGCACTGGCCCGCCGCCCCGCTTATCACTTCCAGACCCGGAGGCTCCCGCAGCCCCCACTGCACTCCCTCCTCACTGAACCACTGGCCCTCTCACTACTCTATATTCAATTTATTACACGAATGCTTTTGTTCGGTGGAAAACCTTATCTACTTTTACCTACATACATTCTCACATATGTCGGAATGGGTACATACCCGGGTACATCGTAGTGTAGTCATTACGATGATTGACCTACCTAGTGGTAGGTACCTTCGGACAAGAGTGTACGTTTCTCTAAAGTTGCTTGGTTTTAAATGTCCCAATCCGGCTCCAGACTGGATTTATTACAAATTTCCTTCTTTTTATGGACCCAATATAGATTTTTGATGAAAAATTTTATAACATAAAAGATATCCGAGTAGGTAAGTACAGAAACAGAAATCTAGGTCCTGTTCCTAAACATTAAAAAATTTTCGTTGACATGCATGCACAAACACTGGGGATCCGCAAATCGGGACCTTGATCAAAATCTCGGTCAAGTAGGTACATAATATTACATACTTAGGTCAAATGGCAATATATTGAACGCAAATCGTTGAGATTTTTGCTCTTAGAAACTGAATTTACAAAACATCTTTTCATGCAACTTTTGAAACAAAAAGAAAATTTGTAAGACTGCGAAATCACGAATCCGACTAAAGAAACCATTCAGGCATTATTTCAAAGTTACTGAAAGCAGTTTAAAAGCAGTATCCTAGTCACAACTTTTACCATTGTTGAAGTTCGCACTTTTATGTTTTTCGAGCTTCTCTGACTGTGAGGAGGGCAAAGTATCGTATCACTTTAGCGTCGCGCGTCGTTACTCAGAGGCACGTGCTGTTTTCATTGTCCTGTGATTTTTTGTAATTTTGTAACATTCTGACTATTTCTGACTCAAAAAACTAAACTTTGAATGATGTCGAAACCTGAAATTTCAGTGATTTTCAAAATGTTTAAAAAAATCCTGGGTTTGTAAATTATTTGCGTGATGAAATAGATCGTTTATTTCCATCTGATGCGAAAGAGTACAACATCAGAAACTTCGCAGAAATTGATCACCGTTTTGCAAGCCACATTCTCATACAACCAACGCCTATTTGGTGCTGGTATTTTAAATACCGGTCTCAGATCAGCAACAGATGCACATAACAACGATACCGGTTCAGTAGTGTCTGGAATCACAGTTTCACTTGCACGTGTGGGTGTCCGCGAGTCCGCGACGTGGGAGATGGTCGGTGTTTGCGTGTTCGTTGCTTGTAGGCGCGCGCCCGCCATGCGCAATTGTACCAGGCGAGCATAATACAACAAGAGGTGTTTTGTTTCTTTTAGCGTAGACCGTAGTAGTACTACCTGTGGATTAGGTAATGCTGCTCGTATGGAAATGCTTTCTCTATGAATTTGGGAGTTTTGGCACTGTAAGATTACTTTTTTAATTATAATTGATCAATGCGATTGAAATGATCCTGTAGAAGTGTAGATCAAGCGGACGAAACTTTGCAAAAAGTTTCCAAAATTCTGTATTTTTTTATAAACTGGGAGCGAATTTAAGTCGTTTGAAGTATGGCATGAATCTCATTATGCTGAAATATAATTATTGGTGTAGCTTTAAAATACTAAATTTAGCTAATAAAATACTTTTACGAATACTTAGTATTTAAGAAAATTAAGACTAACAGGATGTTATACCTGCTCACCGACTACATTTAATGATATAAGTTTTTAAATGTTATTGGGGGAAAATATAATGACCTCCAAAAATAACTTTATGACCACTCACATCTTTCACCTAACATATCAATTGATCACCAAATTTAGTAAATTGAGCACCAAATTTTAATGAGGTGGTTGATGACAAACTAGTTTTGCCTAGACCGACTTGGGGCCCCTGACATGGATAGATTCAGTTAGTAGTCTATTCGCTCGCTTCGCTCGCTCATTCGACTCCGCCGTACCCTGTAATGTGTATGTCTTTTACATGTTTTTTTACTTACATTTTTGGATATTATTAACCTGAAAATTTAAGCATTCGTCCTCCCTAGGTAGCTTCATGGTCATTTCTTGGAGGCTTAGCAACGGCTTTGGCCTTTTTACCTTGTAATTCATGTTATTTAAGTTTTTATTTCTATTAAATCTTTGTTTACTTTTGTGATGTCAGTTAGTGGCAACCCTAGTTTTATTTTTAATTTATTGCTGGAGCTAGTTGTAGGTTGTATAGGTAAATCACATCGACCTCATTCGATTTTCTTTTTAATTATTTTCTAATTTTAAAATGTAAATTATCTGGAGTTGACAGGAGCCTGGTGGTGTAATGGGTAGTCTACGTTTAGAGCTGAGAGCAGGAACACCTGAGAAGCTCCATAAAAGTATATTTAAAGGGCAGTTCCCCTTATTCTTCTGTTTTAAGTCGGCCTCTCTCCATGCCGCACCCTCACCTAGAACACCTGGAAACCTTGATGCTTGAGCTGCACAAGCCTGATGATGAAGATTTGATGCTCCTCGGCCCTCCTCCACGGTCGGAAGACAGATGTCCTCGGCCCTCCTCCTACGGCCTGAGAGTTGATGGTTCCTCGGTCCTCCTCCACAGTCTGAAGACGGACGTTCTTCAGTTATTTATTCCATTCTGCGTTCATCTTCAGTATTTTCCGCCAGCTTCACTGGCATTAGTGATTTAAGTAGCTCCAGCTTTTAGGTTAGGATCTTTGTTAATAAATTCTTATAACTCGTCCCCTTGTCTATTTCTTTTAATAGTGCTCCCCTCCAGACTGAAAGTTAGGTAGGTGAGTGCTCAGAGTGACCTTACAGTTTTGTGGATCCTATCCAGGAAAATGTAACGTTACAACCCTTCGTGGTTATTTTTTTAGAAACCATTCAGAAGTAGCGGGGCTCTGTCGACCGGGTCTCCCTCGACTCCGATGCAAGAGCATAACAGTTCAATTTCTGGTGGTCACTAAAATAACAAATTTTTGGTTCTAATTTCACGATAAAATGGGGATTAATTTTGGTGATCATTTACTAATTTTGGCAATCAAAAGTGTTTTTTTTTTTTCAAATTCTTTTTTGCTAAATCTGGTGGTTCGTTTATTGTGTGCCAATGTTATTTGCTCAAGATATCGAAATTGCGCGGATCATACGTAATATGTATAAAGTAGTTTTATTCAGTCACCTCATGGACCAGTTTACAAAGGTTCTCAAGGACGAATCTCAGCGGCTACATAACAACCCCCTGTGAGGTTCTCAGAAGGCCAATGACGCACGTTACTGCTGCCCCTTCCCGGGCACCACCTACGCGCTCATTCTACCCTGGTACTGCCTGCAATTGACAGCCAATAAGCCTACATCATTTTTTTTATTTGATGACAGGACAGGACAGCTCATCGATTTATATGTTTGCTTATCCATATGAATAAAATATTATGAAATTCTCGTATCAAAAGTAGTACCTAATCGACACCCTAAACACTCGAGACACACACGAGTGTTTAGGCTGTCGATTTCAACGATTATAATTGTATGTCCTCAAATATATTTGATTTGAATGAATAAGTGAATTATCACCATAAAAAATACTGTTTTCAACTTTTTGCTCCCTGATTCTAATGCAATGAAGTCAGTTTCTACCAGAATACTGAATTATTTACTGCTATTTTTCTCAAGCGTATTGAAATAGTCAAGTTCAACATTCGTGTAAGTGATTCTACTTGATATTTATAGCGCTATTCGGGGCTTTGGTAGCAATGATAAATAATTTATCTTGAAGAATATTCAATTGATAAGCAAAAATACTCTTAGATATTCTATACTCTTTATTCCAATATGTGAACTTTGCAAAAGATGACCCACATAAACACACTTAAGTTAGACTGTACACCCAATCTTTTTTGGATACAAATACACGTCCAAGAATATTTAGTCAAATTGAGACTAAACCTGGTTCTGCAGCCTAAAACTAAAGAGGTCAGATTATAGCCAAGAAAGTGTAAATTTCTTATGGATTTGTCGAAACCAGTGACACCAAACGCGGTTAGCCGTGTGGTATCCGGCAGAGTAGAATAGAACCAACCCATTACACTCACGGGTGTCGTATAAGGCGACTAATGTCTGAGGCAGAACATCTTGCGCCTCCGTAGACCAGAGAATGGGCAGCAGCGTTTTCTGTTAGTCTTTCATCACTGCGATCTCCAATCCGCCTGCTAAGCGTGGAGATTACGGCAAATTCCTCCCATCATGGGAGAGACTTATGTCCAGCAGTGGACGTATGGGCTGTTATAGTAGTAACACCAAAACACTGTTTTTATGTCTTACTTGATAACAACCACGATTATTACAAAATATTTAGAAAATATTACGCAGTCTTCGTTGACTCAAGTTTAGGGCCATTTGCTTTCCTACTTTTGTTGCTCGCGTTTTCAGGTCCCTAACTCCTTATGAACACAATTTGTGAGCAACACCTTTTCTGGTCTCAATGATTTTGTCCTATAATTAATTTTCAGATCGGCTTCATATAATTTGCGAGGTTTATTCATTTCCGCTCCACTTTGATGATGAAACGTCATCATCATCACACATTTTAAAGACGTTTGCTTTCATCATACTTAGGTATAATTTGTGTAAAATTTGTCCCTAAGATTTTTCTCAACCAAATCTAGAATCAATCTCTTCGATATTAATCTTCGATCAATAACTATTATTGATCGAAGATATTAATAGATTAACTTACAGATTTGTGTAAAATGTGTCCCTAAGATTTTTCTCAACCAAATCTAAAATCAATCTGACTAAAATTCTTCGATATTAATAGATCAACTTACAGAGGTAACATTTACATTTTAACCGTTTTTTTGGGTTTATGTGTTTTCATTGTCTACTTTATTACCTACCCATCCTCTATTGGGATTTTATTTTCGGATGATTTTGCTCTTCACACTAGGTTTTTTTTTTTTATGGTTTTTTATTATTATTGTTCAAAAGAACAGCAAACATAGGGAGAGATTTGTCTAAGGCATTTGACTTCACTAACACCACAAAGACTCGTGGATTACCTACGTTATGGTGTAAGTTTAGCCTCATTGATCTGTGTATTCCCCAAAAGGCAGCTATATAAAGCCGGGATGTTTGTCAAAGTCACGAGTGCAAACTCCTAGGCCACGTCTCACGTCTGGGACACGCATAAACAATTGTAATTCTGAATACGATTGAATAAATCGGTCAATAAGTACCCATCTTTTATGTTTTCCTATTATTTAGCTCGAGGCTCGTGTAGTTTGTTTCATTGTAGACGTGAACTTATTTGCTCATCTTTGTGATGAGTGTTGACTAATATCATGCTAAGTGGCTTTATTTTCTTTCTGATAAAATTCTTTAACCTATTCATATTTTGGACTCGGTTCAAGATTATAAACTGTTCTTTTGTTGGAATTACCCATTATTTGCGATGTGTCTATTACACGTGTGCTGATTTCTATAAATATCTTCATTCACAGCAATAAGTTGACAAAGATCACGCAATCTGAGGAGGTAGCTACGTTTCAGTCATTATGTTTATATTTTCCATTGTACTCGTACTTTGTAACTATAAATGGTTTCTCTACTTACCTACCAGCCAACGTTAACGACATTCTATTATCCATAAATGGTACACTAATTTCATTAATAAATGATGATGAATTAAATAATATGAATGAAATGAAGGATGGTAAAGTGTTTCTTCTACCATTGGAACAAGCATTCATATTGTAATTATAATGACTAATAAGTACAAAGAATCTAAAAGGTGACGGTGCTCGTTACTCAGGTCGCAATAATTAGTCATTCAATCGACATTTTATAATGCATCGGCACTCACTGACAAGAAATAACATACGAAGCCGTAGGTACTGCGTAGTTCCTGTAAGATAAGTCAATCATTATTGTTCGGACTGCGTTACTGAAGTAGCTATATTAAATAGGTACCCATGTAGCGTAAAGCCGGTACCGGCAAAGCAAAAAGCTAGGTCTTACAAATATAAATAGCAGAGCTCTTCATACAATACCTATGTATCTTCGTTACGTAAAATATTTTTCCAGTAGGTAGGTACATTGTATTCTAGATGGCATGATTGTCTGACTTTAGCTAAACGAAAACAACTTTGTTATGTATATCTCTTGGACGTGATATAATAAACGTCTGCGATATGTACCTATATCTGTTATTATTAGTTATTCGTCGTATGTTCTCGATAATATTTTTTTATCAGTAAAATATATGTTTTTTTACCTACGCGGACAAGATCTATAAAACCGTAGAGTTGGCTCGACGCTCAACAAAACAAACCCACCAAATCTAGTAGTAGCAGACGCCCGCCAGTCATTTTACGGGCCGGTTACGACGCGACTTGTTTTTTCTGGCACCTCGCTGAGCAGCTGATTTTCGGCGTGGCAACTGTTAATGCCAAACAAACCGAAAGCACGCGCGCAACCACATGTGCTGACGTAATTGTATCGTCAGACCACGCCCCCGCTTGCGTCTCTTTTACTACACTTGGACCGATCCTCTGTCTCACTCGGCATTGCAGCGTGACTGATTATCATTACTTTTACTCTACTATAAACTTTATTGCACCTGCGTAAAGTTCACTATCGCGTACCGTTACTATCTGAAAGTAAAGTGGTGTGATGCTGTCTCATTCACTCCGATGTGGTTGTTTCATTCACACGGCTCAATTGAACGCCTGCGAAATATGTTCGCCTGGTAGTTTACCGCCACGGACTGCAGCCGTCGACGAGCGGTTGACACGAGTTTGACAAGTGTTGACCGACCTAGGATGGCCCGCTCATTATTTCTAATAGGACCTTAGTAAACTGATGATAATATTTTCGTAATCATATTGGGTCCAAGGTAGTAAGTTGCGTTGTGTGTAGCTCCTTCTGACGTATTACCTTTGTTTACAGAGGAGGAGCCGAAGTCGCCGGTGTCGGTGCGAGTGGTGACAGGGCTGCCGGTGACGCCGCGCATCAACGGCGTGGTGCGGCCGACGTCGCCGGTGCCGGTGGTGCCCCCCTGCGCCCCCACGCCTGCCATCGTCGCGCTCGAGCCGGTCCCTGCGGCGACCGCACCTCCTCCCGCGCCCCTCCTCGACTTTGCAGAACATTCCAGGCCGCGAACGACGAGTAACAGTCATGGGTATGTTCTCCTAGTAACAGCGGTGTCTGAAACAGCTGGAGATTCGCACGACGCGCGGCTGTCGTTGTTTGTTGTTGCTATAACTTATCGGAATGTTTGTATTAATTTTCCACTGGGTTTCGACAGCATTTCTTTTTGTACAAAAAGAAACTTTCGAGTTTAACAACTAGGCATATCTATTGTTTCGCTTCTTTCTCATTATCATCAGTTACTGCAAATGCTAACAAAACTTTTTTTCGTTAGAAATATATTCGACTATTATTCTCTTCTGCCTTCAAAGATAAATCATGAAAGAAGTTCGTTTTGCGTTGTAACATTATAAAGCTCGTTTGCTACCACCTTATGGAATTAATTGAGAGAGAATGATAAAATATATGAAATTTATGAAATTGCAAAATTATACGGATGGTATTTCTAACGACTGTGTTTTTGTAGATAATTTAATTTAAAATATTAGTACCACCCAATTAGATTATTGAAGTACTTACACTTCAAATTCTTGATGAAATAGGGCAAGTGAAATAAAACTTTCAATCTAAAACACTTAAACAACGAACCAATTTTATTAAGTGATCTTGGGAATAAATGGAAATCTTCCAAAATAGTAGATTTTAAAATGATTGAATATGTTATTAGGTTTGAAGCCAACCCCACAAGTCCATCACAACAGTGCTAGGCAGATAGTAATGTTTTGATAGAACCGAGCTATTACTACCGTTTCGTTAAATCTCAATTTTGGCTTCAGTCAAAACATAAAACATTCCAATAATGCAGATTTATCGGAGCCATGTGATTGATTTGATTAAAATGACATACGGCACTGACACACAAAGCGATGGAGGAAAACTGTTTTATTCAATTTATACACGACATCAAGCGGTCCAGTTATCAAGTTTATAAAAAAAAATAAGGACACCTGGTAATGCAGGTCTAGCTCTTACATTTACTCGCGTAATTTACAATGCACTGATGAATTAATAAAGTAGATCTAGAAGGTTCTCATCATAGAAATACAATGAAATGTAAACAGGTCTTAATGGAAATGGTAATTTCATTCTTGCGTGTCATCCTTGCAATGTTATGCTGTTCTAGTATAAGCGCGTATGGTGCTTCTATTTTTCAGTCGATTGCTGCCAAGGTTTGGATATTAACAACCATGAATTAATAATCAAACAGCTAATGTTTTGTATTCATCAGGGAATAAGTCCTTGTCAGTATCAGTATCTGTATGCATCATTCATTCGAAGGTACGAGTGTACGAGACTGTGTTCCCAAATTAAGCTTGTGGACCATGTGATGTGTCATTTACATCTATATTGGTCTCGTTAATTAAGGAAAATATTGCTGATCTATGAATAAATCGCAAAGTGCATCCGGTAGGTAAATACACAATAGTGAACAATGATTTATTGTTAAAGTCATAGGTAATCATATAGGAAAACGTTATTTTACAAAAAAGCATTTTTAATTTTTAGTATCGATTGATATCCTGCCCTACCTGTAAATACAACTTTGTCCATAAACATTTTGAAATACAACGTTCTGAATTTCCAACGTATATTTGTCGGTGGCCGTTGGGAAAAACATGGACACGATTCGAATAAAAATGTCATACATAAATTGACCTTTTCTGAATGTAATTATAACTTATTCCATTGGTATCCTGTTTTTTACGTTGCGTAGGTATATCATTTATTTTTGTATCTTAAATTATTTGTATGTATTGTTTCCAATCCTACGTTAAAAATTCAAGGTTTCATTTTTGCCACAATGTAAGACAAGACGCTTGGACAAAGCTAATGCAAATAAATTTAATCAATACAGTTACTATCTGGTATGAAATAATGGAATAATCCAGACATAGTTATGTCTATGCTAATCATAATAATACGCAATTATCAACAAAGCTATGACACGCGCCAGAGTTGTCTAGTTTCCTTATTCTCTGAGTTAGATTGATTGTATTATAGAAATAATTAAATCATGCTCTTTGAAGAAATTACAAATTATTACACGTCATTTGATTATACTTGATATAGAATAAGATAATATGGAAAACAGTCAACAAAGGATACCAGTTTAAATACTTACTGCCAAAGATCTACTTAGAGCATCAAAGAATAAAGTAAATGAAAACAACAAGAGTACTGCGCACATAAAACGCGTGATTAAGTAGATTGCGCAAAAATGGTTACTTAAGTACATGAAACACAAACAAAATTGTTATGATTGCATTACGTGCATTAAACGCTACAACGCAGGTGACGATATCGCGAGATTCAGAATCGTAGGTTTTGGATTAGATTTTTTATTAAGTAATGTTAAATATTATTTGGATGAAAAATCTTAATAACTTTATAGCAATAAATAACAATATTTAAACGAAATGAGATGGTAATGAAAGTTTATCCTAAAAGTAAAATGCATGTGGGATCAATTGGGCATATTCATGAGTTAAATAACTCATTGTCAACAGGCCACCCCCCATCCCTTCCCCACCATCGGTTAGCAGTAACGGCAGTGGCAGCGGTTGCAGCAACGGCAGCGGCAGTGGGGGCAGCAGCGGCAGTGCCCCCCGCGCTGGCACCAGAGAGGTTCACAACAAACTGGAGAAGAACCGGCGGGCACACCTCAAGGAGTGCTTCGAACTGCTTAAGAGACAGCTCCCCGCCACACCTGATGACAAAAAAACCTCCAACCTTTCTATACTCGGCTCCGCTATCAGGTATATTCAGGTTAGTATCAATCAAATAACTCTTTGCAGCTCTGTCTGCCTGGTAGTCAACGCCTTTGAAACGAATGCCGATGGCCTTCACGCTTCCCCAATTTGTTTTACTAACATCGTTAAACCGTTCAAAACATTTGCTTTACAAACTAATATTTTAGTTAAACTAATTACTGCTCTACTATAATTTTGTTCATAAGAATTGATTATTTATTACTAGGCAATTATGAACGGCAAATTAGAGCGTTCTATGTAGTATCATCATTATACAAAATGATAAACTAAAGATCCAAATATTTTTTCAAGTTCTTGACGTGTTTGACTTTTGACTATCAATAATTTTCAGAACAAACAACAAATTATCTTAATTGAATGGTCGCGAAATTCCTCTTCCAGTATTATTAAATTTGTAAACATCAAACTGATTAGATTAAATTGACTTTGTAACAAAAAATTGCTATATTACATAAATCATGTCGCTTCTTGGAAAAGCTAAATGAATAATTTTCATTTACAATAATTTATCATTCGTCATACTTTAATCACCAATGCTGTATCTGCGCAAAGTGACCTCAATTCGAGACGAGAGCAGTAAATTTTTATTTTTTAACAAGAAATCTAGATGATACTGGTTTAATCTAGTTAACGCAAGCTTTTTGTATTATACATGCATGTAGTATGTATGCATCCATGTATGCATCTACGCAAGGTATGCATCCCCTTGATTCATAATCGTTATTCTTACATATTAAGTGTATCGTGCTTGACGACGATACCAAGGACAAGCTTTTTACGCCATCATGTTGTATTTCTAGTTTATTCTTAAATAGATTACTGATCTTTCGATATTTAAGAAACGTAAGTATTGGCATTCTTCTTGTGTAGTTATTAGCGTACTTATTATTAATTGAAGTCTCGCTAAACTCAGGACCTACTAAGAATTAATAATTAGTTGTATCGGAAAATTATGTGAAGCTCAAATGGCACTAAGCTACATTTCTAACTCCGTGTAATATAATTTTCCTTTGCATTTTGTCTATACTAAACGTTTCTTGGAAACAACTTTATAGCTGCTTAAATGAGCGACTAGATTTCGCAATTCAATTACAAACTACGGCTTCACTTCTAATTGTTTTCATAAGTTCAACACTTTTTCATATGGTAAAAATTTTGAGAGTTGAATTGGATGCTCTATTCTATTTTGAATAAAATCTTTGTCTTACAAGTTTCCTCAAGTCTTTTAAAGTTCGTTGATGGGTAATTAATTAAATAATGTATAATGAGAGTATAAACTACAATATTATTCGTAGACCTTCACCAATTTATTGGTTTCACTGAAGGTTTAATACTTTTGGTTTAAACTTCACTGAAAGTGAGCTCTTTTGAATTATGAAATCCTGGTATTTTGTCCGCAGGTTCTTCGACGTAAGGAACGCGACTGTGAGCACGAAATGGAACGGCTGGCCCGTGAGAAGATCGCGGCGCAACAGAGGCTCTCCGCCTTGAAAAGAGAGATCTCGGTCCGAACAACTGTTCGCCCTCTGAGTATTGGTGCGTTAACCTCCTATCTTGTTATGCGCGCCTGGTACATTTGGTCGAGATTATTTAATATTTGGCTTCGGTGCAATTTTTTTCTTATTATTATTATTGATTGATTAGCAAGTTTTAAAATAAAGGTGTTTTATTTACGTCTTATTAAAATACATACATTTTAATTAATTAAATAACAAAAAAAAACAAATACAGTCAGTAATCTTAGTTATAATTAATTTTATTGACAGGTTTTTAATTAAATAATGAATAATAATGGAATTACGATCTGTAATTAATTTCTAATTTTGTTTTGTTAGATGCCGTCATAGAAGATAAAGTTATAGAAGACCCTGTGAAGGGGCAAGTTTTAGGAATCCCTTTAAGTGTAAGTATTATAATTATGTCTTATTCTGAACTTACTAATTTAATAATTATCTCGATCGATTCACTAATCATGTTGTTTACTAATAAAATATTGACACACAATTTTAAAACTGCAAGGTCAACTAAATAAACTGTCCCAATTTCAGATTTCAGCGTCGCCACCGCGGTCCGTATCAGGAATGGAGACGTCTCCTCCCCGCACTTTAAACCTAAGCACGAAGTTGCGTACGCTGCCTATACAAATCACTCCCACCACCTCACAGGTATGCTCGCCTAGTACAATGTTAGAAATTAGAGCTGACCTAATCTTGGATTAGGATTTGTTACTCGATTGTTTAACAAAATGTTAATCCGAGAATTAATGAATTGTAATTTAGGTGATTTTGAACGTTATGTAAATGAATTTTGTTGATGTTTCAGGTTGTGCGGACGCCGTACGGTGCGAGAAACTCTACGCTCACGCTGACTACGCTTGCGCCAGCAGAACCTTCCACTCAAGTTAGTATTTTTGTGTCAGTTTTTTCGCACTTGTTTCTTTTTTGTTATCAATCAAATAAACAATTTGTAGTGTCAAACTGTATTTTCGGTAAAAGATCATAAACACACAAAAGCAGTTCTAGTAGATCAGTAAATTATCGTAAAATATTAACTAAGATTCACTAATGGGTGTGTAATGTTTGCTTGACATTATTAATAGTTGCAAATATAATGGGCCCAAATTAAGCCCCACATAAGGTAGGTACATCGGATATTTTAATGATGTTGTGTTGAATGAGAACAGTATCAGCTTGATTAAAATCTTGCAACCGTGGCTCTAGACTTGATTCAGTCATTACAACCACCAATGTACTTACTTGTGTTCAAGCCTGGGCAATGATATCTTGTGATGTATGTAATTATCGAATGTTTGTTGTTGCTTGTTTTAGAACTCATATTTTTACGTAAATGGACTTTGAATGAGATTCAATGCTATGTTAGAATAATATTGAATATAAAGTACCTCATAAAAGTAACGTGAAATACGCTTAAAGTTCTAATACCAAATACAAAATGCGTGCTAATTTTAGACACGAATTTCACGAGTTACAAATGTCAAATGAGTCACGAATTACTGGCATACGTAACACACACACATAGGTACGAATTTAAACTCTTTGTGAACGATATCTGCCATAAAACAATAAAGTCTAGTCTATTTTTAAGTGACACAAAAACACATCGGTATTGTTTTCATGATACGAGTACAAATCATAAAATATGATGTAACATAGAGCGTGTATTTTTCCTTCACGTTTCAAGTTAAAAAATATATTAAGGCCAGGGCTTGATCACTATGATTTAACGTCACCTTGGTGTAATCTACTGGATCTTGTGAAAGTTCACGACGTTGCATTAGCATCACTAACAGAGTAGGTAGTAATAGTAATGTATGCGTCTGACGCATCTGTTTAGTGAATGGCGTATTTAGAATCAGTTAAAAATATATTTTCCGCAATTTTGTGGACCCGAAATGTGGGACGTGAACAAAATGGATAAAAGATGACGCATTTTGACTTAAATTGATTAACGATTTCCCTGGTAATAGGCATGACGACAGTATCAAAAAATTGCAAATCTATTTAGTCCGTCAGTTAGAGTATTGTAAATTAATGGACACACATTTTTTGTTTTTGTAAATCAATGAATATTGACAAAGATAAAACGCATCAAAACTCGGGAGTGGGGGCTCGTGACGTCAGAACTAGCTAAAAATTATACCAAGGCGTGACGTATTGAGAATTTTAAAAGCGTCATATCTTCGTCAATTTTGGTTTACGTAACAAAAGCAAAAACACGTGTCAAATATTTTTTGCTAATCTCACTGACGGACTAATTAGATTTTTTTGTCGTCTACCCTATTTGTAATGAGAGATGTGGCAGTTTGAGATACTAAAAAAGTATTATTAAAGTTTAATAGATTTTTATTCACCAAGGGGAGTAAGGCACAGATTACTAATCCAGTGTGCATTTGAGGCCCGACGCGAAGCGGAGGGCCGTGAACCACACGAGTTTAGTAATCTGTACTTACCCTCGAGTGATATATACTGCTTTATACTACACTTTCACAAAGAAGTAAAAGACAAAATAGCAAAAAAAGCATTTTATTAAAAAGAGTTTTCGCGCCAAAAGACGTTAGAGAAGGTAAAAACGCCCCGTTTCGCAGGTTCCAACTTACGCGAGTGTTAAAGCGAGAGAGTGTTATAAATCTCTCGCTTTACCTCATAGAGGTTTGAAGTTTGCCGGCCATATGGGAATGTATGCTGGGTAGCATACTTTTTATGGTAAAATGAAATCGTTTGTTTAGAAAAAAACGTGTTGCGCCGACCCCAAGTAACATGGGATAAGGGCAGGAAGATGATGATGACGTCATCAAGACTTTAAAAAAACCGGCCAAGTGCGAGTCGGACTCGCGCACGAAGGGTTCCGTACCATTATCTATACATTAGACAAAACGGCAAAAAAATCACGTTTGTTGTATGGGAGCCCCCCTTAAATATTAATTTTATTCTGTTTTTAGTATTTGTTGTTATAGCGGCAACAGAAATACATCATCTGTGAAAATTTCAACTGTCTAGCTGTCACGGTTCATGAGATACAGCCTGGTGACAGACAGACGGACAGACGGACAGACGGACAGATGGACAGACGGACAGACGGACAGACAGCGAAGTCTTAGTAATAGGGTTCCGTTTTTACCCTTTGGGTACGGAACCCTAAAAAACAAAAACAAAACGCGTTAGTAATGCATTACAACCCTGATTTTCAGGGCAGTAATGAAATTCGATACAACATAACTGCCTAGATTTTTGAGAAGGTTTAATGAACAGCTTTCAAGCCTTTTAGTGGGGTAGTATTGGTACACTTACTAAGCAAGTGTAGTATAAATATATTTTGTTTTGTTACAGAATGGGCAAACGGTAGAAAACGGTGTGACGAATGCGCTCAGCACCCTAGTACATCCAGCTCAATTACATCTCCCCATATCGCAGGTGAGGCAGTTCTGTGGCATTTGTTTATTGAGCATAAGAGCAAAGCATCACACCTGTAATCGCTGGAGGGTTAGGCAGACGTGCCCCTATAGTGTATAGTGTAAATGGGTGTCCATTTATCGCTTGTTATATTCGGTGTAAACAACCTCATCACGAAACCGTCAACCAAGCGACCAAGCATTCTGAACATCAAACTAAGTAACTTTACGCTAAAATTATTGCTGGGAAACGAGTTTTTTTTTGGGGTGAAAAATCATGTTTGTGGTAGAACTCAATGTAACGCACTCAAAACATTGTGCTGATGGATGGATTGAATAGTACGGGAGTCGTGGAAGTGTTTAAAGTAAAAATCTGACATTAAAAACTTGTATTTAACCCCTTACTGCATGAATTATGATGGAGGTTAGTAAAAAATGTTTTTTTTTCGTAAAAACGTGTTTATTTATCTTTAATAAACATAAATCAGACAAAAGAAAAAAAATACAGTTATTATTTATGAAATTACATGAAAGAGCCACATCTGGCCTCGTATGCATTCCAGTGAAAATCAAGTACGCCATTTCTGGCTTTGTATGCATTAACTGTTACATTTTGTGAAAATCTTTGAAAAAGTTCCGCTTGTCATTATAGCATAAGAAGACCTCGCATTTTTCACATTCTGTGTAACTGCGTAACTTTGAGCAGTTTTGACACAATTGACGATTATTTTATACCCAAACAAGAAAGTGGTCAATGCTGTCAGTCCGTACAGACGTCAGTGGCATATCTTGATGTCTGACTGGTGCTTTTCGGGATTTTTTTGAGGATTTTGGAGAATCAGGCATACTTGATGGAGTGCCAGCTCGGCGCGATGAAGTGACAGCTCGGCCCAATGGAGTTCCAGCTACGTCGTCGACGTCGTCGGTGTTCCCAGAAGGCTGGCTGGACTCAGTTTTTTTGCCTGTGAGAGCAGTTTCTCTGCTTTACGCATATGTAACGTATTTCTTTTTAGGTGAGCGGGAAAAAGAAGGTTCGTATTCCAAGAGAATCGGAAGCAAGCTCATATTCACTCAAAAAGCCATCACCTAGTATAGGATTTACATGCTTAGAAGAACCATAAAAGCGTGCAGAATCCATTTCGGAAAAAGCATAGTACAGAAGCTTGAGTGCATAGGAAGCCATATTTGACGGGCAGCGTTTTGACGGGAACGCATACCAAGCCATATTTGGAGTTTGCATAAAACAGATAAAAAATCAAACGAAAATAAAATTAAATAAAAAAATAACTTACTATTATCGTAGTCGATGATTCTAAGAGTAAATAAAAAAATTATTGAAGACCTCAGTCACTTTTTTACTTTTATTTTTCACTGATAAAGTTTTCACTAAAATGTTGCACTGCACTCGCTGGCCGCGTTATGAAAACACCTCAAATAGTTTTGACACAGATGACTTACCACATACATAAAAAATACTTTTCAGTTTACAAAGAAACACTTCATAGGATACATTTTATTTTACAATAATTTAATGATAAGTTAAACTGTAAAAAAATAACAAACTTTAGAAGCCATGAATGGCTTCGTATGCGGTAAGGGGTAAAAAACTTGTCAAAAATTTGGAACTTTGACTTCGGTGTAGAACAAAAAAATTATCACAATGACGGGGAGACCCAGTGCCTTTCGGCTTCGTTAAGAGGTTCTTTACACCCTTTATTTGGGTACAATGTTCTAGTACATTTTAATACAGTAACTAAACAATGATCGCTAGCCATAACAGGAATATGGAGGTATTTTTTTTTACTTAAATCAATAAAGTACAGTTCTATCAACCCGAGAAAAGTATTAAAAGTTAAGTTCAACTACTGCTTGTCGCTCAAAAATAATATTAAAATTCTCCAGTTTTCTACGACATCGACAGTTCAAACGTCCGTGATGTGACGTCATTTATCTCAATCTGCCTTGTTTACATCAAATTTTTTGGCCTTAATAAAATAATTTTACTAATTGTATGTGCCATAGTCATCAAGAAATTGCAAAAACAATATTATAAGAAAATCTTATTGAACTTTAGGTACGTTTCAAATAAAAGTGTTTTTTTTTACACATGTTTACTTTGACGTCAATACCGGCGTTATCGAGGACGATGCGTTTTGAGAGTGCGTTCCGGTTCATCAAAAACATGCTACATAAAACAATAAATTTTAAAATAAGTTATTTTTTAGAAACTTAAACAAGTGTACCACAATGTTTTAATGCGCCAATACAAAGCATTTAAATAAATAAAAAGAGTTTTATATTTCTTGCATATTCCCTATAATTGGATGTAATGACCATCGCAAAGCCTTATAAAACGAGGCGCTAGTTAGTAAAACTTGTGCGAAATAGCATGTAGCGTGGAGAATATCATGACTGCGTTGAATCAATAAAATCTAAATTTAAGTATACGGATATTACATACTTTGCCTGTTTTAATGACTTTCAACCGTTAAATAAATACATATTAAGCTTGTTTGTAACGGTCCTTTAATACGGTAAATTATTATGGCTTATCGGTATTAAGTTAGGGACATTGGCCGCGGCATGTATACAAAAATATGTAAACTCATAACTTGTTATTGAGGAAGCAAAAATAACAAAAAGTCGCACTTTAAACGTACAATACGGCGTTTTATAGTTTTGATATAATTATGTAGCGACAAATCTCAGGAGTATAGAGAAATATAGGCTAAGTGAAGACCGCTTATTTTTATATAGGTAAAACTAGGATGCCTAAACTTATACTGTCACTTACAGGAATCTTCCGTGATTATTCATTATTTTGAGTATTATTGGGACCTTTTACACCTCGAAAGCTTAAAAAAGAAGCCATGTTTGTAATAGGGTAGATGACGACATAAAATAATAATTCCAACACACGAATCTCTAAAAATAAAAAACGTTTTATTTTTAGAGATTCGTGGTTTTCAGGCCCAAAACAACGGTTTTGGGCCTGAAAACCCGAATTATTTTCAATTAATTGCCAAATTAGATTTTTAGTTGCTTTGAAATCAATAAATAGTAGAGTCATTGAGTTGACCAAACAGTGACGTCACAGCGCCATACAAAATCTATGAGAGAACCGCGTTTTGACAGCTCTTAATAGTATGTCAATTGATTGGTGTGCCATCTACCCTATTGGGAAAAATTCAAAGTCTTTTTAAAAAAGGATTTTAGATTTCTCATGGTAAAAACCATGACGCATCTGTGTTTGCATAATGTTGAGTCTTATCGTGTATTGAATTAACGTTTGTTTTTCATTGTGTTAGGTGGTCGGTAGCAGCGGGCTCGTAGTGGGCTCAGCGGCGCTGCAGCTGTTGTCAACTAGCAGCGGCCTGCGAGTGTTGCAGGCGCCTGTACATACCAACGGTGAGTTATGATGTCCTGGTATTTGATGCGCAGTAACCGTATTACGTCACGAGGAAAACAGATTTTAATAGGGAATATGCATGAATTTTCTTTTTTATTATTATTTCGATACGGAATGTTAAAGTACTATAAAAATAATGACAAAAAGCGAAAACAAGACATAAATCGGCCAAACAACACAAAAGTTATAACCATTTAAACTTTTGTTGCTACCTCTTTCTAGATAAACGGAATTTAGTATGGATTTTGTACGTCGATGCAGCGAATGACGTCATTCGCTGTATCGGATCTCTCTATCTAATCAGCAGTTTCAAATGCTTATAACTTAGTAATTTTATAGATATACTAGTATTTGCGTGGGTGCGCGAGCTGCACGCAGCTCGCGGGTTTCGTGTTTTTGAGAAGTATTCCTTACCCTTAAAAAAATTTGAGAATCCAGGTTGGGAATCCTAAAATGAATTGGAAAATCCGTTAAAACACAAAAAAAACCTAAACCCATAAAACATTCTAAATACTAATTAAAAACAAAAAGTATAGTAAAAAAAATCCCCCTAATATAATCTAAAACCTTATTTAAAACTCAGAGCTTTTCCCATTAAAAAAAAACATTACCCTAAAGTTTGCTTGTCGTCGCCCCTGAGTTACGCTTCACCCACTCAACCTTCGATACGCTACGGAGGTCGCTCCACTCGGTCTCGCAGGTTCGCTCCACTCAGGACCTACCTACCACCGGAAAGCTATCGTGAACTTATCCCTACGCTACGCTACGGGGGCTCGCTTCGCTCGCCCTTCGCTTTACCCGTACCTGACCACCACCGGACAAGTTTCGACGCCTACTATAATATTTGTTCCAACACCTAACGGCTATCTCTAATCGTTATGAAGTTACAGCCCTTGTAATTTTAGGGGAGGTTGGGGAGGGGTGGAAAGGGTATACAAATTTTAACGCCCTTCAATAGTTTTAGGTAAGAATCAAAAGATTTTTCAGTAGTAAAAAAAAGGTCGAAGAGGGGGGGGGGGGGGGGAAGCAGGGGAGGGGAGGGCGAAGTTTATAAAATGATTGAAAAAATTGAATGATTGAGAATGATTTTGGCTAAAGCATTGCCCCTTTATATGAATCTGAAAAAAAAGCATGTTCCAAGTCTCTTAACTTCTGAGATCCGCCTAAAGGGTGGAAGAAGGGGGGCAAGGGGGACAACTTTGAAAAATGGTTTTTACTTTTCCGAGCCTCCTTTATACGAATCTGAAAATAATAATATTCCAAGTCTCTTGGTTTCCGAGATACGATAGGGAGAGGGAGGAAGGAGGGTGAAAAGGGGAGGTTTGGCCCTTTTCCCAAACTATTTATAGTTAGTTGTTTACGAATCTGTCAAAATATACCCCCCTCCCCATCCACCCATCCCATCAGTGGAGTGATAAAAAAAAATCATGCATATACCCTAACTGTAGTTTAAAAAAATAATAGGAACAGACAGACAGATGGACAAAAAAGTGATTCTATAAGAGTTCCGTATGTTTCTATTTGAGATACGGAACCCTAAAAATAGTCAAGCTTTAAAAAGGTTTTTGAAAGTTTAAAAAATAATCACTTTAATCCAAAATTAAGTCTTCACTAAAACTGGTGTTTCACAGGGGTTTATTTTCGGTCCTTTATTGACCACTAGCGGACGTCACGCGGTTTCACCCGCGTAGTTTTCGTTCCCGTGGGAGTACGGGGATAAAATGTAGCCTATGTTACTCAGGGTGAAAGTAACTTTCTAATGGTGAAAGAATTTTTGAAATCGGCGCAGTCGTTTTTGAGTTTATTCATTACAAACATACACAAAAAATACAAATCGTTCTCTTTATAATATTAGTCTAGATTGCTTTCTAACGCAAACCAAAATATCGTAGTTGCATCTAACCTGATAACTTTCTAGTTACGGAGATATTGTAGGTCAAAGTTTAGTTTACATTAATTATAACTTTAAAATGTCACCGCTGAACTCGTTTGAACTAAAACAAACGTTTGTTTTGTTCTCAGGTGTAACAACAAGTACTGTTGAAAGTAGGATTACTAAAGAAAACGGAATTGTATCTCCAACGCCTGTCTCCACGACTGCAGGTATGACTTTAGCCTTACCTATTTAGTTTCTCAAACCTTCCTGACCTGACCGAGCAATACGGTTTTTTTTCTTTGAATCTTCACCGTCAACTGTTACGCTTTTATTTACTTCTTTTTCATTCACATAGTCCATCTATCTTTGATCAATATCTCCTCTCTCCTTTGATTTATATCAACTTACTAGCACATCGCCCACGACTTTGTCCGCAAAATGTGATAACTCGGCTAATTTGCATGATATAATAGTATATTTCATTACAAGTGCGGAAAGGCTGTCATTGCAAAGAGTTCCGACAAATGTCTACCCGAGCCGAGGCGCAGCCGAAGGCGAGGGTTGACAGTCGGAACAAGTTGCAATGACGGTTCCGCAGGTGTAATGAACGACTATTTTTAATACAGTTGCGAAAAAATGAAGCAATTTAATAAAATAATAAAAACCTCGACCATAACGTAGACGGTTTTAATTTTGCTGAGAGTTCGGTGAAGTATGCCAACATAACATTATCTGAAAAACTATTTGCTTTTTTCTTTTCTCTCCACGCAATAAATTCGTCCTAAGTAGATATGTAACGACTTTTTGACTTTTCCGGTAAAATGTTCTCCGAAGCATTTTGTGCAATTATACTGAGTTTCGGTGGTGTTAATTTAAAAAAAATAGGGTCGAAATTACTCATTTTGTGCAACAAACAACTAAACTCGCAAAGAAAATTTCTGGGAAATGGCGCCAACCGTAGAATATAAGCATCCATACAGCTTAGTCTTCAGTAGATTTTTTTTATTGATATGAAATGAAAATGAAATTTAATGAGATGAAATGAAATGAAACCTAACCTAACTCATTCATTAAATCTGATATTGAAATAAATTAGTAGCTTCTTTTTAGAAATATACGTATTTGTATGAATCACAAAAACTCTTTAGTAAAAACTTCATGGTTGGTTTTTCTTTTTGATAGACATTATTTTGACAGTTGGGAAAGAGAACGCACGAGTTCGGGAAAGGTAAAAAGAAAGCACTAGTATGTAATAGCCCACATCCCGAACGCTATACGTCCCTGCAATACACCACTTTTTGAGCAACTGTATTAAAAATATAATTTACAGCTTATAGCACCCAAAAATGAGATAAATTTCTATCAGTGAAAAAGTTTTTAGAATTAGATCATTAGTTCCGGAGATTACCCTCTACATAAAAACTTACAAACAATTTTTAACTCTTTAACTAGCTGATGCCCGCGGCTTCGCCCGCCCGTAAATTATATACTAAAACCTTCCTCTTGAATCACTCGATATCTATTAAAAAAACCCGCATCAAAATCCGTTGCGGAGTTTTAAAGATCTAAGCCTGCATAGGGAAAGACGCGGCGGGCGAATTAGTTTTATAAACATCATCATCATCAGCCTATTAATGTTCCCACTGCTGGGACACAGGCCTCCTCTCTATGAGAGGGAATGGGATATAATCCACCACGCGGCCCCAGTTCGGATTGGTAGATGTCACATGTCTTCGAATTTTTTGGTTCTAGGACATGCCGGTTTCCTCACGATGTTTTCCTTCACCGTTTTGAGAGCAGTGGTCACAAAGTAATGCGCCTGTCTGGTCACCCACGACTTACTGTTCGTAAGTCGGAGCCGCCACCACTGCTCCCTGTTTTATAATATGTAGTGATTATTAGTATAGATAAAAATCAGAAAGTAAACCCGAATACGATATCCGAACTATAATATTGCATAAGCCTAAAAATAGCCTTAGATTTCTGAAAACATTAGGTATTGAAATCAGCATAAGGTAAAATGTTGTGATTGCTCGCCGGAAATAACGAACACCGATCAATTTCATTTGACATTTGATTTGAAAACAGAATAAATTGAATTGGGGTTTAGAAATCGTGTATTTTACGCCCATAAACTGCCTTGACACTATTCACGTGTACATTGAGTTTTTTTGCTATTAAAAAAGATGAATTCATAATGATGTTGAGTTTTGAGTTCTTTCCTATATCAGAAAAACATGAATAAAAAAACAAAACCAATTTTTTAGAAAAGCATGCATCAAATTATTGCATTACAATAACGCTAAATCTATTTGAGATAAAATTATGTGCCCTATTGATTTAGATTCAAGTGCTACTCGTTCACAAGTTATTGACTGGTAGTGGGCCCCTCGCTCACAGGTCTCAGTTGTAGTGGGCCCACACGTGGTCCCGTCTCCCAATCTAAACTTTTCAACGGTCAAATAGACTTTTTAAATGTTTATTTGTCGAGACTTTTTGTTTTCTGATTTTTTGGCTACTCTCCCTTACGCATATTATTTCGCAGCCTGACGCCTGCATTAGGGACTTTATGCTCGCCTTCTTTCACATAACCCGACCCGACCCGTATGGCGCAGCGGTAGTGACGCTGCCTTACGTTCTTAGGGTATCGGGTTAGAATTTCGGTAGGAGCAAATGTTTGTGTGATGAGCATGGACTTTGTTTCAGAGTCATGGATGTTTATATGTATAATGAGGATGTATTTACAAACAAAAATTATCTATGTGGTTTATCAACTATCTGGTGTCCACGACACAAGCCTAGAGCCTGTCTTAGTGTGGCACTAGATGGCGCTGTGTGTAATGTCCAGCGATATTTATTTATAATAACCTTCATAGTCTGACCGTGACCTGTGAAGTACATTTACTGTGTGGGTGGACAGTCACGAGCCCGAAATGAATACAATTAGCAACTTTTAAAAGTTATTTTTCTCCTACGGCTTGATTGTTGTATGCTGTAACAAACGTAGTATTTTGGAATCAATACTATTACGAAATACAGGCTCATTTCTTATCTCGAAGATTAATTTGATATTTCACGAGGATATTCCTTTAGAATGTTGCTAGCTCACTGTATACTTTTATTTGATTGTAACTGTAAATTACATTTTTGGCTGTCACTTGAAAGTTAGTAAATGAGAACCCTACCATTTTATAATATTCTTTTTGTTGGCCTCATTGCTAATTGTTGGATTATGTTGGCAACATTTTTTTCCCGCAATTTTTCCATATTCTGTCTAAAAATTGTTTAAAAAAAAACTTTCCTTGGAATTTTCCGAGTTCTACAGTAATTTTATTGATTTCATCCGCAAATAAAATACAAGGAAATACAATGATACGTTATATTTATGTATGTTTGGTCTTTCCAGATGGCAGCGTGGTCGTGAGCGGACTGACCCCTCTAGTAGTATCACAACCCGCCACGCATCTGTTACAAACGCACACTCTCACGCATAAGGTAAACATCTATTTATTTATTTGAATCTCCAACAAAAGATACACAGATACAATATAAGTCACAGTTATACAAAAGTTATTTTAAGTGTGTTGCTTCAATGGGTATGGCAACTGTGGAACTAATGGCGCTAGCATAGCTTCCAAGCATCGTCATTGGTTGAAAATCTGTCAATGTCATTTTATATTTCAAAATAGCTTGTCCTCATTGGTCAGATTGGGACTAAGCTATGGGCGCGCCATCTACAGTCAGCTTTGACCAGCCTTCCCCATTACAGGAGACCACAGCATGCACATAAAACTAAAGTTCGGCCGCTGAGAGAATGCGTTCCTGACAGGTCGCGAGTTTTAGTATTATTGGTGATGGTAGATAACTTATTACTTATATAACTTACCTATTATTACCCTTTTTGCCCTTTTAACAAATAATATTATTAAAAACGATATCATTAAATTAATTATCAATAAATGTTATAATTTCGCGCTAATTTTTTGTACCAACTGACAGATGTCAGGAACGCATTCTCTCAGCGGCCAAAGTATAGGTGTTAACACACAAAAAAAAAAAATATATAAATGATTCGAAAAACAATACAAAAACCAAATAATAAAAAGCATTTGATGACAAGAAATCATACGTATTAAAATTAAAGTTGTATTAAAATTGAATTACAATTAAAAATTATAATCAAAATTAAAATTGTATTAATATTCTTCACATAAAAGTTAGTCTACATTTATTGCAGGCAGTGGTCGTAGTGAATCTGTGATCTGAACCGTGTTCTAGATGTTCAGGCATGAATGTTTTTATTATATTTTTTTTCCAAAATGGGCATGTTTTTGACCTTGATTCTCAAACTAGAGTCATACTTTGGCATCGTTCTAGACTTTATACAGGGTGTTTGATAAATGACTGCAAACCTAAAGTGGAACTGCAAACTTAACTCTTCAAACGTTGCGACTGGTTCTAAAAACCCAGTGGTCCCACACTATATTATGTATATCTATCTAAAAGTTGCCGTGTTCTTATAAGGAGAAGTGTAAAGAGTCGCGAGCTCTGCGCGCGGGCCGGGCGGGCGCGCACCCCTACGTGCGGCCCGCGCCCCCCGCACTCCCCGCACACTCCGCACACCCCGCACACCCCACGCTGCATGCCGCCTCTCCGAGACACATTGATAACTCGTATATTAATTTCCTAGAGGTAAATACTAAAACCAATTTAATATTATTCGTTTTAGTTACACACACCGTCATTTCTAGATCTTTGACAGTCGTTATGGGGTAGTCAGACGACTGAAAATATGACAACCAGTCTTGCCAAGGGGGTAACGGTTGTGGCGGTCGGATAGTCATTAGGTCCTTGTAAAATGCTGGTCTTCACATTTAGCTGCATCCGATGAGACTGGAAGCCGATTTCAATGTAGTTAGGTGCGTCGAGGCTTGCGTCAACATGACGTGTTTCACACGTGATGTGATAGAATTTGCGTAAGCGGTGTTGTTATTTCAAGGAGTTTGTTTAAATATGTTTCTTTGAGTGATCACTACGCAAAAAAAAAAAATTGCAGTCGTACAGTCGGGGTCTTTTCCGCCTGACCATTTTAATTTTTTTTCGCTTAACACATGCAGAGGCGCCGAGCCACGCCCCCTTAAAGTTTGGGCCTATTAGGAAAGCCTCAACTTTGGCGCGCAAAATAACAATAACTCTCGTTTGGTGTGCGCTTGGCCGATTCGGTATCTTTTCATTCATTATTTCTATACAAAGTCAACGGGGCGGGGCTAGAGAGCGATTCTATGTTGCGAGTGCAAGCAAAAATAAGCTTAGTGGTGGTCAGGCGGGAGTGTCCACGATAGTAAATCTGAAAACTATACAGTTATAAGATATTATGCGAAGCCGAGACTGTCGTGTCGTGTAACGTATTTGTGTGTTAAAAGTTTGTACCGCATTTTTAAAGGTTTGCAGTTGTTTAACAAAGACCCAAAATTGAACGAATTTATAAGTATAAGTTGTGTTTTTTAATTTAGTTTTGAAAATTGAAGAAATATGAATGTATTGGTTTGGCAGATGGTGGAGACACAAATGGTGAAGGGCACGGTGGCGCCGCTGACGGTGTCGGCGCAGTACCTCGGGGCCACCACCCTCGTGAAGCCCGTGGTCGTGGTGAGCGCGCCCCCGCCGCACCCCTCGTGAGGCTCAGCTCTGTGCGCCTGGTACACTACGCGACGCGACTGTGCTCTCACACGAATATCTTAAAAGACTGCTGAAGTGTGCTAGCGAACCTCGAGCTCCAAGACCGAAGAATGATGTTCCACAGAAGACCGCAGGTTCGGTGACCTACGAGGAGCGAACAAATAAGAAGAAACTCTTTCGCTAGCCCACGCTATAGATGGCCAGGATTGCCATTCACTGCCAAAGTAAATTTCGAGCAATAATAAAATACGTATACTTTAATGCCCCGGAAGGGATCACCGAGCTTAGGAACACGAAGTACTACAGTGTCGAGTCAGTACGTCTACACTCTACCTCACCTGGATGTGACGACAACCATTCCTTGTGAAACATAAGACGGTGGGATGTCGGTAGCGACGTTCTTGTCTCACTGCGAGTTGTAATGATGTGTGCGAAAGAGATGAGTAGCCGCCGATGAGTGTCAGGAACGCGGTGCGCGTCTTATGTTAAGACCGCGCGAATGTTTCAAATGATGTATTTATGCAATGCCTACTAGTGAGTGGTGGTTTATTTCAAAGACGGTGATAGCAAAGTGACAAATAGTGATGGACAATAGTGGATGTCGACAACAGAATGATCCGCGTCATATTTTTCTACTAGTTTTCGCATTGTGATCGAATAGAACAATAACTTGAATGGATGTAAAAATTATTTATTAACTTTTATTTATTGTTTTAAAGTCAATATAAGAAGCAAGTTTGTGTAAAATCGAGATGTGAAATGGAGCGGATGCCTTCAGAGAGTGGCAGCAAGAGTGCGGCACGTTTTATATCAGTTAGCTTAGCGAAATGCGTCCATGTGTTGTTAATCATGTCTTATTATATATTAGAATATACTTACTGGACGTTCTGGGTCAGTGAGCGCTGAAGCCAAGCTTGTTACATCAACAGGAACCCCAGTCTATACGATAGTGAGTAACTCTGGTTCAATATGCGATGTAAAAGATTCCCTCTTTGTGAAATATAGAATTAGGGTAAAGTGTACTTGTTATGTATAGAACTAACAGGAATAAAGTTTATTTTTTCTAAATCTGTGATGTGTGCAGTTAGGTACCGTAGTTATGGAAACTCTGTACAAAGACCTCTTTAGGTGTTGTCAATTTCTAACAGTTGTGTATAATGTCAATAACGGACATATTGGAATTAATTAGCTAATAAATAAATATGTGGCTTATATTTGTCGCGTAATGCAATATGTACTTTAACACCTTTTGTGATAAAAGTGGGCATTGCACCCGGAGACCTGAAGTTCAGAGCAACTTGTAGAACACTTAGGTTATCGTGCTGTCCTGCTCAAACGTTTTATTTACAGTACCGAGTGATGAAATAGCACTATTTGTTACTTCATTTTAGTTAGTTCGTTGGCGTGCGACCAGCTCTTATAGTTGCTGTGAGCCTGGTCGCCTGGTGTCGGGAGCAGGTCTCTTCGGGTCGCGCGGGCCTCGGGCCGTCCTCACAGTGTGCCTACTAACTGATATAAGGGACTTGTTATAGTAATTGTCGAATCGCAAGTGAACTTATAAGTCTGTTCTACTCAATGTTATGTACAAAATTCAAGCCTTTGTTACTATAGTTGGTGCCAGTTAAGATGAGAATAGCGGTCATTGCCCTTTCCCAAATATCTCTTCGTACGAACCAAAACAAATAAACCATGTATCGTTTTTCTTTACAAAAAATGTTGAAGATCACGATAGATGACGATTCCAGATTTGAACAGGCTTATTTTTGGTTTTTAATAAATGTAGGTGGGTCAATGACCGCTATTCTCATCATAACTGGCACCAACTAGATAATGTTGACAGCTAGATACATTCGCGATCTTAATATTTATGGATCCATCAACTAGGCTTTGGCTTTTTCATGGCAATGTTGAAATATGGAAAAATAGTAATCGCAATATTTAGTTTATTTATCCAGTTATTTGGTGAATCGACATAAGTTTTATTATTAAGACGTATTGAGATCGCGAATATCATACAATGATATTGTTACTGCAGTTTTAATGTTTACTTTTACTTAATGGACAATAGTGTCGGAATATGGATCACGATTATCCTGTTGACCTGTGCCAACATTAGCTGTTGTTGTTGAAGAACTGTAGCTGCAGTTAATTTATTTATTGTCACTAGGACAGCATAATATGTTAAAAGATTGACGAGGGCGTAATTAAGGACAGATTGTAATATTCTGCTTTTAGTCTGTTCAGACTTTAATTTGTAATCCATTTCTAATTTATGAATGCCTAGTAACGTTATGTAGCATTCATATTTATCAAGCATTTAATTTTTCTCACTTTTTTTTCTGTCTTTAGTTACAACTACTTATTTACGCCCCTAAACTAAATCGTACATTTTAAGAAACTGTTTTGTAACATAGGTACATACATGTTATCACGAATCGAGCTTTAAAAACCCAATTACTTATAGTGCAATATCAAAATTTTGCTAATTGAGATATTTTTGCATAAAATATTTTTAATTTTTTGACTGTACCTACATGTCGATCTTTCTAATAATTAACAAAAACTGGGCCAATTCTTTTAATATGTAGTTACTTACTTATATTTTTTTAAAGATCTTCCTTTGAACTAAAATAACGGTACCTGTAAGGATTACAAAAAATATTTCCTTTATTGATTAAATTTAAAATCCAAAAAGTAATTGTAATTCTACTTGCCCATGTCTATTTCATAATAAGGATAAGAGCCGGCATCAGAATTATAAAGATTTTTAGGTTAAATATAATACATTATAACAGTAAAAGGAGATTAAATATTCTAAAACATTTCTGAAATTGTTATAATTGGCTGTGATGTTTTTATCCTCAAACAAAATACGTTTTGGACAGTTTCCGCTAGTCTTGACATAAATAATATAAAGATTATTAATACATTGTAAGCTCTAAATCTATTTCTCGTGATTTGTTTCCTTGTTCTATCTCGCGTAAGCCTTTCAGAGCGCCATCTGTGTCGCTCTACTGTAAACCAGGGCCCGCTCCTATGTAGATTCTATTTTTAAAATATTAAAAAAAAAACAGTATTTTTTTCTAATGCTTTTTGATATGCGAGAAGTTTTGTCACTTTGCCTAAGCATAGGTGAAATAAAAAATGTATAAATAATATAAATAAAGAGAGAAAATTATTTTAATTGTAATAATATTGTGAAGCGATAATGCTCATGTAAATAATGAAGTAGTGTATAAAACTAATATGTTAGAAATACACAGGAAATTACATATAAAATGCTTTGTTTTATTGTTTCCTTCGTTTAACGATGTCTTAAACCCGAATTTGTTTGACTTTATATAGTGCAGTTATTCGTTAAAGTGATAAAAACTAATGTATTTACTGAGCTGCTAAGTCTGCTTTAACAGCAGAAAATTGTGTGGCTGACTCTGGCAGAGCCACCATCAGGGATTTTAATTTTGATAACACAAAAATTTAGTCGCTAATTAGTCGAAATTAGTCGCCAAATATCAGATTTGGTCGGTCACTGGTTCAAAAGATATAAGGGCTTATTGGTGGCCCTGCTGGAGAGAGCCTACCCCAGCAGAGCCACATTAATAACTCAAAAACTAGGGCACCTAGCAAAGATCTGTTTTCTCCCATATTTACTCGCTAATTAGTCGAAATTAGTCGCCAAATATCAGAACTGGTCGGTCACTGGTTCAAAAGATATAAGGGTTTATAGGTGGCCCTGCTGGAGAGAGCTTACCCCAGCAGGGCCACATTTATATCTCAAAAACTAGGGCACCTAGCGAAGGTCTGTTTTCTCCCATATTTACTCGCTAATTAGTCGAAATTAGCGAGTAAATATGGGTTATGCGATAAATTATTATCGCCAAGTTACAGATTCAGTCGGTGTGTCATTAAAAAGATATTAAAGAATTCAATTTCCCCATACAGAGGTACAACCAAGTACAAAATACTTAAGGGCCTATACTACCTCAAATGGCTTAGCATGATCCTCCGTTACGCCTAAAATACTGCAGCATTAATTTTGAAATAAATATATGGTAAAGTTGAGGATTAATGTTAGGTCTTATGTTTGGCGAAAACACGATTTTATAAAATTTTCTCGATAGAACAAAATCCCAAAGTTACTTCCAAATCGAACAATAAACCGCTGGTATTTAAAAAGTACTTCAAATTAAATCATGAAACTTTGCATACTAACTGAACTAACTATAAAGCAGGTCTTATGTTTTTTATTTTTTCCAAAAGACGAAAATTTGATTTTATAAAGAATAAAAACCACTCATTTCGCACTATTCGGCCGCAGTGACTGACGTAACAACCGCTTTGTAGTGCAAGCTGATTAGAATGTTATTCTAATAGTATTACAAACGAAGTTTGAACCACCACAAATAGAGTTGCTAAACTGAGGTAGTATAGGCTCTTAAAGTAGTTTTTAGACAGGTGTATCTATACGACGTCTGGAGGAATTCTATAACTTCAACCCACCAAAGGAAAGCAGTATTCATTACCTAAAAACAAGATCTACAATAAATATATGTAATTATTTAGGTATCGAACAAAATGTTTGCATTTAGTCGCTGGCAGATAGATCGCTGCGCTCCGTTACATTTACACGTTAAGTAAGAAAGAGATAGATGCGCGTGTACAGACGAGCTACTTAGAACGAGTTGCCCGTGACGTACCTAATTTTTAATAATAATTTTATAATTTTTATAATTTTTAACATGATTCATATTACGATTCTGCTAAAGCGGTCATTTTAGACCCCCAGAGCGAGCACCGGCGCGTCGGCGGTGTTTGCGCCGCTCAAAGTATTAAAAAAAAAAAGTAAATTGATGCTCATATTAGGTATAGTAAGTATTTACATCTTTGATTCTTTGATTTTTTATTTTTTTTTATTTTATTGATTTCTCTTTGTTTTTTTTTTTTTTTCTTTTCATTTTGATTTAAGTATGTATTTTTTTGTAAAGTATTACAAGCAATGGGTTGATACTTACCTACATACTTACAATACGTTTTCAACGTTTAAGTATTACATTTTACTAAAGATAGGTACGATAATTTTAACGTATTTATTATTCTAAAGTAAATTAGAGCTCAACATTGTAAATTAGTAAAACAGTTGCATGCGACTGTACATTTTGACACTAAATAGACCAAGAGCAAGGTTTAATGGTTTCAAAGAAATTTAAGCCACTCTAACTTAATAATTAAAAACATTTAACATGTATTTAATAGAGAATTTATCTCTCTCGGTCATTTCTAAGGACTTTAGACCGATAAAACTAGAAGTATATTACACATATTAATAGAAATATTTTTTCTTGGCAATTTTTCGTGAACTCTTCGATCTAGCTCTTGGACTATACCTTAATAATTGAACTCATTATATCTTCTGAACTAGGACCCGACTAAATCTGTAACTTGGCGACTAATTTCGACTAATTAGCGAGTAAATATGGGAGAAAACAGATCTTCGCTAGGTGCCCTAGTTTTTGAGTTATTAATGTGGCTCTGCTGGGGTAGGCTCTCTCCAGCAGGGCCAACAATAAGCCCTTATATCTTTTGAACCAGTGACCGACCAGTTCTGATATTTGGCGACTAATTTCGACTAATTAGCGAGTAAATATGGGAGAAAACAGATCTTCGCTAGGTGCCCTAGTTTTTGAGTTATTAATGTGGCTCTGCTGGGGTATAGGCTCTCTCCAGCAGGGCCAACAATAAGCCCTTATATCTTTTGAACCAGTGACCGACCAAATCTGATATTTGGCGACTAATTTCGACTAAATAGCGACTAAATTTTTGTGTTATCAAAATTAAAATCCCTGATGGTGGCTCTGCCAGAGTCAGCCACACAACTGTTTTAACAATTCTACTTTGTCTCACACGGTCACAGATCCACTGGGGTTGCAGGACTGTTCGAAAGAGATACCGTGGCCCCGGAACACAAAGGGCGATGAAGGAACATGGATGGGTTTTAGTCGGTAAAAGTCTGACACTCCCTCCTGCTCCACCCAGAGCAGGAGGAGTCATTTCCGAAAAAAAACTCAGAGAAATTCCTGGAGGAAAAACCCATACATAACCTAACGCCTTTCTCGACCTCGAAATCGAACTCGGTCACAATGTTTCTTTGTGGTGTGTTTCTGCCCGCTTAGCATGAACGCCGTAGACTCGAAAGAGAAACGACAAATCTTTTGTTCACCTGTCATTGAATCGAGAAAATGACAGATGAACAAAAGATTTGTCGATTCTCTTTCGTGTCTACGGCGTTCATACTAAAGCGGGCTGGTGCCACAGTTTTTATGCCGCCTATGAGCGTCTGACTTCGCTTTAATGCCATCGAGAAACATCTCTCAGGCATGCTGGTTTTCTCAAATGTTTACCTTCCTTCACCGAAGCAAGTGATAATTATACAATACGCACATGAAACCGAAAGCGTGTCTTTGGTTCGAACTGGAGAATCAGGTTTAATGAGGCAAAATAAATGATACATAACGAATCGATTGACACCTTATTCATCAAACTCGGATGAATAGTTTAGGATTTGGTTTAGGCGCTGGTGGAACATACATAAAAACAAACATACATAACATACATAGCATGGGCGTAGCTACCACCGTATCAGCCGTATCAATTATATGGGGCCTCCGACTAACAAGGGCCCCTGATGAGGAAAAAAATCACAAAACCTCCCAACCTCAAATATTTGATTTGACCTTGATAAAAGATAAAACGAAAATCGGCGGCCAGAAAGCTCCAATTTTTCGAGCTACTTCGCTCGCTCTTTGATGTAGGCTTCACCAGTCGTGGTCCACAAAGCACAGAATTTTCGAGCTCGCTTTGCTCGCTTTTCGATGAAAATTTAAGCCTTTTCAGGATGCTGTCATTTTCTATTTTAGCTCTTCATAAGTTATTACTCTTATTACTGTCATGGTCACAGTTACACTTTTTTTTTTGTCTCACTTTGTTCGCTCACACATTCTCATAATAAAATGAATGACAGCTAAATCGATGCAAGTCAGGATGCTATTTTCTTAGTTTTGAAAAAATAATTTGTGATTTTCTTCTTTTTTTGGGCTTCGCCGCTCTCGGGTTCAAAGGCCCCCGAAGAAAAAATTATACAGGTCCCCACTAGGACTAGCTACGCCACTGATACATCATAACCCTTCGACTGCCAAAACTCTCTCCCTCTCCCTCTCTCTCTTCTCTGCTTTTCGACTGCTAAAATCATAACCCTTCCTTTTGGCTTTGCAGTAGTCGGATAGAAATACAGTTTAGTAGTAGGTATTTTTTTTAGTGGTAGGTTTTTTTTTTTTAGCCGTTACCAGACGGCAGAGTTAGCCGTGTGGTATCCGGCAGAGTAGAATAGAACCAACCCATTACACTCACGGGTGTCGTATAAGGCGACTAATGTCTGAGGCAGAACACCTTGCGCCTCCTTAGACCAGAGAATGGGCAGCAGCGTTTTCTGTTAGTCTTGCATCACTGCGATCTCCAATCCGCCTGCCAAGCGTGGAGATTACGGCAAATCCTCCCATCATGGGAGAGGCTTATGTCCAGCAGTGGACGTTATGGGCTGTTGTAGTAGTAGTAGTAGTGTACTAGTAGTAGGTATTTATGATATCCTAGTATCTACTTATAAGATTCTCAGTAATACGGGACCCCTATTTCTTTTCAGCACCTCCACGACTATTGACTGTGTCTATTAATTACACTGTTTTATGGCATTATCATTAAGTAACAATTAAAAGTTACTTGACCCGCCTCTATTAAACTTGTATTTACAGTAACAGTCGGAAAAATACCTTCTGATAACTAGGTATGCAGGATTAACACTTCTATGACGTCAGAGGTTGTATGGAAACTGTTATAAACAAAACAAACTCCCAAAAAACACTAAAATGTGGAATAGTACATTTTAATACAAGTGGCGAAAGTTTGTTATTGCATTCGAGGCGGAATTATAACACCCGAGCCGTAGGCGAGGGTGTTTTTGAGCCGAGAATTGCAATAACAAATCCACGTGTATCCAACGACGTTTTTCAATACACTTTTGAAGAAATAAAATAAAATAACGAAAAATATTTTTGCCACGAACTATGAAACTATGATTTTAATTTTCTTTCTTTTTTTCGCGCTTTGGTTTCGCCAGGTTGAAGGAGAGGCAAAGGTATGAAGCTGCTAAACAGCCTAATATAAAAAATAAATTTATTTTATATTTTTGAATTCAGAACACAAATAAATATTAATTTGTGTACTTATAAAAGTAACTATTCGTTATTAATAATCATGTTTATCTATGATATTCTAGATATAAATACAATTTAAATATTTATGCCGTAAAGACGCGTAGTGCTAGTAATGGGTTGGTTCTATTCTATTCTAAACCGCGGTTAAAGCTAGTTAAAAAATAAAATAAGCAGCAAAACAAATAATATAAAAAATAAAAAAACCCGACTGCGTAAAAAATTAAAACCTACCTAGTCATCCGCGCGTATCTTTTAGAGATAAATAAATAACTCATTTTTTTAATTAAAATAGGTACGATCATGATATACCATTTTAAAATCCTCATGATGAGCCCTTTAATTTGATACCCATAGTGCAGTATCTTTTAATTAAAAAAAAAAATATTCACAGCCTATGTTACCAATACAAGGATTCTAACGATACCACATCGAAATCGGTTTAGACGTTAAGAAGGTATGGTGGAATAAAGAAACTCACCAACATAGATACATACATACATGAACCCAGAAAACATAACACTCCTTGTTTTGGGCAGTCGTGTAAAAAGTACACTATAGTCTATAGTTGGTGCCAGTTAAGATCGTAATAGCGGTCATTGCCCTTTTCCTAATATCTCTTCATACGACACAAAACAAATGAACCATGTATGGTTTTTCATTAGAAAAACTGTTGAAGATCACGATAGATGACGATTCAAGACTTGAACAGGCCTATTTTTGGATTTCAAAGTTAAGAACCTTAATAAATGTAGGTGGGTCAATGACCTCTTTTGCGATCTTAACTGGCACCAACTATAGTGTATTTTTCTCACACCCTCCCACCCACCCTCTTCTGACACACTCCCCAGCTTACCACTGGTGTTCGTTTGTTGGTTACTCATTGTCCCTATGCGAGTCTATCTTCCGCTCAACCCCTCATCACATTCGTTTCCTCATATCGGCCGCCGCCCCCGCAATTCCACGAACACGTAAACACGAGGCGACCTCAACCAATGACCACCGTCTTATGAATCAGTCGCCAAATTAGGCATAACCAGTATAACTAATGTGTCTATTAAGTCGACGTTTCCGCGGTTGGTTCCGATTTTTCGGCGCCCTGCGGTTTTGGGTATACGTCATGTGTTTGTTTTGTTTACATTGTCCAAAATTGTTTGGGTAAATAAATAACTGGCGGAAAATATTCACGGCTTTCTATGAAACTCTCAATCATTGCAAAAAAAGATGTCACAACCATCACCTTTCAGTTGCAAACCACAGCTGTGGCTGTCTAGAAAACAGCACGTGTTTTTAACACGATACAAAACTAAAATAACAGGTTTGTATTTTCAGAAAGAGAGACGCTTCTCTGCTTGTCATATTTCTTACTGACTCTTTTTTTGGGGTTGTGGTATTCCACATGGATGCTCTAAATTCTGGGGCTGGTGTAGGAGCCACACTCCGACCAGGCACATGTCTTCTTGTGATTTTAATCAACTCGGTAAGACCCGACTCTTGCTGTCAAAAATCAAACGGTGGTCATGGATGACCACCGGTTTATCGGAGCTTCCTAAGCTGAAGTCTAGGGAAAATAGCTAGAAACGTAGATAAATTAAAGCAAAACAGGACGAAGTATTAACTATTGTAGTTAATGGACAGGTTTTAGCTACCTACTTATGAAATTTTTCGCCAATTTTGATTTGATTTCATTTGGCGTAGCGTAGCGAGAGTCTGCTAACCACTCTTACCAAAGGGACATCGTATTAACCAGTACGTACTAACTGTGTTGTGGAGGAAAATACTGGCATTCAGCTCCACCCGGTTCGACACGAACCCGACCCCAACATATGTGGTTTAGAAAAGGCGAGGCAGATGTCGATGAGAAACTGAATCTTGAGAATCAGGAATCTAAATAACCAAAGAAATACGATGTCGCATTGGAACTTTACCGGAACTGTACCACGTGGTAAAGTAGGTACCTACCGTTGACACAAGCGGAAGTTCATCGAAAAATAAAAGACCGCACAAGTTCCTCTAATGTTTATTTATGAAATCACAAAAAAAAAAACGATAAAGTTAACAAGGAAAAACATATTACTTATGTCACACCCATGCAAGGCATTATTATTTTTAGATAAATATCTAAGAATTGTTTAACAACGATGATGCGACATGACTCAAGAGTCAAATTAACATGATAAGTTAACGATAATGTTTCCTGAACACATTATACGGTGGAGGTTGTTCCTATCAACGAGAAATCCTTCCGTTTACTTGCAGATAGCGAGGCCTTGTGTGTCAACGAACTGAGTTTGGGCATCATAATGTGACACATTTGCTATTGTGACGCAATTTGATCTCTCTCAAGGTCAGAACAAGAGTTATGTCAAGGCAGATGATGTGTTTCGATCGGAATTATTCGTAATTGGTTAAATTCTGGTAAAGCAAAAGGCTGGCGTGGGAAACTGACTCATTAACTGAAGATGTTTAAACTTTCCATGCGATCTTACAGGCTCTAGTCATGCTACTACATCAGCCCATAACATCCACTGCTGGACGTAAGCCTCTCCTATCATGGGAGGAATTTGCCGTAATCTCCACGCTTGACAGGCGGATTGGAGATCGCAGTGATGAAAGACTAACAGAAAACGCTGCTGCCCATTCTCTGATCTACGGAGGCGCAAGGTGTTCTGCCTCAGACATTAGTCGCCTTATACGACACCCGTGAGTGTAATAATTGGTTGGTTCTATTCTACTCTGCCGGATACCACACGGCCATGTCGTCATGCTAACTTCGTTATAAACAATCATCATAGATGAATAAGCGTGAAAGATGACTGGCTCAAGCCTTGACATAAAGTAAAAGGTCGATTTTTAAAGAAAAAGAAACTTATTAGAAAAATACTTGTATTATAAACTAAACAACATCAAAAGGATAAAGAACTGAGGTGTCTTTCGGTCTACTGTGTCCTTCCTTCTATCTTACTTTTCTATCAGGTCCTGATAGCCCAGGTATCGTGAGTGTTCAGACTACGTCAATGACTCTAGCTCCATGGAGGATTTTGGAGTCATAACCAACTTAACACCTAAGTAATCTTCTTATTCTTGGAAATCTCCTCTGAGTAGATTTCCAAGAAAAAGAAGATTACATCGCAGCAAGTTTAATTACAATAAAAAGACAGGTCTCTCCCTCTTGTTTTATTTGCTATCTTGGGAGCTTTATCTTATCTCCCGAAAGTGCCATCGGCATCTAATGCAGAGAAGGGTCCAACCTGGAGCATCTCCACATGTGCTTATAAAGACCATTAGGTAATGTCTGTCTAAATGAAATTTTTGAAATAAAAATGTGTATTAGTTACATACATAAACTCACGCCTTTTACCTATGGGAGTATTCAGAAACCACAGAACGCCACCTGCTACGATCCCCTACATCCTCTTTTTGCCTCGCACGTTCTTAAATCTGATCATATTGTAAAACGGGCTGGTGTCCGCAACTGTCCACGTCAAAGAGCGTATTTTGCGAATATAGGCTATATAACACGCGGGCCCAGTGCAGATTGGTAGGTGTCACCATATTTTCGAATTTTTGGTTCTAGGACATGCCGGTTTCCTCACGATGTTTTCCTTCATCGTTTTGAGAGCAGTGGTGATGAAATAAATTACACAAAGTAATACGCCTGTCTGGGTACGAACTCACGACTTACTGTTCGTAAGTCGGGGCCACCACCGCTGGGCCACCGCTGCTCTCAACAAACTTGATCATACATCATCATCATCATCATCAGCCTATAATGTTCCCACTGCTGGGACACGGCCTCCTCTCAATGAGAGGACCATACACACGCACGTAAAGTAAAGAACCTCACCAATAAGGTCAAAATATTATTATGTCCTTTCAGCTAGTCACCTTCCGGCGTTGCCGCTGACATCTGCCTTGTAAATAACTTTTGTTAGTCGTCTGTCACTCATCCTCCCCACATGGTTTGGTCATGTGGGGAGGATCGAATGGTATTTTAAATTGTTGTCTTTACATCTTCTACTTAACCGCAACGTTCTCGTACAACCAATCATTTCTCAATTTATCATTAACTTTGTGACACCACATATGCTTCGCAAGGAACGCATTTCCGCAGCATTAATTCTATTTTCAGTCCTCGTTTGCAACACCCAACATTCACTACCATACATTAGTCTAGGCCCCAGCAATGTAGACAGCCAGTCGAGCCTTATTTGACATCTATTGGTTCGTTACAACCGCATGAATAACACCGTTCACTTTATTTCCCGCATTGATTTTTCTTTCCACATCTGCGTCAACCCTTCCATCTTCATCCTTCCTCTGCCTATCCTTCTCCCAACTATGTTGGGGTCGGCTTCTAGTCTAACTGAATGCAGCTGAATACCGATATTTTAAATGGAGCGACTGCCTATCCGACCTCCACAACTCAGTTTGTACTGGTTAATAGGATACCCCTTGGTAAGACTGGTTATCAGACTTTCGGGCCATTGACTGTCAAGATCTACAAGTGCAGTTTTCGACCAGCTTCGAAGTTGGTTAAAGGATCACACTCGAATACAAGCAGAGAAATGGTAGACCTCGACACCAGGATGTAGGCAATCCAAGGAAGCTATGCCATCCCTGGATACAAAGCTGACCAGGCGCCTTTTGCGCCTGGTCAGCTTAGAGATAGCCTGCGTCTGGTGGCGGGGACCATCACTGGACACTGTTCACTGAACAAACACTTGCTCACCCTAGGAATCACTGACAGTCCCCTGTGCAGAGCATGCATAGAGGCGGAGGAAACGGTGGCGCATGTGCTCCTTGAGTGCACAGGCGTTACCAAGATTCGCGAGGAGACCCTTAGAACACCAAGACCCCTTGCGGATGCCCTGAGGAGACCTGGAAATTTGATCAGCTTCTGGAGGGAGGTGGGCTGGTTGGAGTAATCGGCCACCATCACTCACGCACAATGGTCCACTTCAAGGACTAAGTGCGGAAACCTAAACCCCATGATAGATGATAGATAGATCTAAAAGTGACAGCCGGGACCAACGGTTTGACGACAATATTACCATCTCTTGTAAATACTGGCCAAATATAAAAACTCATTCACTTGCTCCTGAACTCTGGCTCTGAAGATACAGGTTATGCCTAGTTTCGGAGTCAGGGATACTTATCACTTAATTTGCCTAATATAAGCCCTAGCTACAGTACCCAATGAAATTGTAATCCAATGTCCATTCTCCTATTTTAAGTCACTATGATGTACACCTTGGAATAAGACCAATTGTAAGAAGGGTTGCAAATAAAACATTTATTATTATTATATTATTATACATTCTCTTCTCTTTCAAACACCATAACTTTCGTATTGTTCTCATGTAGGTACATGTATCCCATGCTTCTATTAATTACAGTTACCATTTCTTGCAACTGTTCCGCTTACAATGCAAGAAGAACTTGATCATCTTCAAACAAGACTATTACGTTAAATTTTAGTTATAACATACATAAACAACAAACATGTAAGTAATTATTGGATTCAGTCTACTACTACTACAACAGCCCATAACGTCCACTGCTGGACATATTAAGCCTCTCCCACGATGGGAGGAATTTGCCGTAATCTCCACGCTTGGCAGGCGGATTGGAGATCGCAGTGATGAAAGACTAACAGAAAACGCTGCTGCCTATTCTCTGGTCTACGGAGGCGCAAGGTGTTCTGCCTCAGACATTAGTCGCCTTATACGACACCCGTGAGTGTAATGGGTTGGTTCTATTCTACTCTGCCGGATACCACACGGCTATACACACGGCGGATTCGGCGGATTCACGGCGGATATTGGACATACCATATTATTACCCTTCGCCTATCCTAGTTGGGATGGTGAATGAATGAATGAGGGTGAATGAAAACCATGAGAATTTCCAATAAATGCTTGTAACAACCGGTGGAACGAGTTATTTTCGTATTTACCTTACCTATTCATGAAAATCGGTAAATGTAAAATGAACCATCGTTTTCATAACTATCGTATCTACCATAGGAAAAGGCATCAAAAGGGTCCGCTTTGTTTTCCTCGTTTCAGTGTTTCATACAGTTCTTTGTATGAAACGGAAACGGATATTTTAGATAAAAAAATGTAAACCGCGACAGAATTACTCTTTATGAGCATCAATAAAAGATAAAACAGGTTTTATAAATCTTTATTTAATTGACAGAAGTCGTAACATCTGCCTTTTATAGAATAGACAGATAGCTACAATTTGTAACGGTTCCAAATATAAAACGTAAACATTATGAAATACTTATTATCTTAAACATTTTGTTTTCACAGGAAACCGTGAAAGATTACACAGAATTCATAACCAAAACATGCAAAATATAGGAAATGTAAATCAAAAAACATTCAAGGCTGTTCTTATCGATTAGTTTACATATTTTCGCTCGCATCCTTTATCAGGAAGTAAGGAGTAACGAACCTTGTCGACATTTTGTCCGTTTGTGTTTACCCTATGACAGGTCTTCGCGACACCTTTATAAAACCGCGCGCCACACCAATTTACTTCACATACCTATTGCTGTTTTCTGATCGCCTAGTCCTTTTCCTTAAAACAAGTTTAAATTTAAAAATAAAACAATTTAAAATTAGCTTGAAGCTTGTAAAATATAATAAAATAAACAAGCTTATGTTAGTCAAAATGAATTCTATAATTAATTTAATTTTAATAGTTTTAATTAGTAGAAATAACGCTTTGCCAGCAGGCGAGGGTTATTATAATTTAATAGATTTTTTATATGACGACATTGAAGATAACAGCATAGATGGCAGTCAGACTATAGACGTGTCGAGCTTGGGACCCGAAGCTTATGGACTACCGAAAAATGAGAGCGGTGAGTGATTGAACATTTTAATCATATTTTGAGAACATCATAATGTTATTTTATTTATGCCCGAATACGAATTTCCAAACATTGGAAATCAGGGAAATGGGGCTGAATTTTCAAAAATTCTGCCTTGGTGCTCATGTTCATTATAAAGAAACTTTATTGTTTTAACTGTAACGTGAACTCAATGAAGAATTAATTAATTAATTATAGTATTTTTGTGAACTAGTTGCATGAATTTAAAAGTTTTATTTAAATCGGCAGAAACAAATATTATTTTGTATTGTTGTGATATTTCTGGAAATACTTCTATATCTTCTGGTAAAATTGAGAGTGAGACATAAAATTCCAAAACATCTAGAAAATTAAAAATAAAACGTATTAGGCAATAGATATAATGCATCGTTAACAATTAAATTAAAGATAAATATATTTATTTGCCTGAAATATGGTATTTTACAGATTTTATAACAAATAAACAATAGTTCTTCATATTCCGCCAACTATGTAAATTCAGCATGCAAATTTTGTGACAATAACAATGATTCTAATTTAACAAAACAATTAAATTCCAATGTCAAAAATAAAATAATTACTAAATCAAGAATTGTCTATAGTATCAAATTACAAATGTCAAATAAAAATAATTAAATTACATTTTTTTTCTAAAAATCAACAAATGCTAACTAAAGAAATTCAATTACAAAATATGTCAATTGCTTAAAATAAAAATGTCAAATATAATTTACATGTCATGCAATTCTTCCCTCAAAGCTCGTGTATACAAATAGTCATTATCTAATTTAATTATGTCAGTAATTAAACTACAGTTTCCTTAATCATCAATTTGCATTTTAGTTTGGTCATTACGGTTGTTATCGGGTGAGTAAAAATCGCGTAAACACAATCTTTTAGTACTAACGTCCTGTCTGCTGGTATCATCTAAGTAGGTGCATAATTTGGCTGATACTTACTCAATTATTTTGATTTCTTTGTTAATACAAAATTATTCTATCAAAGCTTTAAAAGCTAAGTAGAAACTTTCAAAGCTTATGAGCATCCAGTGAGTAGTAATCGAACATTAAATACAAATTGTATACCATTGCAGCATTGTACCTAGTATTTATTTTGCTAACATGTAAGCCACAGGTAAGTTATAGGCATACATTAAAATTTCATGACACAGTATTAACCCATGCACCCTGTAAAGACACTGCTAGTACACAGTAGTCTGTGATAAAATCTTAATCATATTTAAATAAATAAATAAATATTGCTGGACATTACACACAGCGCCATCTAGTGCCACACTAAGCAACGAGGCTTGTGTCGTGGACACCAGATAGTTGATATACTACATAGATACTTTTTGTTTGTAAATACATACTTATTATACATATAAACATCCATGACTCGGAAACAAATGTCCATGCTCATCACACCGACATTTGTTCCGACCGGGATTCGAACCCGGGACCCTAAGAATCTATTGTTTATCGCTTTGTATATTATTCATGATATTATTAAATTACCAACATAATATAATTCCGCTACAGACATGCCATAATATTTTTCTTAACTTTTAGGTTGAGACTTTGTTACTATGAAACAATTTGCGGAATTATTGCTCAGGCAATATATATTTAATCGCTTTGGATTATGTTTTGAAGTTTTAGCTTCCCTGGCTAAGTGCTAACAAGCCACCACTTACATCAAAAAACTAAAAAAGAAAAGGAAAATAAGTACTAGGAAATTATGAATAATTAATACATGCAGATCGAGTCAGGTCGAGATGCATCGGCTGTCATGTTCACACGATAAACACGACAGCGGGCGTGTCAACCCCATCCGATAATAAAATAACGAAAACTCACCAGGCGCCAAGTTGACAGCCCACTTCCTCAACTCCATGATATCCTAATCGTGTTATGTGACACATTACAACGTTGCACAACTTTTTCGATAACTTTTTATCTTCATGAATGCTTTTCCCCGTTCCGGTGTAAAAGGAAATTGACTGAGTGGCATCATCGGTGCTGTTTGGGAAATCATTTAGATAGATAGATAGACAAACTACTTACTTATTTGATGCACACAAAAGACATAGCACAACACACAGAAGTACAATTTATACATGATAATAAAAACAAGTTGCCAATTATACAAAAAGAAAAACATCGAAATAAGTATGGTGACACCATGTTATACTTTAAATAAAAATAAAATAACAAGTATACAAGGTGCGGTGTGCGTCTGAAGATTGCACCAAATGGGAGTCCAGCTCAGCATGTGTCAGGCGTGCACCTGACGCTGATATTCCGCTGGATCCTATATGGTATTTAACCATACCTGATACGACAGAGGAAATAAACAAAACTTAGGTTCATATGAATCTATAGACAGTTTTATTCCATTTTTTCTTCAATAGTCTATTTTTGTTCTTAAATATTTGTAATCTACACTTCTACATCTACACTAATATTATAAAGAGAAAAGATTCGTATTTTTGTGTGTATGTTTGTAATGGATAAACTCAAAAACAACTGCGTCGATTTCAAAAATTCTTTCACCAAAGCTACATTCACCCTGAGTAACACAGGCTATATTTTATCCCCGTACTCCCACGGGAACGGGAACTACGCGGGTGAAACCGCGTGACGTCCGCTAGTAATTATTAATTAAAGAAAAACAAAACGACTTGAAGAACCACTTTGAGTCGAATTCGTGTTAATCTTTGTTCGGTCAGGTCCAATCATTTTACTTCGTCTTTAGGCATCCAAAAGAATTACGATAAGAAACGATTTCAGTCAGTTCAGTTTCAAATAATATAATAAGGTGAAGAAGGTGAGAGTCAAATTCGTTACGAAAACTCCTTTGGGTACAAATCGCAGGATCACGCGTGAATGTTTCTTAAAGCTAACTAAAGTAAAAATTTAAAGGAATAAACCCCCTATATACTTTGAATCATTCAAGACAAAAATAAGCTATTATTTCTCGAAATCCTTCGGACGGATTTTGATGCCCTTCTGCATGTTTGAACAGTACATTGTACCCTTTCATTTGGTATATCATTCATCCTTGGCGACGCTTGGACCAACTCTCATACATTTTTACCCACTGTCTTTTCTTAAATAGATTTTCAACTTTATCCCTATTGCATTAGGTCCAAGGTTGATTGGAAAAATTTGAGAGTTTCGGGTAGCTCGGTGTGCTGGCGTGTCTGTTACTATTTACACATGACACATCCATCCAAAACTCCAGAATATCTTGCTGTTCTTATTACTTTGTAATTTTCAGGCGATGCGTTGGCGAGTTGGTCGGAGTCTTCTTCCCTCATGAACCCTGAGGAGGTAGGAGACTACGCAGAGGGAGACATACTCATGCCACCGCAGCAGGGGAGAAACGGTGTCAGGGAAGAGGTCCTGCGCTGGCCACAGGGACATGTCCCCTATGTTATTGAGGGATATTTCAGTACGTATTATAAGATACATAATTTTTGGAAAGTAAAGGTTTTCAGTAATTTTGTGCAAAAAATGTTGCAGGACAAGGGTTTTATGATCAGCCTCAAACTGTGACATGAGCCCTATAATAACTTAATCTAGCTTATAAACAACAACCTTCTTATGGTAATTTCCTATTTTAACGGCCACTAATATCTTTTCATTTTGTTGAAAACTCTTACATTTCGTAAGATATACAAACAAGCTCAAATCAAAATTTGTATTAAGGAGAAACAAATACTGTGTAACTTTATCTTTTATAAATAACATGATCTGTATCTTTTCTCAGGCTCCACGGAACGCGAAACTATAATGAAGGCGATAGCGGACTACCACAGACTGACGTGCTTGCGCTTCGTGCCGTACAATGGACAGAAGGACTACATCACTCTCCAGAGCAAGAGCACTGGCTGCTGGTCCAGCGTAGGCAGACTTGGTGAGCATTGCAACGAATGCTGAAAATCGCATCACTAGTAACGTTCATAAACCAATCATACCTATACTGAAATACTTTCTTGGTTGTATGTATACTGTTGCTTTGCTAAGTTGAAAGTAAATGATTTTAGAGACTACTGCGTGATTTGGACGCTTAATACTTAATACAACATTTATTATTTTATGAAATATGGCTTAGATAGAGTTGACATTACATCAGTGACATTAACATTTTTGACATTTCCAAAATGTATGCGACTGACCCGCTCGGGTCAATCTTTAGATTAAGCCGTGCTTGCCTAGGTTGGTCTGTGGATGGGTGACCACCCATTACATACCGGGTTTCCTCCGTGCCTCGGAAAGCACGTTAAGCTTTTGGTCCCGGCTGTCATTTGTAGATCTTTGACAGTCGTTACAGGTAGTCAGTGACCCGAAAGTCTGACAACCAGTCTTACTAAGGGGTATCGTATTACCAGCTACCGAATAGTTTACGTCAATTCACTCGTTGTAGAAATATGCTTGAGTCGGCTTTGAGTATATTTGCAATTTTTGAAATTAGTTTACGCGGGTTAGCCGTGTGGTATCCGGCAGAGTAGAATAGAACCAACCCATTACACTCACGGGTGTCGTATAAGGCGACTAATGTCTGAGACACCTTGCGCCTCCGTAGACCAGAGAATGGGCAGCAGCGTTTTCTGTTAGTCTTTCATCACTGCGATCTCCAATCCGCCTGCCAAGCGTGGAGATTACGGCAAATTCCTCCCATCACGGGAGAGGCTTATGTCCAGCAGTGGACGTTATGGGCTGTTGTAGTAGTAGTAGTAGTAGTTTACGCGGGTCGTAATTCCGTAAAACATTACAAGTTTTATCTTGACTGCCTCGTTGGTCTAGTGGTAGCAAGCGAGCCTTCTGAGCATGTTGGGTTTTACCATCAGGAATTTCTCAGTAGCAGCCACGGAGTCTGGATTTGTGCACGGTTGATGGCAATAGGCTCACCCCTTATTACATGGAACTTAACATAACTGGCGAAATCTGCCAGTTCATTTCAAACAGACATTTTATGTTGTCATATTTAAGGGATTATGCGTGATGTAATGTTATTCTTATTTATGAATAAATCCAGGTGGTCGTCAAGAAGTAAACCTGCAGACTCCCGGCTGTGTGTCCAAGAAAGGCACGGTCCTGCACGAGCTACTCCATGCGGTCGGCTTCATGCACGAGCAGAGCCGCCCCGAGCGGGACGACTTCGTCTGGGTGCGCTATGGCAACATCAGACCAGGTGACGCATCTAACAGTTCTTACTCATAGTCTGTCATCAATAGGGTATATTCATGATTTTTTTTATCACTCTGAACAAAGCGTATTAACATCAGAAATAGCAAAGTGAAATTATTATTTTAATATCTTATAAAAAAACATCTATAAATGGTTAAAAGCATTTGAAACTGCTGATAAGACAGAGAGATCCGATACAGCGAATGAAGTCATTCGCTGCATCGACGTACAAAATCCATACTAAATCCCGTTTACCTAGAAAGAGATAGAAACAAAAGTTTAAATGGTTACCTATAACTTTTGTGTTGTTTGGCCGATTTATGTCTTGTTTTCGCTTTTAGTCATTATTTTTCTAGTACTTTAACATTCCGTATCGAAATAAAAAAAAGAAAATTTATGCATATTCCCTATTAGCATGCTTATTTTGTAATCGAATGATGTTTTTTGGTGCGGTAGTTAGTTTGCCAAAAGCAGACGATCCATTTATTGCGTAATTGGATATTGTTTGGTGAAACGCTAAGATTATGGCTATCAGTTACTGGTTGGTTAATCATTTGACCAAACCATTGTCGAAAGCAGTCCTTCAGGGGTATCTATCGTGAGAACTTCGCGTCCCGGCCGCCGCGGGATACGCCCCGGGCGTTGGGGGCCACCGTAGGCGCGGGCCTGTGGACGGTGGGCTATGGGCTAGCTCGCCGTCCGTCCGTCCCATGACGACAGGCCGTGTCGACGGCGCAGGAGTGTTCCAAGCGCTCCTCAAAGAGAGTCAGCAAAAGGAAGGGCTCCACAAGGACCGATGCCTGCCGGGGCTGCGGGACTGTTCGAACGAGATACCGTGGCCCCGGAACACAAAAGGCGATGAAGGATAATGGATGGGTTTTAGTCAGTAAAAGTCTGACACTCCCTCCTGCTCCACCCAGAGCGGGAGGAGTCACTTGATAACTAACAGATTTTTGAGATCAGAGAGGCAGTTGCCAAGGATAATACGAGGATTCAGCGGCATCCGGTTAGACAAGATCTGGCGGTCTTGCATACTGGACTAGCTTGTTTTTCACAAGCCACTTGAGGTACATCAACAGTGTGAGCTTTGTCGGTATAATTTAAATGACTTATCGTCTCAAACGTGTGCAGGTGCCGAGACCAACTTCAGGAAGGCCAGCACGAAGGCGACGAACGACTTCAACATCCCCTACGACTATAACAGCGTCATGCACTACTCCGAGTACGCCTTCTCGAAGAATAAGGGGAAGACCGTTGAACCTAAGGTGCGTACTCTAAACGTTCTTCTCTTCTTAGCGTGTCGATGGCAATCTAAATTGAGTCGGCCTAAAACTGAGCTACTAGTTTGACGCTTTCGGTAGCGTCCATCAGTTCCTGTAATTAACAAACAACAGGACACACAGGACACGATAATAAGTGCCCCATCGTTTGTGGAACAGCACCACATTTACACTCCAGGGAAGAGTCATTAATGAATCTCCACCTGAGCAGGTTTTCCTTGCTGCGGCCAACCTGGGTCTGGAGTCTATTTAAAGACTTCCAGGTCAGCCATGGCAACTCATGAACAGGTGGGAGATTTTCAGCATGTGACTCGGTGGGTCTAAACGTTACTGTTAGACTACAGCTGCCAGCGCCACTGCTGGGCAGAGGTAGTCTCTCCCTATGACTTCCAGCTCTATCTATCCAATACTGACTTTTAAAGTAGATACTATAAAATGCGGTATACATATTTAAAGAATCGTTTATGTTTTAAGTAAGGGTGTTTGACATCTGACGTTAGAAGAACGTTTTGATGACAAACACCGGTGGTTCCTTCCAGTTGGTATATATTTGTTTTAGTCTTATTACAAGAAGATTCAAATGTTTTGTGTGGTTTTATGAAAGAGCCTGTACTTACCTAGCAGTGAAAGATTCCAGGCTGATATGGTGTTAATGATGAAAGAGCAATGCCGAATATATTACAACTTTAATTCTTTCACTTGACTGTTTAGGTTGGAGGTGTGAAACTGGGACAGAGGGAAGGACTGAGCCGGGGCGATGTCAAGAAAGTCAACTCAATGTACAACTGCAAGAAAGAGTGAGTTGTCGCTTACGTTGTGCAGCACATTAGGCACAGTGTAAACATTTGCCCCACAATGAAAGCTTATAGTTGGTGCCAGTTAAGATGAGAATAGCGGTCATGGACCCACCAACATTTATTAAAGTTCTTAACTTTGAAAACCAAAAATAAGCCTGTTCAAGTCTGGAATCGTCATCTATCGTGATTTTCAACATTTTTTGTGATGAAAAACGATACATGGTTTATTTGTTTTGGTTCGTACGAAGAGATAAATCAGGGACAATGGCCGCTATTCTCATCTTAACTGGCAACAACTATACGAAAAATATACGAGTGTTACATACAAACTAAAAAAACTGCAAGCCTGTGATCATTATCGTTTAGTGTAGCCACTTAACCTTTCAATCGCCAGAGCATAAACACGTGTACCCTCCAGTTTAAGCCACAATTTCACCTACCATTTTGTCACATATTTGTGTCATTTGGCTTACAGGGCACGCGCTTGCTTGTCACGTATGTGTGACAATGGCGTTTAAAAGGTTAAATATAGACTCTAGTGTCTGGATTATTTTTTCCTGAGACTTCAAAACACGGTTTATTTTCCACACGTGTTAATAACACTTATGTTAATACTCAGATCTTAATTTCCAGGGAGCCACAAACGGGCTGGTTGGGCGGAGTGTTCCAGAACCTGTTCGGCACTAAGTCTCGTTAATTTAAGAGTTTGATTTCACTTGTCTGTATTTAAATCACAAAGATCTGATAGCTGTAAGTTTTCTAGTCTTTACGTTTGTTTGAAAATAAAACGTAATATTATTTATTTTTGTTTTTTTTAATTGTGACTATTTTTTGTTGGTCCTTATGATATTTATCTGTTTAAAATATCGTTTTATATTTATTCCATTTTACGCGGATGTTGATTATGCAGCAGAATGATGTTTGGTGACAATAGACTTGACTTCCGCCACATGGGACTTAAATGTGCACTTCTGACCAAATCTTTGGTTATTACAGGCGCGACAAGGAACCATAATATTTTGGCAAATATATAGAATTAAACACACAAAGTACAACCTGTTTCAGCAATAAATAGTGTTTATTCAGACTAAACTATAACTATAAAGCCGCATGGTTAGAATATGTGTTAGTGCCAGTGGAGTACCAGGTCGCCATCAGTAATGAAGAGATATCAAATTCAACTTTTAGGCCTTTTCATATCTCTCTATCTCCATCGACATCAGACATCTCAGGAATTGGTAAGATCTGTCGCAGGGGCAAGTTTCCACTGAAAAACACACATTTATATTAATTTACATGATTAAAATGAGACACATCCAGGCGCATTACTTTATGAAATTTGTTTCATCACGATTGCTCTCAAAACGGCGAAGGAACATAACGCGAATAAACCGGCATGACCTGAACCAAAAATGCGAAGACATCTGACATCTACCAACCCGCACTGGGCTGCGTGGTGCATAAAGCGAAACCTGTATGCCAGCAGTGAGAATGTTTAAGCTCATTTTGCTAACGATATTGTAGTGAACATTTAAGTTGACAAAAATAACGCAAGCGCCATCTCTGGCGCAAATTAAAACTTAACATCAAAATCCTAATTGGTGTTATAAGAGTTATCTGCGAGTTAACCATATGAAAAACCTGACTATAGCCATCAGGCAATACCCCACCAGACTCAACACTCGTCTGGCCGGAGGATCCTCCGCTTTTCAACGGACTATTGAGGGACTTTACACCTTGTTTCTCTTTCTCCTAAAGATAAGTATGCTACTATAAATACTAGGATATCGTAAACTTACGTCGATCAGCAGCGCAAAGTGCAGTCATGTCTCCGATATCATCCATAGGCTTTCCATTTCGTTCTCCGGCAAATATGAACGCTGCCCGCGCTGGATTGAATTGTCGACCATCTTCTGACACTATGCCTACGTTCTCGAACACACAGCGGATGAAACACTATACGTATATAATAAGAAAACAATGATTAAGATACATCCTTAGCAGGATACCATACAATAGGCTTGTGTGCTGAAAAATTCTAATTAGTCCACCAGTTATGGCGAAATGTGAGTGAACCCTTCGGGTGTTACAATAGGTAAGTAAATTCTTATACCAAGGGGTTGCTAATACTATTTTTCAATTGAATGCTCCATTTACGAAATATTAAACTTTAAAGTGAAAATTTTTGTCCCCCCCCTTCTAAAAGCTAAACTGCCAGATTGAAAAATCTGGGAAAATTCGTAATGATAGTGCATTCCATGAACTTTAAAGGAAAACTATAGCGGTTAAGATGAATTTATTAGTATAGCAGTAACAGTCGTTGAACTTGGATGTTGGATAATTTTGTACCAAATACAAAGTCCTTAGAATGAATCCTTTAAAGTGACTAAGATGGAGTAGTTGCTTGTTTGTCACGGGTAAAGCCTTGCATTGAAAAACAAAATCTAAAACATACCGGGCTACTACGGAACCGTACACTGCGCGTGGCCCGACACGTACTTGGTCGGTTTTTACTAACACAAGCACCTAAATGAATGTCCTAAGTATTTAGTTTATTACTTTCTTTGTTGAAAATCGAATGCGTTTTTATTTCATTTATTGTTAGTAAAAATGTGTCTTTATGTTCTGCGCAACATAATTATCACGAATCTTAAAGGGACCTTGGCCAGTTGATCAAGGTGTTCCATATATTCGATCTTTTTCACTTACCTTGGGTGTCTTATCAGTTTCATCCACAAAACTGCCGCTTTCATTCAGAGATTGAATATAGGCTGTAATAGAAATTATACATTAGTTATTGATGGAGTTAATTTAAATTTTCTTAAAGCAGAAGCTAATTATAGGCATCACTTAGATGAAAGACAATTGGAGAATCAGACGTTGGATCGATTGTGTGATGGATATTTTAGTGGGCATTTTTTTAAGTTTTAAAGGAAGCGAATTCAGAGCTGAATGTCGGTAGAGATGCAGTAGGTATGGAAGAGGAATACAAGAACAATGCTTCGTGAAATAAATAAGGAATAAAGTCGAACTTTAGAAACAAGTAGGTAGTACTCCTCTAACAAACGAAAAAACTTACACATTTCTATCCTGAAACTGTCATTACAGACGTTCATGACAGCTATAACATCGACATCGACGCTATTGACGTTGCTCTCCTGGTTAGCCGCGGTCGTCGTCATCATGGCGTCCTTCGTCATTGCATCTTTCGTTTGCGTATTCGCCGATAACGTTAGCGCGATTGTGATCGCAGTCAGAACTACGGCTAATAGCAGTTTCGTCATTATGTCTGTGTGTCATGTACCTACTGCTGATACTGAATATGGTCATTCGGTAATTTCGCTTTATATGTGGAGTGAGTAATTGATTGGTGCAGAGATTAAGAACATTTTGCATCAAAAGGTATAATTAGCTCCCTGTATGATGTCTAAGTTTAAGTAAATAGAGATTATTCATGTTGGAAATGGAAATCGCCATGTATTCTTCCTAGTGACTCCTGCTTCCCTAGTCACACATTATGACATTACATACCTGGTTACGTTTTAATTTTCATTCTTACAAACTCAATTTTTTTTTTTGGAAGTTACAATACGTGTCAATAATGTTTATTGATGAAATTATGTTTTTATACCATTATCAAAGGTGTTTCAAGTCTGAAGTAACTTTTAAAATGGGAAAAGTTTTAAATTGTTTGAGACTGCTGCGTCAGTGATTACATTGATTACATAGGAACGATTGCAGACACATAAGTGGAGATGTCTATTTTTTACAGATAATCACTAACTTTATAAGCATCGGTGCTACATATTTTATTTCTAAAATTAGACTACTTTTTATGAACTGAGCATGATTATTATTTTTCCATTTGCCATTTTCTATAAGTATGTAGGATCGGCTGTGATTTTGTGAATTTACGTTAGAGTTTATACTTATAATGTTGAGTGTAATAAACCCTAAAAGGCGTTTAGAAATTGAGTTGAGATAAGTATAGGAAAAATAAATATAAATTTACACTGCCACACTTTGATGGGCTCCTAAGCTGTCTACACTTTTCTTATTCAAATTTCAACCTTATTGTTTACCTATTTCCTTTTTCTTTACAACGTGCCAGAGTTAACGGGGATGGCAACTGTGGAACTAATGGCGCTAGCATCGCTTGAACCAAACATCGTCATTGGTTGAAAATCTGTCAATGTAATTTTATATTTCAATATAGTTTGACCTCATTGGTCAGATTGGGTCTAAGCTATGGACGCGCCATCTACAATCAGCTTTGACCAGACTGGTCCCCATTCCTAGGTAAGGTTGAGGTCTCTGCAGTACCTATCTACTTTGTTCCACTACTGCCTCGTTGGTGCTAGCGCTACTGATGAGCATAAAACCATGGATTTCTTATATCCTGGTGGGAAGGGAGGAGGGAATGGCCAAAAGGCTCGCCACCGAGACACCTACTCACTTAAAATCTCTGTGTTATACTTTGGGGATTACAGGCAAGATTTTATGTAATGGTATGTATTTACTCGATCAACATTATGCGTATAACATCGAACCCTTCTTTTGCAGCTTTTACATTAGCATTTGAAAAGATATTCATTCAAAGAAGAAGAGAAGAAAGCAAAAAGTTTATGTGAGTATTAATCGTGAAGATTCTATAATATTTCATGCAGTCGAATCTCTCTATATAGGTATCCTCTAATTAATTTATCAATCGTTATTAGACTTATCCGGCCATCTTTGGCAAGGAGGTATACAATTCTGTTTTTTTTATTATTCAGGCTTTTTCATTCGACATTTCCAGAACGGTTAAGCGTCAATATAATCCGTATAATTCAGTAAACTACAGTAATCTAGAAGCAGTAATTGCCACAAATTGAGCGAGGTCACCAAATAATGTGCCATCAATATAATCGGAGCAATTTGTAATCATTGCCTTTGATAATCTGTTTATTGAACGTGAGAACTTGCATCCTGTATTTTTCATTTCAATTGTTCAGTTCAGCATCTACGTTTCAGTTTGAAATGTTTGACTTTTAGTGTAAATGTCACGATGTGTTTTTGTTTTTAGACAGAGGAACCTTTCAACCTATCGTTTCCCGGTATGATCATCTGTGCCTATGCAAGGAATAATATGTTCTCTGGTTATTGTGTTCTGGTTCTCTTCTGCTTCAAGGTCTATTTTAAAAAATAGACAGAGATAGAGATTATAAGAAATAGAGAATAGAAATAGATAAAAAAAATATTTGCTGGTGTTCCCTTGACGCAGTTAGAGACCTTGTTTACAATTTTTAAGTTATTTTACATTTAGTTTTTTAAATTACCTATTAAGTGAAAATGTAAGCTAGATTACTATTTCAGACTATTTTTTTCTAATTTGTAACATGAAAACTGTATTATTCTATGCTTTGGTCATTGGTCCTATATCTTTTCCAGTGAAAAATGTCCATTTATGGCAAAGCACAGAGTTTAGGTGTTCTTGTTTCTATTTATGATTTTAGTTACAATTTCGGTACAATATTCTAATAAGATTTTACGTGTTTTGTTTGTTTCCAATAATTTACTTAATAGATTGTGCTGTGTATCTCTCCGCACAATAGACCGGGCACTCAATCAAAACATGTACGACCGACTCCACGGCTTCCGGTTCGCAGATGCACGCTGGGTTCTCCTTACACTTGAAACGGTGCAGGTATTCGGAGAACCCACCGTGCCCCGTCAACATTTGCGTTACAATTCCGGCTGGTTTTATTTTGCGCACTGTCCTGTAGGCTTCGATCGCGTTTGGGAGGAATATCATTGTGACGCCAGCTGTTTCACCTTGCTGATACCTGCGGTTCCATTCGTCAAGCGACTCCATCCGGATCTGCCGCTTGACGAATGAAAAAGGGCATAGGTCGTAATCCAGCTTCTTCTTCGACTTCAAGGCAGCTTCCTTAGCCAGCTGGTAGGCTCGCTCGTTTCCCTCCAACCCCGCGTGGGCCTTTATCCAGAACAAGGAGACACTCTTGTTCTGGAGCGTGCTGCTTCGGATGATGTCCCTTGTTTCCACAGCCATGGGATGGGGGGAGTACACATTTACAACCGACTGGAGGACCGCCTTGGAGTCGCTGAAGATGCCCATGTTGTTTCTCTACGCTTGAGCACCTCATCTGCCGCTCTTGTTAGGGCTAGAAGCTCAGCCTGGTAGACGGTGCAGTAAGACGGCAAGGCAAGTTTGAGGGCCCTAGTTTCGGTGGCGCCATTCCACACGGATAGCGCCGTTCAAGGTCTATTTAAAAGTATCTTGTTAACTCTTTTTTGCATAGTTTCATCATAATCATTCCACCTCCTGCTCTATCTCTATTTATTTGGGGTCGACGCAGTATGTCTTCTTCTGTCATTGTTATGGTAGTCGCCATCCATCCATATCATCACACAGTTCATCCATGGTGCCTGTGGTATTCCCCTGCTCTTATTAATTACCGCCATTACATGCTTATACTTTGATAATACTTTACAGTCTCCGATGTCTACCTTATTCACTCAGTGATCTCTATATCTCTGTATTCGGTGTCTCCAATATATCAAGAGTGCATTCAAACGCATTGCACATAAATCATTCTTTATTTGTTCAGATTTACTAAAAGCTTCGCGGAATACACATTACTTGCTTTCAGTTGCTATATTTCTGAATACCAAGGTCTCCGTACGATTTGTCTTTTTGGCTCTGAAATATAGTCAAGTTAGCATTCAGTATCAGCGGTAAGGAATATCTAGCTCCTAGAAAATCTAAGTTTCAGGTGTGTCGTCTGCTTATTGCTGAGATATTTTTAGCCAAGTTTTTTTATGTGGGTCTTTCACACTTATACTTTATCCACCATCTGCGGCCGCGCCCGCTTAGCAGTCAGATTTTCTCTTACGGGATCAAACAATCGAGTCAACAAGTAACCCATAGTTATTATAAACCAGGTCTACCCGTGTGACTTTTTATAAATAAACAAATTATTGCTTTTCACTGAAATCACACACGCACATCGCACTTCGATAGACGTACGCTTATCGTCGAGATCTGTCACTGAAATCCATTCAATAGTTAAAATGAGAAAAGGTAACAGACTAAAGACGTTATAGTATTTTATTCATAATTTTTCTTAATATTTGGTAACAAATAGTTCTTACTCATTAATTTTTTTATGAAACGAAATGATACTAACCCAACCAACATTCCTTTACAAACTTATTGTTCAAGAGAATACCGCCTTGTCTCAGAACCCTAAAAACAACAGTTGTTTATTTGGAAGGCTGCAACATACACGAGTCAAGTCAAGAACCACTAAATCTCCGACGTGTAAACAGTTTTAGCTGAACAAATAATGTAATATTAATTTATAGCACTAGTTCGAGTGATGTGTTGTGTGATTTTACACGGGGTTATGAATGATGCCAATGCCCTTAGAATGTAAGCTTTGGATATCTGGAGAAAGGAATAAATGAATAATTGACAATTTTTTTTCATAATTAGCGTTTGAAATTCCTTTTGCTGTACACAGACATTCTCTTCGAATGGTAGTAGAGTCTGACAGACCTCTTCGCCCTACTGACGACGAAGGACATCCATGAGGGATTTCCAAACACAAAAAAAATAATTATAAAATATTCTATCATCTCACATCACCTTCTGGTCATTCAATCATGTGTTTGATTATTTCTTCTAGGCCATGATGTTTTATACCCTTTTTTTTCGCTTGGGAAATCATCAAATGACTCCTCCCGCTCTGGGCAGAGCAGGAGGGAGTGTCAGACTTTTACTGACTAAAACCCATCCATGTTCCATCATCGCCCTTTGTGTTACGGGGCCACGGTATCTCTGTCGAACAGTCCCGCAAACCAGGTAGCCATCGGCCCTTGCGGACCCCTTCATTTGCTGACTCTCTTTGAGACGCGCGTGGAACACGAATGCGCCGTCGGTGTCGACACGGCCTGTCGTCATGAGACGGACGGACGGCGAGCTAGCCTCTAGCCCACCGTCCACAGGCGGCCGGGACGTGAGGTTCTCTCCCTATCCAATATACTCATTCACTAATATTACTTCGAAAGTTTCAATATCACCAATCAAATTGCAAAGTTATTTTTGTTGTTAAAATTATTATTATGTTTTTAGAGCAAGAAAGCTTTGAATATTGACCTCAACTCAATTGTTAGATGCTAGAAAAACTATCAAATAATTTTAGGAGCTCGAAACAGTATTGATTTATCGCTTTTATTGTTAAGGAGTAGGTGATCGCTTCCTGCTCAATATTATCTTAAGCATAAATACATTATTCATCTCATCCATATACGCTACATTCTGCATTCAAAATAAACAACTACACACTTAAATCTGTATAAGGAAACAAGAACTTGTAATGATTCTGGGAACTATTTTTATTTACTTACTCTGATTTTTGGTCTGTTGTTTTTAAAAGCGTCAGCATAAATAATTTCAAATGAACTATGGATCTGTGTCGGAACAATATGTTAATATTTCGGGTTCAATTTTCTTTTTCGTCTTTTTGAGTTTTTGTGTTTTGGTAGCATAGTTATAGAGAAAGTGAGCCTATTCTATTTAAAATTATATTCTGATCTATGGACTTGACTTGACTTTAGACAAGTGACATAAATAAAAAAGACAAAAAGGTATTTTATTGACATAAGCTAGCGAAACGCGCGACATACGTTATGAAAGCGATGTTCACTTGTTTAGGCCCTTGTTGCTGTAGGTACATACATAGATAACCTCTTATCTCTATAACCCATAGATCTGTGAACTGTTGAAAGAAAGAAAATTATAAACATTGCAAACATGGCCACGGGCCATGTCCCGATAGGCAATTATGAGGAAATTCATACATATTTCGATGGCTTTTGCCACTAATTGAAAATTGCCTCTTCATAGGATATAAATTAAAAAAATATCAGTTTAATCCTGCGACAGTGACGTATTGAAACACCCGACTTTGTACGTCCTGCTAATTAAGTAATTATGAGTTGTGTACCTTATTATCTGTTCGAAACTGGGTTAACCCGTAGTCTGCAACAGTCAAATATTTGTCTAATTTTTCATCGAATTTTTTGTGACCAACACCGGCTCCCATAAATTGTGCACAAACAAATTGGATTCCTTAAATTTAATGACCGTTGCAATGTTTGTAAAGTTCATAAAATGGCCACATCCTGTCGCCAACTGAGGGTGGCGTAAAAAACTGAAATATTTTTATTGCAGTTTACTTAAAAATGTAGTCAAATACAATACAATATACTCACACCTGCCACAGGTTTGAGTATATTGTATTGTACTCGTAATTCGGGCTAGTGACCGGGATTCCCCGTCCAAAACGTTATTTTGAGTACTACTAAGAATATATCAGGGAAATGTAAGGCTGGGTATAAACCTGTGTCACGTGTATTATTTACTTGTGGCGAAGAGCTAAACAATTGAGATTTGTGTGAAAATAAGCCATAATAGACGAGACGACAAAAAAAATCTAATTAGTCCGTCAGTTAGATTATTAAAAAATATTTGACCCGTGTTTTTTTTTTTGTTACGTAAACCAAAATTGACGAAGATACGACGCTTTTAAAAATCTCAATACGTCACCCCTTGGTATAATTTTTAGCTAGTTCTGACGTCACGAGCCCCCACTCCCGAGTTTTGACGTGTTTTATCTTTGTCAATATTCATTGATTTACAAAAACAAAAAATACGTGTCCATTAATATTCAATACTCTAACTGACGGACTAAATAGATTTGTAATTTTTTGATACTGTCGTCATGCCTATTGTACAAATTCGGACGTTTTGTTTTCGAGATTCCACGTAAGCCAGTCAACAGCCGTGTCCCAGCAGTGGGAACATTATAGGCTGATGATGATGAAGTCAACAGAATCCAGGGTAGTTTGCTAGGTTAGTTTTCGATATTTATCGATGTACCAACAAATAAAGAAGAGACCTTCTTCATTGTGCCTGTTGAATTTCTAAGCAGCCCTTTATCTTATCTTGACAAATTACGACCTGTTTGGGCTTCCACCGTTTTTGTGCAGTAATCCATACGAATGGGCCACAACTAGTCGTAGTGAAATAAATAATGGAGGGTAACGGATATCAAATAATATTTGTTGTGGTGCTGTTAAACTTTAATATATTGGGAATAGTAAGCGAAGGCGACGGTAAGTATTAGAGTCTTTAATTTTTTCTTCTCGAGACTTTTATTTCGGCCACAATTTTATTTGGTGTCTCAATGTAGTATACTGAAATTTAGCTGCATCCTTTTACCTAGGCATAGCAAAAGGCTAGGCAGATGATCAATTTTAGCCAATGGTGGCAGGCAATTTTAGGCCTACACGCAATCAATCTTTGTTGCGTAGGTTCGGTCAGCCATCACAAAAGATTTAAAAATGCACACATCATCATCATCATCATCTTGCTGCCCTTATCCCATGTTACTTGGGGTCGGCGCAACACGTTTTTTTTCATTTAAAAAGGCATACAATTAACGAAAAAAAATCACTTTTGATTGCCAAAATTAGTAAAGGATCACCAAAATTAATCCCCATTTTATCTTGAAATTAGAACCAAAAATTTGTTAATGACCATCAGAAATTTAACTGTTATGCTCTTGCATCCGAGTCGACGGCCGGGTCTCCGTCGACTGAAACTGAATGGATTATAAAAAATAACCACGAAGGGTATGGCATACCCTTCCAATCTAATCTATCCGTGTCTAAGCAAAACTAGTTTGTCATCAACCCCCTCATTAAAATTTGGTGCTCAATTTACTAAATTTGGTGATCAATTAATATTTTAGGTGATAGATGTGAGTGGTCATAAAGTTAATTTTGGTGGTCATTATATTTTCCCCCATTTAAAAATGTTCTGTCTCTTAAATAAACCAATACATTTTTCAGAATCAAACGAAGAAGCGCCAGCAAGTTATGATTACATTCAAATATTTAAAAGTATACCAGCTTTGTTTGAATATCTACTAGATGCATTAGAAGACAGACCGGAAATATTGGAGAAGAATGATGTTACCATGTTTAAGAGAAACATCGATGTTGGAGAAACAGAGGAGTGTGAAAAATCTGATAATGAAAAGAAGATTGACAAACGAGATACTGATTGTGACACAACTAAACTACACGATGGAAATGGTAACACAAACATTAACAAACGAGACACCATTTCTACAAAAGATGTATCAGCAACAACTGTAGCCTACGAATACGGGAATAGCAACGTAGTCATGAAAGGTTTAGATGAAATAGAAGAAGAAGAAGAAACTGATAATTTTAACAATTTCGCTGACAAGGATGGAGTCAAAAGAGAGTTACTAAACAGAGAAGACAGAACTAGCCGTAAGAAGAAAAGTGTGCTGTCTAAATTAGATGATGATATAGATGACTTCTATCGGAGTTATGGAGAAATGTTCTTTGGATTTGAACATTTATTTAGTTTAGATCTGAAGCCTGAAGAAATTGAAGAACGCATACTTACGGCTGAGAAACTATTGGAAGAACACAATAATAAGAAGGAGAAAAAATAAGGAAGGTATGCTACGGTTGCTTCATGAATAATAAATTTAAATGAACAAACAACAATAACGTTTAAAGTTTATTTGGTACCATTCATTAGTACCGTGTTGCTGCTTTCCAATAAAATTAAAAGTGATCATAAAATTCTTCTTCTCATTTTAAGATTTATAAAATACAATGGAACAGTAAATCATACTTCAAAGAGTTATACAATAATTTTCTTAATACTTTTGATCTGAGAGTTGTAATGATAATGTTTTGGGTATTGATGATATTCACTTTGGTCTTAAAAATAAATTCTACAGCTGTACGATGACCACCAAGTAAGTAGTAATGCTTCCGAGAATCTGTAAAAAATAAAGATTTCTCTCAATCATTCATCAAGTAAGCGTGCAAGCAGTAGGCTTGCCTTATGGACAAACGGTAAACACATTAATATTATTTATAGCAATTAATGTTTTCCAACGTTGCAGAATATTATATCATGTCTAAAAATTGTGTAGATTTTTTGTCTTTTACCGTGGTTATAAGTGTCCTGTTTAGAGGGAACATCTTCAGCGGTTGGTAGGACACTTCGTTCAATATGAGATGCTGGTAAAACATCTGTAGCTCCAATAACAGGTCGCTGTCCTCTAAGGGCGTGTACCGCATCATCTGGCTGACCAGGTGGCGTGTCAGTTCCATCTAGAAGTTCGATATTGGAAAAACTATTACTGCGCTATTTAACATGGATCAAAATAAACGTGGTCCTGGCTGTTATTCGTAGATTTTTGATATTACGGGCATTCAGAAATCTGTAAACTGAATAGTCTTTCATAAGAGGTTTAAGAAACTTTTATCGTGTTTCTCAGTTACAATGTTGTTGAAGTCAGATTTGTAAAACACTGGTACTCATCAGCATCCTAAGGCTGCGTTTCCACCAGAGATGAACGAGAATGCGTAGCGAGGGATGTGTGGAACTAACCAATCACATAACTAGAATACCTCAAGCTGTGAAAAAGAAGCGACATTATTGGTTGGTTTCACACACATCCCTCGCTACGCATCCTCGCTCAACTCTGGTGGAAATGCAGCCAAAATAATTAGTTGGGAAAAGTCTAAGCAGATAATAATGAGTCTTAAGAGGGAAGACTAGCAGAGCTTCGCCTATACAAACGTATTCCCCTGTTCTCTCCATGGAACTCTCTTCTACTCCATGGAAAATAAAACTGGGAGCAAATATTTTACTACATATTCAATATTCATCCCTACCACGCCTCTATGTTTCGATTTTTACCATATTTTATTAAAAAAAAAAACTAATAAATTTATGAAAAAAATGAATCATGCCGTGGCGGTGGCTTTAGTGTGTAGTGTATTAGGAGGAGAATATATTTGGGTTCATAATCTTCGTTACGTCGTCTACAAATTATGCTTACCTCATCATGTGTCCGATGACAGGGTTCAATAATTAGTAACAGATTCCCAAAATGTAGCACAACCCAGTTTAATTGCAGCAGTGGACTTGAACGATCCGACCTGGATTTATTGACTGTAATAAGGCACAGAAATAAGAAACTTTTGACAAAAACTTATAGATAATGTAACACTTATGCAAACAGTAGTGATGGTAATCAATAACATAATTGGATCGCTATGATAGTATAGGAACTGACAAAACTTCATTTGCAAACCAAAGTAATAGCAGCTCATAAACTCAAAGAGGTAAACACACTACGCATTCAACGTACAGATATTAGTGATGACGTGATAAGGTGTGATGACCAAGTGCAGGAGTAGGCACAGCAGTAAAGCTACCATCACAGTCCCATGACTGTCATTGACTTGGCGTAGTACGTCGCAAATAGAACAGTATAGCAAGGCCAGACGACGGACTGTGGTCGAGATTGACTTCTGAGGAGGTTTTTGTTGCCCTGTAAAATATTTAAAAGAGATTCATAAGGCCATTTTAGTGCTTAACTAAACCAAACCATAATGTGTAGTATCCAAAGTGCCCAAGCATCTGCTCCAACTGGGTCCGATCGACTCTTTTAATAAAGATACCTAATAATGGTTTTATCATCGATTCGAAAAGAAGAAGTTTACCTATAAATGTACATACTCATATAATTACAAGCGACTCGCCCCTGCTTCACACGGCGGTGCCACCTACCAGGGCCAAAATATATCTTTTTTTTAATCTGGAACCATCAATACACATTCACAAATTTCATAGAAATGGGTTAGGTGGTTTCAGAGATTAACATGTGACACGTGATTTTTATATTTTTAGATACAGTAGCATACAAGTATCTGTTGAATATAGGCCGAAGATCGATCAAAAAGAAATTATAATGCTCGTGTTTTGCTCAGGCGAATTAGCGATCGCAATTTGTTTTATTAGCAAACATATCGAGTTACTGCGAACAACCCCCAAGAGTTTCAAATAATTATAATGTGGGAAAATTCGTCACATCGAGACACAAACGTTTACCACGTGTTCAGTACATTATTCCAAAATTCCAAACATCTAAAATGATTGCATTTTAGATGTTTCGATGATGATGATGTTTTGATGTGTTATGATGATTTTTTGTTATGTTTGTGTCGGTCAAAACGTATTGAAGAGCAGGTTTGTTTCAAATTACAGATGAGAATTTTGGTATGTAAGCGGAAGTTTGGAATTATGTACTTCTTCTTACTAACTCACTTGGATATGGAAAGATCGCAATATATCCCGCAAAACCAAAGTGAGGCTGGTGCGTGCGCTGGTATTCTTAATTTTCTCTTACGGCGCCGAATCTTGGACAATGAGAGAGAAGGAAAGGGCAAAAATTCACGCTTTTAAAATGTGGGTTTGCATGGAAACGGATGCTGCGAATTTCATGGACTGCACGCCGGACTAACCTGACTATTCTTAAGGAGCTCCAAATAACCACAAGACTATCCGCTGTCTGCTTCCAGCGAAATCTTAAGTATTTTTGACATATCGCTCGTAGAAACCCTGACAGCCTCGAGAAGCTGATGGTAGTTGGCCAAGTAGACGGGAAAAGACCACGCGGGCGCTCACCTACCCGTTGGTCAGACCGAGTAAAGTCGCTCACTGGCCGATCAATAGCCGAAGCTTTTAAGACCGCCGAGGACAGACAAACGTGGAAGAGCATAGTGCACCGAGTGATGAATACTTCAGACACAGACTAGGCACGACCTTCAATAATGAAAACAACGACTTAGATGATGATGATGACTTCTTCTTCTTTATCGTGTAGTTAGTAGTTAATGATGTAATGAATATGTGGCAAACGTTTGTACGTCGATGTCTGTTCCAACCCGTAGGTTAGGTTCTACTCGTATGTTTTCTATTGTAATCAAACAGCCAACAGCCGCTGCGGCTGCGGAGAACCTCAAGCGGCGTTAATATAGTAACCTTATTGGTAACTATATATGGTTGAAACTCTAGCACCGTGGGGTCCGAGTGCTCATAGCCCTTTCAAGGAAATTTCAAAAAGCTTAGTTGACACTTCCCGTGACCCTAGGACTGGCTTTTACCTTGGCCAAAGGCGATAAAAAGTTTTGGACGCCATTTTTTAAGTTAGAGTTTTAGTATATTTTAATTTGTAATGCAAATGTTTTTGATTATAATGTTTTCATGAAAGCAGCCATCATACCTCTATACAGCGACATGGTATCAACGATGCTGTTGATGGATTTGTTGGTAACATTACTGTACATGTCTACTCGGCACTCCCTGTCAATCCTTGAACGTTTTGCTTCAGGTGCTGTAAAAAATAATTTCACATGAAAAATCACAAATTGATTAGTTTATTTACAATGGATAATGACTTCCTGTAAAAAACCAAATTCTCCTGAGTTCAAACATAATTAATAATTACATTCATCCTTCACTTAGGTATGTGTCATTGTGTGGGATTTGACATTCACTTGGAATTTGGAAAATAATTTGTGTAAGTTAATGAAGTAAAGTAAACAGTGAGGATCGTCAATACTCTCTCCCCATTTTCCCAAAATGTTCGGTGCCGGCAGTATAAGGGATACTTACTTCTTCAATTCTTCTCTATTAGTCACCATCTAATGAAACGTGCTATTTAATTTCTTCCAACAACAAAGCGTTTTGCCAGCAGAGATTGCCATAGTGATGGAATTTGTCTGGAAGAACTAAACTTGTTTCACAGATCTACTATAATTAATAAAACTATCAAACTTACAGTTATTCAGAATCTCTTGGAGGATGTCCCTCAAACAGTTGTTCAAATTTTGTAAAGAGGTCAGCACAGAGGTCGCAGTCTCAAAGAAAGTGAGGAGGATGACTTGCTGTACCGCGGATGATATGTTGTAGAATATATACATGCAAGATGTCACCACTGAAAGAAGCGGGGATGATCAGATTGGCAACTTATTCCACAAATCCGCCCTAAGAGAATCCCCCTCAGGGGGAAAAACTAGACTTTAATGTAAAAATAATCCAGAAAATCCCCTTTTTATTTTGAATTATTCCACTATTCCACCCTGAGAGAATCTTCCTTTAGCCTTTTCCCCCTAAGGGGGAATATCAGGGGGAAATTCTAGATTTTTCTTTTTAGATTCCACTTTTCCCCCTTAGGGGGACTTTTAGGGGGGATTTCAGGGATAAGCCGATCAGATTCAAGGCTAAAAGGCTTTTGAATGAGGTGCCCAGAAAAAGCCAAATACAAATACACAGCTTTATAGAAGAGGCTGAGAGCCTTGTCAAAGTCACATTCTATCCGCAATACCGATGATGGAGAAGACAAAATGTACTAGGTTCACATAAGCTATCGCTGTTGTACAAATACGAACCGCCTTGCCATAGCCACCTGTATGACAGTTCTCTTCAGTTCGTCTCAAGGACCCACCAAGCAGACCCACCGGTGGGTCTCCGAATACTGATGTGTCTCCCAAGACCTACTAGTGGGTCCTCTGAGATTTTTCATTTAAGACTTGTTGAGTAGGTACCTAATACCTGATTTTTCTAGCAAACGTAAACGTAACGAATTTTCAAAATGAAAAAATAACAACTAACTCATTCGGTAAATAGTAACAATCAATTTTAAAAAAAGTCCTGAATTGCTTTCGGATAAATTATTCATAGATGTACGAAACCTAGATTTGACCTGCTTTTAAGAACAAGGTTAAGGGCCTATACTACCTCAAATGTCTTAGCATGATCCTCCGTTACGCCTAAAATACTGCAGCATTATTTTTGAAATAAATATATGGTAAAGTTGAGGATTAATGTTAGGTCTTATGTTTGGCGGAAACACGATTTCATAAAATTTTCTCGATAGAAAAAAATCTCAAAGTTACCTCCAAATCGAACAATAAACCGCTGGTATTCAAAAAGCACTTCAAATTAGATCATGAAACTTTGCATACTAACTGAACTAACTATAAAGCAGGTCTTGTATTTTTTATTTTTTTCAAAAGACGAAAATTTAATTTTATAAAGAATAAACCACTCATTTCGCACTATTCGGCCGCAGTGACTGACGTAACAACCGCTTTGTAGTGCAAGCTGATTAGAACGTTATTCTAACAGGGGCCCAATTCTGTAACTTTGTGTTAAGCAACACGCCATTGACACTCTATCGACACACTACAGACATTATGTTGCCACTGTTGCAAGTTTGGTATTTTGCAAAAACTTCAATGGCGTTTCAGTGGTGTCTCAGTAGTGTGTCGATAGTGTGGCGGTACAATATTTTTCAGTGTTTTCGTTGTTCGATGGCCAAAACACTTTTCAAAGACGATAGACACAACTTTCAAATACACTTAAAATATTTACAGACTACCGTAACTTTGGCCATCATGATGACATTGACACCTTACATTGGAGCAGAATACCAATTATTACAATAGTCTTCTATGGCGTTTCAATGGCACTACAGTGATGGTAAGTCAATGACCATAGATAAATGATAAATTTGTAGAATACCAAATGTCAATGATTAGCCTATTGACACACTACTTACACACTACCGACACACTATTGACAAGTTGGTAATTTTACAGAATTGTGCCCCAGTATTACAAACGAAGTTTGAACCACCACAAATAGAGTTGCTAATCTGAGGTAGTATAGGCTCTTAAGCCGCTGCTGTATTATAATGAGTTGTTTTATTACATACCTTTTCCATTATATTTCACGACTTGATATATGAAGATACCGAAATCTAGCAATATAGTAGAGCATGTAAATATCATAGAGCTTACAACTATCAGCATTCTTTTGCCCTCATTTGATGGTTCTTCGCGATATAGACTCAATCTTAAATTAATCTGAAAAGAACAGAATTTTAACAGTGGTCCTCTCTTTCTATTTATGTTAAACAACATACTGTAACATCTGGTGGCTAAATAATAACAGCCACTCAGGTCGATCTTTAGGTTAAGCCGTGCTTGCCTAGGGTGGTCTGTGGATGGGTGACCACCCTTACATACCGAGTCAGGCCTGTGTCACTCCGCGTGTAGGTATTAAAAACATACCTACAGGCGGCGGCCCCTGCGGAGGGGCTAATCTAGTAGGCTGCCGCTATCGAAAGAAGACACACGCGCGCGCGCTATTTGTTCGACCACGTTCAACTTTCTCGATAATTGCAAGATGGACACAAAACGAAAAAAAGCAAAAAAATACTGTGCAGTATTTAATTGTTTAAATACGAATCGTGATCTAAATTTAACTTTTTGTTCGTTGCCTAAAGACGCTGACAGGTAAAATCTACTTTGATTGGATTATATTGGTGCCGATTCCCTTGTTTACAAACTAAACCAAATTTAAGTTCAGTGCATTTTTTTCTTTCTATTTCATTAAGAAAAGGATAGAAGATAATTTTAGTTATGTTCTGTCAAATTAATCAGCGCCATACAAGTTTTAGACGCGATTAAAAAGTTGACTAATAAAATTACATCAAATTACGTCAGGCGCTGACTAATTTGACAGGATTAAACTAATATTTATCTTCTGTCCTTTTCATAATGAAATAGAAAGAAAAAGATGCATTCAACTTAAATTTAGTTTAGTTTGTGAACAAGGGAATCGGCACCATGTTCCTATTTGAAATGAAATGAATTCAAACTACAAACCCTTTCTCCCCTTGTTGAACAAAGTACTATTCCAATACCCTAATAGTTATTTATGCAACTGTTGTATAATGAGGGGTATTAAAACACGAGCCGAGTGTGATAATAGTATCACATGAGTGTTTTAATACCTAATTATGTACAGTTACATACAAGACTTTATCTACATCCATGATATGAATCCTCCATAAAAGGTTCTGAAACCATAGGGTGTTGCAGTGTTCTAAGAAGTCTATGTAAATTCATGGAAAGTTTAATTGCTTGTATTTAATACAAACAAACCGTGTATATGTAGTAATATAAATATTTACATTTTGGATTGTTCAATTATCAAAATTCACAAAGCTTGTGTCACTCATTTTTGTAAACAACAAAGTACATAATGCAATACTAATATCCAAATGTCGAACAAAAATGGCGGGATACGACGTGAATTCGAATTAACCTATAATTTATATAATTTCTAGATGGCGTAAGTAGTTACTCGAAGTAAGCAACCCTAGTCCGCGGCTCTTTCAATACGTATAACCACGTATAACTTATTATGAACCGTAGTCCAGTGAATTAAGGCCCATATTCCCTAAAAAAATAATTGGTAGGTATTTAAATGAACACGTGCTCGACTGGAACGCGAGCTAAATTAAATCATATTGTTTATCAGATTGAGTACATATTTCATTGAAAACCATTGCGAAGTAACGCTTCTGTAACGCTAGTTACTAGTTATTATTCTGTGACCGAGTATCCTCCGTGCCTCGGAAAGGTCCCGGCTGTCATTTTTAGATCTACGGCAGTCTTTAGGTAGTCAGTGGCCCAAAAAGTCTGACAACCAGTCTTACCAAGGGATATCGTATTACCCAGTACTAACTGGGTAGTGGAGGCAGTCGCTCCATGTAAAATACAGGTATTTCAGCTGCATCCGGTAAGACTGGAAGCCGACCGCAACATAGTTGGGAAAAGGCTAGGCAGATGATGAACCTACTATAATATCACGCACATAATTCCCGATGGCTAGGGGCTAAGGTGTAACTGTAGATATCCACAGTTCACCGGTTATGATTTAGCCCCGGATAAATCTTATTTGAAACTAGCTGACCCGCGCAACTTCGTCTGCGTCACATAAGAGAGAGAGAGTTCAACCTTAAAATCAAATCAAATCATTTTTATTTGAAAAGATAGACATAATTATAATGTAATGCACAGAAATCATGATTTTTAAATGTTAAACACATTTTTAGTCATTAGTACCATTTTAGTTCAACAGATGTCGCTGCATCTTACATTTGATGATTAGTTCTTCTTGAACACTTTAAATTCATATATCTTTTGATAGAATTAACCGATTACGATGAAAGAAAAACTAAATAATACCTCAAGATACGCTCAATTTTTATGTATAAAAGTTATCTACATTGGTTGCGTAAATTTTGCGTGATGCTTGATCATCGAAACAGACAAACAGATAATCAGACAAACAGACAAAAATTCCAAAAATGCTGGATATGTGTTCTGTTGCTCATCCTTTAACACCCTGGCAATTTTTTTTCAAAATATTTTCGATGTACAAAAACGATTTTACTACAGATTTATTATATGTTTAGATTTATTATATGTATAGATTAGATGATGAAGCAACTATTATTCCACTGGTTGCAGTTAGAAAAAATTTGTACGTGAGTCGCATGTAAACTTCTTCTAAATACATCGAAAATTATGAAGTTGGATACTATTTGGCGCGTTTCCGCGAGAACCGATGAATTTGTCCACATTCAGCGCTCATTTCTACGTTGATACAGACGAAAGCATTATTTCTACACCCAATTCAGGTCAACAAGAAAAGGAGGAGGCGACAGATTTGCTGTTCAGAATACTGATTAGACATTTAAAGCTGAGAAACATAAGCCGTTATTTATTATTTATTTATCCTCTCACTGGAACGCCACACATAGCAATTACACCAATGGAGCACATGAATAACTAAACTGGTGCTGCTATTTTTCCATATACTCGTATTTTTTTCTATTTTTTTATAGGTGTGCTAGGACAACAGCAGGTAGTTTTTTGTCCTAGTATAGTAGATAAATAGTTCCCACCAACCTCCTGCAGCTTCAGCAAGTAGACCGTCAGCCACTTCATCCGCATCAGGCCAGTGAAGGCCGCGGTACAGACCACCAGTCCGACGGTACCTATATCCGCCACCCACACAATGCGCGTAGAGTTGGTGCGGGTCCGGTACGACCGCTCAGGCTCGATCAGTATGTCTAGTGCTATGGTAAGTGTTGAAAAGAACCCTGGGGAAGTGAGGAAGATTGTGATCGTCATATCATCATTTTAGCCGAAAGTCGTCAGGTCGCCAGGTCTTTACTATTTGACGCCATAATACTAGGTTTTTCGCTTTTCGCATTCAAAGTCTGTTCTAACCAGCTAACCAGCAGTTCTGTCCAAACTACTGAGCTACGTTCTGAGCTAACATGTACCGTGCTTGCATGGTGTTTTCTTGGTAAAAGCTGGAACAGTCTAAATGTGGAAGATGGAGAGTACTTGAAAACTCAATAAAACTTTGCCCGACAGTAGGTACCTCATATTTAGCAGTCGCGTTTGCGACAGCTAGACCTCTCAAACTTACACAGAATAAAGGAAAGCGTCTTCCCGTAGAAGTTGGCGGCCTTTGACACGCGGACGCACCAGCCGGCAGGTGTGCGCCTGAAGCTGAGGGGGGCCACCCCGGCGATCTGTGACATCCGCAGCATCACGCACAGTGTGCCGCTCACCACGCACTCCGTCTGCGGGGGAGGCGAGTGCATTTTGCGAAGGTTCCTAGGAAAAAAAATATGTGAAAGAGAAGGAAGATATTTCACAATGTTTAGCCATGGTCAGAAAAAGGTAGACCACAAGTTTATCAAGTTTCAATCACCTCTGCTGCTCCAGGTTTAAGTACTACTTGTTCCAAAAAAGTTTATTGAAACACGTTTGATGTTTGTGATTCTTTGCACTCTCGGCATCCATTACGTGTTTGCCCTTGGCTCCGGGTGCAATCCCTCGAACTAATGACTAACTAGCATCAAAATGTACCATTACTAAAAGTGCCAGTGATCTTTGTATTCTAATCTACACTTTGTGAAAAGTTTCACTTAAATAATAAAATAAATAAAAAAGCCATTTATTTCATATTTCTTTGATACATTCTATGTTCTTCGTAGGGTATTAGTTATTTAATTATTGTATTTTGTTAGTGTGGTTAGTCTTCTTTCATTGAAATATGGACCCCGAAGTCTTACTTACCAAATCCTAATTTTTCAGGACAACACTGTGTAGTCTTACTTCTACAGTTGAAGTAAACATAAGATACCGTTGAAGCGTTGTCTTCACAACAAACAGTAAAAATGTTTGTAGAGACGTGAAAAATGAATTAAAACTAATCTTTAGTTTTATCAGAAACAGAGTCAAAATATTAGTATGTCTATACCAAACAATAAGGATTCGAAAATTATGGATAAGGAATGAGAAACTCTATGTGTAACATTAACATAAGGTAAGCATTGTCTGGATATTAAAAAAACTTAATGATTAATTTATTGTTAGAAAACTCTGTCAAAATCGGAGAAGTCAAAAAATAATATCTAGATGATGATTTTCATCGCGAACACAATATTGAACCCAGTAATGATTAACTTTTAAGCTAAGAGCGATAAACTGCAACTAGCACTTACTTTATTCTTATCACTCGTATAATTATCAAAATACAAGTACAAGATAGAAACTGGAACTTCTACATGTCTAAGTTAAACGGCCTGCTAAGTAACGTAAAGATTTTTCAGCACTTGTGTTTTTCGACTATCCATATAATGGTGTCTTAGTGGAAAAGAATATTAATGCTGTTCTTTGTTTAACATAGCGACCGTTTAAGTATTTATTGAATTCTGTTATTTCTCGAAACACGTTTGTTCTTGTAAATAACAAATGTTAATATTTAAATAGAGAATAAGCTTCATGAAAAGAATTTTGATCATATCTCTGAACTTGAATCATTAGTTTCACAAAAATATCGAAGACATGTGACCTCAAACAACCAGCTCTGGATCCGTGTGATTGATTATAGCCCACTATCTCACACAAAGAGAATGCCTGTGTCCCAGCCGTGGGAACATTACAGGCTGATTAAGATAGTAGTTTTAAGAGGGCCTCAAATTCAGAATTAAACTTTTACGAGATAGCTAATTTTGTACGTCATGAGATTCATCAAGACAAATAAATTGATATTTACGAAAGCGTACTGCACCATTTTGCCTAAAACCAAAATGATACTCATAACTTGTTCCGCTAAAAACAAACCATTCGTTAATCTAAGCCAATGTTTGACAAACACGGAAATGAGAGTGATTGCATTCTCCTAATGTTCCTTGGTATTTTAGGAGGGGCACCCCCTTTTAGGAGGGGGGTTACCCCGCAGCTGGATGGAAAAATTCTGTGGATGACATAACAGTACGCCTGATTCACTCAAAGAGTTAGGCAGAGGTTAATTGAACAAAAGCAAGTCACCCATATTTTCAACCTTTATGTTTAAGAGTCTATTACATTTTTTACGCAAATTCATGATTTTTGACGCAGTAATTTTCCGCAGCAGTAAGATATTTTAATTATTTGCTTATGGATAACGATAGTGCCATTCTCTTTCTTGTAAGTTGGAGTTACACATTTACATTTTTCTTTTCGTGTAATTTACTATAAATATTTTACGAACTCAGTTTGCAAGAAAAACCGTCGGTGATGGAACTTTGACGTTCAAATTCACATTGTTACATTCAATTCTTATAAAAGCTAAAATTATTAAAAGATAATTGAATGTATTACTTGTTTATTGGAGTTCTAAAATTTCTTAAAATTTCTTGAGTTTTCACGGAAAAAATCGAAAAGAAAGCGTAATTTAAGCCATAAATGTCTTGATTCAGTGTCCATTATATTCCATATAAACTCAATTTTATCAAATAAATTAATATGATTTAAAAGTTCGATCTACAATGAAAACGTTTCATTAGTTTTCGTTTGTCAATATAATAAGACAAAATTACAATAAATCAAATTAAAGTACTATAGTCTCATGTCAGTCTGGTCTCGAATTTTCGTCGATAACAATTGAAAATCGTCCGGAGATCGCTATTATTATCGACTCGTGTACGCCGATCGAAATAATTTGATCCATTAAGTTAAAATCAAAAATTTGCGAAAAAAATGTAATAGGACTCTTAAGTCCCATGTAATTCCGTCGTAGCCGGGTACCTAGACTCCGGGCTGTTTTAAGAGACTTCTAGTGGAAAAACCCAATAACACTTAGCCCAAATTGAACCCAGGTCTACATGCTCAGCAGTAGAGCTTACGTCTACTATACCAACGAGACAGTGCTGTGGATGATGACGATCATACACACATCAAAAAAAGTTTGTGATCACTAGCATAAGCTGATATAATTATTTAAATTGAACTTTATCAAGAAAAAAACTTTGTGGTGTAGGGTGAAGTACCCAATTATCAGCACTTTAAGAGTTGGTCCTAATTTAAGACTATTTATTATTGTGAAAAATTGTTCTTTACCAGTTAAGGCAAATTTTATAGTTCTAATATTTAATATGGAAGACGATATTAAAAGAAAAACATGGTTGACCTCTATCCAAGATTTTTTAGACAAGTAAGAATAAAAAATGGGTCTCTCACCATTTACTGGCACTATTCGCCCCAATTAATAGCATAGAGCGAGCTAATTATCAGCACATAACTATCACTGTTAGGAATTGCATTAAAAAATATATTTCCATTCTTAAAATCTGTTTTTTTATTTATATTTTTATATAGTTAGTAGGTAGGTACCCTGTAATACAAAACAATCACATAATCTAATAATACTTTTATAAAATTGACAAAGTTTAACATTAATAAAGTTTTAGGTAGGAATTTAAATAATTTGTTCAGACTTACGAAAATCTCTTTTTTAAGATTTTCGTTTGTGTACATGTTTCGTTTATTTCTTTTATTTTCTTCCTTTGGCTTCATGGTAGGTGGCCGCTCACCAGCGCGCAGAACATTGGCGGGAAAAACACCCTAAACGCGCGGCGCCACTTATCAGCTGCGCGCCAGATTGCCGCTCTCAACACAATCTTTTTTTGTTTACTCGTCGGGCACGTGCGTCGTCTCAAGTGATGTTTTTGTTAGAGCTTATGAATGAGTCATTCGAATAGTTTCAATCGTTTGTTGATGTTTCGTCTGTAATATTTTATATTGAGCAGTAAACATCGACTATTGTGAAAAATATCATTATGTGAACTTTAAAAAAAGATTATTTCGTAAAGTAGATCGATAACATATATATTTTATGACATTTATTGGTGGAAGGGTTCTATCTACATACGAAAACAAAAAAAAAACACATTTCATAGTAAAAAATATATATTTACAGGCATAACACTGGCACAAAACATTTTCCGACGGGGATTTTTTTTTTTCAATAAATTTAAATTATTATTTACGACTATACAGTTTCACGAAACATAAAACTAAAGTTACTATCTGAAAGCTACATTTATAGAGGAACTTATGTGTAAATATTAAGTTCATAGGTTTATCCAATACAGAAATACATGGGATTGATTGAAGGAATTCGACTAACGTAAAAACGAACTTAGCATTTGTTGTCTTTTTTTGTTCAGTGAAGTTTCGAGTGAAAAAGTACAGTAAATATAACTTATTTTCACAGGAAATGCCCTTTCCAATGATGTATCACACATGGTATTCACTAGCCATCGAACAATGAAACAATTAGTTACATATCAAAATCGGGAATTTGTTTACGTCACGTGACCCAAAAAAACTGTCTCAGAATTTGAAATATACGTACCTCTGGTTGAAACCCGGCTGCACACACATTCACTATAATGTAATTAACCCAATAAATCACTAATTCACTCACAAACACTCACATTTCACCAAATATCAATTTATTAACGAAAACATTTTCGCGCGGCGACGCAACTTCAACGGACTGACTTTGACAATTTTTGTTTCTGTCCACAGAGACATTTGAGGGCTCATGTTGCCAATTTTTAAGGAAGATATTCTAGTTAATGCAATGAAACAGAGAAAACCGACCTAAATGACCGATTTTTAGGAAGAATTGGCAACTTTTTCCGTTATTACGTCATGGCTCTATAGCAAGCCACGTTCATTTTGGTCGGATTTTTTGATGGCTTCATAGGAGGCCTGGCCACGTGGAGCGGGTGGTTCTGAAAAAGAAAAGAGATGATGAAATTCTAGGAAAACCAATTTATCAGCATGCTTCTGATCCAATTATCAGCACCATGCTGAAAAATGGTAAATAAAGTTTCAGCACCATGCTAAGATTTGGATTTTGATAGTTTATACAACTTTTACAAAACAAAATGAATTCTATGCATAAAATTAACACAGTTTACATTAAGATGTATGAAATTAGTATTTAGGTACTTTTTCCATTTAACAGCACCAGTGCTGATAATTTGGAATTTACAAAATATTCGATCCGTTTATCAGCACCACGTATTTTACCAATTTATCACTATAACCTCAAATTCTACTCTTCAGATTATCCTCATAAAGTATCTCAAATATCAGAGAAATCGTTAGTTTCAATATAAAATATGTAAAAGATCTGATATATCATAAAATGTAAACACGTGAACTTACCGGCGATCATAAGAAACAGGCATAAACAGAAGAAACTGCAGGACACAAATGTTTTTTACACAATTTCCGCCATTTTGTAGTCTCAAAGTATGGTGTTTGCCAATAGTAGGATTCCAAAAACATACATTTATTTATTTATTAGTTTGGTAACCCAAATTAGTAAGTGAAAAACTTAGAATTTGACAATTTATTCGGAGTGCTGATAATTTGGTGCAGTGCTAGCGTTTGGGTTATTGCCCCTAATTTCTTTAAATAGAAATACCCTGTTTGAAATTAAAAAATAAAACTATTTTTTATCTACACTTCTACACTAATATTATAAAAAGGAAATATTTGTATTTTTGTGTCTATGTTTGTAATGAATAAACTCAAAAACTACTGCGCCGATTTAAAAAAAATTTTCACCATTAGAAAGCTACATTCACTCTAAGTAAAATAGGCTATATTTTATTCCCGTACTACCAGGGAAACGGGAATTACGCGGGTGAAACCGAGTGACGTCCGCTAGTTTTTTTATAAAAAAACGTAACAAAAAGATTTCGAATTTTCAAAGTGATCACAAAGTTTTTTTGATGTGTGATAAAAACAATGACATTTATTTTCCCAAGGAAACTTTTATGAAATAAACCCCTTATTGCCTTCCCAAATCCTCCGCTTTCACGACTGAGCAAAACATTACATAATTAAATTGGAATTTTAAAATAGCTTTGCATTCGTTGTTTTCTGCTCTATTTAATTGAGAGAGATTTTGATGATTTGATTAAGGATAAGCTTAGTACCATCACATGTATTATTAACAGTGTAAAATAAATGCATAGCAAATATTTGTATAGGATAATACAATAAAAATGTAAAAATAATTTTTTTTGGCAAAAAATAAAACCGACTACAAAAAACGAAAAAGTGGAAAATAACTTAAGCTTCAGAAGTCGGTAGCAAAAAAAAACTGGATCAAACAAACAAGTCACGAAGAAAGGGAGTACCCTCCGAAGATCAGCTTCAGATGTTCACCAAATCCCAATCCCCAATCGCAGAAATATAGCGAGCCGACCAAGTACACATAAATTGATAAAAATTAAACTATTAAGTATAATATTTGTTTGGTTTATTTTCAAATCCACCACCACATACATATATAAAAGAATTAAAATATCATAATTCGGTATATGACTGTTCCCCAGTTTACTATTCTTCATCCTAAGCTCGGTAACTTCATAGGTCTCATCACTGCTTGAAAGGTACCCATAAACATTTGAGTTTCACCATCGCCTGTTGGTATAGGCAGAGGATTCTCGCCATCAGCTTGCCTTTTTGCCTTCCTAGATTTGTACTCAGAATCCGAATTATTATCCAGTTCTAAGGAATTACTATTACCGTAATTTAGAAGGTTTTCTTCGCTTGATATGTTTGAAGAATACTCGTTTGTTTCGGTTTTGTTTAAAGCTTTGTTGTGATTATAATTTTCTTCTTCACCTTCTTCTTCATCTGTTTCACTTTTTATTTCATTATCTGTCGGTTTATCAGCTTCGTCTGGTGACCTCTTTGTCAAATATTTTGTCAGTTCAAAGTTATTTAGACTGACTGGAATATCTTTTGTTGTATGACTGCCCGGTATATCATGTTTAAATTTAATTCCATCTTGAACCTTTTCATCATTTACTTTACTTTGTAAATCGTTTCTAGATATTGTTGCATAATGGAAAGGTGATAGATTTTTAACAATATTAAAATTTGTCAATTTCGTATTGTAATTTTCTTCATCTTGTATCCGATACATAGTATTTTCACGTTCCCAATTAAGAATAAGTTTTAGATTGTCAGTTGTCACAATTAGATTTTGAATCAAAATATCTTTAAAAACGTCGTATTCCTTTGTTTGTCGCTGATTTATTGTAAAAACTTTCAACGGAAAACATTCTGCTTTAAAAAATGTTAAGGCAAGAAGGAGTAAAAGTTCTACACCCATATTTCCTTCGATGTTGTAGTAAAGAATAGTTTGTGTTAAGGATGTAACGATCATGAATATTTATCAGCTTTGATAAGGACCTAAAACTAGTTGTAGTTAATTTAGCACGATAGTGTTTAACGGTACAACGGAATAATATCGGCTTACATAATGATAGAAGTATCGATAGTGGAGCTATAGTGACTGTGAACATAAACATGTATTGGAGTGCAGTTTGATGTGGATTCGATTCCCTTCCATTTGTTTGTATTTTACGAAAAATATAGAGTTATCAAAAGCATTGTTTTGTGCCCGCCTGTACGTTTTCTATACTAATAATAATATATACTAATATTATAAAGAAGAAAGATTTGTATTTTTTGAATGTTTGTAACGAATAAACTCAAAAACTACCGGACCGACTTCAAAAATTCACTCAAATACACACAAATTTACACAGAATGCTACATTATCCCTGAGTAACATAGGCACCCGAGCGAAGCCGGGACGTGCCACTAGTCTATACTTCTATACGAATATTATAAAGAGGAAATATTTGATTATTTATTTGTTTGTGTGTTTGTTACGATTGAACTCTAAAACTACTCGACCAATTTTAAAAATTCTTTCAGTAATGGATAGCTACATTATCAGTAAAACTCGGTAGTAACTGCGTGCCCGCTGATGATGATTACGATTCCGAGGCATTTCGCAGGGCGCCTGTGAAGATCGTCGCACCATTTAGCGAAACGAAACGCGAAATCGATACAAATCTTTTCCGCGGGTAGTAAGCAGCCTTTGGAAAGTATTAATTTGTTTAATTGGACCTTTTAGTTTTATGGTAAAATAAATAAAGCTATTGAAGAAACTTTTTTTTTTAATATTTTTTTTTAAATATGTAATATACTCTGTGCACACACAACAAAGGCAGCCAGCTTGAAATGGGATTGGACGGGTCAAATGAGCCGCATGCATAACGACCGTTGGGCAAAGGTCTCGACACGATGAGTGCCTGAAGATGGACGGCGCCGCCGAGGTTGACCAAGCTAGAAAGAGGTGGCAAGATCGCGCATTACGAAGGCTGGTCTGAGGTGGCGCAGGAGAAGAATATCTGAAGGATATGAGGGAGGCTTTTGCCCACCAGTGGGGCATAAAAGGATAAAAATACATTGCACAATATCAATAAGACACTGTAATATATACTTACATATAGGATAGGAGCCTTTTTGGCCTCGCACAGGTTTTATTTTTATGATTTAGTTTTAGATTCTTTTTTTCATATATATTATTTTTGTAGTTCCTGTGCTTGTCCCAAATAAATATTTTTCTTTCTTTCTTTACATTCATTGCAGTTTCCCCATAGTGATTATAAAACCAAGGTAAACATCTACGGCAATGTATAGACTTACCGAAGAAATCACAGCGTAACCCCACCGAACGGGCTGGCTGCTCTCAAGCTATGATTCGGTTTAGTCCTCGCCCCGCCCGCCCAACATCTCCACGCGTTTCTGGGACCCTAGTACTTTGCTTACGATATTTAACACGGTTGTTAAAAGTTTACACAGTTTTGCTGAAATATGGTGTTGTTAAATCACGTAAATGGGTGAACAAGTTCATTGAACTCTGGTGGTTTGTCATTGATGGGTACGTAATATATTTATTCAATAAAAAAAAATTAAAACATAGATAGGACTTTGATGTTATTAATAAATTATTATGAACTTTCTATACTTATTCATTATTTTTAACCGTAACTGACCTCTTTAGCAAATATTTAATCGGTTTTGTGAGTTTACTCCACACTTAATGATACGTTTTAGCAAGCGCTTTTATTTCGCATTTAAATAGACATGGAATCGTGAAGATAGACACAATGTTTATGTTTTCAAACGTCGAATACAGTGCGCCTAATGGATATTAAATGCTTTTCTGATACTAACACTGATAATTTTAACTGCCAATATTCGATTACAATTCGTGTTGTTTACATTTAATAGTTCTTTGATCTAAGAGTTGTTTTCCTACATCGTTTTTGTTAGACCGCGCCATTTGACTTTACAATGTCAGTCAAAGTAAATAATTATGAGAAAAACCCAAACAGTGTTCTGTCTATTTTTCACTGTGAAAAGGCCAAAGACAAACACCTTATCCACACAATTTTCTTTGAGTAAGTATTTTATTATTTTAATCACTCAACTGTTTTTATTTTATTTCGTGAGACCCATAGTGAGAGTTACTTACTGTAGGAACTACAGTTGGGCAATAATGCAAACGAGGCAAATTGTAAGGTGCCCCTCGCATACAGTCGAGCGGCCAGTCGTCTCCGCCGCGCCACAGCATAACATAACATTGTGTGCTATCGATATAATATATTAAGAAACGTATAACTCCTGATCTATAAATAGACTTTCATTGGACTTTCGTGATTTCATTTATATCCTTCTCCAACCAACTACCAAAGGTTCCAACACTTACATTTAGGAGTACTTATCTCAAAGATTGCCAATCAATTTAAAGTCAGCCTGTATTTGTAAACGACTGGTCCACATTTCCAGTTAATTTAAATAAAGTTTGTAGTGATGACCAACCTTCGGGGTAATTGATTATCACACTTACATTTTGTTCTTTTATTTTGTCAATTCAAGAGCATTCATTGCAGCATTTACGTTGTCGGATAGATCAATTTTACCCAACAAATAAACAGTGGATTACTGAACTCTTTGTTATTGATGCAATTGGGATGCAGGATCACCCAGAGAATGTTGGCCGCACTATCAATCTTGTTTCTGGTTCAACTTTTAGCCAATACATGTTCTGTTCTCGTTCATCTAAGATCTAACTATTCAAGAGAAAACAAGCACATAATCATCAGCAACTTTTCAACTTCTTTTTGTAAAATGGCACTGGTAAATCAGCTGATATATAAGCGGTCCAATTGAACATGGACTTTAGGAAAGGTAACAGCTTCCTTGATAGGTACACTATGACTAAATCTTGGACATCCTATAACAGTATTCAACCGAGTTACGCCGAGCCCGTCTGCAACTTGACTCTGTAATTAACATATTTTGGATATATTTCTAAGCGTCTAATTTAAAAACTTCGTCCTACGCTACTTTCAGAGCATTTTTCAGAGTTTAGTGGATTGTTATGTGTGTTGTTCGTTGTATAATCGAATTTCTCTACAAGCAGAGCATAAAGGGTGTAAATAGACTCTTAACGAAGCCGAACGGCACTTGTTCTGTAATTGCAATTTTTTTTTTGTTCTGGCCCATACTTGGGTACCTTATAGTTACGGAGATATTGGGGGTCAAAGTTCCAACTTTTTCACAAGTTGTTTTACAAATACTAATATTTAAGATCATACTACAACAGCCCATAACGTCCACTGCTGGACATAAGCCTCTTCCATGATGGGAGGATTTGCCGTAATCTCCACGCTTGGCAGGCGGATTGGAGATCGCAGTGATGAAAGACTAACAGAAAACGCTGCTGCCCATTCTCAGGTCTACGGAGGCACAAGGTGTTCTGCCTCAGACATTAGTGGCCTTATACGACACCCGTGAGTGTAATGGGTTGGTTCTATTCTACTCTGCCGGATACCACACGGCTAGGGTCATAACTTTACTTTAAATACCTCCCTATCCCGTTAAATATTAAATGCGTCCATAAGCACGAAGTTTTGAGTGCGTTACATTGGCTTTAACCACAGAACATTTAAAGGAGGTATGTTCTGTGGCTTTAACAGTAAAACGTGATTTTTCACCCCAAAAAGAAAAGTCGTTTCCCAGCAATAATTTTTGCGTAGAGTTAATTAGTTTGATGTACATAATGTTTGTTTGACGGCTTCGTGGAGGGTCTGTTTACACCCTGTATAAATGGGTGATGAGATGAGATACTAGATTAAAACTCGATTAGAGCAATCATTGAATTCCAAGCGGAGTGAATTGTATGGTGTTATAGTCGACCGACCTACATGGTCAATAGTCATAGACATAGACCTAAATGTTGTCCTAGCCCTTGACCCTTCTTTAGGCACCGCACACGCACACAGGCCCTACCCTATTATACACAGGCAAAGGCAGTTGAGGCGGGTAGGCACCTAAACGAAGACAATTCTCAAGTACCTAGTACTAGTAGTAGGTACCTACCTACCATGCTATTATACTGTTCCGGTTCCGACTATCACAAAATCACAATACAAATCAGTTTCTGTTAGACGTGAGGCATAAATATTGGAACAGGTATTTGTCGATGCGAATCCGTACCTAATCCAAAGCAAAGCGTCGAGGATTATAGGTATGGCACAAAATATTCGTACACAGTCTACGCAGAAGATATTCCGTACATTAAAATGTGGGGTCAAGTTTCAAGTTTAATTAGCACTGCCGCCAGCGCCATCTATGTAGAATACCACTGCCCACTGGACTAGTAAGTGCTATATCGATGTATGTCGTAACGAATTTAAGTCGTCGTTAAAATAACGCTACCGATAGTGATTATACTCTCGAAGAAAAATAACAAAACTTTCACGTCTTTTATTGAAAATAAATGTGTAAAAATCAGAAACTCATGTGATAATGTGGGTGAAATGCATGTAACCATAATAATGCTCTGGTTTCTATACATAGTACACCAGTTTTAATTGTGCTGTTTTTTGGGTAAAAAAAAATGTTATTCGAGTTGTTTTAGAAGAGTGAACTTTAACCTTGACCTACCTACGTTAAAAACAAAATTATTCACGTTGAGTTTAAGTTTAATAACCGTTTGCCCATAAAAAAACGATCACAAATAACAGAATATTACACAATATATCAGAAACGGAACGTCTATAGGGAACGTGCACAACGACGGTGCTGCCAACTGGCGTCACCAATCCGAATCTTGTGCTCTATTAATGCTTGGCATTGACTTTTCTAACAAGTAAACAGAATTAATTTTATAGTGAAAACTAGTATTTGCGTGGGAGCGCGAGCTGCGCGCAGCTCGCGTGTTGTCGTGTTCTTGAGAAGTATTCCTTACCATCATAAAATTTTGAGAATCCCTAAGAATCCTTAAAATAATTGGAAAATCTGTTACAACTACCCCTATATAAGTATGGAAACCCTTAAGAACCCCTAAAACATTCTAAAATCTAATTCAATAAAAAAAAAGTAAAAAAAAAGAATTCATTAGAAACGTTAAAAGCTGAGTTACGCTTCACCCACTCAACCTTCGTTACGCTAAGGAGGTCGTCGGCTCGCTTCGCTCGCCACCTCCCCACTTCTCTCCACTCGGTCTCGCAGGTTCGCTCCACTCGGGACTTACCACCACCGGACAGGTTTCGACGCCTACTATAATATTTGTTCAAACACATAATGGCTATCTCTGACCGTTACGAAGTTATAGCCCTTTTATTTTTAGGGGAGGTTGGGGAGAGGAGGATACCCTCCGTATACAAATTTAAACGCTCCTCAATAATAATTTACAGTAAAAATCAAAAAGCTGCTACGTGTCCTCGTTTCCGAGATACGATGGGGGGAGGGGTGAAGGGGGGGAGAGTGGGAGTTTTGAAAAATGATTTTGACTAACGCGTTGCCCCTTTATATGAATCTGAACAAAAAAATGTTCCAAGTCCCTCAACTTCCGAGATCCATCTCAAGGGGGGAGAAAGGGGAAAAAGGGGTCAATTTTGAAATCTGCTTCTTACTTTTCCGAGCCTCTTCTATACGAATCTGAAAAAAAAAATGTTCCAAGTCTCTAAACTTCCGAGATCCGCCTTAAGGGAGTGAAAAGGGGGGCAAGGGGGGCAAGGGGGGCAACTTCGAAAACTGGTTTTTACTTTCCTGAGCTTCCTCTACACGAATCTGAAAAAAAAATGTTCCAAGTCTCTTAACTTCCGAGATCCGCCTTAAGGGGGTGAAAAGGGGGCCAGGGGGGCAACTTTGAAAACTGGTTTTTACTTGCCCGAGCCTCTTATATACGAATCTGAAAAAAAAAATGTTCCAAGTCTCTTAACTTCCGAGATCCGCCTTAAGGGGGTGAAAAGAGGGGCAAGGGGGGCAACTTTGAAAACTGGTTTTTACTTTCCCGAGTTTCCTCTATACGAATCTGAAAAAAAAAATGTTCCAAGTCTCTCAACTTCCGAGATCCGCCTAAAGGGGGGAGAAGGGGGAAAAAGGGGTCAATTTAGAAAACTGATTTTTACTTTTCCGAGCCTCCTCTATAACAATCTGAAAAAAAAAATATAGATATGATATGAATGAGATACGATAGGGAGGGGGAGGAAGAGGGGTGAAAAAGGGAGGTTTGGCACTTTTCCCATACTCGCGGGAGTTACTTGTTTACGAATCTGTCAAAATATACCCACCTCCCAATCCACCATCTAGGAGAACAATTATGTCAGTCACTCAGTGGTAATCGAGCTTTATATATTATAACTAGTATCTGCGTGGGTGCGCGAGCTGCGCGCAGCTCGCGTGTTGTCGTGTTCTTGAGAAGTATTCCTTACCATCATAAAATTTTGAGAATCCATAGAAATCCTTAAAATAATTGGAAAATCCGTTACAACTACCCCTAAATCAGTATGAAACCCCTTAAGAACCCCTAAAACATTATAAAATTAATATGAAAAAAACCTAATAAAAAACCTTACTTAAAAACTGAGACCCATTAAAAAAAAATAACCCTAAAGTTGCTTGTCGTCGCCCCTGAGTTACGCTTCACCCACTCGACCTTCGTTACGCAACGGAGGTCGCCGGCTCGCTTCGCTCGCCACCTCCCCCCTTCTCTCCACTCGGTCTCGCAGGTTCGCTCCACTCAGGACTTACCACCACCGGACAGGTTTCGACGCCTACTATAATATTTGTTCAAACACATAATGGCTATCTCCAAAAAACCATTACAAACTAATACCCCTCAGTGGGATGAATCGCTTGAACGACCCCGATCGGACAAGGTTTTGGAAACCGGAAGTGGCACAACCGCCATATTGAATTTCTAAAATGTCACAATTTTTCTAAAGTAACCAGGATATAAGCTATCTGTCAGTAAAAACACGGTGGCTGTACGTTGACTTTGGTAGAACAAAAGAACTCGCCAAAGTCGGGTCCGACCCGAAGATTCAAGCGCGTATGGCTCTCGGGGTTGCCAGCTGAGAGTGATGAAAATGGTCAAAAGTCATTTCGGGCACCCCATTCTTGGTGGTTATGCAAAATTTCCATTTAAAATAACGTCATTTCTACTTTTCATGTTTTTGGTCAAAACTACCCCAAAAGTGGGGAGAAGTTTTGCACCAGGCAACACTCCTCGGCAATACACACAACCAGTTTATACAACACAATCCAGTCGGGGGATGCCAACTGTAACATTTATTGTGTCGAAAATTGGGATTTTTCGTCATTTCTACAAGATGGCCGCCACAGTGTCCGCCATCTTGTTTTTCTGAAATGTCATAATTTTCCCAAAATCTCAAGGATATAGGCTACCGGTAGGTGTACTTGGTGTTGCCAACTTTTGAGTTTGGTAGAACAAAAGAACTCGCCAAATTCTGGTCTGACCCGAAAATTCAAACCCCAATGGCTCTCGGGGTTGCCAGCTCAAAATAATAAAAATGGTTAAATGTCATTTGGGAGACCCAATGTTGCCGGCTAGTCAAGGTCTCTATTTAAAATGTCGTCATTTCTACTTTTCATGTTTTTGGGGAAGATCTGGGAAAATTACCCCAAAAGTGGGGAGAATTTTTGCACCAGGCAACATTCCTTAATGAAACACACAACTGGTTCATACAACACGATCCATTCGAGGGAAGCCAGCTGTCCCATTTATCGTATCGAAAATTGGGATTTTTTGTCATTTTTACAAGATGGCCGCCACACTGTCCGCCATCTTGTTTTTCTGAAAAGTCATAATTTTCCTAAAATTTCAAGAATATAGGCTACCGACAAGTGTACGTGGTGTTGCCGACTTTTGAGTTTGATAGAACAAAAGAACTCTCCAAAGTCGGGTCTGACCCGAAAATTCAAACCCCAATGGCTCTTTGGGTTGCCAACTAAAACGAACCAAAATGGTCAAATGTCATTTGGAGGACCCCAATGTTGCCAGCTAGTCAAAGTCTCCATTCAAAATATCGTTATTTCTACTTTTCACGTTTTCGGGGAAAATCTGGTAAAGTACCCTAGAAATGGGGAAAGTTTTTGCACCACGCAACACTCCACAACAAAACACATAACCGATCAGTACAGCTCGAACCCTTCCGATGTTGCCAACTGCACGAAAAATGGGTTTGAAAAAAGTCGAAATTTCAAGTTTTTACAAAATGGCCGCCACAGCGTCCGCCATCTTGTTTTTCTGAAAAGTCATAATTTTCCTGAAATGTCAAGGTTGTACGCTACCGATCGGTTTACGTGGTGTTGCCAACTTTTGAGTTTGGTAGAACAAAAGAACTCGCCAAAGTCAAAGAGTCCCAAAAATTAAAATATTCAATATTTTTTGGGGTTGCCAACTGAAACGAACCAAAATGGTCAAATGTCATTTGGGGGACCCCAATGTTGCCAGCTAGTCAAAGTTTCTATTCAAAATGTCCTTATTTCTACTTTTCATGTTTTTGGGGAAAATCTGGCAAAATACCCAAAAAATGGGAAATTTTTTTGCACCGGGCAACACTCCTTAATAAAACACACAACCGCTTTGTACAACTTGAACCCGTCGGATGTTGCCAACTACCCGAAAAATTGATTTGAAAAAAGTCGAAAATTACAACTTTTTACAAGATGGCCGCCACACTGTTCGCCATCTTGTTTTTCTGAAAAGCCACAATTTTTCTGAAATTTCAAGGTTATAGGCCACCGACTGGTGTACTTGGTGTTGCCAACTTTTGAAATCGGTACAACAAAACAATTCGTCAGAGTCGAGTGCAAAAAGTCGAAGATTTCAAAACGTCCCAGAGCAGCCGCCATCTTGTTTTTTTTTTTTTTTTTACTTTTTTTTTAAATCATTCTATATTGTAAATGGGACCTATGAGTCGAAACTCGTCCAAGTCTTTTCCCCATCGAAACCGGAAATGGACTCGGCCGCCATCTTGGATTTGAATCTCCTCTATAATTTTCCTCTACTCACTCTATGGTATTCTACATTTTTCCCAAACATTCCCCTAACCCATCTCTCACCCACTCCGAGAAACGACATGTCAATGAGTCAGTGAGTGAGTGAGTGGTCTTGTAGTTTTATATAATATAAATAAATAACTAGTATTTGCGTGGGTGCGCGAGCTGCGCGCAGCTCGCGTGTTGTCGTGTTCTTGAGAAGTATTCCTTACCATCATAAAATTTTGAGAATCCATAGGAATCCTTAAAATAATTGGAAAAACCGTTACAACTACCCCTAAATCAGTATGAAAACCCTTAAGAACCCCTACAACATTCTAAAAACTAAATCAATAAAAAAATAAAAAATGAGAATTCATTAGAATCGTTAAAAGCTTAGTTACGCTTCACCCACTCAACCTTCGTTACGCTAAGGAGGTCGCCGGCTCGCTTCGCTCACCACCTCCCCCCTTCGCTCCACTCGGTGTCGCAGGTTCGCTCCACTTACCACCACCGGTCAGGTTTCGACGCCTTCTATAATATTTGTTCAAACACATAATGGCTATCTCTGACTGTTACGAAGTTATAGCCCTGTTATTTTTAGGGGAGGTTGGGGAGAGGAGGATACCCTCCGTATACAAATTTAAACGCTCCTCAATAACAATTTATAGTAAAAATCAAAAAGCCGCTACGTGTCCTAGTTTCCGAGATACGATGGGGGGAGGGGTAAAGGGGGGGGAGAGTGGGGAGTTTTGAAAAAATATTTTGACTAACTCTAGGCCCCTTCTTACGAATCTGAAAAAAAAATGTTCCAAGTCTCTCAACTTCCGAGATCCGCCTAAAGGGGGGAGAAGGGGGAAAAAGGGGTCAATTTTGAAAACTGGTTTTTACTTTCCCGAGTCTCCTCTATACGAATCTGAAAAAAAAATATGTTCCAAGTCTCTTTGTTTCCGAGATACGATAGGGAGGGGGAGGAAGGGGGGCGAAAAGGGGAGGTTTGGCACTTTTCCCATACTTCCGGGAGTTACTTGTTTACGAATCTGTCAAAATATACCCACCTCCCCATCCACCATCAGGGAGAACAATTCTGTCAGTGAGTCAGTGAGTGAGTGGTAATCGAGCTTTATATAGTATAATTAATTAACTAATCATAATGCATTGTTGCATTTCTGGATGTAGGTACCAATACATCCACAAAAATGAAAATAAATCAATTAGCGTAAAATTCTATTACTTTCCAAAGAATACTAATAGCATACCATGTTTTGGTGAAAAACGTAAAAAATGGATAAACGCAGTAAATAAAAATATTTGAAAACAACTTGTTTTTGTTACACTCTGCATTGAAAAGGCCCTCAAAATCAACCGTTCATGCAAACATACCAGAACCATTTATACTTCACCATAGACGTGTTCTACTAGACCGCACTAAAGTTCACACCGAATATCCCTCAACAGTTAATCAAAGACTCCACATGTACTCAGAATATAAACATGGTTATACCCACAATAATGTTTTTAGTTGGCTGCACTCCTTTGGTTTTTTAAGTTTTGTATCTAAATGCTACGGACTGCATTTTATTGATTGCTTCATCAAATTATTGTGAACTAATTGATTTATTAGAGCCTGGAGATACTGTTCTCGCTGATAAAGGATTCCCTTCCATTATAACATGTGTTGAAAATAAGAAAGCTATCTTAGTTATGCCAGCCACCATGTCTTCATACACCACAATTTTCATCAGAAAGTAAACGAAAGATATAAAATTCATATTATTAAACATGTATATTACGCTGACGATCGTTATTGATAGACCGGAACTCATATTTTATACCTTTTAGCATATTCAAAAATAATATAATTGAAGAGACAATATTGTCTAAGTAAATTGAAAGCACGATGAGAAGTGATAAGTTTCCTTTTCTGTCCGCATAGTGTCTCTTTTGTCGATTAGTGCTGCCACCTATTGTTCCTGCACGTTCCCTATACTCCAAGCCGAATATTTCTTTCTTACCTAATCCACATACGATACAATTTCGCTAACAGGCCAGCGGCTATATTGATTGAATAGATATTCAAATTAGGTATTTATAAATACTAGGTTCAGGTGGATTAGGTATCATTTTGCTTAGTTTCTGAAGGGAGCCGACTGAATATTTCCAGTCAGTCCCTGTTCAAAAATTACATTTTATCATGACAACTATAATTGTTGTGTATAGTTGGGCGCGCTGCCTGGGTACTTATACACCGCGCGGTAACGAAACCATAGCGACTTCTAATTTTTCCTATGCTGCCATCTATCGAGCGTGCGGGCAACTTTACGGTGTACTCGTAAACGATGGATGCCAATCCTAATATTACCGATAAGATAGTATCTTATCGGTGGTATTATGTTATATTAAAAAAAAAACAGCCAAGCGCGAGTCGGACTTGCGCACCGAAGGTTCCGTACAAACTTTTTAAAGGACAAACTTAACTTTATTATCAATTTTGGTTAAAAGCAAGTAAATAAAAAATTCTGAAAAATAAAAAAGTTCAAAATTAAGGTAAATTTTGGTACTTACAAGGTTTTTATAAAAGTAAATATAAATTTGCCCATATCTTTTATCGTGTTGGCACAGGACCTTAATTTTTATACACCTAATAGGGACTATAAACCTCAGTATATGGTATAAAATTCAACTTGCAAGGTCCACCCGTTTCTGAGAAAATCGGTGGTGACAGATGGACAAGAAAGTAATCGTATTACTTAAAATGTCACTTACGGGATATCTTCCGTGATTATTGATTATTTTTGAGCTAAACCAGAAAAAACAGACAGTAACACACAAAACAGTGTAAGAAAGTAATCTTATAAGGATTCCTTTTTTACCTTTTGTGGTACGGAACCCTAATATCAATAAACTAAATACTTAAGGCGACTACAGGAGCTAAATTAGCAACTCTATTTGTGGTGGTTCAAACTTCGTTTGAAATACTGTTAGAAAAAAGTTGTGATCAGCTTGCACTACAAAGTGATTGTTACGTCAGTCACTGCGGCCGAATAGTGCGAAATGAGAGGTGTTTTGTGATTTACAAGAAATCTATTGATTGGACTAAAAAAAATAAAACACTATGATGCTAATTTGTTGCTTGTAGAATGCCGATTCCCTTGTTCACAACCTAAACTAAATTTAAGTTGAATGCATCTTTTTCTTTCTATTTCGTTATGAAAAGAACAGAAGATAAATATTAGTAGTAGTAAAGTTAGTATTAGTTTAATCCTGTCAAATTAGTCAGCACCTGACGTATAATAATTTGATGAATTTTAGTAGTCAACTTTTTAATCGCGTCTAAAACTTCTATGGCGCTGATTAATTTGACAGAACATAACTAAAATGTATCTTCTGTCCTTTTCTTAATGAAATAGAAAGAAAAAGATGCACTGAACTTAAATTTGGTTTAGTTTGTAATCAAGGGAATCGGCACCATTGTCACTTACGGGATAACTTCCGTGATCATCCGTGTCCGCAGTCAACCCACGATCATGGCGCTTGCAACAGCGTCGAAATATCGGGAGCTCAAAACAATGAACAATCACGGAAGATATCCCGTAAGTGACAATATAAGTTTATTTGCCAAAAAATCAGAATGATCGCATGTATGGTTTTTACTCGTTAAAAGAAATTTTTAGAGATAAGTTCGTCATTTTATTTATTTATTTATTTATTCAATTTGGGAAAACAAACAGTAGTATATTAAGCATAAACAGTGTTGTCTTAAAATTAAACTTAACAAATGTACTACCCACAACATTTTCCACAGGTTACTATGGTATATAATAAATACAAACTGTTAGCAAATTTATATATAGTTATCGAGCTAATTGATACAAATTAAATTACATTAATATTTGGTGGAATATTACTTTGTCAAAAACATTGTTGATTTTTATGTACCTACCAATATTGTGAAGAGAGAATAAATGAATTGAATTGAATTGAATTGTTTCCCGTTTTAAATCCCGCACACCACACACATAGATATAAAGTATTAAAAATATCATAATTCGGTATATGACTGTTCCCTAGTTTACTATTCTTCATCCTAAGCTCGGTAACTTCATAGGTCTCATCACTGCTTGAAAGGTACCCATAAACATTTGAGTTTCACCATCGCCTGTTGGTATAGGCAGAGGATTCTCGTCATCAGCCTGTCTTTTTGCCTTCCTAGATTTGTACTCAGAATCCGAATTATTATCCAGTTCTAAGGAATTACTATTACCATAATTTAGAAGGTTTTCTTCGCTTAATATGATTGAAGAATACTCGTTTGTTTCGGTTTTGTTTAAAGCTTTGTTGTCATTATAATTTTCTTCTTCACCTTCTTCATCTGTTTCACTTTTTATTTCATTCTCTGTCGGTTTATCAGCTTCGTCTGGTGACCTCTTTGTCAAATATTTTGTCAGTTCAAAGTTATTTAGACTGACTGGAATATCTTTAGTTGTATGACTGCCTGGTATATCATGTTTAAATTTCATTCTATCTTGAACCTTTTCATCATTTACTTTACTTTGTAAATCGTTTCTAGATGTTGTTGCATAATGTAAAGGTGATAGATTTTTAACAATATTAAAATTTGGCAATTTCGTATTGTAATTTTCTTCATCTTGTATCCGATACATAGTATTTTCACGTTCCCAATTTAGAATAAGTTTTAGATTGTCAGTTGTCACAATTAGATTTTGAATCAAAATGTCTTTAAAAACTTCGTATTCCTTTGTTTGTCGCTGATTTATTGTAAAAACTTTCAGCGGAAAACATTCTGCTTTAAAAAATGTTAAGGCAAGAAGGAGTAAAAGTTCTACACCCATATTTAGTTCGATGTTCTGGTAAAGAATAGTTTGTGTTAAGGATGTAGGTAACGATCATGAATATTTATCAGCTTTGATAAGGACCTAAAACTAGTTGTAGTTAATTTAGCACAATAGTGTTTAACGCTACAACGGAATAATATCGGCTTACATAATGATAGAAGTATCGATAGTGGAGCTATAGTGACTGTGAACATAAACATGTATTGGAGTGCAGTTTGCCGTGGATTCGATTCCCTTCCATTTGTTTGTATTTTACGAAAAATATAGAGTTATCAAAAGCATTGTTTTGTGCCCGCCTGTACGTTTTCTATACTAATAATAATCTATACTAATATTATAAAGAAGAAAGATTTGTATTTTTGTATAGTAACGAATAAACTCAAAAACAACAGCCCGCTTAGCATGAACGCCGTAGACACGAAAGAGAATCGACAAATCTTTTGTTCATCTGTCATTTTGTCGATTCAATGACAGACGAACAAAAGATTTTTCGTTTATCTTTCGTGTCTACGGCGTTCATGCTAAGCGGGCTGCCCGCTTTCAAAAATTATTTATATAAATTTATGTAAAAAAATAAATATTATTTCAAAAATTCACAATTAGAGTGCTGCATTATCCCTGAGTAACATAGGCACCCGTGCGAAGCCGGGACGTGCCGCTAGTCTATACTAATATTATAAAGAGGTCACATTTGTTCGTAAGTTTGTATGTTTGTAAGTTTGTATGTAGGGGGTAATCTCCGGAAGTAATGAACCAATTTCAAAAATTGTTTCACTAGTAGAAAGCTACATTATTCGTGAGTGCTATAGGCTAAATTTTATTCCCGTACTTCCACGAGAACGGGAACTACGCGGATAAAACCGCATGACGTCCGCTAGTCTATACTTCTATACTAATATTACTAGCTGACGTCCCGCGGTTTCACCCGCGTAGTTCCCGTTCCCGTGGGAGTACGGCAATAAAATATAGCCTATAGCACTTACGAATAATTTAGCGTTCTACCAGTGTAACAATTTTTAAAATTGGTTCATTACTTCCGGAGATTACCCCCTACATACAAACTTACAAACATACAAACTTACAAACAAATGTTACCTCTTTATAATATTATTATTATTAGTATATTAGTATAGATAAAGAGCTAACATTTGTTTGTCAGTTTGTATGCAGTAATTCGTAAAGTATCTTGTTTTAAATACTTGGGTCATTTTCTGTCCGACGACCTTAAAGACGATGTAGATATAGAAAGGGAGCGCAGGGCACTTGCCGTCCGGTGCAATATGTTGATCCGTAGATTTGCTCGGTGTACGGACCTAGTTAAAATCACCCTTTTCAAGGCTTACTGTCAGAGTCTGTACACGGGTAATCTATGGATCAATTACACCAAAAGGTCGCTAGATGCCCTGCGCGTCCAGTATAATAATGCCTTCAGGATGTTGTTGAGACTACCTCGCTTCTGCAGTGCGTCGGGGATGTTCGCGCAAGCTCGTACCGACGGGTTTCACGCGATGGTCCGTAAAAAAAGTGCCTCGCTACTCAGGAGAGTGAGAGATAGTCGCAACAGCATCCTGAGAACTGTAGCGGAGAGCTACAGCTCTCCAATTGTAATTTTTCTTGTGCAGAGGGTAATTGGTACTAACACTAGATAATAAGTTATTTAATATTATGTTACTAACACTCTATGGATCTTTTTGTGTCCGAAATAAAATAAATTATTTTATTATTATTATTATACTCACGTGTGTCGTATAAGGCGACTAATGTCTGAGGCATTGCGCCTCCGTAGACCAGAGAATGGGCAGCAGCGTTTTCTGTTAGTCTTTCATCACTGCTATCCCCAATCTGCCTGCCAAGCGTGGAGATTACGGCAAATTCCTCCCATCATGGGAGAGGCTTATGTCCAGCAGTGGACGTTATGGGCTGTTGTAGTACCTAGTAGTAGTAGTAGTTTATAACCTAGATTAACATTTAGGATACTTTTTATCTCGGTACGGTACTATGACCCCGATAGACAATTATTATAAGCTAGTACCTATTACATACAGGGTGTAAACAACCTCATCACGAAGCCGTTTTTTTTTTTTTTTCTGATGGTAAATCATCAAATGACTCCTCCCGTTCTGGGCGGAGCAGGAGGGAGTGTCAGACTTTTACTGACTAAAACCCATCCATGTTCCTTCATTGCCCTTTGTGTTCCGGAGCCACGGTATCTCTTTCAAACAGTCCCGCAACCCCGGCAGGCATCGACCCTTGCGGACCCCTTCCTATTGCTGATTCTCTTTTGAGGCGCGCGTGGAAAACGAACGCGGCGTCGACACGGCCTGTCGTTATGAGACGGACGGACAGCGAACTAGCCCATAGCCCACCGTCCACAGGCCCGCGCCTACGGTGGCCGGGGGCCACGTGGTGGCCCCCGACGCCCGGGGTGTCTCCCGCGGTGGCCGGGATGCTGAGAGGTTCTCTCCCTCTCCCGTTGCGCCATCTCCTTCTCTAGCATTACTGCTTCGCAGAAGGAGGTGACGGCGTCCCATTCCGTCTCGCTCCGGACCACGGCTTGCACCAGGGCCGGACCCGAGAGGTCGCCGCCGCCAATCGCCGCTTCGAGGACACGGCGGTGCTCCGCCCACGCGGGGCACACCTCACCCGCAGGTGAGGCAGTTCTGTGGTATTTGTTTATTGAGCATAAGAGCATAGCATCACACTTGTAATCGCCGGAGGGTTAGGCAGACGTGCCCCTGTAGTACACCCGCTTATCACTTGTTATACCCCTGTATAACAAGCGATAAGCGGGTGTACTACAGGATGATGTTCAGAATGCTTGGTTGATGGCTTCGTGATGAAGCTGTTTACACCCTTGTAAACAGCTTCATCACGAAGCCGTCAACCAAGCATTCTGAACATCAAACTAAATAACCCTACGCAAAAGTTATTGCTGGGATATTACTTTTTTTTGGGGTAAAAATCACGTTTTACAGTAAAACTATGTTATCATTATGCAACCAGCACAATGTTATGAGTGCGTTACGCACTCATAACATTGTGCTGGTGGATGGATTGAATAGTGTGGGGGTCGTGGAAGTGTTTAAAGTAAAGTTCTTACATTATGCACACCACCATTATGGTCACCTGTTTATGCGTGTTTTTTGGACCTCTCCAAGGCATTAATCTTTCGTACACCGTGCGAACCTGCGGGCCAGCATGTTACACCTGACTGCCAGCGCTCTACGTTCCCTCTCTAAATCGGCATCATCCGACAGCCTATCGGTGACCCAGTGCCCCAAGTACTTAAGGTGGATGCTCAAGCGTAGCCCGCGAAATTCAAATTTTCTTACGTTTTTTGCAATTTGCAGGCCAGTGCTAGGTTGTATGTTGATTAAAATTTTGTTTGCGACTGTAAGACGTATGTAGTTACAGAATTATAATCATCAAAATCATCAATACAACCCTCCAAGTTCATAATGGTGCAAGAATGATTTTGACCTTGGAAAAGTAATTTTGACACCAATATGAACTTTGAGGGTTGTATTGATGAGTTTGATGAATATAATTCTGTAAAGAACTACATACGTCTTACAGTCGCAAACAAAATTTTAATCAACATACAACCTAGCACTGGCCTGCAAATTGCAAAAAACGTAAGAAAATTTGAATTTCGCGGGCTACGCTTGAGCATCCACCTTAAGTACTTGGGGCACTGGGTCACCGATAGGCTGTCGGATGATGCCGATTTAGAGAGGGAACGTAGAGCGCTGGCAGTCAGGTGTAACATGCTGGCCCGCAGGTTCGCACGGTGTACGAAAGAGGTTAAAGTAACATTGTTCAGGGCATACTGCCAGTCGCTGTACACGTGCGCCCTGTGGGTCAGTTATACACAGGGCTCGTACAGTGCTCTACGAGTCCAATATAATAACGCGTTCCGGGTATTGCTGGGGTTGCCGCGCTTCTGTAGCGCGTCTGGGATGTTCGCGGACGCACGCGTTCCGGATTTCGGCTCGCTACTGCGTCAGCGAATCGCATCACTGATGCGTCGGGTGCGCGACAGCCCCAACAGCCTCGTGGCTACTGTAGCCGGCAGGATGGATGGCCTGATAATGTGTCGCTGGGTGTCGGCACACAGACCGTCATCCAGATATGTATTATAGTTGTGTTAGTTTTAGTTTTTTGTTTTAGTTAGTAAGTGCCAAGTTTGTTTTTTGTGTTTTTATTTTATTAAGTATGGATCTATGGTCTGAGAATAAATATATTATTATTATTATTAAAAACATGTATTAAAAAAAAAAACTTGTGAAAAAGTCGGAACTTTAACCCCCAATATCTCCGTAGCAGCCATCTAGAAGGTAGAAGGAAGGAAGGTATTGTCTATTCTGGAACAAAAAATGATCGCAATGACGAGGAGAACAAGTGCCTTTTGCTTTGTTAAGAGTCTTTTTACACCCTTTATACCTGTTGTCTTCAGCCTGTGTTTTAAATTTAAATTAGGTACACAGTTACGACTGTCGTTGCGGAAAGTTCCCATGTGGGCAAATACTGGCTAGCCTTGAGCTATTCGATTTTTTAGTGAGTTACAAAACAAGGAAAATACGGATACAATCTTACATGGTAACGAGATTTTCGAGCTTAGCCGAAGTGAGGTTTATTAAAATTGTCGATGATGCAACATTAAAAAATGTGTTAGATTGACATGAGGTATAGAAAACTTTAAGCTGAACCTGATTAAAGTCGGTGTAGATATACGAAACACATCTTGCAGAATGTAATAATTTTTCGAATTGGACATTTTGCGAACTGGGCATAATGCGAATTGGACATTCTGCGCCTAAACTCGTACTTACAGTGATACTGATTTACGATCTCTTCTGTTTGGTTACGTAATTTGAACCACGCACCGTGCCGTAACATGGACACATGGACAGCGCTAAATTCACAAAGTGGCAACATCTAAGCACATTTTTATTCTTTGTACCATTTTGGTTAATAGATGTCGCTGCATGTATCTTACATATTTATGAGATAAGTTCTTCTTGAACATTTTAAATTCATAATATATCATTTGATAGAAAATACCGATCAGAATGAAACAAAAACTAAAACCTTCTCTAAGTTATGCATAATATTTCTGCATTGAATCTAATTACATTGGTTTTATAATTTACACGTGATGCTGTAACAAAAAATGAGCTGGAGACACTCATTTATTTTGATAGAAAGCACCAATTACAATCAAACAACATCTAAAACCTTCTCTAGGTTATGCACAATATTTGTGTATTGAATCTAATTTAACCATATTGGTTTTATAATTTCCACGTGTTGCTATTACAAAAGATCCTGCATAGACATACAGACACACACACAAAAATTCAAAAAATGATAGAAACGGGTTATTTTCAATGTACAGAAACACTACGTCTACAGATTTATTATTGTGTATATAGATAATAATTATGTTCCTCTCTCGCATGGCTCTCGTTAGGCAGCTGGATCAAGGGCTTGATTCAGAACGCGGTACTCCTGAACACGGCTCGTATTGTTAGGAGGTTCCTCTCTGGAGCCCTGATCGTGCCGCGCCGGTAGCTTGGATCCTGTTCCCGATACCGGTGGGTTATTACTATTTTAATATATTACTATTATTACTAGCTGACCCCGCAAACGTTGTTCTGCAAAATATAAATTTTGGTATAAAAAATAGCCTACGACCTATTCTCAGACCTACCAAAATAGACACATAAAATTTCATACAAATCGCTCAAGCCGTTTCGGGGGACTTCGATAACTCAAACTCAAATCATTTATTTCAATTAGACCACTACGACACTTTTGAATGTCAAGAAAACAAAATAAAAGCGAAGCTACAGTCCCAGTCACAATCCCTACTTCCCTACTATATAATAATATAATATTATAATATTTATTTAATTTAATATATATTATATATATTATATATTATATTATAAATGCGAAAGTAACTCTGTCTGTCTGTCTGTCTGTCTGTCTGTTACCTTTTCACGCCTAAACCGCTGAACCGATTTTGATGAATTTTGGTATAGAGATAGATGGAACCTTGGGAAAGGACATAGGGTACTTTTTATCCAGATCCCGATCCCGATCCCGGAATTATACGGGTGGAAACGCAGAGTGCAGTTGTGTATCGTATATCCCTACTAAATGAATTTTGGTATAGAGATAGATGGAACCTTGAAACGGTTGTGATCATTCAACATTGATGGTGATTGTGATGGTGATCGTGATGGTGATCGTGATGGTGATCGTGATGGTGATCGTGATGGTGATTGTGATGGTGATTGTGATAGTGTGATTGTGATAGTGAATGATTGTGATGATGGTGATTGTGATGGTGATTGTGATGGCGATTGTGATGGCGATTGTGATAATGATTGAGATAACGATGATGGTGATTGTTATGGTGATTGTGATTGTGATGGTGATTTTGATAGTGATTGTGATGGTGATGGTGATTGTGATGGTGATTATGATGGTGATTGTGATGGTGATTGTGATGGTGATTGTGATGGTGATCGTGATGGTGATCGTGATGGTGATCGTGATGGTGATTGTGATGGTGATTGTGATGGTGATTGTGATGGTGATGGTGATTGTGATAGTGTGATTGTGATAGTGAATGATTGTGATGATGGTGATTGTGATGGTGATTGTGATGGCGATTGTGATGGCGATTGTGATAATGATTGAGATAACGATGATGGTGATTGTTATGGTGATTGTGATTGTGATGGTGATTTTGATAGTGATTGTGATGGTGATGGTGATTGTGATGGTGATTATGATGGTGATTGTGATGGTGATTGTGATGGTGATTGTGATGGTGATTGTGATGGTGATTGTGATGGCGATTGTGATAATGATTGAGATAACGATGATGGTGATTGTTATGGTGATTGTGATTGTGATGGTGATTGTGATGGCGATTGTGATGGCGATTGTGATAATGATTGAGATAACGATGATGGTGATTGTTATGGTGATTGTGATGGCGATTGTGATGGCGATTGTGATAATGATTGAGATAACGATGATGGTGATTGTTATGGTGATTGTGATTGTGATGGTGATTTTGATAGTGATTGTGATGGTGATGGTGATTGTGATGGTGATTATGATGGTGATTATGATGGTGATTGTGATGGTGATTGTGATGGTGATCGTGATGGTGATCGTGATGGTGATCGTGATGGTGATCGTGATGGTGATTGTGATGGTGATTGTGATGGTGATGGTGATTGTGATAGTGTGATTGTGATAGTGAATGATTGTGATGATGGTGATTGTGATGGTGATTGTGATGGCGATTGTGATGGCGATTGTGATAATGATTGAGATAACGATGATGGTGATTGTTATGGTGATTGTGATTGTGATGGTGATTTTGATAGTGATTGTGATGGTGATGGTGATTGTGATGGTGATTATGATGGTGATTGTGATGGTGATTGTGATGGTGATTGTGATGGTGATTGTGATGGCGATTGTGATAATGATTGAGATAACGATGATGGTGATTGTTATGGTGATTGTGATTGTGATGGTGATTTTGATAGTGATTGTGATGGTGATGGTGATTGTGATGGTGATTATGATGGTGATTGTGATGGTGATTGTGATGGTGATTGTGATGGTGATTGTGATATTGATGTTGGTTTTGATAGTGATGGTGATTGTGATAATAATGGTGGTTGTGACAGTGATGGTGGTTGTGATGATTATGAAATTTGGCACATCGATAGTTTATAACCTGGATTCACATGTAGGACACTATTTATCCCTTTAGTATGATTCAGTGGGACAGTTACCGAAATTTACGCGGGCGAAGCCGCGGGCAACAGCTAGTACATAATAACTTGAGAAAGTACTGTGGTTGCCCATTCTCTAGCGTTGATCTCTATGGAGAAGAACGGGCACTCTTTTCAATCAAAATAATTATTGTTGTACATCATTCATGTTGTGAATAATCTCAACATGAATGATGTAACAAAGCATAATATGTGAGAACGAAACGACAAACACTGTGACACGATATTTTTATATATTAGATTAAATATTTCATTAATGTTTATAGATATGAGTCAAAATCAAAATCAAAGCATTTATTTCAAGTAGGCCAGTTACAGGCACTTTTGAATTGTCGAAACAAATATGAAAATTAAATGTAGCTACAGTCCCAGTCACAAGACATAAAAACTGTGAAAGTACTGTAGTTGCCCATTCCCTAGCGTAGATCTCTATAGAGAAGAACGGGCAAGAAACTTCATGGACACTCTTTTAAATTAGAATATTTTTACAAAATCTTGGTTACATCATTCATGATGAGATGGTACATTGTGTGAGAACAATGTAGCAAGATGTGCACGTTAAAGGTGTCTATAGTAAAAACAAAACAAAAACAATTCAAAAATAAAATTATTAAATTCAAATAAGCCGTGGCAACCAAGTGATTGATGATATAAGTGATTAATGTTACATGGTTCGAAAACATATAAAAATACTAACTTCTGCCCGCGGCTTCGCTCGCGTTAATTTATAATTTGACAATCGTTTTGTATTCTGCTTATAATAATACAGGGTGTAAAAGACCTTATCACGAAGCCGTCAACCAAGTATTATCAAACTAAGTAACTTTGTAACTGTAACTGTAATGATGAACAAGTGCCTTTCGGCTTCGTTAAGAGGTGTTTTACACCCTTTATACCTAATTCAATCATGATTCAAAAGTCACATTTTCATTAGAACGTTATAATTGTTTTCCTCGGAAATAGTAGGTACTTTTTTTTCGGGATAAAAGATCCGTTTCTGTACACCTAAAAAAGTAAATGCATGATTTCAGGATGATCGGTTCAGCGATTTAGGCGTGAAAAGGTAACAAACAAACAAAAAAACTTACTTTCTCATTTATAATATTTGTAAGAAAGGATTTACAAGAACTTGATGGTGATCGAACCGGAAAATCAAGTTATTGGATTAGGTATTTTCTTAAATTAATTTACCTTAAGACACTGAAGTGGCATGGTATAAAGACATGAGGAATCTCATTCGATCGTATTCCAATCACAACTGTCTAGTAGTGTGAACATGAAGCTCTTCACCACGTTCTTGGTTGTCGTTTTACTCCCCGCGCTGTGTTCGGCGCAACCAGTGGACAGTTCAGCACCGGAGCAACCACAAACGCCGGGATTGAGTATATTTGGCGGGACTTCGTTACCTTCTTTGTTTTTGTTTTCGGCCGGTTGTCGTGCTGGTCACCTAAAACTCGGTAGTAACTGCGTGCCTGCTGATGATGATTACGATTCCGAGGCAATTCGCAGGTCGCCTGTGAAGATCGTCGCTCCATTAAGCGAAACGAAACGCGAAAGCGATACGAATCTTTTCCGCGGGCAGTAAGCAGCCTTTGGAAAGTTTTAGTTTGTTTAATTGGACCTTTTAGTTTTATGGTAAAATAAATAAAGCTATTGAAGAAACTTTTTTTTTTAATATTTTTTTTTAAATATGTAATATACTCTGTGCACACGCAACAAAGGCAGCCAGCTTAAAATGGGATTGGACGGGTCAAATGAGCCGCATGCATAACGACCGTTGGGCAAAGGTCTCGACACGATGAGTGCCTGAAGATGGACGGCGCCGCCGAGGTTGGCCAAGCTAGAAAGAGGTGGCAAGATCGCGCATCACGAAGGTTGGTCTGAGGTGGTGTAGTAGAAGAATATCTGAAGGATATGAGGGAGGCCTTTGCCCACCAGTGTGACATAAAAGGCTAAAAATACATTGCACAATATCAATAAGACACTGTAATGTATACTTACATTCATTGCAGTTTCCCCATAGTGATTATAAAACCAAGGTAAACATCTACGGCAATGTATAGACTTACCGAAGAAATCACGGCGTAACCCCACCGAACGGGCTGGCTGCTCTCAAGCTATTATTCGGTTTAGTCCTCGCCCCGCCCGCCCAACATCTCCACGCGTTTCTGGGACCCTAGTAATTTGCTTACGATATTTAACACGGTTGTTGAAAGTTTACACAGTTTTATTAAAATATGGTGTTGTTAAATCACGTAAATGGGTGAACAAGTTCATTGAACTCTGGTGGTTTGTCATTGATGGGTACGTAATATATTTATTCAATAAAAAAAAATTAAAACATAGATAGGACTTTGATGTTATTAATAAATTATTATGAACTTTCTATATTCATTATTTTTAACCGTAACTGACCTCTTTAGCAAATATTAAATCGGTTTTGTGAGTTTACTCCACACTTAATGATACGTTTTAGCAAGCGCTTTTATTTCGCATTTAAATAGACATGGAATCGTGAAGATAGACACAATGTTTATGTTTTCAAACGTCGAATACAGTGCGCCTAATGGATATTAAATGCTTTTCTGATACTAACACTGATAATTTTAACTGCCAATATTCGATTACAATTCGTGTTGTTTACATTTAATAGTTCTTTGATCTAAGAGTTGTTTTCCTAAATCGTTTTTGTTAGACCGCGCCATTTGACTTTACAATGTCCGTCAAAGTAAATAATTATGAGAAAAACCCAAACAGTGTTCTGTCTATTTTTCACTGTGAAATGGCCAGACTACAATAGTACATTTTGATACAAGTGAAGAAAGTTTGTTTGCGGCTCGGGTGTTATTGAGCCGAGAACTGCAATAACAAATGTCCACGTGTATCGAACGACGTTTTTCAATACACTTTTGAAGAAATAAAATAAAATAACGAAAAATATTTTTGTCACGAATTATGAAACTATGATTTTAATTTTCTTTTTTTTTTCACGCTTTGCTTTCGCCAGGTTGAAGGAGAGGCAAAGGTATGAAGCCGTTAAACAGCCTAATATAAAAAAAATGATTTATTTTATATTTTTGAATTCAGAACACAAATAAATGTTAATTTGTGTTTAGAAGTAACTATTCGTTTTTAATAATCATGTTTATCTATGATATTCTATTTATAAACACAGTTTGAATATTCAAAAAAAAATTATGCCGTAAAGACGCGTAGTGCTTTGCCAAAATTAAAAAAAAACACAAAATGGAAAAAAACGCACGGGTGTGAAATCAAACTCAAACTCAAACTCAAAGCATTTATTTCAATTAGACCATTACGGCACTTTTGAAAGTCAAAAATACAAAAAAGAAAATCAAAGCTACAGTCCCAGTCACAAGGCATAATAACTTGAGAAAGTACTGTAGTTGCCCATTCCCTAGCGTAGATCTCTATGGAGAAGAACGGGCAAGAAACTCCATGGACACTCTTTTAAAATCAAAACATTGTTACAAAATCTTGGTTACATCATTAATTTTGAGATTTTACATTTATGTGAGAACGATGTAGAGAGACGTGCACACTAAGAGCATCCAGAGTAAAAGATTAGATCAAAAATTTATGAATAAAGTAATTAAAATGAACCTTGGCAGCTAAGAGATGACCAGTCCCAACTGACAACGCCCGTTCACAGACATGACGCATGTACCCGGCGCCATTCAACTCAACCATATTGAAGGGAACTAAATGACCCGACACACCCGCCACCATCAGCGAGACATTTAAGTGAGCATGACATTCTCTCAGCCACCAAGGCATATTCAAGTCAATGAAAGATAAATAAATGTAAATGGTGGCTGAACAGTACAAAGCACTCACACATGTGCTATGCAATTATATAATACTAAGAACTGGAATCTATACAATGCAAGTATATTTTTACAATCTTCTGCAGCTTCCACAATACATTAACATGGGAATCAATTCTTCATCTTCTTCTTTACGTGACTCAAATAATGCCCGACCAGTACAAGCAATTAGTTTGCCCCCCCTCCCCCCCACCTATGGTTGTGGAGCAGGACCAGCATTTAGCCAAGCATTTTTATCATCAATGTAATCCCCCAACTTATAATATGCTTGCCTACATAGTGTGCGTTTTAGACAAGATTTAAATTTCGTCTCATTCAGTTGAAGAATGTGGGGAGGTATTTTATTGTAACATTTCAAACAGTACCCCATGAAAGATGAATCCACTTTAGCAAGCCTGAAACCTGGCTGAACTAGTTGGTCCCTATTTCTAGTGTTATAGTGGTGTCTGTCCCCTCTCTTACTGAATAAATGCCAATTTTTTCTAACGTACATGATGTTTTCATAGATGTATTGACAAGGTACAGTCATGATATTAATTTCCTTAAACAGTTCTCTTAGAGAATCGCGTCTACGTAATTCATAAATGGCTCTGATGGCTCTTTTCTGCAGAATAAATATAGCCGTCCCCATAGTAAAATACCGTATGACATAATACTATGAAAATAACTAAAATAGACAAGCCTCGCGGTATCAACATCAGTAAATTGACGGATTTTTCTAACAGCATATGCTGCTGAGCTTAGCCGTCCTGCAAGAGATGTTAGATGAGGACCCCATTGTAACCTTGAGTCGAGCGTGATTCCCAAGAAAACCGTTTTATCGACAAATTCTAGTTTCTCTTGATTCAATATCATGTCACAATCACTACTTTTGACATTTGGTAGAGCAAATCTAATGCATTTAGTTTTTTTCCCATTTAGTACTAAATTATTAGCGGTAAACCAATTGTGGACCTGCAGTAGGGCGTTATTTACGTCATCAAGATTAGTGGCACGTCTGTTTTTTTTAAATATTAAAGAAGTATCGTCAGCAAACAACACCATATGCGGATGGTTGTTAAATAGATGGGGTAGGTCATTAATATATACTAAAAAGAGGAAGGGACCCAATATCGAACCTTGTGGTACACCCATTTTTACTTTTAAACCCATTGAGTTGACTCCATTTATTTGTACCTGCTGCTGTCTATCATGCAAATACGATTTTATTAAACTGAGCGCAAGTTTACCTAAACCGTAATGCTGAAGTTTCAAGATCGGGGTCAAATACATTGCATGTTGTACCTAATAGTAGTGCGTTATGGACCAGTTTTCAACGAAGTGCATTGAAAACGCCTTTTCCACACATTTTCTTTGAGTAAGTATTTTATTATTTTAATCACTCAACTGTTTTTATTTTATTTCGTGAGACCCATAGTGAGAGTTACTTACTGTAGGAACTACAGTTGGGCAATAATGCAAACGAGGCAAATTGTAAGGTGCCCCTCGCATACAGTCGAGCGGCCAGTCGTCTCCGCCGCGCCACAGCATAACATAACATTGTGTGCTATCTATATAATAAGTATATTAAGAAACGTCACTGTAATATAACTCCTGATCTCTAAATAGACTTTCATTGGACTTTCGTGATTTCATTTATATCCTTCTCCAACCAGCTACCAAATATTCCAACACTTACATTTAGGAGAACTTATCTCAAAGATTGCCAATCAATTTAAAATTAGCCTGTATTTGTAAACGACTGGTCCACATTTCCAGTTAATTAAAATAAAGTTTGTAGTGATAACAAACCTTCGGGGTAGTTGATTATCACACTTGCATTTTGTTATCTTTTATTTTGTCAATTCAAGAGCTTTCATTGCAGCATTTACGTTGTCGGATACACCAATTTTACCCAACAAATAAACAATGGATTAAATTACTATTTATGTATGTAAATGATTTATTCATTGCAAATTATACGCAATTTACATTAGTAACACTCTGCCAAACTGTGCAGCAGTTTATTGGCAGACAATACAATTTTGTGCTCTCATTTTCACACTCTTAGTCTATACATACACTTTTTTTTTTTTTTATTATTACTAACCCACATGCAACTATTTACTAACATAACGATTTATGACCTCTTAAAATATACTACTTATTTCAGATAGAATAAAAAAAAAAAAAAATGAAAAATGGTTGACAAAAGAACTGTTATAGACTTTTCTAATGTTATCTGGAATGGAGTATTCTTTCTAACATGCTTCTTTTTAATTTATTTTTAAAATGGTTTATTGAATTACAATTCCTAATACATTGCAGTGGTATGCTATTATATATGGTAGGTACTAAATACTGGTGAGTTCTTTCTCCGTAATAATTAATTGTCTTATATGATTTCAAAAATAACTGAACTCTTTGTTATTGATGCAATTGGGGTGCGGTATCACCCAGGGCATGTTGGCCACACTATCAATCTTGTTTCTGGTTCAACTTTTAGCCAATACATCTTCTGTTATCGTTCATCTAAGATCTAACTATTCAAGAGAAAACAAGCACATAATCATCAGCAACTTTTCAACTTCTTTTTGTAAAATGGCACTGGTAAATCAGTTGAAATGTAAGTGGTCCAACTAAACATGGACTTTAGGAAATGTCACAGCTTCCTTGATAGGTACACTATGACTAAATCTTGGACATCCTATAACAGTATTCAAACGAGTTACGCCGAGCCCGTCTGCAACTTGACTCTGTAAATATATTTTGGATTTATTTCTAAGCGTCTAATTTAAAAACATGAGGCTTCGTCCTACGCTACTTTCAGAGCATTTTTCAGACTTGAGTGGATTGATATGTACACACATCAAAAAAAGTTTGTGATCACTTTGAAAATTCGAAATCTTTTTTTCTTTTTTACGTTTCATAAAAAAACTAGCAGACGTCACGCGGTTGAACCCGCGTAATTCCCGTTTCCGTGGTAGTACGGGGATAAAATATAGCCTATGTTACTCAAAGTGAATGTAGCTTTTTAGTGGTGAAAGAATTTTCGAAATCGACGCAGTAGTTTTTGAATTTATTCATTACAAACTACACACAAAAATACAAATCTTTCCTCTTTATAATATTAGTGTAGATAAAAAATAGTTTTATTTTTTAATTTCAAGCAGGGTATTTCTATTTAAAGAAAACACACAACAAAGATTTTTCTTGATAAAGTTCAATTTAAAAAATTATATCAGCTTATGCTAGTGATCACAAACTTTTTTTGATGTGTATGATGTTCGTTGGATAATCGACTTTAGATTTCTCTACAAGCAGAGTATAAAGGGTGTAAATAAACCCTTAACGAATCCGAAAGGCACTTGTTCTCCTCGTCATTGCAATATTTTTTTTGTTCTGGCCCATACTTGGGTACCTTATAGTTACAGAGATATTGGGGGTCAAAGTTCCAATTTTTTCACAAGTTTTTTAACAAATACTAATTTTTAAGGTCATAACTTTACTTTAAATACCTCCCTATCCCGTTAAATATTAAAAGCGTCCATAAGCACGAAGTTTTGAGTGTGTTACATTGGCTTTAACCGTAAAACGTGATTTTTCACCCCAAAAAGAAAAGTCGTTTCCCAGCAATAGTTTTTGCGTATAGTTACTTAATTTGATGTACAGAATGCTTGTTTGTCGGCTTCTTGAAGGGTCTGTTTACACCCAGTATAAATGGGTGATGAGATGAGATACTCATCATCATCATTTCAGCTCTTGCTGTTGCACTGCTGGACATGGGCCTACCCCAAAGGGGGGTCTTTGCCGTAATCGCCTCGCTTGGCAGGCGGGTTGGCGATCGCAGTACGGTTGTTACAAAAGCACAGAGAACGCTGCTGCCCATTCTCTGGTAAGTCCCTTAGTTGCCTCTTACGGCACCCACGGGAAGATATGGGATGGTGCTATTCTTTACGTCTGACACCATACACAACAGAGGAGATACTAGAAAACTCGATAAGAGCAATCATTGAATTCCCAGGCGGAGTGAATTGTATGGTGTTAAGGATTTAATGTAGCAGCGGATGATTTGTGTCTTCACACCAGTATAAAACACACTACCTATAGGAAAATAAACTGGTAAATAAATTGGTGGCTTTTGGGTTATTACATGGAATAGACATGGTTGTTCTTGAGCTTAAGTGGTTGGGTAATTATGTAAATGGTAATTAAATTGACATTTAATTTATATCTATTTGGCATTTGATTTTCATTTAATTAAATATAGTTGACGTTTAATTAACATCTAACAGGCATTTAATTTACAACTAATTCTAATTAATTTTACCTAACATGGTATGAACATGGTTGTTTGAGCTTTTTATGGTTGGACATATAAACAGTAATTTAATTGACATTTATTCCTCAGTTGATTACGTTAACCTTCCTATACCCGCGCTAATTTTTGTAACACGTATACCCGCGCACGGTCTCACAGACCGAAAGTTTTGAACCCTTTTTTTAATTTTTTCTAAACAAACCCTGTACAGATAAAATTATTTTTCTAAACTAAAGGATAAAATGAAAAAAATTATACTATGCAGTATTTTTATTAGCAATTATATAATTACTATCAAGTCGTTTACAAATCAGTCTTCAAAATAGTGAAATTTTTCTTAAGTACTAAAAAAACAGAACTAAAACATATTTTTCTTCAAGAAATAAAAAAATAAACTTTCACATATTCAAACATACATAACAGACAATATAAAAATCACAGGTTGACTTAGTTATCAGCCTTGCCATAACAATCAGGACACACCATAACTTGTTCACATATTTTGTTCCATCTCGTCCGGCCATCCCTTCCAAGATAAAATTCTCTGGAGATTGGACAATTTTCCACCTCACCCGACTCTTCATAATCTTCTTCCATGTCATCTTCTTGCTCGGTATCGTATGTTTTTCTCGTATTTCAACAAAATCTTCCACCTCGCTGTCATTTCGGTCTTCATAATCAGAACCAGAACTTTCTTCCTCCAAGAATAATCTAATTCGCTCTTCATCCTTCTTAGTGCAAAATATAACCTTTAAAATAATAAAATTGGTCAATATATATATAAACACATAACAAATAACGCAAAAAAACACTAAGAAGCATTAATCATACCAATTTTATACTTACACAAAAAGTTACACCTATACCCGCGTCGGTCTTACAGACCGATTGGCGCCAAATACACCAACACGTGCGTTTCGCCCAAGCGCTCAGTGCGCACTAATTGCCAGCGTTTCATAGAAAGCAAATAAATGAAAAAAAGTGTTTCGTCGGTCTTACAGACCAACGCGCGGGTATAGGAAGGTTAAATGGAATAGACATGGTTGTATTTGTGCTTTTTATGCTTTCTAAGGTTTTTGATCGATGACATAGTAATATATTTTTCAATACACTTCCTCGAAAACTGGTCCTGGTCAGTAACGCACTACGATTAGGTACAACATGCAATGTATTTCACACGCGTGCGATTTTTTCCACTTTCCCGAACGTGTGCGGGAATGAAAATTGCCACAGATTACTATACCTATACTAAGTCCAAATTGTTTCAATGCCTATAGTCTGAGGTGAATGTTTTTTTTTTTTTCGGCAAAGCACTACGCGTCTTTATGGCATAAATATTTTTTGAATATTCAGATTGTGTTTATAAATAGAATATCATAGATAAACATGATTATTAAAAACTAATAGTTACTTTTATACACAAATTAACATTTATTTGTGTTCTTAATTCAAAAATATAAAATAAAACTATTTTTTATATTAGACTGTTTAATGGCTTCATACCTTTGCCTCTCCTTCAACCTGGCGAAACCAAAGCGCGAAAAAAAAAGAAAATGAAAATCATAGTTTCATAGTTCGTGACAAAATATTTTTCGTTATTTTATTTTATTTCTTCAAAAGTGTATTGAAAAACGTCGTTTGATACACGTGGACATTTGTTATTGCAATTCTCGGCTCAAAAACACCCTCGCCTACGGCTCGTGTGTTATAATTCCGCCTCGAATGCAATAACAAACTTTCTCCACTTGTATCAAAATGTACTATTTTTGTTTGCTTGTATTTTGATCCAGTTACGATTGAAATGTAATTAATATGTGAAAAATTCCAACACAATGTAAATTGTTTGATGAATGAATAAATACAAATTAAAATTGACCTGGGGGCCTGGAGAAAGTGACTTTTTATCTGCGATAGGTAACTTTAGTGGAATAGTCAAAAATGCGTTGGATCGAAATATACTACCGGTAAGTCTATTGAACTGTTATTTATAAGTTCTAAGAGAATTAAATATCTTTAAACCGAAGTTAAGAAAGCTGTTGCCTTCTTTTGGATAGTTCTTTGTCAAATTCGAATAAAAGGCAAGGATTGCCATTTTAAAGGTATACTTTCAAATATCATCATCTGCCTAGACTTTTCCCAACTATGTTGAGGTCTACTTCTAGTCAAACCGAACGAATACCAGTATTTTACATGGAGCGACTGTCTATCTGACCTCCACAACCCAGTTAGTACTGGGTAATACGATACCCCTTGGTAAGACTTGTTGTCTGACTCGGGGCCACAGAAAACTGTCAAAGATCTACAATTGACAGCCGGCCGACCAATGTTTTAACGTGTTTTCCGAAGCACGGAGAAAACCCGACATGTAATGGGTGGTCACCCCATCCACAGACCAACCTGGCAAGCGCGGCCTAGTTAATCCTAGTTAATCTGAATAATGATCGGAGCGTCTGTTATTATTTAGCCACGAGCTCCTCTGATATCCTTTCAAATATTAATAATAAACCAAGAGTGCTTATTTAATCAGTTTCCAAACTAATTAGTAACATGCAAGCATGCACATGATTACAATATTATTTATTACAATCTTTATAAATACTGTTTACATTAGAATGATGGTGACAGCACAGTTATTTTAATTGCTTGGGGCACGACAACAAATTAGCCTTAGTAGGTAACTGTGCAAAGAATAGAGACATGCTAGTTTTGTTTAGTTTATGATTTTGTGCCGTTCAATTACGTGGTTATAAGGACCAAGTTTCTACCAATTGGCTTTTGTGTTGCCTGTTCTGGAGTAGACGCTGCATATTCTGAAGTATTATTAACGATGATGAATATTACGTACGCATCGTAATATTCATAGTTGGTAATATTATTATCCCCTGTTAATTAATGCATAGAAAAAGAAGCAATGATGATGATGATGATTCTTCGATCAAATAAATGACTGAATTTTAAATGGTGAATGAATATTTTAGTTTTTTTGTATGTAGTGTTTTAAAAAAAACTGTGATTTGTGTACTTAGACATTCGCCATGTTGTGGATAGAAACACGTCACTATGTTAGTACTATCGGTAGGTATTACAACCTTTAAGCTTCTGTTTACTTATGAAACCCTAGTACCATATGTTTGTTTATGTTTGAAAATCGATGGCGTACTTACTTCCTATTTGATGGTATGTCTTTTTCCCTAAATAAACATTCATGCAGTACTGTTTTGACAGCTCTTGGATTTATCATGTTCAGGCAAGTGTGAATTTGTAAAGCTAGATATTTGCAGCACATGTGTACTACTGTAGCCAATTCACCATCATTCTGAGGCCTCGCAACATTTTTTTTCTTTCATTCTCGGTGTCAGACGTCACGGCATCATTTCTATTTTCTTTTTCATAATTATCATTCCTCACAGAACCCATCTCTATTTTCTTTGGTCTTCCACTAGAAAAGTAGAGTAATAGAAAGTGGAAGAGGGTTCCTCTTTCTATTACTCTACTTTTCTCTTTACTAGTGAAGCCAACTCTATTATAGTCTCTAGTCTCTCGTCTCTAGTTATACCAACGACTGGAAAATAAGAAGTAATGCAATGTCCTGTTAAGTATTTTGGGTGCAAATAAATAAATAAAAAGCAACACACGATCGACATCAAACGGTCGATCAAGCTATAATTGGTTTACATTTTACAATATAATTTGCATAGGTGCAAAGTATATTGTAAAAATTTAGTTGTTGATTGTATTGTATAGGGTGTAAAAGACCTCATCACGAAGCCGTCAACCAAGCATTCTGTACATCAAACTAAGTAACTTCACGCAAAAATTATTGCTGGGAAACGACTTTATTTTTTTTGGGTGAAAAATCATGTTTTGTGGTAGAACTCAATGTAACGCACTCAAAACATTGTGCTGATGGATGGATTAAATAGTACGGGATCGTGTAGGTGTGTAACCTAAAAATCTTACATTAAAAACTTGTATTAAAAAGAAAAATCTTGTAAAATTGTAATTTTGACCCCCAATATCTCCGTAACTAGAAGTTTCCCAGGTATGGTGTAGAACAAAAAAAATATCGCAATGACGGGGACAAGTGATAGAACAAGTGCCTTTCGGCTTCGTTAAGAGGTGTTTTACACCCTTAATAAACCAAATAGCTTGGTCGACCGTACATTAGAAAAACAAATCTTCTGCCTACTTACATTACTTAAAAGTTAAACCAAAGTTTTAAAAAAATAAACAAATCTAACGTGAAGCTACATAAAACCTCCACCTGGTAAAGTAAGGTGGTATTTTTCAAAATTAGGTTTTACCTTAAAAATTGTAACTTCAAAAGCCTACGACGTGACATTTAATCACTTTCCAATCTGTGATACAAAGCCTTGTATCAGACGACATAGCGTGTCGGAGATAACAGCTTTCCTCGCCTATGTGTGTCACTATGTGTAACTATACGTTATTATTATTATTCCGTTTATTCATTTACATCCTTATCTAATAACATTTTTAAGTATTTCTTAAAATAAAACGATACAAAAAAAACACTTCAAAATATAAAAAAATAGTAGTCCGTCGGTGTCGGGAGCAGGGTCCAAGCCACCGGTGGTTAGGGCTGCAGAGACAGGAACCTCCTCACAATGCGAGCCGTATCGAGGAGTACTGCCTTCTGGATCAGGCCCTTGATCCAACCGCCTAAAGAGATCTTCGATAGATGGTCATCGAAGCATCGAACAATTACAATTCACAAAAACTTAAAAGTAAATTATATATATATGACGTTATATATTACGTGGCAAAGTTTCACTTTGACGCATAATCCTGCTTCTGCTATGTTATAGGTGGTGGATTAAATCGGTTTTGCAGAATGATTGCTCTTACATTACGTATGTATATACAGAAAAATCCATGAGTTTAAGTATGTTACATGAACTTACCTTTTCCCCTACCCTGTAACAGTGATAACCTTTAAGGTATGTTCGTCGGACTACCAAGTCATAGATCTCGAGTTCGAACCTAAGACACCACCACGCACCTCTAACTTTTCGAATCCATGTCGATACTGGAAATATGAAATAACGTAAGGGACATTTTGTCGAAAATGGGTTATATATATCGTTGGATTCGGAATTTTTTGCGCTATCGATTGGTATATTTAAAATCTCGATATCTTTAAAAACATGTCCTTTACATCACACATTTTCCGTAGGCCTAGACCATTTTTTTTCTATAAACTAGCTGTATATGACATTTAAATTAATATTTTTATAAAAAACTAATGTAAGTCTCTTTTACTCACAGTATTTGGTATTTACATTAAATCAAAATCGAGTACATTTTACAACAGGTCACATAAGTTATTCCATAATTTGAGATGTTTTATTATTGTCTTATACATTAGTGTTCCCTGAGAAGGTACAAATACCATGTACCTTACATTAAATTGTGACTCAAATTATCATAATTATATATTTTTTATAATTTTACTGTATGGGTGAATATCAAAGTAGCAAATTTTACGTGTCCATGTTGAGAATCAAGGTGTAAAATGATAGAATGTTTCTTATTTTTTTTTACAGTTAACTACGTTACTTGGTGCAACTAGGGCCACATTTGTTATTGTTATAAGTGTTTATAAATAATCAGGAAAAAAAACTATTGCTTTAAAATTCAAGTTTGGTGGCTTATCCTAGTTCCATTTTTTGATATAATTGCATTCACCAAAGTAACAATTTAAGGTACTATAAAAAATAAACAATGTACATAGTTTATGCATTAGACACATTATCTATAAACAATTAAACCATATTAGAAAATCTAATTTAAAAGCACGGGACACTCGATCAAAGTTTGTCCAAGCAAAACACATATTTTTGGTGGCACTTTTTCAACTTACTATAACATGAAGTTTAGTGCGTGTGCGACCAATCGCATTTTTTTTATTTTGCACCTCTCGGTCTTGCACTGGGCTAGCTTGTCACAGGTTTGTGATTAGTGCTGCGATTACCCCGCCAAAAACGTAAGTACTCATCTTGGGTGCCACGGGGGACAAGAATTGTTAAATTTTTGGTGGATCGATTTGCTGTTGATTTTAACATGTTTTAATAGTAAGCTACACGTTATTGCTAGTGATTTAAGTAACGCATAAATCAGTGATATTAATTTAATTGTAACTTAAAATCCCTATTTTAAAGATTTTTTTTATATCTGGTTCCAATTTCGGTGGCTTTGGTGGCGTTTTCACATACTGTTTGTACAAAAATAGCCAGTTTTTACGTTTCAAGACAGTTTTATTAGCCAACAAATAAATGTTATGTACTTGGGAGTAAATAAGACCTATTATTAAAGGGGTAGCATACTAAAGATCAAGTTTCTTATTTTTATTTTGTTGCTTTTTAGAATGTCAAAACAGACCAATGAAAAGAGGCTGCTTACAGAATGAAGAGATGAAAGAAGAAGAAAAGCAAGAATAATGTTTCATCATCAGCCTAAAGCAGACCACTGCTGGACATAGGCCTACTCAATGGCATGCCACTAAACTCGATTCTCAACAACTCTCTTACAGTTGCTACCAGCCACCCTGCAAAGATCGTCACTCCAGTCACTCGAGTCTGAGGGTATCCCATCTTACGCTTGCTGATACGCGGTCTCCACTAAAGAAGACGTCCACCCCAATGGTCATCGGTTCTACGGCTAATATGACCGGCCCATTGCCACTTCAGTTTACATATTTTGAGAGCAACTCGTTCCGGACATCCATCCCATCTCAGAGAGACTCCAAACACAGCCGGTTCCATAGCTCGCTGAGCGACCTTGAATTTATGAACCAGCCGTACCGTGAGCCGTGACGTTTCAGTCCCGTAAGTCATAACAGGCAGGACGGGCTGGTTGAAGATCTTCCGTCTTTAGGCACTGTGGAAAGGCGACGAGAAGACCGGACGATGTTTCCCAAATGCTGTCCACCCCAGCTGAATTCTTCATTGAGTCTCAAAGTTGTTCTTACCAAACTTCAGAGTTTGCCCGAGATAAACATATTCTCGAACACCCTCGAGAGGACCGCCATTGACTACAATAGGTTTAGAACTCACCAGGTCTCGACAGAGTCAAAAACCTTCTCATTGTCCACAAATGCAGCGGCCGATTAAACTCTTTGGAATTCTGTATGATCTGCCGCAAAGTGTGGATGTGGTCTATGGTGCTACATCCTCCTCGAAACCTGGTCTGCTTCGGACTCTTGAAAACAGCGTATACACATGGCTAAGGAGCGAAATGTTATTGTAATTTCTTTAATAGGGTCTTGTCTCCCCTTCTTAAAAAAAACAACGACCACGCCCCTTCTCCACGCTTCTAGAGTTCTCCCAGATAACAGAACCGAGTTAAAAAGCTCCTGAAGGTCTCTTGCAGGCTTTCCTCCCGCTTTCAGGAGCTCTGTAGTTATCCCATAATCATCAGGGGCTTTTCCATTTTTAAGCTGTCTAAGAGCCGCCTCGATTTCGACCTTGGCTGAATTTTTACAGCTCTTCTGGGAAATGATGGTTAAGGTGGTTCTGGAATCCTCATTTTCGGAATCAGGGGGTCTAAAATCCTGCCGGGGTTGCGGGACTGTTCGAAAGAGATACCGTGGCCCCGGAACACAAAGGGCGATGAAGGAACATGGATGGGTTTTAGTCAGTAAAAGTCTGACACTCCCTCCTGCTCCGCCCAGAGCGGGAGAAGTCATTTGATGATTTCCCATCGGAAAAAAAGGGGTCTAAAATGGCTGCACAATCGTAATATGAATCATGTTAAAAATTCTTAAAATGGACTGTGGTTATGTCCATAAAGTAGTTTTAAACTGTATGGCATAGGCATAGTAGGTCACGAATGTTTAAAATTATATTTTTTATATTTGTTAACAGCATTAACAATATATAGAGTGTACCATTAAGAGACCTTTACTTTGAAAAACTCTAAATATTTATTTCTTTATGTGTCCCATACATCAATGCCGTTTATTTACATCAAAAATTTTGTAAACGTATATCACTCGTATTCATTATTATTTAACGTAAGGGACATGCTATCTTTGAAACTGTAGGCTTTATTAGTTTTTTACTATTTTAGCTGCAAAGAATGAAGAAATCTAAGAAACTTTATCCTAGACACTTTTTACATAAAACATATAGTTACAAAATTATAGCCAGTTTTGTAAGAAAAATATCTTATTTTTGCTCTCCTGAAAACCTTAGTTTTGTCCCTTACGTTATTTCATATTTCCAGTATTGCGTATTGCATAATAAAAAAACTTCTCTATTCGCATACATATCTAACAACCTTTTTTTTTTTTTTTTTTTTTCGGATGGGAAATCATCAAATAACCCCTCCCGCTCTGGGCGGAGCAGGAGGGAGTGTCAGACTTTTACTGACTAAAACCCATCCATGTTCCTTCATCGCCCTTTGTGTTCCGGGGCCACGGTATCTCTTTCGAATAGTCCCGCAACCCCGGCAGGCATCGGTCCTTTCGGACCCCTTCCTTTTTGCTGACTCTTTTTGAGGCGCGCGTGGAACACGAACGCGCCGTCGACACGGCCTGTCGTCATGTCATGAGACGGACGGACGGCGAGCTAGCCCATAGCTCACCGTCCACAGGCCCGCGCCTACGGTGGCCGGGGGCTACGTGGTGGTGGCCCCCGACGCCCGGGGCGTCTCCCGCGGCGGCCGGGACGTTGAGAGGTTCTCTCCCTCTAACGTTCCGCCACCTCCTTCTCTAGCATTACTGCTTCGCAGAAGGAGGTGACGGCGTCCCATTCCGTCTCGCTCCGGACCATGGCTTGCACCAGGGCCGGACGCGAGAGGTCGCCGCCGCCGATCGCCGCTTCGAGGACACGGCGGTGCTCCGCCCACGCGGGGCACACCTCCACCGTGTGTTCCACCGTGTCCTCCGGTCGATCCTCACAATGGAAGCACCCGGGCGTTTCCTCCCGCCCGATTCGGTGCAGGAACCTCCCGAACACTCCGTGTCCGGTGAGGACCTGCGTCAGGCGGAAGGTGAGGACGCCGTGGCGTCTCTCAAGCCACTCCTCAAAGAGGGGACTTATCGCCACTATTGTGGCGTGCCCTGCACGGGGTTGCGACAGTCGCTCTCTCCATGTCGCCATGAGATCCCGCCGGAAGTCTGTCCGCTGAGCGACAATTTGTCGCTGCAGCGGAGTTTCCCCCCGGCGTAGCGCCTCCGCGCGCCATTCATGCAGGCGCGCGAGGACTATCGCCTCCAGATCCCATGGCGGCAATCCGGCAAGGAGGCTCGCCGCCTCGCGGGCAATCGTGCGGTAGCCCCGGGCCAGCCTTACGGCTACTACCTTTTGGGGCGCGTTCAGGTAGTGGGCGGCACGCCGCCTCAAAGAACGCGCCCACACCGGGGCCCCGTAAAGGGCCATGGACCGCACGACTCCCGCGTAGAGCCTCCGGCAGGAGGCGTTCGGCCCCCCCAGGTTGGGCAGGAGCCGCCTGAAGGCAGCCCCAGTCCGTTCCAGTTTGGGGGCCAAACGTCGGAAGTGCTCCACGAAGTTCCACCGGCTGTCGAGGACGAGTCCTAGGTACTTCAAAGTCGACTCGACACCGATGGATACCCCTCCTACCGTGAGTAAGGATCCCGGAGGTGGCGCATTCCGAGGCCCATGAAAGCACATGGCCTCGGACTTGTGCAATGCCACCTCGAGACCCAGTTGCCGGATCCTCTCAACGACTGTCGCAACCCCGCGTGTCATCACTTCGGCCGCCGCCTCGTGCGACCTCCCCTGGGCCAGCACCAGCGTGTCGTCAGCGTAGCAAACTACGCTGACACCACTAGGGTGGTCGGCGCGCAGCACCCAGTCGTAACCGATGTTCCACAAGGACGGCCCTAGGATCGATCCCTGCGGAACACCGCACGACATCTCTCGCCGGTTCCATTCTCCGCTGCGACCGGGGTAGATGACGGCTCTGTCCGTCAGATAGTCCCCGACCACTCGACGGAGGTAGGTCGGCACCCGGTGATACCGGAGTGCCTCCCTAATGCAGCTCCAGGGCATGGAGTTGAAGGCGTTGGCGATGTCGAGAGACACCGCCAAGACAACCCCACCCCTGGAAACCGCATCCCCCGTCGTGAGGGCTCTCACGCGCATGATGGCGTCCACCGTAGAGCGCCCCTTGCGGAAACCAAACTGGTGTTCCGCAAGGTCCGGCCCAGTCCCCGCAAGGTGCTCGGCGAGGCGGTCTGCAATTACTCTTTCAAAGAGCTTGCCCACCTCGTCGAGCAGCACCACGGGCCGGTATGCGGACGGAGAGTCCGCAGGGCGCCCCGGCTTCCGGATGAGGACCAGCTTCCCCGTCTTCCAACGAAGCGGGAACTGGCCTCTCTCCAAGCATGCGCTTAGGAGCCCCTCCAGTCGGGGCCCGAGAGCCTCCAAGGCCAGGACCCAGGCTTTGCCAGGCAAGCCGTCGGGTCCCGGGGTGGTATTTTTGGCACTGAGCCTGCGTACCGCCGCTCTCAGGTCTACCCCAGTCACCTCCGGAGTGTCGTCGTCGTCGTCCTGGTGATCCGCTTCCAGCACCGCAGGCGGCGGAGCCATAGGCGGGGGTGGGTGTTCCCCTCGCGAAGGGAACAGAGTGCTCACCACGTCCTCCACGAGCTCAGGCCGGAGACTCTGCGTCAGTGGGGGCGCCCAGGGGCGGAGTTTGTCCCGCACCAACTTGTAAGGGCGCCCCCACGGATCTCTGTCGAGAGTCCCCAGCAACTCCTCGCGGGCCTGATCCCTGGCCCGCAGGACCGCTTCGCGGAGGGCGGTCTTCGCCGCTCTGTACCCCTCATAGAGCTCCGCCTCAATGGCTGCCGCATCCGGTGGGCGGATGCGGAGCCTGCGATGCCTGGCGTACAGGTGACGTGCAGCCACGCACGCCTTGCGCAGAGATGTCAGCTCACGCGACCACCAGTACACCTGACGCCGGGCGCTTCTTGGCTGAACACGGGGCATTGCCACGTCGCAAATGTCAGACATGGCCTCCTGGAACCACCCTGCCTCATTGTTAACGTCGGCAGGCCTGTCCGGTGATGTCACCCAGGCCTGCACGATCGAGGCTTCCAGGAGGAGCTCCCGGTCCAGCTGCTTCAGCGCCCAGCGCGGACCACTCGGGGCCTGTTGGACCGGCGCGCTTGAGTTCTGGGTGGAGACGTCGAACCGGATGTACCGGTGGTCGGAATAGGTCTCCACCCCCTCCATGACACGCCAGTCAACGACACGTGGCGACAGAGCCTAACACAATCATTTAAATTCTTCTATTATCAGTTTCACTAGCTAACTCTAATAAGGATGTTAGTTTACACAGAACTGATTCACCCTGTTCCCCGTACTAGTATAAACTGTATTACGGTGGAACAGTTTATTATCACTTGCTTCGGTGATGGAAAACATCGTGAGGTAACAGCATGCCTGAGACATATGTCTCGACAGCATGTAAAATATAGAGGCCCATGGGCGGCATTAAAACTCTGACTCAGGCTGTGACCCAGGTTAAGCACTAACTACACCATAAAGAAAGAGCAGAATACGATCCGATTAGATGCTCCTTTTATTTATTCGGAGTTAAAATAAAGCTAATCAAGGAGCTAAAGAAAGAGCAGAATACGATCCGATTGGTGCCGCACGAGCTATCCTTGTGATCGGACGTTTGCTAACATCGGTTACAGTTTTGTGCGCAAATTTTTTTGTATGTTTACGCTCGGGCCAACCGGTTCTCCGGTCGGTCCCTGCAGCTGTTGTTTTGCATATGAGTAAATCAAACCTAAGTAATGTAAACATCAATTCATTATCGAGCGCTGACGAGTTGGAGGACGGTACAAATATGGAATTTGAGGACAATACACAACAAGATGACACGGAGGTGACAGGAAGGAAAAGAACACGGGAGGGAACCTCGTATGAAGAAGGATGGAGCGTAGTGAAAAGAGGACGAAACAAAGAAGTATGTTGTAGAGAAAACCAAGGCGAGAAGGAAAAAGAAACCACACAGGTGGCCGTTACTTGTAAAGAACCTCTGCCGAAACAGTTCGCCTTAGCTCGATTACTTAAGACGCACAACATTGCCAGTGTCAAGATTTATAGAATTAAATACGTACATCGGAATAAAATGTTCATTACGTTTGATAACGATATCGGTGCCGATGAATTTATAAATTGCTCAGTATTTACTGAGATGGGCTGGTCTTGTCGAAAAACTTCCGAAGTAGGAGTGTCGTACGGCCTTGTAAAAGCCATGGAACTGGAAATATCTGATGAAGATCTGAAAGCTAATCTGTCAAGCAGTGCTGAAATTATATCTATCAAGAGGCTAAATAAACGGTGCTCGGATGACCTTGACGGTAAAGGCTGGACACCGAGTGAAACGATTCGGCTAGGATTTAAAGGACCTTCTCTTCCGCTTTATGTCTACATTTACAGTTTGAGGATTCCAGTGGAGCGGTTTGTATTCCCTGTCACACAATGTGCTAACTGTTGGAAATATGGCCATTTGAAAATAAGATGTCCATCAAAGAAGCCCGTATGCCCTAAGTGTTCTCAAAAACACGAAAACTGTACAATTACATCATTTACTTGTGTGAATTGTTTAGGTGGTCACATGGCTTTTGACAAAATATGCCCCTTTTTTAAGAAAGAAAAGAAGCTGAGGGACTAATGTCAGAATTTAATTGCACCTACAGGAGAGCTCTTACATTATATGTCCCACCCTCCCCTGCTTATGTCCCACAAGTAGTTTCTGAACCAATGCCTGAAGTCGAACCGTCTCCTACAGTGATTGCCACAACCATCAGTGCGGTTCCAACGCTACTCCCTCTCAAGTGGTCTGCCCAGGTACATCAAAATCAAAATCAAAATCAAAGCATTTATTTCAAGTAGGCCAGTTCCAGGCACTTTTGAATTGTCGAAACAAAAATGAAAATTAAATGTAGCTACAGTCACAGTCACAAGACATAAAAACTGTGAAAGTACTGTAGTTGCCCATTCCCTAGCGTAGATCTCTATGGAGAAGAACGGGCAAGAAACTCCATGGACACTCTTTTAAATCAAAATGTTGTTACAAAATCTTGGTTACATCATTCATGTTAAGATGGTATATTATGTGAGAACAATGTAGCAAGATGTGCACGTTAAAAGTGTCCATAGTAAAAACAAAAAATACAATTAAAAAATAAACATTCAAATAAGCCATGGCAACTAAGAGATGACCAGTCGCAACTGACAGCGCCCGTTCACGAACATGACGCATGGATCAGCACCATTCAGCTCAACCATTTCGAAGGGAACTAAATGATCCAACACACGCGCCACCATCAGCGAGACATTAGAGTGAGCATGACATACTCTCAACCGCCAGGGCACATTCAAGTCAAGAAATAAAAATAAAAACGTAGGATTTCAGTGAATGATAGCTTTCTAGTACATAGTACTCACACAATATGGGCTATGCGATTATATAATACTAGAGATTGATTCTATACAATGCAAAGATAGTTGTACAATCTTCATCAGCTCCAACAATTCTATTTAATGCTATCAATTTATGCGCCCCTGTCCATGTGGAGCAGGACCAGCATTGAGCCACGCATTTTTATCAGCGATATAATCGCCCAACTTGTAATAAGCTTGCTTACATAGTGTGCGTTTGATACATGTTTTAAATTTCGTCTCATTCAGTTCAAGAATACTTTGTGGAATTTTATTATAGCATCTCAAACAGTACCCCATGAAAGATGAGTCTACTTTAGCGAGTCTGAAGCCTGGCTGAACGAGTTGGTCCCTATTTCTAGTACTGTAATTATGTCTATCACCTCTTTTACCAAAAAGGTGCAGATTTTTTCTGACGTACATTATGTTTTCGTAGATGTACTGACAATGTACCGTCATGATGCCAATATCCTTAAACAGTTCCCTTAGAGAATCGCGCCTACGAAGATTATATATGGCTCTGATGGCTCTTTTTTGCAGAATAAATTTAGACTCAATATCTGCAACCCGTCCCCATAGCAAAATGCCATAAGACATTATACTATGAAAGTAACTAAAATAGACCAGTCTAGCGGTATCTACATCAGTAAATTGACGAATTTTTCTAATAGCATATGCCGCTGAACTTAGCCGCGCCGCAAGGGATGTTAAATGAGAACCCCATTGTAGCCTTGAATCAAGCGTAATCCCCAGGAAAACCGTTTTATCTACGAATTCAAGTTTCTCTTTATTCAATATTATTTCACAATCACTACTTCTAACATTGGGTAAAGCAAATCTTATGCATTTAGTTTTTTTTTCATTTAATACTAAATTGTTTGCTGTGAACCAATTATGGACCTGAAGTAAACCATAACACAACAATAATTATTCACGTCATCTAGATTTTGGGCCCGTCCATTTATCTTAAAAATTAGGGAAGTGTCATCAGCAAACAACACCATATTTTGAGGTTGGTTTTTCAATAAATAGGGTAGATCATTTATATACACGAGAAAGAGGAAAGGATCCAATATTGAGCCTTGCGGAACCCCCATTACTACTTTTAAACCCTGTGAGTTAACACCATTTATTTGAACATGTTGTTGTCTATCACTCAAATATGATTTTACCAAACTAAGTGCAAGTTGACCTAATCCGTAATGCTCAAGTTTCAAAAGCAATGTGTCGTGATTTACGCAATCAAATGCTTTGGAAAGGTCACAAAATATTCCTATGGCATCTTGAGACTCTTCCCACGCAGTAAATATGTGCTTTAATAAGGTTACACCGGCGTTAGCCGTACAACGTCCCTTGGTGAAACCATACTGTTGATCGGTTAAAATTTTGTTGGTGTTAAAATGATTGAGCATTTGATTCAGCATTACTTTTTCAAACACCTTGCTAAAAACCGGCAACACGGATACAGGTCTATAATTATTAGTATCTTTACTGTCCCCGGATTTGAAAAGAGGTATGACTTTACTGTATTTCATTAGATCAGGGAAAACTCCTTGGTCTACACACAAATTAAAAATTAAAGCTAAGTATGGGGCTATAGTCTCAAGTATGGATGTACAAACTTTGATAGACATTCCCCATAGATCTTCGGTCAGTTTTATTTTTATTTGCCGGAAAGCTTTAATAACTATCATAGGGTTTATGTGTTTAAATTTAAATTCAACCGTGCAGCCAGATACATTCGCCTTTAATAAACCAATTGAGACTTCAGGTGAGGAATTAAGAGCCTCTGTAGTTTTTAATGGTATATCGGTAAAGAAATTTACAAATTCTTGAGCTACTTCCAGATTAGAGCTTTTAGGACCACATGCTGAATCTAATGTGTAGCTAGTGTTACGTATTTTATTCCTGTTAGTCTCATTATTTATGACCTTCCAAACTGTCTTTATTTTGTTTTCTGCTGTTTTGATCTTGTTGCTAATGTGCAGGGCTTTAGCAACCTTGCACGTATTTCTAAAAATTTTTTAATACTTAGCAACATACTTGTTAAAAGTTTCAGTGTTTATAAAAGCCATAAAGCTCAAATAGTCTTTCCCTACTTTTTCTGATACCTCTAGTTGCCCAATCAATAAATATGAATTTAGGGCTAATACTTTTTGTCTTCTTTTCAAAAGTTTTGTTGAATTCCGTGTGAACTATTGAAAAGAAACGATCATACAATTGATTTATATTAATATCGTCATGGCTCATAACACCTAACTTGTTCTGTAGGGAAATATTATACCTATTTAATTTGCTAGAAGTTATAGATCTAAATTTTATCTGAACTTTTTGCAATGGTGTATTACATCTAAAAGTTACAGTTTGTCCGCTATGGTCAGACGGTAGACAATTTACTATGGCTTTATCTAAGTAATCACAATCGCAGAAAACATTATCTATACAAGTAGCTGAAGATGGAGTGACTCTAGTAGGTTCTATAAAAGTGTTGGTCAAGTCAAATGACTTAAAAAGATTTAATAACCGACTGCTATTTGAATTTTCTTCTAAAATATTGATATTGAAATCACCACAAATAATTGTAGATTTATTACTGGCTTCCAATTTTGCTAGTACATCTTCCATTATTGATTCAAATAAGGAAAAGTTTTGATAGTTTGGGGGTCTGTACACACACACAATTACATGCTTATCTAGCTCAACACAGGACAGTTCGACGCAATATTCAACCGAGAGACCTACTATATCATTACGTTGCTTATATTTAAAACAATTTTTTATTAATATTAGGGAACCTCCACGAAGCATAGTTTTACGATTAAAGCAGCTACCCACCATATAGTTCTCATAATTGATAAGCATTTGGTAATCCTTTAGCCAATGTTCAGTAAAACAAATAATGTCAAACTTACTATTTTCTAAAAACAATTCAATTTCTAATAATTTGGAAGATACATCCACAATAAATCAACGAAGTAAGCCTCTGCCTAAACGTAATTTAAAGAAACAAAATCCCCGACCAGTAACCCCTGTACCTGCCGAGGAGATGATATGGAATGAAGTATCAGAATCTTCAGATTCTTCAGAGAAAATTAACACACCTCATTCGAATAAAAACCATCATTCTGATTATAATAAGTCTTCCGATAATCTAAGTTTTCGGCATTTGATTAGAAAAATTATAAATATTACAAGAAGCAAAGAATCTCTTCAGATTAAAATCCAGCAATCAATTTCCATATTTTCAGAGTGGCTGACACATAAAATTGTAAGTAGTTTATCAATTGATTGGTTATTTAATTTATTTGTTGGAAATGGCTGATAACAATAATTGTACGAACTTAAATATTGTACAATGGAATTGCCAAAGTTTAAGGCCTAAATCTCGTCCACTAGAATTGCATCTAAGTCAAGAAAAAATCCATATTGCCGTGTTAAGCGAAACATGGTTGGAGCCCGAGAGCCATTTTAAAATTAGTGAGTATAATACGTATAGATTAGACAGAGAAGATGGTTACGGTGGCGTTGCCATTTTGACTCAGCGCTCTGTTAAGTCTGTAGTTTGTACAACGCGAAGTCGTAACCCCGGTATTGAATTGTTACATATTAGAATTCTGAATTGTCAGCATATTGAGAATATAATTTCCATTTATTGCCCTTCGACAGTACCTACTCACCACTCAAGGGGATTGGGACGCAATCTTTTCTATTGGGAACAGTAAAACTCTTATACTAGGAGATTTTAACGCGCATCACTCTAATTGGTCTGTAAGAACTGATCGGCGTGGCTCCGAAATATTTGACTCCATGTTGGATTATAATTTCATTCATTTGAACGATGGTAGTTTCACTAGAATCAGAATGGTTGACGGAGTTCTCCAGCAATCTAGTCCTGATATTTCATTTGTTTCTTCAGATCTGTCCTTACTATTTATGTGGAAACCAACAAACGAATCACTCGGAAGTGATCATCTAATTATTCAATTAAATTGTGTACTTAATATTAGGCGTGAATACCAATGCAGAAGGAATTTTAAAAAATCTGATTGGACTTTATATTCTGGATTTATAGACGATTATTTACAAAACTGCGTAACTCCCCGGGATCCTCAGGAGTTATACGACCTTCTACATAATATAATGCAAAAAGCCGCGGAAAAGTATATTCCCTACATTAAAATCCCTCAAAACATCTGCAACACATTTAAGCCCAAACCATATTGGTCTACAGAGCTGTCCAGGGCTGTTGCGGAGCGGCGCTTGGCTCTCGCGAATCTGAGAGGCTGCCCTTCTCCAAGGAATTTAGATATCCTCAAAGAAAAAATAAGCATTGCTCAAAGGCTTATTCGCAGCGCTAGTTGTAAATCTTTTCAGCAGTTTTGTTCATCTGTAGATGAAACCTCTTCAGCTTCTGAAATGTGGCGCAAGATGAGGTGGTTAAAGGGTCGACAAATTCCTAACGCATGTGTAGATAAAGAAAAAGCCTAGCGTCTGCTTAGCGACCTTACTCCAGATTTTGTATGTCCATCGCAGCCTACTTTTAGTTCTATTAATGCAATGTTGGAGTCGCCAATTTTAATGCCAGAATTGGTCAACTGTATTAAAGCTACTGACACAGCTCCTGGTTCAGATCAAATATCCTTCTCCATGATTAAACATCTTCCTCCTTCCGGTAAACCTATGTTACTTCTAATATTTAATCAATGTTTTTCTGATGGTTTTGTTCCTCTACAATGGCGTCAAATCAAAATAGTTCCAATTCCCAAGCATAGTAATTCATCTTTACGCCCTATCTCCCTGATTTCTTGTATTTGTAAAATTTTACATGCCATTTTGGCCAAACGTATAGAATGGTTCTTTGAAAAACAAAACCTTTTTCCTGAGGACATGGTAGGTTTTCCTAAGGCACGATCTTGTCTGGATAATCTTACGCGGTTGGTTTCTGAAATTCAACTAGGATTCTCTAAAAACCTGGTTACAGCGGCGTGCTTTATAGACATCGAGAGCGCTTATAACAATGTTGATATTCCTTGCCTGTTACGTATTTTAGACCAGTTTGGGGTTGGATCAAAAATCTGTGTATATTTGTGGTCCTTTTTATCAAATAGACATCTGCAAGTGGCGACGTACGGCTGTGATGTTGTTAGATTTACTGGCCGTGGGCTAGCTCAAGGAGATCCACTGGCTCCACTTTTATTTAATATTTTAACACTACATATTTGTAAAAAAGTTGGACAGGTTGGTAGGGACATATATCTCAATATGCTGATGACTTCGTGTTGTATTCAACAAATCATAATCTAGATTTAGCGTTTGAAAAACTTCGGTCTGCTTTACGATATACCAAAGTGTTAATAGATAAGCTAGGTTTGACTATGTCTCCAAATAAAACTAAGATTTGCGTTTTTAAAAAAGGTTGCTTTAGAAGGGCTGTCAACTTTGATTTTGATGATATTTCTATTGAAGTTGTTAATAATGTGAAATATCTGGGTCTATGGCTGGATAGCTAACAAACAAACAAACATATCAATGAAACTTCACAGAAAGTAATGAAGTACATTAATTTGATTAAAGTTTTATCCGGTCCCGGATGGGGACTCCATCAAAAACACTTAAGACGTATTTATATTTCCATAATTCGTAGTAGGCTTGATTATGCCAGTTTCTTGTTCGACAATGGTTGCAAGACTAAACTAATAAAATTAGATAGGGTGCAAAACCAGGCATTACGTGTTGTCGGCGGATTTATAAGGAGCACCCCAATACATGTCATGGAAAACGAACTGTGCCCTCCGCCACTTCATATTCGTCGGAGATACCTAGCTAGCAAATTTATTCTAAAATCAAAATCTTTTCGAAGCAATAAAACATTAAACTCCAATTTCCAACTATTGGCAGAACAAGAAACTGCCATTACTTGTTGACATCTTATCCCATTATAATTCCGTCCCAATATACTCGAGTGTTCAACTTGGTATGTTTTCACTGGATAAATGGATTAGTAGTATAAATATTTCTCATTTAATCTTCGATAACATCCCAAGTATTTCTAAACGCCACTACAGTATTTTACAACTAAAACACTTATGTATTTCGTATATAAAAGAACAATATTCTGGTTATCACACATTATTTACTGACGGTTCCAAAGATAAACATGTAGGAGGCGCTGCCTTTTTGGATCCCATTCTTCTGAACCACATGAAGCTTAGGATTGATTCAGATATTTCTATTATGCACATTGAGTTGATTGCTATATAGCTATATAGCTATATATAGCTATATAGCAATAGCTATATATAGCTATATATAGCTTTGTCCTATATTCTGTCAATTAATGGCGATAATTTTGTGATTCTGACAGACTCCAAAAGCTCGCTGCAACACTTGGCTCGGCACACTTCTCACATGCGAGGTATTCCGATAGCCTACGCGATATATGAATTAATCCTAAAACTTCAAGCTAATTCCAAAACGGTGCGCCTCCAATGGATCCCATCGCATATTCAATTTGAAGAAAATGATATGGTTGATATACTCGCCAAACAAGCGTGTGTATCAGATGGAGTCCCTACGAATATTACCCCGCTGTATTCAGACTATTTTGGAAAGGCAAAAAAAAAAGTGTTTAGATCTTTGGCAAGAGTATTTTGATGAAAGATCAAAAGAAAAGGGGATATGGTACCGAACTATCCAGCCAGAAATTTCTCGGGCTCCGTGGATTGATTGTGATCTGAACAGAAAATTAATAACTATAGCCTTAAGACTTCGTTCCGGCCATACTCCTTCGAATAAGTTCTATCATTTAATGAAGAAAGTTTTGTCTCCAAATTGTGATGACTGTGAAGTAATTGATGATGTTTTTCATATCCTGATGGAGTGTGTCCGGAATGAAAATAGTAGAATAAATGTTTTTGGACGATATAAATCGTATAATATTGGCACTTGTAATACCATCCTTGCTTTTCCAGTGTCCGAGAAAGCAAAAGAATTGTATGAGCTAGTGTTAAATAGATTTTAAGTAATTTGCTTTCCTTCACTGGGCGATGTGGTCGCTAAGCGACAAAGCCCTTTAATTAAATTAAAAAAAAAAAAACGATCCGATTAGATGCTCCTTTTATTTATTCGGAGTTAAAATAAAGCTAATCAAGGAGCTAAAGAAAGAGCAGAATACGATCCGATTAGATGCTCCTTTTATTTATTCGGAGTTAAAATAAAGCTAATCAAGGAGCTAAAGAAAGAGCAGAATACGATCCGATTAGATGCTCCTTTTATTTATTCGGAGTTAAAATAAAGCTAATCAAGGAGCTAAAGAAAGAGCAGAATACGATCCGATTAGATGCTCCTTTTATTTATTCGGAGTTAAAATAAAGCTAATAAGGAGCTAAAGAAAGAGCAGAATACGATCCGATTAGATGCTCCTTTTATTTATTTGGAGTTAAAATAAAGCTGATCAAGGAGATAAAGAAAGAGCAGAATACGATCCGATTAGATGCTCCTTTTATTTATTTGGAGTTAAAATAAAGCTGATCAAGGAGATAAATCAACGTTCAAAAAAGCTTTTTTAATTAGGAACAGGTGGAAATTGCGATTTTAAATACATAGCGTTTGCCAGCTATGCTTGCGAAAAGATTGGCGTTGAAAAACCTGATCAAAAATAAATGTCAGTAATAATAACAGTAAAGTGGTATGTTTTGTATGTGGTACATGACGGTATCCGTCAAAAATATTTTCTATTAAGAATGTGTCGATTGATTGATTGAGGCAGATTTATAAACAACGTTTATTTTAGATACAATTTAAGTTTCTAACCAGGTTAAGAAAAATAATTCATGCGCCTACGATAGCTTTTCAATTGTTTATTTATGTCTTTTATTGTAACGAATTAAATTCATAATTCTAGATTATTTTTGTTATTGTGTATCTCTATGGATAAAAGAGGTGTGACCTCCGTGCCTTTTATTTGAGAAATCCCAATGTTTTTATAAATATATAAATATAGATCATTATCACGACCACGATTGTCGTATTTCCTGAAAAGGTTTTTGATTCGTTTTCACGTCGTCTGTAACACAATAGACACAGAAGCTTTTTAAATACTTCCAAGCAAGACGGGGTTTTCTGAAGAAATATTTTTTTACTGTATATACATTCTATTAAGGATATACGGTTTAGTATTCTATTTTGCGTGGCCCCGGGCGGGCAGGTTAACTTCATAGAATAGGTTATAGGTTTTCACCCGTATCTATCCGTATAGTCAAGTTAAAGCAATTTATTGAGTTTAAGTAATTACTTGTCAACATTGTTATGCAATAGACAAGAATTTAAACGAAGTAAGAATCGTCAAGGAAATCAAAGCTAAGAATTCTAACTTTTGACAGTTCTAACTTCAAGCAATTACTAAAAGAACAATTGTATTTTCAATAATGGCTTTAGCTCAAGTAATAGCACTTTCACTTGTTTTTAGATACTGGGTTTAGAACCGGAGCAGTGCAGCAATTTCATGTTAGCCTTTCGCTACGTACTACTCTTTCGTACGCCATTTTGTGGGCGTGTGTGTTTTGCCAAACATAATTACGTGCTGCTAATGCACACATTTATTGTTTTGTTGTTTCAACTCGGAAGTTTCAATTAATTTAAAAACTCTACCTCTTTTTCGAAAAATAAAACTAATCTTATCATTCTAACTTAGATAGTAAAATTCACAAACTTGTGCCAGACTGAAGTGATTTCGTGTGACCTTTTATTTTGATACCGTCAAGTATGTAAATCTCAAATCCTAAATATCGACGAGTGTTTCGTGGAAAATCACAACCTACAAAGTCTACGACCGATGACTGATATGAATGAAAACTTTCCTTCATAAAATTAATACGCTATACTCCCACATTCGTACAATAAGAGTCAATATTTACTAAAAAAAAGTACTGTCATAGAATTTTGTCAATAGACAACCACGTCATCAGACACACCTCAATTTACCGATAATCTATACCAATATTTATTTGAAAATCTAAGATGTCTACGCTATGTCATCTGTTTACTAAACCTACTTTGGGACAATATTATGAATCAATGTATAAAACGACAGTTTGGCTAAATGTCGTCCTTTTAAACTACTACTCAAACAATAGAAAAACGATTGAAGTAATTATACAACGTTTCATCGAATTTAAATGTAGCTATTGTCATTCAATTTCAAACCCTGTTTCTGTCACACTAGCGGACGTCCCGCGGTTTCACCCGCGTAGTTCCCGTTCCCGTGGGAGTACGGGGATAAAATAGCCTATGTTACTCAGGGTGAATGTGGCTTTCTAATGGTGAAAGAATTTTTGAAATCGGTTCATTACTTCCGGAGATTACCCCCTACATACAAACTTACAAACAAATGTTACCTCTTTATATAATACGACCTTAGATAGATAAAACATTTATTCAGTGCATACAAGTTTCTGAGCTATGAAAACAAAAATAATGCAACGGCGCTTGACCGCGATAACTGTTGAAGGTATATATGTATGTACCTACATAACTCAAAGGAGGTTTATACTGAACGTATTCAAGGGTACCAACTCCGCGGGCCTGTGGACGGTGGGCTATGGGCTAGCTCGCCGTCCGTCCGTCTCATGACGACAGGCCGTGTTGACGGCGCGTTCGTGTTCCACGCGCGCCTCAAAGAGAGTCAGCACAAAGGAAGGGGTCCGTAAGGACCGATGCCTGCCGGGGTTGCGGGACTGTTCGAAAGAGATACCGTGGCCCCGGAACACAAAGGGCGATGAAGGAACATGGATGGGTTTTAGTCAGTAAAAGTCTGACACTCCCTCCTGCTCCGCCCGGAGCGGGAGGAGTCATTTGATGATTTCCCATCCGAAAAAAAAATAAAAAAGGGTACCAACTCCAATGTCTACCATCCTGGGCCGTTTTATGAAGCCGACAATCCGACAAGTCGACATATGTCAAAAAGTGACAATTGTATTTTTTTTCTGTTTTATGAAGCTGACAGGTGACATAACTGTCATGGTGGAAAATTCACAAATATGGCGAATTAACGCGACAATCCGACATATCTCTGTTTTATGAAACATTATTAGCGACAGGTGACAATTTTTGTCAAATCTATTTTTATATCTACACACAATTGTCAGTCATGACATATATGTAGAATTGTCTGACAGGAGCGCTGCCCTATGTCGCGAATAATTCGAAAGTGGTTTTTTGACATAATATGTCGAGTTTCATAAAACGCGTTCTTAGATGACAATTATGTTAAGATTTCACCTGTCGCTTTTTGACATATATGTAACGTTCATAAAACAGCCTAGCGCGACAATTCTACAATTTTGTCATTTTTTGACATATATGTCGGATTGTTAGCTTCATAAAACAGGGCCCTGGTACCAAATCTTTCTCTAAAATACATTCTGCAATCGAATACGTTAGTATTCAGTTCAACGTTTGATCCCACTCGCGGATGAATGTATCCGGAGCGATGGCAATGCAAACAGCGCTCATGAATTAATATTAGGATTATGCCAATGTTGATAGAATCGACGACAGCGACTGTAGAGATGTGAATATAAATCTATAGGCTACTGGTTTTCTCCCTTGGCTAAACCGGGATAAATCGTGTCCTACATTCAATCCTAACACAAGGCATGGTCTCCTTGGGAAAAAGAATTTCAACGAAATCTGTTCAGCCATTATTAAGGCGTAAAAAGCTAATAGTCAGACGGTAAGACCGAGTTACTTTCGCGTTCATGAAAAAAGATTATAAATTGCACGTGTTGTCATCGGCGTCTTGCAAAATAAGTAATAAACTGTCCAGAATTTTATTACAGCCGCTTCAATCACATCTAAGTAGTTGGCGAACAACCGGCTCGCGCTAACTTTACGTAATCTTCGCCACTTTAGTAAATGGCAAATGCTAAATGGAGACCACTACCAGTGGTAAGCGATAGCCGTCTTGTATACATAAATAATTTTCCCGATCGTTTACAATCATGGCGGCCAACGTCAGTGGAGACAGCCAGGATCGATACAGGAAGTATAATAGTGCACTAGTGTGTGCAACAACACAGGTACACTCTCTCTACCCTCACGCTGGATTAGTCCACTCAAATCTGTGTGGTTCTTTCTTCAAAAGACCATCTCAGACACTTATCTGCATAGTCCCCATGCGAGTTGACCAAGTTTACCTAATCTTGGTCAACGTTATGTGATGGTCATAGTCTATTTTAAGGTCCAACGTACCTATGTCCTTAAAATCTGGACAGGACTTTAAAGAGACTGTGATGTCTGAGTTTGTGTCGGTTGTTTCTTCTCAGAGTATAGTCAGATACGTATCACCGGCCTCATCTCGTTTTAAACAAGGACGACGTTTAAAGTGTTTGTAAAAAATATGTATTGGCATTAAACATCATTTACCACTCTCATAGTCCGATGGGACAGGAATTCAAAAGAAGCGGTTAGAGATCAGAGGCCGGATCAACCAAATCACGGGTATAATACTACCAATTTCAGTATATTAAGCAAGTGGCCTCCACGGAAACACTCAGGACCACTTCTGCGACCCTGGTAGCAACATGCCGTGGTCATCAAGTGCGCGGGGCCAAAATGTTGTAAGGCGAGCCCCCTATTCGACAGTACAATACGTCACCTAGTCCATTGTCATTATTTACGTAGGTGTGTCTGTACTACGACGATAAATAAAATAGACGGAAGTGACTAATGGTAGTGTTTTGGTAATAAATTGCTTCGTTATTTATTCAAGGGGTACACGCCCTCATACAGAGCACTGATTGACCCGCGATTTTACTGAGTGTGTGTTTTATTATATAATTTACCATTTTTTTAAAGCTATAGGTCAATCAGTTCCCTCTCATTGAGAGGAGGCCTGTGTCCCAGCAGTGGTAATATTAATAGGCTGATGATGATGATGATAGGTCAATCAAAAACTGAATATATGTAGTTCAGCGCAACTATCACTTACAGGTAAACACCGCGTGCTTACGGAAGCTGTACAAAAACAAATAACATTAAACGTATTTTTAAGTAACTTATGGGAGATTGAAATAAAAATTGGTGACCATACATGTGATACTACTTACCTTAGCTTATGCAGCAAAACGTAGGGATATCAGCGGTTCCTCACTCGTTGATCCACCCAAATGCTTAAAACGAATGTTGTCGAAAAAAAAAATGTTGGTCTTCCCAAACGTGGCCGCCGAATGTCGGCACAAAGGACTACGTACCGTCGCCGTCAAATAAAACCAAATTATATGTAAAAACTTCACCATTCTACTACTAGTACATGATAATCAGACATGACATGATATTATTTATGTATTTTTACACCCTGTCCAAAAAATGATCCACATAAATAATAAAATTTCGTGAACGCTTGTTATGTTAGCAAATAGACGTCAGTTATCGGTATGTTTATAGACTAGCATTTGTTTAGACTGTCGTTGAAGCCGACAGCCGACTACGTATTTTTCTTACCAATAGCTGCCAGTTCACAGCATTTGCTATGCGGACGAAAGGTCAGTTGTGTTATTGTTCAGAAATCATGTCGAATTTTGAACGATGTTAGGGTGAAAATGCTATAGAAATAATTATTTTTTATGCAAAATATTTCGTTTAAATTTCGTGAAAAAGAGCCAGGCCGGAGGTTGCAGCATCGCCCTGCAGCCCGCACAAATATGGAAAGCAATAATAATTAGCATGCCATGCACCCACACCTATGCTTGACATCTGTTTCGCTCCTTTAACTTCAGGACATGTTGACTCGACGACCGCTTTAAAAAATCAGCACGAAATTCACTGTTTCGGCCTAAGTTACAGTCGTTTACTCCGTTTCACTTAACGGACGTAAGATTAGTTAACAGTAGTCCCGATATGTTTTCAAAATGTATCCGAAAATTACAGGAAGTAGGGTTCATTTCGAAGTAACTACTAGCTACTTAGAGAGTAGACCCCTGGATCTTTTTCGCGGAATTACAACAAAATATTTTGAATAATAATTAATGTCTTGGATTTCTGCAAAGTACGGCATGATTGATGATTTACAGAATGTATGCTTATAAATTAGTGCAGTGGTAGCCATTGAGCTATCACTACTACGTATAGAAGACAACGCGAACAAAATCTGTGCTCCTTTCAACTACGGTCGGCCGGCCGCAGTTCACTCAGTCGCTTGCTCGCCACAGCATCTATAAAGGGTGTAAAACACCTCTTAACGAAGCCGAAAGGCACTGGTTTTCCCCGTCATTGCGATATTTTTTTTGTTCTACACCATACCTGGGAAACTTCTAGTTAAGGAGATATTGGGGGTCAAAGTTTCAACTTTTTGACAAGTTTTTTTTTTTTTAATACAACTTTTTATTGTACGATTTTTACTTTAAACTCCTCCCCCCGTACTATTCAATCCATCCATCAGCACAGTGTTTTGAGTGCGTTACATTGAGTTCTACCACACAACATGATTTTTCACCACCAAAAAGAAAGTCGTTTCGCAGCAATAATTTTTGCGTAAAGTTACTTAGTTTTATGTACAGAATGCTTGGTTGACGACTTTGTGATGAGGTCTTTTACACCCTATATATATGGGGTTAGGTGCCCCCGCGCGCCCCGCACTGCCACGCTTGTACGCTTGTTGCACAGATTTTGTTCGCGCTGTCTTCTCTATACGTAGTAGTAATAGCTCAATGGTGGTAGCCCAGTTGTTGTGGGCAGGATAGAAACATTTATGAATATAATTTATTTCATCATCAATGCTGATAAAACGCTGAAGAAGACTGAATCTCCCCTCACTGAGAGGATAGTTTGGAACAAAATAATTAACCCTATTAGCAGTTTAAGATGTTTTTTTAGAAAATAGAGCTCATCTTGAAGTTTTTGAACTAATACACATATTTCTGCCGCCAAGGACCATGTTTGGTTTCGGGATTAAAAGTTTTGTGTAGCGGAACCTGACCCGAAATCCTAACCCGGTCGCGGGTTAGGTTAGGAATAGAAAATTGTTCACCTCACGTAACCCTATTCTTAACGTATCGTTCCTATCCTAACCCAAATTACGATATAGATAGAATTACCTTCTTTAACTTATGTTAGCCTAGTACTTTTTTTGAGGTAACTTATCAATTTGTTTGAATAACTTTAACAAGAACGCTTCTTATCTGCGAAAAAAAACGGGAATACACAGAAAACCTATCTATATCGCAATTCGGGTTAGTAAACGATACGTCGGGTAAGTACCCTTTAATCAAACGTACATTTAATTTTTCATGAAATATGTCATTAGAAAGCTATTTGGCAATTACTCAAGAAGGCGACGCCTGAAACAAAACCAATGAGTACTAATCCAAACAAATGTAACATAGCTGCATAAATAAATGACTTTAACGAGTTTACCAACAAAACAATACGAATTACTAGTTCCGTAGAAATTTCCAATTCCATGACCCCATGACCTTTAACACCTACATATCACCACAGTACAAAAGGAACCAGTAAAACAACTAGTGCCTTTTAATGAATTTAAATACGGGTGTTAGGATTGACTATCAAAATGTTTGTTATGTTACACTACATATACAAGGTGTAAACGGACCCTTCACGAAACCGTCAACCAAGCATTCTGTACAACAAACTAAATAACTATCTATCTACTAAATAATTCAATGCATCCATGCATTGAATAATTTACCAAATGCTTATTAATTATGAGAACTATATGGTGGGTAGCTGCTATAACCGTAAAACTATGCTTCGTGGAGGTTCCTTAATTTTTGTAAAAAATTGTTTAAGATATAAGCAACGTAACGACATAATAGGTCTCTCGGCTGAACATTGCGTCGAACTGTCCTGTGTTGAGCTAGATAAGCATGTTATTGTGTGTGTGTACAGACCCCCAAACTATCAAAACTTTTCCTTATTTGAGTCAATAATGGAAGATGTCCTGGCAAAACTTGCAGCCAGTAATAAATCTATAATTATTTGTGGTGATTTTAACATCAATATTTTAGAAGAAAATTCAAATAGCAGTCGGTTATTAAATCTTTTCAAGTCATTTGACTTGACCAACACTTTTATAGAACCTACTAGAGTCACTCCATCTTCTGCTACTTGTATAGATAATGTTTTCTGCGATTGTGATTACTTAGATAAATCCATAGTTAATTGTCTGCCGTCTGACCATAGCGGCCAAACTGTAACTTTTAGGTGTAATACACCATTGCAAAAAATTCAGATTAAATTTAGACCCATAACTTCTAACAAATTAAATAGGTATAATATTTCCCTACAGAACAAGTGTTATGAGCCATGACGATATTAATATAAATCAATTTTATGATCATTTCTTTTCAATAGTTCACACTGAATTCAACAAAACTTTTGAAAAGAAGACAAAAAGTATTTGCCCTAAATTTATATTTAGTGATTGGGCAACTAGAGGTATCAGAAAAAGTAGAGAAACACTATATGAGCTTTATGGCCTTAAGCCTTATATGAACACTGAAACTTTTAACAGATATGTTGCTAAGTATTCAAAATTTTTTAGAGATACATGCAAGGTTGCCAAAGCCTTGCACATTAGCAACAAGATCAAAACAGCAGAAAATAAAATAAAGACAGTTTGGAAAGTCATAAATAGCGAGACTAACAGGAAGAAAACACGTAATACTAGCTACACATTAGATACAGCATGTGGTCCTAAAAGCTCTAATCAGGAAGTAGCTCAAGAATTTGTAAATTTCTTTACCGATATACCATTAAAAACTACGGAGGCTCTAAGTTCCTCTCCTGAAGTCTCAATTGGTTTACTAAAGGCGAATGTGTCTGGATGCCAGGCTGAATTTAAATTTAAACACATAAACCCGATGATAGTTATTAAAGCTTTCCGGCAAATAAAAATCAAACTGACCGAAGATCTATGGGGAATGTCTATCAAAGTTTGTACATCCATACTTGAGACTATAGCTCCATACTTAGCTTTAATTTTTAATTAGTGCGTAGACCAAGGAGTTTTCCCTGATTTAATGAAATACAGTAAAGTCATACCTCTATTCAAATCCGGTGATAGTAAAGATACAAATAATTATAGGCCTGTATCCGTGTTGCCAGTTTTTAGCAAGGTGTTCGAAAAGATAATGCTTAATCAAATGCTCAATCATTTTAACACCAACAGAATCTTACACGATCAACAGTATGGTTTCACCAAGGGACGTTGTACAACTGACGGTGTAACCTTAATAAAGCACATATTTGCGGCGTGGGAAGAGTCCCAAGACGCTGTAGGAATATTTTGTGATCTCTCCAAAGCATTTGATTGTGTAAATCACGACACATTGCTTTTGAAACTTGAGCATTACGGACTAGGTAAACTTGCACTTAGTTTGTTAAAATCTTATTTAAGTGATAGACAACAATATGTTCAAATAAATGGTGTTAATTCACAGGGTTAAAAAGTAAAAATTGTTGGAGGTGCAATGGCACATCACTAAAAAAAAAAAAAAAAAATATCTCTCTGCCTCTTGTGTGACGGTGTGTGGGCGTAACGCCATGTTTTTTTCTTGATCTTATTAAAACATATTGGATATAAACAGTTTTTCATCTGAAAAGAACCTAACAACAACAGGTTATGGGCCCAGAGGCGCGTGAAGAAGTTAACAGTTACGATCGGCGGTAAATGCGGCGTGCTGTTATAATTCCAGAGGTGCGGGAAAGAATAAGAAATCACAGTAGCGGTCGGCGGTAAATGCGGCGTGCTGTTGGTTGAGGTTCCCAGAGGCGCGTGAAGAAGATAACAGTTACGATCGGCGGTAAATGCGGCGTGCTGCTATAGCGCCAGAGGTGAGGGAAGAAATTCACATTAGCGATCGGCGGTAAATGCGGTGTGCTGTAAGAAAACAAAATGGAAGGTCGCATGGAAAATAAGTATGTGGTACTAAATGGAAAGAATTGGGCCTCGTGGAAATTCCAAATGTCAGTGGTACTGAAGTCAAAAAGGTTGTATGGAATTGTAACGGGTGCTGAAGTCAAGACAGGGTCAGACGCTCAAAAAGAGAAAGATTATGAAGACAAAGATTGTAAAGCCCAAGAAATTATAGTCACTAGAGTCGACGAGAATATAATCTCGTACTTGTCAGTATGTAAAACCAGTTCAGAAATGTGGCAAAAGTTATTAGCATTATATGAGCCGTCGTCACAGGTGAGTGTGCACCTAATACAGCAGCAGTTTTTCAACCTGAAGTTTGAGGAACCTATGATGAAGTTCATCACTAAGATTGAGGAGATATGTGCTCAACTCCGAAATCTTCAAGAAAGTCCATCAGACAAAATGGTCATCACCAAAATTTTATTGTCTTTGCCGGAGAAGTATCGTCATTTCGTGAGTGCTTGGGAGTCGGTACCAGAAAAACAACAAAACCTACAAGAATTGACATCAAGGTTATTAATTGAAGAGGAACGTTACAGCAAGACAGAGCCTACAGCAAGTTCATCGGCACTTGTTACCAGAAGCAAACCACATAATAGTAATGAGAAGAAGTGTTTTGTGTGTGGAAAAACTGGTCACATGAAAAGTGAATGTCGTCAGAGAAAGTGTTATTCCTGTAATAAAATTGGACATCTTGCTAAAGACTGTAAGTCAAAAGTTAAGAATTGTAGTGATAAAAGTGATAAGGTAAAAGCATTTGTAGTCCAAGAACCGGTGTGTAAAAATAATTTAGAATTTATTATGGATTCGGGAGCTAGTGACCATATGTCCTACAATAGAGATTTATTTTGTAATTTTCGTAAATTGAATAAACAAGTAGTTGTCGGAGACGGTAAAATGTTAAATGTAGAAGGGATTGGTGATATTAATTTCTTATCGTTTAATGGATCAAAATATGTACCTTCTGTAATGTTAGGTGTATTGTATGTGCCGGACTTAAGTGCAAATTTGTTTTCATTGGTTAATGCAGTAGATCATGGGTATACAGTGTTGTCAAATACAGATTATTGTAAATTTACATTAAAAGGAGAAATTATTGCACAAGCTAAACGTGTTGGAAATTTATATTTAATGGATATTAAATTTGAAACAAACGTGAGTAATAATGATAGCTTGGCACTTGTTAGTTTATCAATGTGGCATCAAAGGATGGCCCATCAGAATTTTAAACATGTAAAGGATATCTTAGGTAAAAATGATGTAAAGTATGAAGGGCAGATTGAACAGTGTATATCTTGTATAGAGGGAAAACAATGTAGGTTACCTTTCTATGACAGTGACAGCAGAGCAGCAAGACCAGGCGAATTGGTGCATGGAGACCTGTGTGGCCCCATGGAGACGAAATCCTTGGGTGGCTCATCTTACTTCTTATTGTTGAAGGATGACTACAGTAATTACAGGTATGTGTACTTTCTTAAACATAAGTATGAGACAAAAGAGAGAATAGCAGAGTATCTCGAGCAGTTTGAAAATGAGTTTGAGTGCAAGGTTAAAAGGTTTCGTTCAGATGGTGGTGGAGAATTTAAGAATAGAGATGTGGAGAGGTTGTTCAGAATGAGAGGAATTGTACATGAGTTTACAGTTGCATATACACCAGAGCAGAACGGGAGAATAGAGAGAGAGATGAGGACAATTGTTGAGTCTGCTAGGACTATGATGATTAATGCAAAGGTAGGTAAGAACTTATGGGCAGAAGCGGTTAATGATGCTGTGTACACAATAAATAGGACAGGATCCAGTAGTCAGAAGGGTAAAACACCATATGAGTTACTTTACAAGAAGTCGTTTGATATACATAGTCTGAGAACATTTGGTGATAAAGTATACACACACATTCCTAAACAGAGAAGATACAAGTGGGATCCGAAAGCAAAACAAGGACGGTTTGTTGGATATGGAACTACAACAAAGGGTTACCGAGTGTGGTTTGAGGAAAAGGGTGAAGTCGAAACATTCAGAGATGTCACTTTTGTGCATGAAGAGAAAAAGAAACATGAAGAAGAAAAATATATTGTAGAGGAAGTATCGCCACAACAAGAAAAAGTTACAGAAGAACAAGAAGATGTCCCAGAAGAACAAGAAGAAGTTTCAGAAAAACAAGAAGATGTCCCAAAAGAACAAGAAGAGGTTCTAGAAGAACAAGAAGTTTCAGAAAAAGACACAGAACAACAAAAAAAGGCAATTGAACAACACATAAGTGAAGATCAAGATAATGAGTCAAGTACTGAGTCAGTACATTCATATGCAGAATATGATGATGAAGAATACCTTGAAGAAGAATGGTTTAGTCCAGATGAAACCGGAATGGTTGAAAGAAGGACAAGGAGTGGAAGAAGAGTGAAAAAGCCAAAATGGACAGATGATTATGAAGTCGGAATGTTGGTACAAGGAGAAGAAGAGTTAAGTTATGAAGAGGCAGTAACTGGAAAAGACAGAAGCAAGTGGCTGAAAGCAATAAACTCTGAATTAAAAGCTTTGGAAAGAAATAATACTTGGATTGAGATGAAATTACCTGAAGGGAAGGAGACTATTGATAGCAAGTGGGTATTTAAAATAAAGAAAGATGAAGATACCGAGACTTATAAAGCAAGACTAGTAGCCAGGGGCTTTAAACAAAAAGAAAAATTTGATCATTCTGAAGTTTATGCTCCAGTTGCAAAATTACCAACACTGCGAATCTTACTGGCTATATCAAGCAAATATAATTTAGAAATTCAGCAAATGGATGTTAAAAGCGCATTTCTAAACGGAAGAATAGATGAAGAAGTTTACCTAGAGAAACCAAAAGGTATGGAAAAGGATGGAAAAGTACTTAAGTTACAAAAATCACTGTACGGACTCAAGAAGTCACCAAGATATTGGAATGAACGATTTAATAAGTTAATGACTCAGGAAGGGTTTATTCGTAGTAAGTGTGATTACTGCTTATACTACAAGCAAGGTGTAAAATTCTATGTGTTAGTATATGTCGACGATATAATTTTAGTCTCCGAAGACAGAAAAGAAATAGAGAAGTTAAAGGAAGTACTAAGGAAAAGTTTTGATATGAAAGATATGAATGGAGTTTCTAAGTATTTAGGTATTAATTTAAGGAAGAAAGTCAACTCTATTGAAATTGATCAAGAGAATTATTTGAGAAGCATATTGAAGAAATATGGAATGGAAAACTGTAAACCAGCATCAACACCTATGGAGTCTGGATTAAAAATTGAGAAGAGTCATGAGAGCAATAAAGAGTTAACTAGAAAATGTAGGGAACTAATTGGGTCACTTATGTATGCTATGTTAGGTACACGACCTGACATATGTTATGCATTGAGTTATTTGAGCCGTTTTCAGTCATCTGCGAATGAAGATGTATGGAAGGGTTTAAAGAGAATTTTAAGGTATATTAGAGGAACACTAGGTATTAAGTTAGTATACAAAAATGTGTCAGAGGAGCCTTTAATTGGATACACCGATGCTGATTGGGGTGGAGATCAGGAAGACCGCAAATCGACCTCAGGGTATGTACTTATGGTATATGGTTGTACAATTTCATGGTCTTCTAGTAAGCAGCAGTGTGTAGCAATGTCATCCACCGAGGCCGAATATGTTGCTTTGGCTAGAGGTATAAGTGAGGGGTGCTGGGTTAAGAATTTGTTAAGTGAAATTAATTTGAAGTGTAATAAAATAGTTATGTATGAAGATAATCAATCTGCCATTCATATTTCTAAGAATCCAGAACATCATAAAAGGCTCAAACATATAGACTTAAAGTACCATTTCATTAGAGATAAAGTTGAACAGAAAATTGTAATTCTTAGATATATTGAAAGTGAGTATCAAATAGCAGATATTTGTACCAAAGCATTGTGCAAAGCTAAGTTTGAAAAGTGTAGAAACAAATTGTTTTGAGTTGTGTAGTCAAGTTGCTAAAGAGTCGGCTATTTTAAGATTATAAAAGATGTTTCACTATATTAGTTATGTTAAGCTGATTTAGTGATGTGATGTGACATTGAGGAAGGGTGTTGGAGGTGCAATGGCACATCACTAAAAAAAAAAAAAAAAAATATCTCTCTGCCTCTTGTGTGACGGTGTGTGGGCGTAACGCCATGTTTTTTTCTTGATCTTATTAAAACATATTGGATATAAACAGTTTTTCATCTGAAAAGAACCTCATCATCATCATCTGCCTAGCCTTTTCCCAACTATGTTGGGGTCGGCTTCCAGTCTAACCGGATGCAGCTGAATACCAGTATTTTACATGGAGCGACTGCCTATCTGACCTCCACAACCCAGTTAGTACCGGGTAATACGATACCCCTTGGTAAGACTGGTTGTCAGACTTTTTGGGCCTCTGACTACCTAACGACTGTCAAAGATCTACAAATGACAGCCGGGACCAACGGCTTAGCGTGCTTTCCGAGGCACGGAGGAAACTCGGTATGTAATGGGTGGTCACCCATCCACAGACCAACCTAGGCAAGCACGGCTTAACCTAACGATCGACCCGAGCGGCTGTTATTATTTAGCCACGAGCTCCTCCTGAAAAGAACCTAACAACAACAAAAATAGGGGTTCCGCAAGGCTCAATATTGGGTCCTTTCCTCTTTTTAGTATATATAAATGATCTACCCTATTTACTGAAAAACCAACCTCAAAATATGGTGTTATTTGCCGATGACACTTCCCTAATTTTTAAGATCAATAGACGGGCCCAAAATTTAGATGACGTGAATAATGCCCTACTTCAAGTCCATAATTGGTTCACAGCAAATAATTTAGTACTAAATGAAAAAAAAACGAAATGCATAAGATTTGCTTTACCGAATGTTAAAAGTAGCGATTGTGATATAGTACTGAATAAAGAGAAACTTGAATTCGTAGATAAAACGGTTTTCCTGGGGATTACGCTTGATTCAAGGCTACAATGGGGTTCTCATTTAACATCTCTGGCGGGGCGGCTAAGTTCGGCAGCATATGCTATTAGAAAAATCCGTCAATTTACTGATGTAGATACTGCTAGATTGGTCTATTTTAGTTACTTTCATAGTATAATGTCTTATGGCATTCTGTTATGGGGACGGGCTGCTGACATTGAGTCTATATTTATTCTGCAAAAAAGAGCCATCAGAGCCATATACAATCTTCGTAGGCGCGATTCTCTGAGGGAACTGTTTAAGGAAATAAACATCATGACTGTACATTGTCAATACATCTACGAAAACATAATGTACGTAAGAAAAAATCTACATCTTTTTGGTAAAAGAGGTGACAGACACAATAGGGAATATGCATGTAATTTAAATTTGGTTTTAATATTTTTATACCGAATCTTTATTGGCAGGACATATAATCTAAACCATTATTTTAGTAATTAATGTCTTTATAATTATTTAAAATTAAAAATAAAAGTGCAAAATTTGCGAGCGAAATTCAAATTTTTAAAACGCATCACCATTGGTTGAAACGAAACGTGACGTCAAACGCTCTATAAACAAGTTCGTACTGCTTACATTTGTATGGCATTGCAGCTCTTTGATTCTAAAACTTAGTAATAACGTGAGTGTTGTGAACTAATTTATTGTATAAGTGAAATTTTAGCATCATAATGAGATTAGAAATCATTACGACAATGAGTGAAAGTGGTTTTGTAAAAGTACAATCGGATAATCTGCCGAGAATAGATGCATTCATGCAGTCGGCTTTTATTCAATGAAATCCTACGTCCGCTGAAGTAAAAGGATTAAAAGCTGCAAGGTAATTATTTCATACCACAGTATGTTAGCTATTCTAATTATGTTATTATGATAAGCAGTAAACATAACCTATAATTTTTGATTTTTGTAAAACAAACAAATGTTAAACGAAACTGCCTACCTAGACACTGTATTGCTAAAACTAATCACATGTGATGTTAATAGCGGTCTGTCTAGTTTATTACGATATTTTCTATGTTATTTGGCAGAAAATTATATGTTTATGTTATAATTGATACTTTTTGTTCAAGATCTGAATGTGAATCCTATGGAAATTCAGCATTAGGATATGTACAAGTAAAAAAAGAAGAGATGCGATTTGTGTGGTTAGAGCTCGAATAGCACCTGAGCATAACGTGGGACAGAAATGTTATGCTGTAACAGCTGTTTGCTATGAAACTGAAGGAAATATCCTATCTGTTAACTGTGAAGATTGTTCAGCACACAGAGGTAGGTGGATCATCTCTTCTCATTATGTGGCCGTACCATCATTCCTGCATTCCTTTTATCTGTTTAAATAATATCATCTAAATTTAGTACAATGGAAATATCAAATGATAGCAGCTGTGATTTACATACATACTTAGCACTAATTAGTCAATGCTATTTATATATAAAATAATTATGATTGTTTTCTATTTAAGGAGGGTGTAAGCATGCTATTGCCTTTTTGGGGTTACTGCACAGGATAAGTGAAGACCCATCAACTACTTGCGTTGACTGCTATTGGAAGAAATCCAAACTGTCTTCAGTTGGTACAAGCCATAAACTTATAAAGGCTTAAATTTATAAATTGAAATAAGCTTTGAGTTCTAAAGTGTATTTGAAATAAAACAAAATTTAATTTGAATTTACTTTTTTATTAAATAAAACATCCTGCATTATATTAATTAATTTATAGTATTAAACCACAAACTATTATTATTACTTTATCTATCATTGGATTTAATGTGGTCTACACAAGCATGAGGTAGCATCATGTCAAACTCCCTTAACCTATTACACGTTCCACATGTATCCTCAACGCCACAATCTGTTTTGATAGCTTACTACATGTTTAGTGCTCGGGGAGAACTTTGAAACTGAAGGTGGTTGTATAAGTGTACATCTTTAAGCTTCAAGTAAACATGACAAATCTTTGAATCTTCTGTCTGCCATCACTGCTTGGTTAGATATTAAACACTCCAAATATCCAGTCTTGAACTATCATAACATCTGTAGCCCTTCCAGATATTGACATACGATCTTGGCTGTCGGCAAACAATTTTTTTGGCAACTGATTTTATTGGTGATGTTGCAGTATTTGCTAATGCACAGCTTTATCAATAAGTAGTTTATTTTCATTCTCCAATGAATTCATTTCTTCAATATGGGAAGAACTGAACCATTTTCTCATGATAGCACCCATTCTTATAACAGGAGGTTTGGCAATGGAATATGTGAGGCAGAACTGGCAGAACTCCTTTATTTAATAGTAGTATCACATTTACACCTTATTTCATCATGTTGTATGTATTATACATAATTTTGTGTATCCTCATTTAGGTATCTGTAATTAAAGATAGATAGATACTTTAAATTGTAAATTAAACAAAACATGTACCTATGTAGGTATAACTTCAAGGGATGAAAGTGTCTGAAGGGATCTCTCGGTTCTGCTATGGTATAATTTAGGAACCGAGCTGAATAGTTGTTTTTTTTTTGTTTACTTACATAGAAAACAATAGACGAAATCACACAACTTTGTAAACTGGATTTAAATACAGTTATATAATGCTTGTGTGATTGACTTTCAATACAAAACTTACTTCTGACCTAACTGAAATCATATTATCGAAATACCTACATCATATACTTACATCAAAGTAATCTTCACAAGTTCACAACAATCACTCAGGGGCGCATGTTACTTTCATGCGCCCAACAGGACTTTGGAAGTGTCCTCCATAGAAACGGGCTCCGCAGTAGCGGGTCCAGGTATTGCCTCCGCCGTCAGGGGGCAAAGCCCTGAGACCGCTTGCCGCGCCACCACAAATTGTTGCTGATATAAATTCTTCTCTTCGCATAACCTTGACCGTTTCTTACGTATTTTTGCACCTACCGGGACTCGAAAAAACACTAATTATCAGGTGTACTTTTGATATTGTCTTTATTTCAGGCACAACGCAATACATAGAAGGTTGCTTTTGAGCTTTTTTCATGGTGAAATTAATTTAACAACGAGAACACCTGTTAGTAAACAATAGACTGGGCTAGTGGGCTGTCATGTCACAGCGCGACTGACGTCATCAACAGAGCGCGCGAAAATGGCGGCGTTTAAACAGTTCAAAATTATTCTCTATTTTAATAATTTTTTTTTACCTAATTAACTTCATTTTTAATCAGTATTTATATTTTTTACTATGTTAAAACGTTGTAAACTATGAATTAAAAATATAAAATAAATACATGCATATACCCTATTACAGTACTAGAAATAGGGACCAATTAGTTCAGCCAGGCTTCAGACTCGCTAAAGTAGACTCATCTTTCATGGGGTACTGTTTGAGATGCTATAATAAAATTCCACAAAGCATTCTTGAACTGAATGAAACAAAATTTAAAACATGTATTAAACGCACACTTTGTAAGCGAGCATATTACAAATTGGACGATTATATCGCTGATAAAAATGCTTGGCTCAATGCCGGTCCTGCTCCACAAGGACAGGGGCGCATTAATGGATAGCACTAATTGTATTGTTGGAGCTGCTGAAGATTGTACAACTATCTTTGTATTGTATAAATTCAATATCTTTATTATTATATAGCCGCATATCGCATATTGTGTGAGTGCTATGTACTAGAATGCTATCAGTCGCTGGAAACCTACGTTTTTCCTTGACTTGAATGTGCCGTGGCGGTTAGGAGATATGTCATGCTCACTCAAATGTCTCGCTGATGGTGACGCGTGTGTCGGATCATTTAGTTCCCTTCAAAATGGTTGAGTTGAATGGTGCTGATACATGCGTCATGTTCGTGAACGAGCGCTGTCAGTTGGGACTGGTCGGCTCTTGGCTGCCACGGCTTATTTGAATTTAATAATTTTATTTTTGAATTGTTTTTGTTTTGTTTTTACTATGGACACCTTTAACGTGCACATCTTGCTACATTGTTCTCACATAATGTACCATCTCAACATGAATGATGTAACCAAGATTTTGTAAAAATATTCTGATTTAAAAGAGTGTCCATGGAGTTTCTTGCCCATTCTTCTCCATAGAGATCTACGCTAGGGAATGGGCAACTACAGTACTTTCACAGTTTTTATGTCTTGTGACTGGGACTGTAGCTACATTTAATTTTCATATTTGTTTCGACAATTCAAAAGTGCCTGTAACTGGCCTACTTGAAATAAATGCTTTGATTTTGATTTTGATTTTTGAATAGTACGGGGGTCGTGGAGGTATTTAAAGATAAGGTATAAGATAAAAAAGTGGCCAATTCTTGTATAGTACTTGTCTCAAATAATGCGAGGAAATTAAAACCCGCGCGTTGAAGAGTTCATTTGTTTTTTTTAATGAACCGCTTTCAATTTGCAAGCCAATTCGAAATTTGAATAAAACCTTTGATAAGTTACTTCCTTGGTTGCCATGTTTCAGAGTAAAATATCGTTCCATTTTTAAGTAACACGACAGATATGAGTTTATTCTGTAATTTATTTGGCCGCTAAACACGACAGATATGGATTTTCATACAACTTTTGCCGGCCGCTGATCGCATGTATCTGACCAGTACAGCAATCTCGATTTCTCTCAAAGAAGGTTGTCAAAATAATGCTCAAATTTCCAAGCATGTTTGAGAAAAGGTCATTTTTACACCCATTATAAAACGTAACCACTTGTCTCGACACGGCAGGCCCAACTCACGAGTAACCTGATGCCTGAAGCATGCTTTCTTCGTGCAAACGTTTCGCACGTATGTTTGACAAGTCAGACCATTATGTCCCAAGTTGAAATACTGTTTGTTAAAACTAATGCTCTACTGTGTAATTATACTTAAGTAGATACCTACTTGTTTTGACGTCAAATGGATTTGATTCATTTTGAAGGTGATAAAGAGATTATAAACAACTCATTGGGGACAACATTATTTAAACTATCATTTCTGGACATTAGAGTGACATACGGCTGTTTTGTTTAGAAAGCACTGAATTGAACAGTAGGGTAGTAGGACCAAAATATTCGGTGTCATCTACGTATATTTTGGTTCTATCACCCTAGTTTCATTTGTTTGTGCTCATGAGTTTCCCACAGACAAGAAACTTTGAGCCATTGCTGCATTGTGGATGGCCTTTGACAGAGTAGGTATTAAATATTAGCATAAAAACGAGAAAAATGTTTTTAAGATAAACGTTTTATTACAAAGTAAATCCAAATAATACACTGGAATCAGCTCATAGTTGCATTTGTCTTCCATAAATGAGTCTCTTCTTAATAATAATCTAATAACTTCGTAGGCGCCTACGCCGTAGCAAAGGGCGCCTACGCCGTGGCAAAGAGCGCCTACGCCGTAGCAAAGGGCGCCTACACCGTAGCAAAGGGCGCCTACGCCGTAGCAAGAGCCCTTTCTTTGGACGTAGCAGCTACGGCAAATTTTGATTTTTATTAAGAACAAAGCACCAGGCTTGATTTGACAGTTTAGATTGACGTATTTTATGCTCCTGAAACCTTATTTAAGTGAATACCTTAATGTTGTTTTGATTTTGTTTTCACTTAAGTAAAACTTTGTAACTTATAATGTGTCACTTTGAGAATGTCGTTATTTTCTTATTAGTGTTGAACCGTAGAGAAGATTGTTTGGTGGTCGGCCCGCAATCGGCTTCTTTATAATATTTTGTTTTTTTTTATTAAGGCTAAAATAGCAACCGTAGCATTAGGACACTTCGCTACTTAATCACAGAGAAGCATTTCATAGAATACCTGAGCCCTTTTGCTTTTTCATAATTGATTGGAACATAGGGTTTCACAAATATTTACGTGGTCTTTGGTTAAAAATAAGCAAATTAGTCTTTGAGAATATATTTAACTGTATCAAGTTAACTGTGAAAGAATTAAAACTAACACCATTTAAAATGGTCCTCTGTTGAAAAAAAAACTTTTTTTTTTCAGTTTTTATTGGCACCATTTAGTCTTTAAATACATCACACTATCGTTTATATAATCTACTCATATTTGCAAGTTCTTACTATGAACGGCCATAACCGCGATTCAATTGTTTTTACTACAATTTCTGTACTACGTATCACAGTCCACAAAATCAGATAATTTGGCTTCCATCAATAACAAATAATACAGTGCAACTCGCGCTTACACGTGCGATACTCGTTTAGCGCAAACGTGAAAAAACAAGGCTTTAGCGATCAATCAAATGTTTGCTGAAAAATTCATGTTGGTTTCTGCTCCGTGGTTTTTTAAATTGTTTTGTTTTTTAATTACTTATTTGGAAGTGATGTTTTGGCAAACTAGAGGTTTTTTTTTTTAATTATTGAATTAATAATGTTTTTGTACAAAAACAGAAGGACGTCATTTTTGTATCAATCGCATTTATTTAGAAATACTTGATATTAAATACGGGAATAATATATAGTGAAATTATAAGTGTATGTGTTCGAAATATTATAAATATGATACGTTCGAATTGGACTTCTCATAATAATTACACTTTAGGTGTAACTCCCGTAGGAAGGGCGATATTTGGTATGTATTATTTCATATTTTATTACCCAGGATTTTTTATCTATGCGTTAGGGTATTAGTGATATATATAAATAATATAATGTGATATGTATGTGTGATATATGTCTAGCGCCAAACTAGTAGCTCAGTTCTGGGCCGACACAATTTAGATTGCCGGCGACACGCTAAGAAGAAGTGATATGTTTTAAAAGTGTTACTTTTAAATCTATGTTGAGTACTCTATATTCTGTAAAATCACACCCATAGAAACTAGGTGAATTTTAACGAAAGAAAAAAAAATGCGGTATCTATAGGCAATCGACGTTGTTTGGACGTACATATGACTAAAATGTTAATGCAGTAATAGAAGGTAATAAAATTAAATATTGGGCGATATACTCGTGACGATCTGGACTCGTTCTTGACGGTCGGAGAGGGCAAATTGTAAACAGGATTGGAAAACCATGGGGGAGGCCTTTTCCCAGCAGTGGGAGAGAATAGGCTGACATAAAAAAATAATACTCGTAATCCGTTTCTGTTAAAACACGGTGTATTTTTAAAGCTCAAACTAGCTCAGTCCACAATTCCACTCAGTTAAAATGATAGTAATACCTAGTTGGTTTATTAAGTTAACCGTGACTAGACAATAGATTGATTTCCAGTTCAAGGTAAGCGAAAATATTTTGAAAATATTGATGACTTTTCCAGATTTAAAAAGCGGCGGAAAACTGATTCTGTATTCTAAAACGCTTCAGTCTTGAATATCGATTTAAAACTATTACTTAATAAGTAATAACAATATCATACAATAAAACTGTGGTTTATCCCAATTTACTAGACAGGGAGATACCGTGGCCCCGGAACACAAAGGGCGATGAAGGAACATGGATGGGTTTTAGTCAGTAAAAGTCTGACAAGTCCTGCTCCGCCCAGAGCGGGAGGAGTCATTTGATGATTTCCTATCCGCAAAACAAAAAAAAAAGTATGATGATAATGATGATGATATATAAGAAATCTCTATTCATATCCAGTTTTCAATTGAGATATTAATGATTGTGTACATTGAATAACGATCTAGGATACGGCCTAGAAACAATAATATTTTCTGTCAGACCAGCCAGTAAATATTGTTATGGAAACTTTATTATGTTGTCCGAATTTTATCAATGCCGTCATGTGTTTGTGCCGGCGTTTTTGACACATATTGTTATGCTATGTTATTACATTTATTGATAAACGACCTCCCACGAGCAATATGTTTTTATCAACATTGGTAACTTATCCTCTTGACTTCGAGATATTATTTGGGATATGCGAGGTATCACGTGGTACATTTAAGTTGCCGCCGAAGACTTGACTATCCAGGGTTTTTGAGGTCCTTTTATGGGTGCGAGAAGAAAAAGCTATTGATGATTGCGACTGCCTTTTTGACGATTTTTTCTGTTATTTTCGAACTTAAAACATTTTTTTTCTATTTTATTGTTGTTTTCCTGCAACAAGTTCAACATAAAAAATAAAAGACAATCAACTAAACAAGAACTCTCGGAATAAAATATGTAGTGCAATCTACATGTAAGCCTCAACGGAATTGAAGCTGTATCTTACTGAAATAGAAATCATTTTACATTACCAGCATCTGGAGTGTTTTCAATAGAGATAATTAAAAAGTTGTAGTATCGACAGCTGTAAAGATAGATAGGATACTTTAATGAGCTGCCGGCACTTGGACATAGATCGAGCTTTACCTAGTTGGTTTTAAAACCAGAAAGAGAAACACGACTGGTCTTTTTGCCACCAAGTTCTAGGAGTTTTTATTGAGTTTTTCAAGTACAAGCCATAAGAAAATGGGTTTGATTTAAACTTTTTTAGAATTTTTTCTTTATTATAAAGATTATAATCAGTAACGTGATCAGTGGTTTTTTTATAATCGTTGAGTTTTATCTAACTACATTGTGTTGAGCAATTTGTATCTCAGTTGCAATATTAAGATAATCTTGATAATGAATTTTGATAACGTCTCTCGTAGCAATCCTCGTAAAAAAGGTATGGTTACTATTTTCCCATCTCTTATAACTTTTTCTTTGTCCGTTTTTTGTAGTAGTCAGCAGCGTCAGCAGTATCAGAATCAGTGTCAGATCGGTAGCATTTGATGATATTACAGGTATTATAATATCACGCCGTATGTATATAATAATATCTGTACTATCATCAAATGCTACTAAACTTATATATACCTATTCTCCTGCAACATACCTTATGTTGTAGTTGGATTTACTTACTAAACTTGTATTTTGATTAAGCTGCTCCAATTAAGTTTGCTCTGTGAATGGCGGAATTTCGGACTTCGCCTGTTTATTGTTGATTCCTTTCTTTTATACACTCTGATATTGAATGATTTGACATGTATTTTATTATTTTTTACTTTATATTTTTTATTATTTTTTGTGACATTTACTGATTTGACATGAATACTTATTTTATTAATTATTTTACTTTTTATTATCATTGTGACATTTAATGATTTTTGTGATTTTTATTTACATTAATTTTGAAAAGAACTTGTTATTAAGTTTATTTGATTATTGTGAATGTGGGGACCATGTGGGTTACATTTTTTTTTTGTTTGATATTTATCCCACAACTGACTGGCAGTTTGAGTATAAGCGACCTACCCAAATGTCCTTTCTTTGGTATTGTTCGTCGTTTCGTTGAGCTCCTTGAGTTATAAGTCGAGCTACACGATAACTGACAAATGCGTCACTGACTGGACCAGTGGCTTAGCCACGGGGCCGGTGGGGGCCATGGCCCCAGGCGGCATACGAAAGGGGGCGGCAGGAAGCGCCAATTTATTAATTAGGAAAATGTAAAAAAAAAGTCGAAATCGCTCGCGCAACGTCATGCCATTCTTGCCATAGAAAACAATATCAATTTTGATATACCGGGTGATTGGTAATTGGGTGCACACCTTCAAATGGGTGATACCATTAAACACCTTATTTGCTATAATTTTGACCCCGATAACTTAGGGTCCAAACTGAAAAGTTTATGAGAAATCGATCTTTTAAAGTTATTTTGAAATTTTATCACCTGTCAACCATAAAGTGCTGATTGTGTGAAATCTAAGCCGTTCAGGATTTTAAACTGATACTTTTCTGCTAGCAGAAAATTACAGCTTTAACTGTCTGCTAGGATATGTTCAAATACAGCTGAAAGAGACAGATTTTACCTGATCTGATCGACCAGGATCGCATTAAAGTCAAATAGCTAACATCACGATAACAAGAAAATCTTCAACAAGGAAGACTTATGTTCATCGAAAAAACTGTATTATCCAGTTTTATTAAAATACAACAATCGAACAGGAACAATCGTTGTTTTCAGGTTATTCACTTACTAAAAAAAAGTATACTGTGGCACCATTTTGGAAAACAAATGAGACAAGGAACTCGGTTCTGCAATTTGCACGACAAGTGTTTTACATTTATTTTGAGAAACCTGCCTCGAAAAACAAGGAAAGTTTCAAGAAGTTTTCAGAGAATGACCTTTAGGGCACTTATTTTCCAAAGGCAGGTGTCTTTTTTGACAAATTGGGTTTCGAAGAATACATTCGTTTCGGTCATGAGCTATCAGAATAGTATCAGTTTAACATCCTGAACGGCGTAGATTTCCCATAATCAGCACTTTATGTTGGAGAGGTGAGATAATTAAAAAAAAATATATAGTTCGATTTCTCAATAACTACCCAGTTTAGACCCCAAGTTATTGGGGTCTATAAAAAACAAGGGGCGGCGTATTTCCGGTCGGCCCTAAGCGGCGAAAACCCACGCTACGCCACTGGACTGGACAGGTCCACTCAAATCTGTGTGGTTCTTTCTTCAAAAGACCATCTCAGACACTAATCTGCATAGTCCTCATGTGAATTGAGCAAGATCATGTCTGGACTTCAAAAGAGACTATGACCTCTGAGTTTGTTTCGGCTGTTTCTTCTCAGAGTAGTCAGGTACGAAACACCGGCCCCATCTAGGTAAAAAAATATGACGTGTAAAAGTGTTTGTAAAAACCTACTTGCAAAATAAATATAATTTATCATTTGTTCACAGGCGTGGAGTCAGCGAAGGTGGAGGAAGTCACAGCTTCGCCAGTCCCGACCGAGTCGGGGGCACGGTCCAACCGGCCCACACATTGTGTGGTCGGCGGAGCGCATGCCTTCATACTCAGGGTGAGACCTTTTTACAGTCTTTGTAGCCCTGGTAACCGCTGCGTCAGTCCCATCTGAGCTGTGGGCACGACCTAATTAATATACACTGAGTCGGAGATTCAACCGGAGCTCACCAATACTTAAGCTTTGTTTTATGTAGCCCTAGGAGTACAATCTGCACCAGTGGCGATCTAAGCGGGATTCGAAAGAGCACGAAGCAGTAACCAACTGCGCCAGTTGAGATGTTAAACCTCTTTCATTTCCTGAAAGATACCGCAAAAATAAAAAAAAATACTATTTTAAAGTCTTTGTATTTATTTACTTCCAGATCTCAAGTTTCTTCGGATTAGCCCCCCTGCGCTTCGACTCGCGCAGCAATGGGTTCACGGTCAGCATATCAGGTGCCATGTGCGTGTACAGCTACATTCTAGTCACAGTGCTTGGTGAGCAGCTTAATGTTTGTATTTGTTTACCTTTCAAATAGTGAAGATGAATAAAGGATCTTACCTCTATTCATACTGCGGCGATTTTAAATTCGCACTTTGAGGCACAGTCAAAAGAAAAGTTCACAGCACCAAACTGTTCTTAAAAAAAAGTAATTTCTGAAACTTTCACACGTTACCTGTTTTCAATACTGCGGTAGATGATATCATTGGGTGGGTGAGTAGGGTGAGTTCTCTTGCAGTATATATGTAACCCTAGTACTCATTTCACCCGTTTCGCGGAGATGGTGTCACGCCATGTCTCTTTTCTACCGACTTCCAAAAAGAGGAGGTTCTCAATTCGACTGTATTTTTTTTTTTGTGTTTGTTACCTCAGAACTTTCGACTGGGTGAACCGATTTTGATGATTCCTTTTTTTATTTGAAAGCTAGTGCTTCCCGTGTGGTCCCATTTAAATTTTGTGAACATCTGATGCTGATCTTCGTAGATATACAATGGCACTCTTCAAAAATAGACGGCAAACGTGCCGTGAATGTTGCAATCGCTTGGATGTTTATTGTTTATACAACATCATGACGTAACATCACGCCTGTATGCTCTGAGGGGGTACGTAGATGTGTACAATACACCCAGATTTCGAAAGTTAGGTATGCTAAGTTGGCGTGATCGTGTTCCGTGTGCGCCACAAATGACGTAATATCACGCTTGTATGCTCTGAGGGGGTACGCAGATGTGTACAATACACCCAGATTTCGACAGTTCGTGTTCCGCGCGCGCCTCAAAGAGATGTCAGCAAAAAGGACGGTTCTAGAGAGATACTGCGACTCTTGAATACAAAGGGCTAAGAAGTAACATGGATGGGTTTTAGTCAGCAAAAGTCTGATACTCCCTCCCGCTCCGCGTTCCATAATTATGTTAGGGATACGCCTATTCAACATCAGCCTATTAATGTTCCCACTGCTGGGACACAGGCCTCCTCTCTATAAAAGGGGATGGGCTATAATCCATCACGCGTGCCCAGTGCGGGTTTGTAGATGTCACATGTCTTCGAATGTTTTGGTACTAGGACATGCCGGTTTCCTCACGATGTTTTCCTTCACCATTTTGAGAGCAGTGGTGATGAAATAAATTACACACAGTAATACGCCTGCCAGGGTTCGAGCCCACCAGTTACTTTTAGTAAGTTGGGGCCGCCACCACTGGGCCACCGCTGCTCACGCCTATACCATGACATGTATTGGTAACAATATCAAATAAATTCATGGCAAATATTTGTTTGGGAACAACTAAAACTGAATAAATAAATAACTTTTTTGCAAAAAATAAAACCGACTACAAAAACACGAAAAAGTGTCGGTTTTATTTTTTTCAAAAACGTTTTTTTGTGTAGCAACGTTTCCAAGTGTTATTTATTGTTAGTATATGTTAAGTAATGTTGCTTTTTGAAAACAGTCAACACGTGACTTGTTAGAGAATGTTACCTCAACATGCGGTATGGATGCACCATTATATTTAACTTCCATTTGTTACTAATGCGCTTTTTCTGTCCACGTTCCAGTAATATGCACAATCTTCGGCCTGGTAGCAGAGATCAACGTGGGCGTGGAGCTGTCCGTGCGCATGTCCTCGCGCATGTCCCAGGTGGTGTCCACGTGCGACGTGCTGGTCGTGGTGGCCACGGCCGGCGCGGGCGTATACGGCGCGCCCCGGCGGATGAGGAACATGCTCAAGTTCATGGAGAATATCGCTTCGGTAAGGTGAACATGGAAGTTCCTCCTATCTTGCTCTTAGTACGTACAATATGCAATCAAAGTTACCTCTGCCACGGACGATGCCGTCAAAATGGCAAAGGCCTAAAAATTTAAAATACCGTCGTATCGTGTCAAGAATACAGAGTGTATAAGACCTCATCACGAAGCCGTCAACCAAACATTCTGTACAGTACAGTGTACCCCAAAAAGTTACTTAACTTTAAGCAAAAATTATTGCTGGGAAACGACTTGTTTTTTTGGGGTGCAAAATTATTTTTTGTGGTAGAACTCAATGTAACGCACTCGAAACATTTGCTGATGGATGGATTAAATAGTACCTCGGGTCGTGGAGGTGTTAAAAGTAAAAATCTCACATTAAAATCTTGTATTGTAACGTTATAGGATCCACAAAACTGTAAGGTCACTCTGAGCACTCACCTACCTAACTTTCAGTCTGGAGGGGAGCACTATTAAAAGAAATAGTCCAGGGGACGAGTTATAAGAATTTATTAACAAATAAATAAATAAATAAACAACAACAAAGATCCTAACCTAAGGCTGGAGCTTCTTAACCACTAATGCCAGTGAAGCCGGCGGATAGAACTGAAGATGAGCGCAGGATGGAATGAATAACTGAAGAACGTCCGTCTTCAGACTGTGGAGGAGGACCGAGGAACCATCAATCCTCAGGCCGTAGAGGAGGGCCGAGGGCATCCGTCTTCAGACGGTGGAGGAGGGCCGAGGAACATCAAACCTCAGGCCGTAAGAGGAAGGCCGAGGGCATCCGTCTTCCGACCGTGGAGGAGGGCCGAGGAACAACAATCCTCAAGCCGCAGAGGAGGGCCGAGGAACATCAATCTTCATAACAGGCTTGTGCAGCTCAAGCATCAGGTTTCCAGGTGTTCAAGGTGAGGGTGCGGCACGGAGAGAGGCCGACTTAAAACAAAACTTAAGGGTAACTGCCCTCTAAGTATACTTTTATGAAGCTCTTCAGATGTGTAGCTGCTCTCAGCTCTCAACGTAGACTGCCATTCCACCACCAGGCTCCTGTCAACTCCAGATGATTGACATTTTATAATTTATAAGAATTTAGAATATATTAAAAAGAAAAAATAATGAGGTCGATGTGATTTACCTATACAACCTACAACTAGCTCCAGCAATAAATTAAAAATAAAACTAGGGTTGTCACTAACTGACATCACAAAAGTAAACAAAGATTTAATAAAGATAAAAACTTAAATAACATGAATTACAACGTAAAAGGCCAAAGCCGTTGCTAAGCCTCCAAGAAATGACCATGAAGCTACCTAGGGAGGACGAATGCTTAAATTTTCAGGTTAATAATATCCAAAAATGTAAGTAAAAAACCATGTAAAAACATACACATTACAGTATTAAAAAAAAAACTTGTCAAAAAGTTGGAACTTTGACCCCCAATATCTCCGTAACTAGAAGGTTCCCAGGTATGGTGTAGAGCAAAAAAATGATCGCAAAGACGGCGAAAACAAGTGCTTTTCGGCTTCGTTAAGAGGTGTTTTACACCCTTTATACAAGTTACACTGAATGTGTGGCTTTCTGGTTACTAAGTTTTCCATTACTAAGAGATAAATAGTATTTTTTTTATTGTTAATAAATAAAGAACAAATCAAAATATAAACAGAGAAACATCACAAAAACCTCTATAGGTATGTCCGGATGTTGAGACACTTATAAGCTATCTTAATAGTAAAGCAAATAATAATTGGTATTATTTATGGTTAACACATAGTTTATAGCAAATTGTGAGGTAGTTCGTAAATAATAACTAAGAAAGATTACAGAGAGCAAACACGGCATCTCACGGCATCATAGGTATTACAATAAAATTCCATTGCGAAATTAAGGGCAGTTATGAAACTAGAAATGTGAGCACCATTAACGCGCTCGAATATTTTCTTGTTAGATCTATGTAATCAACTTTCTTTCTCACTGTTCCCAGGTGGACACCAGCATAGGAGGCCAGTACTCGCTGGTGACGGAGAGGAAGCTGTGCGGTATCATTCTGGGGATTCTCATTTTCTTCTCCATACTCATCGCCGATGACTTCACCTTCTACGCGCTGCAGGCCAAGAAGTTGGACAGAGAATGTAAAGAAATATGAATAATTTGTGATTGAGCAATATGAATACAAAATGATAGATTGAGATTTCTGACCAACATTAGCCTCGCCAGTGGAGAAGCTCGTGGATAATAATAATTACAGCTGCTCGGATCGATCTTTAGGTTAAGCCGCCCTTGCCTAGGTTGGTCCGTGGATGGATGACCGCCCATTACTTACCGAGTTCCCTCCATGCCTCGGAAAGCACATCAAGCCGTTCATTCCGGCTGTTAATTCTAGATTTTTGACAGTAGCTACAGGTAGTCAGTGGCCCGAAAGTCAAACTACCAGTCTTATCGAGGGGTATCGTATTACCTAGTACTAGCTGGGTTGTGGAGGTTATATACGCAGTCAGAATGTTCAGCTGCATCCGATTAGAATGGAAGCCGACCCCAACATATTGGGAAAAGGCAGATGATGATTAGTCACATCAGTATCATCTTCATAACGCCATACAGACGTTCACTGCTGAAATAACCCCTCAACCCCCACAAGCTTTACAACCTTATGGTCAAAGTCACATAGATATTATTGCAATGATATAAAAATAAAGGCATATTGGTTGAGTGATCTCTAATTATAGAAATCCCTTTATTTACTAATAGCATATATAGAATAGCTTTCCATAAAACTGTAAAGTTTTCTGTCACAAATAAGTGTCACATCCCTTTTAAATATCACCAGTGTCGTATTCCAGGGGACGTGGTGACGAACTACCTCGGGTTCTACATGCTGTGGTTCGTGGTGCTGATCCTGGAGCTGCAGTTCGCGTTCACGGCGCTGTCGGTGCGCGCGCGCTTCTCAGCCGTCAACGACGCGCTTGCGCTCACCGCTCAACAAGTCTCCATTCCTGGTAATATACCCATATTTCTTATACATATGTATAAGAGTTAAAATATTATTTGATCGTGATAAGCGCAGATTATTTACAGGTTGTCTCGTTGGTCGAGAGGCCGCAAATGAGTATGAGGTCCTGTGTTCGATTTTCAGGTCGGGCAGTGTTATTATAAAAAAAAATCACAGTAGCAGCCATGGAATCTTGATTTGTACCCGAATGATGGCAATAGGCTCGCTCCTTTATTACATAAGACTTAAGAAAAACTGGCAAAATGTGGGTTGTACTATTTAGGTACACTTCTGCCTGATCCTTCGGGAATTACAGTCGTGTGATTATGTATTTATAGGTACTTTTCAGGTGAATGCGACCGTAATTTAAATGTAAGTTTATCAGAGTGGAAAAAGATGAATGTTCAAGGAAAGCCTGTTTTTAACCATTCAAATAAAATAGGGCATTTAATAAACACTTTTTTTAAAATTTCCAGCGGAGAAACCCAAGAGCGCATCGCCTCTGAACATTTATGCCATCCGGGTAGCGCCGGCTGGAAATCAGCGGTCCGCAAATGTTAGCCTGCTGGTGGACTCAATGACTGGCAGGGAACATGTCGTCATCATCAAGAGAACTGGTAAGATTATCAGCTTAACATTTTATGCTATCCTGGTAATGCCATCTGAGGCTGACTTACAGAGCAGTCTGATAACGTAAGCCTGCTAGTTCCATGACTTTAATCTGGAACATGTCATTATTTTGGAGAGGTCACGCCACCTAGGACCAAAGTTACTATACTATTTATTACTTGGATCGTTTCTATATATCTATCTCTTTCTATCGCACTAGTTAAGCTATGCAAAACCTTCTTTGGTGCCATGGACTTGGTGGAGGAACCTTGACTGACCGGGGGGCAAGAATACATAAACATTTTGAAAGAGAACGAAGACTGCTAAGATTATCTTCTGAACATTATGCCATCCTGGCAGCGCCTCCGGTTGTCTCCACGTGGTGTGCTGTTGCCTCGGCTTATTTTCATCCTATAGAAAAGAAACGGAGCTATACCGGGCGTATAGCGTCATCTCTTTCTCACGCTGAAGTAAGATTATAATAATACTGCCATAACACGTGGTGGCACGACCAGGAGTTCAGAGTTGCCTATACCCGCAACAGTTTCTCTAATTTCAGCGAGCGGCGAGCCACGTCTCATAGTGTCCCCGTGCGACGCGGTGCGACGGCTTGCGGCGCTCCACGGCACGCTCTGCGATGTCGTCAACAGTATTGACGATAGCTACGGACTACCACTCGTTGTAATACTGATATCCACGCTGCTGCATCTAATTGTGACGCCGTACTTCCTGATTATGGAGATTAGTGAGTGGATTTGTTTATTAGCTTTTAAAGAGCTTGCTAGGTTTAAGAGACGGGTTGCGTAATAACACGCCTCGAGTTGATCCTTGGGTAGTTCATAATCATGCTTTACATACCGAGATTCCTTCATGATTTGGAAAGCATGTTAAGCTGTTAGTTAGTCCCTCGAAAGTCTGACTGTCAGTCTTACCATTGAATATCGTATTACCCAGTAAATGAGTTGTGGAGATCAGATAGGTTAATTTAATGTAAAATATCATTTCCAGGCACTAAAGTTTATTTTATTCAGCTGCATCTGGTATGAGTATGACTGATGAAAGGATGAAACAGACCATGACGCAGTTTTGGAGAGGTCAAATTGAAACTTCTGGTGTCTGCAATTTCTATGAACTAACTCATTTTTTTTTTTAAGAAAAACATTAAGTAGCCATCAGCTGTATTTTCAACCAGCTCCAGAAATACAAACACATTCCCTCACTTTATTAACAACCTATTTTCTGTGCAGTTGTGTCCACGAACCGCGTGCACTTCCTAGTACTCCAGTTCCTGTGGTGTGTGACACACATGCTGCGCATGATTGTGGTCGTGGAGCCGGGACATTATACTATAGCCGAGGTTAGTGACATTACCAATCAGCCATGCACAATGCTACAAGGATCTTCTGGCTTTAGTTTAACATAGATAGGAAGGCGTTGTTCCGATTTTGGCAATTCGCCAGAAGATGCTTGCTACAAAGTTGTTGGGCTGTTTTAGAAAGCTAATGATGATTTGAAGATGAAATAACACTTTACCCTATCTGTGCCTCAGAGCCGTCTCTAGCCCATGTAGCGCCCGTGTGCAAACATTACCCTAGCGCCCCCTAGTAAGCGCGCAGTCAAAATGAAATGGGTACAAAGTACAAGTAACAGCACATTAAGTTACCACAAACTGTCAAAATTCCCCGATGGAAATATACTCTATTGTTTGGATATTAAATTTGAAGAAGAAATTTGACGGTTTTGGATACCATGATGTGCTGTTGTGCTGTGTTTAGAATTATACAGAGTCCTGGTGTTACCCTAACAAGCCAAAACGTACCCATGATTCTACAAATATAAGAAGAGCTCCAGATGCTATACAAAATGTGTGCAAAGCGCTCTTCTAGCGCTCAGGAGCTCTTTTGACCAACGTATCATTGAAAGTGCCGCGGCCGGCCAACGCGCGCGCCGAGTGGGGCTCCGTAGCAAGCGGCGCTCGGCGCCCTCTAGGTCCGCTGCGCCCGTGTGCAAAGCACACCCTGCACACGTAAGATAGCTGCGCAGGTAAAGACGGCCCTAGTGCCTATTCAGCGGATAAAGTACAACTCAACATGATACAAAATCAAGGCTTTTTAAATTCCACTGATATTATTATTTCACTAAAACCGTTAGTTAAACAAATTGAATATTGGTTTCTTAAAACTTAGCTGGCGTTGGCTACCCTTTATTTTTTTATTAACATTCAATTTATTTATACCAGGGCAAAAGAACTGAGGGACTAGTATGCCGCCTGATGACATCAGCGCCATCTACCGGTGTGCTGCCCTCGCGGCTGGAGATCTTCTCGCGACAACTGATGCTGCAGTCTGTCAGCTACGCGCCCATGGGCATGTGCACGCTGCATAGGCCGCTTATTGCTTCTGTGAGTTTATAAACAAAATAATTTTGATAGAAGTTGTACACGCCATAAAAACAGGTTGAAGAAAGATTTGTACGGTGCAATCATAAAAATGAAACAAAAAAATGTTACACGTTTTATAAAAAGAGAGATAAGCATTCTTCAAACTACACAACACACAGATTACAGATAGAAGCTGTCATGCTAGGTGTGCCGGTGGTTAGGAGCCAGTAAAATACACTCAAAATGGTTTGTTTCATAGTTAATGAGATGTATACCAAAGCATTTGTTATTGATATAAATAAATACTAATAAAAAGCTTAATTAAAAGCCTTCTAAATAATTATAACTGAGTTCATACAAAGCGACAGTCGATGAAGTAAAAAACATATATTGACATAAGCTATCGAACAACTTATCTCAGTACTGTTAAAAGACGTGGTAGAAAACTAAGAAACTGTTTGAAAGCGATTGTCACTTGTTTGGAATCTCTGGAATAAATGAACACCTTATTGTGCAAGCTTGGTACTGTATGGATCGGAATGTTGGGCTGTGAAGAAGATGGTTAAAAAAATATTGCATGTAGTGGAGATGAATATGTTGAGGTGGATCTGTGGTGTGACAAGAATGGATAAAATAAGGAATGAGTATATTAGAGCAAGTTTGAAAGTTGCGCCTGTCACAGAAAAGTTGAAAGGGAATCGACTGTCTTGGTATGGGCATGTGATGAGGAGGGAAGAATCGCACGTGACTAAAAGAGTGATGAATATAAATGTGGATGGATGGATGGAGAGCAAGAGGAAGATCAAGGAAACGATGGATGGATTGTGTGAGGAAGACATGAGGGAAAAAGATGTAAATGATTGCGTGACGGTTGACAGAGGAGAATGGAAGAAAAAAACGTGTTGCGCCGACCCCAAGTAAAATGAGATAAGGGCAGGAAGATGATGGTAATGCTTGTTCCATTATTATTAACATGCCATTATTTCTACAGGTGATAGGAGCAGTAACGACGTACCTGGTGATCCTCATACAATTCCAAAGATATGACAATTGAACGCGATGACTTTAAGATAATGGCTCTAGTCGCTACTGGGTTCCTAGTACTTATACTTTTACAAGATGTATTTTATAAAATTGAATGTAAGGAAAAGAGATGGGTTTGTAAATAAATTAGTAGGAATTATTGTGTATGTTTTAAGTAAAAATATAGTTCTTATAAAATTATGGTATTTTATTGGTTTATTGTATTTTTAAAGCAAACAAAAAAAACATTCTCGCTCATTATCATCTACCTAGCCTTTTCCCAACTTTGTTGAGGTCTACTTCCACTACACACACATTTAACCGGATTCAGATGAATATTAGTATTTTACATGTAGCGACTGCCTCATCTGACCATCACAACCCAGTTAGGACTGAGACCACGGACCACCTGTAAAGACGGCCACAGATCTACAATTGACCGCCGCCACCTATGGCTTAACGTATAATTACCCACGAGCTCCTCGTTATTCAAAAATCATTCTCGCTCACTAAACAATAAAATATGCCCCTTATTTAATTCCGTTCATTCGAAATTCAATAAAGTGGTTAATAATGTTAAAAGTTAAATAAAAACAGAAGACTATTCTAATTACACGTTTCTTATCTGTTATTTTCTAGTAACTAACATATTCTACTTATGTAAAGTCGCAATTTCCCTCTGAGAACCTAAAGTACGTGTTGAATTTCCTTGAAAACATCGTTTTAGTAAAATAACAAGATTACGACAAAGCATTTTGTGGCTGGTTTGAAGATATGAAAACATGTTGCACATTACCGCGCCGAGGCGAATATTAAAGTTTGGGGTAACAATAAAATGCATGAGTAGCAGCTTTTGGAAATTACAATTTCTTAGTAGGTGTTTGCAAGAGTGATGAAATTATATCACCGCTTGTTTACGGAACAGCCAAGTTCCGGGAGATGGTGATTAAAGTAGGTTTGTGCTTTACCGTCCAACCATACCGAGATTTATTTATTTTTAATTTATTAATTAGTAATAGGTATGCACGAAAAATAAATTATAATTGATTCATTAATGATTAATAATACATTGAATTCTCATAATTTACTCGAACCTGACTTTGTATTGTATAAATCCAGACTTATAAAAAGAAAAAACAAAAGCAATATTTTGTACACCAATATCATTGGTAGGACATAGAACTCAACTAAATTGTATGAATAAGAACATTATTTCAATACCTGTGTTCACAAATAAAGATGATTTGATTTAATTTTTAGCCTTTCACCATCATAAATATAAAATATTTTTTTGTGTTTGTTCGTATTTTATGCGCTGCTTTAGGTACCGTTAATCCGATTGCGATAAAACTTTGCCAACTTATTGTTTGCACTTCCGCGAAGGTAAGGCATAGGGCCAATAACTTAAAAAAAAACGTAATAAATTCTAATCATCATCATCATCATTTCAGCCGAAAGACGTCCACTGCTGGACATAGGCCTCCCCCAAGTGTCGCCACATTGACCGGTCCCGTGCGACTCGCATCCAGCGGATTCCCGCAACCTTCACCAGGTCATCGGTCCACCTAGTGGGAGGCCTTCCAACGCAACGTCTTCCGGTTGGCGGTCGCCACTCCAGAACTTTTCGGCCCCATCGGCCATCCGTTCTGCGAGCAATGTGCCCTGCCCACTGCTACTTAAGTTTGGCAATTCTTCGGGCTACGTCGGTAACCTTGGTTCTCTTGCGGATGTCTTCATTTCTGATTCGATCGCGCAAGGAAACTCCGAGCATAGCCCTCTCCATTGCCCTTTGGGTGACTTTAAGCCTTCTGATGAGGCCCATTGTGAGCGACCACGTTTCGGTCCCGTATGTAATCACTGGCAACACACACTGGTCATAGACTTTGTAATGTGTATGTCTTTGACATGTTTTTTTACTTACATTTTTGGATATTATTAACCTGAAAATTTAAGCATTCGTCCTCCCTAGGTAGCTTCATGGTCATTTCTTGGAGGCTTAGCAACGGCTTTGGCCTTTTTACGTTGTAATTCATGTTATTTAAGTTTTTATTTCTATTAAATCTTTGTTTACTTTTGTGATGTCAGTTAGTGGCAACCCTAGTTTTATTTTTAATTTATTGCTGGAGCTAGTTGTAGGTTGTCTAGGTAAATCACATCGACCTCATTCGATTTTCTTTTTAATAATTTTCTAATTTTAAAATGTAAATTATCTGGAGTTGACAGGAGCCTGGTGGTGGAATGGGCAGTCTACGTTTAGAGCTGAGAGCAGGAACACCTCTGAGAAGCTCCATAAAAGTATATTTAAAAGGGCAGTTCCCCTTATTCTTCTGTTTTAAGTCGGCCTCTCTCCGTGCCGCACCCTCACCTAGAAACCACCTGGAAACCTTGATGCTTGAGCTGCACAAGCCTGTTGATGAAGATTTGATGCTCCTCGGCCCTCCTCCACGGTCGGAAGACGGATACCCTCGGCCCTCCTCCTACGGCCTGAGGATTGACGGTCCTCGGCCGTCCACCACCGTCTGAAGACGGATGCCCTCGGCCCTTCTCTACGGCCTGAGAGTTGATGGTTCCTCGGTCCTCCTCCACAGTCTGAAGACGGACGTTCTTCAGTTATTTATTCCATTCTGCGTTCATCTTCAGTATTTTCCGCCAGCTTCACTGGCATTAGTGATTTAAGTAGCTCCAGCTTTTAGGTTAGGATCTTTGTTAATAAATTCTTATAACTCGTCCCCTTGTCTATTTCTTTTAATAGTGCTCCCTTCCAGACTGAAAGTAAGGTAGGTGAGTGCTCAGAGTGACCTTACAGTTTTGTGGATCCTATCCAGGAAAATGTAACGTTACAACTTTCGTCTTGAGACACTGCGGTAAGTTGGACGAGAAGATACCGCGCAACTTCCCGAACGCTGCCCAGCCGAGCAAATTCTAATACAAGACTCCGAATATGTTTTTTATTTTAATAATTCATTGCGGTACTAAATCTTTTATTGTTGTTTCTTGACATTTATTTCAAGACTCAGTGATAAAGCCACGTTACTAACCGCTATTCTCTATTATACCTAAATTCCCAGCTCGCAATTCCTATTCTGAAATAACACAGTCCAAATTAACCAAGTTAGTTACCACTAAACTTCTGAAATACGAGGTTAACAAACCAAACAATTTCTCGATTTGTAACGTTAATTCAATCTCTACCCGCTCACCTTGCCACAACGTTCGTTTGTGAACGAATGAACGAGCGACATAGCTTTCTATTTAACGTTGAACATACATTAAAACTTACTCTGTGCTGCATCTCAACTTTGCTGTAAGGGGTAGGCTACTTAGAAAGCGGTAGCGGGGTCTTTATCGTGTGGTTGGTGCGTCACCCATCGTCAGAGTTTTTATGCCTCTAATGGGCCTCTGACTTGGCTCTTCATGTCGTCGAGAAATATCTCTCAGGCATGCAAGTTTCCTCCTGATGTTTTCCTTCACCGAAGCAAGTGATAATATACAATACGCACATGAATCCGAAAAATCAGAGATGCGTGCCTTGGGTTCGAACTCGAGATCTATGACTTGGTAGTCCTACTCAGACCTCTGGGCTATCACTGCTATTAACGCTTGTAGCGTGGTGGGAATTCAGTTTGTTTAGGCTACGGACGCTTGCTAAATACTACATCACAGCGATACGTAGGGCTTCACTTATTCAGCACCATTGACGGCTTTGTTCCATCGACTGCTGAGTCTAGGCTTCCTACCTTTTGAACTATGATTTCCTGGTCTGCGAGAGATTCATCCAGGTCTATTTCGCTCATGCATAATTGCTTTTAGCGTTTTCAGGAGTTACAGTGAATAGAAATAATGTAGTTGATTTGTATCAATAAGAAAGGGAGGCCGTAATGCCTTCGTCATTCAATAAAACTCCCTACCCGCTTTCAATGGGACATAATCGTAACATTTTGCATAGTTTCAGCAACGGCTACTAAATAGTACCGTTATGCTTTTATTCTCACGTGAGCTAAGTAGAGTTTAGTTGGAAGATATAATTTTGAAGGGAAGCGCACTGTGTTGTAGTTTATTTTGGCTGCGTTGAAGTCAGGAGTAGTTTTGGATTAGTAGTCGAGTAGTAAAATGGAAGAGGATATAACGTAGCAAAAAATGAGTATCAGCTTTTCAAACCATGGGAAGTAATAATAATAATAATAACCACGATTACCACGGTTACCCATGCATAAGAAAAATAGGGCGCTGGTGTGTGCCTTGGACTCGCAACTCAAGAATATATTCGAGAGTAGCGAGAACCTCGTTGATACACACTCGATCCTGTTCTGTGGGGCTGTTGCGGCATGTCGTTTAGCTAATGTCAAGTTTCCAAATTGTGACGTAGCTAATCGACCAAAACCAGCCGTACCAGCCTGGCAGCGCAGGATCGAGCGCCGTATCGACGGGGCCAGGGTACTCATCGGCTGTTACATATGTAGTTGTAAGTACGTATGTGTGCGTGGCTGCGCCCTCGCTCTTCATCATCTAGTACAATAAATCAGTGTGTAACCAACCAGCGGCCGTTTCACTACAAGCCCCGTCTCAAATATCGTACAGTGGCGACGATCTACCCGCGAGTAAAAAAAAAATTGCATCTAAAATGTCTTTTTCTACGCAATTCGGTATATTAAATACTTTCGACCACAATATACAAACGTGGAAAACGTATAGAGGCCGAATCTCGCAATATTTTCTGGCGAATGATATCACCACAACAACGGATGCAACGGGCTGCAAACGGAAAGCGATCCTGCTGAGCGCACTCGCCGAGGGTACCTACAAGTTAGCTACGGACTTGGTGCTCCCAAAGAATTTAGAAGACGTGCCCTACCCTGACCTCCTGGAAGTCCTAGATGCACACTTCAACCCGAAACGCATTGGATTTGCTGAGCGTCATAACTTTTACGCAGCAGTTCAACAGAACGGCGAAACGCATTCACAATGGGCGGCGCGTCTACGAGGACTCACAGAAAAATGTGCCTTCTTGAATATTGAAGAGGCACTTCGTGACAGATTTCTTATGGGAATGCTACCCGGACCAGAAAAAGAGAAGCTGTATACAAAAGATCTGATTTCTTTAAACATGGCAGAGGTCGTCAAAATGGCGGAGAACTTGAGCTGCGCACGCGCTGCCGCGGCCAGTGCTAGCGCGTCCAGCGCCGCGGCCGGGACAATTTCAGATAACCAGCTTTACAAGATATCCAAGGACGTTGAAAGTGTAAACGTAGGGAAAGTTAAGTGCAATGTGTGTGGTTATACAAACCACAAATCATCAGAGTGTCGGTTCGCAAAGTATACTTGCAAAAAGTGTCACGAAAAAGGCCACTTGCGTAGAATGTGTTCAAAAAAAGTGAATTACGTTGAGTTGGAATGCAGTGACAACGGTGAGGATGAGGCCGGCGATGATGGTAAGTTGTATTATATCCGATCGGTCAGGGGGGAACCTATGGTAGAACAAGTTTCGATTAATCAATTGCCTTTCAAGTTTGAGATTGATAGCGGCTCTGCAGTTACCGTAATTTCCGAGGAATTTTACTTAAGAACATTCAAAGATGTGCCTTTATCAAGTACTCATAAACAGCTGATGACGTACAATGGAAAAAAGATTATTTGCTTAGGTACAGTTCGATTGCCGGTGTGTTACGCAGGTCAGACGCACTATATAAATATATATGTGGTTCGTGACGGAGGGCCTCCGCTGTTAGGCAGAGATTTTATTTCACGTTTTAATCTACAACTCATACCAATAAACAGTATAGATTCAGAATCAACTCCCAGGGACTTGCAAGAGCGCTTCGGGGAATTGTTTTCTGATAAATTGGGCACATTTAATAAATACAAAGTGAAACTAAGGTTGAAAGAAAACGCAAAACCGATTTTCTGTAAAGCGCGCCCAATAGCGTTTGCTTTACGCGATAAAGTAAATAAAGAAATTGATAGGTTAATTGGGTTGGGTATTCTTGAGGCCGTTGAGTACTCACCATACGCTTCCCCTATAGTTCCGGTCCTAAAACGGGATGGTTCAGTCAGACTGTGTGCAGACTACTCTGTCAGCATAAATAAACAACTGCTAGTAGAACAGTACCCACTTCCCACCACAAACGAGTTATTTTCAAAAATCTATGGTGGTCGGCATTTTACTAAGCTCGACCTGTCTATGGCGTATAACCAGTTTCAGTTAGATGATGAGTCAAAGAACCTCACTTGTATAAATACTAGCCGCGGATTACTAAGGTTCACTCGTCTAGTTTTTGGTCTAGCTAGCGGACCATCTATTTTCCAGCGAGCGATCGAAGGGATACTATCCGGCATAGATGGGGTCTTGTGTTTACTAGATGATATATTGATAACAGGGAAAGATAAAAAAGAACATACCGAAAGATTGAATATTGTGCTGCAACGCTTACAGAATGCCGGATTGACTTTACGAAAAGACAAATGTAGTTTTTTTCAAAGTGAGGTTAGCTATTTAGGTCATATCATCACTAAAGACGGTCTAAAGAAATCTAAGGAAAAGGTTAAGGCTATGGTAGAAGCACCAGTACCAACAAATGTAACCCAGCTACAGTCATTTCTAGGGCTCATAAATTACTATAGGAATTTTGTACCGAACGCGTCTACAGTCCTAAGTCCGTTGTATGAGTAACTAAAAAAAGGTTGCAAATGGAACTGGACTGAAGAACATCAACAAGCATTCACAACGATAAAAAATATGATGACGTCAGAGCAAGTACTAGCCCACTTCGACCCAAACGCTAAAATAATATTGACGGTGGACGCAAGTCCTAGTGGTCTCGGCGCTGTTCTATCTCAGGTCGGGGAGGACGGTATCGAAAGGCCCGTTTCCTTCGTTTCGCGAACACTAAACTCAGCAGAAACGCGTTACTCGCAAATTCAAAAAGAAGCAACAGCTATAATATACGGGGTACGTCGTTTTCATCAATATTTGTACGGAAAATCGATGCCGTTTATATTGCGAACGGATCACAAGCCGTTATTATCAATATTTGGACCCAACAAAGGGGTACCGGAAATATCGGCTAATAGGCTACAGCGCTACGCGTTATTCTTAAGTAGCTACAACTATACAATTGAGTATGTACGTAGCGCAGATAATAGTGCGGATTATCTATCCCGTTCAAGCTTGCAGCGCGCGCCGCACGAGTGCGCGTGCACCGAACAGTGTCAGTGTTGTGACTGTGAGGTGTCGTACGACCGTGCTACGTATGTATGTTTTGTTATGGACGGTACTATGCCGTTAACAGTAAACAAATTACGCTTAGAAACAGATGCTGATAACATATTAAAAATAGTAAAAAAATACATTTTAAAGGGATGGCCACCAAAACTAACTGATGCTAGAATAAAAGCTTACTATTTATGTAGAACGCAATTATCAGTAGAAAATGGATGCATTATGAGAGGTCATAAGGTAGTCATACCTACTTGTATGTATGAAACGGTGCTATCTGAGCTTCATCAATCACACTTAGGAATAGTTAAGACTAAGGCTGAGGCGCGCTCAAGATTCTGGTTTCCCGGTATAGACCGTGCGATAGAAACTATGATAAATTCATGCGATGTCTGCATTCAGTTGCGCCCCTCCCCTGCGCGCGCGCCGCCCGCGCAATGGGAGCTTCCAGCTGCTCCGTTTTATAGGATACATATCGATTTTTTAGGTCCAATTAACGGTTGCATGTACTTAGTAGCAGTGGATGCCTACTCAAAGTGGGTAGAAGTATATACTATGAATTCTGCTACGACATCTGCTGCGGTTATTGCTAAACTGTGTGATTATTTTTCAAGATTCGGAATACCAAAAGCGATTGTAAGTGATAATGGCACATCTTTTTGTTCGCGAGAGTTTGAACAGTTTTGCTTAACAAATGGAATTAATCACGTCACTTCACCGGTCTACCACCCGCCTAGCAATGGCCAAGCGGAAAGTTTTGTTAAAATAGTGAAACGGGGAATCAAATCCTGTCTTTCCTCTCAACTTACAAAAAATGCAGCTAATTTAAAACTATTAAAATATCTGATGGATTACAGGAATTCTGTTCACACTACCACAGGGTTGTCCCCTGCGGAATTGGTATACGGACACAAGTTGAGGTCACGTTTAGACATTATTAATCCGAAATCATCGCCACCATCGTCATCCTTGTCATCTGTATTACTTAACCGTGTGCGGAATCAACAGTGTTTGCAAACTAATCAACATGTAAAAAATAAAACAACTAAATTAAAGATAAATGAAATAGTATTGTTTAAAAAATTTGTGAACAAAACAAAATTTACATGGTGCAAGGGCACTATCATAAAAAAAATAGGAAAGGTTGTGTATATAGTTAAAGATTTACAAAGCTCTGAAAGTTTCAAAAGACATTTTAATCAGTTAATGATATACAAAGGGACTAGTAACATTGAAGATAAAAATACTATGAAAGTAAAAAGACCCGGGTATCGGTCACCTCTCCCGCGGACATCATCAATGTTGGACTTGTCACCAGCGCCGTCGCCGACGCCGCCTTCGTTGCCGACACCAGCATTAACGCCCACACTACCATTATCGCCATCACTGACGTCACCGCCACCAAGGCTCACTCAAATGTCACCGAGTCAAACATCACCGGCCACGCAGAGACAAGCTAGTCAGACCAGAGGGAGGAGAGAGGAATTATATGAAGCAAGTACTTCATCCCCAAATGAGCAAGCTACAGTTGATGCCGATAATGATGAGTCATCGGCAAGGACGAGTGAGATAAGCCTGCGACCAGAAGCAGAGGAAGAATTCTACGAGGCAGATGAGGCCCCTGACGATAACCCGGGAGAACCAGAAAGAATGGAGACCCCACCAAAAAGAATGTTACGCAACCGTCCCCCAGTCTCTTTTAAGAAATTCTTTTAGTTCATAAGTGTTATTGTACTAGGGGGAGGAATGTTACATATGTAGTTGTAAGTACGTATGTGTGCGTGGCTGCGCCCTCGCTCTTCATCATCTAGTACAATAAATCAGTGTGTAACCAACCAGCGGCCGTTTCACTACAAGCCCCGTCTCAAATATCGTACATCGGCAAACTATACTGCTTCAGGGAGGGCAATACACGACCACGAGTGATGCGCTTTGTGAGGCGGGCATTCTCGGGGACTGAAATCAGTCCTCAAGAATATGTATTCTTCGAGTCGATGCGCTCTGTGACACTGGACATGTGTCCAGTGTCACAGAGCGCATCGACTTCCTGAAGCAGAAAGTTTATGCATGGGCGAACCGTATTCGGAGGTATAAGCGGCGGGTTGATCGGTATTCACAGAATCGCATGTTCCAGAACGATGAGAGGTGGGTATACAGAGCTTGGGAGCGACCCGAGCAAAATATGACAGACGTGTGCCGCCCGGATGATGCCGCCACGAGTTCTTTCTGGCGCAGCATCTGGTCGGTACCCGTTTGCCATACTGAGGCTGACTGGATGCGTGATGTCGAGCGAGTGTGTGAACCTATCCCAGAAATGGAGCCAATTTTTATAACACCTTTAGATGTAGCCAGAGCAGTTCGTCCGTTACCGAATTGGAAATCACCGGGACCGGACGGACTGCACAACTTCTGGCTTTTGAGCCAGAAGTTGTGCAGTCCAACACAAGTGTGTGAACTACTAAACCATTTGTGGTTTAGTAGTTCACACACTTGCCTGGCATCGCAATTCCAGTCATCCTTAGAAGCCGGGTCCCTACCGCAGTTCTTAACAACAGGCGTTACCCACCTGCTCCATAAGTCAGGTAGTCCCGCGGAACCCAAAAATTATAGACCGATCACGTGTTTGTCGACGATCTACAAGCTTCTTACATCCATTCTGAGAGTGAAAATTAATACACACATTGACAAAAACTCTATCATGTCAGCCTCTCAGAATGGATGTAGGAATGGGTCCCGCGGTACTAAGGAGCTACTCCTCATCGACATGGCCATTAGCCAACGGGTTCGTCGATCCCGCAAAGATCTGTCGACATGTTGGATAGATTATAAGAAGGCCTACGACTCGGTGCCACATACGTGGCTCATGAGGGTGCTGGAGTTGTACAAAATAGATACAACTCTACGCACCTTCCTTGAGTCATGTATGGGGCAATGGAGGACGGTCCTTCGATATCCAGGATGTCGACAGATCCAGGGGAGCTATGATCCTGTATGGATTAAGCGGGGAATATTCCAGGGCGACAGTCTGAGTCCACTTTGGTTCTGTTTAGCCCTGAATCCTCTAAGCACATTGCTTGAGAATTCAGGCCTAGGCTGCCGGTTGAGGAAGGATGGTCAGGTTATATCTCACCTGCTTTACATGGATGATCTGAAACTCTTTGCCTCCAACAAATTGCGACTGATGGAGCTACTGAAGGTAACTGAAACTTTTAGTAACGCCATCAGGATGGAATTTGGTGTGGACAAATGTGCAGTCATGTATGTAAAGCGAGGGGAGATTATGGAATCCGAGGGACTTCAGCTCTCGGACTCCATACAACTTAGATCTCTTTCCTCATCCGAAACCTATAAGTATTTGGGTATGTCGGAAGCGTTAGGCATTAACATAACTGACATGAAGCAATCGTTGAAGGAGCGCTTCTTCAGTCACCTGAGGAAGGTATTAAATAGCCTTCTTTCGGGCGGGAACAAGGTGCGCGCCTTCAATGGTTGGGTCATGCCGGTTTTAATGTACTCTTTCGGCATACTCAAATGGACTCAGACCGAACTCGACGCCCTGGATAGAAGAGTTCGTACACTGCTGACCGAAAGCCGGATGCATCACCCACGATCATCGGTGATGAGACTGTACATCCCGCGGAAGTGCGGGGGTCGAGGCTTTTTAAACGCGAAGACCCTCCACAACCGCGAGGTGTGCAGTCTCAGAGAATATTTTTTAAAAGCCGCCGAGGTGGGTATGCACCGAGATGTGGTTGCAGTGGACAAGGGACTCACCCCGCTGTCCATGGCTAAAGAGAACTGGCACAAACCTGAGGTACTTACCACCGATGACCGCAAGGAAGTATGGCAAGGCAAAGAGCTTCACGGGCGCTTCTATCGGGCTCTTCATGGGCCCGACGTAGATTTTCTAGCGTCCGTGTCCTGGTTACGTTTCGGCGACCTCTTTGGAGAAACTGAAGGTTTTGTCTGTGCGATTATGGACGAAGTTATGTTGACGAACAACTACCGGAAATATATTATGAAGGACGGGACGGTTGACATGTGTCGGGCATGCCACCTTCCGGGTGAGTCCATCAGACATATTATTTCTGGTTGTTCTCGTCTGGCTAACGGCGAGTACTTGCACAGGCACAACCAAGTAGCCAGGATTATACACCAGCAACTTGCCTTGAAATATAAACTTGTGGAATCTGAGGTACCGTACTACAAGTATGTGCCCGACCCAGTTCTCGAAAGTGACCATGTCACGCTGTACTGGGATCGGTCTATCATTACTGACAGGACTATTGTCGCCAATAAACCTGACATAGTGATGATAGACCGATCAGCGCGCCGCGTAATGATAATCGATGTTACTATTCCGCATGACGAGAACCTCGTGAAAGCTGAGAAAGAGAAACAAATAAAATATCTCGACTTGGCACACGAGGTTCGCGACATGTGGAATATGAACTCGGTTATCATTGTGCCGATTGTCGTGACGGCCAATGGCCTTATAGCCAAGAGCTTCGATGACCATCTATCGAAGCTCTCTTTAGGCGGTTGGATCAAGGGCCTGATTCAGAAGGCAGTACTCCTCGATACGGCTCGCATTGTGAGGAAGTTCCTGTCTCTGCAGCCCTAACCACCGGTGGCTTGAACCCTGCTCCCGACACCGGCGGACCACTATTTTTTATATTTTTTAATGTATTTTTTAATATAATGTTTTTAAGATACATTTAAAAATATGTAAAGTAAGTAGATGAAATGAATAAAGGAAATAATAATAATAAATTTATTCAAAAATGTGTAAGGTAAAGGTTTACAATTTTTCTTAAATCTATGTCAAGTTCACGTAAGCTGTGAGCCTGAACTAGGTAATCCTGTGTTTCAGGCGATTTGAGGTAATATTAATAAATTGATTAAATAATCACATACATGTTAATATTATTGGTACCAATGTAAAAAGGTATAAAAATTATACTATCTTAACTTAGCTAACTAATTTAAAAAATAACAATTAATAATAGTATGAACAATTAATATTTACTTTAGTACAAGTAATAACTTCTCTGTATCTTCATAGGACATAGTTTGAAGAGCTTCCTTAAGGATTTTCTTGCAGTTATTGTGATTTAGGGAGTAGATGTTTCCTTTTTCATTAAGCCTGTTATATAGTAGCGGTCCGAGGTACATATAAAACTTGGATGTGAAAGCATGTTTTGTACTTTTTTGAGGGCAAACTATATCTTTCCGTCTTTTTTTAGTAAATTCAGTGCTGTATGGAAGTGCTGCGTGTTGTTTTAGTACAGTGCTCATAATAAATAACTGTCGAACTGTTAGTACTTCACAAGATTTATATAGGAGGTTAGTGGGGAAAAGGAAAGGGCGGCAAGTAGCCACCTTGAGAATAGCTCTTTGAGCTCTTTCAATGGGTAATAACAGAGTTTTACTCGTCCCACCCCATGAAGTAATGCAGTAAGTCAGAATTGACTGACAAAGAGCAAAATATACTTGCCTGAGTATTTTTGGATCTGTAATAGAACGTAGCTTTTTGAATACGAATATCAGCTTACGAATTCTATTATTTAGAGCTTCCATATGTTGTTTGAAGGAAAGGGTTTCATCTATTATAACACCCAGGTATTTTATTTTATCAGTCTTCCTAATATTGGGACATTTACACTGGCTATCTGCAGGGACTGGGCAACAGTGAGCATGCAACGCTGAGGGGATATTGGATATATGCTTACGCATCGAAAACTTAATAAAATTTGTCTTCACTGCATTTAGAGTTAGTGAGTTATTTTGTAGCCATTTATTTACAATATTAAATCCGCGTTGCGCAAGCTTGTAGACTTCATTTTCTGAGTCAGCCGAAAAAAGCAAAGCAGTGTCATCAGCGTAAGTTATGACAGTACCATGCTCTAGCTTTAGATTGCAAAGGTCATTTATGTAGATCAAAAATAGGGTGGGCCCTAGGATACTTCCTTGGGGAACACCAAAAAATGTGTTTTTTTGAACATCGCTGAGAACATCGCCAATCTTTACGCACTGAGAACGATCTTCTAAATAACTTTTGAATATTTTCAGTTGGGTGCCTCTTACACCCATGATCTCAAGCTTGCGCAATAGGATTGGAATGGAGACAGTGTCAAAAGCTTTGGCGAGGTCCAGGAAAATTCCTACTGTGTGTTTACCCTTGTCAAGTTCTTGTGCTAGATAGTCAGTCAGATGATGTACCGCATCGGCAGTTGAAACTTTAGGTCTAAATCCAAACTGCCTTTCAGACAGAATAGATTTGTCTTCCAAATATTTCAACAACCTTTTGTTTATTATTTTCTCCAATATTTTTGACATAGAAGGCAGTAAAGAAATAGGTCTATAATTAGTCACTTGCTCTTTGCTGCCTGATTTATAGACAGGGATAATTACAGCTTTTTTGAGACACTCTGGGAAATGACCTGAAGATAAACAAATGCGGAAAATATAAGTCAGTGGTGGTATCAAAATGTCCTTGAATCTTTTAATAATTTTATTCGAAATGTTGTCCCAGCCAACTGCGCAGTCTTCTTTCAAGGTCATGATTATACTTTCTACTTCAGTCTCGTCAGTATCTAGCAGCGCGAAGGAAGTTAAAGCAGTGTTAGAAGTTAAATGAATGCTCGTGAGGTTTTGGGATTGACTCAGATTTTTTTCTGCCAGACACTTTCCCACATTAACAAAGAAATTATTTGCTATGTTAGCGGATTCCACTGGTGACGAGTGTGCTTGTAATAAACTTGAAGATGACTCATTTTGTTTTGTGGTATACGTTACGTCTTTAATATATTTCCAGATCTTTTTACTATTTGTTCCAGCCTTTTCCAATGCCACTTTGTCGTAGTTGCTTTTAATTTTTCTAAGAAGATCATTACAGAAATTTCGATACCTTCTGTACGCAAAGTTGCAATACACCATTTTCCGGATTAGATTTAGCTTTCCTATGCAGTTTATCCCTATGTTTCATACAGCGAATAAGACCTGGGGTAATCCATGGTTTTATATTGTGGTTTTTGTTGCTTAACTGCGATATGACCGTGTTTTTCTGAATTGCATTTCGTAAGTTTTCAATAACAAACAACATGCAAAACTGCGGGTCAGCGGAATTAAAGACTGGATCAAAATTGATGACGCGTAAATCTTCTTCAAGTCTATTTATATTAAGTTTAGAAATTTTGCGAGTGCCTTGTTTAGGTAATTTGCAATTTAGGGTTAGTAGGGCAGCGTTGTGATCGGTTATTGTTGAGGTAACAACAAGTGCAAGTGAGGGGAAATTCGATTTAAGCATAATGTGATCCAAACAGGAACCACTGTGATGTGTAGGAAAGCTGTGTGCTGGGAGCAGGCCATGAAAGGCGCATAGGTTGAGGTAGTCCTGAGCAGAAGCATCAGCACTTCCTGGAAGAATATTTATATTAATATCTCCAATTACAATCGTTTTTTTGTTGGATGACAGGTTCTGCAAGGTCTCATTCAGAGAGTCAGTAAAATTGCTAGTATTTTTAAAAGACGGAGGTCGATATAATGCTAATATCGCAAAATCTGATCCAATTTTAACTAACAATCTGTTACAGTCGTTCATATCAGGTTCCTCAACAGAGACGTTCAGATGATTTCTTGCATAAACTATCACACCATCATTTTGGTTGTAATTTACGGTACTTCTATACATATTATATCCCGGGATTAGTGGTATGTTATATTGTTTGGCAAGCCAGCATTCGGTTAAAACAATAACGTCACAATTTATGTTTAGCCGTTGCTGAAATGTATTAAAGCTATCAAAATTCTTAAAAACACTGCGAATATTTTGTGTTAATATGGTTAGTGGAGATTTGTAGCCGGATAGATATTGTTTGCAGTTTTCAGCTTCACAAACTTTGGCCTCAGATACAGAGAAATTATCTAAATCATTAATTAAACTATTTATCATAATGGTAGTTTAAATAAAAATATAAAATAAAAAGGACAAAAAAAAACGAATTAACGGCGCTCTTAGGCGCCTCCATAATCTACAGAATTGATGTACCTTTTTTCAGCCATTATTTTCGCTGGGCAGTCAGCAGCACCTGTGTTATGCTTGTCTGGCTTTTTGAAATGCAAACAAGTAGCGCATTTTGGTTGGTCAGCCTTTTTTAGACATTCTTTTATTGAGTGACCTTGATCACCACAGTGACCGCAGGTATACGATGTCTGTCGACATGACTTGGCCGCATGTCCATACTGCTGACACTTATAACATCGTGTGACCAAAGTGAAGTCTCTCACAGGGCATGATGACCAATTTACAAAAACTCGGTCTTGTGATATTAGGGCTTTGCGTATTACTGCAGATACCTCAACAATGTAATTACATGTCTCAGAGTCTTTCTTACCTGACTTATGACTTAATTTAATTAGGCTTAAAATCGTCTCAACGCTGCAATCCTGAAGTTTTTCGGCTAGGTTCTGGTTGTAGACACAAGTAAAAACCTCATTTTCCTGCATGGATGTCGGCACTCCTATAATTACAACCCTAGGCTTTCTTTTGTGGGGCTCGTCGACTGTTAGGCCTGATTTGGTAAGCTGCACCGATTGTCTCAGCTTCTCAATGTCGTCCTTCGTCTCGGTGCTGATGATCACACCGCCGTTCTTCGTCTTGCGCAGGCCTCTCACGTGTAGCTTCATTTGTTCGGGGCTGATAATTTTCTGGACAAGGGTTTTTGTCTCATCGCTGGTCTTCAATTTGTCACTGGGATAGATGGCCACAGAACTTACGTGACTTGGCTGGATAAAATTGTTGGCACCTTTCTTTACCATGTCAGCAAAGGAAGATACCTGGGCAGGTTTCGTCGAATCATCTATACTCAGCTTAAGGTTCTGTAGCTGCTGCGACAGATCGAGTTGGTTTTCTAGGGTTCTGACGGCGTAGTGCGATTGAATGGCTTTCGCTTTGACGGACTGGTACTGGACGGCCATCTGCGAGGTCCCGTAGCTAATCTTCCTGGTTAGGTTTATGTTGCGCGTTTTCTGATCTACATTCAGCTTTCCCTCATTTGCAATAGCGCACACCTCCTTCAGATTCTGTTCGATAGACGCCATCCAGGTCTGAATTTCTGCCGTCGAGACAACTTCAGGGGCATCGTTCCTTTGGATAGTTGCTTGAGGGGTAGAGGCGGGTACGGCAACGGGCACAGGGGTAGAGGTGGCTACGGCAACGGGCACAGGTGTAGACGTGGCTACGGCAACAGGCACAGGTGTAGAGGTAGGTACGGCAACGGGCACAGGTGTAGAGGTGGGTACGTCCCCGGGCAGTGGTGCACTGGTGATGGGCACAGGTGTAGAAGGCGGGGAGCGAACACATTTACTACTCCGGTTGAATGGACTGTCCTCCATTTTGAATCAGGATAATATTGCTCCTGTTAAACCCCGGTCATTTCTACTAGTAATACACCATAAACAAATGTACTGTACAAGTATGCGTTACTACTGGCTATTTGTAACTAGGTCACAATTTCGCAAGTGATTATTTGTTTATTGCAATAATTGTTCGATACGTCTGTTCACTACGACCGGCAATTATGCAATTTTTGCAAGTATACCAATATACAGCGTTTCGCTTTTTACACGTTTGCAAAAGAAGTCTTATGTTTTTCGCGTATCTTGTATGTTTGTTTCTTTGTAAATCTCTGTATAACCTCGTATCTTCCAAATAGCTGGATGGATTTCGACGATTAAGGTATTATTAGATTTGTCTCAAAAACTCAAGTGTCCTGAGTGGTGTTAAAGAAAAAAAAATCAAAATGGTGGTTTTTTGTCGATAAATTGTAAGGCGTTAAGTTTTTTTTTTCAACCAAACCTATCGATTAGGGTATCAAAATGAAGAAAATGAATAGGAGATAACAAAAATATAAACATATTATACAATTTGAGGTCGGGTTTTTTGATTCTTTTAATCAAATGTTATGTGTGGGATTATAAAAATGGCCTTGTGGTATCCGGCACAGTAGAATAGAACCAACCCATTACACTCACGGGTGTCGTATAAGGCGACTAATGTCTGAGGCAGAACACCTTGTGCCTCCGTAGACGGACGGATGAGAACGGGCAGCAGCGTTTTCTGTTAGTTTTTCATCACAGCGATCTCCAATCCGCCTGCCAAGCGTGGAGATTACGGCAAATTCTTTCCATCATGGGAGAGGCTTATGTCTAGCAGTGGATGTTATGGGCTGTTGTAGCAACTGGGTTGTGGAGGTCAGATAGGCAGTTGCTCCAAGTAAAATACTGGTATTCAGCTGCATCCGGTAAAACTGGATCCATCTGCCTAGCCTGCTAGATGGTGTTGGATATTGTGTGGCGTTGAGTTTGATACGTAGTTCGCATTGTAAACGCTACTCTACCAAGGATACCTACCTTCAACGGTTTAAAGCTAATCCATCAAAGTTCATCATTATTATCTTCCTGCCCTTTTTTTTTCGGATTGTAAATCATCAAATCCTCCCGCTCTGGGCGGAGCAGGAGGGAGTGTCAGTCTTTTACTGACTAAAACCCATCCATGTTCCTTCATCGCCCTTTGTGTTCCGGGGCCACGGTATCTCTTTCGAACAGTCCCGCAACCCCGGCAGGCATCGGCCCTTGCGGACCCCTTCCTATTGCTGACTATTCTTTGAGGCGCGCGTGGAACACTCCTGCGCCGTCGACACGGCCTGTCGTCATGAGACGGACGGACGGCGAGCTAGATCATCTTCCTGCCCTTATCTCATGTTATTTTCTGTCGGCACAAAACGGTTTTTTCTTCCATTATCCCATATCAATTGTCACGCTATGATTTCCCTTTTTTCTTCATATCGTTTCTCACACAAACCATTCATCTTTTCAAAATCAAAATCAAAGCATTTATTTCAAGTAAGCCAGTTACAGGCACTTTTGAATTGTCGAAACAAAGATGAAAATTAAATGTAGCTACAGTCCCAGTCACAAGAGATAAAAACTTTTTTGCAATTTTTTGTTTTTTTTGAAGTCGGTTTTATTTTTTGCAAAAAAGTTTTTTATTTCCTCATTTTTAGTTGTAATGTATCCTATAATACAAATATTTGCTGTGCAAACTTCAATTTGAAGTAAGCCCTACAAAAGGTAACTGCTGTAAATCGTTGAGGAATTCCGTCGACTGTCTATGGTCTCCATCATCAGACCTGTAATGGCACCTATAACCCATATGGGTGTAAAGTTCTCATCAATAGAAATGAAGTAAGTCCAAACACAAGGTAGCTACTGTAAAACATTGAGGAGTTCCCTTGACTGTCCTTCGTCTTCATCATCAGACCCCTAATGACAGTTATAACCCATCTAGGTGTAAAGTTCTCATCAATACAAATTAATCAAACTCAAACACCAGGTAATTGGTTTAAATCGTTGAGGAGTTCCCTCGACCGTCTTTCGGCTCCGTCATTAGATCGACTCCAGACCTGCATTAAATAGTAGTGCTTTAAAATACTTAGTGAAAAAAAAAACAAACGCACTAGTCACCAGTACGATTTTCGAAGGTTCCCCTCGATTTATCTGGGATGCCATCATCAGATCCTGGTTTCCTTACCATGGTATCACCCTTGAGATATCTTCTTTCCAACAAAAAAATAATCATCTTAATCGGTTCATAAACGACGAAGTTATCCGCGAACACTCATAATAAAAATATAAATATACGGTCGAATTGAGAAACCTCCTTTTTTAGAAGTCGGTTAAAAACTGTGAAAGTACTGTAGTTGTCCATTCCCTAGCATAGATCTCTATGGAGAAGAACGGGCAAGAAACTCCATGGACACTCTTTTGAATCAGAATATTGTTACAAAATCTTGGTTACATCATTCATGTTGAGATAGTATATTATGTGAGAACAATGTAGCAAGATGTGCACGTTAAAAGTGTCCACAGTAAAAACACACAAAAAAAAATTCATTCAAATAAGCCATGGCCACTAAGAGATGACCAGTCACAACTGACAGCGCCCGTTCACGGACATGACGCATGGATCAGCACCATTCAACTCAACCATTTGGAAAGGAACTAAATGATCCGATACATGCGCCACCATCTCTTATCCATCATCATTCCATCCATCATCATTTTCTTCTTATCCATCAAAGTTATAAATAAATAAATATCGCCATCTAGTGCCACACTAAGCAACGACGCTTGACACAAGCGTGCCACGACACCGTGGACACCAGATAGTTGATTTACTACATGGATACTTTTTGTTTGTAAATACATACTAAGTATACATCAACACATCATCACAAAAACGTTTACTCCTACCGGGATTCGAACCCGACACCCTAAGAATGTAAGGCAGCCTCAGTACCGCTGCGCCATTCGGGTCGTTATGGTTACAAATTTTAACACGTCGCTGTTTATGTCTGTTTTTGAGCTCAAATAACTCGAGACCCGATACCAACACTGTAATAACATGTTTTATTGTAATATTCATATCCATGTCCTTATTTGCATATGCTCATATTCGTACATTTATTTGCATAATTATGTTCGTTGACTCTCGCGATGAGATCCGCTAGTTTACTAGAAATATAACAGTCACACCAGGTAGAACTAACGATTCGGTGATGGTAGTTCTTCACAAGAGGTTCCTCTTAGAGGCGACTACCTGTAACGACTGTCAAAGATCTAGAAATGACAGATGACAGCTGGGGCCAACGGCTTAATGTGATTTCTTAGGCACAGGGTAAACTCGATGTGGAATGGGTCACCCATCCACAGCCCAGCCTAGGCAATCGCGGCTTAACTTGATGATTGATTTGAGTTGCTGTTATTATTAAGCCACGAGCTCCTCCAACACCTTCTATAAAAGAGATAATTTCAACCGACCATCCAAGTATCATAATATTATCTCCAGCCAGATATTTGAGCAGCTGACAAAGTTGCACCATGTTATCGCCAATCTCGATAAGTTTTAGTTGATATCGCTGAACAATACTGAAACAGATACCGATACTAACTTAGTAACTCATTGTTCTAGTTCCCAGAGCTTTATGATATTATTAATTTCATGAATATCTTGACCGGTAAAAAACAACTTACTGCTAAGAAAACAGGGGTTGATTTTTAGTGGAAGGATTGGTCTAGATGCACATCTTTAAGTACCCAAAGATATTCCATCTGCTTCGGCATCAAACACAGAAAAAATAGTATCAGTAGTTCTTCTCCAGGCAAGGTCAAAACAGTCCAAGATCCCAAAACCCATTTTTTAAAAATTTTAATGTAATTAGTAAAATTACAGCATATGTTTTTCTTTTCTTTGTATTATGTTTCGTAAGCTAAATAATCTCTTAAATGTGGGGTCTACTATTGTATTTCATATTATAGAAATCATTATTATTATTTTCTCTTATTATAACACATATTTTTGGGAATGCTGGTTAACCAGTAATTGGCGACTCTGTAAGTCCAAGACTGTAAAATCTATGGACACCTATATGCTGTACACAGAAGCTGTTGGTGAACCTATATTAATAAATAAATAAAACTAAAGTTTTAAAGCTTTCATATCGCATGTTACGTCATAATACTTCGTTCCACCATACATTACTCTCATATTACCACAGAATGTACCGAAAATAGCACTCACATAATATTTCAGCAACTTTTTTAATAAAGCATTCACCTACGATTGGCATAAAGCCTGGGATCCTGCATCTCTCCTCTCTTATGTGAGGCAAACATGCTGACGTGGAAACTTTCCTACAACTACCATTTTATGTATTTTCGCCCGTTGAGCACTTGTTTGTATTTCAATGAAAACTACGTGTTTTTGTTTCAATTCCGGATTTTGGTACGAGGATGAGAGCTTGGTTGAATTATTGAATGTTTGGCTGTTTTAAGCTTTAGACTGAATAAGAACCGACTTCAAAACCACAAAAAATGAAAAAAAAAACCTTTAGCTTCAGAAGTCGGTGACTTTTGTTTGTTGGATTCAGTTTTGTTTGCCACCGACTTCTGAAGCTAAATTTATTTTTCACTTTTTTGTGTTATTGAAGTCAGTTTTTTTTTAAACAAAAATAGAACTAAAATTGGTTCACAATTGGCGAAGATATCGCTGAAAATACACACAAAAAAAAACTGACGAATTGAAAACCTCCTTCTTTTGGAAGTCGGTTAAAAATAACATCATATCGCATCGGTAGTCGCCCAAGATTTAAAAAGAGGCTATGCGTGCCATATTTTCTACCCAGTTATGTTTAAGTGCCTTAATGAGGCGAGCCTATTATACTTTGGGCTCCTAACTGAGACATTCTTGATGGAAAAATCTAATAACACTTTACCCTACCTGGATATCGAACCCAGGGCCCTAGAACAGTACGACCTAGAACAGTAGCGTTTATGGTCACTGTGACTGGACCAACTAAAGTTAAATTGCCTGAATTGCAAAGCAGCCTTTTTGATCAGAAAACGAAAAGAAACAAAACACGCGAGAAATATACCGTGAAAAACTGACCCGTACTTCAATACAGTCTCAAAATAGTTTCATGTGTAAGTATTTTTAGGTTCGTTTCGAATCGGAAAACCATTGGACGTATCGTTTACTTCACTCGAACAAATTGAACAGTGAATTCGGGAAACGTTTTGCTGAGCGAAGTGTTTAACTAGCTAGGAACTTCTTGTTTGTATTGTATTTATTTTTTAAGTTTTATAGAATTGACTTCTAAATAGAAAACTACTGGAAAACTTGAAACACACACAATGACATGTAGGTTGGAAGCCAAACCGAAAAAAATATTCAAATACATTCAATCATTAAAGATTTCAAATTCCGATTTGAAATCTTTCTCTCTTATTGGATTACTGTTATGTTAGTGTTGTTGGATACATTATAAAACAAACCAATACCTGCTTGACATTAGCACATACCAGGGAAGTATGACACAGAGGGAGGTAGCTTTTACGCAGCGATGGGAGGGGGGATAGGTTTAAGTGATAATGATGAATTCATTGCTGAACTATCTGCGAAAAAATATCAGTTAAACGTAGTTTTTAGTATAAAGCTTTTCGCCCAAAATACTTTATCTTGCAGCCGATGTGCACAGCTATTACAATAATAAACAAACAATAAACAATCAATAATGGGCATAAATTAGTAGGCTGCAAACAAAGGAAGCCGGCGGCTTTCAAACTTGCACTACAGCATCTCGATGCAAGTTTAATACCCGTGACACACACACCGGTGCTACAGACAACTTGTGACCAGTTCCTGGGTAGTTGGCTCACTTAGAGTAGGCAGGAGTCAATATATGAACTCAGAAGCAGTTCAATATCTACCTAGATGGATTATGAAGTTAAACCATTATGTGAAAAGGCTAGATAGATTTTCAGACTTCCTATTGTCACGGATAATCGTTCGACAACAGAATATCGTAGTATATTTGCCCGTAAACATGTTTTCGAAAATATCAGTGATTAGCTCAAGGGTGAAGTTCGATAGTTGACCCACGGGATCATACTACAGGAATAAAAAGTAGCCTATGTGTTAATTCAGGTTATAAACTATCTCTGTACACCTAGACTTAAGTTAGCAACTAAGCGGTAATCTGGCGTCTTTGTTGTCAATGTTGTGTTTACCTGTAATTGGATTTTTTTTTTATGGGACAAGCCCGCCACACTATTCCCAAACCACTGTAACTCTTGAAAGCCAGAATCAACAGTGGCGACCACCAGAAAAGCGCCGAGACAATGAAGCTCGACGAAGTCCCAGAGAATGAATTTAACTGTCTTGGATCCCGCAACGAAATTAATCAGAAAAGTATAGCGGAGGAGTAGAAAAAACTGTAATTTCCACTTCCCTCCATATCAGCAGGAGACAGAACGAAACAAGGCCAATAGGCACGAAGGGACGTTTACAACTGGGATAGGCCCAGTTGCCTAGCACCACGGATAAAAATATTAACATTAATGGGTCCTAAGTTGTGAGGTGTTATATTTGATTCCAATAATAGGTATGACAAAAACGCTTGAACGCACGGAAATTTGTTCTAGTTTCTACAAGGTCTGTGTAGTAAATAACTCCGGATGTAACCTGTACACTATCCAACATAATATTGCGTTCATTCTGCCAAAGACTGCACTCCCATAAAATATGATGTGCTGATTGTTCATATTCGCAGTCAGATGTGGAACATTGACAAAAAGGCGAGTCAACAAGCTTGAAGGAAAATAATTTACTCTTAAAGTTACCATGACCGGTGAGAAATTGGTCATGGTAACTTTAAGTAAGCAATCTGTAATTGGCATATATATTAAAATATTACCGTATCATTTAGTTTATGTAAGTGTATGTATGTGCTGTAGGTGAACCTTAGTAAATAAATAAATTTCACCCAAATACGTTTTGTAGTTTTTGCGTGAAAGAAAAACAAACATCCATACCTACTCACAAGCTTTCGCAAGGAAGTAGGATTTCACTTATACATGTAACTATTTGTTTACTGTTAAAAATTTACCAAGTTTTTTACCCATTCCGGCAATGTGTATTCATATGCAATGCATCTTCTATTCGGCGCAGTAAAGTAGCGGATGTAATGCACTCGCGAGTTCTGGTTCAAGTCTCTCACGTTTAAGACCCGGATCAGTTAAACTGCGCGTTAAACTCGGGTAAGTGTTTTACAATAGAACTTGGGAGGTTCTGCTAAGTACCTGTACTGTAGTTTGTAGATAGTTTGGTACAAAGCGGGTTTGAAGACGTATAAATTATATTGAACTTTCACAATTGAAATTGACAGAAATATTTGTCGATATTTGTTGGAGGGTTGCGGGAATAGGATCAAAATTTCGTGATTTTTTGTCGCGATAACCGACATCCATTCGGGCGAAGCCAGCCATCAGCTAGTTAAATACAAAACTTATCTATAAACATGCTTCACCGCACATTTTTACAATAAGAACATTGAAAAAGAAATGGCGTGAGTGTAGTACCATAATTATACTCTATCAACTTTAGTTGTGGTATATTGGAAACTCATTTGGACAGCTGTCTCTGTGCTAACTCGCTAGAGGCCATATAATAAAATGTCATGTATACTGTCTATCACAATTAATAAATGATTTTACGAAATAACAAGATTTGTTATTGGCGACGAGAAAAAGCCAATTAAACATCGTGTAAATAAATACATGAAATGGACAAACTAAGAAAATATCGTGGCACCCTACGCGGGATGCTCACGTGACTCGACACCTATGTCAATCAGAGGGTAACGATGTCTGACGAAGACATTACTGCTCGCTTCCTGGGCCTGAAGGAGACGATCCTGGCTTTACGGGAGGTACAAGAGAAAATCGAGAACAAGACCGTCGACGACAAGGACGATGTCGCTTATGATCAAGAACAAGAATACAGGTACGAATTCAAAGAACTTCATACAACGATAACAACTAAACTTTTAACAAAACAGACACTGAATGGAGGTCAGCAACAGGGCCAGCAACAGCAACAACACATAAAACAAAGTCAATCCAGGCATGGTAATACACCGAAGATACAATTTCAACCCCTACAACAATCAGAAACTTTCAACAATTTCAAAAAAAGACTAGAAGTATATTTTCGATTAAACGACATATCAGAAGCACACATGAAATCAAATATTTTACTGTCAACATTATCACCTGAGCTCCACGAAAAACTTTGCGATTTAACATCACCGGAAGAACCAATGAATATGTCATTTGCTGATATTACGGAAATACTTGACGACTACTTAGACCCAAAACCTAGCAAATGGGCGCTACAACATAAATTCATAACAAGAATGCAAAAAGCTGATGAAACTGTAGCGCAGTACGCCGCAGAGTTGAAGAAACTTACCACTAACTGTGAATTCAATTGCCAATTCTGTCAGAAAAATACATCAGAAAGCTTTTTATCTCTACAATTTATAAGGGGATTGAAAGATAGCGATGCACGCACAAAACTCTTACAAGACCGAACAGTATATTCATTCAAATCACTGACATAGATTGCGATATCTATTGAAATGGGTAAGGCAGAAAACGCGTCAATGATAACAAATGAACAACCAAGTACCAGTAGTGACCACATTAACAAAATCACCCCCTACAAGAGACCGGCAGGACCAAGACAAATTACACCTAAAGATCTAAAAGGGAAATGCTTCCGCTGTGGTGCTACGAATCACGAATCTAACAATTGTGGCGCTAAAAACGTTACATGCCATAAATGCAATAAAGTCGGTCACCTAGCCCGGGTTTGCCTGCACCGCCACTCTGATGCGAGTCCTAGCAAGAATAAAGCGAATACGAACCTTTTAGAAGACTCAATGACAAGTGACCATGATGACTGGAATAATATTAATATCATATCTGGAGAATCATCTGAAAAATATATGATAACGGTACATATTGAACACGTTAAGATAAAGATGGAATTTGACACTGGAGCTACACTAACCTCAATGTCACTAAGAGACTATAAACAACTAAACATTGGAAAAAGAATTTTTAAGACAAACTTGAAACTCAGAACTTATACTGGAGAAGTAATCAAACCTACAGGCGTGGCATACGTTCAATGCAGATGCCAAGGAAAATAATTCCACGGAAAACTGTACGTTATCAACAACAACGTTGACCCAATTTTTGGCCGCAGCTGGATGAAAGAACTCGAGACACTTAACTTAGCAGACATAAAAGCCATACAACCTACTGAAAACATAGAATTAGACCAGCTTCTGGAGCTCTACAAGACATCAGTCTTCAGAAACGACCTTGGCGAAATACCCAATTACAGAGGACACTTAAACCTGAAAGAGAACTCTAAGCCAATTTTTATTAGACCACGTAGAATACCTTATGCATTAAAAACCAAAGTGGATGAAGAAATAGAGCGACTATGCGCACAAGGTGTCATCACGAAAGTTGACCACTCTGAGTGGGGTACTCCAGTAGTACCAATTGTCAAACCAAATGGAAATATCCGATTATGCGCTGATTATAAGGTTACCCTAAACAAAATTATACAAGATGAACAATATCCAATACCTATGATTGAAGATATTTTCACAGAGATGAATGGAGGTAAACTATTTTGTACACTCGACGCGACTCGCGACTCGTATTTAGGTACGCCTGAGTTATCTCAGGCGTACCTAAACATGGTAATGGATGAAGAGAGCGCAATGCTGCAAACACTCAGTACACACAAAGGAACTTACAGAGTAAACAGGCTCATGTTCGGAGTTAAGGTCGCTCCGAGCCTATGGCAGAAATACATGGATAAACTGTTACAAGGCCTAGAAGGCGTTAAATGTTTCACAAACAAATTCATACCAAACCTAGCATCGATCACGAACCCACTAAACAACTTACTAAAGAAAGAATCAAGCTTCCTATGGTCTGCAGAATGTGAACAAGCTTTTATACAAATTAAGAAAGAAATTGTAAGTGAAAGAGTACTGATACACTTTGACTCTAAGAAGCCGTTAGTGCTTTCAACAGACGCATCGCCACTGGGACTCGGGGCAGTACTGTCACATAGACTTCCAGATGGATCAGAGAGACCTATAGCATTCGCTTCAAGAACGCTGTCTGGTAGCGAGAAAAATTACAGTCAAATCGACAAGGCTACAGCGATACACTGGGGATTGAAAAAGTTTTTCTACTATTGTTATGGTCGGAAATTCATCCTCGTTACAGACCATAAACCACTGACAGTCTTTTTCCACCCACATCAAACACTACCAGCAATGAGTACGATGAGGCTGTTTCACTACGCTCACTTCTTATCTGGATTTGACTACAACATTGAATACAGAACTTCGGCGAACAATTCAAATGCAGATTATTTATCCAGGTTTCCAGTAGAAAACACCAAGATCAACAGAATTGACCAGAATTACAGTTTTCAACTTCAGCAAATCCATACCATTGATATTAATCCAGATGTCATAGCGACAGAAACAAGAAATGACGACGACTGTACATCTTTGCTACACGCATTAGAAACTGGCCAATCACTAAAAACACTCGGTTACAAGGACAATGAATTTACTTTGCATGATGGTTGTTTATTGAGAGGATCACGAGTCTTAATTCCAAAAGCACTACGTGAACAAGTGCTAAACGAACTCCACCTCGGTCACCCAGGCAATGTAAAGATGAAGCTATTGGCTCGCAGTTTCGTATACTGGAAAGGGATTGACAACGAGATTGAGACCAAAGTCAAATCATGTAGAACCTGTAGATTGCAACAAAATGAACCAGAGAAAGCACCACTGCACCATTGGGAACATCCAACTGGCCCCTGGCAAAGACTTCATATTGATTTCGCTGGACCTGTGCACGGACACCAACTTTTAATTATTGTAGATGCATTCTCAAAATGGACTGAAATTATACCAACCAAGTCAACTACAAGCTCTTGGTGCATACAAAAATTAAAAGAACTATTTTGCACGTTTGGGACACCTCACGTCTTGGTTTCAGACAATGGTCGACAGTTCGTTTCGGAAGAGTTCGAAAAATACTTAAAAGCTTGTATGATCATTCATAAGACCTCCGCTCCATACCACCCTGCAACCAATGGGCAAACTGAGCGCTTTGTGCAAACAGTCAAGAGAATCTTAAGAAGCCTAGAGGGGGAAGGAGGTAACATAGTAGAGAAGTTAGTGACAGTGAAAACTCGTCTCCGACGGACGCCAAATGCGAATGGTCAAACCCCGTACCATCTTATGTTTGGCAGAGAAATACGCACGGCACTACATGCTATGTTTTTAAGAAAAGAAAAGGAGACAGCATCAACGCTTCAGGAGGTCCATGTCAGAGAGTTCAACCTAGGCGATCGGGTACAGGCTCGTGACTACACGAGTGCCACGCAGCGGTGGCAGTTTGGAAGCATCATAAAACGTTTGGGCCGACTGCACTACGAAGTTCGCACCGATAACGGTGATGTCTGGCACCGACACCTCGACCAGCTCTTGGGTGCACCCTTGATCTGCAGCAGCTAGGAAGGGAGAGATGTGGTATATTGGAAACTCCTTTGGACAGCTGTCTCTGTGCTAACTCGCTAGAGGCCATATAATAAAATGTCATGTATACTGTCTGTCACAATTAATAAATGATTTTACGAAATAACAAGATTTGTTATTAGTAATACTTGATGAGATTTGCAACCATCTTATCGTCTAAAGAAATATCACCTGCTCACAAGAACGGTACAACGTCGGCGCGTAACAATAAAAATCAGACGTAAAGCCTAATACATACGAGCTGCGGTCGCCTTTATTAGCAGTAGGGGTGGTAAGGGTGACGTGTCAACATAAGCTATGCTAAGTGTGTTGTGCGAGTTAGTATTGCAATATACAGGGTGTAAAAGACCTCATCATGAAGCCGTCAACCAAGCATTCTGTACATCAAACTAAGTAACTTTACGCAAAAATTATTGCTGGGAAACGACTTTTTTTTGGGGTGAAAAATCATGTTTTGGGGTAGAACTCAATGTAACGCACTCAAAACATTGTGCTGATTGATGGAAAAAAATCATGCATTAAAAACTTGTATTTAAAAAAAAACTTGTCAAAAAGTTGGAACTTTGTCCCCAATATCTCCGCAACTATAAGGTTCCCAGGTATGATGTACAACAAAAAAATGGTCGCAATGACGAGGAGAACAAGTATCTCTCGGCTTCGTTAAGAGGTGTTTTACACCCTTTAGATAGAGCGAGTGAGAAGCAAAAAACATAAAGCATTGCCAGAGTAACAATCAAAACATCACCATGGCAACTCTTAACATTTTTTTTTTGCTTTTGCTTTTTATTTTCTCACTCGCTCGGTTTTCTATTTAAATAACATAGAAGCACACGTCATTTGAACAGGTCACTGATATGTGTATTCTTGCTATATGATGAGCTAATAGCACACCATATTGTCTCTTGATGTTCATGCCACCCTAGTACAACATAGGTTCGACCTGTGGTTGCTTATATTAGCAGCCCTTTCTATAGCTATAGGTGTTGTAAATCGGGTCGTTGCATGCAAAGTCACCGTCTCACTCGTGTTACGTCGTAAAATCCTTATGCAAACGATACTATGTAGTAGTGTTGGGGAAAACTTTTGTTGTAGAATAGTAAATTGTGGTTGTTGTGGGAAAAGTTGTGCTCTGGGAAGTTGTTGGTAGTGTGGTCTGGGGTTTATATTATCATCAGGTAATAAGCAATAATTATTGACTGTTGAGTATGGAATTAATATATTTACAATGAACAATTGTAACAAACACTGATTTAAGAGCCCAGGTATTATTGAAAATCACGGAAGATATCCCAGCAAGTGACTGTAAGTTTGACTTGTAACAGAATTTAATATGAGAATTTCGATGGCATTTCTGTTAATCTCTGTAAATAATCCTTACGATCGTCACTTGTTCCATTATAACGAAACCATATTCAGTAGATTTTAAGACTCAAACGCTAATCATTTATTTTTATTAGCTCTTTTTTTTAGATATTGAATGTCAGCGAAGCTACAGTCCCAGTCACAAGGCATAATAGCTTGTGAAAGTACTGCAGCTGCTCAATCCAAAGCTTAGATCTCTATGGAGAAGAATGGACAAGAAACTTCATGGGCAGAAAAATCTGAAGATGCATGGGAATAAACACAAATAGAGAGCAGAGCAGCGGTGGCCCAGTGGTGGCGGCCCTGACTCACGAACAGTAAGTCGTGGGTTCGAACCCAGACAGGCGCATTACATTGTGTAATTTATTTCATCACCGCTGCTCTCAAAACGGTGAAGTAAAACATCGTGAGGAAACCGGCATGTCCTAGAACCAAAATATTCGAAGACATGTGACATCTACCAATCTGCACTGGGCCCGCTTGGTGGATTATAGCCCATTCCCTCTCATAGAGAGGAGGCCTGTGTCCCAGCAGTGGGAACATTAATAGGATGATGATGATGAAACACAAATAACTTCACCTAACCACCCCTCTTTGATCCCTCGTCATCCCCGTTCTATTCACCGCCGTAACTTAAACACCGGTGTTGTTCACTCAGAAATCCGCGCCGTAATCACGAGTGTTAATTGCCTAGCAATAATTAAACGCGTGTACTAAGCCGCACATCGCTAGGATTAGATAGGGATTACTGCGTTTGATGTATAGTGTGTAAATTGTAGTAATTATCATGGTTTATGAAATGGATTATTGTCACAGATAATTTTGTACTAAAAATAGGGCATAGATATTATAGCTTTTCAATATCGCATTATAGCTTTTCATTACGCAGGTAGCCTTTATACGTTTAAGCGTGGCAACAAAGTTTTTTATAGATCATCATCATCATCATCAGCCTATAATGTTCCCACTGCTGGGACACGGCCTCCTGTCAATGATAGGGAATGGGCTATAATCCACCACGCGGGCCCAGTGCGGATTGGTAGATGTCACATGTGTTTGAATTTTTGGTTCTAGGACATGCCGGTTTCCTCACGATGTTTTCCTTTACCGTTTTGAAAGCAGTGGTGATGAAATAAATTACACAAAGTAATGCGCCTGTCTGGGTTCGAACTCACGACTTACTGTTCGTAAGGCAGGGCCGCCACCACTGGGCCACCGCTGCTCTCTTTTATAGATCAAATGGTGAAAAATAACATCTTGATTTCATCAACTCACAACAGTCCACTGCTGGACCTATGTCTCTTCAATCGCACGCTACTTAACTCGATTATCGGCAACTCTCATCCAGTTGCTACCAGCCGCCGAAGATCGTCGCTTCACCAAGCCTGAGGGCGTCCCATCTTACGCTTGTCGATTCACGGAAATCTGATTGTGGATAGGTATAACTAAACTGACACGGAGAGTATTAATTCTCACTCCATAAATATTTGCACTACTTTCAAAAACTGCAGAATTTGATCCTGGTTTCACTGCGCAACCACTTAGATAATAGTCGCGTTTGCCCTTTTGTTGGACTACGAAACCCTACGTACGAGCGCGTAGCAAAGGGACAAGCGCTACGAGAAAGCGTAGCACACGGCTACGAACGTAGCCCTTGCTACGAAAATTCCAAAATTTGTTCCTACTATTCTACAAATTGCAGTATTTTACAAAATTAAAGGTTCACAAATATTCTTATCTTACTTTAACAAGTCAAAATAACCTCGCAAGTACAAAGGCTGCGTATAGGGTGGCGGTAACGACGTATTATTCTGTCAAATTACTGTCAAACGTCCACAGGCTTTTAAGGACCCTTTTGTGTTAATAAAATCTGATGTCTAGACACTGTCTGATAGTAGAACATTGGCCTTTGTAAATACATTAATAAATACTTGGTGGTTGTTCCTAAGCCAATGTAGGAGGTATCGTTCGGTAATATTCCATGGAATAACGTCAACTGCATGTTCTGATTTCATCTTGTTTGGTGATTTAAACTGCGATAATAATTTATCTGTATGATTATGGCACTTTTCCTGCTGATTTTTTACTGAGGCGGTCATTTTCAGACCCAATAGAATAATTTATAAATACACTTCGTTTTCACGGGAGCCCATTTTAGCCAACATTCTGAAACCCAATTCAGCTGTATTTTGAATCAAACCCAAGGTAAACACACTAAGCAAGCCATTTTGCCACTGCATCAGTCCACTCTTTAAACCCAATCTATTTTAATTCAATATCTTAAAGTAAAACCATACAAAACTACTAAAACATAACTTATCTCCATATCCCAGCACTTTTATACGTCACTTTTATCGATAAACCCTGAGTAATACCTCCACGTGTCCCATCACTAGCGCTGTAAAGTGTTTACGTTCATATTTGCAAAATGGCGGCGTTACGACTCGCTACACTCGTAGGAGGGGTAAGCACATAAGTAGATGCCACCTGTAAACCTGTATCGCTATAGGTAATTTATTTAAATAATTTTAGTAAGTACTAAATGTGCAGATTTTTGTTTATTGTATCCTTTTTAGGTTTTTAAGTTGGAAATAAGTAACGTGTCGATGTGCAAGGTTTCTTGCTCATTCGTTTTAAACAATCCTGTTCTTCAATTAGACCGCGTATACAAAATTTCATGTCCGTACAATTCACCGTTGAGGAGTACCCTCATGAGGAGATGATCATAGCTGCAGGATCAGGCTACGATAGAAATCATGTTTATGTATCAAAATTAAACGCGTATAGAAAGTTTCGTATCCGAGCTATTAATCGTTGAAGAGTTCCCTAGTGTGGATACGATTCTGGGTGCTCGATTAGATCATGTCTGCTATAAAAATGTATTGTTACTACAACCAACGCTGTATGTGAAATTTCAGCTCAATTGGTAAGAAGAGAAGTGAGTCACATTAAACTTGCTAAATTTCTGTCCACCGGCAAGAGTTTAAACTAAAAAAAAAGCTTAATCTGACCTAATTATTGGGTGTTATTCGATATCCTATTAACATAATACCATAAAAAGATAATGAATATAAATTTTACCATCTTATTCCAATTAGTAATTCTTGATCAGTAATAATTTAAATAACTTAAGCTTATTTCAGCAGTAAAAATGGGGATATAAAAATTAACTCAATTTATACAATAAAATTCCCATCCATTATGAATAAAGTATTCTGAAGAAGACATTAAATAAACTGGAAAGGAAGACTCGATCGTCGAAAGTCAAATTAGTTCCTCTAATGAATAATGAATCATCATTCTAGGAATTGTTCGTCCCAAGTTCCCAGTAACTACTTACTGTATCGATTAGCCTATAGAAGTTTGGAGAACAGTCGACAGCTCCTTATTCTGCGTAGAAAAGAGAGGATCCTCCGACCAGATGGGTGATGTATCTGGTGGGCTACTGCCCGACGGTTGGTAGTCGGTTTCCTATAAAATTTGTATGAGCGCGGATAAGTTTAGTATTGCGATTTAGAATATGTCACGCACTATAGTTTGTATGCCAGTCAGAACAAGTCAAAGAGATTCATTATCTTTTCACTTTTGATTCGTACTGGTGGCTGCAATCCTAGTGCTTTGGTTACCCCTGAAAGTTATGTAGCGAATTTTCTTTCTTTCATTCCCAATTTCTTTAGTAGTTAAAAAAGTCCCACGTCGATATTCACAAGACACAACCAGACTGTACCCCGCACATACCAGACACATGAATCTTTACTTAGACGTCCGAAGTTTCATAAAAAGATCCTGAAGATCCGCGCCTTGGGAGTTCAGGGAATAAGTGAGCGAGTAAAGTCGTTAGCTGGCTCCCGCGGGACATTGCCTGACTTGCGGCGGTGTGACCACTGTATGTGTGTCTTCCAAGTGTGTGGTCCAAGGCTTGTGCTTAGTTTCTAGTGGGTTATGTTATCCTGGTACCTTTGAATTCGCAGACGAGTAAGATCGAGGTTTGTGGTTTTGTTTTATTTACCATACCTACCTATATGGTGGTGTTATGGGAGTCTGTTCTGTATTATAGTACACTAGCGGACGTCCCGCGGTTTCACCCGCGTAGTTCCCGTTCCCGTGGGAGTACGGGGATAAAATATAGCCTATACGGATTCGGAAGAATCCCTCTAAGTAATGGTAAAAGAAATTTTGAAATCGGTCCAGTAGTTTTTGAGCCTATTCAATACAAACATACAAAAATACAAAAATACAAAGGTTTCCTCTTTATAATATTAGTATAGATTACGATATTAGTGCGTTAAGATGGTTATAACATGCAAGGCGGAATTTCAGCCCGAGCCGAAGGCGAGTGCGTAATTGAGCCGAGCATGTTATAACCAATACGCACGTATATCGTACGACGTTTTTAACACATTTGCGAGGAAACAGAAAAAAAAACATTTCACAGTACAAGTACCTACAAAGAAAAGAAAATTTGAGAAAAATGGCGCGAGGATTATTTTCTGCCGTGGCTGCGTGAAAATGTTGGTAAAGACGCTAGAGCATGCAGCCAAGTTTTTAAATTACCGAATAAACTGTTTTTATTTTTATTTTAAATAAACTCAATCTGTGAATACACACTGTTGCTTTCCCGCCATTTTAACAGCGCGCCAGCGCTGCCTACTGACTGGCGCCGCGCGGCGATTACTTCGAAATTTAAATAGCAACAGTGCGCTGCTCACTAGCTGGAGTCGTGCGGCGGCGATCAGTTCCATATTTGAAATGGCAAATAATACTGTTATGGAATTTGTATGGACTATAACTTAACTATTTGCTTTGGTAACACACGCGTTTTTTATGACCGCTTTACATATTTAAAACCGGTGGAATTACATCAGCTTTACGAGCAAGGGTGTTAAAAAAAAATTAAAATCGAAACATTAGTGTGTGACTCTGTGTAAGAAATTTCAACTGCGTTTATAATTATGTTTATAAAAATAAAAATGTTATGTAAAATTAATGAATAAATAGTACCTTATATGTATGCCTATGCAATCAAGAACGTTTTATGTATTTTGAAAAATATACGCGCACTGCAAATTCATACCTACTACTACGATCGGATCGACTCCTTTACACGCCTTATGGAAAATTTATTATAAAAAAGATGTTAATTTACTATCATCGTCATCGTAGTCAAGTCAGAATAAGGTAGGTTCTTTAGACAATTTATCAAAAAATACGCTTGCTTCCATAACATGAAGCCCGCAAAACTTTATCATGTCACGATGCATGTATGTGTGTACTTCGTGGGTAGTCTTTCGATTCTGAGAACCCATATTTACCAGGCAAACATAATTACGTAAGATATTCAGATTAAGTTGGACTTGTATACAACTTGAACGGGGGAACTTTGGGGTACAAAATGTACAGTCTATAGGGGACAAGCTTGAGTAGGAGGGAGTTGATGCTTCTTCATTAACAAAAGTATTTGTGGAAGAAGAAAACAGTGCAAAAGTAAGTATTTTTTCCAGTGAGTGTTTAATCCGATGAATTACTTCATCGGATTTCCGATCCGATGACGTAATTTATCAGATTTAAACACTGACACACTATATGAAAAAAAAAGCTTTTACGCTGTAAACGGGCTATTTCAACATGGTGCTGTTAAAAGTCTATGTACAATTGTACATAAATTAATATTGTGATTTTACACTAAATATAAATCCACTTCAGCTTAGGTACTGCAATCCACTCGCTGACATTTTAAAAACGGATCAATAAATAAGTGAAACACGTGACCAGACTATGAATTGACACTTTGTATTGGTGTTTTTTGGAAAGTACCAGGTCTGTAGAAGTAAGGGGAGGTTAGAGCTAGAGGTGAAAAGCGTGACATTCAACCTTTGAAGCGACATTACATTATGTAGTAACAAGTGCAAATGTGTAATGTTATGAAAACCCTACTTCAATGTCCTCGGCCTCATTAACCTTTCCTATTTGTTTCTCTTATTTATTCTAGCAACAACCTTTCACACAAAACAAACACCCAAATCCTTAACAATCCTACTTTTAAAGCGAAACAAAAGACCTAACTCGAAATTACAAACAAAGAATTACTGAAACGTAAAAACAAACTTTTATTTCATTACATTTACACAAAAAGGTGTCTGGGTCCCTCTCCCCTTTCACCCCCCACACACCGCGTGGTCCTAACGTTCCTCCCAAAACTTGAGGCAAACGTTAAACGATAAAGAAACGAACTTTATTAATCAAACTTAACTAATACAGATTTAATGTTACTGCCGCCCTGGTAGGGTCAGCCAGGCCTCTGGGGTTTAATCACTAGATTAAACTCAGTTTAATTGTGTGAGCAACGTTGGGGACCCTAGAACAGCTGTTATGGCGGTGTACCTACTCGGATATTATGGAAAGTATAGGACATTCAACCATAATCTTCAAAAGTGGTACAAACATTCAAAGATATCTGTTTTTATGGTCCAGAGTGAGAAGTTCCTTTTTACTCCTTTCAAATTTGATACAAATTACCAGAGCTACATAAATTTATCGTAGGTCAAGCGTTCACAATGACTGATGAATGACAGTCGAAGTTAGGTTACCCCGAAGGCAAAACTAAACTAACATTATGTTTGTATTATTACTCAGCCCTACGTCCACATGGAGACGGAGTAAGAGGAAATTGCAAATAAATCGAAGAATAACAAATGAGAATGAAAAGCAAATATTAAACGTTTAGGCACTTTAGGCGCAGAATCTTCAGTTCGCAAAATGTCCAATAAGGATATCAAGTTTTGTTGAGCAGTTACTACTTCCAGTTGGTAAGTTAGGATTACCATTTTAAGTAAGCAATAGAAACTCGACTAAGAGTACCAGGGATGCATGGCGCTAAAGGACCTCAGAAGTGGGTGGAACAAGGCTGTTGCAATGATCTACCGGCTTCCAGTCTAACCGGATGCAGCTAAATTCCAGTATTTTACATGGACCGACTGCCTGTCTGACCTCCACAACCCAGTTACTACTAGGTAATACGGTACCCCTTGGTAACACTGGTTGTCATACTTTTGGGGCCACTGACTGCCTGTAACGACTGTTAAAGATCTACAAATGACAGTATATTTTTACGTTCAATCAATAAATTATTAATGGTACCGTACAGTTGAAAAACTTTTAAATTAGTAATACAAATTGTTGGCAGTTACATAAGTATACATAGCATAGCATAAACGCTATTAGCCGCTTCAGTTTGTATACTTCTAAAAAAAACAGCAACAAAAAATGTTTAATTAGTCCCTAATGTTAAGAAAATTTATTTTCAAAGTGCGATGCTCGTTGACCTGGAAAACAGAGACTTGTAGTGTTAAGGGCAATTTACATGGTGACTTTTTTGTTGTTAATTGTCGGCCATTTGAGTCGTGCGTGCGACTACAACGCAGCAAAATAAATAGATGTGCCTAATAATAAATAACTGATAGGTACTGATAAATGTTCCTAGTTCCTGATACCGATGGGCTACAATTTTTTAATGTTTTTCAACCGACTTCAAAAAGGAGGAGGGGTTCTCAATTCGTCAGAACCTTTTTTATTTTTTATGTATGTTCCCCGATTTTAATTTTTTTTTCTTTGTTTGAAAGGGCTTCCCAAATTGTCCCATGGTTAAATCAGGATCTGATGATGGAATCCTGGAGAAATAGAACTTTTCAAATTTTATAGGCACACTTGAAGCGATTTATGTAGTTTTTGGATGGGTACTTTCTCGGAGTGGTCCCATTTCAATTTGTTGAAGATCTGATGAAGAACTTTGTAGATAGGCAACGGAACTCTTCAATAAATGATAGCAAATGGACTGGGATTGCTGAAATCTCATGTCTGTCTATTGTTTACACCAGTTCATAACATATATCACGCTGGTACGCTGTGAAGGCTTTTGACTTTGACTTTGAAGGGGTAAGCACATGTGAACCACTAAAAAGTGTAAAATAAAAACTTTTTTTCAAAAAATAAAACCGACTTCAAATGTGTAATTTTTTCTTGTAATATTTGAAAATGTGATCAATGAGTAATATAAATAAATAAGGGATAATAGAATAATGTGTGCTATAGAAGTTTTGATTCTATGTTACATAACAACAAAAACAACAGCCCATAACGTCCACTGCTGGACATAAGCCTCTCCCATGATGGGAGGAATTTGCCGTAATCTCCACGCTTGGCAGGCGGATTGGAGATCGCAGTGATGAAAGACTAACAGAAAACGCTGCTGCCCATTCTCTGGTCTACGGAGGCGCAAGGTATCCTGCCTCAGACATTAGTCGCCTTATACGACACCCGTGAGTGTAATGGGTTGGTTCTATTCTACTCTGCCGGATACCACACGGCGAACCGTTGTTGCATAAATGTTACATAAATTGTAATGTAACTCGCTAGTAATCCTAAATAAATAATTTGAAGAGCTGACGAGCTTTAGCCGGCGTGGATGTCGGATATTGTCCCAGAGGAATGTACCACTGAGATCGGAACTATCCGATGTGTCCAACCCAGGTCTAACGTCTAGATGTGTGTATTCCATTCATCTATTTAGGTTAACTTAGCTCACAATCCATCCACTTGTTCACTAGAGAAAATAGGTCTATCGCACGCTATTTAATTAAATCCTTGCGTATTCCCTCTCATAGAGAGGCCTATGTCCCAGCAGTGGGAACATTAATAGGCTGATGATGATGATGTATTCTATGTTTATTATATATCCAGCTGTTACCAACTGACAATAATAACAGCTTTTTTGATCAGTTGTTTCAATACGAAATTTGACAAGTACTTAATTAGTAAATCGATTCTGTGTTACGTTAAGACGACTATTATCTTAAAATCTCTTTACGACATGTTTTACTAGAGTTTCATAAAAAAGTAGAGGTATAAATAGCCCCTTAGTGGAGCGACCAGACGAGCGGAAGTAATGGCTTTATCCTATAAAAACATTTCAGCCTCAGGACCCAACGTTTTTCACTCATTAAATATTTGACGCTTGATTTTTTTATTTTAGAAGTCTTTCATTTATTTAAAAGTACTGTAACAAATGCAGTCGTAAAAATCCCGATGATAATGATATTATTCTTCCTTTTTAATAGAATGACACATAGGTGTCGATTCTGTTGTGCACAAACTAAACTTAATTTAGGCTATTGCTATCTTTTACTAAAAGACCGTGTGAGAAAAAGACGGCTATAGCCATGAACTAAGTTAGAGATGTCAAACTAGTTTATGCCTTGTGCTTCACTGTGTTTTCAGTCGACATGTTTTTACGTGCACCCTTCATTTGTATGGAAATATTCGTTCAATTAAATTTGACAGCTCTAAATTACGTCAGTCTCTTTCTCGTTTTATTAGAGAGAAAAAGATAGCAATAGCTTAAATTAGGTTTAGTTTGTGCACAACAGAATCGACACCCATAGCCTACTTACATAACATAGGTAGACTTAGGAACGGGCAACTAACTCAAATGTTCAACTGCTATAAATTGTAAAAGTGTCCTGAAAATGGTCTAATTGAAACAAATTATGCTCTGACGTCTTTCTACTTTATCTGGATTACCAGTTTTAGTACCTACTTGGTACTTAATATTTTAAATTAGTCTCGGAAAATTGGCTCAAGTCAGCTGTCACAAACGACCTTGAGAACATAGGGTACTGACCTTAATTTCAAAGTTCCTATAAATTTATTACATCCTAGTACTCATATTCGATAACTTTGCTATTTCTTGACGCGCTTAAAACTCCATAACTTTTATTTTAAGCATTTCATTAGTTCCTAAGAACTGTCGAAGCTCCCATATGTAAAAAAAACGGTAAATCTGTTTCGAGAGAAATGAGTGAATATTTACTTTTTAGTACAAATTGAGACATTCATAAAATATACATTTTGTTACTTTTAAAATTCCAATAAATGATCGATAATTACTCCAGCCGATGCAAGATGTTTCATGACCGAAGCTAAAAAAAAACTGGCCTAGTGCTAGTCTGACTCGCGCACGCAGGGTTCCGTACCATTATCATCTAAGCAACATTAAAAAAAACGGCAAAAAAACACGTTTGTTATGGGGAGCTTAAATATTTATTTTATTTTAATTATTTATTTTTAAAGTAAATATTATATTACCTAATATATAACTACCTAAATATGCAGCTACCTTCTGCCGTTATTAATCTCGTGCAAAAAACGACAATAAAGTCACGTTTGTTGAATATTATTATTATTTCCCCCCCCCCCCTTAAATATTATTTTTTTTTCTTTTTTTATTATAAATTGCTATAGCGGAAACAGAAATACATCATCTGTGAAAATTTCAACTGTCTGGCTATCACGGTTCATGAGATACAGCCTGGTGACAGAAAGACGGACGGACGGACAGAGGAGTCTTAGTAAAAGGGTCCCGTTTTTACCCTTTGGGTACGGAACCCAAACTTTTTTTGCCAAAGATGGTAGAATTTCTATGTATTATATTATCTATCTTCTATCCTCTTTGGCTGTGAAAATCTATATAAAATAGACAGAGATATACAAGATACCAAATAACCCCTCCCGCTCTGGGCGGAGCAGGAGGGAGTGTCAGACTTTTACTGACTAAAACCCATCCATGTTCCTTCATCGCCCTTTGTGTTCCGGGGCCACGGTATCTCTTTCGAATAGTCCCGCAACCCCGGGATATACAAGATACCTTAAGTAAAGTATCTGGAATACAAGATGCAAAATACTTTTAAGTTAAGTATTTCAGATACCAGATGCAAATAACTTTCTAGAATGGTATCTGAAAAACTAGATTTAAATTACGTATATTATCTTTGAAATACTTTTTATAGATGAAATACTTTTACATTATAAAACATGTAAAACCAGTATTCCCCCCCCCCCCCCCCCCGTTTACATATGTTTTATAATGTGTTCTGATCGTGAAATACTTTTGTAAAAAAACAACTTTTTTTTATTGAAAGTTTATTTTTTACATGTAAATCGCGTTGATCGCGCAAACGTGACACAACATAATATTAAATTTTAAGGTTTCAATTGAGACTTAGTAAAACCAGTTCTTTAAACATTTTATCACCCATTTCTCTTCAATGAGGCCTCATGATCATGCTCCCAAATGAGAAGAGTCGCTCCATAGGAGCAGAACTTGGCAAATCAGTTATCTATTAATAAAAGTATTTTAGCAAACATAGTATCTACAAAATTAAGATACCAAACAAAAGGTATTTAAATACAAGATACAAATTAAATAAAAAAATATATAAACTCAAACTCAAAGCATTTATTTCAATTAGACCATTACAGCACTTTTGAAAGTCAAAAATACAAAAAAGAAAATCAAAGCTACAGTCCCAGTCACAAGGCATAATAACTTGAGAAAGTACTGTAGTTGCCCATTCCCTAGCGTAGATCTCTATGGAGAAGAACGGGCAAGAAACTCCATGGACACTCTTTTAAAATCAAAATATTGTTACAAAATCTTGGTTACATCATTAATTTTGAGATTATACATATATGTGAGAACGATGTAGAAAGACGTGCACACTAAGAGCATCCAGAGTAAAAGATTAGATCAAAAATTTATGAATAAAGTAATTAAAATGAACCTTGGCAGCTAAGAGATGACCAGTCCCAACTGACAGCACCCGTTCACAGACATGACGCATGTACCGGCGCCATATATATTTTAGATACAAGATGAAAATACGTATCTTGTATCTGTATTTCAGATACTTGTATCTTAGATAAGTTACATCTCTGTAATTAGAAATATATTTACCTCATGAGAAACATAGCTCTACATAGAAATCGACCTGCACCGTTACTCAAGATGGGTGTACCAATAATTGGTATAACGGACGCTCGCTTTTGACAGGCGATTGGCAATCTCGGTATAACCACATTAGGTCACTGGCAACTACTGGCGAGCCACGGGTGGATTCTGTGTACCGAGAGAATAGTACCTCTTCTTGTACACATAAGGAAAATCTATTGACCACTTTACAAGTTAACTGATATTTGAGATACTAGGCAAACAGGAAAGCCTTGGGCTCTTTTCGTACAGAGAAGGACCAAAAACTTATTATACTTTAACACTCATCCTCAGATCGTATTTTTTTAGCGTCGTCGAACACAATCGTTACCTGCATTTTGCGAGGTTCCAAAATAAGTTTTCACACAATTTTTAACCGACTTCCAAAAGGAGGAGGTTCTCAATTCGATTGGTTTTTTTTTTAATGTATGTACACCGATTACGCTGACGTTTATGATCCGATTTACGTGATTTTTCTTTAGTTTGATGCGGAATAGTTGCCATTTAGTCCCATAAAAATTTAACATGGTTTGGCCCAGTAGTTTTCATTTTATGAACATTTTTACTTCAGTTGTGTGGTACAATTTCATGTATGTTCACCGATTTCTCCTCCATTTGTGGAGCGATTCTCAATTTTTTATTTTATTTGAAAGAGTATACTCCTGAGATGGTCGTCTTGAAATTTGATGAAGATCTGATGCTGATCTTCGGAGATATACAATGGAACTCTTCAAAACTAGCTAGTAAATCGGTCGTGATTACTGCAATCGCTTGGATGTTTATTGTTTATACAACATCACGCCTGTATGCTCTGAGGAGTACGCAGATGTGTACAATACACCCAAATTTCGACAGTTTAGGTACCTATGTTAAGTTCCATTTATTGGGGATAAGCCTATTACCATGACATGTATTGTTAACAATGTAAAATAAATACATAGCAAATATTTGTATAGGATATTCCAACTAAAAATGGAAAAAAAAATTTTTTTTTGCAAAAAAATAAAACCGACTTCAAAAAACACAAAAAAGTGAAAAATAGCTTCAGAAGTTGGTGACAAAAAAAACTAAATGAACCAAACAAAGGTCACCGACTTCTGAAGTTAAAGTTATTTTTCACTTTTTTGTGTTTTTTTAAGTCGGTTTTTAGGAATTATTTCCTCCATTCCAAGGTTATCCTTGGAATGATACTACACTAAACAAACAACATACACCTTAAGTTTATCATAAGCCGTTTCTATGTATAAACACTTATACAAAGCAGTTACCGGAATACATATTATTATACCCTATCTGATAACAAACTATTCAATTATGTACAATAACTGTACATAATAATAACTGACTTTATTAACGTAATCGTGTAATTCCCACACGACGGTTGTTACTCTCGCAGTCCGTAGATAATAGTTAGACACAATATACCAATAACAATACCTCGGTGCAAAATGCTAGACCCCAGTGAATCAGCACTGGCCGTATATGACACATAAGTCACAAAAGATATACGTCCGACGAACAAAAATACACCTTACAGTGAAAGAAAATAAGTAGCATTTTGTAAGATCCAATCTCAACCTACTAAATAACTAAAACGATTCGAATCAAGACGCAGAAGGTCAAAACTGCGACGGAAATTAGACGAATAGGTCTTTATTGCCACAGTGCGAAGAGTACGTAGTACATGCAGACGCGCTGCACCGGGGGGTTGAAACAACCCTCCGACTTCCCAAAACGTTCAGTCTACGCCAGTCCGGAGGGCGGAACGGACGCTTCGCGCGCGCTCACCGATTTTCCGAACTTTCAATTCATAGAAAAAAAAAGTGTTCTTTTTTTATTTTTTCTTTTTATTCCGAGGACGATCGCCAGCGGTATTCAGGTAAGTGCAGTTTAATATTCATAATTCTCCAAGGAGGATGTGTTCGAACAATCAAACGATTCCTTTTTTCTTGTTTTACGACTAAACTTCGGTAGTTAATCCAACGGTTTTCCGTCGGGAGGGCTTATTAAAAAAGTTGAAGTTTAGGCGGTGTATTTAAAAAGTCATTGGAGAGCATTTAAAACGGTTTGGCCAGGAGAATTCTTAATTTTATGGTTTGACAGTATTTTAATTTTGAAGGGACATCATTAGCCTGTATTGTTTTACTTTACATTTGACGTTGGTAACTAATAATTTATGTGTTTTTACGTTGGTTCTCTTCGTAGCCAATTAGCAAATAGAAATAGAAATTAGCTTTCTAACAATCATGTATCGATTTTCTTTTTCAAGATCAGCTACAGAAATCGTACTTGTTTATAACTGTTCCACACTGGAGACCAAATTATTTACATTTCAGAAAGAACAATTATTTATCACCGTTGTTGCTATCTGCGTCTATGAGACTTAGGATTATTAAATCCAGGTCTCCTTGCGATGTTTTCTTTCATCATTAGTCCCCTTAACTTGAAATGTTCTTCTCGCATTTCTACTTGCCTGGTAGGTAGCAAAATTTTGGAAAACCATCTCTACGGCAAGGTTTTCATCAAAATTCATCAAAACGTAATTACTCAAAGTAATTTATCTTCCTAATACCAGCAATTTATACGGCTGACACATTTCGCACCTAATTTATATTAAGATAACTAATATGGTATCACCGCAAATAAATTAAATAACGGTTCGCAATCCACGCACGCGGATAATTGGATAGGTACTTCACCCTAATAACTGGGGGAACTGAAGATCTTACTGTAGCCTGAAATATTGCTTACAGATAAGGATTACTACAGGCTTTAACTGCTTCTATAAATAATATTTATAACCATCTTTAAATATTAAACGATGTGAGTGTGTTCGTATGAAACAATCCCTAATGCCATAAAACCACGGGTAATTAAAATTACCCGTGACCCGGTAATGGGTCGACCCACCCGGTCCCACGGGTAACGAGACCTCCTAAACAGCTTGGCCGATTTTGATTATTATTTTTTTGGGTTGTGTTCAATCCGGAATGTTTCTTAGCTATAGTGGGACCCGGTAAGTGGCGCTGGTATTGACATTCAGACAATTTTTTAACATTTCAGAAATAGGCGTAACCATACAGTACAGGTATTCAAAGAATTTTTAATCGTAAACTGTCACGATGTTTGGTGGATTCAGTAACCACTAGTTAGCAAAATTAACATTGCTATTTGTATTCCACATCTAATAATACCCATAAGTTACTATTCGCAAAGTGGCTTACGAGTCCTATTGCATTTTTTTTAAATTCATGATATTTGACGCAGTAATTTTCAGCATCAGTTAAATATGTTAATTATTTGCTTATGAATAACAATAGTGCCATTCTCTTTCTTGTAAGTTGGAGTTACACATTTTCATTTTTCTTTCCGTGTAATTTACTATAAATATTTTACGAACTCAGTTTGCAAGAAAAACCGTCGGCGATGGAACTTTGACGCTCAAATTCACATTGTTACATGTAATTCTTATAGAAGCTAAAATTACTGAAAAATAAGCTGAATGTTTTACTTGTTTATTGGAGTTTTTTCTTTAAATTCCTTGAATTTGCACGGAAAAAATCGTACAGAAAGCGTAATTTAAGCCATAAATGTCTTGATTCAGCGTCCATTATATTCCAAATAAACTAAATTTTATCAAATAAATTAATATGATATAAAACTTCAATGAATAAATTTCATTAGTTTTCGTTTGTCAATATAATAAGACAAAATTACAATAAATAAAATTAAAGTACTATAATTCTGCGTCAATTTAGGTCGCTCCTCAGTCTCATGTCAGTCTCGTTTCTAATTTTCGTCAATATTAATCGACAATCATCCGGAGATCGCTATTATTATCGACTCGTGTACGCCGACCGAAATAATTTGATCCAGGAAATAAAAATCGAAAATTTGCGTAAAAAATGTAATTGGACTCTTAAGCCGATTCCCACATGACTTCGCTCGTCCGCGCAGCAGGGTGCAGGTGGCAATAGTACATTTTGATACAAGTGGAGAAAGTTTGCTATTGCATTCGAGACGGAATTAACAACCGAGCCGCAGGCGAGTGTTTTTGAGCCGAGAACTGCAATAACAAATGTCCACGTGTATCAAACGACGTTTTTCAATACACTTTTGAAGAAATAAAATAAAATATAACGAAAAATATTTTTGTCACGAACTAAGAAACTATGATTTTAATTTTCTTTTTTTTTTCGCGCTCTGTTTTCGCCGGTTGAAGGAGAGGCAAAGGTATAAAGCCGTTAAAAACGGCTTAGAATATAAAAAATAGATTTATTTTATATTTTTGAATTCAGAACACAAATAAGTGTTCATTTGTGTATTAAAATAACTATTAGTTATTAATAATCATGTTTATCTATGATATTCTATTTAAAAACACAATTTTAATATTAAAAAAATATTTCTGCCGTAAAGACGCGTAGTGCTTTGCCGAAATAAAAAAAAAGACTCACCTCAGACTATAGGCATTGAACCAATTTGGACTAAGTATAGGTATAGTTATCTGTGGCAATTTTCATTCCCGCACACGTGCGGGAAAATGGAAAAAAACGCACGCGTGTGAAATACATTGCATGTTGTACCCAATCGTGGTGCGTTAAGGACCAGTTTTCGAGGAAGTGTATTGAAAAAAAAATATGTGTGGTGCGCCGCGTGGAGAGGCGGTGAGCACCACTCGTCCGCGCGGTCGGGCGGTGTACGTGTGTTAGGCATCAACGACATCTCATACAAGCCTTCGTGTCGTTTTAGAATAGCCCAAGAAGCGACTAAATAATGATACAATATTTATTTTACGATACCCAGGTACATCTGAAGGATTGGCAAATACAGTGGTGATCAGAGTTTATTTATAGTGTCAATCGAAATACTCTATGTCAATAAAAAACGGGGGCAATAAACTAAACAAACAGTTGTAAGAGTTTTCTTGTACACACATTGAGAGGTTCGATTACGACTATGCAAGGACGCGTCCTCAACAAACGTATGTAGAGGTGCTGGGTTTCGTTTCCCAGGTCGGGCATTGAGCATCCACGGAGTCGGGATTTGTGCCCAGTTGTTGGCAATAAGCACGCTCCCTAAACATGGGACTTAAAATGGCAAACTGTGGTTAGTACCACAGTTTGCCATTTTTTTTTTTTAAGTATACTAGTTATACTTTGGAATTGTTTAAAACAAAATTATAAAGCTACAGTCCAGCCTGCAGGCAAAATAACTGCGGAAGGAGTAATTTTATTTGTTCTAATATTAAACATAACATACCACCTGTAAAACCTTTGCGCCACCGTAGGTACTATCGAGGACACTCCCGCCTGACCACCACTAAGCTAATTTTTGCTTGCACTCGCAACATAGAAACGCTCTCTAGCCCCGCCCCGTTGACTTTGTATAGACATAATGAATTAAAAGATACCGAATGGGCCGAGCGGACTGACGACGCACGCCAAACAAGAGTTATTGTTATTTTGCGCGCCAAAGTTGACGCTTTCCTAATAGGCCCAAACTTTAAGGGGGTGTGGCTCGGCGCCTTCGCATGATTTAAGCGAAAAAAAATTAAACTGGTCAGGCGGGAGTGTCCTCGATAGTACCTACGGTGGCGCAAAGGTTTTACAGGTGGTATGTTATGTTTAATATTAGAACAAATAAAATTACTCCTTCCGCAGTTATTTTGCCTGCAGGCTGGACTGTAGCTTTATAATTTTGTTTTAAACAATTCCAAAGTATAACTAGTATACTTATCTATACTTATTAATATTATAAAGCTGCAGTGTTTGTCTGTTTGTTTAAACGCGCTAATCTCTGGAACTACTGGTCCGATTTGAATAATTCTTTCAGTGTTGGGTAGTTCATTTATCGAGGAAGGCTATAGGCTATATATAACATAACATCACGCTGCGACCAAAAGGAGCGGAGCATAAATGAAAAATATTGCAAAAACGGGGAAAAATGTATTCCTTTTGTGAGCTGTTTCTCTTTTATGTGACGCAGACGAAGTTGCGTGGGTCAGCTAGTTTGAAATAAATGGTTTGAGTTCGAGTTTATTATAGATCTCTCCAGACAATAAGTAACAAAGGAATATATTATTCTGTTCCATCTCCCTTGAGGAACGCTTAATCTTAAGAACGAGCCTTCTTTGATACAGTCGCGTCGTGATTGTGTCGTAAAAAACTTAAGTTTATTACGCCAGACTAGTTTCTGTCAGCGGATTTGCTCAGGTGGGATTTGAGTCTGATTACGTCGAAAAATGACTCCGTAGGTAATCGTGGAACTTTCCTAAGGGGACACTTTAGTCTTTGAAACGGCTGTAGCTCAAAGATTACAACAGATTTTTTATTTTACAGATTTTTTTATAATTCAAGAAAAAATTCGACGTTGGAGGTTTAGAAATATGTACTTTTTAACATTATCCTTGGCAAAAGTATATTATTATGTAGTTTTTATGTATAATACACTGGCCTGTAAAAGGAGGAGCTCGTGGCTAAATAATAACAGCCGCTCGGGTCGATCTTTAGGTTAAGCCGTGCTTGCCTAGGTTGGTCTGTGTATGGGTGACCACCCAATACATACCGAGTTTCCTCCGTGCCTCGGAAAGCACGTTAAGCCGTTGGTCCCGGCTGTCATTTGTGATCTTTGGCAGTCGTTACAGGTAGTCAGTGGCCCAAAAAGTCTGACAACCAGTCTTACCAAGGGGTATCGTATTACCCAGTACTAACTGGGTTGTGGAGGTCAGATAGGCAGTCGCTCCATGTAAAATACTGGTATTCAGCTGCATCCGGTTAGACTGGAAGCCGAATACTAAAACTTGGAAAAGGCTAGGCAGATGATGACACTGGCCTGCAAAAAAAAAGTACTACACTTTTAAAATGTCATTTTTTTCAAAACTATAGAAGTTAGATATTTCAAATAAAAAACGTTTCATAGCAATTTTTATCAGCATTATTAGTTTTCATGTACAAAATTAAACTCTTTTTCGAGTCCTTTTTGTTTCGAAAGTACATTATTATCTTGTGTACGTAAAAAGTTATTACAATTTTTTAAAGTGTGATACTTATTTTTGCGGGCTAGTGTATTATCTGTAAAAGTATGACCAGTCTAACCAAGAGGTATTAGGCAGTACTTACTGGGTTGGGGAGGTCGGATACACAAGCCCACTATGTAAAATACTGGTATTCTGTTGCATCCGAGTACACTGGAAGCTGGGGTCGGCTTCCAGTGTAGCCTGATGCAGCTCGCATCATAGTTAGGAAAAGGCTATTAGAGGCAGATGATAATATTATGTCTTACAAGGTGTATCCTATAAAGAGGCAGTAGCTTCAAAGGTTAACTTGCAACATAGCGAGTGAACGTAACCATAAATTTGAAGAGTGAACTTTAAATTTTGAAATAGAGGAAAATAATTTCAGGAAGAAAGTCAAAACATCATTTGTTTATTTAACCGTCTTCTAAAAAAGGAGGTTTCTCAATTCGACCGTATTGTAAGCTACAGCTCAGAAATGAAGGACTTTGCAAAAGAAAACCAACCACAGTATTTCAACTTAAATACATTTACTTCCTTCTTCACAATAATTGAAAACAAACAAACAAATAATGAATACTTACGATACTTACTTGCTAGCTTTAAAATCTAAATTACACCACTGTACAATAATACGATGTTATTGTAGACGTTTTTCCTGCTGGCATCCCGAACAAGCAGGCCGGCCATATGTCAAAAATCCCGCCAAAAAAAGTGCCATCATCCACGAAAATCGATTCAGCCTACGAGCATGGTCTCCGTAAGTCCATGCCTACATTATGACCTACGCGCAAGCTAACTGTATTTAAATATTTTTTTGTTTACGTTAACATCATGTTCTATAAAGTTTAGTTTTATTATAGTGTGTAGTACACGTCTACCATCCCAAAAGTAGGTCAACCCGTCTTTGCTTTACCTGTGGGGTCCACTTTCAGCCGACCAAAGTGTTTGGTGAGGTGGAAGGGTTTAGGCACAGGTTAGGCTACACAACAGTTTATCTGATAGGATATAAAATTTGTGTTTGTTGGTCTATTAGGGACTATAACTACACTCATATTACGCTCAATGCAACTTTCGTCTATAGAAAAATCTGATTAAGTATACAAAGTGTAAACGCACCCTGAACGAAGTCGTTAACCAAGCCTTATGTTACATCAAACTATACGTAACTCTACGCGAAAATTATTGCTGGGAAAGCAGCTGGGCAGTCACGATTTACAATAGGACTCATTGTAACGACTCAAAACATTGTGCCGATGGATGTATTGAATAGTTATTGTATTAAAAACTTGTACTTGTGAAAAAATTTGAACTTTGACCTCCAATATCTCCGTAACTAGAAGGTTCCCAGGGTGGTGAGATCCAGAACAAACAAAAAATGATCGCAATGACGGTGAAAACAGAAGCCTTTCGCTTCGTTAAGGACCTGCGCAGACGAGGGACTTTGGTCTGTTCCTGTCATTGAGCTATTACTACTACGTATAGAGAAGACAGCGCGAACAAAATTTGTGCAACAAACGCGGCAGTGCGGGGCGCGCGGGGGGCGGCTAATGAGTCATAGATGCGATGTCACCGTTAAGAGGCGACACTTTGTTTATATTCTGCCTATTTCATTGGGTACCCCTTACGTGCACATTATTTGTCTTACAATTTTTATTATAATATTTATTTTAGGTATAAACTGACTTTACTCTGCGGAACAAATAATATATTCTGGCATATATACCTACCTACCTATACTAACTGGTTCAGTCAGGGTTATGGGAAGTCTCATTCTTAAACAAATTGTATTGTATTCCTAAATAAATAATAATTTTATTTCAGGCCTTTACTTGTACAAACAATTAATCAATTAAAACCAAACAATCTAAAAAAACAATTAGGTACGTAGCTAATTGATTTTCTTCTTTCATGAATTTACCTTCCTTCAATTAATAACCACAGTCTATTATTTTCTAAATGTGTAAGATTATTATTTTCCACTATAAAAATATACGTCAGGTAATACTATCTACACGACTTGTTACACAGCCAATGTCACTTCTTAAATTTTTAGTCTATGACAAATGACGCAAAATGGCGTCCGCTAAATATTTTGCTCGAATTACATTTTAAAAATGATTATCTAGTTACTTACCGATGGAAAGTTATTCCTTTGCACTTTGCCGTGTTGCTTGAATTATTAGTGCAATATCGTAACACACACGTAACCATATTTGTTGAATTTTCACGTTTTATTGCTTAAATAACAAACAAGACTTAAAGCGCTCAAGAGCGAGCAAGCGACTGAGTGGGTTGTAGCCAGCTGGCTGAGTTTGAATGGAGCACAGATTTTGTTCGTGCTGTCTTCTCTATACGTAGTAGTAATAGCTCAATGGTTCCTGTTCATTAGTTCTTCTGTTGTTTTTTCATCTATTGGTTAACGTCCATTGGTTGTTGTAAATTATTCGCAAACAAATTGTCCCTCGTCTGCGCAGGCCATAAAAGAACGAAGAACGAAAATACATTTATTTGGCACACGCCACAAGTGCACACACAACAAAGAAAAGCCAACCAAAAAAAAAAAAAGATAACTTAAGGGTTCTTAAGGGCAGATACTTTCACACCCATTATCTAAATGCTCTACCTAATAATATGACTAATAAGAATTCCTTACTAATAAATGACTATGTCTTGATACGGGTAATAATAAGTGTGATGTTCTATTACTAAATAAACGTGTAGGTATGAATGAACTACACATTATTATCAGCTGCTCCTCGCCTGGCAAATTGCGAGTCTAGTAACCTCGTGGGTAGTTGAGCAATTTGTCAATATTCTAGCGCTAATAGCCCCACAGTGTTGTTATTGCGAATAGGGATGCGCTTACTTAGGACTCATTTGAAATGTCTTTGTGCCCGTTTTTACGTTGACACATAGTCAAATGATTTAATGTTATTTTTTGTGCTATTCGATCTTTATCGCTAGAGTTAGAGATTCCATCATCTGCCTAGCCTTTTCCCAACTATTTTGGGGTCGGCTTCCAGCCTAACAGGTTGCAGCTGACTACCAGTATTTTACATGGCCATGATATTTTATCTGACCTAAGTTCATACTGGATAATACGATACCACTTTCGTAAGACTGGTTGTCGGTCTTTTTGGGCCACTGACTACCTGTAACGACTGTCAAAGATGGACAAATAACAACCGGGACCAACAGCTTAACGTACTTTCCGAGGCACGGAGGAAACTAGGTGGTCACCTATCCAAAGACTAACCTAGGCAAGCACGGCTTAACCTAAAGATCGACCCGAGCGACTGTTATTGTTTAGCTAGAGTTGGAGATTTCAATAGTACAATAATATTCTAGTATTCAGTTAGATGTTACTAAGTATGCAGTATGCAGTACCTTAATCGAGCACCAGGCATGAGACCTATAAGTCATCATCATCATCAGCCTATTAAAGTTCCCACTGCTGGGATACTGGCCTCCTCTCTATGAGAGGGAATGGGCTATAATCCACCACGCGGGCCCAGTGCGGATTGGTAGATGTCACATGTCTTCGAATTTTTTTGTTCTAGGATATGCCAGTTTCCTCACGATGTTTTCCTTCACCGTTTTGAAAGCAGTGATGATGAAATAAATTACACAAAGTAATGCGCCTGACTGAGTTCGAACCCACGACTTACTGTTCGTAAGTCGGGGCCACCACCATGTATTTATTTAAAAACTGGATATGCTTTATCGTTGATAAAAAATAATCAATACCAGGTAGGCAGTATTTTATTGCGTGTGTGTTGTATATCATTACTCGAAGTTGAACTGTATTTAGCTTTTCAAAGTGTAATTAAAGAAGTTTGGGTTGCTAATTGATAACCGTGACACGCAAGGCACGAAAAACTAATTTGTAGGCTTTTGGGGACATGAAAATAGAAATAATTTAGTAGCTTATATTAGCTGGTAAACTAGCCCAAACGGTGTATGTCACATATTATTATATTATTTTGGTTATAATAGATTGAAAACCAACAGGAACAATCTATACTTATAATATTATAAAGCTGAAGAGTTTGTTTGTTTGTTTGTTTGAACGCGCTAATCTCAGGGACTACTGGTTGGAATTGGAAAATTCTTTTAGTGTTGGATAGTCCATTTCTTGAAGAAGGCTATAGGCTATATAACATCACGCTACGACCAACAGGTGCTGAGCAGCGAGGGTGAAACCGCGGGGAACAGCTATAAGCTATATTATGTGACGCAGACGAAGTTGCGTAGGTCAGCTAGTCTATGATAGGTAGCAATGTAGTTGACTTGAGGGGCCTCCTCAGGACCATAGTGCGCTGTTGGCTAATAAAATCTATACTATATATAATATATAATAATATTATAAAGCTGAAGAGTTTGTTTGTTTGTTTGTTTGAACGCGCTAATCTCAGGGACTACTGGTTGGAATTGGAAAATTCTTTTAGTGCTGGATAGTCCATTTCTTGAGGAAGGCTATAGGCTATATAACATCACGCTACCACCAAAAGGAGCGGAGCATAAATGAAAGATGTTGCAAAAACGGGGAAAATGTATGCCTTTTGATAGCTTTTTCTCTCTTATGTGACGCAGACGAAGTTGCGTGGGTCAGCTAGTATCGTTATAAGATTATTTAGTAGACACATGTAGCACTTTTATATGATCAATATTCCGTAATCAGCAGTCAGGGCCTGATACTCTCTATTATTTTTCTTATTCTAAATATGAACTAGTGTTTAGCGTTGAGGAGGAGTTTTTTGACGCCATTTTTTAAGTTTATTGTTTAAGTTAGTTTAGTTTATTTTAGTTTATTAATACCAGCTGACAGTGTTGAGGAGGAGTTTTTCGATGCCCTTTTATAGTTTGTTGTTAGTTTATTTATTTTAGTTTATTTAATCATCATCAGCATCATTTCAGCCGAAAGACTTCCACTGCTGGACATGAGCCTCCCCGAAAGGAGGGTTTTTGCCATAATCGCCACGCTTGGCAGGCGGGTTGGCGATCGCAGTACGGTTGTTACAAAAGCACAGAGAACGCTGCTGCCCATTCTCTAGTCCTTAGTCGCCTCTTACGACACCCACGGGAAGATATGGGATGGTGCTATTCTTTACGTCGGACACCATACAGAACGTTTATTTAATACTTAGTTTTATTTATAAATGCAAATAATTATATCTATAATTTAACATAATATACATTTTACAAGTTGAGTGTTTATCTCCAAAATAGACCATCAACAACACAAACAACAACAACAACAACAGCCCATAACGTCCACTGCTGGACATAAGCCTCTCCCATGATGGGAGGAATTTGCCGTAATCTCCACGCTTGGCAGGCGGATTGGAGATCGCAGTGATGAAAGACTAACAGAAAACGCTGCTGCCCTTTCTCTGGTCTACGGAGGCGCAAGGTGTTCTGCCTCAGACATTAGTCGTCTTATACGCCACCCACCCGCCACCCGTGAGTGTAATGCGTTGGTTCTATTCTACTCTGCCGGATACCACACGGTTGATATACCATCAACTTATACAATATTCTTGGAAGTTGCTTTACAACGCCATGCAAGCAAAGTCTTTAGATATACAATGGCTAAAACTCTGTTATAGACTAAAGCCAGCTTCCTGTCTTGTCAGAATTTCCCGTCACGCTTGCTTGATATTCTAAAGGGTGGCCTGTGTCCTTGTAACACGTTGTACGTTTGTAGATGACAAGCAAAGACTACACGCTTCCTTTGTACTGACGGGTGACGTGGTCAGTCTGAGGTAGTTTTTAGATCGAGGTTTATAGCTGACAAAATGTTGGTGATTTTTTTAGTTTTGGGTTAATTCTTTGTGGTTTTGAAGCTGGTTTTTGAGAAATTGAGAAGTATGAAGGAATGCTGTGCCCATTCTAAATAAATTGGAATAAGGGCAAGAGAATGGTGAGTTTTTTAGTACAAAATTCAGACATGCTTTTATTCCTTGCCGTTCTATTTTTAAAATTCGAATTTTGTGATAGTGACTCCATCTGATCCAAATGTTTCAAGTTGTAAGTAAGATGAAACAAAAACAAGATTTTTGCTAAAGACGGCAAAATATTGATAACTAGCCGACGTCACGCGGTTTCACCCTCGTAGTTCCCGTTCCCGTGGGAGTACGGGGATAAAATATAGCCTATGTTACTCAGGGTGAATATAGCTTTCTAATGGTGAAAGAATTTTTTAAATCAGCGCAGTAGTTTTTGAGTTTATTCATTGCAAACATACACACTCACAAAAATACAAATCTTTCCTCTTTACGTATAATATTAGTGCAGATGTTGGTGATGGTTTGATGCAACGTTAAAAATTGCGTAGATTTGAACTGAAAGTGTTTTATTTACAGCGCAACAAATCGTATAATTTCATGTATCGTGTTTTTATTTACTGTTCATTTTTTAATATCAATCCCAGCATAGCAAAGCATTTTTCTTAATTACTAGCCGATTTAATCCACTTTCATATTCATAATTCGCCTCCTGAAGATATGTTGACAGCAAAACCAAAGAAAACACGTTTTACAATTTTTTTTCTCAAAAATGGTATGTAGTATTGCCATAACAGCTCTAAAAAGTATCCAGAAAGTGAACTCTACCGGAGACTTATTCACAACTGTCCAGTAAGAAGCGAGATTTTAAATTTGGAATCTCCAACTGTCCAGTAAGTAAGTATGTAATTAACTTACTGGACAGTAGGACATACTCTTTGAATCTGCTTAGAAAAGGCTCCCAATATATATCTATCTCTCTTTTTGGTATGACATTTTATGAGATACATTATATTACAGCCATTTTATAGTCTGTGACGCAGAAAAAGTATGCGTTGCGTTTTGTACTTAGTAATGTGTTAGAAGTATAGTGTGGGATTTTATGTTTGTATTTAGTAATTTCAGTTTATAAATCACGTTGGATTAAAACTTTCCATTCTAAAATAAACATGGAGTTTCAAAAACATTAATTTACATTTTTTACTATTATTATTTTTTTATTCATGTAATGTAAAAATAGAACAATTTCCAAAACTAAACGCAAACTTTGTATTAAAAAAACAACGACTGGCGGGATTTCACATTCAATGAGGGATTTTCTTTTTAGCTCTTCCCTAGTCGCTGGATAGATGGCGCTAGGAGTAAGTATGATAATGCAAGGAACGAAACCCAAAAAAACTGATTTTAACAAAGCGCGAGAAATGTTGGTTATATTCGGAAGGTTAAGCAAATGAAAGTGTTGGTCAACGAGAGTATGTGACGTGACACAATGTTTTTTTTTTCAAGCGTTTTGGCTTTGGCATAGTAAGTTCAACGCCATCTATAGAGTTCTTGGAAACTAAGTTTTTTTTTAAAACCTCAAAAGGAAAACCTCTCATTGCGACGATTGTGTTTAAACGAATTTGTTGTTAAACTTTGTATTGTCCTGCCTTTTGGATTATTTTACGGCTCACCAACACCACAACACGCATACAATCGCACTACACAACTACCCCGCTTAACTGCCGGAGCACGACTGACTCGTGACGTAGGCGCATGAGACAACCAACACTTTAGTCAATACACTACATCCCTTTTTTGTTTTGATTATTTTTTTTTATTAATTATCTATTTATTAGTAAATCTAAATTATAAGACGTTTTTATGTATGTAATGAGGTTTTCATCAAGTGTGATTATAAATTTGTTTTCTAAATTAATCAAATATAATTGATGTATTATTAAAGGTAAATCAAAACTTAACATTATTTAGGTGGAGTAAGGTTAGGTTTCAACGTCCATTTTTCTTCGTCGTTGATTTCATTTCGATTTTGGCACACACTCCATTCTCCTTGATTTTTTTTCAAATGCACTACATTCCTTCTAGGAATTTGACCAGTCTCATCATTTCGAACCGTGATATCTCCTCCTTTCTTATTTTCAACTGTGTGTGTTTCTGGATTGTACTCCAAGCTTAATTTATTTTCTCTATTCATGTTTTTGATATACACTTTATCTCCTGGTGTTAAGTCACATTCTTCAGCCTTCCGTTTCCTATCTCCATTTTCCTTTCCTTTTTCTTTTCTTTCTTGATCCCTATCCTTAACCTCAGTATCCTGTGATATACTCTCCTTTGTACCACTAACCATAGGTAATTTATCTCTAAATTTTCTATTGAAGAAAAGTTCTGATGGGGTTCTTTCGGTCACAGAATGTGGTGTGCTATTGTACATAGTTTAATAGTCTAGCAAACTCTCCTACCAGTCTTTCTGACTCAACACTACTCGGACCGGGAATTATAACCTATATTATATGATTTTTTCCTAATGACTCTAGTTTTTTTTTGTTTTTTATTATTATTTTTCCGCCATTACGCATAAAGAATCTGTTTTTTTTTTGTACAAGGAATATAATTTAAGGTATAGAAGTATGAATATTGTTTTACTCCCTTTACATGACGTTCACACAACCGGTCATAGAGATGTACAACTTGTATAAGTCTTTTTAAATCTCTTTGGAGATGCATGGCATGTTATAGAAACTGTTTTGATAAATCGACTAACCAGTCATTCCAACAGTTTCTTTTTACAATAAATACCTATGATGTTTGCTGCAAAATCATTTACCAAATTATTTATTACAACTTATTTACTACAATAATTATTTTCGATTTTATAAAATTACTCCGAAACTCCGATTTTATTAGAAGAACTCTTGTAGGGGTTAATACGATAAGTGTCGACTATAAATAAAGTTTGATTTTGACGCAGCATGGTACGGGATTCCATATATCCATGAGCATTCTCCTTCATACAACACGAGATATACTGAGAGAATTTCTCTTACCTCTTTGACTTTTAGCAATATTATATTATATCTTCAATTTTTTGTGGTCGGTAATCAAATTGCATCATAAAGTAAAGATGTTTAAATGATTGATAGCCCAGACAAGAGCAAAACTTCTTCCTTCTCTATCAGGCTATATCTTTGTATACAATCTGATATTTACATCTATATCAATACTGTAAAGCTGAAGAGATTGTTTTATATACGCCCAGTCTCTCTGGGCCTATCCTTCTGCAGCGAGGCGTGAGACAGGGAGACGTCACATCCCCGAAACTACTCACCACCGCACCGGATGACGTCCCGAAGGTTCCGGACCGGAGAGGGCCAGGCACCAACGCCAACGGCGAGCACATCACCCACCCTCGGCACGCCGGCAATACAGCGGCCACGGCTAAGATCCTGCAGGACCCCAGCACAACGCTCGATGACCTCAGCAGAGCTTCCGAAAGAGTAGGTCCCAAAATGAACATGGACAAAACCAAGGTCACATTAAACGCCCTTGTAACACCCACTCCCATCAAGATTGGAGACGCCACACTTTACTTTATATTACGTGTACCCGGGATAAACGGTCCAGCCAGGCAGGTTCAATTTCGAGAAAGAGGCCAACCGTCGAATCCGACTCGGCCGGGCAGCCCTCGGGAAGCCGCGCGGCATCCCCTCGTCCAACCCACCGCAGCGTCACAAAACGAAGTCCACGACCAGTGTATGTTGTCAGTGATTAGATCTTCTTTTTCTTCGTCGTCACACTTTTTGCAGAGTGGTCGTGATCGTCACATCAGGGGTGGTGGCAAGCTTCACAACCCGTCGCCATCCCTCCCGTACTATGGCTTTTCTTGTGCACTCGTGGAGTGGACCATTGAGTGCAGTTTTGACTTGACTGAAAAACTAAAGCCCTGATAAGTCTCACTTTAGTGGCCTTTGTGATGTTTCTGCTTCTCCATATTTTTCCAAGCCGATCGATGGAGGATCTGGTAATAGCCATGCGCCGTTTGATGCGCCGTGAAGGTTGCGGGGATCCGCTGGATAAGAGTCGCACGGGACCGGCCAATGGGGTGACACCCGGGGGAGGCCCACGTCCAGCAGTGGACGTCTCTCGGCTGAAATGACGATAGTGATGATGATGATAATTGGGATTCATTCTTCTCCAATCTGATGCCCAATACTTCCAATTTAATGGTTGCTCATTGCTTCCAATTTAACAGATGCCCAATGCTTCCAATTTAATGGATGCCCTTAACCTACCACGCGAAAACAGTGCATGGTAAGTGTCACATGTCTTTTGAAGTATTTGTTCTAGGACATGCCGGTTTCCTCAATACGTTTTCCTTCACCTTGTCAATTTAATGACCAGTAGATACAATCTACTGCGGTTCTGTCAATTTAATGACCAGTAGATACAATCTACTGCGGTTACTGTCAATTTAATGACCAGTAGATACAATCTACTGCGATTACTGTCAATTTAATGACTAGTAGATACAATCTACTGTAATTACTGTCAATTTAATGACTAGCAGATACAATCTACTGCAGTTACTTTCAATTTAATGACCAGTAGATACAATCTACTGCGGTTACTGTCAATTTAATGACCGGTAGATACAATCTACTGCGGTTACTGTCAATTTAATGACCAGTAGATACAATCTACTGCGATTACTGTCAATTTAATGACTAGTAGATACAATCTACTGTAATTACTGTCAATTTAATGACTAGCAGATACAATCTACTGCAGTTACTTTCAATTTAATGACCAGTAGATACAATCTACTGCGGTTACTGTCAATTTAATGACCGGTAGATACAATCTACTGCGTTTACTGTCACTTTAATGACCAGTAGGTATATCCTACTGCTATCACTGTCATTCTCTGATGACTTTTCAATTTAATGACCAGCAGGTAGGTATACTCTACTGCTATCACTGTTATTTCACAACTGTCAATTGAATGACCAGTAGGAATGTTCTACTGCTTTTGGTTTCATATAGCACAAATCTAATAACCAAGCATGAGGTCCCGGGTTCGACCTTAATTGTACTACCCAAATATTTAATACATATTTATTTTTATTTATTTATTTATTAAAACTTTATGCACTTATAGTACAAAGGCGGACTTACGTACGAAAACTGAAGCTTTTGGTTTTTATTTAGCTAATGACTGTGTTATTTACTTTACATTTCTCACTTTTATCACGTCAGTTTAATTACCAAAAAAAGCTGTTGAGGATATAATTCCCCTGAATATTGTCAAAAAGTGTCAATTAAATGACCAGCTATGCTGCTTCCATAATATAAATTTAATGATCAGTATAAACTGTTTACACTGCATAAAAAAACTAAAACATAACTTTGCTATTTCAGGCACTACGCCAGCTTACTTGCTTCATTATGTTTTGAAATTATCCAAAGTAACCACTATTAAACACCTCTGCCTATCTCTTAAATATAAGAGAAATAAAGGCGTGATATTGATTTGATCATGATTTTTTGTTAAAAATAGCAGAATCACGTACACACACATCACACATATCACTGGGTGAGTTTTATAAGCGTGATTGTGATTATTTGCACTCCAAATTACATCCACCTAAATACTTTGCTTGTATTATAAAAACTATAAACCTCAGTAACACGTTGTCTCTCTCGTATCAATTTAATGATCGGATTACTTTTATCCGCTATATTTTTAATACTTAGTTGTTTATATCAACAAATGTATCAATTTGATGATCAGATTTTAATCTGCTTAGTGTAGGTACCGCATAAACTTATTAGGTATTATTTTTATTCAATTAGGTAATATCAATTTAATGATCAGAGTTTAATCTGCTTAGTGTATGTACCTCACGTACTTATTAGGTTCTATTTTTATTTAATTAGGTAATATCAATTTAATGATCAGAGTTTAATCTGCTTAGTGTAAGTAAACACTTGTATCTCACATTACATAGTCACACTACCTTGTATGCACACTACCTTGTATCTCACATTACATAGTCACATTACATAGTGTCATTAGTCACACACAGTTTTGCATTAATTTAGTGAAGCAGATCAATTCTAATCTGCGTGAGTTAGGTAGGTACCGACTTAATGGTCAACGGTTTTATTGTAACTCTTGCTATTTACCTGGATAGGTAACTAAATACAAGCAAAATTATCCTTACAACCAAAACAATTACTTGTACCTACTCTCCATAATTAAGCAGGATAGGTATAATTGAATAAAGGTAGGTAGTCAATCTAAATATGTTTTTCACTTAATTTCCTAAAGGTTTGTTGTTTACTAAACCAAAACTATGATTATACACTTGAAGTAGGTATATAAATATTGTTGTTATTATCCAATTACCTATCATTGTATAATACTAGCAAAATGTTGGTAAAATGTTCGACAGTCGTTATATAAGCCGAGATGCAACTGTATTGGTATCAATAACTAACGTTTATAACAATCGGTTCGTAATAATGACGTAACTTGTTTACTTCATTTTATCACATGACTATCTTTCCATCTTTTTTTCTTTAAATGGTTGTTATTATTGTGTACTCACTTTTGTCCTCGTCGCCACATGTATTGTCCTGCCTTTTGGATTATTTTACGGCTCACCAACACCACAACACGCATACAATCGCACTACACAACTACCCCGCTTAACTGCCGGAGCACGACTGACTCGTGACGTAGGCGCATGAGACAACCAACACTTTAGTCAATACACTACAAACTTTCTTCAATTTTTGAGAAAAGTATTATACAAACCTCAACCAGTAAGAAAGCCATACTGGCCTCGTATATAACCGGACCTCACCTGCGGTTCGGTCCGGTTAACTCATACTTGGCCAGGAAGGCTTACTTACTGGATTCTGCAGTAATGTACTAATACCTTATAGTAAGTACCCTGTAGTGTATATTACCCTGTACTTAGTATCAAACATAAGGTCATCATCATCATCTGCCTAGCCTTTTCCCAACTACATTGGGGTCGGCTTCCAGTCTTACCGGATGCAGCTGAATACCAGTATTTTACATGGAGCGACTGCCTATCTGACCTCCACAACCCAGTTAGTACCGGGTAATACGATACCCCTCGGTAAGACTGGTTGTCAGACTTTTTGGGCCTCTGACTACCTAACGACTGTCAAAGATCTACAAATGAAAGCCGGGACCAACGGCTTAACGTGTTTTCCGAGGCACGGAGGTAACTCGGTATATAATGGGTGGTCACCCATCCACAGACCAACCTAGGCAAGCATGGCACCTAACGATCGACCCGAGTGGCTGTTATTATTTAGCCACGAGCTCCTCACATAAGGTAAAAGATCTAAAACATATTTCACTGAAAATGTTCAGAAATACCTGCCTCCCGATCTCTTTCGCAATCTCCTTGACAAAAAACCGATATTCTGAATCATAAAGCAAAAAACGCGAAACTAAGTTAGTTAAGGATGGAAGCCAGACAGATAAACCAGTTATCCAATAAGTCTAGATTGCAGGATCCTTCCTGCGTACCTGCTTTCACGTGATATTAATATTGAACATCGAATCTAAGAATTGACGCCTAGTTTTCCATTTTTTATAAGACAACAGTATTACCGTATTCTTCTTGAAATTTTGTCGTTAGGATACTAATGGTAATAAATAATACAGAAACTAACACACTGTTATGTTCGAAGTTGAAACAAACCCAATTATTCTTATTCTTTATTGCACACAAAAGTAAAAAAATATACACACAAAATTAAAATATATAGCTTGTGTACAACGGCGAGCTTAACCCAGAATTGGGTTTTTTTACAGCAAACCCTATTTCTGTTGCGAGATTTGCAGAAAAGGATATATACTTACTAGCTGTTGCCCGCGGCTTCGCCCGCGTGAAGTTCGGTAACTGTCCCACTGGATCATACTAAAGGGATAATAGTGTCCTCCATGTTAATCCAGGTTATAAACTATCTATGTGCCACATTTCATAATCATCACAATTATTATTATCACAATCAACATCACTATTACCATCACAATCACCATCACAATCACCATCACAATCACCATCACAATCACCATCACAATCACCATCACAATCACCATCACAATCACCATCACAATCACCATCACAATCACCATCACAATCACCATCACAATCACCATCACAATCACCATCACAATCACCATCACAATCACCATCACAATCACCATCACAATCACCATCACAATCACCATCACAATCACCATCACAATCACCATCACAATCACCATCACAATCACCATCACAATCACCATCACAATCACCATCACAATCACCATCACAATCACCATCACAATCACCATCACAATCACCATCACAATCACCATCACAATCACCATCACAATCACCATCACAATCACCATCACAATCACCATCACAATCACCATCACAATCACCATCACAATCACCATCACAATCACCATCACAATCACCATCACAATCACCATCACAATCACCATCACAATCACCATCACAATCACCATCACAATCACCATCACAATCACCATCACAATCACCATCACAATCACCATCACAATCACCATCACAATCACCATCACAATCACCATCACAATCACCATCACAATCACCATCACAATCACCATCACAATCACCATCACAATCACCATCACAATCACCATCACAATCACCATCACAATCACCATCACAATCACCATCACAATCACCATCACAATCACAATCACCATCACAATCACCATCACAATCACCATCACAATCACCATCACAATCACCATCACAATCACCATCACAATCACCATCACAATCACCATCACAATCACCATCACAATCACCATCACAATCACCATCACAATCACCATCACAATCACCGTGACAATCACCGTGACAATCACCGTCACAATCACCGTCACAATCACCATCACAATCACCATCACAATCACCATCACAATCACCATCACAATCACCATCACAATCACAATCACCATCACAATCACAATCACCATCACCCTCACAATCACCATCACAATCACCATCCCAATGACCATCACAATCACCATCACAATCACCATCACAATTACCATCACAATCACCATCACAATTACCATCACAATCACCATCACAATCACCATCGCTATCACCATCACAATCACCACCACTCTCAGAATAACTATCACAATCATCATCACCATCACAATCATCATCAAAATCAGTATCACAATCACCATCATCTTTATCACAATCATTATCATCGTAATCACAATCGCTATCATCATTATCACAATCATTATAATCGTAATCACAATCATTATCATCGTAATCCCAATCACTATCATCTTAATCACAATCATCATGATCACAATCGCCATCACTATCTCAACCACAATCATTATCACAATCACCATCATTATCACAATCACCAATACTATCACAATCAAAATCACAATCACCATCACAATCACCATCACCATCACAATCACCATCACAATCACTACCCTCGTTATCACAATCACCAATACTATCACAATCAAAATCACAATCACCATCACCACCACAATCACCATCACAATCACTACCCTCGTTATTACAATCATTATCATAGTAATCATCACAATAATCTACATCATTATAACAATCACCATCACTGTCACAATCACAATCACAATCACCATCGCTATCACCATCACAATCACTGCCACTTTCACAATCACCATCACAATCACCATCACCATCACCATCACAATCGCCATCAAAATCACTATCAAATAAATAAATAAATCATTATCATCGTAATCACAATCATTATCATCTTAATCACAATCATCATCATCACAATCTCCGTCCTTGTTATCACAACCATCGCTATCACCATCACAATCACCGACATCACTATCACAATCACCGTCACTGTCACAATCACCATTACAATCACAATCACTATCACAATCACCATCATCGTTATCACACTTATTATCATTGTAATCACAATCATTATCACCGTTATCACAATCATCATAATCACAATCATCATCATCGTAATCACAATCATTATCATCGTAATCAAAATCATCATCATCACAATCATCATCATCACAATCATCATCATCATTATCACAATCATCATCATCGTAATCACAATCATTATCGTCTGGATCTCAAAATAAATGCCATTTTCGTAATCAGCACCCCTGATAATCTCGGTATCGACACCCATATTGATTTTTAGACATTTCAACCCCATCGCACCCCAACAGGGAATGGTAGTATTTCAGGTCTGCCACATTAAATCTTAAAATCGTTGTTTTTGTAATACACCCGACCCAATTCACCATAAAAATAATAACTATGTTGAATTTCAGGCTTTGTTACCCCATTTCCCCCTTTAGGGGTTGAATTCTGAAAAAAAACTGAAAACAAACGTTAATTCATTTATCGATAGGAGTACTCCTGTTAAGTTTCGAATAAAGTAGTTTAACTAATCTTATTTCCCCACGTAATCTTTGGACTCCCGTTCCAACCCCTAAGGGGGTGAATTTTAAAAAATCCTTTCTTAGTGCACCCCTAAACCTCATAAAGAACCTTTGTGCCAAATTTGGAATCTCTAGACTCAGCGGTTTGGGCTGTGCATTGATTTTTATACTTTGCCACCCCATTTCCCCCTCATAGGGGTTGAATTCTGAAAAAACCTGAAACCCGTTTTTACTCATTTATCAATAGGAGCACTCCTGTGAAGTTTCGAATAAAATAGTCTAACTAATCTTGTTTTACCCATACAAACTTTAGATTCCCGTTTAATCCCCTTAGGGGTTGAATTTTGAAAAATCCTTTCTTAGTGCACCCCTAGACCACATAAGGAACCTACATGCCAAATTTGGAATCTGTAGACCCAGCGGTTTGGGCTGTGCGTTGATAGATGAGTCAGTCAGTCAGTCAGTCAGTCAGTCAGTCAATCAGTCAGTCAGTTTCTTCTTTTATATATTTAGATGTGCACAAACAATACAGTTAAAAACTTAAATTAACTTATTTTATACACTAAAATAATACATACAATATAATATACGCAATACATACAATATACGCAATACATACGCACCTCAAAAGGTGCAAGGTACCGGGAGCCTAGACTTGAAGAGAGCATCATGTGCGTACGTACGTACCTACCTATACGTATACCTTCAAGTTTACAACAGTGTTCCAAATTTCAATTTCGCTACATAAATATCTTCCTCGGTCAACCAAAATCAAACACATTTTATAATAATTTAGTTTATCTACCACCTTTTGTAAGATATTTAATCTACATATCTACTACACATTTCGCATTCAGATCGCCTAAATAATACGTGTTCATAATTAAACAATTACAAATTCAACTTTTATCTATGCTTTATATTATCCCTAGGGGTTAGATAAGGTGGATCAGCCGTCCTGAATATTAAACTAAACGTGGGTTACGTTCGGTATATTAAAATATCATCGATTTAAATTACGCCATTTTGTAGTACGTTTTAGTAGTTAGTAAATAAGTAAGTAGGCTTCTTTGTGTTTGTTTAATTTGGTTTAATATATTTGTTTAAGTTGTACGACTTTACAATTTGTGTTATTGTAAAATAATTATTTTCTAATATGCAGTACGATGTTTTAAATATAATGTCGGGGGGACGTTTAAGTCACCAACCAATAAGTAAGTACCAGAAATCAGTTTGGTTATCACTTAAATAAACCTTGAGAAATATTGAGGTGTACTATGCCATATCAAATGCCAAATAATCGAATATCAATTGATCGACAACCATAAATCGAACGTCTCATAAGGCCCCGAGTGCGTAGGATTCCAAAGAGATGCGTCACACATTGTTAGCTCAAGTCCTCAAGACCAAATTATACGCCACAACAAATTCCGGTTTGTTAATCACTCGCACTTTCAGCTGCAATGTACCGGGAGCCCAGACTTTTGAAGAGAGCATCTTTTGTGTCTAATAATATACTTTCAAGTTTACAACAGTGTTCCAAATTTCAATTTCGCTACATATCTACGGCTGCTATCAAGTTCATGACAATAGCAAACGTATATTCTAAATTCAAAATGTTTATTCTACAAATTGACGCTCACAGACACTTCAGCAAGTCCTCTACACCAAACTCAAATATGAATCGATCATAAATTAATCGAAAGCCGAGCAGTCGAATGTTCATTTCAAATTGATTCGATATTCAAAACATTAGCACATTGATTGAAAAGCGAACCCGGTGTATTTGAATGTCGAAATGATGGCTAGACATTTTAGAAAAGTTTTTCGAGATATCGTTTTCCAATTCCAAACACTTTTGGGTAAAAACATTTCATAAGCATCTGGTTCTTAGACGATATTCAAGCTGCTATTTTACTGCAGACTTAAAATATATCTTAATGTTATTGGATTTTTCATCTGTAAATTGTCAGTAGTAACCCCGGTGCGGTGGTATGAATTTTTGACGCTCGCTCCACTTGGTACTACATAACTGGCCAAATGTGGTTGTACTCTAGGAACACCTTGCTCAACCCCTTTGGGAACTGCAGGCATGATGTATTGTTAGTTTCACCCATCAAGTGGCAACTCTACTAATCTCATCATTGTCATCTGCCTACCCTTTTGCTTATCTGACCTCCACAACCCCAGTTACCGGGTAATACGATAGCGCTTGGTAAGACTAATTTGATTTAATGCCAGCGCATCCGCATTCAAAGTGTTTGTCACCGACTCACCGCTGACCAATTAGAGCTGCTACAACGTTTATTAGGAGTCCAGGACCAATTAGCAGAGTTATACGAAGTTTGGTCACAATTGTAGGGACGCAGTGCACTTTCTGAACTAGTAACCCAGTTTAGAACGAGAGATAATAACGATTAATAGGTTGTACTAAATGCTAAGGTTTTTGGTGAGAGTGCTATTAAATTAAACCAAATGAGTTGAGAGTATACCTGAGATAAACAGAAGATACTAAACCACCATATTTTCCCGAAACATGTTGTTTTCGGACATTCGACTGTTCTAAAGCCTATACAGTTCCCATCACTGGGATACAGGCCTCCTCTCCTTGGGAGGCAGTGAACCTAGATCCACCACACGGATTCAGTGTATGTCAGTGGCCGTCAGATATCAAGTATTCGACCCTAGGACTTGCCGGTTTCCTCACGATGTTTCCCTTTAACGTTCGCCAAAGTTAAGATTACGGGCTGATTTAATGCGTAGACGGAGATAATATCCTTATCTCCAAGTTCCTAGAAAGGTCTAAGATGGCATGTTTTCCCAAGGCACATGTAGTTGACAGACATCTTTATCTAGACATCTATATACTAGTCGCCTTTACTGCTTACATAGTTTGTGCGCGCAGAATATTTTTGTCATGATAGTAGCTGGTTTAGTTCTTTGCCTTGAACATAATATGTTGTCTAGTTCCCTTCGATTTCTTTGATGAGTTTTTGCCTGTGGGGTACTGTAAAATATAGATGTTGAGGCTATATTATACTTTCATTAAAAGGGCTGTCTGACTTGAGTTATTTGTTTTAAATATAATGGACCACACTTTCACATCACAAGAATAAAACATGCAAAGACAAAATGTGTTCTTTTTCGTAAATAACTTTTATTTCAAACTCCTTTGAGAATCCGAATGCGGACATAAGCAGCCTGCCTAATTTTGGTTTTAATGTATAGAACCTTAACCAGTAAGGTACATTATAAAAAAAAAAACTTTATTGAAACTAAAATTCAGCAGCCTTTTGAACGTCAGAATTACATTGGACAGCCCCGTTATCGTCAGCCTTTCGCCACTTAGATGTTAGACGAACTGGTGGAACATGCTCTCAGCAACTTCTACAGACGTTTAATGATAACCACAGATGCTAATAACTACAAATATAGACAAAATATCCACAGAAGCTTTAGGGACCTATTTGTCTCACTATCAATGGATAACGATAACAAATGGATGGATCCATTCGCAATCAATGGGGCCTTCATGTACCAGGAAATCAGAAAACAATAGAAGGTATCAGCTGTTTATCTTCCGCAGATCGTAACAATAAGTGATAAGGGTCAGGGCAGACGGGTTGGCAAAACGTCGGTACTTAATGTCTTCGAACGAACGATGTATGGATTCGGCTTGTGGGGGTGAGGAAGCTTTTTCACACGTTAGAGTAGGATAGCTATAGGTATGTACCAGCTCATCAATTAAGCGGATTTGGGGTTTTTGGTCATTAGTGATTTGTTTTAAGAGTTTTGTATTTATCGTAGGTTTCTATGTAGATTGCTGTTAACCGACAACGTTGAACTTTCTCATATTTAGAGGATTATTAAGACTGAAATCAGATATTCGTCTTATGAAACAATTATGGCCAAAACCAGACTTTAAATCTAAAATTCTGCGTAGGCTGTATTTTCAATTCTAGCCTTCAATTATGTATAAACGTTTCGACCTATTTCAATACAACTACTGGTACTTCTATACATATTCTAATCCGAATACCTCGAATCTAGGATAAGGTCGACATTTGGTTTCTGAACTAATCCCTCACGTTACTTAAGCCGGACTATCAAAACCATCGAGTGAGGTGACAATGACACTAATCGAGGTCTGGATATGATACCCTGGTATTAGTTGAAGCTCTTAAGGCAACCCACCCACTCAGAATAATAATAGAGAAATGATGAACAAAAAGTCGCATAGTAAATTACATTTTATATTTTGGTTCAACGTTCGTTTAAAAGCAGCAGAGTGATGCAAAATTATTATAGCGGGTTTCCCCAAATTAGACCCCTCTAGGTCTAATTTCAAAACTCGCTATAACAATTTGCATAGAAATCGTCTTTATGTTGTCTTCTTATTATAGCTCTTACAATTCTCTACAAAATGAGCCACTCATTTTCGATCGAATCCCTCTACAACAGTACTAAATTGAGCCATCAACCCTATGCTTGGAAACAAAATCCGCTAAAATGGTATGTAGTATGTGTAATGTGTGTGAAATGCGTATATGTAGTATATACGCGTCTAAAGTTTTATTGGAGTTTCGGCAGTATTTCATTAAAACTCACGTTAGATTTCTAGTAACACGATATTTTATTATACGCACAAACTATATGACGTTTGCATAAAACCAAAGAGAAGACAAGAGAGCTACCAGTGTCAGAAAATGGAAACATCAGCGTCTATGATCTATCTTATAAGTTTATATATCCAACAAGTTTTACGTTGTTTACGGGTTTAAAAATAAAAATGTTTTAGCGGGTTTTGAAATGAGAGGTTTTCCTTTTGAGGTTTTAAAAAAAAACTTAGTTTCCAAGAACTCTATAGATGGCGTTGAACTTACTATGCCAAAGCCAAAAGGCTTGAAAAAAAAAACATTGTGTCACGTCACATACTCTCGTTCACTGACACTTTCATTTGCTTAACCTTCCGAATATAACCAACATTTTTCGCGCTTTGTTAAAATCAGTTTTTTTAGGTTCCGTTCCTTACATTATCATACTTACTCCTAGCGCCATCTATCCAGCGACTAAGGAAGAGCTAAAAAGAAAATCCCTCATTACACGCCTTTTAGTCTATTACACGTTCCTCTGCCTTCCTCTTTGGAGCATAGAGGCGTAAATGTATGTCACAGCACGATTCCATATTGCATACCTAATATACCTATCAGTCTAAAGATAATCGGGGTTAATAATAAATTGTCTTCATTATCATCTGCCTAGCCGTTATCTCAACTTTGTTCGGGTCCAGCCGGCTTCCAGTCCATATAACTGGATGCAGCCGAATACCATTATTTTACATGGAGCGGGTGTCTATCTGACCACCACCGGTTGCTGGGTAACATGATAAAGGGGGCAATCTTCTAAATCCTTCTATTGTTCTAGTCATACTTTAGTTCTAGACTAAAGCCAATAATTTTATAATACTTACTCGCATAAAGCAAAAGCGTTCCTATGTTCAAGGTGAATCGAAAGGCCATTCAAAAGTTCCACAATTGCCTCTCTGCATACGTTTGCGAGATTTTTAGAGCATAAATTCACTTTGACAAAAGGCTTTAGCTTTTATATACTCCTAGTACTTATATTTAATGTTCGTACTTTTTGAGAGATCGATGAGAGCTGGTGCAGTAAAAGGAAAGTCGGTATTATGGCGTCCTAGTTAAAAGAATTTGAGAAAAAAGGTTTTCTGTGAAATAACGATGTTGAATTTCGGCACTCGGCCTTCCTTTCACTCATCTACCTCCTACTCGAAAAATTAAATGAAAGGAGCTAACGAACTTTTATTATACCGTATTTTCCAAGCCACCGCCTAAACGCACTAGAGTGAACCGTACACTAGAGTGAAGCGTTTTATATCGGTTTGACCAACTGTGTTATTCCTTTATCAGTTATATTATCAGCGACATTATTAGCTGCTCCTCCGATGATGTCCTGTGACCTGCTCGCGTTGCATGACCGCCGTGGAAACGGATTTTGTCGACGAAGAATCGACAAAACAGTAGGTACAGTTTACTGATAGAAGCTGACCTCGTATTCTTAGCGACTATTATCAGTCACAGTCCAACTTCACCCACTGCTAGGTGTCTCTCTTTGCTTGCATTATACATACAACAATGTCTTCTGCCCATTTCGCCGTGCTTTCAGCATCACCTAGAGATTTTTTCCGACAGTTTAGGACATACAGATACAGACCTTGCTTATAGGCTAAACGTACACAAATCTCGATATTTTAAGTCCTAAAAACCGTGCGAAGCAGGGGGCAGTTTGTTAGTTTTGTGTAATAAGAGGTTAGGTTTTACCAGGACTGTATAGCTCGAAATGTCCTGTAGGTACAGATTACCGACGGTCGCTTGTTATCTCATTGCCGGCGGTCATTTGTTCATTACAGAGACGCGTCATGTCTTGTCTATAGTCGTATTTTACGTTATTTCTCAGAACAACTTGTTTGAAACAATGTGTTTAATTAAATGAGGCCTTTTGGGCAATGTGGCGTGTTTCAGAAGATGAATTTCAGTAGAATTCTGTTATTTTGATATTGAGTGTTTCTTATAAAAACATGTTTTTTTTTATTATAATTGGTTCTTCTAATTATTGTGCTTCTAACAGACAATGATCTCTTATGATCTAATGACAGCACTGTAAAGGTAAATAACGAAATTATACTAGGACATCAGACATTTTTGCTGGTTACAAACTTCGAGGTTGTTCTTCACATGAAAATTGAGCGCGGCCAAAAAAGGCCAATTTTTGTAGAACTTTAAACTCTGCTCCTTTCAAGCGACACAAGCGTTCGTCTGGCCACAATCTTACACATAAATAAACCTTGATAGACTCTTCCATCTCTCTCGGGAGCAGCATGCGAGGGACGTCTGGCATCGTCTGTCTCTTTCTAGCAATCTTCGCCAACTCATAACTCTCAAGTAATAATTTCTTCAGTCGAGGTCTCTATAACATACTCACATAAAGTTTTCAAAGAAGTTTTAAGAAACTTTGTTGCCTCCGTCCGGCGGAACAGAGTAAGTTTTTTACTCTTAAATTCATACTGAAAATATAAAGAGAGAATTTCATCATTAAAAAGCAATTATTATACAGCTTTTCTCATTACTGATGTTTATATTCATAGGTTTTTAATATTCGATTACACTAACGAAAAACGTGCCCGAATTACCCGTTAAAGAGAAAAGTCGTTTTTCACGTAACATATTAATCGCATTTTCCGCACAGTCGACTTTATAAGCTTTATTAATGCTTTTCGATACAAAGTGTAATTCAACACCGATTTATCGATGAATAAGCGTATTTATTTGCGAGCAGGTTTTACATTATGTGTTAATATCGGTATTACTATACGTATAAAGGGCTCCCAATAATGCAACAATATGTTGTAAATGAAAACACGCTGTCGGAACGCTCAAAGCAAATTGCATCCAAGCGTTAAATGGTTCCGTAGCTTCGCGTTTTCAGAAGAACATATTTTTTTACAAAAAGCTCAACGCCGTTTTTTTTTTCAAAAGAATAATCTTCAAGAGAAACGGGGAAACAAATTCTGTAGAATGTTTACTCTTTTGTAGAGGCACGAAGTTTACACTCGTTTGTGTTAACTAGCTTAGCTTTCGACTCGCAACTAGCAGGTTCACATGATCCTGAAATCTCGTGAAATACTCTTTGTTGTGGCTTTTCCGGTAAAGTAGATGGATTTCGTGGACCCGAAATAAATTATACGATGCCGTCACTGGTCACATTACCTATAAGCATAAGTAGAAACAGACCGGTAGTAGGGTAGGAAAAATACGGTATAATGTCACATTGGGACCCGAAAACCTTATTTTCCTTCCCCTACGTGTTAACTGCAATCTATGTAAGGGATCGCCGAAAATAATATTTTCAAAGCAAACAATGAGGCCTTTGTCAGAGGAGGATGTGGTCTTTGTAAGGAACATGTACGTTGAGCTGTTGTGAGAAAATACTTGTGTGGCCGTGCATGCTCCAATTCCATTAATAGAACGCTCCTACTCCGTTATACAGCCCTGGTACCTCGTGATGGATAGGAAGTCTTGCATTTAATTACGTGACACTCCGAGGTAGACAGATTCAAAGCTATCTCGTAGGAAAGCCGCGCCGCATTTCTTTAATTGACACAGCCCCAGGACTCAGGTGTTTGTATAAAATTGAAATGTAATAAATGGATCTGCGTCTACGTCTGTGTACTAAGTTGTCTCAGGCTCGGCGAACAATGGATGAATATGTATTCAGAGCGGTATGAAGCTCTCATTGTTAGTCAATCCGTACTTTGCTGAATCAATAATGTAGCAAGTTCTGTGGAGTCTCGAGTAATTTCGCTCTGTTCTGGATGACTGAACCCTTCATTATAGATTGGAAAGAAGATTACTAACGTATCGGTACAAACATTCAGCTGATGTTCTATTAAAAATTCAGTGGGATCATTCTTCGGGATAAGTCAGGAACATCATGATAATTGCCATTCTATAAACATTAAATATGATAGCTACACTAATATTATAAAGACGAAAGATTTGTATTTTTGTGCGTATGTTTGTAATAAATAAACTCAAAAACTACTGCGCCGATTTCAAAAATTCTTTCATCATTAGAAAGCTACATTCACCTTGAGTAACATAGGCTATATTTTATCCCCGTAGTTCCACGGGAACGGGAACTACGCGGGTCCGCGTGACGTCCGCTAGTATTACATAAAGGTATAAAAATATACTCTCAAATCATAAAAATGATATATCTGCTAATAACATACATTATATTATCTACATATATTGCCGAAAAGTTTCGGCAATATATTCGATTTCTCTTTATAATATTAGTGTAGATTAGAAAGAGAAAAGTCACTCGAACAAAACGAATGAAACAAGAAAAGTCACGTACCAGTACGTCGAACCAATCAATCTTCTCTGAGGCAGTACTTTCTATTCACTCCTCTAAACTAATGGTAAAGTGGTGTTTGATTTCCATTCCAAGACGGTATAAATAGGACGTGCTTTATTTTGGGTATCTACTTAGTTTTTCTTTCCAATATCCAAGGAGGTTCCATAAATATGTACTTCTATACTATAATATTTTACAGCGGTATTTGTTTGTATGTTGGGGGTAATCTCCAGAACTCATCATCTGTCTAGCCTTTTCCTATCTATGTTGGGGTCAGCTTCCAGCTTTACCAGATGCAGCTGAATACCAGTATTTTACATGGAGCGACTGCATATCTGACCTCCACAACCCAGTTAGTACTGGGTAATACAATACCTCTTGATAAGACTGGTTGTCCGACTTTGATACTGACTCTTGTAACGACTGTTAAAGATCTACAAATGACAGCCGGGACCGTGCTCATTTCTAGACACGCGGCGCGTCGGGCGGCGCGTTGAGCGGCGCTTCAGGCAGTGCGTCGGGCGGCGCGTTTTGCGGTGCGTTGCGCGTTTTTCCGTTTACGGAGAGGCGGCGTGTGCAGCGGCGGTGTCATCTGTCATATGTTTGTATTTGCGCGCGCACTGCCGCGTTGACTGCAGTGGTGCACGCGGCGGGCAACACTGCATTTCAGCAAACGCGCATAAATACGCCTCTCCGTAAACGCTCCCATACATTGTCATATGTTTGAATTTTAACCGGCCGCGCCGCACGACGTGCCGCGTAAATGAGCCCTAACGTGCTTAAAACATAACTGGCGAAATGTGGGTGTATTATAATATAACTAGCTGATGCCCGCGGCTTCGCCCGCTTGACAAATAATATACTAAAACGTTCCTCTTGAATCACTCTATCTATTAAAAAAACCCGCATCAAAATCCGTTGCGTAGTTTTATAGATCTAACCATACATAGGGACAGACAGACGCGGCGCGCGGCGGGGGACTTTGTTTTATAATATGTAGTGATTTGGCCATGTGGTATCCGGCAGTGTAGAATAGAACCAACCCATTACACTCACGGGTGTCGTATAAGGCAACTAATGTCTGAGGCAGAACACCTTGCACCTCCGTAGACCAGAGAATGGGCAGCAGCGTTTTCTGTTAGTCTTTCATCACTGCGATCTCCAATCCGCCTGCCAAGCGTGGAGATTACGGCAAATTCCTCCTATCATGGGAGAGGCTTATGTCCAGCAGTGGACGTTATGGGCTGTTGTAGTATGTAGTGATTAGGTACAACTCTGCCCTGCCCTTCGGGGAGGACAGGCGTGATGTTATGTTATGAACATATAACCGACGAAATTGAACGTACCATTACGTACTCTGCCTAGCTCTTCGGGGAAATACAGACGACTGACTGGTGTTACGTATACAAAAGTGTCATCTTACTCCGGATACCATAAAACAAGGAAGCGAAAAATTTCCCTAAAGTAATAAAAAGATACAATAACTATCACCCTTTATCGCTGTAGTTATTTTGGAGGCAACAGTCTGGATAACACCATAAACGGTTTTTATATTTTATACAGTTTCCCGAAGCGTTACTCTAGAGAATATCTCTATGGGCGACTAGAGATGGGCCACTAGCTTTTCGGTATCGCGTGACACCACTATATGACATAGCGACCATATTGCCGAATGATTTATGTTAACCACACCCGATAGATTATAGAGATATCAAAGGAAAGTTGTCTCCCGAACAAAAAATATTTATAAACTCGTTTGAAATATGTCCGAGAGGATAAAAAATATGTCACCAAATGTGAAGAATTATCTTTATATCGGCTTTGTTTTGTAAAAAAATAGAACAAACTGATGAATAATTGCGGATTCTTCAAACATTGTGTAACGTTTCATTTTACAACTCATCATTTCATAGAAATCTTCGTAAAAAATTACAGAATTTAATTGAATACTGTCGATTAAAATATCATCATGTTAATTGTGTATACTTAATTATAGCAGTGTGCGTTATTTCTCAACAATCGACACGAAAACAAAAAAAAACACCCATCTCTATTGCGATACCTACCAGGAAAATATAAGTGCGAAGAGAAAATCCGATAATATCGAGGCTCGTATTGTCTACCGCTTATTGTCTTTCGGCGCGCATTCGAATCTTTTGTTATTCCCCTACAGCTCTCTAAGCTAACTGTAATCAACATTTTTCAGGTTTTTCGGCTAATAGTTTCATTAGGATCTTCTTTGTTATTGAATTGAACAGTATTTTAGGAGTAAGTACAATTTTTTATTCAAATTGAATGGTTGGATTTTCTCCTGCCAGAGGGCATTAGTCGTAGCGTTTAAAATAAGTCTCTTGTGAAAGCGTATCGCCCATTCACAGAATCAAATTGCCTTTTAAAAACCGATCTATTCAAAAGAGGTTATTTGTGCTTTATTCTTATCTTAATTAGTCAAAATTGTTTTACGCGAAACAAAACGTGAGTGAAAAACAAAAGTAAAACAAAAAGAACTCGAATTTGAACTTCAACTGTTTTTTTGTTGCTGCGTTGAAACAGGTTGGAACTGGAAAATTCATCAAATAAAAACTGTCGTCCGTATAAATCTCACAACGGCTACGTTTAACACTCGGTGTACTAGGTGCACATACTTTCAAAGTTATTTTTCATGTAAACGAGAGGCGGCATAAACCGTATAAAGGTGCCTATATTTCATGCGGGCCGGGTGTTTTTCGCTCGGGACAATAGTGTAAAAAGATAAAAACCTGTGAACGACCGGCACATGTTTATATGTTAAAAGGATTTTTTTAATATACCCACGAAATAAACGCGTCCGCGAATATACGCGGCTATTTCGTGTTCATATTTCATGTTGAATGAGGTTTCTGAATGTTGTTCATATTTAATTCTTTGAAACCCGCTTGCGTCTGACCGGAATAGAGCTTTTATACATTTTTAGGAGATACACACATCATGAATGAAGAATTCAACATAATAAGCGTTCTTTACGTTTTTCAGTCGGTGGTTTATGAAATACGGAATTTATGACCCATTCAGTAGGTACCTAACCTAAAATGAAAACAACTAGCAAGGCCTGAAACCTTTGAAATCGTTTCAGAAAATAAAAACAATTTATAGTAGAAACATGCGTAACTATAGCGTGACTAGCCTAAAGGCCTAAACCAATATTTATGATCGTGATATTTTGGGCTTAGGTTTAAGCGGTATTTCTATTAATAGCCAAGTTTCTTAAAGTTACATAATTTTCTTTTTATAAGTCCTTGCGTGACATCTAAATGCGATGACTGCTTAATATTCCGTTCGTTTGGTTCAATATTCGCGCAAGCAAAATTTAATTTTCGTTTTAACCGACTTCCAAATGGAGGAGGTTATCAATTCGTCAGATTTTTTTTTTGTTTTTATTTTCAGTGATATGTGAACCATTGATTGATGCCCAAGATTTTGATGTTTTTTTTTTTACATAATATTATTTTGCGGTGGTCCCGTTTAAGTTTGGTTAAGATCTGACGCTGATTTTCGGAGATATACAAGGGAACTCTTCAATACATCATGATTCATAACGTCATGATGTTGTATAAACAATAAACATCCGAGCGATTGCAGCAATCACGACAGATTTGCTGTCTATTATAATTATTGAACAGTTCCCTAAAAAAGGTAAAAACAAAAAACTTTTTCGCCACAAATAAAACCGACTTCAAAAACCCTAAAAACGTGAAAAAAGTTCAAAAGTTCGTAGCTTCAAAAGTTGGTGGCAAAAAAAAACGGAATCAAACAAACAAAAGTCACCGATATTAGCTAAAATTATTTTTCACTTTTGTTTTGTTTTTGAAGTCGGTTTTATTTTATGTTTAGCAAAATGATTTATGGTCATCCTAGAAAAGTCCCGTCCAAACTAAACTACAGATGTATGTAGGTACCTGAATAAATCGTCCTACTACATGGTCCGCGACTTTTGCCGCGGGCTTATTGCAAAAGAGAAATGTGTTTAACAAATGAGTGTGTCCCAAGTTTGAATACGATGAAAGTTCAGTTTTCAGTTCCTTTTTCCGTAGATTTCAGCTGTTTTCTCTTGACCCTTTAAGGTTTCTTTGTCCTGAATACTGATGCAAGCCGTCAGTCCTGTTTACCCTTTGAATTGTAATCTCCTCGCTCATTATGTTGTCCTGCGACATTTTATCCACACATCCGACCCACATTGCCCTTCCGTTTATACTGACTGACCTTTTCTTCAACCGCGCGTGACGACGCGCTTTTTTCCGAGTGCTCGGTCGTATTTCGAACGCGTTTTAATTTTTATTATCTCTTAGTACACCCATGTCTTCCTGGTACTGTTATGGTTAGTGGTTGGTTAGTCCATTTTTCTTAGGTGTTTCGGGTCAGACTTTAAACGTAAAGGAACTTATTCGCTAGCAAAAGTGGATCACTTTCGAGAGTTAATTTCTTTTTTTTTTTGGATCTTATTAACATTCCGAGTTTTCTCCGTGTCTCGGAAAGCACGTTAAGCTGTTGGTCCCAGCTGTCATTTGTAGATCTTTGACAGTCGTTACAGGTAGTCAGTGGCCCAAAAAGTCTGACAACCAGTCTTACCGAGGGGTATCGTATTACCCAGACTAACTGGGTTGTGGAGGTCAGATAGGCAATCGCTCCATGTAAAATACTGGTATTCAGCTACATCTGGTTAGACTGGAAGCCGACCCTAACATAGTTGGGAAAAGGCTAGGCAGATGATGATTCTTTGAAAATGCTTAAACGACATCCACAACGCAATCTCAATAAGCAATCTCAAAAAATATCGTCGCAAAATCATCAAACCACAATTTTAATCAAAATCTGCACTAAGAAGTTCCACACAAGAACTACACATTAAACATAAATGTGCCTCGCAGCGGTTAACCATTTGAGCACTAAGTGGATGCATTGCGGGAGGTGAACGAAGCAAATTACGCCGTTGTCACTATTTACCTGCAGACAGACAATAGTGGCATGTCGACGGAAATTCGGCTTCAGCCCGATTGAGGAACGATAGACAAGCTGACAGACACTTGCTAATGGAATTCGTAGACGATATAGCTAAATAGATTACGTAACTACCTTATTGTTTACCAAAAATTAAAACTTAGCTCTTTTACAATATTGCTGATGAGGGACTTTTGTCAGTCTTAAAGTGTTCGGAATGAGTGTGTGCCCGTTGCCACTTCGCTTAAGCATTTAATTCTTAACGTGGCTACTCTCACAGCAAGCTAATTTGTTTATTACTAGCTGACGTCCCGCGGTTTCACCCGCGTAGTTCCCGTTCCCGTGGGAGTACGGGAATAAAATATAGCCTATAGCACTCACGAATAATGTAGCTTTCTACCAGTGAAACAATTTTTAAATTGGTTCATTACTTCCGGAGATTACCCCCTACATACAAACTTACAAACAAATGTTACATCTTTATAATATTATTAGTCTAAACAACAACGTTACAACTCAAGAACTTATTCTAGAAATATAAAGAGCAAAAGCGTTGTCTATTTTCTATTGTAACTTGTTTGTATAGTAACTAAATAGTGTTTATGACGTCATAGTAGGTATAGACAAAAAATGGCACGCTTGGTTTTCATACGGATCGTTATACTTGCGGTAACTATGTATATCTAAATGGTGTAAAAAGACTCTTAAAGCCGAAAGGGACTTGTTCTCCCCGTCTTCGCGAACATTTCTTTGTTCCTTCCCAGGTATGGTTTAAAACAAAGCCTAGTTACGGAAATATTGGAGGTTTTCAACGTTTCCACAAGTTTTTGTTTTTTTAAATACATGTATTTAATGTAAGAACTTTACTTTAAACACCTCCATGACCCCCACACTATTCAATCCATCTACCAGCACGATGTTTTGAGTGCGGTACATTGAGTTGTACCGTAAAACGTGATTTTTAACCCCCCAAAAAAAAGTCGTTTCCCAACAATCGCTTCTGCGTAAAGTTACTTTGTATGTGATGTACAGAATGCGTTGATGATGCTTAGTTTCGTGATGAGTCTGTTTAAACCCTGTTTATCTGTGGCGTGTGCTGATTTGTTGCATTAGATATGCGTTTTTGTAATGCTTTATCACTAAATTAACATAACATCACGGCTATATTTCATGAAAGGCAAGAGGTAGGTACACGTCAACGGTGAAGGAAAACATCGTGAGAAAACCGGCATGTCCTAGAACCAAAAAATTCAAAGACATGTGACATCTACCAATCCGCACTGGGCCCGCGTGGTGGATTAGAGCCCATTCCCTCTCATAAAGAGGAGGCCTGTGTCCCAGCAGTGGAAACATTAATAGGCTGATGATGAAGAGGTACACCCGTTCACCCACATTTCTGTCCAAATTTCCCTCGTCTGCGAAGGCCTTGAGCGTGATTACGAAGCAAGGCTATTAGTGCCGCCACTGCCACGTTTGCAATAAAGCTGATGTCGCGTTTAAAAGTCGTGGCGTTTACAACCGCCCTAATGCCGTGCGGAATATATGGCGCGGTTAATTCGTGCGAACGTATTTTATAGAAACATGGCCTACGCATGTCGGTTTTATTTTGCTACATTTGTTGTTGTTTGTAGCTTATTGTCGGCTGTTACTATAATCTGAGCTGGTATTGTGTATTTAGTCAATGAACCACTTAAAATAATAGTACATTTTGATACAAGTGGAGAAAGTTTGTTATTGCATTCGAGGCGGAATTATAACACCCAAGCCGTAGGCAAGGGTGTTTTTGAGCCGAGAATTGCAATAACAAATGTCCACGTGTATCAAACGACGTTTTTCAATACACTTTTGAAGAAATAAAATGAAAATAACGAAAAACATCTTTGTCACGAACTAGGAAACTATGATTTTAATTTCCTTTTTTTTTCGCGCTCTGCTTTCGCCAGGTTTGAAGGAGAGGCAAAGGTATGAAGCCGTTAAACAGCCTAATATAAAAAAAAAAATATTTTATATTTTTGAATTCAGAACACAAGTAAATGTTAATTTGTGTATAAAAATAACTATTAGTTTTTAATAATCATGTTTATCTATAATATTCTATTTATAAACACAATTTTAATATTCAAAAAATATTTATGCCGTAAAGACGCGTAGTGCTTTGCTGAAATTAAAGAAAAAAACATTTACCTATACTATAGGCATTGAACCAATTTGGACTAAGTATAGGTATAGTTATCTGTGGCAATTTTCATTCCAGCACACGTGCGAAAAAAAGGAAAAAAAACGCACACGTGTGAAATACATTGCATGTTGTGCCTAATCGTAGTGCGTTATGGACCAGTTTTCGAGGAAGTGTATTGAAAAAATAATGTTATACTGCTTGCAGAGCAGATTTGGACACGTTCTTGCGAAAAACCTTTATTTTTTTAAACATCACGCCTGTAATCCTAGGTATTTTTACATTTTGCCAGATATGTTGAAGTTCCAAGAAACAGGGCGAGCTTGCTACAACAAAAACGGCTAAATAACACTTGAAACCTCATCCACCAAGTTCCGCACTGAGTTTTGTACCCATGATAAATTGCTTCTTTTACGCACGTCCTCTAACACGGTACTAAATAAAACACCATGAGATATAATGCGTACACCACACAACTCCGCATTGCGCATCACCCACAGCCCCACAGAGAACAAACTCGACAATTTTCAACAAAAAAAAAAAACCTAAAAAATATAAAATTTATATACGCAAGGCAAAAGTTCTCCCTTTTCGCGGCATTAAAATTCACGTGCCTATTCATTGTGTGGTGGAGCCAAATCGAGCATAAAATTGTTGTTCGGAATTTATTAGCTATTGCTACAATATACGGTTCATTTCTTTGATTATATAGCATGTACTTTTTGACAGGTTTTCGCTTTAGCTTCAGTCGGGCGTCGAACGTCGGTTGGTTAATGTGGAATTTGCTTCTGTACATAATCACGCTTGTAATCTCACAAGGGTTAGTCTGAGGTGTACCTAGTATTACACTCACTTTTCGCCAGCTATGTTTCAGTCCCATGTAGGTAATATTTTTAGATTTCGATTTTGTTTTAGGTGATTTTTTATTAGATTTTTTTATTGATTATTAGATTTTTTTATTGATTATTTGATTTTTTTATTGATTATTTGATTTTTTATTGATTATTTATTGATTATTTGATTTTTTATTGATTATTGTTTATTTTATTTTGTTATTTTTTTATTAACTATTTATTATGTGTTTTTTGTATGTATTTTTTGTTTATTAACTATTTATTATGTATCACATTCAGACACAATGTAATTTGTTATTGAATAAATGAAATGAAATGAAATAGGGCGTGAGGGCGTGCCTATAGTTTCGTTTCATCCTGGTTGGAAAACTGTTTTTTTTGCGCGTTTTGCACTGTCACTATACAAGGTTCTAGACGTATTAGGTATCTTTACCTAAACACAATCAAACATAAATGTATGTGTCGCTTTGTATTTGTGAAAAACGGCATCAGTCACTATGCGAAAATAAGCACACGGAGTAACTTTGTCAAGATTTTTGTCATGAGTTTAAACTAAATTCTTAATCTCGTGCGATGCATTAAGACGGAATGCAGTGCTCCGTATATGAAACCTGCATGATGCACGATACGATTACGTCACAAGCGCGCGTTTCGTTAGAAAGCACGCCACTCGCCACTTCTGTATAACCCCTTAGCTATTTTACCCTCCTAGTATTCGAAGATAAAATTTAATTCGGTCTAGAAGAAAAAGAAAACAGCTTTTATAAATATTTAAAGTATGCCTATTGGTTGAAAGGAAAATTCTGACTTAGGAATATTTTTCTTGATAACACCTTAAAAAGAAAACCTTAAATATAGAAAGAAGTTATTAGGGTAGTATATCAAGCTGTAACCATCTACTATTTATTCTGGACCAATTTTCTCTCAACAGACAAATAGAAATCCAATATAAATTCTGTTTCCAAACATTTCTTTACGGAACCATTTCTTAATCCGAGACCCGAATAACTTTAGCCGTCGGCAAATTTAAGGGTCCTCGCCTACCGAGCCTAACGATACAGTAGCGATGCTATCTCAAAACAGCCGCGTTAAACAGTCGCGATGCTGTCGCTGGCTGTGTTCCTTTGTCCACGTACAACGATCTGTATCGCTACTCTCGTTTCAGTCGCAATGATGCCGCGACTTACACGCGCGGCTCCCTACGTTCTCCACTCTTCATTACTCTGATGCTGGGGCGGCAGTCTCGCCAGACATAACTACAAAATCGCTAACTTTTGATTGCTAATTACTAACGAATAAATTCTGTTGCATTGACGATGCTTGCGAGAAACGCATCTTAGATGTAGAGACTTGCGTTACTCGCAAGCATCATTATTGCAACCGAATTTATTAGTTAGTAATTAGCAATCAAAAGTTAGCGATGTTGTCGTTATCTCTGTCAAGACTGCCAGCCCTGGTCTAACGCCATTTTAGTTTCATCGATACGTAAAAAAGAAGAATTCGGAAACAGTCATGCGTTTGTATCAATACAGTAGCGATTAAAACGCGGATTTCAATCGCTATTGCCGCGCGTTGAAAATGCGATTATCGCGCGACAACATCGCTAAACAAGGTGGTCGTGGGCGGGCGCCTTGTGGATTAATAAAAAAGTAAATAAACTGCGCCTGTTTCAATTTTACTAAATGAAGTCTGAGCTGGAAGATAACGAGATCCAGGCAATAGTGGCAGCCGGCAGCACTTGTTTAATTATTAAATCTCTTTTAATTAAATGTGGTTAGCAATCGTTTTGATTGCATCTTTGGTTTAAATGAGTTTAATGTTTATGTAGTGGGTTTTATTTGTCTATGGTTGGACTTTATTATTGTTTTTGTTATGTACGTAGAGTGGTTTTTTTAAATAAAGAATAGGAGTCCTAGTAACTACATAACATACATACGCACGCCTGTGATTTCCGAAGGTTTACTTAATAAGTATTACATTTCGCTGGTAACGTTGAAGTCCCATGTAATAGAGGCGGAGCCTAATGCCAGAAACAGGGCACAAATCCAAACTCCGCGGCTGCTACTGAGAAATACCTTATGTGAAAACTCAATAACATTTTGCCCAACCCAGGAATGGAATCAAGGACCTCATGATCAACAGTCGCGCTCGATTAACTTTTTCGGACTATTTCATGAGAAGTGTCGGTATCAGTGTTTGCTTCTTTATGAATAAGTTTTGTTTTATTTTAAGTTTTTGACCTTATTGTTGATTCGCATACACTAGTCTGACCAAGGGGTATCGTTCCGTAAAGTAAAAGGGTTGTGGAGGTCAGATAGGCAGTCGATCCATGTGAATTTGTTGTTGAAGTTGCATCCGGATTCTGGTTAGAATGGAAGCCAACCCTAGAATGGGTGGAAAAAGACAAGGCAAATGATGAAACCCTAATAACTTTAGATGAGAATAAATGTATTTTATTTCTTTCTTTAGAAGAAGCGAGCAACCATTCGTAATTTTATCTCGCAGTACTAATAAAATTGAAAGTAACATCATTTATCAAAAGAAATAATAACCCACTTGCAGTAAATAATAACCCACATTGAATGAGGCAAAAGAAATTCCGTGAAACTTATAAAGTGCAATAACTGTGAGCAATTACAACTTCCCAGCTATTCGGACTTATTTCCTTTCACAATAATAATGCTTTATTTTACTTTCTTTTCTTTTCTCGGTATCTTTTGTTTCTTTCTGAATGTAAAAAGAAACATCGTATCATCTGTTTATCGTCTCGCGTAAAAGATTACTGCGGGAAACATATCGCGAAAAAAATAACTCTGTAGCTTGGGCCAGCTGGCTTGTATCATGTTCTTTTTATGATTTTGGAAAGTAATACTTACTAGCAGCTTATGCGGTCCTGGTACTTATTTTGGGGTTTCTTGTAAGTTTACTTTGTTTAAAAACTTCATTTTGCTTGGAAAATCTGGAAATGAAAACTGTAGATAAATTATGGCAGGTACTTCAAGCAAAAGGGACTGCCCTTCATTGGTCTACTGCTCAGTAAGCGGTCCTGGGTTCGAATCCCTGCTCGGGCAAAAAGTTATTGGGTTTTTCCAGCTAGCAACCGGAGTCTAGATTTGTACCCGGTTTATGGCAATAGGCTATCCCTCACATACAACATGTACGGCGAAATATAGTCGTAATATAGGCACATCTATGCCCAACTTATGGAGGAAACTATCATGACGTTATGTTGTTACAAGGAGTCTCTAAAATTACATGCGTAATAACTCATTAATCTTTACGTATCTTGTGTGTTCTACAATATGTAGGTACATAAGTTAAGTTTGATTCGGTGAAAATAAAATCTTCTCCAAAAGGCTGCAAATAAGTGTAATAAACACCCACAGTCCCACACCTATCTGGTCTCAATATTCAACGAGTGGTCGCAGCAATAACAATGTCAAATATCGTCGGCAGGGGTCGGTCACCGCTGGCCGAGGTCCAATTGTTAAGACCCTCGTCTTCCTCTGCTCTCCTGGTAGTCCCCTTACTGATGTCGCGTTAGCTCAGTTTTATTGCCAAGTTTTAGTCTTAATGACTGAAGTTACTTTATTTTTTAGATTGGAGAATTGGAATGGAATGATTTGACAATTCAATCAAATGAGACAAAAAAATTAAGAATCATTTTCTTCTTATCTTTGGTTACTAAACCACTTTTGCGCCGTTGTAAGGCTTGTATTGTTTTAGGGTTTTTAGCAAATTGAAACTAATCTGAAAAATACAATATATACAAGCTCAACTAATTGAAAAAGTTATAACAAACAAGTTGGTAGCGTCCGTCAAAATCGTCTGGCTACATTGTAAATTTTGGTGGCAAGCATATTGTTTCTATCAGAATTTTAATAAATAAATTACGAGATTAATTTCAGTAAGCGACGGTATAATATGAGCAGCAAGCAATAAATGTTCATAAACATGCAGAAAACATCTGAATTAACATTCACACATCCAAACACATGTTCAAAAACGTGCAATAGTCATTAATTCGACAAAACACATTAAAATGGACGCGCAGTTTAACTTTATTCGCAATAAAACAGTATGGTGTCGTATGCAGCTTCAGTACTGGGACAATTGGGTCGGGGAACAACGTTCAATGCTTGGCGGCCGTTCATTACGGCTGAGACATGCAGAAAAGATTATTTGCTTGGCAATTTACAGTTATTTGGCAGCAGTACTGTTGGTTAAAGAATTTTTTAGTTAATTACTTCTTGTCTGATATGTGGTCCTGGTATTTACTCAGGGGTTTCTTGTAAGTTCACTTTGATAATAAAATCATTTTGCTTAGAAAATCTGGAAAAAAACATCTTCACTTTAATATTAAAATAAGGCCTTAAAAGATTAATATTTTGAAGATTAAATTTGCCCATGTTAAATTATCGTCATACCTATAGCAAAAAAATCCAAGAAATAATTAAATAAAGAAAATATGAATTAAATAAACAGCCAACAAAATACAAACAAAGCAATGTATTTTTTTGTAGCATACAAGATAATGATGATAAAATGTTTGCTTCACACAAGGGCCACACTTCAACCACTATTTTCATTCATTTACTCTCGTCAACTCTACTGCAGCAAACGTACTAAGCTATTCTGCCAAAGCTCTGTAGAAATAACAATTTCCCTAATAGAATAGTCTTTAACATTCTTTTATGTTTTGTAGTGCACAGAGTGGAGACGACGCGATGCGGTTTCTGCAATCGTTTTGCACCTTGCCTTGTTCGCCATTTTATTGTACCGCCTTTCTGTTAGACTTGTCCAATTAAAATGTAGTGCTCTGTAGGTTTTACAGGATTAGAATTTCATTTGATTCTTTATTGTTATACGTAAATCTAGGCTCAGAAGATCTATTTAAAGAGAAGATTATATTTTTGAAGTAAATATTACTTTGTGTTTGTCACATAGCGATCCAACAATTTTGCCGTGTCGACGGCACGTTCGTGTTCCACGCGTGCCTCAAAGAGATGTCAGCAGAAAGGAACGGGTCCTCAAGGGCCGATGCCTGCCGGGGCTGCGGGACTGTTCGAAAGAGATACCGTGGCCCCGGAACACAAAGGGCTAAGAAGGAACATGGATGGGTTTTAGTCAGTAAAAGTCTGACACTCTCTACCGCTCCGCCCAGAGCGGGAGGAGTCATTTGATGACTTCCCATCCGAAAAAGATGCCCGGATAGCATAGTACATTTTAACCGACTTCAACAATAGGAGGAGTCGATTTTACCTTGTTAACCACGATTTAATTAGAGCGTGATTTTTTAATAGTTGAGTTTTTTAGTTGAAGAGCACACAAACTCTTGTTTAATAAGTTCCATTTATTTTAAATCTTCTGAGCCACCGTATAACACTTATTACGGTTAACCAAACGGTGCTACTAGGCGCACATAGCCCAACGAAGTTTACTATGTCTAAAGTATGAACAGAACTTCCCCGATGCTTCTTAGGAAGCGGATATTGCACCCTCTAGCGGGCGGCATCCGGTTTGAAACCGGTACACCACTTCCAACCGGCACTTTGAACCCGGTTCACTACCGGGAGAACAGAGGTTATGAAGTATGCACGTTCTTTGTTTACGGATGTTTTGTGGGGAAAATTCTATGGGTAGCATCCCAACGGAAAATGGCATCAGGATTTTCAGAAATTTGAAAAATATGTATTTCCCAAATTCTTTAAATTTTCAGTTTTTATTGATACCAGTAACTATGAGTAAAAGCTAACTGTTGCCAATATTACAATATAACATACAAAGTAAGCGCCTAACCTACCCTATGTGTGGGGTAATTCGACAATGGCTGTGGGTGAAAAAAGGACTTTCAATTATCCGTGCATCCGAGTTGAACATAATTTCATGTTAACTGGAGGAGATATGAAATAATGAGGTAAAAGAAAGAATATTGAAAGATGTATTCAGAAATAATACTTTCCGTCTTTTTCCCGTTACGGAAGAACGTTTGAATAATTTAAACCTAAATAAATGCGGAACGTATGCAAATATCAGATTTAAAACAATACAATAAATGCCGTTTCATAAGTGCATGTCTATCGAAATCTCTCAATCCATTTATTTTATTCATTCGCACGTCAAATAAAAAGCTTTTAAAGCATTAAACGGCATTTAGTGCTAAAAGTGAGTTATCAGACCGTGTGGGCGAACCAACCATCGCGTTGGGTTTAGTGGTTGTAGTCATGGTTGCTGATTGATTGCTCGTATAATTTGACTGCAAATTACATACCGATTACATGCTCATTAAGATATTATAGGTACAGGGTATGATTTAAGGGAATTTTGGTATTTAAAGGGAATTCATTTTAACAATCACGAGGGCAGCAGCGGTGGTCTAGTGGTCGCCCCGACTTACTAACAGTAAGTCCCACACAGGCGCATTACTTTGTGTAATTTATTTCATCACCACTGCTCTCAAAACCGTGAAGGAAAACATCGTGAGGAAATGTCTTAGAACCAAAAAATTCGAAAACATGTGACATCTACCAATCCGCACTGGGCCCGCGTGGTGGATTATAGCCCATTCCCTCTCATAGAGAGGGGGCCTGTGTGCCAGCAGTGGGAACATTAATAGGTTGATGATGATGATGATGATGGATCACGAGGTCTTCTTGCTAGCCTGTATTTCAGAACACCAGGTCTCCACCCCTTCGGAATCACATTTGAACAGTATTATGCACTCGTACACAAATAGCCTATAATCCACCACGCGGGCCCAGTGCGGATTGGTAGATGTCACATGTTTTCGAATTTTTTGGTTCTAAGACATTTCCTCACAATGTTTTCCTTCACCGAAGTGATAATTATACATTACGCACATAACCTACCTATACCTATGCCTTAGCAGTCCGGTGGTCACTCCAATAAGATAACGATTTATTTCTCGCCACAATACATAGGTAGAGGAGCTCGTGGCTAAATAATAACAGCCACTCGGGTCGATCTTTAGGTTAAGCCGTGCTTGCCTAGGTTGGTCTGTGGATGGGTGACCACCCATTACATACCGAGTTTCCTCCGTGCCTCGGAAAGCACGTTAAGCAGTTGGTCCCGGCTGTCATTTGTGATCTTTGACAGTCGTTACAGGTACTCAGTGGCCCAAAAAGTCTAACAACCAGTCTTACCAAGGGGTATCGTATTACCCAGTGCTAATTGGGTTGTGGAGGTCAGATAGGCAGTTGCTCCATGTAAAATACTGGTATTCAGCTACATCCGGTTAGACTGGAAGCCGACCCCAACAAAATTTGGGAAAAGGCTAGGCAGATGATGACATGCATTTTTTATACTGTGGGAGACTGGTGCCTGAGCTAGACGAAAGCCTGTATTTCAGAACACCAGGTCTCCACCCCTTCGGAATCACATTTGAACAGTATTATGCACTCGTACACAAATTAATACGGTTAGTAATATTGAGCAAAAAACAAAAGATAAGAATACACATTAAAACAGTGGTGAATACAAACTTGACGACCTGATTGGCGCAGCGGTAGTGAGGCTGCCTTACGTTCTTAGGGTCCTGGGTTCGAATCCCGGTCGGAGCAAATGTTTGTGTGATGAGCATGGAAATTTGTTTCCGAGTCATGGATGTTTATATGTATAATAAGTATGTATTTACAAACAAAAAAAAAGTATCTATGTAGTATATCAACTATCTGGTGTCCACGACACAAGCCTCGTTGCTTAGTGTGGCACTAGATAGCGCTGTGTGTAATGTCCAGCAATATTTATTTATTTATATTTTAATACTAATTAATAACGCATGCGCATGCGTGGTGATTATTATTAATAGCGCATAGAAAGTGGACATGGGCGGGGCACATTGCGAGAATGGACAAGAGCCGCTGGACAAGACGAGCCCTAGAATGGAGACCCAGAGCGGACACCCGAGGGCGCGGAAGACCACCACAGCGCTGGGTGGACGACATCCGACGACAAGGAGGTCGAGACTGGATGAGTCCCGACTCATCCAGTCTTCCACTCCTGTCGATCCTGTGCCCGCACAGGATCGACAGGAGTGGAAGAAGAGGGAAGAGGCCTATATCCGAGATTGGATAACCAAAAGGCCACCATGATGATGATGATGATGATTACTAATTATTCAATCAGGGATTAGTACTTGTGTGTGTGTGTGTGTGTAAGTGATGGATGTGTGTGTGAGTGGTGGGTGTGTATAAGTGGTGGGTGTGTGTGTTCGTGTGAGTAAGGAAAAGGGAGAATAGTATAATGCCTATTATATTAATGTAAACCTCTATTTAACCATAATTTACGATTTATATTTTTTTAATTATGACGTGCTCCGCTATTCTTCATTCGATATGCTTACATAATTGTTTGAAATTTTATTTTGTAGTGAACGCAAGCGTGAGCTTCCCATTCCTGGGTTTGATGTCCAGGTCAGAAGGCTCGCCTGCAAAAACAGTGAACTAAAAATACCTGTGACTGTCAAAATATAGGTGTAATATAGCTGACATACACCTGTGCTGTTAATTTTCAGTTTTGATAAGTAAATGCTACTACGAGGCTTGCTAATCACCCTTGCAAAAAAAAACGGGGCAGTCTTTGGGGACCGCCGACAGAAGTGAAAACAAAAAGTACACGAGCCTCTCCCAAGTCGTAGCACTTTAGCAGGTTATGCCCTGCGCATGTCTATGTGGTGCTACGCCGTAGCGGATCACCTACGAGTGCTACGAAGCGTGACCGCACGTTACGTCCGGTGACGATGAGTTCAATGTTTTTCCTTCACCCAAAAAGTGCTCAACGCGCATAAAGAAGTTTTTACTTAAAAAAAAAAAACAATAAATTAAAAATCATCCGAGCTCAACAAATAAATTACAAGTGGTTTTTTTACCACCAAACACAAAACAGAATAAAGTGTAATTTATCAACCTCGTCTGTATTTGTCGATCTGTCGGTACACTAATAGATGGTCACCGCCAGTCATTTGTCTTGTCTCCGCCTGAGCGATTATTTGGGACCCCACAGATCTGTGCGTTGGTGATGATATAGATAAATCTAATTTACTGTTTACGTAGAGATTTAAGATGTAATTGATCGATGGTACGGCGGTTAATTGCGTTTAAGAGCTTTTTGTGCGCGAAATCAGCACTCCAATTACGAATTACACGATTTTTAAAGTAATTCCTAGCATTCTGCATGATTGTCAAAAATTCGTATGCTTCTTTCACTAATAGGAAGATACATATATTCCCGAATGTCATAGGCTCTATGTAAAACGTTACTTTGGGTTAACTTTCAACCATAATTCAAGCCGTGAGAAAAAACTAGTCTTAAATAAATCAATAAAGCGTCATCATAGCCGGCGGTCTTCTTGTTATTATTGTAACAATTAAATAAAACTATTAAAAACGGCGCAGATTTCAGAAATTATACTAGGAGAACAGAAAAGCCGAGACGGTGTTATTGTTCCGATTGCTAACAGACGAGACTTCGGGCGAATTTTACCAATGAAACCGAATTCGATATGCATTTAAAGTTGAGATGAGCTGTCAAATGTGAATATTCTATAGAAATGACGACACTGACCGTTTATATCGCAGTTCGATCGTTCAGTACACAACAGTACCTAGACAACAATGAACAGTCTGAGCAATATCCCTATTACCACGGCACTTGGCAGCACCACACATACTGTACACCATGAATCACGGTCGGGTCTCCCCACTGAGCGCACATTAGTGCGACACATTACCTTATATTCTTTGCGAGTGCACTTGATAGCTATTATGTGCTTGAATACGAAAAATGGTTATTGTTAGTAACACTATTTTTCATGGTAGCTTGCAATATGTTTGTTTAGTGTTACAGTTTCATAAAAATAAGTGGCCACCTTCATTGATACTAGTAGATTTTAGCAATGCAATCTGGAATGGGGAAACATCAATATGGTGACGACGGTTTTAACAAAAACCTGGATGACACTAAACAGAAAGCTCAATGCTCACCCATCCCGAACGATGCGTGACCATTGGCCTGAATTAGGAGTAAGAATAACAATAAATTAAATTCAAATTCAAACAGTTTATTGTGGATCATAGGTTCATAAGATGTTGTGTTAAATACAGGTGTCTGCTATGTCCCGCCATTGAGGCATACAAAATTCATGTCACAAGTTCGGTAAAAAATACAATACTAAACAATAATTACATTAAAATTAAACTTAGATTATATAACAATAAAATTAAAATACAATACATCCAATTTGTCATGCAAATACATTATGATTAAATTATAAAATACTTATGTCAGTTAACAAATTATTCATTCAATGGATTTGCTTCAATGTATTGTCATCTAGAAATTCTCTTATAGAGTAATAACATTTACTTATCAATAATTCGTGTAGTTTTTTTTTGAAGGTATTTATATCGCTCATAGTTCTAAGAAATGGTGGAAGATTATTAAAGATACGTGGGCCCATACAAAAGATGCTTTGGTGCAAAAGCTTTGTTTTACTGGCCAAGATGCGCAGCTTGTCTTTGTGTCTGGCCCTAGTGCAAAACTCAAATAAATTTGGATTTGATTTTATGAACATTACAGTTTCATAAATGTACACACAAGGTAGAGTTAATATTTAAGAAGAAAGATGAAAAATGATGAGATGATGATGAGAAGATGTTTTTTTTATTGAGTTAATTATCCACAATTAATTCAAGATATTAGGAATTATTTTACCGTATGTGTATAATTACTATACACATACGGTACCTGCATTCTAATAAAAAAAAATACCACGAACAGCGTACAATTAAAGCTAAAATTACATATAAAACAATATCACACAACCTAAGAAATAAAAATAAATTACTTACAAGCTCGGACAAACTACGGTAAAAAAACCATATTGGAACACAGCTGTTTAACGACCTAAAAGATTGTCATAATATTAACAGACTTAAACTAAAACTGAGAAAATACGTTTATGTAGGCATACCTATCGCATATTAAATGTTAGCTATTACATACATCCTTTAAATTTGTTTTGTATAAATCACCAACACGCATCGGAGGCAAAATGTATATGTGTATTTAGAAATAAAAAACCGGCCAAGTGCGAGTCGGACTCGCGCACGAAGGGTTCCGTACTATTATTTGAAATAATTTTATTCTGTTTTTAGTATTTGTTGTTATAGCGGCAACAGAAATACATCATCTGTGAATTTCAACTGTCTAGCTGTCACGGTTCATGAGATACAGCCTGGTGACAGACAGACGGACAGACAGCGAAGTCTTATTAATAGGGTTCCATTTTTACCCTTTGGGTACGGAACCCTAAAAACTGCTTTGTATCTCATTGTAAGTGAACCTATGTATTGTTCTTATGAGAATAAATTCTTTAAACCGAATTAGTTTGGGTTTCATAGTTCCTTCATAAACAAAGGGCAGTTGTCACCGTCACATGACACGCCTCATCTTTTTTCCTCACCTATGCACATTCCAAAATTTAGACAAGGCGAATGACGGAGCTATCCAGCAGTTGCAAGTTACTGGTCAGACAAAATCTGAGTGCTACGTCAGAAGTAGTTAATGTTCTTGACTGTGGGTGGGATTGTATAAAAGTACTTACTCTTTAAAAATGTTGTAGATAAAAAAAAACAATTACAAGAGCAGCGGTGGCCCAGTGGTGGCGGCCCCGACTTACGAACAGTAAGTCGTGGGTTCGATCCCCAGACAGGCGCATTACTTTGTGTAATTTATTTCATCACCACTGCTCTCAAAAACGGTGAAGGAAAACATCGTGAGAAAACCTGTCCTAGAACCAAAAATTCGAAGACATGTGACATCTACCAATCCGCACTGGGCCCGCGTGGTAGATTATAGCCCATTCCCTCTCATAGAGAGGAGGCCTGTGTCCCAGCAGTGGGAACATTAATAGGCTGATGATGATGATGATGATGATGACTTAATTACATAATTAACTGTTTTTTATTATATTTATACATATTAATACTAGATAACAGATTGACACGCGTCACGGAGCCGGTGAGAGAGAACGTAGACACCAAAGAGCTCATTGTAAAGGTAGTATTATAAAACCATAAGGCGTTAACACACATGCGTTCATATATTATCAACAAAAAGTGCTGGTTTAAATACCATCATCATCATCAGCCTACAGCAGTCCACTGCTGGACATAGGCCTGCTCGACCGCACGCCACTCGACTCGGTTCTCAGCATCTCTCGTCCAGTCACCCTGCGAAGATCGTCGCTCCACCGCGCCTGGAGGACGTCCTACCTTACGCTTGTCAATTCGCGGTCTCCACTCAAGAACGCGTCTACCCCAACGGTCATCGGTTCTACGTCTAAGTTTAAATGGGTACGTCCACTTTTGTTCCTTTGTGTCTGTATTGGAAAGATCCATGTTGTAACCAATGATTGTCTATCCCAGTTAATAAGGCACTCGGTTTCCCGAGGGGATCCGCAGACACAGAGGATTACAGGCGGATAAGCTGCAGCTACGTTGTATTGATCGAAGAATGGTGGATTGTTTATGCCTATTGTTGAAATAATTTGGTACACTCCATATCTGGCAACATTTTTATTATTAAAAATTAGTTAGATATTGTAAGTGCTGGTAACACTGTCATTCTTTTTGCTTCTGCTAATGTCATCGCCTCTTAACTTAACCTAATTAATGTGCCTCCAGTAATATCTAGATAAGAGAGATCTCCTAAAACCTTAAAAAGTTTTGTATTATCAAATTAAAAACACCTTTTCGGAAGACTGAAAGGCTGGCACCGAAGCTTCGGCCGTCAAGTGTTAACATTATTAGTTATAGTACATTACTGCAGCGGCCAGCAACAGAGGCATTGATGGACGAACGTAAAAATGTGGGCCGAGGCGAAGTTGAGGCACACATACGTAAGTCCATCAATGCCTAGTTGTGGCCAAGGCTTGTATAGTACTTTATTACTTTTCAAAATCAATGATGCACACAAACAAAAATATTTTTTCTTGCGTTGAAGAGTTCATTTGTTTTTTTTTCAATAAACCGCTTTCTATTTGCAAGCCAATTCGTAATTTTAATAAAACCTTTACCTTTTTTTTTAGTTACCTCCTCGGTTGCCATGTTTCAGAGTAAAAGATCGTTCCATTTTTAAATAACACGACAGGTATGAGTTTAATATGTAATATATTTGGCTGCTAAACACGACAGAATATATGGATTGTCATACAACTTTTGCCGGCCGCTGGTCGCATGTATCTGGCCAGTACCTACAGCAATTTCGAATTATCTCGAAGAAGGTTGTCAAAATAATGCTCAAATATCCAAGCATGTTTGAGAAAAAGTAATTACTTAGGCAACCATTTTTATGACATAGACAAGAATTTGAACGAAGTAGGATCCGTCAAAGAAAACAAAAGCTAAAAATTCCAACTTACGACAGTTCTAACTTCAAGCAATTACATAGCTACAAAATAAAAGTCGTATCATAAATAATTAATTTTATTCAAGTAATCCACTTTGACTTGTTTATACGGGTGTAAGAGGTAGTTTCTCAAAGTCCGGATATCGACTTAGTCCAACCTGCATCAGAAAGGGCCAAATAATAGCAGGCAACGTAGTAGCAGGCACGGAGTTTAGATTTGCGTCCGGCTGATGACAATAGCCCCTATTACAAGGGTCTTAAACATAACTGGGGCCTAATTCTGTAACTTTATGTTAAGCTACACGCCATTGACACTCTATCGACACACTACAGACATTATGTTGCCACTGTTGCAAATTTGGTATTCTGCAAAAACTACAATGGCGTTTCAGTGGTGTCTCAGTAGTGTGTCGATAGTGTGGCGGTACAATATTTTTCAGTGTTTTCGTTGTTCGATGGCTTCACAATGGCGGTTCGATGGCCAAAACACTTTACAAACACGATAGACACAACTTTCAAATACACTTAAAATATTTACAGACTACCGTATAAGTTTGGCCATCATGATGGCTTTGACACATTATAGTGGAACAGAATACCAATTATTACAATAGTCATCTATGGCGTTTCAATGGCACTACAGTGGTAAGTCAATGACCATAGATAATTTGTAAAATACCAAATGTTAATGATTAGCCTATTGAGACACTACTTACACACTACTGACACACTATTGACAAGTTGGTAATTTTACAGAATTGGGCCCCTGGTGAAATGTGGATGTACTATTAGGTACACAGACCTCTGTCTAACCCTTCGGAGATTACAGGCGTGATGTTATGTTATGTTAACATGTAAGCTAATCCTGTATCTGTTATCTTTGAACAATTGACACAATGAGTCGGATAGTTGGACATAATTAGGTGAATTTTAATCAGGTTTTTTTGTAAATGGACTTCAGTATGTAACAGATTAAACCAAAAATGGAATCTAACTTGTATAAAATTACGGCATACCATTAACGAACCACCAGGTTTAGCAAAATGTAACGGCAAAAAATCACTTTTGATTGCTAAAATTAGTAAATGATCACCAAAATTAACCCCCATTTTATCGTAAAATTAGAACCAAAAATTTATTTATAACCACCAGAAATGGTACTGTTATGCTCTTGCATCCGAGTCGAGGGAGAGCCGGTCGACGGTCGACTCCTACTCCTGAATGGTTTAGGTATAAAAAAATTACCATGAAGGGTATGGCGGGGTCGAATGAGCGAGCGAAGCGAGAGAATAGCCTAGCTTCTAACCTAATCTATCCGTGTCGGTGTGCCCCAAGTCGGCCTAAGCAAAACTAGTTTGTCATCAACCACCTCATTAAAATTTGGTGCTCAATTTACTAAATTTGGTGATCAATTGATATTTTAGGTGATAGATGTTAGTGGTCACAAAGTTATTTTTGGTGGTCATTATATTTTCCCCCTAAAATTACTAGCTTAGGTTTAGTACCTACATCATGTTTCACTACATGAGCACATGGCAGTAATTTACATGAAGATACATGCCAAACTTAATTAGATTTCATATTCCAAGAAACCGAAGCTTCTAATACTGCCAAGTAAATTTTAATTAAAGAAACTAATCAAACTAAATATGTACGCGTGTATTTGCAAGCAGCCCCAAATCACCCCATTTGTAAACATTCGGTAAATAGTACTATTTGGGCCACAATTCAAATGAATTTGTAATTATATCAGCTTGGTGGTATGATATCCTGGTAGCATTAATCGTGTAATTATTATTAATGCATTCACCGTGTGGAGTTTAACTTGTATTTTGTTAGCGTGAAATTGGGATGGACAATAACGGACATACGGTTTTTGGTTTTGAGCGGGCGCGCTATGCAAACATTACATTTAAAATATTTGAAATATCACAGAAATAGCTGTCTTGAGATATACGCATTTTTAAGCTTAATGGGTGTTACTGATGGTTTTCGTAAAAAAATCGCTTGTGCCATTCGGTGATTTATTTCGCAGTACATTTATAGCGTTTGTAATTTCAAAATAACAGTTTTTTACTTAATGCATAAATGCTTAGGAAAGTAAAAAAACTTTTTTTAAATGTTTTTTCTCTGTCTTTCTGTTCCGACTAATCTCTGTAACGTCTGGATCGATTTTGAAAGGACTTCGTGGCAGATAGCTGATGTCACCTATATGGAGAAACTTAGGCTTTTATTTTAGATAAAGGATTTTAATAAAAACCACTTTCATACAATAATTACTTTTACTAATATCAAATAGAAACATAAATATCACAATCTTAGTAATACAAGCAGTATAATTTCTTATTATAATCAGTGCAAACTTTAATATTTTAACCTATTAGTTGGGACCTCTTACTAGGTCGACTGTCGTTCTTGAACTGCCTCAACGATCCCAAGCGTGTGGCTCGTCTCTCATTTTTCCCTCCATACCGTTATTCAAACGGCATGGCGGTTGGCTGTGTTGCCAATCGAAATAAATAAAATTCCAGAACAAGAAATCATGACATTCGGCCATCCGACAACGTGCTACTCCCGGAGCACAACTCCAACACAACTTGAACCCGTTCAATCAGTTCAGAATTCAAATGAAGAAATAATTATTTTATTTCGATCAAGAACCAGGGCTATACAGAATAGATGTTTGTGACTTTGAAATTGTAAAATATCGTGAACATTATACATAGGTTGCTTTTGTCAAGCTAAGGTAAATCATGACATTCGAAATGCTTTTGTAAGCAAGTACCTATTTAGTTATTATAATTACTATATTTCAAAATTATATTATTGTCAAATATACACTGACATGACATTACACTAGTAGAAAATACTTAGCTACTAGTTTCTTCACCTGAACTAATATCTACATTGTCATCAAGCTCAAGAGCCTTGAGATGAATCCAGGGTCTAATTCTATCTGTAGCTACAACACTTTCATAACTATTATTCCTTTTTCTATTAAAACCAGGTACATCACTTATCCTATATCTATCGTTACCCAATACTTCTACAATTTTATAAGGGCCTATAAACTTTGACAGAAGCTTTGTACTTTTACCGTCATTATTATAATTGGTGCGGGTTAGTTTAACTAAGTCGCCAACCTGATACGTAGGGGCAGAAGTACGACCAAGGTCATGTTTACGCTTTTGTTCCTCTTGACTTTTCTTAATAGATACGCTAATATTCTCGCGTAATGACAACAAATCTTCGTTTTGCGACTGCTGTGGAATATTAAACTTATTTGATAAACTATCGCGCAGTCTCAACCCGAACAAAGCCTCTGTTGCAGTTTTTTGGGTGGTCGCATTAACAGTATTGTTAATACCCCACTGAACTTTGCCTAGACACTTATCCCAGTCACGCTCATTTTTATTTAAATTTTGAGCAGATAGTGAATTTAAAATAGTTTGGTTAAACCTTTCGGCTTGCCCATTCGCTCTGGGACAAGCAACTGCATTAAGTACATGTTTTATACCAAGACCACTGCAGAAGGATTCGAAAGCTGTTGATGTGAACGAAGTGCCACGGTCCGAAATGATTCTAGCCGGTGTACCAAAATCAGTAAAAATATTCTCTAAGATTTTAATTGTACTCTTTGTTTTCGTATCTCTCACTGCTCTGACGAATACGTACTTGGTGAACCCATCTACAATCGTAAGTATGTAAGAGTTGCCGTTTCTGCTTCTTACGAACGGTCCTAAATGATCGATATGAATTGTGTGAAATGGTACACTAATTTTTTCTATAGGAAAAAGTAGACCCTGCTTCTTTTTAGTCGCACTATCCTTGCTATAAGCACATTCTATGCAGGAACCTACATATTTTTTTACATATCGTCGTAATTTTGCGAACCAAAATTGACTCTTCATTCTTTCTAACGTTTTTGCATAGCCTAAGTGCCCGATGTCATCGTGGTTAGCTCTACAAACTTGCCAACGAGCACTTCGTGGAACTACAAGACATAAACGGTCATCAACTTTGCGATAGAGTGCACTATTTTTGACAGTATATTTTTGTCTTATATCTTCCAACTCAGGGTCAGCTTCAGGTTTAAGAACTTTTATAATTCGAGACGTTTCGGGGTCACCCATTTGTAAAGTTAACAGATCTAACATCTCCTTCCGCGTTAAGACAAGTGTTTCTGCTTAAGGCGTCTACATGCGCCATATTAACGCCCGGGCGGTATTCAATTTCAAAATTATATTCGCTTATTTGCAACCACCATCTGGAAATGCGCGGAACGAGATCTCTCTTTGTCAATGTTGTCCTAAGTGCCGCGCAATCAGTAAATACCTTAAACGGGACTCCTAATAGGTACACTCTAAATTTCTTTAGCGAACAGACAACGGCCAAAGTCTCCAATTCGTAAGAATGGAAATGTTTTTCATCCACCGTGGTCTGTCTACTAAAATAAGCGACAGGTTTAAGAACGCGGGGTGATGCTTGCCATTGCATCAAAATTCCCCCGATGCCTAGAGCGCTGGCATCCGTATGTAACTCGGTTTCTAATTGCGGGTCATACAATGCTAAAACTTGTCTGGTTAAAAGGCTGTCCTTTAAAGAATTGAACGCAGTTTGTTGATCACTGCCCCAACGCCATACGACATTTTTCTTAAGTAAGTTGGTCAGTGGTTGCGCTATCTCTCCGTATCCTTTTATAAACTTACGGAAATATCCCGTTAGCCCCAAAAATTGACGGACTTCGTGAATGTTACTGGGGCAAGGGAATTCTTTGACGGCCAAAACTTTTGCTTCCCCGGGTTTTACTCCCTTTGCAGAGATTTCGTAACCTAAATAGCTGATCGTTATATCGAAAAACCGGCACTTAGTTAATTTTAATTTAAGTCCAAATTCACGGAGTAATTTTAAAATTTCTTCTAAGCGTTCAAACCCTTGTTCTATAGTTACAGATGGAATAAGTAAATCATCTAAATAAGCAAGTGCGTAATCAAATCGCTTATTCCCAAGAATTTTATTAATCATGCGCTGGAACACAGCGGGGGCGTTGGCCAATCCAAAAGGCATTCTTTTGAATTCATAGTGGCCGTCAGGAGTTATGAAACCGGTGAGATGCCGACTCTCGCGAGACATAAGAATCTGGTAATACCCAGATGCAAGATCTAACGTCGTAAAAAACTGATTGCCGCTTAAATTGATTAACTGGTCTTCAATAAGCGGAAGAGGAAACCTGTCCTTAATGGTTTTGTTATTAAGGGCTCTAAAATCTACACAAAGTCTTTGCTCACCCGATTTCTTACGGACCATTAATATCGGGCTTGCGTAATCTGAACTTGATTCTTGTATAATATCGGTATCTAATAGTTCATCAACAATTTCACGCACCTGCAATCGTTCTGAAAACGATAACCTATACGGCCTGTAAACAACAGGTCTATTATCCGTAAGGTTTATTTTCATTTCAAAATCTTTAACGCAACCTACTTCTTTCATATTAGTGGCAAAGCAGTCGCGATACTTTTGCAATAACGTATACAATCTATTCTTGTCGCTACTTATTAGATCCTCACCGACTTGAATATGCGTTCTATCTAATGGTTCTAAAGAGAGAGTAGAACTTTCTGAAATACGATTAACCCTACAGTTCTTGGCCTCAGTTACTGGTGACGACCGCGCAATTAATGTTTCAGATTTAAATAAAAGAGGTGTTCGTGACAAGTTAGCTACGGCTATTTCTCCAGTGCCATTTGAGATGCTATAAGTCCCTTGCAACAAACGAAATTCTCTACCAGGTTCCAATGAGTTATAACCTTCGACAAAGACGTCACCGGAAAAAGCACCCCCTACTGTGATGGGTACCATACTAGTATTTACAATCGTCATGGGCTTTGAGGTAAACATTTTGACAGTGATTTTAGTTGGGAAGAGATTTTCTTCAGGAGTTCTGTAAAATACTAATTGATGACAGTCTTTTAAGACTGTAATAAATGGTAGTTCCGTGAAGTTTTGTCCTATTAAGAGACTGTTTGTCATGAACTCGTCCCCGACTACTAAAACGTCTAACTGGGTCTCAATATCGTCAAGTTTCATGTTTACTCTTGACTTACACAAAGGTGAAATACATGAATTGCCAAATCCTCTAATTACTGGAACACTGCCAGAATTTTGTGCCAGCTGAAGTTCTAATGCAAGGCTCTCTCGAAGCAAGCTGCATTCACTCCCGAAGTCTATATAAGCTATAAAGGGCCGACCGTTTACCAAGACGGTTTTGAAAAACTTATCATTCGATGCTGTGATTGAAGTTGACGTATTAGAGGTATCGACAGGTTTAGGGCTTACTTGATCATTAAACGCGACGATCTTTAATGTGTTTTTCTCTACGGTACTCCGAGTATCATCGATTTTAGATCTGGGGACGTAATTTTCAGCAACAGGCCGCAATTTACAGTTTTCATTATCATGACCTATTCTGTAACATTTCTTACATTTTATTACAGATTTTGGACACTTGTGATAAGGGTGACCTTTGTTACGACAATTAAAACAGACTATAGAACCGTCGTTGGTCCCAGAATTGTTAGTTACAACGCTCGAATTTGACTTCTGCCTATTCCGGTCTCTGTTCGAAAAGTACGTAATACGTTGAGCACAAAGAAAGTTAAGCAAGTCCTCAGGTTCCTCGCAGTTAAGTGCCTGTGCACCACTCCTAACTGACCTATCAGTGATTCCGTGTATAACACAATCAACAGCTCTCTTCCCCTTTATTTCACATCGGTTTAACAGATTTAACTTATCATAAAAATACTCTCGTAAACTTTCATCGCCACGAGTGGTACGTGCCAGCATTTCTTCCAACAGTCTACCATAATTTTCCTCACTAGGAAATGCCCTTTTTAATTTGGCTTGCCACTCGTTCCATGAAAATACGACCGTAGGAAGAGACTCAAACCATTTCTTCGCTAGTCCAACCAGTTTTTGGAGGGAGAAGTGAATGGTTTGCTTCTGATCCCAGCTGTAAATTTGTGAACATTCATTAACTTTTCGTATCCAAGCCTCGATACTTTGCGACCTATTGGCCGGGTCAAATTCAGGTATCACGTTATAAAGCTGACTATTTTGCAAGGAATTGGTACTCTTACTTGGTTCAGCCTTCCAGGAAGTCAGGATGTTCAGAACGTCCTCTGTGGTCAATCCTTTCGAGTGTTTTCGAGACCGTCGTCGACTCCTTTCTTCAGGTGTGGACGACGAGGACGTGGATGAAGATGACGATCGTCTTCGTTTTTCTCTGCGTCTACTACGCCTACGAGGAGGAGTATGCGATTCATCAACTGGCTCTGCATCACTCATGGTAGCTGAAAGGTTCCATATCATCTGGTTACATTCTATTCACATTATCACGATCATTTGACTGGAAATATCTACAAATGATTAAACCAGGATTCACATGACGCGTGGTAAGGTGGCAATGGCCCCCTTAATCAAGTGGCAGTAGCCTTCAAAATCAAGTGGCAGTAGCCTTTAAAATCAAGTGGCAGTAGCCTTCAAAATCAAGTGGCAATAGCCTCCAAAATCAAGTGGCAGTAGCCTGTGGCAATAGCCTCCAAAATCAAGTGGCAATAGCCTCCAAAATCAAGTGGCAATAGCCTCCAAAATCAAGTGGCAATAGCCTCCAAAATCAAGTGGCAATAGCCTCCAAAATCAAGTGGCAATAGCCTCCAAAATCAAGTGGCAATAGCCTCCAAAATCAAGTGGCAATATTCTCCAAAATCAAGTGGCAATAGCCTCCAAAATCAAGTGGCAATAGCCTCCAAAATCAAGTGGCAATAGCCTCCAAAATCAAGTGGCAATAGCCTCCAAAATCAAGTGGCAATAGCCTCCAAAATCAAGTGGCAATAGCCTCCAAAATCAAGTGGCAATAGCCTCCAAAATCAAGTGGCAATAGCCTCCAAAATCAAGTGACAATAGCCTCCAAAATCAAGTGGCAAAAGCCTCCAAAATCAAGTGGCAATAGCCTCCAAAATCAAGTGGCAATAGCCTCCAAAATCAAGTGGCAATAGCCTCCAAAATCAAGTGGCAATAGCCTCCAAAATCAAGTGGCAATAGCCTCCAAAATCAAGTGTCTATTTAAAAACTAGCAGGGCTTGCTTATCTACATTTATTTATTTATTTAAACTTCATGTACAAGAGTGGTACAAGGCACTATAGGTTATAACTTCAATGTATTGTTACTACAGGACACTCATGCTTAGTCTTTTCACAACCAATCAACACAACACTATAACCCCAGCCAAACACTGTTGAAGAGTAGCCTCAACCAAGTATTTGATGGGATTACAATGCATGCATTTTTGAAAGATAACGACACTTTAAGTGCACTAAACCTCGGCCCAAAATACTAGCGAAGAGTAGCCTCGCTCAAGTATTACAGCCGAAGCACAGCGCACCTCTTTGAGTGAAATGTACGCAATATTGTATCAAAGTTACCAGCATAAAGACGCACTATACCTCAGCAAAAATACTGACGAAGAGTAGCCTCGCCCATGTACTCAAGACAAAAGCACAATGCATCTTTTTGTACTGGTAACGTTTAAGAAATTACTTAACCAAGCATGAAAATCATTGCTAACCTCAAAAATAATACTAGCATATTACTCCACTATTTAAGCACACTAAACCTCGACAGAAATACTGACGAAGGGTAGCCTCGCCCACGCATTTAAGCCGAAAGTATAATGCACTCTTAAGAACGAACAAGTTAGCGGAACGAACTAGTTGGTGGGCGGGGTTAAAATGCATGCTATTTCATCCGACATCACGAGCAAAAGGGATAGACGCTGTAAAGAGCAGAAGGAAGCTACTGCGCGTACACATACACACTCCTAACGCTGAGTGACGCATACATGCGCAATTTCATTGAAGACGGGACGCCATTGTAGCGGTGGCGCGCGACGCGGGTGCAATTGTGTATTATCATCGTTGGCACGTGCTGGCGTATATGCGATTTATGTTTGAAGGACAACATAAACTCAAACTAATAGGTGTTGGAATTTACAACAAAGGACAATCACTCAGTGAAACGTAATTATTATGCACCCAATTTAGTTGTTATTATGAAAGGACAAGCTCCTACATACATCCTATAATATTCCTAATAGGTAGATACTTACCCGCGACTTTGCGAGACGTGGCAATGAGTTCGCTTGCGAAAATGTGAATATAAGTAGAACAATGTAGGTGGGTAGTAATGTAGGTAGATATTGTTATTTAGTTTAAAAAATAATTTCATTGATATGACTTTATTTCTATACTTGTTTTTATAGGTTGTGCAACTATGTTACTACTTATGTTAAATACCTAGGTATTTACTTAGCCTAGCTAGTTACCTATAATAGTTATATATATAGTCAGGATAATTGCTTTTTCGACAGCGTGACTTTGATGTGACTGTGAGTCTTGTTGTTGATTCATCAAATAAACAATTATGTTATTTTGTAAATTGTTTATTGGCTTTTTATTTATTTACAATAGCGGTCTGTAATATTGTCATAATATACATTTATCAACAATAGGCATTGTGCCGCTGACGTAGTATTGTAGTAAACTAGCGTAATGGATGTTGTTAAAATATAGAGCCAGTACCTATTTATTGTGTGGGTCAAGTAGAGATTTTTTAAATATAGGTACCTACCTACTCAGTAAAAAAAATATTTCGTTGCTATGGCTTCGTTATAGCTGTTGGATGATTCTCTGAAAATATTTCGTGTATGAATAGGTTGACCTTCTATCCAGACAAAGAGTAAAGTAGGTACCTAAGTAACCATTTTTATCTTTGAAATTTTATTTAAAAATATGACGTAGGTACCTACCTTTTTTTTTTTCGGATGGGAAATCATCAAATAACTCCTCCCGCTCTGGGCGGAGCAGGAGGGAGTGTCAGACTTTTACTGACTAAAACCCATCCATGTTCCTTCATCGCCCTTTGTGTTCCGGGGCCACGGTATCTCTTTCGAACAGTCCCGCAACCCCGGCAGGCATCGGTCCTTACGGACCCCTTCCCTTTTGCTGACTCTCTTTGAGGCGCGCGTGGAACACGAACGTGCCGTCAACACGGCCTGTCGTCATGAGACGGACGGACGGCGGGCTAGCACATAGCCCACCGTCCACAGGCCCGTGCCCACGGCGGCCGGGACGTTGAGAGGTTCTCTCCCTCTCACGTTCCGCCACCTCCTTCTCTAGCATTACTGCTTCGCAGAAGGAGGTGACGGCGTCCCATTCCGTCTCGCTCCGGACCATGGCTTGCACCAGGGCCGGACGCGAGAGGTCGCCGCCGCCGATCGCCGCTTCGAGGACAACGTAGGTACCTACCTTATTTGCAGTATTAATCCTTATCCAAATAAGTATGTCCATTATCTTGACAATTGAATTTAGATTAAAATTGTCTTCTACAGCTTAACATTTGATTGAATAGTTTAGAAATTATCACAGAATTAAAAAAAAGAAAAACTCAAAAAGGTGAAAAATAACTTTTGCTTCAGAAGCCGGTGACAAAAACACCAAATCAATCAAAGTGTTTTTTATGTTTGTGTTTTTTTTTAAGTCTGTTTTATTTTTTGCAAAAAATATTTTTACTTAGGTACCTATTTATTTTTCCATTTTTAGTCGTTCCCAAACAACAGCTCGTGACTAAATAATAACAGCCGCTCGGGTCGATCGTTAGGTTAAGCCGTGCTTGCCTAGGTTGGTCTGTTGATGGGTGACCACCCATTACATACCGAGTTTCATCCGTGCCTCGGAAAGCACGTTAAGCCGTTGGTCCCAGCTGTCATTTGTAGATCTTTGACAGTCGTTAGGTAGTCAGAGGCCCATAAAGTCTGACAACCAGTCTTACCAAGGGGAATCGTATTACCCGGTACTAACTGGGTTGTGGAGGTCAGATAGGCAGTCGCTCCATGTAAAATACTGGTATTCAGCTGCATCCGGTAAAACTGGAAGCCGACCCCAATATAGTTGGGAAAAGGCTAGGCAGATGATGAGTCGTTCCCAAACAAGCGGAGCTCGTGGCTAAATAATAACAGCCGCTCAGGTCGATCGTTAGGTTAAGCCGTGCTTGCCTAGGTTGGTCTGCGGATGGGTGACCACCCATTACATAGGTACCGAGTTTCCTCCGTGCCTCGGAAAGTCGGAAAGCACGTTATGCCGTTGGTCGGGCTGTCATTTGTAGATCTTTGACAGTCGTTAGGTAGTCAGAGGCCCTAAAAGTCTGACTGCCAGTCTTACCAAGGGGTATCGTATTACACGTTACTAACTGGGTTGTGGTGGTCAGATAGGCAGATACTCCATGTATACTGGTATTCAGCTGCATCCGGTAAAACTGGAAGCCGACCCCAACATAGTTGGGAAAAGGCTGATGGTGGTAGTCGTTCCCAAACAAGTCGCCATAAATATTTATTATACCTACATTATTAACAATACATGTTATGGTAACAGGCTTATCCACTATAAATGAAACATAACATTTATTTATCTACTTACAACGGTTGTATTTAAACCAATTACTGTAACTAAAACTAGAACTAAAAGAGTAAGAGATAACATTAAAATATACAAAATAACAAAGTAAAGGTTCACACATTCATAAATTGCTCTCACAATACATCTGACATGCCAACAAAATCTCTGTCCATCCATCCGCAAACATAGGTAAGTACCTAACTTTCGAAATCTGGGGGTATTGTACAAATCTGCGTACTCAAAGCATACAGGCGTGATGTTACGTCATAAACAATAAAAATCCAAGCGACAATGACTACAGATTTCCGTCTATTTTTTTAAGAGTTCTATTGTATATCTCCGAAGATCAGCATCAGATCTTGGCCAAATTTAAATGGGACAAAAAAGAAATAAAAAAATAATTTTGAGAATCGGTCCACAAATGGGGGAGAAATCTGCTAACATTCATAATAAATAAAATCGAATTCAAACGCCACCCGTAAATCACTATCAAATCGGAATCCAAAGTCCAATGCCAGGGTCAGTAAAATTTGAAACAAATTCAAAATAATAAACACAAACTATCAATAAAGAAATATCGGTATCCAAAATTCAAGCCAGAGTTCAATGTTATAAAATAGTATACTCGTAATACGACAGCATGACGTGCCGGGCGGCAGCTAACCAAGTGAGCATGTGTGCACCCACAGACACTGCGCACACTCACGCGCTGCGTGCTTCCCCTCTTCCCCACTGACGGGGGTGGCAACTTGTAGCGAAATGCAATATGATTTACAACGAAAACGGGTGCGCGAAATTCTTTATGCAGACCTTTGGGAGTACGGGTATCATGAAAAATCTATTGGATGTATCTGTTCAAAATAAAAATATTTTAACTTTTGAATAAATTATCTATTCTTGTATGGTTTTAGTTTTTCCATTTTCATACTACTTAGGTCATTTATTTAAGCCCAAAGATGAGTTAAAATTAGTGCTGAAATATGAAAGATTCGACGGTCATAACTTCCAAACCAATATTTTTCTTCCAATTCTGCTTCCATACAGGGCTAGATAATGACAAGACCAGTTGATACAATTTTTAATTTTGAACCTACACCGTCAAACAGACGAGTAATCACCAGACTACGTTTGTATGGAAGAATGACTGACTTGTGCAACCTTAAGACTCGATAACACTATCAGGGAGTACCCTGATCAAGTCTTATCGGACCCAATTTCGAATAAGATGCCAATGTAAACTTATAAAATTAATTAACCCAAATAATAGGAAATGATAAATAATAACACAAGCTCTGCCAGTTATGTTAAATATTATTTAGCGAGTACATACCTTTTAATAAGTCTTAGCGAATGTGGGCGCGTACTTTTGGACGTGTCACTTCTGATATTTAATAAAAACCACTTTCATACAATAATTACTTTTACTAATATCAAATAGAAACATAAATATCACAATCTTAGTAATACAAGCAGTATAATTTCTTATTATAATCAGTGCAAACTTTAATATTTTAACCTATTAGTTGGGACCTCTTACTAGGTCGACTGTCGTTCTTGAACTGCCTCAACGATCCCAAGTGTGTGGCTCGTCTCTCATTTTTCCCTCCATACCGTTATTCAAACGGCATGGCGGTTGGCTGTGTTGCCAATCGAAATAAATAAAATTCCAGAACAAGAAATCATGACAGGATTAAAATTCCGTGCGATAAATTAAAACCCATGAAGTTGTTAAAAAAATTCGATTGAAATAGAAAAATAATATTTTAATAATCTTTTTACGAGGACGAACGGTCACGGGTAACAGCTAGTTTTAAACATAAGTAAATCTAGTAAATAATACTAACCACATAAAGATGGTTATTTACGAGATAAGGTATGATCAAAAACTTTGACATCTTCTCTTCAGTAACACATAAATCATAAATCCTCATATTTGATTCTCCCAAAATTGTCACATAACCAGTCTACGTGTACCCGAATAAATATTATTCCAAATAACATTGCTTACACCAGCGTGCGTCGGAGCTGATCAAAGTGCGTCATTTGAGCCTGGCCTCAGGCGCCCCTTAATGTGTTTATATGAGAGCCGAGTGTGTTTTTAGAGGAGAAAACACAATATTATGTAGGAAAACAAGTTATAAATAGATAAGACTAGGAGTGTAATAGTATGGCACTCTTTGTGTTCAAATAGATTCATGCTCGTTTTCAGTAACGTAACAAGGAAAATCCATCAGAGGACTTTGATTTGAGCATTTGTTTGTGTCAGAGAAAACCGGTTTAACGGTTTAAGACCCAAAATTATATCATTTTGAGTCTGTCTCTTTTTCAGAGTCACACCAACACATCAAAATATTACTATAAAAAAAACATTTAATGCGCACACTCGTGCAAATAATAATGGTTTTTAGGGACTACTAAGTAAGTACTAACTACTATTAATAAGACTTCGCTGTCTGTCCGTCTGTCTGTCCGTCTGTCCGTCTGTCCGTCTGTCCGTCTGTCTGTCACCAGGCTGTATCTCATGAACCGTGACAGCTAGACAGTTGAAATTTTCACAGATGATGTATTTCTGTTGCCGCTATAACAACAAATACTAAAAACAGAATAAAATTAATATTTAAGGGGGGCTCCCATACAACAAACGTGATTTTTTTGCCGTTTTGTCTAATGTATAGATAATGGTACGGAACCCTTCGTGCGCGAGTCCGACTCGCACTTGGCCGGTTTTTTATTTCATCAAAATTGGGCCAGGATTTCCAAAGTTACAGCGTTGTAAATTTCCACCGCTATTTTAACTGCGTTCCTTCGCTACTGCGATGACGTTACGTCCTAGTGTCATGTCCGATTGCGGGTGATGCGGAGTTTATTTTTGTAAATAGTAGTATGTAACATATTGAACCAAAAATGGAATAGAACTTAAAATAAATTACTGGCTTAGTTTTAGTACCTAAATATATCATATTTCAAGATACACGCCAAACTTAATTAGGTTTCATATTCCAAGAAATAGAAGCTTATATCTAAGTAGTTTTAAAACACAATTCATTTCTAGAATCTCTCAAAGATATTGGTTTATTATATTTGAATCTGCCTTTTCGTAAAAGAAAATGATGAGCTTTGCAGAGATCATAACGGACGGCGATTTTAATCTTCAAGCCGGTGTGTGTCATTTCCAATATGAACTGTGAGAAAAATAAGGTCTAAATTTCAATTCATTCATACATCGTAGCGGTCATTGGATAATGAACATTTTCGGGTATTTTCCTCCAGTGCAAATTCAACCCTCAAAATTCAAACGTTTGAAATTAAAACCGCAGCGGACACAGACAAAATATAATCCCATGAAGCACACTATTCATGAGATTAACCATTTATCTGACCCCGGGGCCGCGTCACTCGTTGTCCGTTACAAATTATGTATTATTACTTCTGCTGCGCGATTTTCAACTCTATTTGAAAAGCTATACGAAGTGTTTTGGTACTGGAAAATATTAGATAGCGAATCTTGCCTTAATTCAATCCTTATTTAGTATTTAAAGGTTCCATGATGCCTTAGTTAGCATTAATTGACGTTGAGACGCGGACATGAATGAGTGAGGCTGAATATTTCGGATCTTATGAATGGGCAGATAACATACACATTCATAATACATAGGTCGCTTTAGGTATAAGCTGTCTAGTGATGTTATATGATGGGTGTATTTAATTACATTTTACATAATGTGCTCGTGTTTGAGTTGCTTGGCAAAGATGTAATTAGCAGGAGAGCGAGGGTCGGTCCCTGCACTAAACAAATATTTTGATGGCATTTAGATAGATGTTATTCCGTGTCTGGAACCTGGGTGCTATAGATATGTGCCATTTGCCTTAATTTTTATGTTTTTTTCGGATGGGAAATCATCAAATAATTCCTCCCGCTTTGGGCAGAGCAGGAGGTAGTGTCAGACTTTTACTGACTAAAACCCATCCATGTTCCTTCATCGCCCTTTGTGTTCCGGGGCCACGGTATCTTTTTCAAACAGTCCCGCAGCTCCGGCAGGCATCGACCCTTACGGACCCCTTCCTTTTGCTGACTCTCTTTGAGGTGCGCGTGGTACACTCCTGCGCCGTCGACACGGCCTGTCGTCATGAGACGGACGGACGGCGAGCTAGCCCATAGCCCACCGTCCACAGGCCCGCGCCTACGGTGGCCGCGCCCGGTGAGTCTCCCGCGGCGGCTGGGACGTGAGGTTCTCATATGCTATTTGCCTTCAGTAGATATTTGCTGAAGCTTTCAGTGTCTTAATATAATTCAATATTTTAATTGAATCATTATCATCTTCCTGCTCTTGAACTATGTTACTTGGGGTTGCCGTTACATATTAAATATTTTAATAGGGTTGATGACACACCAATCAATTGACATACTTTTTAAGAGCTGTCAAAACGCGGTTCGCTCATAGATTTTGTATGGAAACAGCACGCTGTGACGTCATTGTTTTTTTTTTAATTTAATAACTCAACTACACTGGCCTGCAAAACTAAGTAATACACTTTTAAAATTTCATTTTTTTATAAACTATAGAAGTTAGAGATCTAAAATAAAAAATAATAATTAAAAAAATTAAAAAACCCGACTGCGTAAAACATAAAAAATAACTTGAAATAAAAACTGAAAAGAAAAAACAAGTTCAATAATAAATTCTAATTCGGAACATATTGACTGCAACAGTCGGGATCCATTAACCACCACGTTTCAAAGAGATATAAGCGTAATTTCAATGAGTATTGTGTTCAAACTAATCCACCAGATGATGGCATAAAATCGATGTTCTCTGAGCTCAAAGAGCAAATAGATCTCAAATTTGAATCGTTGAATGCTTCTGTGATTACTTTAACACAACAAAATGAAGAAATGCATAAATCAGTTCAGTTTATGTCGAGCAAATATGACGAATTATTGTCTAAAATCAATTGTCTTGTTCAAGAGAACACTGATTACAAAACCCGCATTAAGACCTTGGAAAATAAATTAGAGCACTTCGAGAATAATGTCCGTTCCACTACCGTGGAGATAAGAAATATCCCAAAGCAAAACAATGAACACAAAAAGGATTTGACCAATATTATCAAAGATATCGGCTCGGTTGTTGGATTGGAAACTACTATTCAGGACCTGGAAATCAGAGATATTTACAGATCTAAGTCTGAGGCAATTATTGTTGATTTCACTTCCGTAACTAGGAAAGAAGCAATGGTATTCACTTCGAAAAAGTTCAATAAATTGCAGCGCGAAGCAAAGGAGCCCCAACTAAATACAGCCCTTATAAAAGTACCTGGACCAGCCAAACCAGTATTCATCTCCGAGTGTCTTACCACGAAAGCTCAACGTTTGTACTACATGACAAGGGGATATGTTAAAACCAAAAAACTCGCAGCTACGTGGACGTCCTACGGCAAGGTCTACGTGAAGAAAGAGGAGGGTCAGGCCCCTATTCGTATACAAGAAGAAAGTGAAATTCTCAAGATTGTAATGTGACTAACTCTAAGCCATCTTTTGTTGGTAGTATCATTGCTGTTTCTAAGACATGTGCTCATGGTTCCTAATAAGCATATCTTAACGATGTTCTCTATAGTCATTGTTGTCTCAATAATTATTGTACATTGTTTATGTAATACCTCACGCTGTCAATATACACAGCTTTCAATTAAGATAGTTGCAGTCGCACTTGCTTGCATACTGTCTAATTATGTCTTAGTGGTGATAACCAACTTAAACAAAATACTTTTTTGCATGTTTTTTCTAATATTTAATTTAATTACTTCAGGGCATACTCTCATCCAACACGAATACTTACCAATTACTATTACTCTATTTCTTCGTACATATAATAATACCTTTTACAATAACTGGAACCGCATCACACCTATCTGTTGTATTTATGTATCTTTTGTACATCTCATTTCCATAAAGTTTTCTATAAAGACAATCTATTGCAAAGTTCGATAACATTGGTATTGAATCTATTCACCAGAGTCTTGATTCCATGGTTTTGGCCAATTCTATGACATGTGAGGCAGAAGATATTAAATCCATTATACCTGTACCAAACAACTCTCTAAAAGTTCTTACTCAAAACATGAGGAGCATAAAATGTAATATGCCTAGTTTTAATACATTATTGACTCGTGCAGACGTTGAGTGGGACATACTAATTTTGACCGAGTGCTGGCTTAAATCTACACAATTCGTCCCTGAGTTGGAGGGTTATACTTGTACCGCTACGACTGCTAATAAAACACAAAATGAAGGTGTTGTTATCTATCATAAAAACAGTTATAAAGCTTCAATAGAGGAACCACATATAATTGATGCTAATTGTCTTATATTAAAATTAAACTCCGATATATGCGTCATCGGCATCTATCGCCCTCCAGGTCAGCGTAACACAAGTGCCTTCTGTAATTCATTGGATGCAGTGCTTAGAAAGTTATCCAACTATAAAAACATAATCATTTGTGGAGACATAAATATTGACATAACTCCCAACACTCAGGATAAGCGCTCCTTTGAATACCTCAACGTCTTGGCTAGTCACTGCATACTTCCCGCTCATACCACACCTACTCATGGCCTCACTTGTCTGGATCATATTATGGTCAAAACTAAATTGCAAGCCACCTGCTTTGTTATTGAATCTTCAGTCACTGATCACGAAAGTGTTGGCATTGCTATCAATCTACATACAAAACTCAACCATCCTTCGTCTACGCTGCGACGCATAAATTTTAATGAATTAGATAACACTGTTAAAGAAATAAATTTTAAGCCTATACTTGACTGCAGTGATGCCAACGCTGCTACTGAACAACTCATTGTCCTGCTAGACAAAGCCATTCAACACAACTCGCATGTGGTGAAATTGGCTAACAGGAAAAGAATAAACAAGCCATGGATTACTACTGGTTTATTACGATGCATGCGTAATAGAGACAATCTACATAAAAAGCTGAAAAAGAATCCTCATGATGAAGCACTTAATCTAACGTACAAAAGATACCGCAACTTTTGCAACACTCTTCTTAAGAAGCAGAGGAGAATATATGAGAGACAGGAAATTGACAAGTCCAAAAACAATAGTAAGAAGCTGTGGGATGTTATCAAAGGTATCTGTAATTCTACCAAAAAGTCAGACCATTCCTCGGATCTGATCAACACTGATAATCCAAAAAGCAGTGTTGATGACGCTAATAAATATTTTACAGGTGTCGGACAGAGGCTAGCGGAAGAAATTATTTGTAACGATCATCTATCGAATAGTTACCAAACCTCCACTCCTACATCACCAAACTCTCTTGTCCTACTCCCTACTGATGAAAATGAGGTTGAACATCTCATAATGGACTTGAGAGAGAGTGCGGCAGTTGGAGTAGATCAGATATCGGGCAAAATCTTAAAACGCTACGTCAAACAGCTTACACTTCCACTTACTCACATCTGCAACCTGGCCTTTACTACTGGTACCTTTCCACTAGCTTTGAAGATTGCCCTTGTTAAACCTATCCATAAAGGAGGAGATAAAGGCTGCATATCAAATTACAGGCCTATCTCGATCCTGCCTACGATGTCCAAGGTATTAGAACGTCTAATTAATAAACGCCTCATGAACTTTCTAGAGACAAACTCTCTCCTTTCACCTGAGCAATTTGGGTTTCGATCGGGTAGGTCGACTGATGACGCTGTGCATGAACTCACTAACCTTATTGTTACTAATCTTGACAATAAGAGGAAGTGTGTTACAGTGTTTCTAGATATAGCCAAGGCCTTTGACACCGTTCCTATTCCATTGCTATTGCAAAAACTTGAGAGAATAGGAGTTAGAGGTCTGCCATTGCAACTGCTCAAGGATTACTTAAGTGGCAGGAAGCAACAAGTTAAAATAGACAACTGGATCAGTGATGAACTTTCAGTTCATTATGGCGTTCCACAGGGCAGTGTCCTGGGTCCTAGCCTTTTCCTTGTCTATATTAATGACTTGCTTCAACTCCATCTTAAACATGGAAAACTAATATCTTTTGCCGATGATACTGCGCTATTTTTTAGTGGTCAAAATTGGGACGAAGTTTTCCAAAGTGCTCAACATGGTTTTAATGAGGTTTGTCAATGGCTTAAACACAATGTCTTGACACTAAATTTATCAAAAACCAAATATGTAGCCTTTGCGCCTAGGAGAAATCTTCTTCCACCATCAACTCTCAGTATCATTGCTCACACTTGTTCCCTGTCCGATTCCTCATGCCTTTGCTCACCCCTTCAGAATACAGACGTCATTAGATATCTTGGAGTGTTTATAGATCAAACGCTAACCTTTAAGCCTCACATCGACATACTCGTTACTAGAATCCGTAAGCTGATCTACATTTTTAAGAGTTTAAGACATGTTGCTGATCTTAAGACCACCAAAATGGTCTACTTAGCGCTCTGTCAATCTATAGTAAATTATTGCATAACCTCCTGGGGAGGAGCAGGCAAAGTACACCTTTTGGAGGTTGAAAGAGCACAAAGAGCAGTTCTCAAGGTAGGGGCTGGACTTCCTTTTCGTTACCCAACTTCTGAACTATATAAACGTTGGGATGTTCTAACTGTCAGGCAGAGCTTCATTCTTTCCATAGTTTCCAAACAACATAAACAAATACAATATGAACCCAATCTTAACAAAGATAAGCGGAGGAAGGGTAATGTCTGTCCTACAAGCTTTTTTCGTACTATTCTCTCCCAAAGATTTTTCTGTTTTCTTGGAGGATATTTGTACAACAAAATCAACACAACACTTACAATTTACACACTGCGGACACCAGTCTGTAAATTAACCGTCTGTAAATGGTTGAAAACTCTAGACTATCAGGCAACTGAGAGTCTATTGATTCCGATCCGGTAAACATCCATCTACTACATAAACACGACACACTATCTACCGCAAATCACACATTCCACATAAATCACACATCTGCCATATGCCCTTTTAGAGTATTGCTAATTTTTCTTATTTTTATTTTAATTTATTCTGTACCTAGTATTTAAGTAAAATCATCACGCATTTTTGTTAGTAATTAATCTAAATTAGTTTTATACCTGTAAGTCTTGGGGGGCCTGGTGACCCGTAACACAGGTATTGTATACCTATTTCGGGCACCAGTCTCTCACAAATGTTTTCCGTTTGTATTAGATTTAATAATTACTGTTCACTGTAACGTTTGTGATGAGAAAATAAATACATTATTATTATTATTATTAAATAATCTAGACTAAAATCATTAAATCCAATATACCTTTTCAGTTTTTATTTCAAGTTATTAGTTAGGTTTTACGCAGTCGGGTTTTTAGGGTTCCGTACCCAAAGGGTAAAAACGGAACCCTATTACTAAGACTTGGCTGTCTGTCCGTCTGTCTGTCACCAGGCTGTATCTCATGAACCGTGACAGCTAGACAGTTGAAATTTTCACAGATGATGTATTTCTGTTGCCGCTATAACAACAAATACTAAAAACAGAATAAAAATTAATATTTAAAAAATCACGTTTGTTGTATGGGAGCCCCCATACAACAAACGTGATTTTTTTATAATAGTTGGTACGGAACCCTTCGTGCGCGAGTCCGACTCGCACTTGGCCGGTTTTTTAATTTTTTTAATTATTATTTTTTATTTTACTTTTTTTAGTTATTTAGATATACCATTTTAAAATCCTCAGGATGAGCCCTTTATCAAGCCGTTTAGGCTGCAGAGCATGCCAAACATTTGAATTTGGCGCCAGAAATCCGCCATTTTGTTTTTTTATTACTATATTGATATACCCAGTATCACTCTCACAGTCAATACGAATCTAACGACACCTCTCAAGCTAAAATCCATTAAGCCGTTCAGGCTGCAGAGCGTGCCAAACATTTGAACTTGGCGCCAAAAATCCGCCATTTTGTTTTTTTTATATTTTGATATACCCAGTGTCACTCTCACAGTAAATACGAATCTAACGACACCTCTCAAGCTAAAATCCATCGAGCCGTTCAGGCCACAGAGCGTGCCAAACAATTATACATACATACATACTCTCGAAAAACATAACCCTCCTTCTGGCGCAGTCGGGTAAAAAACGTTTCACAGCAAATTTTTATCAGCGTTATTAGTTTTTATGTACAAAATTAAATTATTGATTTCAAAGCAACTAAAAATCTAATTTGGCAATTAATTGAAAATGAATCGGGTTTCCAGGCCCAAAATAACGTTTTATTTTTTCAGTGATTGGTGTCTTGGAATTATTGTTTTATGGTGTCATTTACCCTATTGAATGTTATTCATATAATCAACCAACAGTAATTGATCCACAGGTAAGTAACCTAGTAAGATCATTGTGGTAAAGGAATTATTTAAATAGGTACCTTTTTTATCTAGCAAAGTTCCAAAGAAACGACAGGATAAGTAGGTCAAACTGAAACTTTGTGACTTTTAACATTAATTTCCATTCTAGCCGACCCAGTGGGGTTGCTTTATATTAATAGAGGTTTTCCACTGGATGTACAATGATAGTTACGCACTAATTAACATAGAAATGATGCCTCTTCCCCGGTGACGTTACAAAAGGTGCGTTTAAAAGTTGTTTGTGAATGAAAGGTGTTTCGCCAATGACTATACTGAGATACGGGTCTATACTATACAGGGTGTTAAAGTAGTCGCGTGCCATAGCTTAGGGGTAGGTTCAGTATCGTTAAAGGAACCTAGGAAAAATAAAAAATAAATCCAAAAAAAAAATTACAAAAAAAATATTGCAAGATCAACCTAATTTAGTACGATCTACTAACATAAAATAGCAATCGTTTAGAATTAAAATTATTTTATTTGTTTAAATGCTTTAATTACTTACCTACTATCGAACGTGTTGTAGGTTATCACCCGCTCTCACTCAATTCAATTGTAATTCAATGTAAAAAAAAAAAAAAAAAAAATTGTGTAAATTGTGTTTCAATTGTATGTTAGTCTGTAAGGTATTTATCTATGGGCCACAGTTGCCCGAAAATAAAGGTTTTATTATTATTATTATAATTTACGCGCGAGAAACAAACGGCTCGGTGTACGGCGCGCGCTCCGACGCGCGCTCGCTCTAGCGACAGCTGACTGCGGCGCGGTCGATGACCCCGAGTGCTCGCCCGCTCGGCGGTCAGCTGTTTCCGAGCGCATTAGAGTGAAATGATTTTGAGGAAAATAGTGGATCTTTTTTCAATGGTTTTAGGTTCTACTAATGAAATCAAACCACTGGTTTCAAGGATAACGGTGTTCTCACGAACACCCTAATTACAGATTAAAAAAAAAAAAAGTTATTTATTTTTTATTTTTTACGGGTTCCTTTTGTCGCGCACGGCGCGAATCGCCATAAAACAATTGGTATGTATCAATATGGCATTATTAAATTATATTTTGTAGTGTGGCAACACCACGCTTGGCTTGAAACTAATTTTGTTCATGTTGGTACTGTGGTAGAAAATATGGCGGGAAAAAAGATGGCTGCCGGACAGTCGGTCACAGGTTTGAAAGGGTGAAAAAGGAGCATGTGGTTAGGAGACAAATTAGAAGCGACGAGCTTCTAGTGGTCCCATCTGAAAGATCCCGGTGAGTGTTTACTCTGTAATGACTTATGTCAACATAAATGTACATGATGAGTGGAGAGATGAGAGGACTCATATAGTTATATTCCGCCTTGATTGGTAGTTCAATCTTGCAGTGCATAGCACACTTGGTAGTCAAGGACATTGAACAGGGAAGTCTGGCACTCCCATACATTGTAGTTTGGTCGGGAAACACACTGGCACGGCCGACTGAGCTGGAGCAACCGTGGCGAGGCTATGGGGATGGTGGAGGCCTCCGGGGGGCCATAGGCCCCCTGTCCGGCTAAGTGATTATGCGAACATGTTTAGAATCACCAGGGATACACCCTGTTTAGACCGGAGCAGGTCGACCGATGCACAACTAGATAATGGAGGTGCATAGCCATGTAAGGTACAACAATAAGTACACACCCGCATATCAAAGAGAATGGCAAAGCACTTGGTAAAACCAATAAAACATGTAAGTGGCATAGCCACATGAGGGAGACTGTATGTCACCCTATAGGTATACGCATTTGAATTATATGAACATGATGAAACAGGTCAACTCATCTCTCTACCCTCATGACAAATGTGTATATGTTTTGTGTACCTATGTGGTCCTCACATGAGTCACATGTGTGATGCCTACATCTAATGGTTGGCTTATTTTATCGCATGTAGAAGGCACCACATTTTGGTGGAGATGCTGGGATATGATCCCGGGGGCCTTTCATAGGCGGAGTGAGGCAGACATGTACTCTAAATTTCAAATAGGTATTTGAGTTACAAGAACTCCTAAGTTTTAACTATTCTAAGTAACATTGTGGTCCCTTATAATGTTATTTTAATGTTTAAATGATTTTTATCTAATTTTGACGAATTATATAGGAATTTTACGTGTGTTGAAAATATGTAAACTACCCTTAACCTCGCGGCACATTATTTTAATTTGGACTGACAACACCATGGAAGTCGTCTACGTCTATCAAACAGATGTCTATGGTCTTAGTGTGGTACCATTGTGTGGCATTATAGTCATCGTTATTTGAAATCGATTCGACATTTAATCGATTTACTTAGTTTTATTTTGTTTTTATTTTTGTACTTTAATGAAACCAATGTTTATTTTGATGTAATAATAGACATAAGTTAGTTTTCGGCACATAAAGAAGTATTATTTCAGTAGAATCTAGTAATCGGTAAGTAAAAATATATTTTTTACGGTTTTAGCAATCGACTCTCATGTTCCGCGTGCAACACTACGGACGACATTTACCGCCGTTTTGGGTGTCATTTTTAACCGACTTCCAAAAGGAGGAGGTTCTCAATTCGATTGGTATTTTTTTTTTTTTTTTTTTTATGTATGTACACCGATTACTCTGCCGTTTATGATCCGATTTACGTGATTATTTAGTTTGATGCGGAATAGTTGCCATTTGGTCCCATAAAAATTTTACATGGTTTGGCCCAGTGGTTTTCATTTTATGAACATTTTTACTTCAGTTGTGTGGTATAATTTCATGTATGTTCACCGATTTCTCCTCGATTTGTGGAGCGATTCTCAAAATTCTTTTTTTGTTTGAAAGAATATACTCTTAAGATGGTCGCATTTAAATTTGGTGAAGATCTGATGCTGATCTTCGGAGATATACAATGGAACTCTTCAAAACTAGATGGTAAATCGGTCGTGATAGCTGCAATCGCTTGGATGTTTATTGTTTACACAACATCATGACGTAACATCACGCCTGTATGCTCTGAGGGGTACGCAGATGTGTACAATACACCCAAATTTCGACAGTTTAGGTATGTTAAGTTCCATTTATTGGGGATAAGCCTATTACCATGACATGTATTTTTAACAATGTAAAATAAATGCATAGCAAATATTTGTATATAATATTACAACTAAAAATGGAAAAATAAAAAAACTTTTTTACAAAAAAATAAAACCGACTTCAAAAAACACAAAAAATTGAAAAATAACTTTAGCTTCAGAAGTCGGTGACAAAAAAAAACTAAATGAATCAAACAAAGGTCACCGACTTCTGAAGCTAAAGTTATTTTTTTCTTCTGTCTATGGTTTTTTCCTTGTTTGTTGCGAACTTGTGAATTTATGTTTACAAAAAAAAAACTTGTTCAAACAGTGAAAATACGTTTTTTATCATAGATATACGGAAAATTATCAGTGTGTTTTATAGTGAAAGTATAAAACAAGTGAAATTCACATTACTCGTATGCTTACTTGCATACGCGGCGTCGTCATAAATAATTTCACCGGTAACGAGTAGTAAAAAGTTCGAGAAGAACTAATAAACTTGCAGATATCTGTAAAGGAAGACACGTAAGGGTGAGTCCTGCACAATTGTATAAGTAGGTAAAGATAAATCGAAATGGTTTGTGCATCAACTATTGTTTTACGAACTCGAAAGTCCTACCTACTTTAGTCTGTTTCTCATGGTTTCAGAACAAAAATGGAAGAAATTCTAATTAAACTATTAGACACAAGAAAGATTAGGCTCCGAGAATGTCTCGAAGAAACGAAAACAGACTACGAATCAGGAGAAATGCAACTCTCTATGGCTTCGCATATAGTAACCAAGTTAAAGGGCCTAATTATGAAACTGCAGGAACAAATACAGCATTACACCACCTCCTCAACCAACCCTCAGTTAGGCATAGTTACGGAAGCTATGGACGTGCAGCTCAAGGCGGAGGATTTTCTTACAGAAATCGAATCTTCAGTAGAAGTGACTATAGCTTCTGCACAAAGTCCACCTAACGAACAAATCTCAGGTCAACATTTGGGAATTAGACTCCCAAAATTAGAGCTCCCAAAATTTAACGGCGAAAGCCTAAAATGGTTTGAGTTTTGGGACCGCTTTCAATCAAATATTGATAACCAACCAATGGCTGATGCTGATAAGCTTACATATTTGATTAGCAGTCTACAGGGCAAAGCCCTAGAAGCAGTTGCTGGGCTATCAATTACCAACCATAACTATGGCATCGCCACTGAAACATTAAAATCTCGTTATGGTTCCAACGATACCTTGATAGATGCACATTACATAGCACTGATGAAGTTGGACCGAGCAGAGTATACAGCAGCAAATTGTAGACAAGTTTTAGATGAAATAGAAAGACATTTAAGAGTCTTAGAAAAATTAGGCGAAGATGTTAACGGTAATCACTTGCGTGGCACTATTTTAGGCAAATTTCCTGAGCAAGTGCTCCACCAATACCATATGATACCTCGACAAAATCAAGACAACTCTACAATAAATGTCAGACAGAACTTACTAAGTATTGTAATGGCGATGGAAAAGGCTCAGTCAATGCCAACAGGATTGACTACCCAACAGGAAAAAGGCATAACAACAGAGGCGCTCCAAACAAAATCTGAGTTGAAACGTGAACACAAGGCAAAGAATGTTACCAGCCACACACCAAGTAGGCCATTCTTAAAGCGAAAGGCAGACAATCCCTCAAACAATCCACCTAAGAAACGGAGCAGATTGCCATGTATTTTTTGCAAACTAAACAATCACAGTAGTGTGGATTGCAAAAAATATAAAGACGTGCAGTCTCGGCAAAAGCAGTTAGGGGAGAGATGTCATAAATGTTTGAAGAGGAATCATAAAACTGAAGAATGCCGTCGAAAAATAACATGCTTCCGCTGTGGTGAAGGACATCTCCAACTGCTTTGTCCCAAACAAAAGGGTAAATTGATTGCATCAAATGATGAAAATGTTAAAATTCAATGTTATGTTACAAACAACCTTACCTTTTTACAGACAGCAGTAGCAACTGCCATAAACCCCCGCAACACAACCAAAAGCCATAAATGCAGGCTTGTACTGGACAGTGGTTCGCAGCGTAGCTACCTTAGTACTAAAGTGGCATCCAGATTGCAGCTCATTCCTGATAACGAAGATCAACTCATAGTGTATACATTTGGAGCAACAGATCCAAAGGAGATATCAAGCCCATCCGTGGATATTGTCTTAGAAACCAAACGTAGGCCACGTTTGGTTTCTAAGACAATACAGAAGACAAGTAAGAGTCAATGTTGTACCACATATTACCGAGAGATTACCAATAGCTCAATTTGATTATTCCATGGTTGATTTAGTGGCCGATGATGACTCTACTGGAGAAAATATAGATCTTTTGATAGGGAATAATTATTTTGTAGGCTTCTTACGAGATACAAAAGAGAAGATTGGCAATAATTTGTATTTGGTGGATTCTGACTTCGGATGGCTATTATCAGGAAACTTTAGACAAAACTGTACTGCAGATCAAGAAAATATTTTAACTGTGACTACTTACTGCCACTGTCACAGTTCAAGCTGCCCTTATTTTACCGAACCTGATCTACCTCTCAGAAACATTGACATAAAATTCTTGTGGTCACTTGAGTGTATTGGCATTAGTGATTCCCCTAAGACTACAAGACAAGATGAAGCAGTCAAACACTTTAATGATACTGTAAAATACAACAATGGACGTTATGAAATAACATGGCCATGGATTGAATACCCACCTCAACTCCAGGTTAATTTTGGTATGGCATTGGGAAGACTCAAAAGTTTAATCAACAGGCTAGATAAAGTAACACTGCAAGAATATGACAATATTCTCAAGGAGCAATTAGATGGGAATATTATTGAAATAGTGGAACCACATAGTAATGACATGGGTCATCCTGTACACTATTTACCTCACCATATCGTAAAAAATGAAGGAAAGCGCGGACGTATCGTCTGTGACGCTTCAGCAAAAGCAACTGGTAAGAAGAGCCTAAATGAATGTCTCTACAGTGGACCATCTATGCTAGAGGACCTCATAGTTCTTCTCCTGAAATTCAGAACAAAGAAAATAGGTATTGTGGCCGATGTAGAAAAGGCTTTCTTACAAGTGGGGCTCCAAGAAAAGGACCGTGATGTAACCAGATTCCTATGGGTAAAAGATATCACGAAGGATTTAGCCACAGAAAACCTGTTGTATCTTCGTTTCCGTCGCATGCCCTTCGGGGTGATTTCAAGTCCATTTCTTCTCACAGCAACTATTAAATATCACATGACACAGACTGATGTAAATTTACTAAAAGATATAGCCAATAATTGCTATGTAGACAACTTAGTAACAGGAGCAAACTCGATTCAAGAAGCTCAAGATGTATATAAAAAAACAAGGGAGTCATTTGGACAAATTTCTATGAATATAAGAGACTGGCTCTCAAACGAAAAGGAATTTCTTGGTCTTATACCTGCAGAGCAACAAGCGAAACATGAGGGCACAGTTAAAGTTCTAGGACTAACATGGAACATAGCAAGAGATACGTTAAAACTAAAACTAACGGATCAACATTTTAACAAAGATGCACCAGCTAACACAAAAAGAAAGGTACTTCGTACTTTAGCACGGATCTATGACCCATGTGGCTTTATCTGTCCATTAACACTGCCATTGAAGATCCTGTTCCGGAACATCTGTGAACAAAAACATAAGTGGGATGCTACCTTACCAGATGAATTGATACAGTCCATGCAGGAAATCTTGAATGTCATAGAGTCAGCGGCACACATAGAGCTGCCAAGATGCGTAACAAATGCTGTTCCAGAGTCTGAGACAACATACCAGTTGAACTGTTTCTCCGATGCCTCGAAGACCGGATACGCTGCAGTTATATACTTGACATCACGAAGTCAACAGAAAACATCAGTCTCATTCCTAATGGGAAAATCAAGAATAGCCAAAGAAGAAGGCAAAAACGAACTTCATATTCCTAAATTGGAACTACTTGGTCTCTTAATAGCAAGTAGGCTTCTAAAATATGTAAGAGAGAGCCTATCCTTACCGATAAGCAAGGAAACACTGTGGACGGATAGCTTGGTTGTACTTGGATGGATAAATTCCAACAGACTACTGCCACCCTTTGTATCTAATAGAGTAGAAGAAATAAAGAAAAACCAGATGAAATCTGAAATATACTATATTAATACAAAAATGAACCCAGCTGATGTTGCAACCAGACCCGACAGGTGGAGTCAAGCTAAAGAACTTTGGTTCAACGGCCCAACATTTCTAAAGGAAAATGAATCAGTATGGCCTACAGATAGATATTATATGAACCACATGACAGCTCTTTCTATCGGGGAGGGCCTGGACCACAGTGATAGTCGAAACACAGCAGAAGCAGACAGTGGTCCAGGAAATCAGCAACTAAATAACAGTTTGATGGAACTAAATAACAGCCAACAAATGGAAATTGATGACCCTAAAGACAATTCAGTCACTGAACCGGTGAACGAAAGTATAGAAATTAACTCAGCACAGCAGAGTCTAGCATTACCAAAGTCAGCGCCTGATGCTCTGGCGAAAATCAAAGAATTGCAAAAACACCATTTTGCAGATGAACTTTTAGGGAAGAAGACACACCTTATTAGAAACCTCGGTGTCTTCTTAGACGTGGATGGAGTGTTGAGATGTCAGGGACGAATGGTAAACACCACCTGGACTTACGACATGAAACATCCCATATTATTACCCAGAGATTGCGAATTTACAAATAGGATTATTAAGGATACTCATGAAAGGAACTACCATGTTGGTGCCACTCATACACTCAGCCTCATTAGAGAAAAGTATTGGATACCACAAGGGAAACGTCAAGTAGAGCGAGTGATATCAAGATGTCAGCAATGTAGAAGACATGGAGGTGGCCCTTATCGTCTGCCAGCAGCACCAGACCTACCAGCAGAGAGAGTGAACTACAGCACACCATATACCTTCTGTGGGCTTGATTATTTTGGGCCTCTTTATGTCAACACACCAAATGGAAAACAGAAGAGGTGGGTAGCTGTATTTACTTGTCTCGCTGTAAGAGCCATTCATTTAGAAATAGTAAACGACTTGACAGCAGAAGAATGTCTCCTGGCGCTTAGACGATTTGCTGCCACTAGAAATACACCTAAGCGGATGTATTCCGACAATGCTACATGTTTCAAGCTAACATCTGAAGTGGTCAGTAAACCCTACTGCATTGAGAGGGGAATTGAATGGAGATTCATACCACAGCTTGCTCCATGGCACGGCGGATTTTACGAACGACTGATAGGTATTATAAAACATTCCTTAAAACGCACTCTCGAAAAGCACCTACTTGGAGACAGCAAACTGCTGACCGTGCTAAAAGAAGTGGAAGCAGTCATCAACTCAAGACCACTTACAAAGGTTGGAACTGAAGTGATCCACATATTAAGACCAAATGATTTTCTGAGTCTGGGAAAATGCCTGACCTTGACTCCTACTACCGATAGTGTTAATTCCGCAGATAGTTCTAAACTCAAAACCAATTTAATTGAGAGCTGGAAAAGAGGATTGATAATTATTGAGGAATTCAAAAAAATATTTATAACACAGTATCTGACGAGCCTACGTGAGAGGTACCAAAATTCTCCTAAGCAGCCGAGAGTTGTATCTGATTGTACACCTAAAATAGGAGATATCGTACAGGTGAAGTCAGATTTAAAAAACCGTGAAACGTGGAAGGTCGGGAAGATAGACGAACTAATAAAGAGTGCAGATGGCAAACATAGAGTTGCTAAGGTCAAAGTTGGAGACTCGATAATGACTCGGTCTGTAGGTCACCTCTATCCTCTTGAAACCGAACCGGTTGACTTAACACAATCCGGATCAACTGAGGCGGAAGCGACGAGTTCACTCCCAGATGTCCCAGTTGTGTACTTAGATATGGATGACACCTCATGTCGAGTGGATGACATGCAACCACCTTTATTAACCAATCCAGAATCTGAGAATGGTGACAATGAGGTACCCATAACAAATGAGGTAGAGCCAGTGCAAGAACCTATGATTAACACAGGTACATCAGAGGCTACTGTTGACTCTGACGTTTTACAACCGGGGATCAGAAGTAAGAGGGACGCTGCTATTCGGGCCAGAGAGAAAATACTGGAATGGACGCGTCAACTCTTCACACTACTGCAATAACACCCTCTTTCTGCTTGTGGCAGTGTCGCGCACGGCGCGAATCGCCATAAAACAATTGGTATGTATCAATATGGCATTATTAAATTATATTTTGTAGTGTGGCAACACCACGCTTGGCTTGAAACTAATTTTGTTCATGTTGGTACTGTGGTAGAAAATATGGCGGGAAAAAAGATGGCTGCCGGACAGTCGGTCACAGGTTTGAAAGGGTGAAAAAGGAGCATGTGGTTAGGAGACAAATTAGAAGCGACGAGCTTCTAGTGGTCCCATCTGAAAGATCCCGGTGAGTGTTTACTCTGTAATGACTTATGTCAACATAAATGTACATGATGAGTGGAGAGATGAGAGGACTCATATAGTTATATTCCTCCTTGATTGGTAGTTCAAATCTTGCAGTGCATAGCACACTTGGTAGTCAAGGACATTGAACAGGGAAGTCTGGCACTCCCATACATTGTAGTGTGGTCGGGAAACACACTGGCACGGCCGACTGAGCTGGAGCAACCGTGGCGAGGCTATGGGGATGGTGGAGGCCTCCGGGGGGCCATAGGCCCCCTGTCCGGCTAAGTGATTATGCGAACATGTTTAGAATCACCAGGGATACACCCTGTTTAGACCGGAGCAGGTCGACCGATGCACAACTAGATAATGGAGGTGCATAGCCATGTAAGGTACAACAATAAGTACACACCCGCATATCAAAGAGAATGGCAAAGCACTTGGTAAAACCAATAAAACATGTAAGTGGCATAGCCACATGAGGGAGACTGTATGTCACCCTATAGGTATACGCATTTGAATTATATGAACATGATGAAACAGGTCAACTCATCTCTCTACCCTCATGACAAATGTGTATATGTTTTGTGTACCTATGTGGTCCTCACATGAGTCACATGTGTGATGCCTACATCTAATGGTTGGCTTATTTTATCGCATGTAGAAGGCACCACACCTTTATCGATACTGAACTTACCCCTAAGCTATGGCACGCAACTACTTTAACACCCTGTATATGGGTCTATACTATATATGATTTCAAACGAAGCGTTTCGCCTTTCAGCACTTTAAACAGCATTGATATATTCAAGATTGTTTGAGGTTCCGTACCTGAAGAGACCCGGAAGAGGAACGAAACCCTATTACTAAGCCTCCGCTGTCGATCCGTCCTTCTGTATATCAGTGGGCTGTATCTCATGATCATCACCCGCAATAGGAACACAGTTGAAATTTTCACAAAATGTGTGTTTCTGTTGCCTCTATAACAAATTATAAAAATAAATTAATTAATTAAGGGGGCTCTCCTACTACGATGTTACGGGACGCTTCATGCGCGAATTCGACTCTCACTTGGCCGATTTTTAGTGCCTAATACATTTTTGACCTTTCCATATTCATTATCGTTGACAGAATATCACTTTGTTTAGGACCTCTACGACTCGAAATGGTGTGCCTAGGGGCTAACAACAACCGTAACATCATCTATATCTATACATATAATAAAACAGTAACGAAAGAAAAACTGTACATTGAGAATTTTCGAGAAAAAATGTCTTTTGTTAGAAAAACGTAACTGATGGCAAAAAGTGACTTTTTAGAATTTGTGTCTGTTTGTCTGTGTGTAGGTATGGTACGGCTTCACGCCAAAACTACTGGATAGATTGAATTGAAATTCAGCAAAAATGTTCTTTGTAAAACAAGAAAGGCTTTAGGCTACATATTATCACGCCGTATGTTATGGGAGGTAAGCAATATTGATTTTAAAAGGTTTTTGTTCGTACTTACATACACATCAAAATTGACACGCGAACGAAGCCGCGGGTAACAGCTAGTAGAGAATAGAGAGAGTGGAGTGACAGGTTTATAAGTGCAAGCTAAGCTTTAAGGCTTGTATTAAAGTACCGCCACTAAGTGAGACTGCCCTTTGTATCGTTACTAAACTTGCTGTCAGGTCAGTTTCACTTTCAGTAACCGAAATTAATCGCAAAATGCTCGATTTCTTAATCTTAAATTCACTGTTTACTAACATAGAAGTGGTTTAGTTTGCTTCAGTAGAAGAAAATACCTGAGCTTTTTAAAATTGTGAACATCGTCTTATTGTAGACGTTGTGTAGGTAAATGAAATTCGTATTTACTTACGTAAAACAGTGTACATTTTCTTTTACAAAAACGCCAACAAACGTTTAACGGAAGCCGACGAATTTGGCGAAAGAACTTTTTTAATTTAGAAAAATATGCGGCTATCTAAGTTCTTACGTAAGTAATATAGCACTGTTTAATTTATTTAGAGGTCGGTGACGTGGTCTAATTGTTGTTTAACTTTGAAACAGGTCAGCCAGTCTTTGTTAAATTGACAAGGGCGTGTATTTTGCAACAACATTTTTTTTGGTAACTCATGGCATAATATTGACGTTCATAGTTTTTACCACATAGACAGTCGGTTCGTATAGAGTTATGGACATTTTGACCCCTGCACATTCTAAACGTTTAACATTTTGTCATGTTGAGTCCCTAATTGCATAACATCACGCCTGTAATCTGTGGAGGGTTAGGCATAGCTCTCCCTAATAGTACACCCAGATTTCACCAGTTATGTCTGTAAGTCCCATGTAATTGGGGGCGATCCTATTGCCTTCAACCGAGCACAAATCCAGACTCCGTGGCTGCTACTCAGAAATTCCTGATGGAAAAATCCAATTACACTTTGCCCGACCTGTAAGGCCCTTCACACACGGGTCGTAATCGTTGTCGTATCGTAAGCGTATCGTTACGACGCTACGCGTACGAGACCTGCAGTGTTGCCCAAACGAATCGTCACGTAGACGTACCGTTTTGAATATCAGTTAAAATCACCAGAAGTTTTGGATGTTGAGGATCTTACTTTCTCTTCAGACGAACAGGATTTTTTATTGTTTGATTTTGTAAGAAGTAGAAAGCGACGTGCTTATTGGATCCATCCATACATTGGGAATAATTACGGGAAGAGATTGTTTCTTGCTGCAAGCTGCCCAAGCTTTGTCTGTAACATCTTTTCTTGAATATTCGCTTAATGAATAATAATATAGACAAGGGTAGTATTCAACCAGTTTGACTAATTCAATTATTTTTTCAGTCATATTGAAAGTTAAAAGTCATAAGAAATTGAAATTCAGTTGAATTCAGGTGATTTTTAAAGAAATTAATGAAAATTTACCTTTTTACGCTTGGGTTTTTACGCCAGTACGCTACGACTATCGTAATGACAATAAAGACTTCCTACGATTCGCTGCAACGCCGCACAGTGGAACGAATGTATGGGAGAGGTTGGACATTGACATCTCCGAAAAAAAAGAGTTAAATTATGCCAAACGAATGATGCCATCTTATTCGATTACCTAATGCCTTCAAAACTTGTTCTGATCAATTTCTTCATAACTCTCATATTTCGGGAGTAATTTGAGAAAATGTGATATTTTACTATGAAAATGAGTGTATCGAGCTCTCTCTCTCCTGATTCCGGCCTTGTTTCAAGTAGCGGTCTCTAATATCATAATGCTAATACTAAAAGCTATATTTAATACCAAGACACATGGTGCGCCAAACGTGCACTTTCTGGGATAAAAGGAAATGAAAATTAAAAAAAAAAGAAATGTTTTTCCCCATTTGTATTTACTTTAAACTGCAGACAGACGTATTTAGAGGTCATATTATAAATATATTAAATATGTATATATATTGTTTTTTTTTTTAATCTTGTGTATTATTTACGAAAGAACAGATGAGAGTATGACTTTTTTCACATAATATTTTATTTATATATGTTTTACAATAACGATAAAAACACTGTATTTTAGATCATCATCTGCCTAGCCTTTTCCCAACTATGTTGGGGTCGGCTTCCAGTCTAACCGGATGCAGCTGAATACCAGTATTTTTACATGGAGCGACTGCCTATCTGACCTCCACAACCCAGTTAGTACCGGGTAATACGATATCCCTTGGTAAGACTGGTTGTCAGACTTTTTGGGCCTCTGACTACCTAACGACTGTCAAAGATTTACAAATGACAGCCGGGACCAACGGCTTAGCGTGCTTTCCGAGGCACGGAGGAAACTCAGATTTTCGAAAATACAGAGAGGGGCATTCTCGAAAGCATAGCAGTATCTCATGCAATGAAGATATTATGCACAATCTTTTACTGTCTTCTGATCCACTTGTTACAAGCATTCGTCCAAAAGAAAATAAGTTTGTAAAAAAATCTTCTTTTAAGGAATTTTATGAGCTTACGGATTCTGAGAAAAGTGATATCGAATTTGTTAACATAAATGATTTAGCGGATATCGATTCTGAATTGGAATTAATTGATGATGATGACGATGATAATTAAATGTTGAAATTGTTTTAAAATGTGTAATTTAGTAAATTAGAGCTTACATCTTAATTATTTATTGTACTATTACATAACTTTATCAACTTATATCTAAAATACAGTGTTTTTTTGGAGGAGCTCGTGGCTATTAACAGCCGCTCGGGTCGATCGTTAGGTTAAGCTGTGCTTGCCTAGGTTGGTCTGTGGATGGGTGACCACCCATTACATACCGAGTTTCCTCCGTGCCTCGGAAAGCACGCTAAGCCGTTGGTCCCGGCTGTCATTTGTAGATCTTTGACAGTCGTTAGGTAGTCAGAGGCCCAAAAAGTCTGACAACCAGTCTTACCAAGGGGTATCGTATTACCCGGTACTAACTGGGTTGTGGAGGTCAGATAGGCAGTCGCTCCATGTAAAAATACTGGTATTCAGCTGCATCCGGTTAGACTGGAAGCCGACCCCAACATAGTTGGGAAAAGGCTAGGCAGATGATGATCTAAAATACAGTGTTTTTATCGTTATTGTAAAACATATATAAATAAAATATTATGTGAAAAAAGTCGTACTGTCATCTGTTCTTTCGTAAATAATACACAAGATTTAAAAAAAAAACAATATATATACATATTTAATATATTTATATATGACCTCTAAATACGTCTGTCTGCAGTTTAAAGTAAATACAAATGGGGAAAAAACATTTCTTTTTTTTTAATTTTCATTTCCTTTTATCCCAGAAAGTGCACGTTAGGCGCACCATGTGTCTTGGTATTAAATATAGCTTTTAGTATTAGCATTATGATATTAGAGACCGCTACTTGAAACAAGGCCGGAATCAGGAGAGAGAGAGCTCGATACACTCATTTTCATAGTAAAATATCACATTTTCTCAAATTACTCCCGAAATATGAGAGTTATGAAGAAATTGATCAGAACAAGTTTTGAAGGCATTAGGTAATCGAATAAGATGGCATCATTCGTTTGGCATAATTTAACTCTTTTTTTTCGGAGATGTCAATGTCCAACCTCTCCCATACATTCGTTCCACTGTGCGCCGCTTCGTATGCGGACTCGTTTGCACATGTTCATGCTCGTATTGCTCTCGTCGTACGCGCGGATTACGATACGCTTACGCTACGACGCCGTGTGCGAAGGGCCTTAATCGAACTCAGGTCCTCATGCTCAGCAGTCTCGCTTGCGACCACTAGACTAATTTGATTATGAATTCGAATAATATACAGATGTTTTTTAAATAAATTTATCTTTATTGTTAACTAGCGGACGTCACGCTGTTTCACCTGCGTAGTACCCGTTCCCGTGGTAGTACGGGAATAAAATATAGCCTATGTTACTCAGTAAAGATGTAGCTTTCATTAGAAAGCTATGTCTTCACCAATAAAACCCAGCCTACCACCTAAGCCTTCGGCTAATTCTTTCACCATTAGGTGAAAGAATTTTCAAAAACAGTTAAATCTTGGCAAACACACAAACAAACAAAAAATCAAATCTTTCGTCTTCATAATATTAGTATAGACTAAGGAGAAAAGGAAACAGGAAAATTATTATGAAAAGTAAATAAAAACCTACCCATCTCCGGATCCAATATTATTTTTGCACGACAAAGTAAAATTCTTGCCGCGGCACTACCAGGCGCACAGAAAGTTGTAGGATGTTCACACAAAGTAAGCGGTTTAACCCTTAAACGCATAGTGTCCCAAAATTGAATCATCAAATTTAGACACCAATATCCATTCATAATATTTTTGTTTGATACATTAGGCTGTATGAAATGTTTCTTTTGCTCCTTCTCTAACCATAAAATAACTCAACTAGTGACATTTTGTGTTGATATCTGTGGCTGATTGACATTTCACCTTTTGACGCGCGTTTTTCAAATAGCATTGAGTTGAGTGCACTTTGGCAACATATATTACGAAGTTATTTGCTGATTTTGGAGAAAAAAAAGGTTTCCTAAAGGTAAATGACTATTATTTATGTAATAACTTATGCTTTTTTCAATATACCATAATTGTTATAGGAACAGGAAGCTTTTTTGTTTTGATGCAAAAATGGGACAGCATGCACTATTGGTATAAATTACGACTGTTATTTGAAATTATACATTTTGTGATTTTATTTATTTTGCTTTGGTGAGGTATGCATGCGGTTGGTTATTTTGTTCTAGAAATGGCAGAAAATAATAGGAGAGACGGTGACATCGAGTTTTGGTTGCGCCAGCTAGAAGATGGCGCCATTTCTGAAGACGATTTCGAGTCGGACGGTGACGAACTTGATTATTATCCTACCCAACAAGATTTATTAGATGTTTTAGAAAATTATGATGACGATGGTGAGGCTAGATCTAATGATAATATCGAAGAAACTATACCCGATCCTCCTATTGTAATAGCGGATGCTGTTCCTTCAAATAATAATGATGCACGAGTTGTGTCACAAACAGTGATAACTTGCAAGAATAATTCACAGACATGTCAATCACATTATATACCATGATAATTTCTATACCACATTGCTCTTGATGTATTATTTTGCTAAAGAAGGAATACAATGTGTGGGAACTGTTCAAAGGAACCGCCTAGGTAAAAAATTTAAACTACCCTCAAAGCAGGATGTAATGAAAAAACAAGTGCCAAGAGGGCCGTAAGTGGAATATATTACAAATGTTGATGGGGTCGACATGTCTTCAGTTAGCTGGAAAGACAACAAACAAGTAGTTCTGCACTCGACCTACGTAGGAGCTGAACCAATACAGTCCATCGAACGGTATGAAAAAACAGAAAAGAAAAAAAAAATTATAGACTGCCCAAAAATAGTCAAAGAATACAACGCCTTTATGGGGGCGTTGATCTCATGGATTCATTTTTGGGGAGATATCGAATAAAAGTCAAGACCAGGAAAAGGTATATGAGGGTTTTTGACCACCTTTTAGATTAAACTATTATAAACTCTTGGGTTCTATACAAAACTGTAGACAAGAAAAGGAGCAGATCCAAAGAAGCTGAAAAACCTGTCAGAATTCAGATCAGAGCTGGCTGATGTCTTATGTAGGTACCTATGGTGTTACGACCCAGCCAGCAATAGGACGTCCTAGCAACAGCAGCATCACTGATACCACAGACGCAAAAAGAAAGAAAGGGTGCCAGGTTCTTCCACCGTCTTACGTTCGGTTAGACAATCTTGGTCAAAGCCAAATTAAAACCGAACAACGCATGACACCTGGCTGTAAGCTACAGAGCTTTGTAAAATGCACAAAGTGCAATGTATTCCTTTGTGCAAAGAAAGGAAACGATTGTTTCAATTTATTCCACTGTTAATTAATAAAAGCATTTTTTTTAAGCCTATTTTGCATAATGTCCCAAAAATGCATCATCTTTATTTAATGATTAAAAACCTATAAAATATTAAAAGTTATTTTTTTTACTATTTTTCCCGTTTTTCACAGTTTCTAAAGAATTGAAACCATTTTTTTCCAATAAAATTAATTAATTCATGCATTTAAGGGATATCGCCGCTTTGCCGGGATTAGCTGTTTATCTGGACGGGTAGACACACTGGTCCAGCGGACTTACACTACCCACTATTAAGCCGAAATCGATAGCAAACATCGAATATGATTTCCTGATGCTTTCTGCTCTGATTTTTGGATCCTTTGAACATATTTATTTGGAATTCTTGAAAAATAAATCAGTTTTACGACTTTCAGGCTTCATATTTATTAAGGCTAAGCCTTATGAGCTTCTGCTACGAGTTTATAAGAATAATTTAGTTGGCAGCACTAAGTAAAGGATTAAACACCCACGGGTGATGAAAAACGTTTTGTAAAATGTATCTAATTCAGTGACTTAAGGCGGGTCCCCGAGCAAATGACCTTGAGCAAGCAGTTTTTCGGAGCCTACTCCTCTTTATCCAAAAGAAATACCAACTAATAAAAAATACATTAAATTACTACATATCCTTGACTCCAAAATTGTCGTTTCATATTTTTTTTTAAGTTGCTTAATGTTTAATAAATCCCCTCACAACGAAACCATAGAAATGAGAAATAATGATTTATAAAATGCTACTCCTCGTAAAGTAACCATTATTTTGATTTGCTACTTATACTAATGGATAGGCAATTTAATAATGAACATAATTGTTGTTTTATTTTTTCCAAAAGACGTAAGTTTGATTTTATAAAAAATAAAAACCACTTATTTCGCACAATTCGGCCTGCAGTGACTGACGTAACGACCAATTCGTAGTGCAAGCTGATTAGAACTTTATTCTAACATTATTTCAAGCGACGTTTGAACCACCACAAATAGAGTTGCTAATTTTACTCGGGGTACCGCCTTAACGATGTTTTCTAAAATCAAAATGAAGCAAAATAGTCTTGGCGCTCTGTGTTCATAAGCTAAAGTGTAGGAAGACGGTAAGCAATATAAGCCACAATGCTAATGCTAATAATGAGTTGGTCGAAGGGCTGTGCTGCCATGGGATTAACTGTTTATCTTCAATAAAGGAGGTAGTCAGCAATATCGGCAACATTACAACGAGCAATAATAAGCTGGTTGAAGGGCAGTACAGCTTTTAGCAAGCTGGGGGTGGCAGCTTAGTTCTGCTGCCATGCCATGGATTAGCTGTTTATCTTACCGGAGTTGCGGTGGCATTGTCCGTTATGCATTTGTTAGGACACAATTTATGAGATGTGAGTGATTGCTTTTTGTTTTTTTTTTTATATGTGATATACTAATAAACGTGAGCTTTAAGGTTCCGTGTGTCGACTAGTCCCCACTTATCCCGGGCAGCAAGTGCACGTGTACTCTTAAAGTAATCATCTACTTACTAATAATTTGGTGGTTTTATTCTATACCCTAACAAGTAATTTTAATGAACACCAGAGACCCATCTTGCTTACACTAATTCTTACTAAAAATCTTAGGTCTTAAGTACATGTTTGGAGTTAAAAGTACAGCGTTTTTTAGGAAAAAAAATGCAGCGTTATTTAAAAAAAAACGTAAGAAAAGTTCTTTCTAACCTTTTAGCTGAAAAATATTGGTACATCCATTTTTCAAACAACTTAGTTCTTTACGTCTTCCATTTAGTTTAAAATTCGTAGTCACTCTTAACTTGAAGTAGGTACCTAACTGTCAGCTGCCTACAGGGAATCTCAGTCACGGTTGCAATGGCTTTGTAAAATTATACGCGATACTCCATTCATTTGCTCCGGCTCCACTTCGAGAACATTATGCAAGTTATACACCGCTGAATTAACTTAATAAGTTTGTGAATTATTATTTGCCAACTTCCAAGCGGAATGTGGAAATGCAATTTGGAAATCCGAACTTAAATTGCCATGTAAGTAGTGCCCTGGGTGCAATTTGAGAGAAAAGTGCTCAAAACTGTAAGTTTATAATGTGTAAGAGAAATGGGTCCTGTGACAACATTAATACCGTATTCCCGAAATAGCCAGAAGGAGGTACGAACCCCTAAATAATTATAATTAAAATAGCGACGCCTTCGAAGTACAAAACGTCCAATTTGCATTCAAAACGGTTCAGATTTTCTCGAGAAAAATATCAACAGACGACAACCCTGTCTAACTTTTTTTTAATTTTTCCGTTTCAAAATGATGAAATGACCTCTGTGTTCAGTATTTTTTAACTTCGAACGTTTTGCCTCTTACCACGTCAAATCAAATTAAATCGAATAAAAAATGCTTATTTGCTTAAATACATACAAATTACAAGGAAAGATCTCAAAGCGAGGTCTCTTTTTAAGTTTATTTATAATATTCAAATCGGTTCAGTAGTTTTTGAGTTTATTCATTACAAACATACACACACACAAAAATACAAATCTTTCCTCTTTATAATATTAGTGTAGATATATTATATTCCGTGACATCTACCAATCCGCACTGGGCCCGCGTGGGGGATTATAGCTCATCTCCCCTCATAGAGAGGAGGCCTGTGTCCCAGTAGTGGGAACATTAATAGGCTGATGATGATGATGATATTCCGTTAAGGCACAGAATATATATTAGTACCTTACGGTACAGAAGTTTCACTCCCGAGTTTAGGTATGATAAACGCAAGCGTGCGGCCACCGCACTAGTCTCAATAGGCTTGCACTCGCTTGACTTGTCGCACACGCAGCGCACGCACGCGCGAAACCAAAATAAACTGTTAATACCGTAAAGTACCTCTGACAGCCCTAGCAGATTGAAGCGAGACGGCAGATAGTTATTGTACTATGAACGCTATGCGCAATGCAAAAGGTTGAAATTAGCTTGTTTTCCAGAATAGTAGGTAAATATCTCGGGGTTTTTGCGCCGCTTGTATGGAAGTGAGACAGGCCTGGTTAAGGTAGGTTTCAGATAAACGTATGTTCACCGTGTGTATACACTCGTGCCTTTTGTTTCACGCGTGATTCATAGGAACGTTGACGCGCTTATAAGCTCGTATTTATTATAAACGTGAGCCGCTAGAGACATTCACGCGCGCGAACGCGCTTTATATTTTTTGAAGCGCGTCATGTAGCGCGCGAGTACGCACGAGCTTCCACGCGCTACAAAATATACTAGTTTGAAACCGGTCTAACTCATTCATTATCTATACATATAATAAATCTGTAGAAAAATCGTTTTTGTACATCGAAAATATTTAGAAAAAAAATTGCCAGGGTATTAAAGGATAAGCAACAGAACACATTTCCAGCATTTTTGGAATTTTTGTCTGTTTGTCTGTTTGTCTGTTTCGATGATCAAGCATCACGTAAAATTTACAAAACCAATGTAGATAACTTTTATACATAAAAATTGTGTGTAACTTTGGGGTATGATTTAGTGTTTGTTTCATTGAAATCGGTTAATTCTATCAAAAGATATATGAACTTAAAGTTTTCAAGAAGAACTAATCATCAAATGTAAGATACATACATGCAGCGACATCTGTGGAACTAAAATGGTACCAATGACTAAAAATGTGCTCACCACATAACTTTTAAATCGACTGACCAGCTTTAAAAAAAATATATAGCATAATATACTTTAGCAGTTTAACATTTTGGTTGATAGAGGGCGTTGTTTATTTCACTCCATTTTCTGAATCGAATGACCCTCGCCCGTGTCAGTTGCCTCAAGATTGGTTTTTTAACCGACAAAACAAAAAGAAGGATGTTCTCAATTTGACGCGTATTTTTTTATATATGACCACGGAAAGCCGTAAGCCGTGGTTAAGCCGTGTGGTGTTCGGCAGAGTAGAATAGAACCAACCTATTACACTCACGGGTGTCGTTTATGGCGACTAATGTCTGAGGCAGAACACTTTGCGCCTCCGTAGACCAGAGAATGTGCAGCAGCGTTTTCTGTTAGTCTTTCATCACTGCGATCTCCAATCCGCCTGCCAAGCGTGGAGATTACGGCAAATTCCTCCCATCATGGGAGAGGCTTATGTCCAGCAGTGGACGGTATGTGCTGTTGTTGTTATTGTCCACGGATAACTTTTACAGGGAAGTCCGTACATGGTCCTTTTTTTGTGAAAAACGTGGGTACATCTCGAAGTTGGTCCCATTTATAATTGAAAAGTCGTGTTTGGGCTAATTTCTTGCACCTTTGATGAGAACTTTCGACCTAGCTGGAGTATGACTGTCATCGCGTGTCTAAGGATGAAGACGTAAGGCTGTCGAGGCAAGCCCTTTTTTGAAAAAAACATAAGTAGATTATTTTAGCGATTATAATGCAAATACCTATATCGAAAAAATTAAATTGTTACCCACTTGGATCTATATCCACTAATATTATAAAGCTAAAGAGTTTGTTTGGTTGGTTGAACGCGCTAATTACAGGAACTACTGGTTCGAATTAAAAAAAACTTTTAATGTTGAATAGTTATCGAGGACGGCTATAAGTTATCTAACATCCCGCTATAATTAAAAGGAGCGGAGCATCAATGATAAAAGTTGCAAAAACAAGGATTTTTTTTTTCTTTTGAGAGCTTCCTTTGCGGGCGCTGCATAAACGGTTAAAGTTACGCAACAATCATGTATTAGGAAATTGTCCGTTTTAAAACGTTCTAAAAAAAACCGCGATAGCATTATGTCTACCTCTTAAGGTTGACTCACACTCTCTCTAACCCTCTTTCTCTCATGTGACGCAGACGAAGTTGCGCGGGTCAGCTAGTTTTAAATACGATTGTAACTGCGTATGTTATCTTTACACACCATAACCTGGGCACACATATAGACCATGACCTGGGTGAGGACATAGGATATTTCTTACCCAGTAGTACGTTGCCGTGGGATAATTCTCAACCTCCACATGGGTGAAGCTGCGGGCAGGAGCTAGTACCGTATAAACTGTATATTTGCCTAAAAGATTTGAATGGTATTGAATTCGTGGCGCAGTTTAGAAGTCGTTTGGTGCCGTCGAACGCTTATTGCGTACCATCTATTGTTTAAACCTCTTGAGACGTACACTACATGAGGTACAGATAGAAAAAAAAGTAAAGAAAAAGTACGTATTGTCGTTTATATATTCTTAAATATAAATGATAAATGATGTTCATTTTGCAAATAGGTTTTTACATACACCTTTAAACTAGACACAAACTCAGAGGTCATAGTCTTAAAGTCACTTCATATACTTCCACTACAATGTGATAATCCTAAAAGGCAGATGTGTTGCTAGGGAGTTTTGTCCGCCACTTCATCGTCCCAGCTGAAACACGGAAATGACGAAAGGCGGCCATTTTGGCGGACTCATGTAATTTTTGGCGTTCAAAATATACTGAGTACCAGTCTGATTTGTAGAAGTCTTTTAATTTAAAGAACTATTGTTACTTCACTTAAGGTGAATGCTTCGACCAGCCCGCGAAATTCAAATTTTCTTACGTTTTTGGCAAATTGCAAGCCAGTGCAAGGTTGTATGTTGATTAAAATATTGGACGCGATTGTAAGACGTATGTAGTTACATAATTATAATCATCAAAACCATCAATACAACCCTCCAAGTTCATAAAGGTCTAGCAATACTTTGACCTTGAAAAAATCGTTTCTCGACCTTTATGAACTTGGAGGGTTGTATTGATGGTTTTGATGATTATAATTCTGTAACTACATACGTCTTACAATCGCGTCCAATATTTTAATCAACATACAACCTAGCACTGGCTTGCAATTTGCAAAAAACGTAAGAAAATTTGAATTTCGCGGGCTACCCTGGAGCATCAGCCTTAAAGTACTTACGGGATAATATCCGTGATTTTCTTATGTTTTGATGAGCTCCCGATATTTCGACGCTGTGGCAAGCATCAGGGTCGCGGGAATTGTCATTGTGACTTCGTCGAACAAGACGATTTAGTGGTTTTTTGGTGACATAGAATTGTTACATTATAATATATCTACGTATTATTCTGAGATGAAATTCAAGTAGGGGACTATAAATAAGCTCCATCAAACCCTCTATGGTTTCAAAACATTAACATCTTCTAAGAAAGTTCAGGAGTGCTCCACCTTTGGCATCGGATACTCCCGAGGGGCTTAGGGTTACCCCTAAGCCCCTGAAGGGGGTGAAACTAGATCGTGTTTAATTAACCAAAGGGTTAAAAGTCAATTCTCCCGATACTGTAAAGTTGCAGAAATTTATGCTAATTAATAATTAGTGAGTTTATTGTGGAGGGACGGGACGGCCGCTAACAGTACTGTGGTTCGAGGCAAAACGTCTGGAAAGTTGGATACTATTTATAAATTCGTTACAGAATTTTGCTGCTTGGGAATGCAGTATGGCGTCTTATAAATCAGCATAATAATATGACGGAACTAAAAATAAGCTTTTAGAACGAAGAGAATCTGCGATCTCTATAAGTACATAGTGGGTAAATAAGATTTTAAACCACACTGAATTAAATATGAATCCGTCTAGCCATAATTATACTAACGTCAACCCATTTAGATTATCTACACTAATATTTTAAAGAGGTAAAAGTTTGCAAGTTTGTATGTAGAGCCTAATTTGCGAAACTAATGATCCAATTCTAAAAATTCTTTCACTGGCAAAAAGCTACCTTGTTCCTGGGTGCTATAGGTTATAAATTATATTTATATCATTTAAATTAGCCAAGCTATCACAATTTTTGCGGACGTTGTCGCAGGCGAAGTAGATGAAAATTTGTATAAAATTATTCGCCTTAAGAAGTACCACTGAATCACAGGCGAAATTCCTGACTTCAATACATATTTGTACAGTGCCTACACAGGGTTGAAACCATTGAAACACGTACATTTTTAACCGAACCGAACCATTTCACTGAATCGATAGGACCAGCCTAAAGCCTAGTTCCGAATAGCGACTAACTAAACACTAACGATCCGTGCTTTCAACGAGTTTGGTATTTGCGTTTAGTACCTGTATGTGAAGGTATAAATGTTACCAGTGTTCGCAATATAAAAAATCGAATGCACGAAACAGTCTCCAAATTCAAATAGGAAATGTAAAAAAAAAACTTTTTTACAAAAAAAATAAAACCGACTTCAAAAAACAAAAAAAAAGTGAAAAATAACTTTAGCTTCAGAAGTCGGTGACCTTTGTTTGATTCATTTAGTTTTTTTTTGTCACCGACTTCTGAAGCTAAAGTTATTTTTCACTTTTTTTTTGTTTTTTGAAGTCGGTTTTATTTTTTTTGTAAAAAAGTTTTTTTATTTTTCCATTTTTAGTTGTAATATCCTATACAAATATTTGCTATGCATTTATTTTACATTGTTAAAAATACATGTCATGGTAATAGACTTATCCCCAATAAATGGAACTTGACATACCTAAACTGTCGAAATTTGGGTGTATTGTACACATCTGCGTACCCCTCAGAGCATACAGGCGTGATGTTACGTCATGATGTTGTGTAAACAATAAACATCCAAGCGATTGCAGCTATCACGACCGATTTACCATCTAGTTTTGAAGAGTTCCATTGTATATCTCCGAAGATCAGCATCAGATCTTCACCAAATTTAAATGCAACCATCTCAGGAGTATATTCTTTCAAACAAAAAAAGAATTTTGAGAATCGCTCCACAAATCGAGGAGAAATCGGTGAACATACATGAAATTATACCACACAACTGAAGTAAAAATGTTCATAAAATGAAAACTGCTGAGCCAAACCATGTTAAATTTTTATGGGACCAAATGGCAACTATTCCGCATCAAACTAAAAAAGAATCACGTAAATCGGATCATAAACGGCAGAGTAATCGGTGTACATACATAAAAAAAAAAAAAAAAAAAAATACCAACCGAATTGAGAACCTCCTCCTTTTGGAAGTCGGTTAAAAATGGGGAAGCTAACTGTGGAACTAATGGCGCTAGCATAGTTGGTGCCCAAATATCGTCATTGGTTAAAAATGTGGTAATGTCATTTTATATTTCAAAATAGCTTAACCTCATATTGGCCAGATTGAGACCAACTATGGTGGCGCCATCTGAGATTTACTTTGCCTTAGCCACCCCATTGGAATCTACCAATTTGGTCAGCTGTTCGTTCGCAATTATAACCAGAATCTTTATTTGTTCGAACAGGTATTTTTTTGATATTATTTTGTACTTTATTCTATCACAATGTTGTCTTATTTAAAGGTCCCCAAAGGTTCCTAAAGGTTGACTGGTAGAGAATGCCTTGTGCCATCAAATCCGCCTGCTGTTGTACGGTCGAACAAGCTATTTGGTTTGCAGTTTAACCTGGAAATTACATTGTAAAATGTAAACTAAATAGCTTGTTCGACCATACATCATCATTTCAGCCGAAAGACGTCCACTGCTGGACATAGGCCTCCCCCAAGTGTCGCCACACTGACCGGTCCCGTGCGACTCGCATCCAGCGGATTCCCGCAACCTTCACCAGGTCATCGGTCCACCTAGTGGGAGGCCTTCCAACGCAACGTCTTCCGGTTCGCGGTCGCCACTCCAGAACTTTTCGGCCCCATTGGCCATCCGTTCTGCGAGTAATGTGCCCTGCCCACTGCCACTTAAGTTGGCAATTCTTCGGGCTACGTCGGTAACCTTGGTTATCTTGCGGATGTCTTCATTTTTGATTCGATCGCGCAAGGAAACTCCGAGCATAGCCCTCTCCATTGCCCTTTGGGTGACTTTAAGCCTTCTGATGAGGCCCATTGTGAGCGACCACGTTTCGGTCCCGTATGTAATCACTGGCCACACACACTGGTCATAGACTTTCGTCTTGAGACACTGCGGTAAGCTGGACGAGAAGATACCGCGCAACTTCCCGAACGTTGCCCAGCCGAGTTGGATTCGACGATTGATCTCTTTCTCGAAGTTAGACCTACCTATCTGGACCGTTTGTCCCAGGTACACATAATCGTCTACAACTTCGAGTGTAGAGTCTCCGATCTTGATAGGAGTGGGTGTGACATGGGCATTCAACATGACCTTGGTTTTGTTCATTTTAAGACCGGAAGCTCTACTGAGGTCATCGAGCATTGTACTGATTGGTCCTCCATGGTCTCAGCCATGACCACTATATCGGCGGCAAACCGAAGGTGTACTCGCCATTGACGTTGATGATTGACCGTACATGCAGCTTAAATAAATAAATCCTTATTTTTTTACTTTTTTGATGGAAAAACCCAATAACACTGCCTGACCTGGGAATAGAACCCAGAACCTCATGCTCAGTTGCACTTGTTACCACTAGACTAACGGGGCAAATATTTCGGTACAATATCAAAGTTCAATGCACGTAGTGAGTCTAGCTAACACACCTTTAAAAAAATCTGTCCATTTGTCCTCGTTTTCTGTGTTCGACCGTATAAAAGACAAGGTAGGTGGTCTATCCTGCTGTCATTTAAGTCCATTTGCCGTTAATCAGCAGCATTAAGTGAGTTAGAGTGCTGCAGTAATTGAGTAAGGCTGTACGTCTGTTGCCGTGGTCATTAATAGACGCTGCGTTCACAAGGCGGCCACTGGCCCAATGAGGTAGGCAGATTCTATTCGCCTTTGTAAGAAAAAAAAAGAAAGATGTTTGGACATAGACATTTTTTATTCAAACAACAAAAAAGGTTAAGTTTAGAACTCGACCTACATTGTCTTTAAAAATGTTCTGTTTAGTCAGAATTTAATTTAATTTTCGCAAAAGGCAGGTGGCATTTAGATGGGACTGTGAATTTAGTTTCTTTAATTTCATTGTAACCTTTCCCGAGATAATTAAATGTGATTCTGGGTTATCATACCGAAATTTTGTAACCCAGATCTTGAAAAGGTTCCATTTGCATCATTTTAAATAATATCTTGTGGAAAGGTAGTGTATATCGATTTAATGTAGCGCAATGGGTGAATAGCCCGATGACCTGCTGCCTGCATGCAGTTAGTTATTAACCTGCATGGTTTTATGTTTAAGTTCCGCGCTAGGTAGTGTATAAACCTATGTTAGCTTCGATCGGACCAACATTCAGTTTCATTTTAAGTTGAATGACAAGTACCAGGCAAACATGAACAGGCAGAAGTAATTAAGCCAAGCAAATGCCTCCGGATATTATTCTATCCTTGCTGCCAATATTAGCTGGCAGCATTAAACAATTTAAACATGATTACTTCTGCGATAATACGTAACAATGGCAGCTCAGAGCAGCCAATTTATCCTTTAACAAAAAACTAAATAAGCTCGTTGGGGATATACGTGATTTTAGCAGCGCGGCGCAATTGCGTTAGGTCCTCGCGAGACGCCAATTGTGTCGAGCAGCTGAATCGTCCCCGCCGCCATCTTTACCGACAATTTTATCCTGTTGCCGCAAATTCGCGTTTTGTCTCACTCCTTAGTATGCTACCGGTACACGAAGAATCCATGATTTTAAAATTGTTAGCTTATACTGTTGGAAATTACGTGCCGGTCTCTTTTTATAGTGTGCTTTGTATAAATTGATACTACTTCCTTATCTCAGGTAACAGTTCAAATAAAATTCATCCACGAAACAATGAAGCACGCTGTTGGAAAATTTAAAATTCTCACTTTCAGTGCCGTTTAAAAGTTTTTTTCTACCATCGCTACCTGTTTAGTCACCCCATGAATGCATAAGTCGCTGGCATTGTGCCAAGCGTCCCGTATCTCTGATTCGCTAATAGATAAATCGCGACTCCGTCTGTCGGTTGCACTACATGCTAAAACTACAGGTAGTGCAGTCTCGAGGGAATATCGTTTGTTTACATTTTGCTTTCATATTTTCCTGCTGTTTTATTAGCTGCGTGCTCTTTAAGTTCCTGCTAGCCTAGTACTTTGTATGTATCGCACGGAAGGTAAACATGTGGAACGAACTGAAATAATAAGACCTAACATGTGCGTGTACAATATTAAAATTACTAGCCAAAAATCCAATGACTTACTTTAAAGTATGTATTTCAATTCTCTCTTTATGTTTTACAATCATATCAAAGTAGAGTAACAGTAATAGCAAACCTCTTCCCAAGATATTGCCGTATAACCCTTTCAACAAAATAATATTCAAATTGTATCTCCAAGCGAACCCAAAATAGGCAGGTAAATAAGTTTTATGCTAAATCCAATAACGCCTTATAAAACTTTTATACGACCAATCAAAGTGTAGCAAAAGTAACTCTATAATAATATTCGTATAAGGTCGGAGAATGTTTGTTTTTGTTCAAAACTAAGCAGTAGGCTTGTGGAGGGTTTGTACTTAAACCTCTAAGAAGATTAGAGGTAATACATAATACAGATTGCGCAGACCCCGGATTTTACGGAAATAATCGCAACAAAGGGTCGCCGGTCACTACTAAGCTTATTTAAAGTTTACAAAACCTTATTTAGAACGTTTTGACATAACTGTTTCGAAATTGGCTCGTATTTCGTAAAAATGTATCTTGATTTTCAGTTTGCGCATAGCCTTCGAACCACTATTAAGTTAGTATGGAGATGGGATACGGTAAAATGTGTACAAATTATTGGCTGCCTCGAAGCCTTGTTACACAGTTGATTGGAGCAACGCATCGCACGTCAAATATTTGAACCTAGAACTTGGTTATGTTGACTGACGTTAATTTCAAAATGGCGGTGTTCCAAACTTGCGGAATTAAAGCCCGCAAATGGAGAATTCCAATTCATGATTTCGAAATTAATGGTTTTCATTTCTATTATTGCTCTAATGTATAATTACTTTCTGTATTGAGCATTGAACTGTACAGAAAGTTCTAGGTATATAAATTAAACTTTGAAATAACCAAAAAAATACTTTTAAAATAAAAAGAAGAAAATTAGGTTTATCCGCGGGGTAGATGACACACCAATCAATTGAGATACCTTTTAAGAGTAGTCAAAACGCGGTCTCTCATAGATTTTATAATTATGGCAATCTTTATTCAACTCAAAACTCAACTATTTATTGATTTCAAAGCACCTAAAAATCGAATTTGGCAATTAATTAAAAATAAATTGGAATGTCAGGCCCAAAAAAATGTGTTTTTTTAGAGATAGGTGTCTTGGAATTATTGTTTCATGGTGTCATCTACCCTATTATTGAATGCTACGCAGGCGTAGCCACGGGCAAAACCTAGTATAAAAAAGGGTTCCATCAAATTAAGTTTTCGGATCAGTCATCAATTTAATTTTTGCAAAAGCTCTCTTTTTAATGTTTGTATGAAGAGAAATCAATCAACTCTAATGGACATCCGATCGTCCAATGTCGACCACTGTGTACACAAATCAATAATGTTTTTTAAATATTATTTAATGTTGGCAGGCAAAGGTCTTAAAATCGTCCATCCTTGAGAGGTTCGACAAGTATAAAGTTCTTTTTTTACGCAAAGGCATAAAATTGTTCGGCCTATATTCGTTTGGCAGTTTATATCTGTTCATTTTATATTCTATTTTCGTGGGTGCCAGTATCTGTGAATTCGCCGCGACTTTTAAGTGGGGTGGGTGTATATTGGCAGGCAGCTGGCAGGTGAATCCGTTGCCTGTTTTATGTGGCTCGTAATGATCGGGTTTCGGGTGCTGTAATGAATAGCAATTAATTAGGGAGTTAACTTAGCGAGATGTTGTCGACATGATGTAAGTTTGCGTTGAAACTTTTATGTTCAATTTTAAAGGGAATGTTTCGTTTTAAGTCTTGCTTTTCTTGATGTTTAAAGGTTATACTGCAATTAACACAAAAATAATATCTCTAAAGTCTCCTCAAAATCAAAAACTCGATAGGCAGTTACCAGTTTAGCACCCTTGCGATCGATAGCTCAAAATATGGAACACCAAGTAATGTGAACATTTATGTTTAACCCAGTTAAAATTCAGATGTGCTAAACTCGTTTTTATTGTAAAGCAGGTATCGTTACATCTTTTCATCGTTTGACTGATCGAAAATACCTACACACAATGGAAATGTAACACTTGAAAGTCAAGTAAATACTTAATGGTTCTTTAAATTCTCAGATGTGGCCCTTTCCTAAGACCGTTTAAGATCGAGATACAGCCAGATAAGCCGGGTGAAGATATACCTGAGTAGGTATTGACATAAGCGAAGTATGAAGATATTAAATTTCTCCAAAAATCGTACCCATCTAAATTTCAAGCATAATTAAATATTGTCAGTACTCAGCTAAAAAACCTTTTTTCCCACATATTTCAAGGACTTATTTGGGTCGCGACAAAACATTCATTTGCGATATGTAGCACAATGTCAGAACGTCGAGTCATCATCATAAATTCAAAAAACAAATATTAAAATGTGAGACGAAATAAACGAGACATAACTTCTCGCTTGTCGGCCATTAAACCAGTTTGTTAAGCATGTTGCCTGTTCCACGCTACGGTGTCAAATGAGGGAAATATTGTTAAAACTATGCATTTTTGATAACTTTCGTGACGTGTAAGGGCGCGGTCGGCGGGTCGAGTTATTTTGACACATTTTAATTTTTCCCGCCATGAATTATGGCCGCTGCTGGCAGTGCTATCGCAGGATTTAACGCCGCGTCGCCGTAAACGTGTGTATGAGAGTAATATTTATGATAGTTGCTGTCGCGCTCGCTCTCGCGTTTCCGCTGAAAAATTCATATTTAGATTTAGTTTGGACTTTGTGTGAACATATTTTGCGTATTTCGCGATTTTCATTGCTGATGTTCAGTTATTAGCTGATGCAGCAACAAAATAATCGAGTTAAAATCAAATAACGCCTGATTATTTGGTGTTTGAACGGGGTCTGTAAAATGGCGAGTGTTAGCTAGATGCTAACGTAATTACCGATTAGGATGCACCTACAACTAATTATGTTAAGTCAAGTGAGCTTGATAATATAATTATGATTCACTTTACACACGGATAGATTATAGGTAACATTAGGATATATGATTGATAAATAATTTATTAGATAACTAGTAGGAAGTGAAAACTAAAATGATGGATGGTCTAAAGAGAGACATGTATTGGAAGGTGAATATGATTGTGTACTACCTAAATAATTAAAGATTATCATTAATGATGATTATCATAGGATGAAATTATGGCGGTCGCTCCATATTATTCAGCTGCATACGGTTAGACTGGAAGCCAACCCCAACATAGTTGGGAAAAGGTGATGATATCATAGGATGATGACCATGAATTTTAAGACTTGGTAAACCCTTAATTAATTTAAATTGGGCAATAATATTTAACAATTCATGTATATATCAACATGGTTTACGTGCTGACCGAAACCACAGTACCGCTGTTACACACAAAGTACTAGGCTGTCATAAGCCTAGCAGAGTAACATCACTAAAACGTCAGAGCAGCATGTCGTCCGAACGGAACTGCGTTATCAATATTTATTGCGGCGCGCGCGTGTGACGTCATTAATTGAGAATGAGTGACATACTGACTGTATGTTTGGAAGATGAAAACGTGAAAAAGTTTGTATTAGAACTAAGGCGGAATCGGTAGTTTTTATATTTTCTAAATAAATAGGTACCTAGTTATCCAATCTTTCGGTAGCTTCTAATCCGAGGTGTAAGAAACTAGCTGATGCCCGCGACTTCGCCCGCCCGCAAATTATATACTAAAACTTTCCTCTTGAATTACTCTATCTATTAAAAAACCGCATCAAAATCCGTTGCGTAGTTTTAAAGATCTAAGCATACATAGGGACAGACGCGGCGGGAGACTTTATTTTATAAAATATTTTATTTATATCTCAAATAAAAACGTGCTAAATTTATCAAATGTATTTTTTACCATTAAGCAACAAAAAAATGCACATAGTCTTATAACACTTTTATATGCGAGTAGTAACTGTCGCAAAACCTTAATTCATTCACAAACTTTCACGACCATCAAAAATAAACAACGTATTTAATTAATCGTAGCAAAATAGCTGCACTCACTACATTTCTATTTCACACTTGCTACGCGGTGCTACGAATCTCGTAGCACTTGTGCTTACACTAAGCTGGGGGCCTAAAATGGCTGCTTTATCAGAATTATAATATGAATCACGTTAAAAATTTAAAATTCTTTAAATGGTCTTTATGTGTTTATTTATTTATTTATTTAAGGAAAAACAAACAGTAGCACAATAAGAATTCGTAACAATAATTTAAATATTAAATTTTAAAACAATTATGCTACCCACAACGTTCTCCACAGATTACAATTTAAAGTATTTAAAAACTAGCTAGTAACAACACAAATACAATACATAAACAACGGTCATTGTCCTAGAACTAATATCTAAGATTTTTAAATGTGTGTGATTATACATATAAAATAAAAAAGAAAATTTTAATTTAATTTTTTTATGAGCATGAAGTCCATTTTAAGAATTTTAAATATTTAACGTGATTCATATTATGATTCTGATAAAGCAGCCATTATTAGCCCCCTGGTCCTTTTATGTTTCCTACCATAGGGTAGGAAACATCAAAAAACTTACACGGTAAGTTTAAAAGTATAGACTTTTAAAGTTCCCGTGTAAGTTTTTAAACTGACATAGTCACTAATATTATGATTAACTCTGAAAACGGGATATTTACCATGTTTATTATTTGTTTTGAGTTCCCGATACTTTGGCGCTGTTGCAAGCACCATAATCACGGATAAACTGAAGTAATTGCGGGGTTATTGCTGGTCAAAACAAATAGTAAACATGGTAAATATCGTTTCAGTGTTAATGATACTGTCATTCTGCGAATCTGTCACTACGCGAATCTGTCATTTTGCGAATCTGTCATTACGCGAATCTGTCATTATCAGATCTTGTCATTTTGCGACACCTGGCATTATGCGTTTCTGACAATTCGCTAATCTGTCATTTTGCGTTTCTGACGTTCTGCGCCCAAACCTTTTCAGTGTATAAAGTTTTTATTCAAGTCTTTTCTATAGGTACCTATTTTAATACTAGTGTTTATTTGTTCCTAAAATCTAACAGCGTTTTTTATTCAAAATATTCAGTATTTTTTCCATGACACGATTATGTTTTGGCATTCGAAGCCCTATGGGAAATAAGGCTATCGTATGTTTCTGTCAATAGCGATGCGCCGACGGGAAATAGCGGTCACTAGTCTGGCCTTCACTGAGGCGATGAATATTATCTACCTATTCCCAGTTTTTATACAATTAATGTAAATTAAAATAAACGTTGGATTGTAAATATTATTGTTCCAGTAGACAAGACAACGAGAAAGCATTATAAGAGTGTGCATTCTGAACGGGTACGTCGAAAATAGTGTACAATTATTTCGGTGTTTTGATTAACTTACAAATATTTAGATCGTGCACTAAAATATCGATTACAATTCATAATCTTTGTGATGTTGCCAAGTTTTACAATACATGGCCTTATGAACCATGTCTGCTCTCTAAAATCCGAGACTATAAACATCAATAAAATACTTTTTAAAAGATTTGCTTGCAGCGCTTATTACCAGTGTGTCACCATAGAAACACGTGTGAAGCTTAACTAGCCAAACTCTGCGGACATGTTCGGGCATAATTCACATTTCTAGCGCTTTATAACTGTAACTTATCTAGAACGGTCTTCCACCTCATTACAGAACTAGCCATATTTTTCATGAGCACTTTAACACGATTTGTTGGCAATTCCAGACGGAAGTTTTTGTTCCACGATCGTAATTTACCTTTTGCACGAAAAATTGGAGATATGAAATGTTCGGTAACATAATTCTTGTAGATATTTCGAGAGGAGGTTTTTCTTAAAAGATAATACATGAGTATTCTGTCATGTTCTACTTATAAATTCGTAATGAGATCACTAATATGTCGGAGTAGGCGGCGGCACGTGAATACCGAATTCGTTTCGACTTTGTTTCTGTATTATAATGATGTTGGTAACATAAAACATTTTACATCTGAATGTGAACTCAATTTAGATATAATTTCTTCACAATGGAGAAACTTTTTCATACTTGTAAATTTGTACATACTTGTAATTTTGCCTAATTGCGCCAATAGGCAAAGATAAAAAATATAGTACTCATAGTAACTTTTCATTTTTACACCTTTTTAATTTTTAAGACACGAAAACTTGGAAAAGTAACTTGAGAATTTTCCTTTAACAAAATATTGCAAAGAAAAATCACTATAGTTCACAAACCAAACATACCAAGATACCAGAACCGCAGAGAAGCTTGTAGTAATATTTCACATTGGTCTTCGAAAATTGAAAACGTGGTGAAAATTGTATTAATACTGGCTGGTAGAATGTATTGTACAATTTCAGGGTTAATTTACGAACGCCGCTCGGGGATTTAAGGCTCGTGTCACGTTAATCCGTGGCTGAGAGTCGGATTAATTGTAATGTTGCTCTCAGTTGGTCTGTACTCCTGGTACCGGCTGTGAGGCAGTGTTTCTCAATTTAAAATAACTTAATTTGTTCCGCGAAGTTCCTTGATTTTCGCGAACGCGTATTTCCTTGTATACACATACTGTAACTGCCTCTCTAAGTTTACTTACCTCCCACTCTAAATGATAAATTTAGAGTGAAAATGTATTGTTTTACAACACTATAATAAACAAATTCAACATATATACCAAACCCAAGTACACGCATAATATTGAAACTCTTTATTTTCTTTACAGAATAATAACCAGTATTAACCAGCCGAAGAGGCTACGTTTCGGTAAGTAATTCCCCTCTTACCTGGGTCGTATAGGCCCCTGTTATGATACTTTATCTTACACTCCCGGCCACAAAGTTCGGGTACAAAAGACCGCGGGTACAAAACATCCCAGGTTATTAATTTCGGAAGTGTAATTACGGGAAAGAATATATTATAAGGTACACCTTTAAAGGTGAGATTAAAATTTTATTGTAATATCGTAAATTTGAATTGCTATTAGGAGAAAATGAAGTTTAGGAGGCGTTTTGATGCCGTTATTGAGGTTAAAGTTAAGTGAATGTTATTATTAAAGATTGTATTGTTAGGGCAGTATACTAATAAACGATTATAGGACAGTGAAACCACGGTACACGGAATGTAAACGTAAATTGTGTGCTCGTTCGTAAAAAAAAAATATCTGCCTGTTTACTATAACACTGCAAAATTGATCCTCAGTTTCGCGGAAAAGCAATTATTACGTTGAAAATACATCTTTTGTACACTCACACACAACATAAAACCTGATAAGCTTTTCTTCAAAATCTAAAACAAATATTAGCGTTAGGTGTAGTCTGTCTGTAGACAAGAAAAGTCAACAAAGATAAACTCTATTAAATTTCTTCTATACTTTCATAAAGCACATTCTTCTAAGAGCAATTCTATGTTATTTTTCTTTCCGACCACCAACTAATTATAAACAAACACTTGGCTTTAAAGATAAGAACCCATAAGCCACCTAAGCACACATAGTTTTCAAACATGATACATCTTCCTTGGTGTTGCCAGTAAGAATGATGATAAATGTTGCCAGCAACGCGTCGAAATTACCTACGTACGTGGTAAATGCACTTTCAAGATGGCGCCTTATGAAGATTTATGATATATGTGTACCACACAAGGAAGAATATTTTCAGGTTATGGATGGCGACGGTCCTTTGCCATTTTAAATTACGCTACCCACTTTTTTTATTTTACGGGCGAAGTTTTATTTTTGAAGTTCTATTTTTATCGTTGAGGAAAATGGCGGGCATATTTTTTGTTGAATGCGAAGGTAATGTAGTATTTTTTTCATTTATTTCGACAAATGGAGGATTAAAACTTTCAGGAACATTCTGGTGGGAAAGAAAAAAAAAATTGGAATGAAACATAAATCAATCGTCTATGTAAGCACAGGTATCCAGAGAGACGGATATACAAGGTCGCTCGCTCTATCGCTTTGCATCCTGGTCAAATTCATGGAGGTAAATATGCTAATGATCCTCGACCCGAATCGATAGTAAAATGGGGCCCGTTTTTTTTTCTTATTTACGGAAATCGGTAAATGTAAACCACCCGTATTAAAATTCAGCCCGTCTGTAACTGGCCCTATAATCGCGCCTTCACACACACAAATAATCGCACACAGCGACATGTCGTGTGATGGGTGATTCTTTTATTACTTTCGTGTTATTCTGAAATACTGTCAAATTTAAACAATTTAAAATTGCAGCTTTATAATTATTTGTGACAAGCTCCTGAATTTTGTATTTTTGCAAATATTGAATGCAAAACTACACCGTGTACAGGCTAATTGCAAGAGCATACTGCTTGTGAGATCTTAGAAAATCAGTTTGCCAAAAATAGCTTGTTATAATTAAGAACGGTTTTACGAGTATTAGCAAAGCACCGGATTTTCCTCTCAGCATCAAAAATACGAATGACAAAAACCAAAAAAAAAACAGTTCCCCCAGAAATCTCACTCAACATTTCAGCATAGACCCAGAGCTTTATGCCCCCCTGGTATGTGCATAAAATTTGGCTCCTATGAAATGGCTGCCGCAATTCAGAGGGTTATTGTCCTGCGCTGAATTGTCATACCTGTCAGTCTGTCCGTTCTGCTATAGCATTCCGGACATGTGCGCAACAAAACGATAAAATAACAAAAAAAAAAACTGTGCCTGTCTACATCCGACGCGCGACTTTTAGTTTGGATATGGATTGTTAAACGTATTTGTTTACGTGCAACCAATGGTATATTGTACGACTACTTGCGAATTGTATATGAATCCGAGTTTTTCAAAGTAATTTTTATAGCATTTTTTCCAAATAAATCTCGGTGGACTCTCGGACACCGTACAGAAAACAAGGAAAGTCTGAAGACGTACTTATTGTATTGAGGTTTAGTCACTCCTTTTTTCCAATAACAATTAACAGACATAGATAACTAGCTAATCTAAGAACACCATATTTACAACGACTGAATGCTAACTTAAATACACAGATCGTATAGCAGTCAATTAGTGCAACTGCAGTAAACATCACTAAACTTCTGATGAATTAGTTTTCTTTGTTCCATTACTTCTGAGAAATCAGTGAGGAATTTTAATTACTCTGGCTCCTGCACTATTAAGTACAAGAGACGGACTTTGGCAATAGAATCGAGCAAGTTAGAAACTCGGTAAACTCCGTAATTAATGACTAGAAACCTATTAGATGTGCATCCACTATGTAACTTGTGTATGTCTTTAATGACCGAGATCGGGAGGTCAGTGGTGGTCCAAGAAGCGCCTTTAGTATTCTTATGTTTTGACCTATATATAACATCGTGGTTTTCACGTACTTTAGTCTGGAATCACAAAAATGAAATTGGCAATGACAGTTTAGATAACATTTTAAATACGAGAAAATAAATTGAAAACTCACCTTCTACATCGCCTTTTCTCGCAAGTCTCAAATTATGGCGTTCCTATCTACATTTTTTTTTTCAAGTAAAAACTTTTCATCATCATTTCATTCATCATTTCAGCCGAAAGACGTCCACTGCTGGACATAGGCCTCCCCCAAGTGTCGCCACATTGACCGGTCCCGTGCGACTCGCATCCAGCGGATTCCTGCAACCTTCACCAGGTCATCGGTCCACCTGGTGGGAGGCCTTCCAACGCAACGTCTTCCGGTTCGCGGTCGCCACTCCAGAACTTTTCGGCCCCATCGGCCATCCGTTCTGCGAGCAATGTGCCCTGCCCACTGCCACTTAAGTTTGGCAATTCTTCGGGCTACGTCGGTAACGTTTGTTCTCTTGCGGATGTCTTCATTTCTGATTCGATCGCGCAAGGAAACTCCGAGCATAGCCCTCTCCATTGCCCTTTGGGTGACTTTAAGCTTTCTGATGAGGCCCATTGTGAGCGACCACGTTTCGGTCCCGTATGTAATCACTGGCAACACACACTGGTCATAGACTTTCGTCTTGAGACACTGCGGTAGGTTGGACGAGAAGATACCGCGCAATTTCCCGAACGCTGCCCAACCGAGTCGGATTCGACGATTGACCTCTTTCTCGAAGTTAGACCTACCTAACTGGACCGTTTGTCCCAGGTACACATAATCGTCTACAACTTCGAGTGTAGAGTCTCCGATCTTGATAGGAGTGGGTGTGACATGGGCATTCAACATGACCTTAGTCTTGTCCATGTTCATTTTTAGACCCACTCTTCCGGAAGCTCTACTGAGGTCATCGAGCATTGTACTGAGGTCCTCCATGGTCTCAGCCATTACCACTATATCATCGGCAAACCGAAGGTGAGTGATGTACTCGCCATTGACGTTGATGCCTAGCCCTCTCCAGTCCAGAACCTTGAAGACATCCTCCAGTGCAGCGGTGAACAGTTTCGGAGATATGACGTCTCCCTGTCTCACACCTCGCTGCAGGAGGATAGGTTTCGAGGCTTGGTCCTGAAGTCGGACTGACATGGTGGCGTTTTTGTACAAACACTTCAACACCTCGATGTACCGATAATCGATTTGGCACCGTTGGAGAGACTGCAGTACAGACCAGGTCTCGATCGAATCGAAGGCTTTCTCGTAGTCCACAAACGCTAAACAGAGAGGCAGGTTATACTCTTCTGTCTTCTGTATAACTTGCCGCAGCGTATGTATGTGGTCCACGGTGCTAAAGCCTTTTCGGAAACCGGCTTGTTCGAGTGGCTGGAAATCGTCAAACCTGCGCGCGAGACGATTCGTGATGACTCTAGAAAACAACTTGTAGACATGGCTTAGAAGTGAGATGGGCCTATAATTCTTCAGCCGGGCATTGTCACCCTTTTTGAAGAAGAGCACCACCACACCCCTGCACCATGCCTGTGGCGTTTTTCCCTCAAGTATGACGGAATTAAACAGCTTCTGAAGGGCCTTCAGTACCGGTTTTCCACCCGCCTTCAGGAGTTCGGCCGTAATTCCGTCATCACCCGGTGCCTTGTTGTTTTTGAGCTGCTTCAGAGCCATCCTAATCTCGTACAGGCTGACGTCCGGGATGTCTTCGGTATAGTGTCGGGTCAGTCTAGCTCTTGGGTCGTTGGCTAGATCTACGACGGGTTTACTGGTTGACGTGTACAACTGTCCATAGAAGCTCTCGATCTCCCGCAGAAGCTCCGGTTTGGCGGATAAGATCCTACCATCGTCGGTCTTCAGTTTCGTGAGCTGGCTCTGCCCAATAGCCAGATCCCTTGCAAATACCTTGGAGCCTTTATTCCGCTCAATCGCGTCTTTAATACGCTCGGTATTAAAGCGGCGGAGGTCGCTCTTCAAGGATTTAGAGATCCGTCTATTGAGCTGCCGGTATTTACACGCCTCGTCTGAAGACTGCAGGATCATCTCACGCCGCTCCTTCATGAGCTTGAGAGTGTGATCGGAGAGCCTCTTGTTCTGATCTGTACGACGCGCCTTGAAGAACTTAGAGCCGGTCGTATGGACAGTTTCTACGAACCCATCGTTGTATTCGTCCACTGAGCTTCCTAGGCACTCGAAACGGTTCTGGAGTTCAAGCTGAAAGCTCTCGGGGTTTTGGATTTGGATCTGTGCTGGACGGAGCGTAGACTTCATCAGTCGATACCTTTCAAGCTTGATATTGATGTTCAATGTGCCTCTTACCATGCGGTGATCGCTCCCGGTTTTCACTGAATTGATCACAGAGACATCATTGAACATTTGCTTCTTGGTTGACATGATGAAGTCGATCTCATTTCTAGTTGCACCATCGGGGCTCTGCCAGGTCCACTTCCTGTGCTCACGCTTTCTGAAGAAGGAGTTCATCATATAGAGGCCCTCCTTCTCCATAAAACTAGCAAGTTGGTGACCCCGGCGATTCCGATGTCCAACTCCAAATTGCCCCACCTGCAGCTCATCCCCGTCTCGTTTGCCCAGTTTCGCGTTGAAGTCCCCCATGACAACTGTGAAGTGAGTTTTGGAACCATGCATGGCTTTAGATATATCCTCATACATGGTCTCCACTTCGTCGTCGGGGTGTGCCGAGGTCGGGGCGTAGACCTGTATGACCTTCAGCGAATATCTTGAGGATATTCTGAGTATAAGGTACGCCACCCTGGTCGACACACTCTCGATCTTCACCACGTTGTTCACAAGGGACTTGTGGACGATAAACCCAACACCACCCTGGGACTGCCGGTCACCCTCTTGGAAATAGAGCAGGTTGCCGGATTTCAGGATTATCGTGTCCTCCCCCTCTCTTCGGACTTCAGATAATCCCACAATACTCCATCGCAGCCTGCTCAATTCCTCTTCTAGTTCCGCTATCTTCTCGTCAGTCCGGAGTGTGCGCGTGTTATATGTTGCCAGGTCCAGTCGTTGGTATTGGCAGCCGGATCCCTTCCGGAGATTCTTCGCACCCCTTGCCACGCCGTAGCCTCGACCGCTGCCGTAGTCAAGGGTAGACGGGCTGCCGGGCACTAGGGGCCATTTCTTTGTTGCGCTATTCATGGGGGGGTTTTGCCGTAATCGCCACGCTTGGCAAGCGGGTTGGCGATCGCAGTGAGTGCAGTTCTTACATAAGACACAGAGAGCGCTGCTGCCCATTCTCTGGTAAGTCCCTTAGTCGCCTCTTACGACACCCACGGGAAGATATGGGATGGTGTTATTCTTTACGTCCGACACCACACGGACGAAAAACTTTTAATAGCCATGAATTGGGCTTACTTAAAGAACAATTCTTGTTGGACTGTGTCGTTCGTTTTTGTCCCAGTTTTTATTGTAGAAACTTTTTATGCCATGCCTTCGCTTCGACGTCCGAATTATTTCGTTTGTCATTTTTACACAGACCTCTTTCGACCCCTTTACAGTTTGGCTGAGCATGAGTCCACACATTTTTGTGAAGGCATTTCATCCTTTAATTTTGTTTTTATGCTCTTTGTGATACTCTGCTTCTCCGTGGATTAGTAGCGTCGAGATATCAATTTCAAAATAATTGCAATAGAGTAGGTAACATCTCAGTCGATTAACTCATTTCTAGCGACCCGATGATAGCTCAGTGTTTTCCCACAACACAATGCGCTTTAAGCCACAATACCCCAAACTAAATTATGCAAACATTTTGTGAGCCACAACTCCGAGTTTTTAGTAGGTACCACCTACTCATGGCAAATTTAACAAAAGGTTACCTTTCCTTATAAATTACACCTTGTTGTAAATTAGCAGGTACAGTTACTAGGGGACGACAATACTGAAAGAGCTTTAAAAACACCTCATTAGCATTGCCACAGAATAAAATTTTGGAACATCCAAACGTTTTACCAAGTACCGGAGCTTAATATCCAGCGAGTGGTCGAGTTAATCTATTCCTTCGTTTCTCTGCCCTCCTAGTACTTTACTACTGAATTTATTTAAATTTTAAAGTTGTCCCCGCTAACTGAGTGTGACTTAATTAAACTTTTATGAATACAAATTGATCTCCGTGGTATTTTATTTTACAAAAATGTTTGAAGAAATAAATTAAATTCTGCTTTGTAATATTAGATACACACTTCTGTGAATATATTATTATTTGAAACGAACTATCTCATTTAAAAGGAAAACAAAATTATCCAGCTGACCTATTACACTTCTAAAATAATAATACTTTCTTTATTTATGTAATTGTTACCGCATAATGTAGATACTGTCCGCAATGTGAACGTACGCATTATCACAAAACAAAAGATATAAAATAATAAATGCTATGTTCTTTTGTTCAAAACATGCTGACGAGGTCTCAAAAGAAACTTTATTTTAAAAGTGAACGTTATCTACATGTCTAGATAAACTCATTAGTCTTCACAAAGTAAACATTATGAAGCAAGGATGCCAAAACGAAGCAAAAACAAGCACTTTTTATATATCTTTCAACAAGCACCTTAGTTTATCGATACCTTTGTATTCGATTGTAGAATTTGTAGATAATAACATAAATAAATAATACATTTATTTATCTCAGTTAACTTAACAAACTTCTAAAATATACAATCAGATTGTTATATTCATTTCATTTTGACTATTCGATTTTTGATATCTTGGTAGTAAGATTGAAATGTATAACTCATTGATTTATCATTGAGTTGAAAAACAACAAGGCATTGGGCGACAAAAAATATATAACCGTAAACAACATTTAATTTAACTGTTGAGTATTTCAGATAAAAACACTTAAAGAAAAAGGACACTTGATTTATGCTAACGTTTACAATCTAGCGCGTAAAACTACTCTACTCCACTTTTTAACAATGAACCATTATCGATTGTAAAGTTACCGCCAGTAATACTCTTCGCCTTGCTACTTGCTAGGAACAGGATCAAGTCCGCTACTTCGCCAGGGTAAGCCACTTTACCGAGAGGCGTATGCTTACCCCACTCTTCCCACATATTAGGCATGCCGGCCGTTTCCAAAATATCAGTAACAACTGGCCCAGGGCTCACTATGTTGACTCTTACGCCAGATTGTGCCAATTCCAAAGCAGCAGTCTTGGAGAAATGTTCCAAACCAGCTTTTGATATGCAGTATGCCATCATCCAGTAGCTAGCTTGTGTTCCCAATGTGCTTGAGATGTTGATAACATTTCCTCCGGTTTTAACAAGATACGGCGCTGCCAAGGTCGTAAGACTCACGACTGCTCTTAAGTTTGTGTTCATAATTTGATCGTAGGTCTTCAGAATTCCTCCGTCGAGTATTCCTCCCGTGAACACAATACCTGCGTTGTTGACCAGAACGTCGAGTCTTCCGTACTTATCGATAGTTTGTTTGATGATGTCATTTGCTGCTTCTTCTTGAGATACGTCTGCTTTGATGACGAGGGGTGTGACTCCATGTTCTTGGCATTGTTCAGTGACGGTTTGTAGCTTGACTTCATTCCTTCCTACGATAGCAACGGAAGCACCTTCTTTAGCAAATAAGACTGCTGTAGCAGCACCGATGCCCGAACTCCCTCCAGTAACTATCACTACTTTGTTTTCGAAACTCATTTTGTGAACGTCCAACACACTACGCGTCTGCGCGTCGACTCGTGAGATACTTGTGTAACATGGTGTTGATAATAATACGAAAACTGGTTATCGCAAAGATAATAATGAGTGTGCATGGTTTTATTTTCGTGCGTCGTATAGCCTTGATGATATAATGTTGCACTCAGCTGTTAATTACACCAATAATGTTATGTGTATGTATGTGTCTGGTAGTGCAAATACTTAGTTGTATGGATAACTTTTCATGCAAACAAAATTAAAAACTTTTCCTAATTTCTGTGCTATATCTAAGTTAATTAAAGTTTGAAAAACCGTATCGAAGATATAAAATTCTAAGGGCACAGACAGACATGAAAGACGATTTGTTTTATAAAATAGGTAGATATAATGTATAAATATAGATTACGTACCTAAATGTTATCTTACAATACCATCTTGAAATAAAATTTCTGAACTATCTAACCTAAAATATATTTTTTTTTACTCTGTCTTTTTCCCAGATAAAATCAATAAACAAATCAGTAGATGTGCGGCATCGAAGTACCAAGAGAATAATAATTAATGGTAGCAGCTGATCGGCTGACCGTTAGCGGTGAACCCTCGAACTGTGGAGTATTTGTGTTTCTTGTTTGGATTGATGTCGTCGCCTGGGCCCGCCACTGAATAAATAAACGTCGTGAATAGATCGATGGATGGTCCGAGACGTTTCGGACATGCTCTACAAATTATTACCGAGGAATACGAATGGTTTGAAAACATATAAAAGAGTAATACTTTTGTATTTTAGGGCTTAAGAAATAAAAGTAATTGCGAAAGTTATTGTTTAAGATCACTACATAGTAATCACGAAATTTGATTACTGTCATTTGGTATACCTATTTCCGTATATTGTTATCTACCACGTACGCGTACCTTCATTGGTACAAATTAAACCAAAAATGAGTATTTTGTTAAGGGTCCGTGCACAAAATTAAGACATTTTGAACATTTTTGATCACTACTTGTGGGAAAGGCAAGAAGAATTTGAACCTTATTTATTATTATAAGAGACAGGTTCAACAATTTTTTTAAAATAATGTATATATTAATGGCAATCACCCATATTCAAAACCCCTTTTCCGCAAAAGTAACGAGCGAGTGATGTTTGTGGTTCGCTGAACAAAGAACTACAAAATATTCTGAACATTAAAAAATATGAATAACATCATTATATGGTCTACTCGTAACATAGCAAGAAACATTATTGATTTCAATACGAAATATAGCAGAAAAAAAATGTTGATAAAACGTAATTTGTGGAAAACGTCGGGACAAATAAGTTTTTTTTTCTATACCTTAGAATCACTTTAAAGAAAATTATAAAAATAATTCTTAATCTCAAGGTAGCTTTTTAATAGAATCTGAATTTTGAGGCAAAGTGAACTATATAATCGACCGCGCAAACCCGATCCCGTCAGTAACGACCGGGCTCTCCCAGCGTGAGCACGTATCACTTTGCTTCGCAAGCGCTCGCGAGTAAATAAACGTTTACGTAACGTAAATATATTTTCGAGATATACGCAGACTACCACATTTTGATCCAGTAAGTATTTAGATGAGAGTATTTTTCGACGTTATTTGTTTATTAAGATTTATTTCGTCTTCATATTATTTTAAGTTAAGTTTCTTTGTTTGTACTTAATATGTTGTATGTAAAGGTAATAATCTGCGGAACTACTGATCTGATTCCGAAAATTCTTTTATTTAGGGGTTTTCACTACTTCATATATTCATCGGCGCCTCTTGGATTTTTATTTTGACCTCATTTTCGTTATCAGTGACCACTTAAACCATGAAAATGACACCGATGACGGAAAAAACAAAAATTTTCTTGGGCGCCATCTTAAATTATCATTTTGACCTCATTTTCGTAATCAGCGACACCGAAGACCATAAAAATGACACCCATGATGAAAAAAACGGAAGTTTTCCTCGGCGCCATCTTGGATTTTCATTTTGATCTCATTTCGTTATCAGCGACTCCTTAACCATGAAAATGACATCCATGACAGAAAAACCAAAAGAAAAAACCACAAAAAGCGCGAAAGTCCATGCGCACATTTGTCCTTTCGCGCAAGTGTCTTTCGCGCAAAAGTCCCAGATCCAGAAAAATTAAGTTTGTCATTTAAAAAGTTTGTACGGAACCCTCAGTGCGCGAGTCCAACTCGCACTTTTATTTATCATTTTGTAAAATGTTTATATGTATCTAAATTCTTCTAATACAAAATTAAACCATTTTTATTTTGATTGTGATAAATATACAGTAGACACACATTCCAGACTTTTATTTCTAAACCGTACTGACTTTATAATTATGTATCATAAAATAATATCGTCTACAGGATCAAAATGGTTTAAGCGATCACTACGCTCGATCTTCACCCGTGTGTGCGTGTATCTGCATGAACAATGCACACTAACATAGGATCGCAACGAATTTGCCTAAACTCTAGCGAGTGAACTTTGTGCACGGACTCTTAAAGAACAATTCAGCAAAAATCTAATCGAAAACAATGGTGTTGGTGACGGTTCTCTGCCGAAACTAAAACCTCATCTAAACGATCTCCTTTGTTAAACCATAAGAGGCTCCTTTATTATTACTATCTAAACTTATGAATATTAATTTTAACTAGCTATCTTATCGACACCTGCAAGGAATAACATCGTAACTCACTTTTTGGCAGTTTTGAGTTACAATCATTTTCTTATTGTACAAAAAATGCAGTTTTTTTTTTGCATTCACTACTGTCTAAATTCTTTTGCGTTCAGATTTTAAGAAGTGTAAAAACATTGTAAGTCACGAGTGAACTGTAGTTCATAAAATGGTATATTGAGTTACACACCATCATCATCATGGTTAAATACATTTATATCCGTTGTATCTCAGACATACATTTTTTTTTTTCATTTTATGAAATACATACCTACTACCTAACACACTTTTTGCGATTGTAAGTCTGTGTTTGCAATGTAATTTTATACAGATATTGTGGTATGTCATTCTAACTCATAAAAAGTCCATCAATATACATTTACATTTCACATAAAAGTGTAGCTATTCCCTCGTTGCTTAAAATTTTCAAGGTTGGTTGGCTTTAAGACTTAACTGAAACCTGAGAGATTTTTTAAAATCTTTGACACACTCTCCTGAAAAAATACTAAAAATGAGTTACAATGTTCTTCCTTGCAGGTGTCGTTATATCTTAACCGACGATTTGAAGTGGAAGAGAGGTTCTTACTTCAATATTGTTAGAGAGCTCATTACCAGGGCACTATAATAAAGAAAGAAGACTAAAGTGGAGAGGTTTTTTATTAGACATCGCCAGTTCGCCCCGATGTTGAACTTCACAATACTGCAATGCTTTTTATCGCACAGCTGTTGGTTACGGAAAGAAAATTATGTGAATATTGAAATTGATTTTCAGTTCATTACATTACTTGAATGAATTTCTATAAAACAATTTCCGTGCTTAAATAACACACACACTTCACTATTAATCTGACGGACACTAAATGTTTTCAAGTTACAGCTATCCAATTCAAGTTTGTTTTTTATTTGCCTTATATTTAATGACCTCATGTACCAAGTCTCCATGCAGGCAAAAAAATCATGACAAGAAGATTTTAGCACTTAACTATCTAATTATGTACCTATTTCTACTTATACTGTGCGTGGCAAAAGGTAATTTAGTTGAGGATTGAAACATTAAAGAGAAAACAAATTTTAATAAAAAAACCGGCCAAGATCGTGTCGGGCCACGCTCAGTGTCGAGTTCCGTAGTTTCCCGTCCGTCACAATAAGTGTTCCCATTTATGAGTTTAAAGGGTATCCATTATGTAAAAATGCTTGCATATACGAATATACTACAAACTTAGTTCAGAAATTATTTTGTACAACTTTTTGTATTTTTTGTACAAAAACTGTTGTTTCCATCAAGTTCAAAATGATTTTCCTAGAAAGTCCTTATAAAGTTCTACTTTTCAGAATTTTTTCATATTTTCTAAACTTATGGTTCAAAAGTTAGAGGGGATTGTTTTTTACTTTTGGAGCGATTATTTCAGAAATTATTGACATTATCAAAAAATGATTTTAGGAAACCGCTATTCATTTTGAATAATATACCTTTCCAACAATATATCACATGTTATGGTTGAAATTAAAAAAAAAATCACTTCCCACTTTACATATAGGGGGGCTACCCTAATAAAACATTTTTTTCCAATTTTTATTTTACAACTTTGTCGGCGTGATTGATATACATATTGGTACCAAATTTCAGCTTTCTAGTGCTAACGGTCACAGAGATTAAGCGAGGGCGGACAGACGGACGGACAGACATGGCGAAACTATAAGGGTTCCTAGTTGACTACGGAACCCTAAAAAATATATTTCCCTCATTCCAACAGAGTAAGAGCACAGCCAGTAGGCATAATAAAGTTTTAATCCATCAAATATCCGTTGTGAATTCATTCTGTATATTTGCCGACTGGCAACACTACTGACAAATTAATGACTAATGGAATTACTATTGTGATCCATCGACATGTTAGCTAAATAAAGGTAAATTCATATTTGAACAGTCGCTGTTCAATTAAATTGAATGGTTACTGCTCAATTTAATTTAATTGGCCGTGTAGTTATCAATTACGATTTGTGGTTCATTGGTTTTGAACTATTGTTTAGGGTCTGTTTTTGGTCAACGGTGATGCAATGTATAGTTGCTTCTTTGTATATACGACCGTAATTGATATATTTACTGTAAAACCCTGAGTAAACCATAATCATTATAGTGGATATTTCCCTGTCACTTTAAAATTATTAAAGGAAAAAATTACCTTGATGGTTTATGGTTATGCAATACTATACAATAACATATTTAGCCATCTGGTTGTGTCAGGTTGCAACATTGGTTGCAAAGACAAGCTCAAGGCAAAATCTTCATTTTATTACTAGTCTTCAAAGTTTTTGAAAAATCGACACGCGAAGAAGAAGGTTTAATCCCCAAGTTTAAAAATAAAAATACCATCAAAAATCACCCTTCCCCAATAAATTCAAAACTAACTTCAAAAGCATATTACCACAGTGCTGAATAATGAATAAACAAGTAGGGGTATCAGGGCAACATACATGGCAGACGGTCGCGTCTGAATCACTAGACAAGCCAGATCTGTCAGTGACAGCCGCTAGGGGGCGCCCTGGGAAATTGTGCATCTCGACAAATTGCTAGAAAAAAAGCATATCGACGAGATCTAAGGAAATGACGTGACCAATAATATCGTCGGGCATGGAATACGAGGATGTCATGAGATGTGTACTTAAACAGTTAGTAATAGGATTCAAATGTTTTACTAAGTTACTAACACGAAAGATGTCTTAAGATGTTTACTGTATTAGATAATAATAATCTGCAAAAACTAGTCTCTTTATCGTGTGGTTAGTTTCTAACCTGGCCCCTTATTCACAACGCTTCGATTCGATTTTCGATTCGGAAAGTCGTATGTCTATCTTTTTTTGACATTATGAAATCGACCGAGATAGACATACGACTTTCCGAATCGAAAATCGAATCGAAGGGTTGTGAGTAGCTATGCAGGCCCCTTATTCACAACGCTTCGATTCGATTTTCGATTCGGAAAGTCGTATGTCTATCTTTTTTTGACATTATGAAATCGAGCGAGATAGACATACGACTTTCCGAATCGAAAATCGAATCGAAGATTTGTGAATAGCTATGCTGGTGACAGAGTTTTTATGCCGGCCATGGGCCTCTGACGGCTTTACATGCCGTCAAGAAGTATCTTTCTGACATGCTAGTTTCCTCACGATATTTTCCTTCACTGAAGTAAGTGATATTAATAATCTAAGAAGGAATGGGGGGAGGCCTTCGCCCAGAAGTGTGGCAGTTCAGGCTAATAAAAAACAAAACTGTAGTAGCAGAAATAATAATCACAATCCCATCAAAAATGCCATCAATGATATTCTGCAATGTTCCGTTCTAGAACTACGTGATCGCATTCATTTGTTTTTAAAATGAATCCTCTCTGTTTTAGCTTTCAGGTTGCTGATGGGATTGCCTCGCTACTGCAGTGCGTCAGCGATGTTTGCTGAAGCTCAAGTGGACGGCTTTCACGCCATTATACGTAAAAGAGCAGCATCGCTGATGCGGAGGATGAGGGGCAGTCCCAACAGCTACCTGAGTGTAATTGCAGACTACATCCATAGTCCTGTTTGGAGGCATTAGATTGGGCTGCACATATTGTAGGCTGACTGGAGTTTTTTCTCTTATTCGTTGTATTTGTGAGTTACTAACATAGCTTTAAGTCATCTTGATGTACTACTAACACTCTATGGACCGAAAAGTCTGAAATAAATGTTTTGTATTTGAATTTTGAATTTGAATTACAATCCGAAACTGCTCAAAACTACGTTATATCAATGATATCTCATAAATACTCTTGATACATATTTCGATTGCTCATCAGCTACAGATTGCAGATACTAATTGATATCAAGACGTGTTCTGGCCATGGATCTGCACAATTCGGCCAGATTATTGGCAATCAACGTTGAAACTGATTGAAATTTGCATTCATGATGATATCTACCAACACAGCATACATATCCGACGATGCAGATTGTATCTTTATTGATACGGGCATTAATATCACGGTGAAAAATTGATGGAGATTTTTTGCATATTTTTTAAATGAATACGTATTGCTAGTTTAGGTACCTGAGTTTGTAGGTAGGTACTTGGTTTATATTTATGAGATGTTTCTGTAAACACCATTATCTTCATAAAACTAAGCGAAATTAGTATTTTTATTTGCTGTGTCTAAACATTTTAGTGCAAAATGGCCGCTATACATATTGTTAAGTTCTTAACTTACGTATAATTCTCTAAAATACGATGCTGAAATAAATCTAAACAAAAAAATATGATCTGAATAATGAAATAAGTAGGTAACGTAAAACTAAGTAATTAACAATTTATTACAAACCTCATTTTAATTAAAATTGCAAACATTCATCTGCCAAACTTTCAGAATTTTAAATTCATGACTCCACGTACGAAACTTTAAGACATGAAGCGTTTCAGAAACTTATAAACTTCGTAGAAACACGACAACAATACGACTAACGGCGTACCGAGCAAAACTGTCGTAGTGTTCGTAGAATTTTTACTTGAGACTTGTGCGCTTAGTCTGACTTATAAAAGTACGAGACTTGCAATTTGTGGGACTTGCATACTTGCATAGCTTTTACTTAAGGCCGTCTACGCCAAGCAAAGTAGGTATTTAACGCTACCACCCTTTACGCGAAACGAGTCATGCACACGCGTCGCCGACTTGAACCCAAAGCTGAGCGAAATGTCACAGTATAGGTAAGCGTGTCGTGTAGGCAGTAGGTCAACTTATTTTATTAAATTGTCAGCTTGATTTATTATAATAGGTAGTAATTGCGAAAACCTAACATTTAAATGTAATAAATTAATTTGAATAGATATTGTAAATGCAAATTGCTGCAAGTCGTAATTTATTCAATTATTTGTGTACCAGACGGGTGGACTCGTCTTTGGAAATTCAAAAACTATAACGGAACCAAATCTGAGCCACTAACCGCCCTGTACCGAAAGTTCCGGGTGTAAACGTTAGCTTCGTGGAACGGAGAGGTGGGTTTGGAAAATACTGCACTATTATTGTAGATGGAGAAGAAATGAAACACTATTTGACTATGGTAAGACACTACAAGCAGACAATACTGGAAAAACTGAGCTGAAACTATAATCGGAAAGAACTGTTAACTATTCGGATATCGAAACGAAACTGACTGCTTGAATATCGTAAACAAAACTGACTGTTCCAATGTCGAAAACAAAACTTACTATGCGGTGCCTGCGCTGTGCTTTCATACTATTAGCAGGCACACAAAAAATATTCGCGAATCCTCTAGCGGTGTGTAGTATTTGTTCGCTAGACAATCTTTTAATTCATACAAAAAGCATGAACAAAAAACATTAACAAAAAATACAAAGGAACTATAAACAAAAGGATAATAAATAACTCGAACGGAAGAAGGAAGTAGGTACTTTACGCTCTCGGCGTACGGTCGAAATTAAATTAACATTTCTCGATGTTTTTTATAAGTAGTTTGCGTACGCGCACCTGTGACGAGACTATTCTCGAGGGAATTTGTACCTACTTACTTTTAAAACTAATAATAACAGAAAGTACTCGACAAAGAATCACAAACACGGCAATAGCGTACTTTCTCGAACGTTCTTTCTATAGACTATATAAAAACACTGTTTGAGACACTTGTCGCGAACAATTTGACTAGGTTTCTTACATTGTTTTTATCTCACGAAGAGACACATGCTTTATTTGTTGTATGTGTCACCGTAAAATTGTAAATACCGTTAGATTATAATCTATCTCGTGAGATTGTAAACTCGTTCGTTGAGGAATTCCCTCGACTGTCTATGGTCTCCATCATCAGACCAATGGCACTTACAACCCATATGAGTGCAAAGTTCTCATCAATAGAAATGAATTAAATCCAAACACAAGGTAGCTACTGTAAAACGTTGAGGAGTTCCTTTGACTGTCCTTCGTCTTTATCATCAGACCCCTAAAGATGACCACAACCCATTTAGGTGTAAAGTTCTCATCAATACAAATTAATCAAGCCCAAACACCAGGTAATTATTGTGTATCGTTGAGGACTGCCCTCGACTGTCTTCGGGTTCCATCATCAGATCGAGTCCAGACTTTCTTTAAATAGTAGTGCTCTAAAATACTCAATGAACAAAAAAACAAACGCACTAGTCGCACTACGATGTTCAAAGGTTCCCCTCGATTTCTCTGAGATGCCATCATCAGATCCCAGTTTCATGGTCATGGTACTACTCTTGGAATATCTTCTTTCCAACAAAAAAAGAATTATCTAAATCGGTTCATAAACGACGAAGTTATCCTACGGTCAAATTGTGAAACCTCCTCCTTTTTTTAAGTCGGTTAAAAAAGACTGTACTGTTATAATTACACTACGTTCTTTAAATAAATCTTTCGATAAATCGACGGGACAGCCGTGCGCCAGCAAAAGGGACATAGGTCCTACCTCGTCAAGGCCTGGCGGGCGACTGAATCCACGTGCGCAAGCCGTTTTCTTATATAATAATTTATTATTAAAAGGATTAAATTGTTTTGAAAAAATTAACCACAAAAAATTGTTCTATATGTTATTAACTTTGCTTAGATATTTTTTTTGGAAGTAAAACTTTCATATTCTCCAAGTAAAATAAGAAAAACATAAAAACATATTCGAATTAGGCTCCTGTTCGGATTTTTTTTTCATCGAGTGAAGTTTTTGATATCATGTTTTGAACCACAAATTATCTTAGTAAGTATAGTCAACTATAATATCTATTTTTTTTGGCTTTAAAAAATCACTATTTCTTTGATTACTATTGAATCAAAGTTATGTAAAATTGGGAAAATTGGGACTACCTGCCCTTAAAATTTCGGATCTGCGTGGTTAAGTTGAACGCTGTCGTATTTTATACTTTAAAATGAGATTTCGGAGATTCCTGATTACGGTCGTTATTTGATGGCTTCTTCTTTCGTAGCAAAAGCTCAGAGTATATTTACTATTTACATAACCAGACATGATTGTAGCAAAAAAATACGAAATATCATTTTGATTATAGACGGCTCTATAAATATGTAAATTAATAACCATTGGCTATGGATCGCAAGCTCGTGAATTGTGATTGATGACATTTTTGTGATTGATTACTTTAGCGATCTGAATATCGGAATCAAATTCGTCTGCTTCCCCGAAATAAAATAAATGGCAGTTGCTTAATAGTTGAAATAAAAATTGTTTTAAAAGTAAAAAATAACCTAACAAGAACCCTATAGCCATTTATTAATTACCGTTTGATTCATGAAACCGCTGCTATGTTATTACTTTCATGTTTTATGTTCCCAAACGTACCAGGCTATTAGTAAACAAAAGAAGTAACTTCAATTATCCTGGCATATTCGCTGTTGCCGGTGAAAGAGGTGACAATTTAATTACATTGATGACATGCGAATATTTGAACCAATTTAGACAAACATTTTTGTATTCCCCTGTTTGTACCGTACCCTTTTCAGGGACGGCGGTCAGTCCAGGTGAGGTTATATTGGCACTGGACGGAACACCTGTGGAAATATTATGTAATCCTAGTACTTGACTCGCTGATTTATACCTGGCATTTTAATGTCGTGTGTATTAATTAGGTTTTTGTTATTGAGTTCATCTATTATTTTGGTTAAACGGTAAACTTACTGTCGACGAAACCATTTGATCTGTACTGCCCAAGACACATCTCAGCATTACAATTTTGAATTTTAACTGACCATCAGCTGCCATAGATTTTGTGCAAACTTTAAATTAAGTAAATACTATAGTTAATTAGTTCTTCGATTTGGCTACACACAACTTTGTTCTCGATTTTCCAACCAATTATAACTTGGTCAATATTTTCCTTTTGTTTCCAACAGCTTGCTTTTCTTTATTGCTATTTAAAACATGATTAAATCTTAAAATTTCCTTATTCAAATAATGTACATTACCATACGCACGTTACCTTGTATAAAAATAACCGGAGGTATAAAGGCGTGCGCTCACCGACGGTTATCACGCATGAGCGCTGATCAAACGCGATTATCTGGCGGAGCGTGCGCGGGACACCTCACCGAACATAGACCGTCATCGCTTTTTAATGTGTGCACACGCCTTTAGTTTTTGTTTTTTATTTTGCGAGAGAAGCACAGGTAGTGTTCAAAGACTGCCAAGTTTTTATTTGAGTTACCTAATTAGCTTGTGAAAATTGTATGCTTTTACACTGCTCGGATTATTCAATGAGTCTTTTTGTGCGAAAGCGGGAAATTCATTTAATTCCGGGTAAAGTATTGAAAATAGTATACTACTTGTTTACTTTGCTACTTTTCATAGAATTCAAAAGATATACCATTTTTGCCGCGATTGGCCGCCATTTTCCTATAGTAAACTTCCATGTTGTCTACCACATAATTTTCACATTGTATAGAGATTCAAAGGATTTAAAACGATTGCTACACGTAATCATACACTTTGCAATCAAATCGCATTGAATTTTACACATCCTGAGGACGGAGCTACCGGCTGGCTTAATGAAAATGGCATATCTGGCGGATTCGCTAAGCTCTATGAAGAAATTTTGTCTTTGGTATTTTGTACACGTCATTGAAATTAATTATTTTACTTTCAAACTATAGATTTTATACTTCCTTGCTAGATAACTACAATAATATTGCGATTATTATCAAAGGACATAATGAGAAACAATATTATATTTAGCGTGGTCAGCAATTACCTATGGGAAATTCATTACACAATTCACTTGCTTGGGTGAAGGAAAACATCGTGAGGAAACCAGCACGCCTAAGAGATATTTCTTGACGGCATGTAAAAGCCAATAAGTCAGAAGCCCTTGGGCGGCATTAAAACTCTAACACCACAAAATAAAACGTACATGTTTTTCAACCTCCAAATAAAACCGACCCTATACTTCTATCTGACCGTCGTATTTTACAGGTTTTACAACCTCCGTTATTATACTCCATGATACCAGGAACGCATAATTGCCAAGATAAGGCGTGTTATGTTAATTAAACACATTTCATGTTAACGATATCGATAGTTCTATCGTTATCAGACACAAGTCTAAAGTACCTGTCAGTGTGGTGTTGGTGATTACTTCGTTATCGAGAATAGATTATTTTTTTTACAAAATTAGCATATAAATATAAGGGCATGTGACAAAAACATCGATACAGTCGTGGTTTTTGTGAAAATTTACAAAGCATTTGAAGAACTGAAAGTTATCTTAGGGCTCGAAGGATAACGAAGGTAAAGTTTTTTTTTTAAAAATTAGTATTGTATTGTCTAACGGGCTGAGGTTCGCAACTTCACGTGGAAAACGTGAATTTTGCGTATTTTCAAACTTTATATTTTGATAAAGTCAAAATCAATGAACCATGCAACGGGTGTAAAACACCCTTTAATTAACGAAGCCGAAATGCACTTGTTCTTCCCAGCATTGCTATTATTTTTTTGCTCTGGCCCACACCTGCGAACCTTCTCCTTCCTCTAGTTACGGAAACATTGAAGGTAAAAATCCAACTTTTAAAAGACAAGTTTTAAATGTTTTGAGTGCGTAAACCGTGATTTTTCACACCAAGAAAGTTGTTTTCCCACCAATAGTTTTAGCGTAGTGTTACTTTGCTTGATATACAAAATGCTTGTTTGACGGCTTTGTGATAGGTAATTTTACGTCTCATTGAGTCAGTACATTCTTTAAATTTTTAACCGACATCCAAATGGAGTAGGTTATCAATGCGTCTGTTTTTTTTGTGTGTATGTTCAGCGATATCTTCGCCAATTGTGAACCGATTTTGATCGGGGGGCACGGCAGTGCCCCCGCCAAGTCGAGCGCGAGCAAACACAGCCGTACCATCCTTTACTGGATCAGATCGGTGGATCTACTGTGGATCGGTTCTGGCGACAGATTGGTGCAATGGTGTCATGGAGTACCTAGTTTTGTACCCTTGTGTACCCTTCAACGGCCAAGTCACACAACATTAACTATGGAGTTGGCACGACTTTGTCTAGATTTCATTACTTTTTAGAGATAAACAAGCAGCTCCATCGAGACTTGGCTAGTTTTTTACAGAATGTTTTTGGTGGGATGGTTCTTTTTTGTTTGGAAGAATATTAGTTCGCGGTGGTCCCGTTAAAGTTTGGTGAAGATCTGATGCTGGATTTTGGAGATAATACAAGGGAACTCTTTAATAATAGACGGCAAATTGGTCGTGGTCGTCACGACATATTTGCTGTCTATTATAATGAAGAGTTCCCTAAAAATGTTTTTTTTTTTTTGCAAAAAATAAAACTGACTTCAAAAACACAAAAAAGTGATAAGTAACTTTAACTTAAGAAGTCGGTGGCAAAAAAAAAACTGAATCAAACAAACAAAAGTCACCGACTTCTGAAGCTAAAGTTACTTTTCACTTTTTTGTGTTTTTGAAGTCGGTTTTATTGTACAGAGAGATCAGCGAAAAATGTTTTATTCCTATTTACAGAAAAATAATTTTAGTAAAGTGGGTATAGTATAGAATGAGCATTTATTGGCCTAAATCTCATTTAGTAAGTACCCATAAACAAACGAATTCTGAATTATTTTACACGGGTAACCTTTTTGAATTACCTAACTAAACCCAAAAACTCTCATTTGTTATTCAAAAAGTGAAAACAAACGTTTTATTGTAATGATGATTATAATTGGTTCACAGCGTAATAGGAGTTCAACAATGTGAGAGCGTGTCCGACCGTTCATGAAAATACGTTAGCTATGCAAATGAATACCAGTCCGTTTTCATGTCACCCTGGTAATTCTACCATTCCGTATTACATGACACATACTGCTACCTGGATAACAAACATTGAAATTACCGCAATTTACATAGAGAGGTGTTATTATTGTTTATTTCGTGTTCATAAATACAAAATTGTTTTATGTAAAGTAGGTAAAATTATGCCTAATCACGTTCGTTTTATTTTGACAATGCTTTGCGTTATAATCAGGTTGTTATCTACAAGGAAAAATTCAGCAACCTGTGAAAAATAATAATAGCGACACCCATTTTACATAATTCGATAAATTTGGAAAAAATTGCTTGAAAGTTAAAAAATAAAGCTGCAGCAAATAGTTTTCAGTGGCACCTCGTATTCAGTTAATTTTGCTGACTGTTTTAAAGTTCACAAAGTGGTAAAATCTATATTTTCCGCCTGCGATAAAATTAGTTTGCCCGTAGTTTCTTTTCTACGTCATTATTTTTATAGGACTTTTCCAATTTGACCTAAAAAGAAACCACAATTTTGACCTTTAAATATTTTCACAACCAACCAGAGCGCCTATTCAAGTGGCCATCGCTCTCAAAGCGTTTCGTATTTCTTCAACGACTTTGACTTTTAACTTTCGGCAGCTTACGTCAGTAGTTCAGTACATTTTTGGCTGTTCCATCATAGTTATTGCTGATAGAAAGTCGCTCTATCTAGACCAGTCATGTCAAAGATACGGCCAGCGGGTCAAATGCGGCCCTCGGGCCATTTCGGTACAGCCCGCGATCACAATATGTCACAGATAATAAATAAATAAATAAATAATAAATAAATATTGCTGGACATTACACACAGCGCCATCTAATGCCACACTAAGCAACGAGGCTTGTGTCGTGGACACCAGATATTTGATATACTACATAGATACTTTTTGTTTGTAAATACATACATATAAACATCCATGACTCGGAAACAAATGTCCATGCTCATCACACAAACATTTGCTCCGACCGGGATTCGAACCCGGGACCCTGAGAACGTAAAGCAGCCTCACTACCGCTGCGCCAATCAGGTCGTCAAATGAATCTTGTTTTTTAGAGATTGTAGACTGCACTCGATGCCTCTACGCAGGTAAAATGAATGAAATGGAATTCCCAATTTTCAACAATCTATTCACTTTTGAAGCTTCACAGGCACCAGTTCATTTGCAAATGGATTTGATAGATCTTCAATCTGACAGCATTTTGAAGGAAAAATTTAAAGAAGTTAACGCTCTTACATTTTATACACAGTATTTCAAGAGTTTGAATAACTACCCCGAAATAAAAAAGCATGCAGCACGTATTCTGTGTATGTTTGGTAGTACCTATTTATGTGAGCAGATGTTTTTCGTCATGAAAATAAATAAGAACAAACATCGCACAAGACTTACATTATTATTATATAATATTAATATTATTATTTTTGGAAAGTGCTTTTGCTTCTCAGCGTGCTGGTACTTCCAACTACATTTACGGGCCTAAACCAAAGTAAATGCAGCGTGTGGTGTGTTATGTTGAGGGTGTGTTGTGATGAGGCCCTATTTCGTTTTCTTCTATTTGCATGAACTTTCTGACAATTCGACATGTATTTAAAATTGCAGCTTTTTGTAAGGTGATATAAAGTGTTTCTTTTAGACTTAGTAATTTGAGGCTATGGAGTAAGTGATTCGGGATAACACCTGTTGTAGAGAGAACTATCGGGACCACATAAACTTTTTCCTGGCGCCATATTCTTGTTACTTCCTGTTTGAGGTCTGCGTATTTACTAATTTTTTCGGTGATTGTTTTTTGTATGTTATGTGTGTTTGGAACTGCGATATCTATTAAGTAAGTTACTTTATTTATTTTATCTTGTAGTATTATGTCCGGTCTATTATAGTGAATTGTCCTGTCGGTGAGAATGGCGCGATCGTAGTAAAGTTTATGAGTATCGTTTTCGAGGGTAGCTTGAGGTGTGTAATTGTAGTATGGAGTGTTTGTGTCTTGTATGAGTGTGTATTTAACTGCCAATCTTTGATGAATAATATTGGCTACCTGATTGTGCCTGTGTGTGTAGTCGGTCTGCGTGAGGGTTGCGCATGCTCCTGTTATGTGCTGAATGGTTTCTGGTTGCGTGTGACACTTGCGACATTTATCATTAGTTACTGAAGGATCTTTGATAATAAATTTTCTATAGTTTTTGGTGTTGATAATCTGGTCTTGTATAGCAATGATAAATCCTTCGGTTTCTGGGAATAAATTACCTATTTTGAGCCACTTATTCGAGGCAATTTTGTTAACGTGTTATTGTTCTAGGTCATGAGGATGTCGGCCATGAAGGACTTTTTTCTTCCAGTCCTCAATTTTTTGTGTTTGCGGGTCTTCGTTATCAATGTGTGAGGTATCTGATTGTTCATATAAGTTAAGTGGGGTGTAATTGTGATCATTTTGGGCTATGGCTTTATGGATGTTGCTAGTGTGAGACTTCGTATGAAAGAATGTTTTTAATCTACAAACTTGTTTTCGCCATAGGTGCTGGATGTCTATTAGGCCTCTCCCTCCGTTTTGTCTTTTTATGGTAAGTCTTTCTACGGCAGATTTAGGATGTAAATTATTATTTTTTGTAAGAGTGGTGCGTGTAGTGCGTTCTAATTGTTCTGTGTCTGTTTTTGTCCATTTAATGACTCCGAATGAATATGTTAATATGGGGATGGCAAATGTATTTAAGGCCTTGATAAGATTTTTTCCAGACAGTTGGGTTTTACATACAGCGTTTAGTCTCCTCTTGTATTCTGCAGTAAGTGTTTCTTTAGTTCTAACGTGATCTAGTCCCTTCAATTGCGTGTACCCTAAATATTTGTATAAATCGGACGGTTCCATCGCTGTTATGGTGTCTGTATTATTTACTACATAGTTGCCGGGTCGTATCTTGCCTCGTATGATGTGAAGTGTTTTACATTTATCCAGACCAAATTGCATATTTATATCTTGGCTGAACTCTGCTGTAGCTTCTACTAGTTTTTTCATTTCTTTTTCGGTTTGTGCATATAGTTTAATATCGTCCATATAAATGAGATGAGAAATTGTTGTTTGTTCTTGTAGTTGTGCTTGTGTTGTAGTGTGTTTGAGACAATATCCGGCCCGGCAGCGCTGCAGCAGATGTGACAGAGGGTTTAGTGCGAGACAGAACCACAGGGGACTCAGAGAGTCACCTTGATATATGCCTTTTCTGATAAATATTTGTCGCGTAGTAACATTATTGTGATTACAATTCATGTGAAGAGTGGTTTTCCATTGTGACATTATGTTGCTTAGGAAATCTATTATTTTTGAATTTACTCTATAAATTTTTAATATCTGTATCAACCAAGAATGAGGAACACTGTCAAAGGCTTTTTTATAGTCGATATAGGTGCAATGAAGGTTTCTACTCTTTGTGGTGGCATGTTTATGTATAGTGGAGTCTATTATTAACTGTTCTTTGCATCCCATGTGGCCCCGTCTGCAGCCCTTCTGCTCCTCCGCCATTATGTTGTGGTGTTCAATGTGTGTGTTGATTTTCGCTGTTATTGCTGAAGTTAATATTTTATATATTGTAGGTAAGCATGTAATTGGTCTGTATTGGGAAGGGTGTGGTGAGTTTTTAGTTTTAGGCAGCATGTATGTTATGCCTGTTGCAATAAATTCTGGTATATTTTGTTGTCCTAATATGATTTGTGTTAAGTTTCTTGCAATTGGTTTGTATAATGAGGTTAACTTTTTAAACCAGAAATTGTGTACTTTGTCTATACCAGGAGATTTCCAATTGTGTAATCTGCCTGTTATGTGTGTGATATCGGCCTCAGTAATCTCTACGAACTCCATTTCATGTATTGCTCTCCATTTTGTTTCTTCCTCTGTTATCCATGTCGCTTCGTCATTATGTCGTGCTTGTTCTTCCCAAATACTAGACCAATATGTTTCTAATTGCTCTTTTGTAGGTTGGTTAGGTGTGTCTGTGTTGGTGTCGTGATTTGTGTCAGTGTTTGGTTTGTTTAGGTTTCTGTAGAATATTTTTTCATTGGTGGCAAATATGGCGTTATCATTTTTGCGCTGTTGTGCTTTTTTGTACCTTCGGAGCCTATGAACTTTAAGCGCTAACTTTTGTTTTATAGTGTCTAAGAACTCCTCTGGTTTTCTGTTGTTATGCTCGTGCCTCGTGTGAATCAAATGGCTTCTAAAAATAGCCTCAACTCTCCTAACCACTTTGTTTGATCTGTTGTTGTTAATGTATTGTGTAAGTCTACCAATATCTGCTCTTAATTTTTCTATATCTTTTTCTAACCTCTGTTGCCATGCTGGCTTGATATTTTGTTTTGGTCTTGTGTTTCCCGTGTTTTGTGTGATTTTAAAGTTAAGTTCTTCAGATATGACTACTGCTGTACAATATATAAGTGTGTGTATATCAATAAGTTGTGTTTCGTCGGAAATAAATTGGTTTAATATGTTTTCATTAAATAAGTTAACCAAACGGAAAAGGTTTGGGCTATATCGGAGTTTAGGTAGCCTTGGTCGAATTGCTGGGTCCATCCCAGAGTATTGTGCGAGAGTTGTTCTGAATTTATCATGTATTTCTTGGATGTATGTATCTGTGGTTAGGTCATGATTTTCGACGATTAAGGTCTCAATATCATTTTCTAGCGTAAGGGTTATGTATTCAGTTTGTGTGGATGTGTGTGATGTTTGCGTGTTAGCTTGCGATTGATTGTACAATTGAGATTGAACACTTGGTTGTAATTGGGTATATGGTTGTGTTTGCGGTCGTTGGGCAATATCGGTTATGTTTTGTACTAGTGTGGTAGCATTGTCATCTGCTTGTAATTCTATTCGTATCTCTTCTTTTATTTGGTCTATTATTTCTTGAGATAGAAGTTTATTTCTAACTATAGCTCTTCTCTGATCTGAAATTCTTTGTTCTGATACGGTTATCTCGGGGAATTGCCGTGTAAATAGTTCATGTAATTGTTGTCTATAGGTGGTCATGTCGGTCTCTAATTTAGTGATATAAAAGTAGGTTCGCATGATAAATAGATTAACTTCTTTGCTCCATCTCATGCGAACTCTTGCTTTTCCAGCCTTGGTGGACGCGGGTAAAAAGGTAGATACCCCCCGCGCAGCAGTCAAGGTTGGAGTGGGTGCGACTGTATTTAAACTAATGTTGGAGGGTGATGGATGTGTTGGTGACGATGGTATGGATGGTGATGATTGCCTAGAAGGTGTGTATGATACTGTGCTTGGACTATACGGTTCTACAGGGGTGTCTGTCCTGTCTGTCAGTCTGTCACCATCGTCAATGATTTCGGCTGTAGTATCTTTGTCGGTGGGAGCCCGCCTGTTCAACTCCTCACCGCTGACGGATCGCATGCTGTGACACCTAGCGTCAGCTCCAGGTGCGCCCCGGCGATCGCCCCCGGGCAGCGGCCCTATACGTTTACTTTTTGAACGAGTCTCCATTTTTGATGGGTTTCCAGAGCCACGATTAGCCACGCCAGTAATTTCAATTTCGCGTATCCGCCCCCCACGTGATTAGGTGTTCAATCAGGACGAGTGGTTGTTTGGGGGGCATATTATTATTATTATTATTATTATTATTATATACATATAATAAAACAGTAAAAAAAACTGTGTCTGTACATTGAATATATTAAAAAAGAAATAATTGAGGGGGGTTTATAAACAGCAATAGAGTGTTATATACTGTCCAGGTGGCTTGGTGATAAAATGAAACTCAGACACGTCCGTTCATTAGCTCCGTATAATCGAGACTGTTCGATATCAATGTACCCACAATACACTACACTCCTCCACACTTAAATTAAGGTATAAACAAGTAAACAATAACCATCACCTAATTCTTACATAATTGATACATTAACAAAAGTACCTACTTTTTACAATCTTACTTCTGACAACACTAAGTAACAACTTATTTTCTAGTAAATGACTTATTCTAAAATTTGTATGTTGGAGGGTTGACTACCCTACACTGTCTAACCCGGCGGGTCTGTGGCGGCACTGCGCGCGCAGCGTCCGCGGGTGAGGGTGGGCTTGGCTTTGGTGAATACATCTCCTTTTCTGGAGTTACAAAACAATCCTCCCCTTCAGCCATGCTTCGCGCCGGTGACACCGACGTCGGTGGTTCTGTCCCTTGCGACCGCTGCGACCGGACCGTACCCGATGGTGATACCGGAACGTTATTCTTAGGAAGATCGTTATCCTTGTCCCTTGTCGGACAAACTAACGAGCTCCTTGACTTACGCCTTAACTGGTCAATATGCCTATGTACTACGTTACCACTGTCATCCGTCACTTTATAGTCCGTACTACCTAACGCGCCAGTCACTTTCCCAGGTTGCCATTTTTCCCCTTTTAAATACTGCCTGTACCAGACTTCCTCCCCTACACTCATACTCCTATCAGATCCTCCTTTGGTATCCATTTGCCGCTGTTGACAACGCTGTACCTTGGTCATCTGATCGGGCTTTAATAAATCCAAGTGTGTTCGTAAACGTCTACCCATTAGCAACATAGCCGGATTTTCTCCCGTTGAGCAATGTTCGGTATTCCGATAATACAGTAGAAACTTGTTGAGTGCTTTGTCTATATTCTTATTTTCCATGTACGCTTTTTTTACTACCCTTTTTACCGTTTTTACTGCATTCTCGGCCGCACCGTTTGAAGCGGGATGGTAGGGCGCTGTAAAAATATGTTCTACACCGTCTATTTTTAAAAAATCCTCAAATTCTCTGCTCGTAAAGGGTGGGCCATTATCACTGACGACTTGTTTCGGAATACCAAATCTAGCCCACAATTCTGACAACTTACCTATAGTTGTCACCGCTGCCGTACTAGGAACTGGGAATACTTCTATCCACTTGGACATAGCGTCCACAACAACAAGATAAGTTTTCCCGTAGATAGGGCCCATGAAGTCAAGGTGTAGGCGCGCCCAGGGGCTCGCGGGCCAGGGCCAGGCGCGGGGCGCGTGTTGCGGCGGTGCGTCCGCCAGCGCCGCGCACACGATGCAGGCGCGACACGTCGCCTCAACCGCTTCGTCTATGCCGCCCCACCACACGTAACTGCGTGCTATTGCTTTTGACTTAATTATACCCATATGGGGCTCATGTATAATCTTTAAAACTTTTTCACGACATTTTTCCGGTATGACTACTCTGTGACCCCACATGATGCACCCGAGCTCTTCATACAATTCTTTTCGCCTATTAAAATAAGGTTTTAAACCGTCAATGTCACATTCGATTGGCCACCCATCTCTAATGTATCTGAGAACCCTTCCTAACAGCGGATCGGAATTGTTTGTTTTTTTATTTCCGTGTAATCTAATAACAACGCATCTTGCGCGAAATGTAGGTACGTTTGTTCCGGAACCGTTACTGAAGTATTTTTTTGTCTACTGTCGGGAAGTCTTGATAACGCATCCGCACAATTATCTTTTGTGTTTACGTACTCTATATCATAGCTATAGGCTGATAGTATTACTGCCCACCGCTGCATCCTACTAGCTGTCATACTAGGAATTCCCGTGTTAGGCCCAAATATGGAAACCAACGGTTTATGATCAGTTCGTAAGATAAAACGCCGCCCGTATAAATACTGATGGTATTTCTTTATACTGAAAATGATAGCAAGTGCCTCACGATGGATTTGAGAATAATTTTTCTCTGCGTCGCTGAGTGTGCGCGACGCGTAGGCCACGACGCGCTCGCCGCGCGGCCCCGGCTGCGTGAGCACGGCCCCTAGCCCTCGCGCGCTCGCGTCACACGTTACTATCAATGGTTTACCCTGGTCGTAGTGACACAAAACGCTGGCACTTGTTAACATCTTCTTTACTTCGGTGAACGCTTGTTCGCATTCCCTACACCAAACCCATTCCATACCTTTCCGCAGAAGATTATATAAAGGGAAAAGTGTTGCACTGAGGTTTTTGATAAACCTACCGAAAAAAATTACTGTTCCTAAAAATGACCTTAGTTCTGATACATTCCGAGGCTGCTCCATATTAGTAATTGCTTTAATTTTCGATTTATCAGCCTTTATTCCTTCTCTCGATATTACATAACCCAAGTACGTCACCTCCTCAGCTAAAAAAACACACTTACTCTTTTTTAATTTTAACCCATTATCTAATAAACGTTGGAAAACTAACTTTAGAGCGTCTAAATGTTCCCTTTCCGTTTTCCCTCCTATGATCACGTCGTCTAAAAACACTTGAACGTTAGGTATACCACTCAATATGGTTATCATTATACGCTGGAATATACCTACGCTTGAGGATAACCCGTAAACAAGCCTGTTGTACTGAAATAGCCCGCGGTGAGTGTTTATAACTGTATATTTTTTTGACTCATCCAGTTCTATTTGGTTGTAGGCTTGTGACAGATCGATTTTACTGTAATACCTATTTCCATTTAGATTTACTAAGACATCCTCAATTTTAGGCAGTGGGTAACGATCGACCAGTAAAGACGGATTTAATGTGGCTTTATAGTCTGCACAAATTCTAAGTGAGCCATCGGGCTTATTGATAGGTACCAGCGGGGAGGCCCAGTCGGAGCAGTCGACAGGCTCGATGACGCCGGCGCGCAGCATGGCGTCCAGCTCGGCGTCGACGCGCTCGCGCAGCGCGTACGGCAGCGGCCGCGCGCGGTGGAACACCGGCACCGCGCCCTCCCTCACGCGCAGAGTCGCCTTGCCGCCCCTGTACCGCCCCAGCCCGCCGCTAAATAGTTCTTCATATCTGTGGATTATATTTTTGACTTCTGTATTTGCGTGTTCACAACTCACTTGATTTACAAAATTACAATGAAATTTAGGTACTAATATTCCTAATTCTCCCAGCCACTGCCTTCCCAGTAGGGAAGTCGTACCGCCTCCAATGACAAACAATTCTAAACATTTTCTATGGTCATTGTACCGTACTGTTGGCTTAATTATACCTACCGGTTTTATTTTTGTGCCATCATAAAATTTAAGTACAGTGTTATTTTTTTCAATAGGCAAGTAACTAAAATATTTATCATACATAGACTTGCTAATACATGAAATAGCAGTACCAGTATCTATTTCCATCGAAATAATTCTATTGTCTATTTCAATAGACACACTTACTGGTTTGTAGTCGTTCAAGCATAAGTGATGTAATTCTTCCTCGATGTCCCCGCCGCCGATGTCCTCGTCAGACTGCTGCTCGGTCTTGCCGTAGTGCAGACGGCCCCGCGCCGGGCCGGCTGCTGCTGCCTGGTGTCGGGCCCCTCCTCGCGATGCTCCCCAGTTCGGACACACCCGACGCAAATGTCCCACTTGTTGACACTTGCTACATTCGTAGCTCCGGAAACGACACGTTTCTTGAGCATGGTTGTGAGCTCCGCAGGCAGAACAATTAGTATTTTTCTGCATTCCTCCGCTCCGTATGTTGCCGCTCGTGGCGCTGCGCATGCCTACGTCACGCGGTGTCATCAATCCCGCGCGTGCGCTCCGCCCGCCGCCGCCGCGACCCCCTCGGCTCCCCGACCGCCCGGTCCCCGCCAAGTTGAGCGCATGGATGGCCCCGGCTGCCCCCGCCGTACCCTCGCTGTGTGGCGCTTCCACAGCCGCCGCGTCCCGTTCCGCTGCTTCCAAAGAGGTTGCCAGTTTCACTGCCTCTGCATATGATATTGTATCCTCCGCAAATAACCTCTGACGGATAATGTCGCTGCGTAACCCACAAACGAATTGGTCTCGTAGATTATCGTTTAGACTATTTTCAAACTTGCAAAATCTCGATAACTTCTTGAGTTCCGCTACATAGGTGGCGATATTTTCTGCTTGCCCCTGTCTCCTTTGCCTGAAACGGTATCGCTCCGCTAATGACGACGGTTCCGGTTGAAGGTGCTGACGTAACAAGTTGACCGCCTGTTCATACGATAAAGTCGACGGCTTGCTCGGACTGGCCAAATTAACTAGCAGTTCATAGGGCTCGTCCCCCATAACGGCTATGAGAGTAGGCAATTTCAAGTCATCTGACACGTCATTTGCCATAAAATACATTTCCAAACGGTCGATGTATGATGACCACACCCCCGTATTCATATCGAAAGCGCTCACTTTTCCGATAGACATTTTCACGTTACGATCAGTTCCCGGACACAGTTTTTGCACTGATAACACCAATTATCGTCTACAACTCGTATTAATCCTCGTCGCCACTGTTATATACTGTCCAGGTGGCTTGGTGATAAAATGAAACTCAGACACGTCCGTTCATTAGCTCCGTATAATCGAGACTGTTCGATATCAATGTACCCACAATACACTACGAATCCAAAAAAAAAAAATCTGTCTGTTTGTCTGTTTGTCTGTGTGTCTGTTTGTCTGCGGGTCTGTTTGTTTGTACACGCTAATCTTCGGAACTACTGGACGGATTTTAATGATTTTTTTGTTGTTGTATAGGTATTAAGTCTGGGCAAGATATAGGCAATAATTTATCTTGGAAACTTGAACACCTGATGCAGAACCACAACAGACCAGCTGAACTATAAGAGATACAAAAATAGTACCATAGCAAAAATTGTTCCACGTGATGGGCATTTTCTGCTGAGAGAATAAATTTGAAGATCTGGAACACCTGATGTGGAACTCCAAGAGCCCAGCTACACTTACATATATATAGGAATGACGTTTTAGCGAAAGTTGTTCCATCTGATGAGCACTCTCTGTTGACTTATAAAAATCGAAGATCTGGAACACCTGTTGTGGAACTCCGAGAGCCCAGCTACACCATAACACATAAAGGAATGACGTCTTAGCAAAAGCTGTTCGGTCTGATGGGCATTTCCTGTTGACTTATAAAAATCGAAGATCAGAAATCTATCTATCTATCTATATCTATATACATATAATAAAACAGTAAAAAAACTGTGTCTGTACATTGAATATATTAAAAAAGAAATAATTGAGGGGGGTTTAGAAACAGCAATAGAGCACAAATCCAAAAAAAAGAATCTGTCTGTTTGTCTGTGGGTCTGTTTGTTTGTACACGCTAATCTTCGGAACTACGGGACGGATTTTAATGATTTTTTTGTTGTTGTATAGGTATTAAGTCTGGGCAAGATATAGGCTATAATTTATCTTGGAAACTTGAACACCTGATGCAGAACCACAACAGACCAGCTGAACTATATTAAGAGATACAAAAATAGTACCATAGCAAAAATTGTTCCACGTGATGGGCATTTTCTGCTGAGAGAATAAATTTGAAGATCTGGAACACCTGATGTGGAACTCCAAGAGCCCAGCTACACTTACATATATATAGGAATGACGTTTTAGCGAAAGTTGTTCAATCTGATGAGCACTCTCTGTTGATTTATAAAAATCGAAGATCTGGAACACCTGTTGTGGATCTCCGAGAGCCCAGCTACACCATAACACATAAAGGAATGACGTCTTAGCTAAAGTTTTTCGGTCTGATGGGCATTTCCTGTTGACTTATAAAAATCGAAGATCAGAAACATCTGATGTGGAAATCAAAGCTATCACTAATTTCAATCTATAATTATAAAATAACATAAGCTGGGAGTACCTCCACGCGGTGAAGGTGGTAACAGTTTAGGACTGATTTTCGATGACGATGGTATATCATTGAAAATTTGACTCTACTGGCCAAAACTTCTTTTTAATTTTATCTATGTTATATGTTATTTTAGTGTTTAATTTTCTTTTCCATTTATCTTCGTGACACTGTAGCCTACCCGGTAACGCAGCGGAGCAGTCACTTAAAGGAGTCAATTTTTTTTGTTTGGAGAACAGGCCACCCCATAAATTGTAGCAGATATTATTAAAACGTATATAGATTTCTTCCTTAAAATTTCTAGATTACAATGGTAATATTAGCTAAGCCATGTCTAACCGGAATGATGAGAAATTCGAAAATGAAAACGTGTATCTAACAATAACCATACAAGTTGCTGCACGTCTGTAGCAGTCAGAATGTCATTGTATTCGCACATTGCCTTGAAATCTTACTGCACAATTGACACAACGACCAGCAGATGCCATTTTCATAAATTAGTTTTTCATTATATGCGAATAAATCGCAGAAACACTTTCAAAAAATCGAAATAAACTGAGTAAAAATAGCTGCGTTCCGAATTAGGCAGTAATCGATTGGAGCGTCCATAAACCCGTTCCGAATTACCGTGAGCGCAATAACGATGTCCCTTGAATCGTCATAGATGACGTCATGACATGCGTCATCTTGCGATTACACCGACCATGCTCCAAATAAATATCACCGTGAGCGCTGTCAAAAATGACAGCTGTGTTGATAGGTTGTGTTGTTTTGTTATGAACTTATGACTCGCATCTAACTATAAATTATATTTAATTATCGTTGCATCTATGTTATTTGTAATTCGTGGTATTTTTTTAAGGGGTAAATCTTTGCCGGGTGCAAAATACGCTAATATAAACACTTCCGTCATCCTTTTCATCACTGGACAAATCGTCGTTCTCTATCTCAAAATCTGAGTTATCAGAGTCGATAGAGTCAACCAACTTATCTTCCATTTTCAAAAATAGGTCTTGTGATTGGGGTTATGATCACTGGCAACGCGTTCATGAGCGTTCCGAATTCATGACAGTTCTTAGCTGCCATAATCGTGATATCTAAATCGGAACGCAAAATATTGATGTGAGCGCTGAGAGCGATTATTTTGTAATACGGAATGCAACCAATGTCAAATGAAGTTGTAAATGTCAAAAAGAGTAAATGTCAAATGAAGTTGTCTGTCAACCACCAAAAAGACGGATTTACAACGTTCCGTGCCATGATGATTTTCTATACCATATAAAAGATTTTAGCGGAAACCTTTAAAAATAGCATTAAAAAGCTCACAGTTTAATATTATTTATTTTTATGTTATATTCTATTTCTATTATAATTCAAGCAGATATTATTACCAATGGATACCGTACTTTTTTTTTTGTAAACGGAAAAAAACGCCCCTATTTACGTAAGTATTTTCTGTCAAATAACATTGATCACAACAGGAATGATTTGACTCGCAAAAGAATATCATAATATAACTTATTTATTAGGATTTTAAGATTCCGGTTTCGTTTCTGTGTAATCTTTCGATTATTACTATAATAAAATGGTTACTTTTTTTTGGTGTAATATGAATAATATTTATGCAACATCGAAGAGGGCCTAAAAAAAACTGTCTCCTAATTAACTATAACCATGCCTGGAAATAGGTCAAATCTTTCCCAATGTTCCAAAGGAGCTGAAAGATTGAAGATCATAAGATCCCAAGAATCTACCGAAGAGCGTCAGGAGAGACTTGATGCTGTTCGAGAACATCAGGCTTCAACTCGCTCCGTGGAAACCTCTTCGGATCGCGAAGCACGCCTGCGTGCTGAGAATATGATGCGCGACTGACCGCTGAGAATATGATGCGCGACTGACCGCTGATCGTGAACGTCTGCATTGTCTCGCGAGTTGGAGACGTTCACGGAAAGAGAATTACGCTTGAGTTCTCAGCGTATCTACACATCGACTTCTAGGTATTTAGAGACAAGTGGGGAACGTGATGCGCGACTGACTGCTGATCGTGAACGTCACGCATTGTCTCGCGAGTCGGAGACGTTCACGGATAGAGAATTGCGCTTCGACATCAGACGTATCAGATCTTCGATTTTGACGACCCCGTTGTCGCTGGCATAAGCAACAGGTTCCGCGTACGAAGTCGCGGGCAGAAGCTAGTCTCCAATAAATTCTTAAAATAACTACTACGAATATGATACCTGACATCAATGAGATTATCAAAAACAAGAGAAGTCAGGTATCCGGATCCTCGAGCTCTAAATAATTACCCTCTTTCTTACTTTTGGTATGATTTGTAACAACTATATATAACTACTAGCGGACGTCTCGCGGTTACACCCGCGTAGTTCCCGTTCCCGTGGGAGTACGGGGATAAAATATAGCCTATGTTACTCGTGGATAATGTAGCTTTCGAATAGTGAAAGAATTTTTTAAATCGGTCCAGTAGTTTTTGAGCCTATTCATTACAAACAAACAAACAAACAAAGTTTACCTCTTTATAATATTAGTATAGAAATAAATAAAGATGTAAAATAAATAGGCCTCCCCTTTTTTCTGCCACACTTCCCGGTTCTGTGCGTCCCTTATCCAAGTGTTTCCCGCGACTTTGACGATGTCGTCGACCCAACGAGCTTTAGGGCGGCCCTGGTTTCTATGGCCTAACTTTGGCCACCACTCTCGGTCAAAGCCTTGCTCCATCGGCCATCTCCGCGTCTAGCCAGATGTCCTGCCCAGGTCCATTTGAGGCGCACCGCCCGGTCCCCAACGTCGTAGACTTTCGTCCGACGGCGGATTTCGGTGTTACGCACTCGATCTAAGAGGGTTATGCCGAGCATGGCTCGCTCCATGGCCCTTTGTGCCACTCGTACTCGGTGGACAGTCTCCTTTGTGAGCGTCCATGTCTCGGCACCGTACGTCATTGTTGGCAGGACACATTAGTTGAAAAGGCGGGTTTTTAGGCACTGAGGGATCTTTGTGGACCGAAAAATTTGCTCCAGTTTACCAAACGCCGCCCTTCCGAGTTGTATTCTTCTAGAAATCTCCTTGTTGGCATGCTCTTTGTCAAAAGAAAGAACATGTCCCAGATAAACATAATGATCAACATTTCCAGACGCTCGTTTCCAACCAAAACTGCTGAGACAGAGTCGTCCGGAATGCCTGACATCACCTTTTTTTTTTTTTTTTTTTCGGATGGGAAATCATCAAATAACCGCTCCCGCTCTGGGCGGAGCAGGAGGGAGTGTCAGACTTTTACTGACTAAAACCCATCCATGTTCCTTCATCGCCCTTTGTGTTCCGGGGCCACGGTATCTCTTTCGAATAGTCCCGCAACCGCGGCAGGCATCGGTCCTTACGGACCCCTTCCTTTTTGCTGACTCTCTTTGAGGCGCGCGTGGAACACGAACGCGCCGTCGACACGGCCTGTCGTCATGAGACGGACGGACGGCGAGCTAGCCCATAGCTCACCGTCCACAGGCCCGCGCCTACGGTGGCCGGGGGCCACGTGGTGGTGGCCCCCGACGCCCGGGGCGTCTCCCGCGGCGGCCGGGACGTTGAGAGGTTCTCTCCCTCTCACGTGCCGCCACCTTCTTCTCAAGCATTACTGCTTCGCAGAAGGAGGTGACGGCGTCCCATTCCGTCTCGCTCCGGACCATGGCTTGCACCAGGGCCGGACGCGAGAGGTTGCCGCCGCCGATCGCCGCTTCGAGGACACGGCGGTGCTCCGCCCACGCGGGGCACACCTCCACCATGTGTTCCACCGTGTCCTCCGGTCGATCCTCACAATGGAAGCACCCGGGCGTTTCCTCCCGCCCGATTCGGTGCAGGAACCTCCCGAACACATCACCTTCGTCTTGGACATGTTCATTCTTAAGCCAAGTTGTCTCACCATAATATACCGAATTCATACGATTATTTTTCTTAAATACACAAAAGTACAGACTAGATTAATCAATTATTCATGCACGCTACTAGCATAACATATCCACGAAGTTTCTAGTACCTACGGACTGAGACACCTTTATTATGTTAATACACTTGCAGATTCTGCAATGCACTCCGCTCTCCATTCGTATCCGAGTGCTTACCTGTGTAACGTTCAAGTGAATTTCTACTCTGAACAATTATGAGTGCCTAGTACTTCAAGTTTATTTACTGGAGGTCTTGTGTGGATTTTGTGAAGTTGTCTAGTTCAATTAAATACATAAAACACGGGGTTATAACATGTTTTTGGTACTATTTGATGATGCTTAATTTTCTTTTTCTTTTTTTGCAGGTAAGTGTCCCTTATTGTAAGGTACATAAGGTATTCGCACACAAGACGGTAAGACGAGCTAACGAGAAAATCAAATACAACCATCGATTGTAGTACATGGAGTGGATTTGCAATTTAATTTTATAAGCCTGATCGATTAATATAAAATCCCTTAACGTGACCTTAACCAGGACCCTATAAATGTCAGAAACTAAAAAAAAACATATCCAAAAGTAATCTTTGTATAAACATCGTTCTTTTTAATCTATAAACTCGTTCAGTATACATAGATGTCCTTAGGGACGCTCCCAATTTTCGGATACCTATCATGTGCCATCAACCGAATCGTTTTGGATACACGCACAGACTCGTAAAATGTACCTACCCCCGGATAATGCCAACATCATTATTATACGCGGGAGACTTACGGCCTAGATGCATGGTGTATTGGGAATTGGGAACCTCGGTTTATTAATCATTTCTATGCCAATCTTACGTCTTACTAATATTTTAAATGCGAAAATTTGTGAGGATGGATGGAAAATGCGTGGTATCCGATTTAGCGTCGGTATTAAAAATTGTAGATTGTGGTCAGAATTATGTACTGATAATGTGCGTGGTATCCGATTTAGCGTCGGTATTAAAAATTGTAGATTGTACTTACTTCGCAATGTGGGGAGGGGGGGGGGGGGGGGGCACATAGCGCATAATTATACAACTAAGAGAAAAGTACCTAAACAATTTCTTATTCGATACAGGTAAAATGCCAAAACCAGGTACCTATGTGCACTGAATGCTTAAAAATAATTTCATGACATAGGTTGGTACCTAGGTTGGGTTTCAGGTCGGCACAGATGCTGATACCACATTTTTTATACATTGCGTGCATGTTCGTAAATCAAAACGAATTTTATGAACATATTTTTTGGGAAGCTTTGGTTCTTTTTGTGATATACTTGTATAAAAAAATTCTGAAATTTCTAGATTTCAACGAGTACAACTAACAATGGTGTTCTAGTTTTGTCTGTGAGAACTTTGTACGAATTAAATAGAATACTCGTAATGTTTAATTTTTTTTATTTGAAGTGTTCATACAAACTGATCATCTACATACATAACATATTTTCTTTTTATTTATATTTGAGTTTCTATTATTACTGTTATTGATTATTCACATTAAATTAGATGACGTGTTATTAATATTTTGTAAACACTACTTCATTTTTATTTTATTGTATTATTCTTAGGATTTTAGTTGCCACAAATCTGATAATAATCTTGATCTTTTAATACTAATTTTATTTGATTTTCGTTTTCCAATATTTGACCATTTGTTTTATTGTATTGGTTAATTATTTTAAATTGAACATAGATTATTTATCGTTTTGAATTTGTTATTTTTAATCTTTTTTTTTTTGGTTGCGATTGTTATGTTAGTTTGTAGTTTTATTTTACAAAATTTCTAGACAATGTATATTGTTTTGAAATAAATAACTTTGACTTTGACATACACGCTCACTCTTCTCGCTGCAATCTTGACATGCTAGGTACTTGGGTTTCGTCCAAATTCACACATGGGGTCATACACGGGTGTATAATCTCTTGTTTTAAAACTATATCTTGCTTTCTTCCTATATCTTAGTGGCCCAAAATTCTGATAACCGGTATTACCCATTACTGTGTTGTGGAGGTCAGACTGAAGGCCGACCCCAACATAGTTGCGAAGAGGCAAGGCAGACGATGAACCTCTTGTTTAATATAGGAATAAACTATAATTTATTGCATTTCACTTTTTAAACTGCAAGCTCCGACTTTTCCGAGCTTTCACGATATTTCTCGCCATTCCCATCACGCGTTTACAGTAAAATTATTTTTTAATACTAAAGCAGTCGGTTCATTTTAGCCGTGTGGTATCCGGCAGAGTAGAATAGAACCAACCCATTACACTCACGGGTGTCGTATAAAGCGACTAATGTCTGAGGCAGAACACCTTGCGCCTCCGTAGACCAGAGAATGGGCAGCAGCGTTTTCTGTTAGTCTTTCATCACTGCGATCTCCAATCCGCCTGCCAAGCGTGGAGATTACGGCAAATCCTCCCATCATGGGAGAGGCTTATGTCCAGCAGTGGACTTTATGGGCTGTTGTAGTAGTAGTTGTAGTAGTCAGTTCATTTTACAAAGAGTGCAACCAGACCCATAACGAAGCCGAAAAGCATTTGTTTTCGTTCTTGGGATCATTTTTGGTCTAGCTAGACTATACTATAGGTTCCATCGCTGTTATGGTGTCTGTATTATTTACTACATAGTTGCCGGGTCGTATCTTGCCTCGTATGATGTGAAGTGTTTTACATTTATCCAGACCAAATTGCATATTTATATCTTGGCTGAACTCTGCTGTAGCTTCTACTAGTTTTTTCATTTCTTTTTCGGTTTGTGCATATAGTTTAATATCGTCCATATAAATGAGATGAGAAATTGTTGTTTGTTCTTGTAGTTGTGCTTGTGTTGTAGTGTGTTTGAGACAATATCCGGCCCGGCAGCGCTGCAGCAGATGTGACAGAGGGTTTAGTGCGAGACAGAACCACAGGGGACTCAGAGAGTCACCTTGATATATGCCTTTTCTGATAAATATTTGTCGCGTAGTAACATTATTGTGATTACAATTCATGTGAAGAGTGGTTTTCCATTGTGACATTATGTTGCTTAGGAAATCTATTATTTTTGAATTTACTCTATAAATTTTTAATATCTGTATCAACCAAGAATGAGGAACACTGTCAAAGGCTTTTTTATAGTCGATATAGGTGCAATGAAGGTTTCTACTCTTTGTGGTGGCATGTTTATGTATAGTGGAGTCTATTATTAACTGTTCTTTGCATCCCATGTGGCCCCGTCTGCAGCCCTTCTGCTCCTCCGCCATTATGTTGTGGTGTTCAATGTGTGTGTTGATTTTCGCTGTTATTGCTGAAGTTAATATTTTATATATTGTAGGTAAGCATGTAATTGGTCTGTATTGGGAAGGGTGTGGTGAGTTTTTAGTTTTAGGCAGCATGTATGTTATGCCTGTTGCAATAAATTCTGGTATATTTTGTTGTCCTAATATGATTTGTGTTAAGTTTCTTGCAATTGGTTTGTATAATGAGGTTAACTTTTTAAACCAGAAATTGTGTACTTTGTCTATACCAGGAGATTTCCAATTGTGTAATCTGCCTGTTATGTGTGTGATATCGGCCTCAGTAATCTCTACGAACTCCATTTCATGTATTGCTCTCCATTTTGTTTCTTCCTCTGTTATCCATGTCGCTTCGTCATTATGTCGTGCTTGTTCTTCCCAAATACTAGACCAATATGTTTCTAATTGCTCTTTTGTAGGTTGGTTAGGTGTGTCTGTGTTGGTGTCGTGATTTGTGTCAGTGTTTGGTTTGTTTAGGTTTCTGTAGAATATTTTTTCATTGGTGGCAAATATGGCGTTATCATTTTTGCGCTGTTGTGCTTTTTTGTACCTTCGGAGCCTATGAACTTTAAGCGCTAACTTTTGTTTTATAGTGTCTAAGAACTCCTCTGGTTTTCTGTTGTTATGCTCGTGCCTCGTGTGAATCAAATGGCTTCTAAAAATAGCCTCAACTCTCCTAACCACTTTGTTTGATCTGTTGTTGTTAATGTATTGTGTAAGTCTACCAATATCTGCTCTTAATTTTTCTATATCTTTTTCTAACCTCTGTTGCCATGCTGGCTTGATATTTTGTTTTGGTCTTGTGTTTCCCGTGTTTTGTGTGATTTTAAAGTTAAGTTCTTCAGATATGACTACTGCTGTACAATATATAAGTGTGTGTATATCAATAAGTTGTGTTTCGTCGGAAATAAATTGGTTTAATATGTTTTCATTAAATAAGTTAACCAAACGGAAAAGGTTTGGGCTATATCGGAGTTTAGGTAGCCTTGGTCGAATTGCTGGGTCCATCCCAGAGTATTGTGCGAGAGTTGTTCTGAATTTATCATGTATTTCTTGGATGTATGTATCTGTGGTTAGGTCATGATTTTCGACGATTAAGGTCTCAATATCATTTTCTAGCGTAAGGGTTATGTATTCAGTTTGTGTGGATGTGTGTGATGTTTGCGTGTTAGCTTGCGATTGATTGTACAATTGAGATTGAACACTTGGTTGTAATTGGGTATATGGTTGTGTTTGCGGTCGTTGGGCAATATCGGTTATGTTTTGTACTAGTGTGGTAGCATTGTCATCTGCTTGTAATTCTATTCGTATCTCTTCTTTTATTTGGTCTATTATTTCTTGAGATAGAAGTTTATTTCTAACTATAGCTCTTCTCTGATCTGAAATTCTTTGTTCTGATACGGTTATCTCGGGGAATTGCCGTGTAAATAGTTCATGTAATTGTTGTCTATAGGTGGTCATGTCGGTCTCTAATTTAGTGATATAAAAGTAGGTTCGCATGATAAATAGATTAACTTCTTTGCTCCATCTCATGCGAACTCTTGCTTTTCCAGCCTTGGTGGACGCGGGTAAAAAGGTAGATACCCCCCGCGCAGCAGTCAAGGTTGGAGTGGGTGCGACTGTATTTAAACTAATGTTGGAGGGTGATGGATGTGTTGGTGACGATGGTATGGATGGTGATGATTGCCTAGAAGGTGTGTATGATACTGTGCTTGGACTATACGGTTCTACAGGGGTGTCTGTCCTGTCTGTCAGTCTGTCACCATCGTCAATGATTTCGGCTGTAGTATCTTTGTCGGTGGGAGCCCGCCTGTTCAACTCCTCACCGCTGACGGATCGCATGCTGTGACACCTAGCGTCAGCTCCAGGTGCGCCCCGGCGATCGCCCCCGGGCAGCGGCCCTATACGTTTACTTTTTGAACGAGTCTCCATTTTTGATGGGTTTCCAGAGCCACGATTAGCCACGCCAGTAATTTCAATTTCGCGTATCCGCCCCCCACGTGATTAGGTGTTCAATCAGGACGAGTGGTTGTTTGGGGGGCATATTATTATTATTATTATTATTATTATTATATACATATAATAAAACAGTAAAAAAAACTGTGTCTGTACATTGAATATATTAAAAAAGAAATAATTGAGGGGGGTTTATAAACAGCAATAGAGTGTTATATACTGTCCAGGTGGCTTGGTGATAAAATGAAACTCAGACACGTCCGTTCATTAGCTCCGTATAATCGAGACTGTTCGATATCAATGTACCCACAATACACTACACTCCTCCACACTTAAATTAAGGTATAAACAAGTAAACAATAACCATCACCTAATTCTTACATAATTGATACATTAACAAAAGTACCTACTTTTTACAATCTTACTTCTGACAACACTAAGTAACAACTTATTTTCTAGTAAATGACTTATTCTAAAATTTGTATGTTGGAGGGTTGACTACCCTACACTGTCTAACCCGGCGGGTCTGTGGCGGCACTGCGCGCGCAGCGTCCGCGGGTGAGGGTGGGCTTGGCTTTGGTGAATACATCTCCTTTTCTGGAGTTACAAAACAATCCTCCCCTTCAGCCATGCTTCGCGCCGGTGACACCGACGTCGGTGGTTCTGTCCCTTGCGACCGCTGCGACCGGACCGTACCCGATGGTGATACCGGAACGTTATTCTTAGGAAGATCGTTATCCTTGTCCCTTGTCGGACAAACTAACGAGCTCCTTGACTTACGCCTTAACTGGTCAATATGCCTATGTACTACGTTACCACTGTCATCCGTCACTTTATAGTCCGTACTACCTAACGCGCCAGTCACTTTCCCAGGTTGCCATTTTTCCCCTTTTAAATACTGCCTGTACCAGACTTCCTCCCCTACACTCATACTCCTATCAGATCCTCCTTTGGTATCCATTTGCCGCTGTTGACAACGCTGTACCTTGGTCATCTGATCGGGCTTTAATAAATCCAAGTGTGTTCGTAAACGTCTACCCATTAGCAACATAGCCGGATTTTCTCCCGTTGAGCAATGTTCGGTATTCCGATAATACAGTAGAAACTTGTTGAGTGCTTTGTCTATATTCTTATTTTCCATGTACGCTTTTTTTACTACCCTTTTTACCGTTTTTACTGCATTCTCGGCCGCACCGTTTGAAGCGGGATGGTAGGGCGCTGTAAAAATATGTTCTACACCGTCTATTTTTAAAAAATCCTCAAATTCTCTGCTCGTAAAGGGTGGGCCATTATCACTGACGACTTGTTTCGGAATACCAAATCTAGCCCACAATTCTGACAACTTACCTATAGTTGTCACCGCTGCCGTACTAGGAACTGGGAATACTTCTATCCACTTGGACATAGCGTCCACAACAACAAGATAAGTTTTCCCGTAGATAGGGCCCATGAAGTCAAGGTGTAGGCGCGCCCAGGGGCTCGCGGGCCAGGGCCAGGCGCGGGGCGCGTGTTGCGGCGGTGCGTCCGCCAGCGCCGCGCACACGATGCAGGCGCGACACGTCGCCTCAACCGCTTCGTCTATGCCGCCCCACCACACGTAACTGCGTGCTATTGCTTTTGACTTAATTATACCCATATGGGGCTCATGTATAATCTTTAAAACTTTTTCACGACATTTTTCCGGTATGACTACTCTGTGACCCCACATGATGCACCCGAGCTCTTCATACAATTCTTTTCGCCTATTAAAATAAGGTTTTAAACCGTCAATGTCACATTCGATTGGCCACCCATCTCTAATGTATCTGAGAACCCTTCCTAACAGCGGATCGGAATTGTTTGTTTTTTTATTTCCGTGTAATCTAATAACAACGCATCTTGCGCGAAATGTAGGTACGTTTGTTCCGGAACCGTTACTGAAGTATTTTTTTGTCTACTGTCGGGAAGTCTTGATAACGCATCCGCACAATTATCTTTTGTGTTTACGTACTCTATATCATAGCTATAGGCTGATAGTATTACTGCCCACCGCTGCATCCTACTAGCTGTCATACTAGGAATTCCCGTGTTAGGCCCAAATATGGAAACCAACGGTTTATGATCAGTTCGTAAGATAAAACGCCGCCCGTATAAATACTGATGGTATTTCTTTATACTGAAAATGATAGCAAGTGCCTCACGATGGATTTGAGAATAATTTTTCTCTGCGTCGCTGAGTGTGCGCGACGCGTAGGCCACGACGCGCTCGCCGCGCGGCCCCGGCTGCGTGAGCACGGCCCCTAGCCCTCGCGCGCTCGCGTCACACGTTACTATCAATGGTTTACCCTGGTCGTAGTGACACAAAACGCTGGCACTTGTTAACATCTTCTTTACTTCGGTGAACGCTTGTTCGCATTCCCTACACCAAACCCATTCCATACCTTTCCGCAGAAGATTATATAAAGGGAAAAGTGTTGCACTGAGGTTTTTGATAAACCTACCGAAAAAAATTACTGTTCCTAAAAATGACCTTAGTTCTGATACATTCCGAGGCTGCTCCATATTAGTAATTGCTTTAATTTTCGATTTATCAGCCTTTATTCCTTCTCTCGATATTACATAACCCAAGTACGTCACCTCCTCAGCTAAAAAAACACACTTACTCTTTTTTAATTTTAACCCATTATCTAATAAACGTTGGAAAACTAACTTTAGAGCGTCTAAATGTTCCCTTTCCGTTTTCCCTCCTATGATCACGTCGTCTAAAAACACTTGAACGTTAGGTATACCACTCAATATGGTTATCATTATACGCTGGAATATACCTACGCTTGAGGATAACCCGTAAACAAGCCTGTTGTACTGAAATAGCCCGCGGTGAGTGTTTATAACTGTATATTTTTTTGACTCATCCAGTTCTATTTGGTTGTAGGCTTGTGACAGATCGATTTTACTGTAATACCTATTTCCATTTAGATTTACTAAGACATCCTCAATTTTAGGCAGTGGGTAACGATCGACCAGTAAAGACGGATTTAATGTGGCTTTATAGTCTGCACAAATTCTAAGTGAGCCATCGGGCTTATTGATAGGTACCAGCGGGGAGGCCCAGTCGGAGCAGTCGACAGGCTCGATGACGCCGGCGCGCAGCATGGCGTCCAGCTCGGCGTCGACGCGCTCGCGCAGCGCGTACGGCAGCGGCCGCGCGCGGTGGAACACCGGCACCGCGCCCTCCCTCACGCGCAGAGTCGCCTTGCCGCCCCTGTACCGCCCCAGCCCGCCGCTAAATAGTTCTTCATATCTGTGGATTATATTTTTGACTTCTGTATTTGCGTGTTCACAACTCACTTGATTTACAAAATTACAATGAAATTTAGGTACTAATATTCCTAATTCTCCCAGCCACTGCCTTCCCAGTAGGGAAGTCGTACCGCCTCCAATGACAAACAATTCTAAACATTTTCTATGGTCATTGTACCGTACTGTTGGCTTAATTATACCTACCGGTTTTATTTTTGTGCCATCATAAAATTTAAGTACAGTGTTATTTTTTTCAATAGGCAAGTAACTAAAATATTTATCATACATAGACTTGCTAATACATGAAATAGCAGTACCAGTATCTATTTCCATCGAAATAATTCTATTGTCTATTTCAATAGACACACTTACTGGTTTGTAGTCGTTCAAGCATAAGTGATGTAATTCTTCCTCGATGTCCCCGCCGCCGATGTCCTCGTCAGACTGCTGCTCGGTCTTGCCGTAGTGCAGACGGCCCCGCGCCGGGCCGGCTGCTGCTGCCTGGTGTCGGGCCCCTCCTCGCGATGCTCCCCAGTTCGGACACACCCGACGCAAATGTCCCACTTGTTGACACTTGCTACATTCGTAGCTCCGGAAACGACACGTTTCTTGAGCATGGTTGTGAGCTCCGCAGGCAGAACAATTAGTATTTTTCTGCATTCCTCCGCTCCGTATGTTGCCGCTCGTGGCGCTGCGCATGCCTACGTCACGCGGTGTCATCAATCCCGCGCGTGCGCTCCGCCCGCCGCCGCCGCGACCCCCTCGGCTCCCCGACCGCCCGGTCCCCGCCAAGTTGAGCGCATGGATGGCCCCGGCTGCCCCCGCCGTACCCTCGCTGTGTGGCGCTTCCACAGCCGCCGCGTCCCGTTCCGCTGCTTCCAAAGAGGTTGCCAGTTTCACTGCCTCTGCATATGATATTGTATCCTCCGCAAATAACCTCTGACGGATAATGTCGCTGCGTAACCCACAAACGAATTGGTCTCGTAGATTATCGTTTAGACTATTTTCAAACTTGCAAAATCTCGATAACTTCTTGAGTTCCGCTACATAGGTGGCGATATTTTCTGCTTGCCCCTGTCTCCTTTGCCTGAAACGGTATCGCTCCGCTAATGACGACGGTTCCGGTTGAAGGTGCTGACGTAACAAGTTGACCGCCTGTTCATACGATAAAGTCGACGGCTTGCTCGGACTGGCCAAATTAACTAGCAGTTCATAGGGCTCGTCCCCCATAACGGCTATGAGAGTAGGCAATTTCAAGTCATCTGACACGTCATTTGCCATAAAATACATTTCCAAACGGTCGATGTATGATGACCACACCCCCGTATTCATATCGAAAGCGCTCACTTTTCCGATAGACATTTTCACGTTACGATCAGTTCCCGGACACAGTTTTTGCACTGATAACACCAATTATCGTCTACAACTCGTATTAATCCTCGTCGCCACTGTTATATACTGTCCAGGTGGCTTGGTGATAAAATGAAACTCAGACACGTCCGTTCATTAGCTCCGTATAATCGAGACTGTTCGATATCAATGTACCCACAATACACTACGAATCCAAAAAAAAAAAATCTGTCTGTTTGTCTGTTTGTCTGTGTGTCTGTTTGTCTGCGGGTCTGTTTGTTTGTACACGCTAATCTTCGGAACTACTGGACGGATTTTAATGATTTTTTTGTTGTTGTATAGGTATTAAGTCTGGGCAAGATATAGGCAATAATTTATCTTGGAAACTTGAACACCTGATGCAGAACCACAACAGACCAGCTGAACTATAAGAGATACAAAAATAGTACCATAGCAAAAATTGTTCCACGTGATGGGCATTTTCTGCTGAGAGAATAAATTTGAAGATCTGGAACACCTGATGTGGAACTCCAAGAGCCCAGCTACACTTACATATATATAGGAATGACGTTTTAGCGAAAGTTGTTCCATCTGATGAGCACTCTCTGTTGACTTATAAAAATCGAAGATCTGGAACACCTGTTGTGGAACTCCGAGAGCCCAGCTACACCATAACACATAAAGGAATGACGTCTTAGCAAAAGCTGTTCGGTCTGATGGGCATTTCCTGTTGACTTATAAAAATCGAAGATCAGAAATCTATCTATCTATCTATATCTATATACATATAATAAAACAGTAAAAAAACTGTGTCTGTACATTGAATATATTAAAAAAGAAATAATTGAGGGGGCTTTAGAAACAGCAATAGAGCACAAATCCAAAAAAAAGAATCTGTCTGTTTGTCTGTGGGTCTGTTTGTTTGTACACGCTAATCTTCGGAACTACGGGACGGATTTTAATGATTTTTTTGTTGTTGTATAGGTATTAAGTCTGGGCAAGATATAGGCTATAATTTATCTTGGAAACTTGAACACCTGATGCAGAACCACAACAGACCAGCTGAACTATATTAAGAGATACAAAAATAGTACCATAGCAAAAATTGTTCCACGTGATGGGCATTTTCTGCTGAGAGAATAAATTTGAAGATCTGGAACACCTGATGTGGAACTCCAAGAGCCCAGCTACACTTACATATATATAGGAATGACGTTTTAGCGAAAGTTGTTCAATCTGATGAGCACTCTCTGTTGATTTATAAAAATCGAAGATCTGGAACACCTGTTGTGGATCTCCGAGAGCCCAGCTACACCATAACACATAAAGGAATGACGTCTTAGCTAAAGTTTTTCGGTCTGATGGGCATTTCCTGTTGACTTATAAAAATCGAAGATCAGAAACATCTGATGTGGAAATCAAAGCTATCACTAATTTCAATCTATAATTATAAAATAACATAAGCTGGGAGTACCTCCACGCGGTGAAGGTGGTAACAGTTTAGGACTGATTTTCGATGACGATGGTATATCATTGAAAATTTGACTCTACTGGCCAAAACTTCTTTTTAATTTTATCTATGTTATATGTTATTTTAGTGTTTAATTTTCTTTTCCATTTATCTTCGTGACACTGTAGCCTACCCGGTAACGCAGCGGAGCAGTCACTTAAAGGAGTCAATTTTTTTTGTTTGGAGAACAGGCCACCCCATAAATTGTAGCAGATATTATTAAAACGTATATAGATTTCTTCCTTAAAATTTCTAGATTACAATGGTAATATTAGCTAAGCCATGTCTAACCGGAATGATGAGAAATTCGAAAATGAAAACGTGTATCTAACAATAACCATACAAGTTGCTGCACGTCTGTAGCAGTCAGAATGTCATTGTATTCGCACATTGCCTTGAAATCTTACTGCACAATTGACACAACGACCAGCAGATGCCATTTTCATAAATTAGTTTTTCATTATATGCGAATAAATCGCAGAAACACTTTCAAAAAATCGAAATAAACTGAGTAAAAATAGCTGCGTTCCGAATTAGGCAGTAATCGATTGGAGCGTCCATAAACCCGTTCCGAATTACCGTGAGCGCAATAACGATGTCCCTTGAATCGTCATAGATGACGTCATGACATGCGTCATCTTGCGATTACACCGACCATGCTCCAAATAAATATCACCGTGAGCGCTGTCAAAAATGACAGCTGTGTTGATAGGTTGTGTTGTTTTGTTATGAACTTATGACTCGCATCTAACTATAAATTATATTTAATTATCGTTGCATCTATGTTATTTGTAATTCGTGGTATTTTTTTAAGGGGTAAATCTTTGCCGGGTGCAAAATACGCTAATATAAACACTTCCGTCATCCTTTTCATCACTGGACAAATCGTCGTTCTCTATCTCAAAATCTGAGTTATCAGAGTCGATAGAGTCAACCAACTTATCTTCCATTTTCAAAAATAGGTCTTGTGATTGGGGTTATGATCACTGGCAACGCGTTCATGAGCGTTCCGAATTCATGACAGTTCTTAGCTGCCATAATCGTGATATCTAAATCGGAACGCAAAATATTGATGTGAGCGCTGAGAGCGATTATTTTGTAATACGGAATGCAACCAATGTCAAATGAAGTTGTAAATGTCAAAAAGAGTAAATGTCAAATGAAGTTGTCTGTCAACCACCAAAAAGACGGATTTACAACGTTCCGTGCCATGATGATTTTCTATACCATATAAAAGATTTTAGCGGAAACCTTTAAAAATAGCATTAAAAAGCTCACAGTTTAATATTATTTATTTTTATGTTATATTCTATTTCTATTATAATTCAAGCAGATATTATTACCAATGGATACCGTACTTTTTTTTTTGTAAACGGAAAAAAACGCCCCTATTTACGTAAGTATTTTCTGTCAAATAACATTGATCACAACAGGAATGATTTGACTCGCAAAAGAATATCATAATATAACTTATTTATTAGGATTTTAAGATTCCGGTTTCGTTTCTGTGTAATCTTTCGATTATTACTATAATAAAATGGTTACTTTTTTTTGGTGTAATATGAATAATATTTATGCAACATCGAAGAGGGCCTAAAAAAAACTGTCTCCTAATTAACTATAACCATGCCTGGAAATAGGTCAAATCTTTCCCAATGTTCCAAAGGAGCTGAAAGATTGAAGATCATAAGATCCCAAGAATCTACCGAAGAGCGTCAGGAGAGACTTGATGCTGTTCGAGAACATCAGGCTTCAACTCGCTCCGTGGAAACCTCTTCGGATCGCGAAGCACGCCTGCGTGCTGAGAATATGATGCGCGACTGACCGCTGAGAATATGATGCGCGACTGACCGCTGATCGTGAACGTCTGCATTGTCTCGCGAGTTGGAGACGTTCACGGAAAGAGAATTACGCTTGAGTTCTCAGCGTATCTACACATCGACTTCTAGGTATTTAGAGACAAGTGGGGAACGTGATGCGCGACTGACTGCTGATCGTGAACGTCACGCATTGTCTCGCGAGTCGGAGACGTTCACGGATAGAGAATTGCGCTTCGACATCAGACGTATCAGATCTTCGATTTTGACGACCCCGTTGTCGCTGGCATAAGCAACAGGTTCCGCGTACGAAGTCGCGGGCAGAAGCTAGTCTCCAATAAATTCTTAAAATAACTACTACGAATATGATACCTGACATCAATGAGATTATCAAAAACAAGAGAAGTCAGGTATCCGGATCCTCGAGCTCTAAATAATTACCCTCTTTCTTACTTTTGGTATGATTTGTAACAACTATATATAACTACTAGCGGACGTCTCGCGGTTACACCCGCGTAGTTCCCGTTCCCGTGGGAGTACGGGGATAAAATATAGCCTATGTTACTCGTGGATAATGTAGCTTTCGAATAGTGAAAGAATTTTTTAAATCGGTCCAGTAGTTTTTGAGCCTATTCATTACAAACAAACAAACAAACAAAGTTTACCTCTTTATAATATTAGTATAGAAATAAATAAAGATGTAAAATAAATAGGCCTCCCCTTTTTTCTGCCACACTTCCCGGTTCTGTGCGTCCCTTATCCAAGTGTTTCCCGCGACTTTGACGATGTCGTCGACCCAACGAGCTTTAGGGCGGCCCTGGTTTCTATGGCCTAACTTTGGCCACCACTCTCGGTCAAAGCCTTGCTCCATCGGCCATCTCCGCGTCTAGCCAGATGTCCTGCCCAGGTCCATTTGAGGCGCACCGCCCGGTCCCCAACGTCGTAGACTTTCGTCCGACGGCGGATTTCGGTGTTACGCACTCGATCTAAGAGGGTTATGCCGAGCATGGCTCGCTCCATGGCCCTTTGTGCCACTCGTACTCGGTGGACAGTCTCCTTTGTGAGCGTCCATGTCTCGGCACCGTACGTCATTGTTGGCAGGACACATTAGTTGAAAAGGCGGGTTTTTAGGCACTGAGGGATCTTTGTGGACCGAAAAATTTGCTCCAGTTTACCAAACGCCGCCCTTCCGAGTTGTATTCTTCTAGAAATCTCCTTGTTGGCATGCTCTTTGTCAAAAGAAAGAACATGTCCCAGATAAACATAATGATCAACATTTCCAGACGCTCGTTTCCAACCAAAACTGCTGAGACAGAGTCGTCCGGAATGCCTGACATCACCTTTTTTTTTTTTTTTTTTTCGGATGGGAAATCATCAAATAACCGCTCCCGCTCTGGGCGGAGCAGGAGGGAGTGTCAGACTTTTACTGACTAAAACCCATCCATGTTCCTTCATCGCCCTTTGTGTTCCGGGGCCACGGTATCTCTTTCGAATAGTCCCGCAACCGCGGCAGGCATCGGTCCTTACGGACCCCTTCCTTTTTGCTGACTCTCTTTGAGGCGCGCGTGGAACACGAACGCGCCGTCGACACGGCCTGTCGTCATGAGACGGACGGACGGCGAGCTAGCCCATAGCTCACCGTCCACAGGCCCGCGCCTACGGTGGCCGGGGGCCACGTGGTGGTGGCCCCCGACGCCCGGGGCGTCTCCCGCGGCGGCCGGGACGTTGAGAGGTTCTCTCCCTCTCACGTGCCGCCACCTTCTTCTCAAGCATTACTGCTTCGCAGAAGGAGGTGACGGCGTCCCATTCCGTCTCGCTCCGGACCATGGCTTGCACCAGGGCCGGACGCGAGAGGTTGCCGCCGCCGATCGCCGCTTCGAGGACACGGCGGTGCTCCGCCCACGCGGGGCACACCTCCACCATGTGTTCCACCGTGTCCTCCGGTCGATCCTCACAATGGAAGCACCCGGGCGTTTCCTCCCGCCCGATTCGGTGCAGGAACCTCCCGAACACATCACCTTCGTCTTGGACATGTTCATTCTTAAGCCAAGTTGTCTCACCATAATATACCGAATTCATACGATTATTTTTCTTAAATACACAAAAGTACAGACTAGATTAATCAATTATTCATGCACGCTACTAGCATAACATATCCACGAAGTTTCTAGTACCTACGGACTGAGACACCTTTATTATGTTAATACACTTGCAGATTCTGCAATGCACTCCGCTCTCCATTCGTATCCGAGTGCTTACCTGTGTAACGTTCAAGTGAATTTCTACTCTGAACAATTATGAGTGCCTAGTACTTCAAGTTTATTTACTGGAGGTCTTGTGTGGATTTTGTGAAGTTGTCTAGTTCAATTAAATACATAAAACACGGGGTTATAACATGTTTTTGGTACTGCTTGATGATGCTTAATTTTCTTTTTCTTTTTTTGCAGGTAAGTGTCCCTTATTGTAAGGTACATAAGGTATTCGCACACAAGACGGTAAGACGAGCTAACGAGAAAATCAAATACAACCATCGATTGTAGTACATGGAGTGGATTTGCAATTTAATTTTATAAGCCTGATCGATTAATATAAAATCCCTTAACGTGACCTTAACCAGGACCCTATAAATGTCAGAAACTAAAAAAAAACATATCCAAAAGTAATCTTTGTATAAACATCGTTCTTTTTAATCTATAAACTCGTTCAGTATACATAGATGTCCTTAGGGACGCTCCCAATTTTCGGATACCTATCATGTGCCATCAACCGAATCGTTTTGGATACACGCACAGACTCGTAAAATGTACCTACCCCCGGATAATGCCAACATCATTATTATACGCGGGAGACTTACGGCCTAGATGCATGGTGTATTGGGAATTGGGAACCTCGGTTTATTAATCATTTCTATGCCAATCTTACGTCTTACTAATATTTTAAATGCGAAAATTTGTGAGGATGGATGGAAAATGCGTGGTATCCGATTTAGCGTCGGTATTAAAAATTGTAGATTGTGGTCAGAATTATGTACTGATAATGTGCGTGGTATCCGATTTAGCGTCGGTATTAAAAATTGTAGATTGTACTTACTTCGCAATGTGGGGAGGGGGGGGGGGGGGGGGCACATAGCGCATAATTATACAACTAAGAGAAAAGTACCTAAACAATTTCTTATTCGATACAGGTAAAATGCCAAAACCAGGTACCTATGTGCACTGAATGCTTAAAAATAATTTCATGACATAGGTTGGTACCTAGGTTGGGTTTCAGGTCGGCACAGATGCTGATACCACATTTTTTATACATTGCGTGCATGTTCGTAAATCAAAACGAATTTTATGAACATATTTTTTGGGAAGCTTTGGTTCTTTTTGTGATATACTTGTATAAAAAAATTCTGAAATTTCTAGATTTCAACGAGTACAACTAACAATGGTGTTCTAGTTTTGTCTGTGAGAACTTTGTACGAATTAAATAGAATACTCGTAATGTTTAATTTTTTTTATTTGAAGTGTTCATACAAACTGATCATCTACATACATAACATATTTTCTTTTTATTTATATTTGAGTTTCTATTATTACTGTTATTGATTATTCACATTAAATTAGATGACGTGTTATTAATATTTTGTAAACACTACTTCATTTTTATTTTATTGTATTATTCTTAGGATTTTAGTTGCCACAAATCTGATAATAATCTTGATCTTTTAATACTAATTTTATTTGATTTTCGTTTTCCAATATTTGACCATTTGTTTTATTGTATTGGTTAATTATTTTAAATTGAACATAGATTATTTATCGTTTTGAATTTGTTATTTTTAATCTTTTTTTTTTTGGTTGCGATTGTTATGTTAGTTTGTAGTTTTATTTTACAAAATTTCTAGACAATGTATATTGTTTTGAAATAAATAACTTTGACTTTGACATACACGCTCACTCTTCTCGCTGCAATCTTGACATGCTAGGTACTTGGGTTTCGTCCAAATTCACACATGGGGTCATACACGGGTGTATAATCTCTTGTTTTAAAACTATATCTTGCTTTCTTCCTATATCTTAGTGGCCCAAAATTCTGATAACCGGTATTACCCATTACTGTGTTGTGGAGGTCAGACTGAAGGCCGACCCCAACATAGTTGCGAAGAGGCAAGGCAGACGATGAACCTCTTGTTTAATATAGGAATAAACTATAATTTATTGCATTTCACTTTTTAAACTGCAAGCTCCGACTTTTCCGAGCTTTCACGATATTTCTCGCCATTCCCATCACGCGTTTACAGTAAAATTATTTTTTAATACTAAAGCAGTCGGTTCATTTTAGCCGTGTGGTATCCGGCAGAGTAGAATAGAACCAACCCATTACACTCACGGGTGTCGTATAAAGCGACTAATGTCTGAGGCAGAACACCTTGCGCCTCCGTAGACCAGAGAATGGGCAGCAGCGTTTTCTGTTAGTCTTTCATCACTGCGATCTCCAATCCGCCTGCCAAGCGTGGAGATTACGGCAAATCCTCCCATCATGGGAGAGGCTTATGTCCAGCAGTGGACTTTATGGGCTGTTGTAGTAGTAGTTGTAGTAGTCAGTTCATTTTACAAAGAGTGCAACCAGACCCATAACGAAGCCGAAAAGCATTTGTTTTCGTTCTTGGGATCATTTTTGGTCTAGCTAGACTATACTTTCTTTTAATTACGGAGATGTTGGGGGTCAAAGTTACAACTTTATCACAAGTTTTTTTTAATACACGTTTTTAATGTAATTACTTTACTTTAACACCTCCACTACCCCCCCGTACTATTCAATCCATCCACCAGCACAATGTTTTGAGTGCGTTACATTGAGTCCTACCGTAAAACGTGATTTTTCACCACAAAAAAAAGTAGTTTCCCAACAATATTTTTCACGTAAAGTTACTTAGCTTGATGTACAGAATGCTTGGTTGACGGCTTCGTGATGAGGTCTTTTACACCCTGTATAAGTCCTCATCTAAGTAGGTACCGCTTTTTTTTTTCGGATGGGTAATCATCAAATGACTCCTGCCACTCTGGGCGGAGCAGGAGGGAGTGTCAGACTTTTACTGACTAAAACCCATCCATGTTCCTTCACCGCCCTTTGTGTTCCGGGGTCACGGTATCTCTTTCGAACAGTCCCGCAACCCCGGCAGGAAGTAGGTATCCCTAACGTAACCCTCTCCATACTAATAATTTAGATAGATAGATAGATTTATTTATTTTCTTTAAAAAAATCCTTAACACTAATCACAATGCCCCACAAAACTGCTTACGCAGTTTAACTGTGAGATCGTTGAGTCTCTCATAATAAACTTAATATCAGGTACATCTATAACCTATACTTAACATACACACACATAGTACACTCACATAGAATCTAACAAGTAAAAATGAACAAGATTTTTCCTTACTTTTTCACGAATGGATGAAATTTGGTATGCAGGTAGACCATGACCTGAATTAGGTTCCAGGATACATTTTATTCCGGTAGTATGTGTTTGTGGGATCATTTTCTTCCGTAATGCGGGCGAGGCCGCGAGCAAAAGCCAGTGACTCTATACACCTACTTAGTGGTGCTTCTGCAAGCAATTCGCTGTTCACATGCAATGTGTTGCTAAACTACAGAGCCACTTGTTCTGAACTTGTGGCGTCTGAGTTTGAGACTACAGAACTATTTGATGAAACCTTGTGGTAGTTTGTGGAGACGTTTAGCATGTAAATAGGCTGCAACATAATAACTTGTTGCCCTGTGTCCTATAACATTTACATCTTTTTCAATTTGTTTGTGTGTGTGTGTGTTTGTGTGTGTCTCTCTTTAAGAAATCTTAAATTTACTCACTGACAGATAACGCACAAACTACAAGCATGAAGTGAAATATTTTTTTTTTAATAAAAAGGCGATAAAAATATGGAAGTTGGTTCCTAATTTTTGCCAAAGAGAAATCACAAGGACTTGTGTCTCTCCATGTAAAATACTGGTATTCAGCTGCGGTTAGACTGGAAGCCGACCCCAACATAGTTGGGAAAGGCTAGGCAGATGATGATTTGTCTCAGTATTTCTGTATTCATTATCTTCTGGTCTAAAAAGGAGAGCTTGATTTCAGGAACCTTCCAGCTTTGAATTTATCGCGTGTGAATTTGCCACTAGAGGCGCTTGTGTAGACTGAGGTCCTCCAAAATGTCAGATGTCATAGAGTGTTCGCGCGTTGCGTGCTTTTTTATCACGTATTTATAAATACTCACGATTGTGCACTGGAACTACTGGACGGATTTTAATGATTTTTTTGTTGTTGTATAGGTATTAAGTCTGGGCAAGATATAGGCTATAATTTATCTTGGAAACTTGAACACCTGATGCAGAACCACAACAGACCAGCTGAACTATATTAAGAGATACAAAAATAGTACCATAGCAAAAATTGTTCCACGTGATGGGCATTTTCTGCTGAGAGAATAAATTTGAAGATCTGGAACACCTGATGTGGAACTCCAAGAGCCCAGCTACACTTACATATATATAGGAATGACGTTTTAGCGAAAGTTGTTCAATCTGATGAGCACTCTCTGTTGATTTATAAAAATCGAAGATCTGGAACACCTGTTGTGGATCTCCGAGAGCCCAGCTACACCATAACACATAAAGGAATGACGTCTTAGCTAAAGTTTTTCGGTCTGATGGGCATTTCCTGTTGACTTATAAAAATCGAAGATCAGAAACATCTGATGTGGAAATCAAAGCTATCACTAATTTCAATCTATAATTATAAAATAACATAAACTGGGAGTACCTCCACGCGGTGAAGGTGGTAACAGTTTAGGACTGATTTTCGATGACGATGGTATATCATTGAAAATTTGACTCTACTGGCCAAAACTCCTTTTTAATTTTATCTATGTTATATGTTATTTTAGTGTTTAATTTTCTTTTCCATTTATCTTCGTGACACGGTAGCCGGTAACGCAGCGGAGCAGTCACTTAAATTTTAATTAAACTATAACCATGCCTGGAAATAGGTCAAATCTTTCCCAATGTTCCAAAGGAGCTGAAAGATTGAAGATCATAAGATCCCAAGAATCTACCGAAGAGCGTCAGGAGAGACTTGATGCTGTTCGAGAACATCAGGCTTCAAATCGCTCCGTGGAAACCTCTTCGGATCGCGAAGCACGCCTGCGTGCTGAGAATATGATGCGCGACTGACCGCTGATCGTGAACGTCTGCATTGTCTCGCGAGTTGGAGACGTTCACGGAAAGAGAATTACGCTTGAGTTCTCAGCGTATCTACACATCGACTTCTAGGTATTTAGAGACAAGTGGGGAACGTGATGCGCGACTGACTGCTGATCGTGAACGTCACGCATTGTCTCGCGAGTCGGAGACGTTCACGGATAGAGAATTGCGCTTCGACATCAGACGTATCAGATCTTCGATTTTGACGACCCCGTTGTCGCTGGCATAAGCAACAGGTTCCGCGTACGAAGTCGCGGGCAGAAGCTAGTAGGTAATAAAATAAACTTTTTTACGAAGTTATTGGTGCTTTATAGTATTAAACAGAATTACTGACAGGACCTTACTCGACAGTGCGCCATCTGGTGAGCTCAAAAACGATAGCCCCCATTAGCAAGCATCCCATTTTACAAGTAAAATCAACGACTAAATTGCCCGAAAAACCTTCAACTTTAAACCCTGAAAAGCCTATAAAAACTGCAATCATCTGACACACTTCTGCCAACTGATAAGCTTGAGAATTTATCACATTTCGGCACATCGACATCGGTATGATTTCCGAGCCAATGGCCGTAAAAACGATAACGGTTTTTATTTCCCTTCATTCCAACGTTTACACATATTTTTTATATTAAGTACTGCCTACTGATTTATCTGATTTTATTTCAATGTTGCGTACCAGTTTAATACGTTTGCCAATCATCACCATTAAAGTACATTTACCACCTAGTGATTTTTTCCTAAGTTGTGTTTGATGAATCATATTTTTATTTAGGTAGTTCATTTAATCTGAAACTTCGGGAGGAGTCATTTGATGATTTCCCATCGAAAAAAAAAGGCAACGTTTTATTGAAAGCACGGGGTTTTCAGTTAAAAAAAAGGTATAAAACAAATGCATCCGGTTAGACTGGAAGCCGACCCCAATGTAGTTGGAAAAGTCTAGGCAGCTGATGAATCATAATGTAAGATTAGGAGCGGTTGATCTTTGCTTGGGAGAAACCTACATATCCAGTAATAGACGTCACTTGACTGAAAATATGGTGAAAAAAATCACAGAGAATGTTACTTCACTGCTTCACTGTTTACTTTTTTCTTGATTAAAAAACAAAAAAATACAACAGAACGGAAGCTTCGTTTAACACTTTTTGAATTAATTTTCTTTTATTTTCACGGCAACGCCCGTATATGACGACTCGTAATTAGCAATGTTTAACGAACAAACAACTCCCCGTAATTAACGTTTTACAATCGGGAGGGCTTTTTGTGTCATTTTTTTGTTTTTTTTTCAGCCCTTATTTATTTTAGGTTGAAAGGGAAATGGCAACACACATTTAGTTTTTTTTTAAACATGCTAAAGGAGGATCTAGTTTTGCACTAACGTTACAAAACTATAGAGGTTTTATGAAAAGAAAACTTTTCAACATCGAAGTCGAGTCAGTATTATAACCACATCCTACTTTTATAGTTTGAATTATGATTCATATCCTACCAGACGGCAGCCGACGAAACGATCTCCATAAAACATTATTTCCAGTATTCCCAGATCTTTCAAGTCTTCGAATACATAAGATATAAATAAAGGTCTAGCTTTCCATCCGAACTCATTAATCACTCAAAGTGCCTCTCACAGAAGCCTGACTACTGACTACAAGACAAATGCGTACATTTTTCTCTCAAGTGGTGATGTTGCCCTAGTACTCCCGCATTGTTTCCTGAACTACCGTGATAATTAATTTATTTCCTATTTAGTTCTTCAAAGACCGACTGATTTTTGTTTCGCAGTTTGTATTGGCGTCGAAAGTTTACCTTTATTTTTTGTAGAAAATATCTTAGTAAAAGTTCGAGCTTTTATTAGGCAACTTTCCAATATGTTTGGTTGAAAAAAATTGTGAAAACTTGCTGGCCACTTTTAATAAATAATGCGCAATTATGCAATTGTATAAATTGTTATTATTTCTATAGCAAATATTATTATTTAAAATGATCTTAGTATTCCAATCATCGAGCACCATTGTACGTTTCCACACTACAATCACGGTAATTGTTCGCGACGAACGTCACCAATCCAACACATAGAGTGTTGATTAATAGTTAAAAAATAGTGTAGAGTCAGTGTATGGGCAATATAGTGAAATAACAAAGTGCCATCAGTGAATCTAGCATAGTTAGATAGTAATTTTCAGCAGCGCTAGACACATATGGGCTCGCAAGTGGAGTTTTATAGTATAATTTAACGCTTTGGCGAGGTCCAGGTAGCCTAGGTTGCGACCTAGGCCTGGATATAGTAATTTTTTATAACTTAGCTTATAGTTGAACCACTTAGACGAGAGTATGACGGTCTAGCGCGGCCATATTGGGAAAAAACGGGAAAAAATTGTCTTACAGATTTTCAGTTGAAGGATCGTTACAGGCTGAAAGATACAGACACGAAAAAATAAGTAACAGTTTCAGATGGACCATATACTCGTCTAGTATATGGCGATTATATACTTACAGTCACAGCAACAGTTTTCGTGTAATTCAGCCTGTAAGACCTTTCATCCAGACACTTTTGGAAAAGCTGTCCGGTTTTATGGAAATAATTTCCCCATTTTAATAAAGATTTTCGTTGTTTCTATGTCTGTACATAAATAACGTTATGTAGAATTGTGGCGATGTATATAATGTGTTAAAACATAAGCTCAAAATTGTAATTTGCAGAAAGATTGTACATTTCCATAATCAAATTTTCATTAAAGTTTTCCGAAATCAGAAAGCGAAATCAGGGTTCTCGTTACAGTAAAGTTCTGGAGTACCTTAGTAAACTCGACTTTTCTTAAAATCGTAGTCATCAGTACGGCAATTAAATATGTATAAGTAAACAGTGAAAAAGTAGTGCGCGAATTAATCCTGAAATCGCTTCCTGTACAGTCATGAAAGTTAAATAAGTGTCTTATTTTCCCAGTAACCCCTATCCTCCCTCGTTAGGTCAACGCCCTGAGATAGCGAAGAATGATCAGCCACAGCTATAGTTAATTAGGTGTAGGACGTCAGCGCCGTCTGGCGGCGAAGTATAGTACAAGCGTGCGCCCGGTAGTAATAGGGTATAGGCAGAGCACCAGGTACACGTATCCACGCCATCAGCGGATACCGCCCGTCCGGCACATTCTTTGGTCCTTCAGAACCGGATTATTCTCGCGAATCTCAGCGCGTCGAAGTGTCGATACCTATGTGAAAGTGAATCGAAGTTATATACATTCCAAAAATTAAGTAATAGCAGTGCGACGAAGTTATAAACTTACGAGAACAGTGTATCAAAGTTAAATACTCAAAGCTTGTGTCAACAGTGCGTCAACGTTATATACCAAGCTTATGTGAACAGTACCTCAACGTTATACACAAAAAGGCTTATGTACACAGTCAAGTACATAGGTTACAGTTAATAGTCACGTGTATAACGGTTTAACCACATAAGTTTTAGTAAACAGTGAAGTATATAACGACAGTACACAAGTGATAGTAAATAGTGAAGTGTTTAACAACAGTACATATGTGACAGTATACAGTGAACAGTACGTATGTAATAGTAAACAGTGCATATGTGACAGTCAACAGTAAAGTTTATAACAGCATATAAGAACAGTGAACAGTTTATGTGACAGTGAATAGTGGAAGTATATAACGACGATAATACGAGGGACAGAAAATAGTGAGGTAAGCAGATATATTTGACAGCCAGTGTATAACAGCAAGTACATAACAGCAAGTACATAACAGCAAGTACATATATAACAGCAAGTATATAACAGCAAGTATATGTATAACAGCAAGTACATAACAGCAAGTACATAACAGCAAGTATATAAGTCAAGTATATAAGCCAAGTATATAACAAGTATATAAGGCGAGTATATAACCAAGTATATAAGCCAAGTATATAAGCAGGTACATAACTTAAGTACATAAGAAAGTATATAACACAAGTACATAAGTTAAGTTTATAAGAAGCTAACAGAGTTAAGATTGTTTATTTACACAGAAGGATTATACAGAGAAATTTACAGAGAAGCTTATATTACGTTGATAGTTATACAGTGAAGATATAGAGTAAAGATTGTTTATTTACACAGTAAGGTTATACAATAGAGTTTACAGAGAGTTTACAGAGAGGCTTATATACATATATTATACTTATATACTGAAGCGAATAGTTAACATTAAGAGTTAATTCCGAAACCAAGATGCCGGTAACAAGATCGCAAGGCAAATCGTACGCTGAGCCACGCCAAGAGACACCGTCGGCATCAGCTATTCATCATCAGTTGCCGCCACGATCACCGTCATCTATAGAACAGCTGGCAATTCGCCCTACTGTTACACAGGGGGCTCAAAGCGTACCTGGTTCATCAGCTGCTACCAGGAGAACCAGGTCCAAGGAAAATTCGGAAAGAACAGTCAAGCCTTCAGATAGCGCACGAAAAATACAGGATGAGGAATCATCACGAGCCGTACCGATGACTACCCGGGGTGACGCCCGTAACGAACAGATTCGGTCGCCGTCAAACAGGACGACGCGACCAAACAGAAAAATTTCACGAGCCCGCGAGGCTTTACTAAAGATTAAGTTGGAGCTTGCACAAATAGCACTTCAGAGGGCCGAAGAAGAGGACTCCGAAGCTGAATATATGGATGACAGAAACTCTAACGATGAGTACGTGCGTTCCTGGTTGGAAGAAGCGCCCGACGCAGCGCGGATTCCGCAAGATGACGTCGCCGAGGGGAACCCTACAGATAAACAGAACCCCCCCCCTGCGGTCATCAACAGTACAGATATAGATAACCAGAGACAGGCACCATCGTTACATCCTACAGTTCCTACAGATAGAAACGTGCAAAGCAATATAGAACCAACTCAGAAGATCAAAGACAACAGGGGGGGAGATTTACGTCCATTTATTACGGAACTTACGTCCGCCATAGCGTCGCTAGCCGACAAAAAAACAGATACAGGGACATCAAATCAACCCTCGGCGTCGAAGATCATCATGACCCTGCCGAATTTCAGTGGGTCACATACAGAATGGCTTTCATTCCGCGCCATATATGATACGACTCGGGCGTATTTCAACGATGTCGAGAATACAGCAAGACTCAGGAGGTGCTTACATGGAAGAGCACTGGAAACAGTGAGTTCAGAGCTCATAGGACACGCAAAGCCAGATGACATTATGAGGGAACTCGAGCTGCAGTTCGGCCGTCCAGATTCAATAGCACAGGCCGAAACAGAAAGGCTGAAAGGATTGCCACGCTGCAGCGAAGCACCTAAAGACATCTGCACATTTGCCAGCCGGGTGAGAAGCGGCATAGTGACTCTACGAGCACTAAAAAAGGATTACTACCTCGTCAACGCTGAGCTAATGAGAATCCTAACAGAAAAGCTGCCGAACTCCCTGCGTGTACGGTGGTACAGAACATTCACAGATAAGTACCAGTCAGTGCCAGATCTGTCACTTTTCAGCGAGTTCATTACAGAACAAGCTCGCTACTGCAGTGCCTTCGCTCCACCTGAGAACATACACTCGACAGAAAATCCGGGAAAGCGGGTTGTGCAAAGAGCACATACGACCACAGACAAACCGACTTCAAAATGTCGAATCTGTGAAAAAGAAGGTCATCAAGAGTCTGAATGCAAAAAGTTCAAAGAGGCATCCAACAACAGCAAATGGGAATTAGCGAAGAAGCACGGCCTCTGCTTCCGCTGTCTGCAACGTCGTCGCAGCGACCACAAGTGCAAGCCGAAGAAATGCGATATACAGGGGTGCAAAGCCACGCATCATAGACTGCTGCACTTCGTCAGGAAGACAACGGAAGAGGAGCCGAAACAGGAAGCTTCAAATGAAATAGTCGCCAGTTCGCGAGCAACAGCCAGTCAAGCGTACCTCAAGATGGTACCAGTACGAGTCGTCGGACCGGCGGGAGAAGCATCCACGTTCGCTTTCCTCGACGATGGATCTACAGTTTCGCTCATCGACGAGGAAATCGCGGAGCGAGTTGGAGCAAGGGGCCGCATCGAACCCCTGAAGATAGGCGCCATCGGAGACACCGTGATCGACACACCCATGTCGAGAAGGGTAACAGTTACACTCTCCAGCCAAGTGAAGGACAAGATGCCCTTCAGAGCCCGCACCATACCGAAGCTCAATCTCGCGACGCAGACGGTCAGTGAGGAAGACATCGCTCACTGCAAACATCTGGATGACCTCAGGCAACAGTTGACGTACAACAGCGGCGCGCCAAAGATACTGATAGGCCAAGATAATTGGCACCTTTTGCTGGCCACCGAGGTCCGCAAAGGCCCCAAGAACCAGCCAGTCGCCTCACTTACGGCGCTGGGCTGGACTCTGCACGGCGCGCAAAACAGAACACAGAATCAACAGGTTAACTACGTCTACAGACTCACAGCAGAAGATGACAAACAGATGCAAGAATCGCTGGTCATTAACCCCCGCAGACCAGACTCCGATCCCGGAAAGAAATCGGAAGCCAAATCGGACCGTCATAACAGACAGACAGAAGACGGTCATACAGAAACAGCCCTGCTCTGGAAAACAGAAAACAGTACAGATCAGCCAGAAGCAGTGGAAACAGTTATACAGAGTCACATAGATGACTACCCCGACAGCTACAGAACCGTCGAAGAATCGACACCTACAGTAACAGCGGTGAAGAACATACACCAACAGAAAAAGTTTGAACTCAAAGAATGGGTGTCAAACAGAACAGAAGTGTTAGAAAATACAGACCCGACACAGAACAGGACTGAAGAAGTCAAAATCAGGAAAACAGAAAAACCTCCAATCAATACAGATACAGGGGAGGAAAGAACAGTTACAGTCACCGAAAGCAAGGGCAACAATAGCCTTTCGCTAATAGAAGTAGTTCCGGATCCGACACGATTCTCGAAGTGGGAGAGACTACTTCGTGTTACAGCTTGCGTTTTACGCTTCATAGATCTCTGCCAAAAGAGAACAGAAGAAATGTTCTACAAAAGAACACAGAACAGTACAGATAAGGATCCGGATAAGACACACAGGAGGTGTCGTATTCGCGAGGCGCAACACTCCGTGCCTGCGACCGGCGACCATCCAAGAACGCGCCTAGCACATTATCAGAGGCCGTTCACCTACACAGGGCTTGACTATTTCGGGCCATTGACAGTCACAGTTGGTCGTCAGCATCAAAATAGGTACGTAGCACTATCTACACGTCTGACCACCAGAGCCGTCCACCTCGAGATCGCCGCCAGCCTCAGCACAGACTCCGATAGACTGGCATTGCGCCGGTTCGCTGCGCGCCGAGGCTGCCCAGCCGAGATCCACTCCGACAACGGCACCAACATGCACGGTGCCAACAGGGAGCTCCGAGACGCCTTCCGTTGGGAGGCCAGTCGCCGTGGCATCATGTGGCGTATCACGCCCAACCATTTTCTTCTCGGCGGGTCAGCAAGGTTGCCAACCCCTGGCACCTTCACCGAACAAGACATCGACAGCAAAAAGATGTGGCGGCGCTCACAGATTCTCGCCGACATGTTCTGGCGTCGCTGGGTACGAGAGTACCTGCCAGAGCTACAGTACCGGCGGGAGCCGCACAGCCGCGGGCCGGGTCTACAGGTCAATGACCCCGTCCTCATAGCCGACGGCCAGCTGCCACGAAACACGTGGCCGCGAGGCCGCATAGTAGCTGTCTTCCCCGGGGGCGACGGCGAAATCCGGACCGCTGAGGTGCGCACTTCCGGCGGCACCTTGAAGCGTCCGGTGAAGAAACTCGTCCCACTACCGAAGTGATCCAGACAGCGGGGCGTTCAGGCGGTGAGCATCGTGACGGCGGGAGTCACGACTATGGTCGTCGCTCGCCGGCATGATGTAGCGCCGCGCCGACATGACAGCGAGTCGTCACTGCACTACACGGCGGGAGAAATGTTCGCGACGAACGTCACCAATCCAACACATAGAGTGTTGATTAATAGTTAAAAAATAGTGTAGAGTCAGTGTATGGGCAATATAGTGAAATAACAAAGTGCCATCAGTGAATCTAGCATAGTTAGATAGTAATTTTCAGCAGCGCTAGACACATATGGGCTCGCAAGTGGAGTTTTATAGTATAATTTAACGCTTTGGCGAGGTCCAGGTAGCCTAGGTTGCGACCTAGGCCTGGATATAGTAATTTTTTATAACTTAGCTTATAGTTGAACCACTTAGACGAGAGTATGACGGTCTAGCGCGGCCATATTGGGAAAAAACGGGAAAAAATTGTCTTACAGATTTTCAGTTGAAGGATCGTTACAGGCTGAAAGATACAGACACGAAAAAATAAGTAACAGTTTCAGATGGACCATATACTCGTCTAGTATATGGCGATTATATACTTACAGTCACAGCAACAGTTTTCGTGTAATTCAGCCTGTAAGACCTTTCATCCAGACACTTTTGGAAAAGCTGTCCGGTTTTATGGAAATAATTTCCCCATTTTAATAAAGATTTTCGTTGTTTCTATGTCTGTACATAAATAACGTTATGTAGAATTGTGGCGATGTATATAATGTGTTAAAACATAAGCTCAAAATTGTAATTTGCAGAAAGATTGTACATTTCCATAATCAAATTTTCATTAAAGTTTTCCGAAATCAGAAAGCGAAATCAGGGTTCTCGTTACAGTAAAGTTCTGGAGTACCTTAGTAAACTCGACTTTTCTTAAAATCGTAGTCATCAGTACGGCAATTAAATATGTATAAGTAAACAGTGAAAAAGTAGTGCGCGAATTAATCCTGAAATCGCTTCCTGTACAGTCATGAAAGTTAAATAAGTGTCTTATTTTCCCAGTAACCCCTATCCTCCCTCGTTAGGTCAACGCCCTGAGATAGCGAAGAATGATCAGCCACAGCTATAGTTAATTAGGTGTAGGACGTCAGCGCCGTCTGGCGGCGAAGTATAGTACAAGCGTGCGCCCGGTAGTAATAGGGTATAGGCAGAGCACCAGGTACACGTATCCACGCCATCAGCGGATACCGCCCGTCCGGCACAGTAATATTATGATACAGTAGTGTAACTCGGCCGCATGATAGCAATAAATGCCTACAGCCGCGCGGTACGTAAACATGCGTTAGGGCTGCCCGTCTCCAGCATTTTAATTACATTTGCCTACTTTCTGTTTCTATTTAGTTTTGTGATTGTAAATATCCTTTTTATATAAATAAATTAAATACTTTGTATATTGAATAGGAAGTGTTCAATATAAATGCGTGTTGTTTTTTTATTGGTAGATTTAATTAAAAAAACATGTTTTTGTTCGAAAAACAAATCGGGCTTATAAATTTGCGACCGAAAAATATTTGCGCCTCGACTGAGTCGTACGAAATGCTTTATTGTTAAATTTTAAAGTATAGGCACCGAAGTTTTAACACAAGCGTAAGTAGGTAGGTACCTACCGTATCATGATTCATTCAGAACCGCATATAACTACCTATTTCACTCGTCTCAATAACTTTCCGTTACTCTATTCGCTTTATTTATTAATCCAAACGCCTTTTTTTCGTGAGATAAAAGGAAATACTTACTTATCCATTAAAAAGACACACATTATGTACCTACCTACTAGTAAGTAAAATTATTTTATAGTCTTACCTTTCAGAGTTTCCAGGTAATTTAAAAAAACTTATGTCTGGATCCGTTATTGACGAATTCATACAACCAAAAACAGCACAATATTTCCTACTCGTCATATTAACTGATTTTTAGAGAAAAAATCGCGCGGTTATTGTTAAAAAAACAACACACCGTCCGTTCGACACTGCAGTACAGCCGTGACTGTCTGCGCCCCAAGTGCACCCTTAGATCGAGGCGCGTAGGTATAGCTCGCGTTTCGTCCGTTTCTATGAAGTCGGAATACTGTATCATAATACTGCTGTGCTACAATTATAGGTAGGGTACGTTAGTTAGTCCAGGTTTACATACATTTACAGGCAAACACGAACGCAGGCAGGATTGCCCGTATCGCCTGTTGTTCGGCTTGGACAACAAGCCTTATTTATTGCTCGCATGCGCTATCGTGTACCGAACAATCCAGCCGATAATTGTTTCTGATTGCCTGGTATCTGCTAATCCGTAACCGCTGCAATTAATTAACAAAATAGACAGCGGGCGGACAAAAATAAAACCGTTTTTCGTTAACAATGTTTTATTAATTCATTTCATAATAAACCAACAAAAAACTCTCGTATACGACAACATAATGTTACAAAAAACGTGAATTCATAATCCTTCAGCCGCGTCCGGATACTCGCAAGGTCAATGTAAAAGCTGGACCATAAAATATTTCAGTTTGTATCCGAATTTTTTTCGTCACAGGCATAATGAGAGAGCTACCGCCCGCCATGCCGCTATCTCCCGCATTTCCCAACGGAAATGAAATCGGCGGCATTGCGCGGTAACGCACCCTTTCGGCGGTTAGCCAACGGGTTGCGAAAAATACTGAGGTTTGGGAATAAAAAGTTAGCCCTCTGTTTAATGTTGGTGTGTTACATTTTTGCGTTAATGCATTATATATAAGGTTTTTGTTGATTTTGACTTACAATTGTTGATAAGTAGATCAACCAAGATCAACATTTTATTTGTACCTACATTAGTGCGCTATAATTTAAGAGTGATTTTCTTTAAATCTATCTAATAGACAATATGACCAAAACAGTCATGCAATTGCTAAACAAATGAATCTTCGTTTAGTTGGCGCTATTTCCCACCGTTCCAAATGGCGTCGTCCTGTGGTTTATGTATGTGCAGAGATATCTTACAGCCAAAGCCTCGCAAACATGCACCCCTGGTAGTTGTGTGCATGTGAGCCACATATCGATACAAATTATACATGCGACAGTGCATAACTATAAAATAGGTAATAGTAGTTTAGCAGACGGCCAGTGAGCCATCAAAGTGTTTAACGTTTATCCAGGATATATGGACTGGAAATCTAGGTCAGCTAATAAAGTTAGCTATACCTTACGGCATGTTTTTTATGACGTAATAAACTGAGTTAGAACTAAGAAATATTAGAGATTGATTCTTAAAAATGAGCTTAGCATTCGTTAAGTAAACAATAAAAATATAATTTATGGCGGTGTCTATAACACGTAAGTATTTAAGTAAAAGAGCCTGCAATGGCCAATTTGGTTTAAATATTTCTTCAGATTGACAGCTGATGAACAATTTTATTGAACGCAGCTGTTTCAGAAAACACTTCAACTCGTGAGGTGAGCCTTGCAAGGCACACTTGTTTGTGTGAATACACACTAGCGTAACATCAACTTGAAGTACTTAGGAACAACTCTTATCAACCTGCTAGTGAACTTCCATTGTCGAAATTGGTTTAGCTGTTTAGATGCCTCATGAAACAATGTGTAGAACTAGGTGCAAACACTAGTTAGAAATCATTGCCACACTGGATCCTGCCAGGATCGCCATGTAATGTTGGGGTCTCTAAGGGGTGGTTTCAAAGGAAACAACCACATCTGTTAGGTACTACTAGCTCACCCGCGCAACTTCGTCTCCATCACATAATATAGCATATAACATGTCACTTTGTGCTTTCGATTATTTTATGCATTCAATTACGAACAAGAACCTTTTAAAATCAATATTGCTTACCTCCTATATATGTAGCCTATAGCATTTTTGCTGAATTTCAATTCAATCTATCCGGTAGTTTTGGCGTGGAGCCGTACCATACACACAGACAAACAGACAAAAGTTCTAAAAGTCACTTTTTGTCATCAGTTACGTTCTAACAAAAGCCACTTATTTTTTCTCGAAAATTCTCAATGTACAGTTTTTCTTTCATTACTGTTTTATTGTATATACGTTGATTTAAAGACTAAATGAATAATTATAAAAAAAAACGCATATGACCCAACTCAGCATACATGATACAGTTCTATAGGAGTGTACTAACTTACTAAAGGAGCATACGTTTATATTCATACTTCAGCAGGCCTACTCTATAGTTTCCTAGAAGTTTTTCTATCTCATTTTAAAATTCTAGGTAAATATCACCATCATCATCACCTGCCCTATCTATCATGGGGTTTTGGTTTCCGCACTTAGTCCCTAAAGTGGACCATTGTGCGTGAGCCGTGGTGGCCGTTCACTCCAACCAGCCCACGTCCCTCCAGAAGCAGATCAAACTTCCCGGTCTTCTCAGGGCGTCCGGATCTTGGTGTTCCCAGGGTCTCCTCGCGAATCTTGGTAACGCCGGTGCACTCAAGGAGCACATGCGCCACCGTTTCCTCCGCCTCCATGCATGCTCTGCACAGGGGACTGTCAGTGATTCCTAGGGTATCACCTACCCTTATCCCAATTCAATTGTGGTCGGTGCAGAATGTCTTCTTCTTCAATACTTCTCTATTTCTCGTTATTTCATCAGACACCTTCTTTTGCCAGTTCTAGGTACGAATAATAAATAACAATCTATACTAATATTATAAAGAGGAAAACTTTGTTTGTTTGTAATGAATAGGCTCAAAAACTACTGGACCGATTTAAAAAATTCTTTCACCATTCGAAAGCTACATTATCCACGAGTAACATAGGCTATATTTTATCCCCGTACTCCCACGGGAACGGGAACTACGCGGGTGAAACCGCGGGAAGTCAGCTAGTAAAAAATAAAATAAAAAATATGATAATATCTATATTTGAACGAAATAAAATTACCTTCAAATGTCAGAAGCCGTCAGGTTTCAAACTAGCGGATAATTTATATTAAAGCTATATTATTTCTCACTATTTCATCTATCATCCTGAATTTATTATAACTTGTCGACTAGTTTGAATGACAGTTCATTTCTCTAGCCGATATCTCATTTAAAATTAATTGGCAGTGGAATATTCCAAAAATATTCACGTTTAGGAATATACCACTGGGAAAATTTAGACTAACTTTAGATTCGACTTGTTTGAGTAATATTGGGGTTGTCCAAACAATTTAAACAGAACAATTATAACAGTATAGGCATCCAATGTGAACATAGATATTTTTCAAAAACACATAGTAGGTGCCTTATAATTTTCCAGCTTTTGAAAACTCAATTTTAGCTTTAGAATAATTGCCGGGGTTGCGGGACTGTTCGAAAGAGATACCGTGGCCCCGGAACACAAAGGGCGATGAAGGAACATGGATGGGTTTTAGCACAGTAGTATTATGATACAGTATTCCGACTTCATAGAAACGGACGAAACGCGAGCTATACCTACGCGCCTCGATCTAAGGGTGCACTTGGGGCGCAGACAGTCACGGCTGTACCGCAGTGTCGAACGGACGGTGTGTTGTTTTTTTAACAATAACCGCGCGATTTTTTCTCTAAAAATCAGTTAATATGACGAGTAGGAAATATTGTGCTGTTTTTGGTTGTATGAATTCGTCAATAACGCATCCAGACATAAGTTTTTTTAAATTACCTGGAAACTCTGAAAGGTAAGACTATAAAATAATTTTACTTACTAGTAGGTAGGTACATAATGTGTCTTTTTAATGGATAAGTATTTTCTTTTATCTCACGAAAAAAAAGGTGTTTGGATTAATAAATAAAGCGAATAGAGTAACGGAAAGTTATTGAGACGAGTGAAATAGGTAGTTATATGCGGTTCTGAATGAATCATGATACGGTAGGTACCTACCTACTTACGCTTGTGTTAAAACTTCGGTGCCTATACTTTAAAATTTAACAATAAAGCATTTCGTACGACTCAGTCGAGGCGCAAATATTTTTCGGTCGTAAATTTATAAGCCCGATTTGTTTTTCGAACAAAAACATGTTTTTTTAATTAAATCTACCAATAAAAAAACAACACGCATTTTTATTGAACACTTCCTATTCAATATACAAAGTATTTAATTTATTTATATAAAAAGGATATTTACAATCACAAAACTAAATAGAAACAGAAAGTAGGCAAATGTAATTAAAATGCTGGAGACGGGCAGCCCTAACGCATGTTTACGTACCGCGCGGCTGTAGGCATTTATTTCTATCATGCGGCCGAGATACACTACTGTATCATAATATTACCGTGGTTTTAGTCAGTAAAAGTCTGACGCTCCCTCCTGCTCCGCCCAGAGCGGGAGGAGTCATTTGATGATTTCCCATCCGAAAAAAAAAAGCTTTAGAATAATGAGATTGAGATACAACGGGCGCAGAGAAATATCTGGCTACCTTTACGAGAAAAAACGCTACTGTAACTAGAACTTCTGTTTGCAACCGTGACAGGAAGACTCGCTAGTTGACTTTACAAAAACCATTCTGTTATTATTTTTACCTATCGGTTTATTAGTGACAACTATGCAATCTGGTAAACATAAATACTTTTTTTTTGGGTTTACTAAATACTTTGCTGTATCTACTAATGAATTTGTGTAACATAACGACGAACTGTAAAGAAAATTATTCGTATTGCAACGTTAGCTTTAGGTACTCGAATACTAAAGGAAGACGGCGCGTACGCCAGGTCCGCACCCCCAAGTGCCCTAGACGTGAAGCGTATATACTAGAACAGATCCAGGCACTAGGTATTTAACGAGACTAGTTTGCACCTATTCCAACTCTTTAGATACAAACTTACTATGCATTTATAATATTATAGTTAGGAGGAAGGATAGGATACCAGACCGATTTGCAATACTACACAACACACCTACCACTGACAACCAATGAAAAACCAAACTAACATTCAATATTCCACAACAATATCCCCGATTTTCCAGTAATATTTTCAACAAAACAAAGCTTTAATTACAGTTCCGATCCTAGTTATTTAAAAACAAAAGTAACAATTGAAAAATAAACTATCTGTGGACTGGCCTGGCCACTGTGGCGCACTATCGTCCATAAATTTTACGGTTGCAGCCACGGTTCTGTGTTGAATCTGTAACATTTTACCGTCGTAACGAGCTGCGCTACTATTGGATAGGATTTCGATAGATACTCTCTTAAATATTAGGTTTTTACTCACTTGAAAATGTTAAATTTTTGCTCTCGATAAACTCAGTACCGGAGACCGATTGCCCATGTTGCAATTGCCTCCATGGCTTAGCAATGTTTGAAATAGTAATTAGTTTTTGAGCTTGGTCAGTCTGTAAAGCAGCAAAACTTACATTAACGTGCAGCTAGTGATTGATAATAACCCTTTCTTGAAATTGTAAATTATCTGTTACGTGTCTCTAATCTAAGTTCTGTCGATATTTACAAGTCAATTTTTTTTACTATAATGACTACACGAAGACAATCTAGCCACATGATGTATAATTTCTCGGAAAGATAAACTCACATTCGAACCACACAAAATCTACATTTCAGCGTGTTTTCCCCGAGTTTCTCCCAACAATGGTAGCCCAACTGAATCTATGTCGAGTGGGCACCACTCCTGCCGTTCCCTCGCTCTCGAGCTGCGATACTATTCGAATGGCCGACCAAAGAGCGCGCAGCTTTGTTCCCGCGTTTTTTGCAACCGTTATATTTTTTTGAATTTTTAGAACGTAGAACAAGGTTGGTTTGTTATTTTAAAACTTTTTTTTTATTTTTTTTTTCGGGTTGCTGACTTCGTCCTAGAGCCCCACTGCTGGACTTTTCATCCAGCCTGATTTGAAATTTTTAATAAATATTCAGAATACCGGCCGTGTGCCTATGTTAAGTCTGCCTTTATACACTTGTGTGCATAAAGTCGTCTAAGTAATCAGAATACTAATATTTTTTCATAAATACTTCCGTCTTCGCTAGTGAAGTCGTGCAGCACAAAATAAAATACCGACCTTTATTCGAGGAAATTTAAGTAAATGGACAAGTACGTTTTTCAGACAACAGTAACACAATACGTAACAAAAACGTATTACATATTTTAGTAGATTTGTTCTATGGACACAACATCAATTATTTATTTAATATATATAGATTTTAGTAATAATTATTTATTTACGTTACTGCAGACCACTGCATTGATTCGAGACATAAACCGAACTGTGAAGTAAAAATGTTTGCATTGACAAGTTCAAATTTTGTATTTCAAACAAATAGTTCAAACCTGTTTCGCAAATTAACAAAAATAAAACTCAAAGTTGCTCCGTACATCCTGCTAAGTAAATGCAGAGGGTAGTTTCGTCCGCCCGTCCGGCAGTCCGTCCGCCCGGCACCGGACATTGCTCCCGGCGGCCTACTGCGAGCTAGAATACAACACTCCGACACTACAGCAGGAAATTGCACTTTTGCAATAACTCTACTGTCTATGGGAAGATCTTTAGACGATAGTATTGTGATTTAGGAGTTTTGTTCTTGGGTTTGAATTTGAATTGTTAGTCCCATAAAATTGATAAAACAGTAGAGACTTACGACTTACGACTATAAATATATCGCTGGACATTACACACAGCACCATCTAGTGCTACACTAAGCAACGAGGCTTGTGTCGTGGACACCAGATAGTTGATATACTGCGTAGATTTTTGAAGAAGGATGAATCTCAGTCAGGACGGGTTCAACATTTTTCCCCATAAGTTTACCATTGTAAGAACTTCTGTAACCATATTTATCGGCAAATAAATCTTTGACTTTTACTTTGAAATAAATAATACTTAAGTATTGTGCTACAATATTTGACATATTGTGTTAGCTATGAAAAACCACACCGTATGACACACCTATGTATCCATTGCTTTTATAGGTTTACATTATTTAACAATGTTATTATTAAAGAAAATTATACAATTAACAGAAACACCATATAACTACGGACAATAAAATAATCGTTATTAATATTTGTGGTCCACGCAAATGTGACAAACCTTATCTATTCTAAGCACATGTGTACCAGGGTAACATAAGCTTAGTAACACATAACGAAGCCCTAAGCCCTCAGAAATAGAAACAATAGGGTATTACTGCCATACTGTTTATTGTTGTTTCTGCGCCATTTTCATAATATTCTCGGAGCAGAATTTCATCTTGGCGGATATATGTTTTTTTTCAAAATATCTGTTAGAAAAATTTAAAGACGCGACTTACACCCGTGTTTATATAAACAAGTCTTAACCCCGAATACTGAAACGTCACTAAAAATTTAAATAATACTTATATTTAACAGATACTGAAAAGTGACGTTTGGCCATACGAAATTTAAAATTTAGAAGCTGCTCGAATGTTAAGCAGCCCTTAAATTTTGAGTGACGTTTCAGTATTCGGGGGTTAGTGATTACTTGAGCAAAGGCCTCTCCCCATGACTTCCAAATTTTTCGATCCAGGGCCAGGATTTTTTGGACCACTGGTCGTTGGTTTTGTTCAGCTCGTCCCGCCATACTTGTCTATAGTCTAAATTTATAAAAAAAAAGAAACTGACTGACTGACTGACTCACATATCAACGCACAGCCCAAACCGCTGGATCTACAGATTCCAAATTTGGCAAGTAGGTTCCTTATAGGGGTGAAATAAGAAAGGATTTTTCAAAATTCACAACGAAACGGGGCTCCAAAGTTTGTATGGAATCAAGATTATTTAGACTATTTCATTCTAAACTTCACAGGAGTACTCCTATTGATAAATGAGTAGAAACGGGTTTCAGGTTTTTTCAGAATTCAACCCCTAAGAGGGGGAAATGGGGTGAAACAGTCTAGAAATCAATGCACAACCCAAACCGCAGTTTAGAGATTCCAAATTAGGTACATAGGTTTCATAATAGGTTTAAGGGTGCATTAAGAAAGCATTTTTCAAAACTCATCCCCTGAGGGATTGAAAAGGGGGTCAAATGGGGAAATAAGATTAGTTAGACTGTTTTATTCGAAACTTCACAGGAGTACCTATCCTATTGATAAATGAGTAAACAACAGGTTTTTTCAGAATTCAACCCCTAAAGGGGAAAATGGGGTAACAAAGTCTGAAAATCAACATGGGTATTGTTTGTATGGTGTATCAGGTCGTGTGTATTACAAAAACAACGATTTTAAGATTTAATGTATCGGACCTGAAATACCACCATCCCCTGTTGGGGTGCGTTGGGGAAATGTCTAAAAATCAATATGGGTGTCGATACCGAGATTATCAGAGGTGCTGATTACGAATATGGCATTTATTTTGAGATCCAGAAGATGGCGGATTCGACTTCTATACAGGGATACTGTTGATTTATTGTTATGATTGTGATAACCATGATGATGATTGTGATAATGATGATGATGATTGTGATTACGATGATAATGGTTGTGATTATGATGATTATGATTGTGATAATGATGATGATGATTGTGATAACGATGATGATGATTGTGATAATAATGATGAAGATTGTGATGATGATAATTGTGATTACGATGAAAATGATTGTGATTACGATGATCATGATTGTGATAACGATGAAGGTGATTGTGATAGTGATTGTGACAGTAACAGTGATAACGATGGTGATAGTTATGGTGATTATGATAGTGATAATGATGGTGATTGTGATAGTGATGGTGATAATTATGGTGATAGTTATGGTGATTATGATAGTGATAATGATGGTGATAGTGATGGTGATTGTGTAAGTGATAGTTATGGTGATTATGATAGTGATAATGATGGTGATTGTGATAGTGATGGTGATTGTGACAGTGATCGTGATTATGATAATGATCGTTTGGCGTTAGGATGTACTTAGGTTGCAACAAGAATAAAACACAGAGTACCAAGATAAACTGATAGTTTTTTATTGTAAATAGCTTGCTTAAGTACTAAATATATACATGGAAGTATTAAAGGGTGAACCTACCACTATTATTTAATTCACCAATAGCGATGAAGCGGCGAATACGGACTGAGGTTATAAATATGGGTAGCGCCGCGTGGCGGAGCGCCAGTGTACTGCGGTGAGGCGCGCGCGCAGGTCGTGCGCGCTGCCACAGTGCTCCCCCTCAAGCGAAGCGTACCGGTTGTTTGATGACTCGGCCGGAGCGCGATGTTTTTATTGCAGCTGGATTTTCTGGAAGTTTTGTGGATGTGACATCTGCTTCGCATATGGTGAATGATGGCTTCAAACGGTCGACTGATATCACTGCTTCCCTTCCTGGTAATTGTAGTGTGAATGTTTTGCTATCTCTGCGTAACACGGTGTATGGTCCGTCGTATGGTGGTTGTAATGGTTTTTTCACTGCGTCGACTCGTACGAACACTTGTTTACAATCTTGTAGGTCGTGATGCACAAACACAGGGCGTTTGGTATCATGCGACTGTGCGTGCACTGGGCGAATCTTGTTGATTGTTGATCTTAGTTTTTCGACGTAGTGGGTATCCATATTTTCTGGTTGTGACGTCACAAAAAAATCTCCAGGTAACCGTAGATTTTGACCATAGGTTAGTTCTGATGCACTGACGTCTGTGTCGGTTCTGGTCGCAGTTCGCAGTCCTAGCAATACGGTGGGCAATTCTTCAACCCAACTGTTATTGTTGAGACGAGCTGTGAGTGCAGTTTTCATACAACGATGCCAGCGTTCTATCATACCGTTGCTCTGCGGGTGATAGGGCGTAGTTCGGAGTTTTTTGATTCCAAATAGTCTGGTTAGCGCAGTGAATAGGTGACTTTCGAACTGTCGGCCTTGGTCTGTTGTCATCCTAGCTGGACAGCCGAATCTTGCTATCCATCCTTCATATATGGTCTTGGCAACGGTGATAGCAGTAATATCGCTCACTGCGTGTGCTTCTGGCCAGCGTGTTGCTCGGTCGATCATTGTGATGACGTAACGACGACCGTCAGTTGACGTTCGTAAGGGCCCGACAATGTCGACGTGGACGTGCTCGAACCGACTTGACTGTTCAAACGTCGCTGTGGCGCTTGTTGTATGTCGTTGGATCTTGGACCTTTGGCAGGCGATGCATGTTTGTACCCAAGTTTTGACGTCAGATGTCATAGATGGCCAGAAGTATCTTTGCTGTATGAGCTTTCTCGTTGTTCGTATACCGGGGTGGCTGAGTCCGTGGATTGCGTTGAAAGCGATAATACGGTACTCTTGAGGTAGGTATGGACGAATGTTCTTTGTTGTGGTTTCACAATAGACTTGCTGAGATGAGCCGGGAAGCATTACTGCCTTGAGTTGGACATTTGTTTGATGCATAAGTTCTTTAATGTTCTTGTCTTTTGTTTGTGCTTGAGCTAGTGCTTCATATTCAATGGGGCTCGGACAACTAATTGCATCGACGCGTGATAGTGCGTCGGCAACTACATTATCTCGTCCGCTTATGTGACGTATATCGTTGGAGAATTCACTGATGAACAACAGCTGTCTTCTTCGGCGTTGAGTCTCTGAATCAGATGAGATCTTCTGCATTGCGAATGTCAGCGGCTTGTGATCGGTAAAGATAATTAGTTCTCGACCTTCAAATATTTTTCTGAAATGCTTGATTGCCATGTAAATTGCTTGTAGTTCTCTGTCGAACGTCGAGTAACTTTGCTGAGCCGGTGTAAATTTCTTTGAATAATAACCAAGCGGTTGCCATTTTCCATTGATTAACTGCTGAAGGACGGCGCCAGCACATCGATCGGATGCGTCACACATCAGTCCTAGTGGGACAGAATGATGCGGGTGAGACATGTAGGTAGTTTCTGTGATACATTTCTTGCAGTTTTCAAACGCTTGAGATGTACCCTCATTCCACTGTATTATTGTTTTATCGCGTTTCTTTGTGTTGCTCAGGTAGGTATGTAGTGGGGCTTGAATAGCGGCGGCGTTCGGTATGCTGTCTCGGTAGAAATTGAGCATACCGAGGAATCTTCGTAACTCTTCAATTGTTTTTGGTTTCGGATATTCGCTAATGACCTTGATCTTGTCTTCCGGTGGCTTAATTCCTTCTGGTGACACATTATAGCCCAGGAATGTTACTTCACTCTGACCGAATACGCATTTAGATGGATTGATTGTAATGCCGTATTCGTCCAGCCTTTGCAATACAGTTCGTAGGTGCTGTCTGTGCGTATCTTCGTCTTCTGAGGCTAGTAATAGATCATCAATGAACGGATACACGAAGTCAAGTCCTCGCAGCACTTCGTGGATAAATCGCTGGAATGTTTGTCCGGCATTCTTCAAACCAGGACACATTCTCGGGAATTCGAAAAGTCCAAAGGGGGTGATGATCGCAGTTTTCTCCACATCTTCGTTGCGAACGGGAAGTTGTTGATAAGCTCGATTCAGATCAATGGTTGAGAATATTTGTTTGCCGGAGAGCTGGTACGTGAAGTCTTTGATCCTTGGAACAGGGTATCGGTCTGGTTTTGTGACGGTATTAAGACGCCTGTAGTCTCCGCATGCTCGTAGGTCTCCGTTCTTCTTCGGCACAATGTGTAGGGGGCTAGACCATGGGCTCTTACTCGGCCTACACAATCCTTGGCTGATCATGTTTTCAAATTCTTTCTTCACTCGTTCATACAAATGTGGTTGTATTGGTCGTGCTCTTGAGTATATAGGTTGGCCAGTTGTTTCGATGAAATGTTCCACTTTATGTTTCGGGTTCAATTTCATTGAGGACAGGCGAGTGGTTCCGGGGAATTCTGCTAGTATGTCGTGATATGTTTGCTGTAGATTGACACTGCAGACAGTAGGCGTACTTGTATATCGTCCAGGTGCTTTGGAGGTGAGCTTCGTAGTATTGTCGATGAGCCGTTGATTACGTAGATCAACTAGTAAATTGTGATGGTTGAGGAAATCTGCTCCAATTATTGGCTTCGTTACTGCTGCAACTACGAACTTCCATTTGTATGGTCGACGAAGATTTAAGTCGAGCGTCAGTGTTTTTTCACCATACGTAGATATAACTGTGTTGTTTGCAGCGTACAATTGGTAGGGCAATGGTGTGGATTGTATTCCTTTCCTTTTCGGTATAACAGATATATTGGCACCTGTGTCTACCAAAAAACTCATGGACGACGTCTTGTCTGTTATAAATAAGCGGTAGGATTTCTTCACGACGTTAGGTTCCGCTACTGCCAACGCCTCAATTAGTTTTCCGTCTTAATGTCGGTGTTGAAATTGCACGGTGTTGTACAATGCCTCGCATTTTTTCCAAAGCGACGATGATAGTAGCAATGTGTTGATGGTGCGGGCGTCGATGAGCGAGAACGCGAACGAGACGTTGAGCGCGCTCGATAGGAATTGCGCCCGGCCCCGTAGCCGTAGTGTGACCGCGACGGCTTGCGCGAGCGGTCGCGATGATTGTGTCGGTATGAAGTCTTTAGTTCGGCGATTTCCAGATGCAATTTCTTCATTTCTTCGACGAGATCTTGAATACTGCCTGGTTGAGTCTGTGGTTGCTGGTTTGTTGATACTGATGCGACCGATACTGCAGACACTTCGTTTGTTTGTTCCATCATCTTGTCAGCGAGTTTGGCTAGTTCATCGAGTGCTGTTTGCTTGCTTATAGTGTCGCTTACTACAAGCACTGAGCGAACGTGCACGGGTAGCAAGTTCATCCACATGAGCCTGAGTGTGTTGTCTGGCACCTTTTTGTGAGCGAGGTTGCGCATGCGCCGTAATAATTGGCTCGGCTTCTGATCACCCAGTTCCATTTCGGAAAGTAGCTTCTGTAACTGCTTGACGTCAGATTCTTCATATACTGATATCAATCGTTCCTTTATAACTGGATATTGGTGATCGGCGGGTGGATCGTACAGCAAGTCATCTATTTGCTCGATGTCTTCCTTTTCTAGCTGGGCGATGACCATCTGTGCCTTCTGTGAGTCGCTTTTCTTGAGATCACGCGTAGCAGCTTCGAAAGTAATGAACCACAGTCGGGGTTTGTCACGCCAGAAAGGTGGTATTCGCAGGGAAAGTGATATACCGGCGATTTCTTGAGTGGACAGCGAAACATTATGAGAGCTTGTCCCTGATGACTCCATATCGGCTTTCTCTGAGTTATTTGCCATGATATCCGTTTGGTTGGTTGCTTCGTTCAGTCGGGGTCACCACTTTGGCGTTAAGATGTACTTAGGTTGCAACAAGAATAAAACACAGAGTACCAAGATAAACTGATAGTTTTTTATTGTAAATAGCTTGCTTAAGTACTAAATATATACATGGAAGTATTAAAGGGTGAACCTACCACTATTATTTAATTCACCAATAGCGATGAAGCGGCGAATACGGACTGAGGTTATAAATATGGGTAGCGCCGCGTGGCGGAGCGCCAGTGTACTGCGGTGAGGCGCGCGCGCAGGTCGTGCGCGCTGCCACAATCGTGATTATGATAATGATGGTGATTGTGATGATTATAATTGTGATGATTATGAAATTTGGCACATAGATAGTTAATAACCTGGATTAACATGTAGGATAGTAGTACTTTAATATGATCCCATAGGACAGTTACCGAACGAACGCGGGCGAAGCCGCGGGCAACCGCTAGTGTCTTATAAAAATGTTTACATAAGTAATTACTTAAATTCAAGTAGTTACTTTAACTTGACTACCAATAATAATAGATACCAAGGTTCGATTTTGTCGTGTTGGTCGATTATTAGAAACTTGTTCAACCTTTTTGCTACCATGGTATGAAACTCACATCACGTGTCTTTAAGAAGTAAAGATACGGTTCAGCTCAAGAGAAAAGTAGCTTCTTCCGTGTGAGTCTATGGGAGAGTAAATGGTCCATAGCTATGGGTTCTCTATGGGTTTCCTCAAGATCGTACTGACATATTGTACAGGATACGTAGGGATGACCATTATGGTCAATGGAGTGTCAAAACAATACTGCATTCACTCGCAACAAATCCCAGCGTTTAACCGTTTGTGGAATATATCTGAACAATCCATATTGGTGTCGATTCTGTTGTGCACAAACTAAACTTAATTTAGGCTATTGCTATATTTTTCTCTCTAATAAAACGAGAAAGAGACGGACGTAATATAAAGCTGTCAAAGTTGGAACTAAACTAATATTCCCATACAAATGACGGGTGCACGTAAAAACATGTAGACTAAAAACATGGTGAAAAGTAGTTTGCAAGGCATAAAGTAGTTTGACATCTCTAACTTAGTTCATAGCTATAGCCGTCCTTTTCTCGCACTGCCTTTTAGTAAAAGATAGTAATAACCTAAATTAAATTTAGTTTGTGCACAACAGAATCGGCGCCATTATCCTGAAAGTTAACATTTTAGTCTACTTTTAATTTTTTTTTTACCGTTACCGAGATTGAGCTTTGTGGTAGGCAAACATTTCCCGGAACCCGATAAAAGGGTAGAATTCGTTTGGCCTCCTCCATGGAAAAAAACTTGCCAACAAACTGTTATGTATATTTCACAAAAAAATAGAATAGAAATGGCGCCAAAAATAGTACAGAATTATTAGTAAGGTACATCTGACTCGGTGAGGCATGATAGAGTTCCATTTCTGAGTAAACATTCAGCCGCGGAAGTTGAAAAGCCAATTTACATATTATAGGTAACCTAGAACTTAGGATAGCACACATTCAGCAATGTAGTAGTAGAGTGTAGTGTTAACTATTCGTTCGGCAAGTACTAGGGAAACATCGTTTAACAAGAGGTATTCAGGTTGAGGTAGTTAAAGAGCGTTGTTTATACAGAAAGTGGGCAATGTCGCGAATAACTATCAAATATTTCGTTGTTTTCATTAATTTGGCAATATTATTGTAAGGACTGTTTAAGACTTTCACGGTTTTTCACTACACTCAAAGTACTTACGGGATAATAATATCCGTGGTTTTCTTTGTTGATGAGCTCCCGATATTTCGACGCTGTTGCAAGCATCATGATCGCGGGAATACTGAAGAGGTATGCGGGTGAGGCGAAAATTATTTATTATGAGCAGACAAATCTGTCTACCCTCTTTCTCAGTCTTTTATTACGCGCACTACTGGAACTCGATTGTAAATCGCGACAAAACGCACTCACGGTATCACTAGGTTTTTCTTGATAGTGGAGACGCATGTTATTTTTTATTAGATTTATCACTGGATTCCACGTACTTAATAGTTTAAAACCGTCCTCACGATTGAAATTTTTGTGTTTTGAAATTTCAATAGCTTCTCTGGTTAGCCTTGGGATGTAGTATCGGTCTGTAGATAAAATTTGTGGTTTATGAAACTCAATCCAGTGATTTGGCCCTGAGTCCATTAGATGTTCAGCTACGGCCGATTTGTGTCTCTCATTGTTTTTCACTGCTTTGATGTGTTCATTAATCCGGCATGAGATGGTTCGTTTGGTTTGTCCAATGTATGAGCTACCGCAACTGCAGTCAATTTTGTAAACCCCAGGATGTTCTAAGGCCAGTTTGTCTTTTGGTGAACGCAAACTTCGCCCGATTTTCTTGTAGGGAGTGAACACAGTTTTAATTGAGTACCTACTCAGTATTCTACCGATTTTGTCTGTTACTCCCATAACAAATGGCAAGTAGGTCGGTTGACGTTCTACCTGAGCCCTGGCTGGTCGTGTCCTCAGTTTTCTTTTTTCAGTTGTCTCCTTGTAGCCGTTGCTCCGTAGGACCTCTTGCACATGGGTTAATTCCTCAGTCAAAAGAAAACCACGGATATTATCCCGTAAGTACTTTGAGTGTATTACTGTAAGGAAATAAGAAATATGGTTAAGTAACTAGAAAACTAAAACATTGATTATGAAATGCAATAATTAATATCGTAACACCGAATAATCAGTTTTAGATGCAAAAGAAGTATTAGGAAACTTTCCGAATGCCTTTTCTACACCTAAAACGGTTACAACATCAAATTCAGTGGTTTAGCAATCCACTATTAATATTCTTTGTCATCAGCTAAGATTAAGAAGAACCTATCCTCATTAGTTTATCATTACATAAGGACTTCAGAAGTCCAGGATTATCAGGCAAAGAAATGTGCGTATCGTTTCTGCCTTAGAATTCCTTTACTATTAGAAAACAAGACAATAAATCGATCTTGTTCCTGGATATCAAATGACCCGTGCTACATCTAAAATATTGATATTGAGCCGTTGCTAGACGTACCTAACTAAACTAGAACCCAATTCCACCGTAGCTTGAAAAGGCCAAAAGGAAGGATATTTAAGTCTCCGCAGCATAAATATTAAATACCGTATCGCCGTGGTCGGGTCCGAAATACGCTGACTCGATTTATAATCGAATATTGATTTGGAAGCCATATTTTATTGAAGACGCGATTACTCTCATATTTCAGTGGGTTCGTGTTTAAATTCTGCATACATTTTATGTATACTTACCCATGTAGGTAGTGTCTTCCTTGCGCAGTGCATTTATTTGTTCCTCACTGCAAATGATAACTATGTTATCTTCTCCATCATCCATAGTCGTCAGACTCACTGTTTGAATAAAATTTTGCATGTAGGTACTACATTCAACGTTCATTTCATCACATTATTTGTTCAGTATCACTTATTAATTTTTATCTAAACTCTTAACTTTTCTCCCCTCCTGGTACCAAGTAAAGAAAAACTATATTCTACTTTTCATGTTATCATGAAGTTTTATTTTTAACCCTCGCATTTGCCTTGACCCAATAAAGTTTGATATGAATAAATAACCGTTCATCGATTTTCATTCGTTCAGTTCGGTCCATAACATGCGCCTCCCTGAGAGATTGATTCTTCATTCTGTAGACTGGTTGGATCATACGTAATCCGTTCATTTTTTTACCTGTATCTATGGCATGGTTTATGGTGGTATCTGATTGGGACTTTGACGCTCAGATTAATTAATGGTTACCGGTTTTTGTACTTCTAAAATACAATTATTCCTCTTTCTTTGTACCTACTCAGAACATAACTGGCCTTGCTGCATTCAAAACATGCTCATTTGCTTTGGAGAACGTCTTATTCTTTTTTTTTTTTTTTTTTTTTTTTTATTTATTTATTTAATCATAGTATTAGTACATTCAGCATAGCTATGTAAGTAAATAGATGCTTTGAACACAGACGTCGTACTAATGCTAGTATAACATCAATTTGAGGCATCATTTAAATAAATGGAAGAGGATTCAAATGCCTCGCGGTTAGAATTCACTTCGACTGCAAAATTCAAGTCATAAATATTTTACAACGTCACCCCAAATGCAACTCGAATGAACTTTTATTTTATTTATTTCAACAAATACTGCCAGATCACAGTCACAATATTGGTACTAGGAGAGCATATTCCCGAAGCTCTTTAAAAATATAAACAAGCCAACTTTAGCATGCTAAAGCCTGATATGTTTTGTACGTGCACCCCGAACTCGGCGATAGTTTCTTGGATAAGACTAACTTGTAATGTACTTAGTTGGTGCCAATATCCAATATGAGGTATATTTAGTATCAATACGTGACGACTCCATACTCCATAGATGTTCATATTAGAATCGAAATGATCAACTTCCAGTTTCGAACTCGATAAAGATTCAAGGAAGGTTTAATTTGACGTCTAACTGACTGTAACATTTTTTTTTCCTTAACAAGCTGCTGTCACCTTAGACCACAGATAACCTCTTCTGTGTCTTAGATAAAATGTTCATTTGTTTTCTTGGGCATCAAATGTTTGCATAATATGCACTGATGTAGATAATGTACCAAATACCTAAATCAAATTATAAAGAGATGTTTCATCACGTCTAAAGAAATAAAAATAAACCTTGCTACCATTTTTCGTCCATATTCAATACGTGTTTAGAATTTTCCGTTCAAATGATTTCTTTACATGTCACTTTTCTTTTCCGTCATCAAATCGAAAATTAAATGCGTAACGTATAAAGCTTTTTTTTTTCTAACGTCCTGTTTGCCGAAGGACATTGATTGATCGGCGCGCGAATGGATTCTTTATAATCGGTCATGGTGAAACGATTCCTTTTTTGAATTGTCGTCGTAAATAATCTTTTGAACAGATTTTTCTTTTTTTTATTAGAGCAGAGTAAATATTTACAATACGAGTTTTCGTATTTAGCTTTTGTGTGCAATAATTAATATACTGGATTTTGACGTCATTTTTGATAATGAATAATTCCATAATATGTGTTTTCTTACAAGGAATACGTCTACATTCGTAAATTCCGCCTCTGGTAGTGCCCACGGCTGGATCAACCCTAGTGCGATATCATCGTAAAGGAAAACAAACCAATTATTAGCATGGCGCAGGGATCCATCACGCTTAGACAGATTGTATCCCGGTTGTATACAAGGACTATGTTCCAATTCCAATGTTTAGTTTGACACGTTATTTTAGCCTCTATTTGTATGTCTATATAGTTTATCAGTTTCCTAATTTCATAATTCGTAATCATAGACAGCTTGTTCCTCCCACTGCTGAGTGTAGGCGACCTATCTTCTTTTTTGCCATGCTACCCTGGTATGCGCAATGAATAATCTCATTGCGTTAATTTTCACAAAAACCACAGAACTATGAAAGTTGGTAGCGTGGGTACTTCCCTGCCATGGCCAGACAGTTTCAAAAGGAGATCTTACTGGAATAACTCTTAACCAAGTTAACTAGATAACACAACCGAATGAATAACCCCATATAACTCAATATTTCTCTGAATAAACGATAGCAAATCAACTTATCCAGGGTCTAAAAGACCTCATCACGAAGCCATTAACCAAGCATTCTGTACATCAAACTAAGTAACTTTACGCAAAAATTATTGCTGGGACACTGCTTTTTTTTTGGGGTGAAAAATCATGTTTTGTGGTAAAACCCAATGTAACGCACTCAAAACATTGTGCTGATCAGTGGCGGATTTACCAGTAGGCTGAGTAGGCTGGAGCCTAGGGCGGCAAATATGAGCCAGTTTTCTTTTTAAGTGTTACAGAAATTAATACATTCATAATTATATTCCTAAATGCTATTAGGTTCACACAATGACACAAGCAATTCAATATGTACTAAATGTTTCACCAGTTAGATGATTTGTTTTCTACAACTTATTAAATCGCGTTTATTGAAAACAAGCGACGGGAATAATTTTACATTTACAAAAACTGGAAACGGCAGTAAATTGTTAGTGTGGAAGGTTTTTTTGGAACAATAAACTAAGTGAAAGTTCAAATTCAGGCTAAAAGAGAGAGAGTCCAGATGCCCATGTTTAAGAATTTCTTTAAAATTATTATTTAATTTCGCCATGGAATCAAGACAAGTGTGTCGAAGCTATAGGTAACATGGGCGTCGCCAGGGGCAGCTTTTTCCTGCCTGATGCCACAGAATTGGTATTATACCTACGTAACAAATAGTAGCGTGTGTTTTAAGGTTATAAATGAGCCTCTGGGTACTTTTACTATCGCTACAAACTTACGCATTTTCTTTAAACAAACGCGCGCGGTTCGTACCCTGCGAAAAACTTCTCGATCGATGGGTATAGACAGAGGCTGAAATAAATTAGGAGCCCCTTGCCCCGAGGCCCTAATAGGTAATTATAGCATACATACTCAAGGTTGCATAGCATGTGGATATTTTGATCTCAAACCGAGCTCAAACCTCATAACTATCTGAATTTACTCGAGGCAAGATGTAAAAATTTTCGAGTTCGCTTTGCTCGCTCTTGCAGTCTAGCTTCTCTTGAATCTTATCTTTGTCTATAAGTCGCCCAGGTAACTCCGGTAGGTCGAAACAATTCTAACCTGTCCAAGGTAGGTAAAGTGTACAAATTTTCGAGCTCGCTTCGCTCGCTCTTGCAGCCTACTTACTCTTGCCTTTATCTGTGAGTCGAACAAGTAACTCATAAGTATCAGGATTGAAACAATTCTAGCCTGTTCAGGTAGTGTTAAAATTTTCGCTTGGCTCAGGAATTTACCCAAAAACTATTTCATGGGTAATCTTAACAAACATTTTGGGTTGTAAAAACAATCCTAAAGGAACTCTAAGGCATTTATTGTGTAGAGGTCAGTAGGGGCGGCAAAATTTGAAAAGCCTACTGGCGGCAAATGTGTAAATCCGCCACTGGTGCTGATGGATGGATTGAATAGTACGGGGGTCGTGGAGGTGTATAAAGTAAAAATCTTACATTAAAAACTTGTATTAAAAAAAATACTTGTCAAAAAGTTGGAACTTTGACCCCCAATATCTCCGTAACTAGGTTCCCAGGTATGGTGTAGATCAAAAAAATGATCGCAAAGACGGAGAGAACAAGTTCTATGATAATTGTATTTTGGATGCAAAAATAAACGTATTTACCATTGAGCTATTACTACTACTTACGTATAGAGAAGACAGCACAAACAAACTCTGTGCTCCGTTCAACTGCGGTCGGCCGGCCGCAGTTTACTCATTCGCTTTTTTTTTCGAAATGGCATCTCGCAGTTCAACCTAGAGAGGTTGTCGTCTGCTTAACCGGACCTGCAATCCTGTGGGTACCTTAAGTGTAAGGCCTCCAGCCAGGGCTTACTCAGTCGCTTGCTCGCCACAGCATCTATATATACGGGGTTAGCCACCCCCCTCGCGCCCCGCACTGCCGCGCTTGTTGCACAGATTTTGTTCGTGCTGTCTTCTCTATACGTAGTAGTAATAGCTCAATGGTGTTTATAAAGTTATTAAATGTAAGTACTGTTCGCGCACAAAGGTATATCCTCTTCTGCAAATCTCGCAATCGGAGTAAGGTTTGCTGTAAGAAATCTGAGTTAAGCTCGTCGTTGTATACATTGTAAGTAAGTGTAAGTTATACATTGTAATTTTGTATCTTTTAATTTTGTGTACAATAAAGAATAATGATTTACGTTACGTTTACGCCACTCGCTCATGCTGGGCCTCTGGCGTTCGTTACCGTAACTGCGTCGTGAACTGGGCCTCATCAGAACTTGTAGGAAACTCCATTAAAAGTTGACTTGCTCACACACACCCACGGGGGAGTCTTTGACATTCTTTGTACGGAGTCGGTACGTTTATGTATTGTTCACTTACGTACTTGCTTGTGTGAAGGAGGCACTTTTCCATGCTTAAATGTTGTACCCTGCTTTGTATCCCAGAGTCATTTTGAACGATATTGATGTTCTCCTAGTAGGAACTTACGTCTCGGTTTCAAACCAAACATCTCATGCGTTCCTGTGGTACCCAAACTTTAATGAATAAATAAAAACCGGCCAAGTGCGAGTCGGACTCGCACACGAAGGGTTCCGTACCATTGACTATATTTAGTATTTGTTGTTATAGCGGCAACAGAAATACATCATCTGTGAAAATTTCAACTGTCTAGCTGTCACGGTTCATGAGATACAACCTGGTGACAGACAGACGGACAGACAGCGAAGTCTTAGTAATAGGGTTCCGTTTTTACCCTTTGGGTACGGAACCCTAAAAAACCAGCCAAGTGCGCGTCGAACTAGCGCATGTATGGTTCCGTACTATCGTATATTTTTTTTTTTTTTTTTATTATTATTTGTTACTAGCTGACCCGCGCAACTTCGTCTGCGTCACATGAGAGAGAGAGAGAGAGGTTTAGAGAGAGTGTGAGTTAATCTTAAAAGATAGACATATCGCTATCGCGGATTTTTTTAGAACGTTTTAAGAGGAACAATTCCCTCATACATGATTATTGCGTAACTTTAACCGTTTATGCAGCGCTCGCAACGGAAAATCTAATTTTCCCTGTTTTTACATTTATTGATTTATCATTGATGCTCCGCTCCTTTTAGTTGTAGCGTGATGTAAGATAACCTATAGCCTTCCTCGATAAATGACTATTCAACACTAAAAGATTTTTTTTAAATTCGAACCAGTAGTTCCTTTAATTAGCGTGTTCAACCAACCAAACAAAAAAGCAAACTAACTCTTGAGCTTTATAATATTATTAAAGATTCAAGTGGATAGCAATTTCATTTCTCCGATATATTTACATTAATCGCTAAAATAATCTACATAAGTTTTACCAACTACGAGCTTCCTTCGACAGCCTTACCTACGTTTTCATCCTTAGACACTCGATGACAGTCATACTCGAGCTAGGTCGAAAGTTCTCATCAAAGGTGCAAAAAATCAGCCCAAACACGATTTTTCAATTTTAAATGGAACCATCTTTGAGATATACCTAAGCTTTTCACAAAAAAAAGGACCACATGTATCCGTGTATCGGACTTCTCTGTAAAAAGTTATGCGGGGTCATACATAAAAAATATACACTTCCTACTTTTTGTTTCGTCGGTTAAAAAACCAAAGTTGGGGCATCTTATCACCGCGATTCAGAAAATAAAGCGAAATTAACAACGCCATCTATCGACTAAGATGTTAAACTGCTAAAATAAAATGCACGGAAATCATTATGTGTAAATTTTTAAAGCAGCATCATGTAGACTAATCTAGAGTACCATAAGCTATAACTTTTTTTTAAAGCCGGTCATTTGATTTGAAAGTTATCCAGTTAGCACATTTTTAGTCATTTGTACCATATTTCGCTAATAGATGTCGCTATGTTACATTTGATGATTAGTTCTTCTTGAACACTTTATATTCATATATCTTTTGATAGAATTAACCGATTACGATGAAACAAAAACTAAGTACTTAATACCTCAAGATGCGCACAATTTTTATGTATAAAAGTTATCTACATTGGTTGCGTAAATTTTACGTGATGCTTGATCATCGAAACAGACAAACAGATAAACAGACAAAAATTCCAAAAATGCTGGAAATGAGTTCTGTTGGTTATCCTTTACCACCCTGGTAAATTTTTTTCAAAAAAAATATTTTCGATGTACAAGAACGGTTTTTCTACAGATTTATAATATGTATAGATTATAGCGGCAACAGAAATACACATTCTGTGAAAATTTCAACTGCCTAGCTATCAGGGTTTATGAGATACAGCCTGGTGACAGACAGACACACAGACGGACAGTGGAGTCTTAGTAATAGGGTCCCGTTTAACGGAACCCTAAAAATCAGTTAAAATGAGATACCAAACTGAAGGTTTATTATATGTGACGAAACTGGCATATACCTTGAAGCATCTTTGAGCTTCTGTCAAAGTGAGGCAAATGATGTCCAGTGACCAGGTCACTGCGTACTGACCATGAAACAAAATATAAGTCACTAGCGCGAGTCACGCGGTATCACCCGCGTAGTTTCCATTCCCGTGAGAGTACAGGGATAAAATATAGCCTATGTTACTCAAGGTGAATGTAGCTTTCTAACGGTGAAATATTTTTTTAAATCGGCGCAGTAGTTTTTGAGTTATAAAAATACAAATCTTTGTAGAGAGAGAGAGTTTGTTGTGTAGAAGTGTACGTATAGATTGACGCGAGAACAAGAAGAACAGTAACTGCAAAAGGTTTTCTAAAATTGGTAGCTACTCTTCTCCAATTTGTCTCATTCTCTATTCCTTTCATGTCAGACTTAACCTCTCCTTTTAGCACTATTATCTTTCGCCCACCTATGTATATTATCTTTGATCTGCTTCTGCTTACTCCTCACCTTATCTTATGCGCCAGAACCAAACACAAAAAAAAAATCTGGTTTGTCTTTGGGGAGTGCCGATAGAAGTAAAAACCAAAAGTACACAGACCCCTCCCCAGTCCTAGCACTGGTTGTGCCCCGCACATGCCTATGTGATGCTACGCCGTAGCGGATCACCTACGAGTGCTACGAAGCGTGACCGCACGTTACGTCAAGTGACGATGAGTTCAATGTTTTTCCTTCACCCAAAAAGTGCTCAACGCGCCTAAAGAATTTTTCACTTCAAAAACATGAGTGTGTTGTGTAAGTTACCCCATTATTGATGTAGGTGTTCCAACTTCTTGCATCGTTTACAACTTTCCATCCGTTCGAGAAGAAACGATTTGTTTACTCACAATATTGAAGTTTATTTCTTACGTTGTTTGTTGCCATCAAACTTGGCTCTACTTTTATTATGTTAGCTTTCGTTTTGAATAGATATATGTACATTAAGTACGTTTGGTGTCGTTTCGTCATAACATCAGGCGGTGTTTTATTATTCCATTACACTGTTATGTTATGGGACGGTGAATTGCCGGTAGCTAATAAAATAACTGCAAAAAGTTTTATTTACGTTGATTTTATGCTGGCTCATGCAGGAGTTCTAAACGAGCAATATCCTCTTTTACAGTATAAAAAACTTACGTTACAGAAACTAATTGAAAATCCTACGTCAAATGAGTCCCTTTACACTAAAAACCGTCCAGTCCTAACTTAACCGTAAATAATTTAATCGCTGTAAATACATGGAGATGTTTCGTAAAACCCTTGAGAAAGGCTTCTTTTCTTGGGTAAAGGATGACCTGTAAAATTATTACTTACCGAAAAACCTCTTTTGCTGGATATAAATCGCCCCAGAGATTACCAAATTACCAAATCGCGAAACCAAAACCAGGTCCTCAAGAATTATATTTAGGTCTTAGAAACTTTTTGTTTAGAAACCCACACTATACAGCGTGTACATGTACAAAAAAGGTGTGGCCATATTTCAGGGTGTGATTCAGACCATCAAACTGAACAATTTTCTCCATCATCATCATCATCATCATCAGCCTATTAATATTCCTACTGCTGGGACACAGGCATCCTCTCTGTGAGAGGGAATGGGCTATAATAATCCACCACGTGGGCCCAGTGCGGGTTGGTAGATGTCACATGTCTTCGATTTTTTTGGTTCTAGGACATGCCGGTTTCCTCACGATGTTTTCCTTGGATCATTCCCACTAGTTCTACCGTAGAACTGTGTAGTAGAACTAGTGGGAATGATCCATTTCCTTCACCGTTTTGAGAGCAGTAGTGATGAAATAAATTATATAAAGTAATGCGCCTTGCCTGGGTTCGAACCCACGACTTACTGTTCGTAAGTCCACCGAAATCGCCAAAAAAATCAGCTGTCCCATACATTTGGGTCGAGTAGAGAAAGTAGTTCAGTATTGTTGGTCTGAATCAAACCCTGAGATATTACCTACACGTTGTATGTATTTAAATAATAACTGTTGTATATAGAGAACTAAGTAAGCCATTTAAGGTAAGATACTCTGTACGTGAGAAAGCATTTACGTGACGTTTATGTTAATGTATTTATGAAGTTCCCAGGTAGACACGTCGTCGTATTTCTAGGCTAAACTATGGACTGAAAGTTTCAGGTCTGTTCTACACTTCTACCTACTGTACCTAGTTTGTAAAGGTCGTTTTGAAGATCTTGTTATTGGAGAACGTGAATACGAGGTTGAAGTTCGTGTTTTTGCTATCCAGAATTTTATTGTTAAGTAAACAAAGATTGTGTGGGATATTCTTAACGACAAAAATACTTTTTTTACATTGGAAAAGGCTATCATCATCCTATCCTCCTTTTCTTTCAAAAATGTTGTGGTTTATTGTCGGTATTACCAATTTTATCATAAGATACGATATGTTTCAGAGAACCCACACAAACATTACCGTTAGATATATACAACAGCTATACGTCATATATCTCAGTTTTTCTCTTACAAAGCACACTTACAGAAAAAGTAACAAACGAACAAAAAAAGTTCAGCAAACCCATAAACAACGGACAATAGTGTTGTCCTTTCTCAGTTGATGACGTTTCATTTCGTTTCCCGCCACAATCCATAGACTTGTTGAGGACTCCACACACTGCAATCACAAGATAAAATATACAAGATGTTTTTTTTTTTCGCAAAATGGCGCAGGACGACCGCAGGCTTATCTCGATTTATTTTTTCCTTTTTTCTGAGATACGCTGTAAATAGCGCCCTTGTTTGCTTATCAAAATTGGAAGACATGAACACTATGAATATGTGAATATACATGCATGTTTAAATTAAGTACTTTTGTAATCTTTTTGTTAAGAAAAATGGTTTGTTATGGAAATTCAAGTATTACCAAAAAATGTTTAGGACCTAGGTACTTCATTCTAATTATTCAATATGGGATGGTGAGGTTCAAAGTAGGTACCATGTAATCATTAAAGCAACATTTTGTTATTTTTATTTATTTATTTATTCACAGATATTTCACAAATATTACAACACAAACCTCCTGCCAAACTGCAGAACAGTTTGTCGGCAGTATTCTCGTGGACACACTCATTTTCGAGAATACATTTTATAACTTATTTAGTACATGTCTATTAAAGTAACTAGTAGCATTAAAAAATTCTTAAACACTTACACTAAACTTTTAAAGAAAAATATCTTCGAAATAAACTAGCGAACTTAAGCAACAATCGTATGTTAGCTAGGCGGACCCGCTTCGATCCTGTGCTACGGGCATAGACTCAGACACGGGTTGCTAATTGCTTTGCTAAAGAAATCTTTGCGACCAATACAACAAACATATGACCGTCTATTACAGTGATTACTAAAGACTAAAAAACCTTGATAGAAATATCCAGTGAATCAAAACTAGAAAACGGCACAAAGCTCAAAAAAATAAACATACCTTTTTAGTAGGTACACAGACATGAGATCCAGTACTTTTTTCCGATTATTTCTGTCCAAGCTTTCAGTCCAATGGACATGCGCCTTAACAACCCTTTTTGCGACACAATTTTACGACGCTCGCAGATAAGCCGGGACATCACTATATTCCGCCATATTTGGGACGTAAACTTGTGTTTACACTACTGTATGTATTTTATTCAGTGTGGACGGTTTTACGAGTATGATAGTTTTTTTTATGTAAGTACATGAGTTTTATATAAAATTCCTTTTAATAAAATCAATCAAAGGTTAGTAAATAAATGATGGCTTGCCCACAAAAGTATGGAATATTGAGAACCACGATATTAAATTTCTACTTTTCATAATACGAATATTCTATATTTTAAATATAATTAATGTACTTTTATGCAAAAGTAAAAAAAAAACATGGCCGCTTCAGGCAGCAGCGAGATAGCGATAAAATTCATCATTCATTACAACCTTCGTTTTTTATCAATTTTCCAAACTTATCGTATGCACAAATAATAAACAGCACAAATAATATAGGTTTAATTCACTTCCACAAAATAAATAATTCTAGATTCCAGCTTCAGTGATCTAGACTCGTACCTACGCGTGGTCTGCGTACTAAACGACTAGTGTACGAGTAAGTTGGCTGTTCTCTAAACGACTTAAAAAAAACACAGAAGTCTGGCTATTCTAGAGTACATTTTTTTTTTTTTTTTTTTAGACTTGAGTGTCCCACTGCTGGGCAATATAATATAATATATATAATTTTAAATATAGAAATGACCATAGGTACGTATATGGTGTGCCAGTGTATGCGTGCTATAGCATAAGCCTAAATAAATTCAAATCGTTTATAAAACGGAAGCTGTGCCTGAAAGCCTACTATCATGTTAATCACTATCTCGAAGATAAAAAGGTTTGGGATTAAGCTGCTCCAATGCAATTTGCTCTGTGAATGTCGAAGCTTCGGACTTCGCTTGTTTATTATTTATTCCTTTATCCTTTTTTATTTTTTTTCCTTTTATATATTTTTTTTTTCCTTTTTTATACAATCTGACATTTATTGTTTTGACATGTATTTTATTATTTTTTATACACTCCGACATTTAATGTTTTGACATGTATTTTATAATTTTTTACTTTTTTTATTTTTTTATTATTTTATTTGACATTTACTGATTTGACATGAATACTTATTTTGTTAAGTATTCTACTTTTTTTTTATCATCATTGTGACTTTTAATGATTTTTGTGATTTTTATTTACTTTCTTTTGAATAGAACTTGTTATGAATTTTATATGATTATTGTGAATGTGGGGACCATGTGGGTCACATTTATATTTTTTGTTTATTTTTTCCCACAACTGTCTGGCAGTTTGAGTACTCTAAGCGACCTACCCAAATGTCCTTTCTTTGGTATTGTTCGTCGTTTCGTTGAGCTCCTTGAGTTATAAGTCGAGCTACACGTTAACTGACAAATGCTTGCACTGACTGGACAGGTCCACTCAAATCTGTATGGTTCTTTCTTCAAAAGACCATCTCAGACACTAATCTGCATAGTCCTCATGTGAATTGAGCAAAATTGTCTGGACTTTAAAAGAGACTATGACCTCTGAGTTTGTTTCGGCTGTTTCTTCTCAGAGTAGTCAGGTACGAAACACCGGCCCCATCTAGTTTAAAAAAATGACGTGTAAAAGTGTTTGTAAAAACCTACTTGCAAAATAAACATCATTTATCATTTATAACATACTTAAAATTATGTAAGTATGTCGCAGCACGCAGCGTAATTGGGAAATTGTTTTTTTTTAGGCAGTCGGTAATGAAGTTTACAGTATATTTTTTTTTTTGCTAATATTCTGAAATGATCTCGTTTTTTCTTCTTTTCCAACAATCCAAAAACAAAAAGTTTTCTCCAATTATCTATCGACTACCATGGTGTGTTGTGTTTTAATGGGTTGATATCGATATACGGTGTGTGGTTAGTGTGCCGACGCTTAGTGTTAGGTGTAAAATACTTTGAATAAAACATTAGGTGGATAAGTAGATGAAAAAACTGGATGAAATAACATTTTTACAATAAAAAAACTTAGTATATTCCACCACATACCAAGTTACCCGGGCGGTTCGTATGTAATTTAGTGGAGTACAGACAACACACGATTTATAGGCATTAGTTTAATCTGATGATCGGACCGAGTGAGCGGTGGAATACTAAATTTGAAACAGATATTTTTTATCTTTTTATAAACGTGTGTGCGGTAAATTCGTCCAGACTCGTGGAAAATCGAATTGGGATTGCTAAAACCATTGACATATTTATTTGTAGTTGTTTGTTGAAATGTAATACATACATAGTTGATTAGGTACTAAACGTGAACCTATCCAACTAATGGATATGAAAAAATTTAAACCCTTGTCATTTAGCTTTATATTTTTTTATAAGAATTGCATTTCTTTGCAAAATGGGTCCTTTACTAAACTCATATTTGGAGTGGCCATTAATTAATTTATACACATGTTAATAATCACGGACGAGATTGTTTTAAGTACGTACGAAAGAGGTTCCATCAATAAAATAGCTTCTTGTCATGTCTTGTCATCATTAAATCTCTCTTATGCTGACACTTATTTTTGTGAATACCTACTGGTTAACCTGTAATGGGCAACTCTGTAAGTCCAAGACTGTAAAACCTATGTATACCCAAATGAATATACAGAAGCTGTTGGTGAACCTATACTTACTAAGAAATAAATAAATAAATATTGCGGGAGTGATGAGTACTGTATTTTAAAAGAGGTTGATGAGAAAATTTTCAGATACAGACCAAAATATACCCAAACTCTGAAATGACTTGAATTTTTCAAATTATGTTCAGTTTGAAATTCATCGAACACAGTTTTCTCTAAAGCAAAACATTCTGGGATAGTTGCAGAATTTGTTATAGGTACCATGCCCAAAGCATACAAATCGATCCTTTTATGTGTTTCGACATATACAATAAGTTATAGCAATTACCTGACCTATCTTTGCATAAATGATTGAGATTTTTTAGAATACGAATCGATAGAATTTCATATTCTAAAAAATCTCAACTATCATCTAAGTAAAGGTGGGTCAGCTAATTGCTATTAACTTACTATACATGCAGCAGTCCGTAAATACATTAAACTTTATTCCAACTACAAAAAGCCCACATGTTATGCGTCACTCAAATTCCCCATACGAAGCAAAAATATGACACATGGGGGGGGGGGGACATTTTATTGACCGCCTAACACCTTTCTTTGAATAAAACATAATGTTATGACTTATGAGGAACAACTAGATAGTCGCTTTGGCAGGTGATATCTCTTTTATTACGAAACTTTTGGGAGCGTGAGATATTGGCCGGTTACTAGGCTGGCAGAGCAGGTAGGATGTTATGTAACGTTATTGAGGTGAGAAATAACGTTCTAACGTGGAAAAGTCGGAGAATTTGCTTCAAAGCGATTTATTTGGCGGTAAATAACTACAATCTACATTTCGTTTTCTGAAGTTGTTCCAATGAGGTTTTCAGCGCGTTGCAAAACGTTTTGTTACCATCGACAATTTGACATAATCTACTTAGCCTTTTCCCCTGTCTTTCTGGATGCAGTCAAATACCAGTATTTTACATGGAAAGAATGCCTATCTGACGAAACATTTACTAGGTAATACCTACGATACCCCTTGGTAAGTTTACCATAGATAAAACAGAAAAGAAATGTCAGTGTTTTGACATATCGCCAATGAACCCGTACGAAACAGGGTCCGGACGCTAGCGATAAAGGTATAAAAATAAAATCATCCTTTTACAAATATTGCAATGACAACATTATGACTGCCCAAAGTGAAAATGTTCTGAAGTAAGAACATGTTCACTATAGTTGGTGCCAGTTAAGATGAGAATAGCGGTCATTGCCCTTTCCCTAATATATCTTCGTAGGTACGAGCCAAAAAAAATAAACCATGTATCGTTTTTCATTACAAAAAATGTTGAAGATCACGATAGATGACGATTCAACACTTGAACAGGCTTATTTTTGGTTTTCAAAGTTGAGAAGTTTAATAAATAAGTACCTATAGGTGGGTCAATGACCGCTATTGTCATCTTAACTACCACCAACTCTATCTGACTTGAAGTGCAACAGTGACAGCAGAGTAATTCCAATTTTTTTTTTTACATTAGCAACATTTAAATAAGTGTCAACCCGTAAATAAAGCTGCGTTCACATGGGAGTAAAAAGCGCAGCCTATAGCCAATTTTTATTAGAAGTGTCATCCCCGCTGAAAGTCATTGTCGCCGTACGAGCTAGGCATTTCCCCCGGGCGTTACTCGCGACGTATTTCTGCCGTAATATCATACAGTAATACCGCAAAAATAGGTACTATGTAAGTTCACTGACTTCTCACTTTTAAATTGTTTTGGTTTCTTTTAAAATTTGAGGTTATTGATACTTTTAATCCTTGCTTGATTTTTATGTAAAGGACTAGTGGCAACGTTTGTCGAGGTTATTCGTAGATATTTTAGGCCCGAATTAGTGTCGCGCTGACGGTCGGTCGCGTACGGTCGGTTGCGTACGAGCCATACATTGTGTTCTATATAGCACCATACTGCAACGCTGACATCAGCGGCGACCGACAGCCGTATTTTGTTCTGGCTGACGTCATGACCGACCGACAGTACGCGACCGACCGTCATTCAGCGTGACAGTAATTCAGGCCTCACAGTTGCTTAAGTTTGAATTGTAGGCCAACCCCAACACTGCTGGTAAAAGGCTATATACTCGTAGATCCTTACTCTGTGAGACTCTGATTCTTAGTTACATTTATCATCATTGCGTCAATGCTGCTTAAAAAAATAGTGGTTCATAGCTGTACCCACTAAGAGATAGTTTCAAAAAGCAGAATTATGTAGGATGCTAATTAATTTTGCTTTTTACCCGACTACGGCACACCCAAAAGTAAAGGTTATGATTTAAATAGCAGTCTAAGTATGTATATTTATGTTTGTATTTAGGTAATTTTATTTAGTAATTTTTGAGCCTAAACTATTCATCCGATTTTTATGAGTAAGGTACCAATCGATTCTTTATTAAGGCCCGGGTAACGTAATCAAATCAAATCAAATCAAATCATTTATTTTTGCCGAAAACACTGTTACAATGGTCTTATTACAAATTTACATGTTTCAAGTGTTTCTACCGTAAGGCATGCAATATCTATACAGTCATGAAATTCTAATACACACGTACACGTAGGCTACATTTTATTCAGTTGTCGGGTTTTTACTGTTTTTAGTGGTAATATGCCACACAAAATCTTGTTTTATCTAGTGTCGATTTAAGTTGAGATAAGTTGATTAACTAGGACACCAGTAAAAAAAAAGCCTGCTCCAACGTTACGGCCCGATTAGTGGCGAGATATGTACAGATCGATGGTTACAGCATCCACTTAGTATTCTAATGACAATCCTATTAAGCTTACCAACCTTCCTGATAACACTCGCAATAATTGCTGTACTTTGCACGAAAATGTTCTGCTTTCACAGTTTTAGTATACTTGGTGTTTGTAATGGACCATTGGCTTTTAGGGTTTCAGCATCATGTAACCTGGTGCGTAGGTATGGATCGTTCGTATCTAGTGGGATTATCTAAGGATCATCCAACTTGGCAAGAAAATCGAACCTTACCTACTATCGCATGCTATTTTTATGGCAAAACTAGCTGACCCACGCAACTTCGTCTGCGTCACATAAGAGAGAAAAAGCTTTCAAAAGGAACAAATTTTCCCCGTTTTTGCAACATTTTTAATTTATGCTCCGCTCCTATTAGTCGTAGCGTGATGTTATATAGCCTTTCTCGATAAATGGACTACCCAACACTGAAAGAATCATTCAAATCGGATTAGTAGTTCCAGAGATTAGCGCGTTCAAACAAACAAACAAACAAACTCTTCAGCTTTATAATATTATAGTAAGATATAGTAAGATTATGGCAAAATGTGTCATCAAACTACGTTTTTTTTACCACCTTTTGTACTACATTTACTGCAAATAAATAATTTTGTTTTGTGTTTTGTTTTTTTGACAAAGTCACAAAAAAAACAACAAAAAAAAATTATCCAAGGATTATTTTTTGTTAGCCTACTTCGTAATTTCGTATCCCACTGCTGGGAAAAGGCCTCCTTCCATACCTCTCTATTCTTAATATACAGGAGGATATTAGATCAGCTCGCCATTTCAAAACCAAAACATAATTATCTGATGGTTTTTTTTGGAGGCGTTGACGTCAAGTAACCCACCGCGTTTCCAGAGTTTCGCTAGCTATTTTAAAGATATTGAGACTACTAGCCTACAACCTAATCTACTAATCAAAGAAGCCCTGCATAAATAAATCCATCAAACTGTGTATCCCAAGTCTTAACGTTAATCACAAAATTGAAACCGTATCATCTTCATAAATTCTGTACTCCTAGTACATAGATAGTAATTTGTAATAAATCACACAACTAACAAATTGTTTTAGTTGGATATGTACTCACAGTTATTAGGGACGACCCGTTATTAGTTACGATCATATCTGTCTAGACCGAAAGTTAGGCGCTATAATTCATATGCTTGATTACGGCGATCTGTCATAATCTCACTCCATTATTATTCGCTCATATTTAATCGCGTTTCTAAAACTTGGCTTTAAAACACTTTATTTATTTTACCCTTGCCTCGACATTTTCATTTAGTGCAAACTGAATGGGGAGACACAGGCAAAGATAATCTAAGAGGGCGCCACCATAGCTAGTCTCAATTTGACCAATGAGGTTAAGCTATTTTGAATTATAAAATGATATTAACACATTTTCAACCAATGACGATATTGGGAACCAGCTATGCTAGCGCCATTAGTTCCACAGTTTCCTTCCCCATTATTCATTACCATGCTGGACTTTCCAGCAATAATATCAAAGGTAAGAAGATTATAGATAAGAACGAACACATTTCTAAGACAGATTTTATATCTTTTTTTTTCTTTGTATGCTTTCCTACAGTACTTCCTGAATGCAGGATAAGCAGCTTTCCTTCACTTTAAGGAAATATGGAAAAGGAGTTTTATGTATTTCCTTTCATATTCAGGATTAGAGCCTCGGCAAACACGGCAGGATGTGCGGGCAACAATGGTAGGGGAGCGAAGTAAAAATGTAAATTGTTCCTCGCATTTGAAAGCTGGGCCGACGCTGCGCTTATGCATATTTTACATATCATATCATGTGTCGATAAGCAAATTTGCATGTGTTAACGTTAGAAGGGAGATCTTTATCCTTATGGGAGCCTGGTAGAATTTTAAAGGAACGTTGAATTAACAAAAGTTGTCTCGTTAAGCGGTCCAAACGCCTTTTCGTATTAAAGGTGATGGGGGTGGTTTAAATTATAATAGCTATTGCCAGCTTTATGGAATGGATCTCGTTTATGTTTATGGCGCTCATGAATTGATGGGTGCTGGATAATGTTTTACTGAAAATAAATGGAGCTGTTTAGAAACGTTTTGCAATATTGTAGCGTCGTTTGAAGTACTCCGTAAACAGATGCCTCTAGTTCGATATTCATTTTCCAGCTTATGCCCACGGCTTCGCAAGCGTGGATTTCGGTAATTGTCCCAGGGGATCATACCATCGGGATCAAAGGTATTCTACGTGTTAATCTAGGATATAAACTATCTATGTGCCATATTTCATCCAAATCTGTTCTGTAGTTTTTTCGTGAAAAAGTAACAAACATCCTGGGTACATCCTCACTGACTTTCGCATTTTTAATTGTAGTAAGGTTCGGAAATCGTTTTGAACACTTCGATCATGATACAAACATAGAGGTATGATATTTACCATTACCATAATGACATTTATCAGAGTACTGATAATCATTATGAAAGCCCTCACTTCGTCTGTACACGGCCTTATAAAACATTAATTCAATTTTCTAATTTTATGACATTATGTCGTGCCGCTCACAACTAGAGTTTGCAGGGCCTAAAATCGGAAATCCGGTTTAGGAGGACGAAAAATACTGATTTTCGACAAAAAAGTCCGGTCTAGCCTAAAGTTTACCTACCTACGATCAAATAAAAAACTAAATTTTTTATTTAAAGTTGAAACAAAAACAATAAATCATGTTCAGTAATGAAAAGTTAAACAAAGTTAAAAAAAAGTTAATGTATGATGATGAAATGATGAATGAAAAGTTAAACGTAAAAGTGTTATATATAATATATTATTTTGTTTGACTAGAAATAGCTTTTAAAATTTGTTTCCGACCACAACAATTTGATTGAAGAATTGCTCACAAATAATATTTCCAGTTAAACTTCGTAAGTACGACGGCTCCTATGGACTCCACTGATAGTCTGTTTCTTTCTTTCGTGCGGCATGAGTCAAAAAATCCTCACAACATTATTTTAGTAATTTATAATAGGATACCTCCTCCCAAACTCTGATCTCCTGTGTAGCCATAACCTAGATAAGTTTAAATATTTCAGCTCGACAGTCCATCCCAGTATCTATGCTCTAAGAAGAAAAGTTATAAATGGTACACATTTCTCATTTTAATTGCCACTTTGAGTGCTATTAGTTTTGATGAAAGTCTTCCTTTAAAATCACGTAAATTAACGTTGAAGGTCTAATGGCTGCGACTTTGAGAGCTGAAACAAAATAAATTCTGGCGGAATTTTATCACTAAACTGAAACAATGGTAGTAGTTTCGAGGAAAATACTTTAAAATTAAGAGTTTTTGAGTATTTAAGGGGTTACAGATAAGACTATCAGACTAGAAACCAAACAAAGAAAGCGACTGTAATGGCCGGTGTTCGCTAATAAATACCTGTGTCAACATCTAAATAAATACCTACATCAAATCTTTGTTGTTTGTTGAACACCTAGGTGAACTAGAGGCCCAGAAAGTTAACCGTGGAACACCTAGGTGAACTAGAGGCACAGAAAGTTAACCGTGGAACACCTAGGTGAACCAGGGGTACAAAAAGTTAACGGTGGAACACCTAGGTGAACCACTTTGGTGTTCCATGGGTCAGAAACCGTATTTTCAATGTTCGGCTCAACATACAGTGCATTAATTAACACGTCTTTTACTATTCACGAAAATGTGCTCGAAAATACTATTTAGCTATATCGTCACTATTATCAGAAGGTGTGTAGTACTCGTAACCGGCGTGCGTGTAGGACCAGTAGGGCTATTACGTATCTTTTTGATCTCCAGTGACTAACTTTGATGACAACCGAGAATGTCAAAATATCGGTATTACCTATTACACAGAGTGGATATCACTTTAAGGTGACAACAGCCCGGGTACGTACGGTGTAACGTCTTTCACGAAAGCCACTTCAAACTTAGTTCATCAATTTTATATCCACTATGCTTATATAATCGCAATATTCGAAGAATCGATACAAAAGCGTCTGTCAAAATGAGTTACGGTGACTATCAGCCACGATGGGCACCGATGTCGTCATATTTGAGAGCGACTGGTCATACATAATACGAAACTAACCTTTTGACAGTTATTTGATGGACACTGAGCCCAGTTAATATCATTTCGAGCTGTCAACAGAGATACGTATAGGCCTGCTGATGTATGAACGTGGACGACTCAAAAGGAGTATATAAGTATCATAGCAAGTGGCATTCTGTGGTTTCTGCTTACCCCCATGACAAAAAGGCGTGAATTTATGTATGTATGTATAAGAAGAAGTTTAACACATTTGCTCGTACAGGGTCTCTTATTTCACCCATTTCAATATCGTAATGTATCTCATTACGTACTTGTGCAGTAATGTAATGTACAACGCACTGTTTATCAAGATGATCCGTCTAAAACGAACGGTACTTTTTTAAATCTTAGGAAAGAGTTTTTATGTCAGAAAAGTGGTCAACATTTTATGAATCAAATTAACTTTGGGAGATGAAATATAATAAATAAACATTTAATTCTTTAATTTAATTAATTTTGACAATAAATTACAATCATTTATCTGTAACAAAAACACAATAGTACATTATGATATAAGTGCGGTAAGTTGAAAATTACAGCAGAGGCGATATTGCTAGCCCGAGCCGTAGGCGAGGGTTATAATAAAGCAGAGGCTGTAATTATCAAAGCGTACGTATGTCATTACTAAGTATTTTACATCCATGACTTAGCTAAACTCAAGTTCTAAACATATACAACCCCTTAAAGTATCACTTTCCATAAATAAGCAGTTATTTGTGACCCCACGTCAGTAATAATACAGGTGAATGTGACCAATCCACTGATGTAGGTAATCCCTTAGTCCTCATGTGTCACGGCCGGTAGGGTCCGGGTACGGCTATTTTTAAATTGGGAATGACATGTATTCGTACCCTCATAGATCCGTAATGGTGAGATTTTCACTGCCTTTTTCTTTGACCTGTTGAGGTCAGCCTTTCTACTTTTGATTCAAGATTATAGATTATTATTATTTAAGTACATTGTTAAGTACTTTGAAAGACTTTATTCTGTTTAAGATATTGTTGAAAGTGCCTTTCAAAATTTAGATGCATCAATAAAGGGCACTTTTCAAAGAGGTCATTTCTAATCATAAGAAATTTAACGGTCACTCTTAGAAAACCATGTGAGGACAGTCGAAAATTTTAACTAGGGTCGCTAGTTAAGCTAGGGTCTCGGCAGATTACAGCAGATCGGCAGATTATTTTTAATATTTTATTTTATTTATTATGGGACATGGGGTGTAAACATTATATATTGTAGCCAATATATAATTTGTACACTAACTACACAATATTGGCGCTTATTACTTAATAAGTTAGCTTATTTTACTAATTTATTGTTTTCTGCATGGGTGTTTACATACTTATAGGCAATAACTGTTGCGCTGAAATTTAATTTTAAGAATGTATTATGTCTCTGTGTTCAGTGTGAACAATTGTTGGTAAACCTAATTTATATTGTTTTATACTACATTAATTAATACCCATATCTTTTACTATTTATTTTGTATTAAAGAAGCGATCAAAATAACATTAGATATCTACGCATGTGAGAGCGTAGGCAGTCGATACAGTAATATTAGAATACATTATTATGTGAACAAAAGTAATTTATCTTCTGTGAAGTGGGAGTGTGAATGTAACTTTATACGATATGGTAATCTATTTATTTAATACGTACTAGCACTTCGCCCACGACTTCGTCCGCATAAATTGTGAAAACTCGGCTAAGATGCATGATATAAATATAATGTATAGCTTAGAGCACTCGCGAATAATGTAGCTTTCTGCCAGTGTTTTTTTTTTTAATTCGACATCAAATTCACCCCCCACCTAAAGAAAGAAAGAAAAGTATTTATTGAACTCACACAGAATAAACAGAAACAAAAAGATAGAATAGAAATGACAAAAATATATAAAAAAAAAAAACAATCAAAATGGTCCTGTGCAAGGCCAAAAGGCTCCTAGCAAACAAATTTTACCTCTTTATAATATTAGTATAGATTATTTGTTGTCCTATCACTCTGTGGTCTCACAGAACCTCGTCTTCCATTCATCAGCAAACAAGTCCAATCTAGGGTTGGTCTCCACGAGCACGTTGAGCAACGTCGACAGACGCCGAGATGGATTTTTTCTACTTCTTCTTATTGTTACTAATGATCATCCTTGAAAACTTAATTGAGTTGAACTGAATTTAAAACATATCATAAACATGGCAACATTTTACACAAAAAAATTATCTGATTAGTCCCTGATTGGTTTCTAAAGGTAAAAATACCCCAAGAAAGAACAGATCGATGAAATTATTTTCTAGGTACGCTAATTAAACATGTCATGTTTAAAATAGCATCCGATAAACAAAGCATGACTTTCTCAAATCTACTTTTAGATAATTTCCCTCAGGGAAACTTCTCTAACGAAAAAAAACGCAATCCAAACTTCAAACGTAAGAAAAATCTACTAAAACGTTGTAAGAGCCGGCTACGGACCCTTAGTCGAGTTTCCGCGACTCTTAACGCCAAAACGGCCGTCAAGCATAAAATTAAGCGAGGAAATATATCTTCATATAGTAAGTACCTACGGCTCGAGCGTTTACGAGCCGCTGCGTGGACGCCTCTTCAATTAGTGCAGTAGACGGAAAATTAGCTCTCGTCACCTAAATGCACACCTGTGACGCTTCTGCGCGACTAACCGAAATAAACAACCTTTCATATATCATGTAACTAAGAGTGAATTTTGCTAAGCACATTTAAACTGCGTTTGAGAGTGAACAATGATGACACTGACAGGTCTTGAACGCAGTTTAAATGTTTTTCGCGTTCAGAATTCTTGGAGTGAAATTCACAATCAGTAAAGCAACTCCATTTAGTTTACCTCATAAAAAAAATAGGCACACACTTCCGCTAAACTTCTAGCGTTGAACTTCGGAAAAAATTAAGGAGCCGCCTAACTTATACGTTAATTACGTTACGTAGGATGTTTCTTTTTCTTTTAGTAATGTAATTAACACCTACCGAGATTTCCTTAAGGCTTTCATCAAAATGAATTGTTCTCATAAGCAGGTAGTAGGAAAATACTATGAGGAGATTTGTTGCTGTACTTGAAGGCAATTTAACTGCTTACGACTTTTGATTAGGTATTCAGAAACAGAGTTTAATATCCTGTTTTAAATTAAACACGAACAAATTGTCTTGTCACAAAAATGACTTTTATTATTCAAATATTCTTCTCCAAGTGAGAGAAAAAGATCTACAGTACACATTCTTCATCTCTCGAGGTACCAGGATCGCAACACTTCTCAGGAGGTCCATCAATCTCGCGTCAGATCAGACACGGATCGTTGCGCGGCGTATTGTGGATAAATTGTCTCTGTTACATATACAAATAATAAAGGAGTTGAGTTATACCACAGACTATGGGCTCGAAGATTTAAAACAAACGATTTCGTTTTGTTTCTTGTTGTATGAAGAAAGCGAATGTGATTAGGATCAAATGAAATAAAAAGGCAACTCAACAACCTAATATCTAAATATACCGACTGCCAGCATACCGATCATTTTATAGTATATTTTATGAGAACTTATCCGTGTCCGTTCTTTAGCCGTGTGGTATCCGGCAGAGTAGAATAGAACCAACCATACGTATAAAGCGACTAATGTCTGAGGCAGAACACCTTGCGCCTCCGTAGACCAGAGAAAGGACAGCAGCGTTTTCTGTAGTCTTTCATCACTGCGATCTCCAATCCGCCTGCCAAGTGTGGAGATTACGGCAAATTCCTCCCATCATGGGAGAGGCTTATGTCCAGCAGTGGACGTTATAGGCTGTTGTTGTTTGTTGTTGTTGTTGTTACAAGAAATTGGCGTAACCGCGGTATCTACGCGACGTTAACACAGAGTTAACGCCTACATTGTACCAACGCTTTATCAGAGCCATACGCGAGGGCACCCATTACTTCAAACTGCTTCATTTCCTTAAAAAGTCCATCCGAACTCATTACAAACACCATAACACATCAACCTGTAGTATCCTCATGCTCTCCTGGTACATAAACACAGGTAAATGATGTGCGTGCTCATACATATTCAGTGGTATCACACGATCACACTCACTTACCCACGCCTCGCCAAACGCCGCCATCTTACCTTTTATCTTGTATATTTTCACGTATTTCTGATAGGTATCTTATACTTGTGTTTTAAGAAAGTACCTACTTGTGGCACTTTAATTCGTATATTGATAGGCGGTCGTAAATAAACAAAACGTTTTAAAAGGATTAGGAGTTTATTTATTGAAATCATTAAAAAGAGCTTTTAATATCTATCACCATCCTAGGTAATGGATGGATTCATGTTAGGCTTAGGTACCTATAAGAACTCTCTAACAACTTTATGCTACCCAACATAATTAAAGGACTATCGATATGAATAGTCAATAATATAAATACCTACTCATTGGATATTTACTAACAAACAAAAATGTTGTATTGGCAATATGGATATGGATATGGATTGGCGTAGTTCTGCGGAGGACATATGGCTATCATTAATCCTTAAAAAATCCAAACCACAGGTAAGTTACAATTTGCATATTTGCGCGCTTTATTTATGCAAGGAGAATTTAGGTAATTCATATAGCACTCAGTTGCGTAATTTCACTGATAGTTTGAATAACTTAATTTTGACCCATCCACTTGACAAGTTTTTGCTGGTGGGTGATTTTAATTTCGGAAATGATGTCGAGTGGTGTAATGGGGACATTGCTACTAATGGGAAGTTAATACCACAAAATATTCCTCTCAGCATATCACTCATTTCTTTGATACGTTGCAAACATTCAATATGTCACAGTATAATGGTGAGCGGAATGTCAACTGTAGACTACTCGATCTTGTATTTTGTAACGACACTGTAACTGTCTCCGAATGTACGGACCCTCTTGCTCTGCCTCTTGATCTTCATCACAAGCCTTTAATTGTCACGACAAAATTTGTCGAAATTCATACACTTGTCGACAAACCTAAGCTACGTTATATTTTCTCAAAGGGCAATTATGACGCTATAAAATCTGAACTTGATCTAATGAATTGGCCTCAGTTTCTACTGTCAACAAGCTTAGAAGATGCGGTCACTAAATTTTATAATAAACTGTATGAACTGAGGGATAAACACATACCTTTAAAATCGGTAAAACAATCCTCTTATCCTTCTTGGTACACTCCAGCATTAGTTAAAATTATTAGAGAAAAACATAAATATCATAAAAAATATAAAAAATACAATAATTTATCTGATTATCATTCTTTTTCATTATTGCGTACCAGGATTATTGAGTTGGAAAAGGCTTGTTATGATAACTATATGACTAACATTGAGGCTTCTATTGTAAAAAATCCGAAAGCTTTTTGGACGTTTGTTAAAAGCAAGCGGAGGGCTGGCTCATTTCCTAGTGAGATGTTCTACCGTGAGACCTCTGTGAACACAGGGCAAGATATTAGCAACCTCTTCGCTAGCTATTTCCAATCCACCTTTTTAGAACCTGAAACAACAACGGCTGATGATGAATGTACTTCCAGTGAGCGATATAGTAATACTGCTATGTCTATCAGCTCAGTTGACATAAACCAATCACGTGTATTGAAGTTGCTCAAATCCTTGGACCTAACTAAATCAGGTGGACCAGATCTTATACCTCCATTGTTCATTGTTACTTGTGCTGATAGTCTGGCTGAACCCATCACTATCTTATTCAGGCGTTCTCTGTCTGAAGGTAAAGTTCCAGGGATTTGGAAGTCTGCTTTCGTCACTCCCGTCTTTAAAAAGGGCGATAAAGCAAATATAGAAAACTACCGTCCGATTTCCAAAATTTGCCTTTTTTCCAAAGTTCTTGAACGTATTGTATACACTGGTGTCTACGCGGCTTTTAAGACTGTTCTTGGTGATGAACAGCACGGTTTTGTTAGGAATCGCTCGACCACGTCCAACTTACTTCTGTCACAGGAAATTATTACGAACGGCATGGCACAGCGTCAAGTTGACGTAATTTATACCGACTATAGCAAATGCTTCGACCGTATTGATCATCGCATGCTACTAAAAAAGCTTTTACTCGCCGGAATTCACGGAGACTTGTACCGATGGTTCTCATCCTATATAGAGAACAGAACACAGGCTGTCGTGCTTCAAGGGTACACATCTGGTTGGAGTTCTGTCCCTTCAGGAGTGCCTCAAGGTTCCATTCTGGGTCCATTGTTATTCATATTGTTCATTACAGATATCAAGCAGTGCTTTCATCATTCGTATATTCTTCTCTATGCTGATGACATGAAAATTCACAAAGTTGTAAGAGACATGTCTGATGCATATCAATTGCAAGACGACCTGCACAGATTTGAGATATATTGCAAACGTAACAAACTCCAATTAAATGTCTCTAAATGTTTCGTCCTAACATTCTCACGACGTACGTCTTTGATCAACTTTAATTACACTATCAACAATGAATTAATTAGCAGGCTAAATAGCATAAGAGACTTGGGGGTGATCGTGGACAACAAGCTTCTGTTTGATCAACATGTGAATAGCATAGTTACAAAGGCATCAAAAGCTCTGGGATTTATACTACGCACCACGGCCTGTTTTCGATCTCTAAAACCGGTTAAAATTTTATATTGTTCTTTTGTACGTAGCCATTTAGAATACGCATCTCAGGTTTGGAACCCGCAGTATGAGATCTATAAGGCCCGTATTGAAGGCGTCCAAAGAAAATTTCTACGTTACCTAGATTATAGAGCACAGCAATACTCGGTTGACTATAGGCACCGCTGTAGACGGTACCACTTCCTTCCTCTGGAGATGAGGCGTCATATTGGAGACATGACTCTGCTTATGGGTGTCGCAAATGGCCATATTGACTGTCCTGAACTTCTTGCAAAAATAGGATTACGCACGAACCTAATGGGATTACGTCAGCGACCAATATTAAGAGTACCTTTCACAACGACCAATTATGTGAAAAATGTTTTTTCAATAAGGAGTGCACGTGATTTCAATAAACTTTCGAGAGACCATGATATCGACTTGTTCTGCACTAGTGTGGCGTCCCTGCGACGGCAAATGGCACACAACTTTTTCGATGATTAAGTAGCTTCTCTCGCATGTAATGAATTGTCATCTGTACTTTTTTTTATTCTCCCCGTTATATGTATTTTCTTTTTATCTACGTGTGGAGGCTTGTAATTAGCGATTTGGAAATACTACATGCTGTTTATCATTTTTTGCTTGTTAGTCTGTAAGCCTTCTGTAAAATAAAATAAATAAATATTGGCATTTTCCTCTCTTGATGTTGTTGTATTGGCTTAATGTTGTTGTATTGGCTTAGAGTGATTTTTCTTCAAATCCTTTAGTAAAACATTTATTGAATTCTTGACATACAATAAGGACTATATTATAGCACAGCATTTTCTTCAGCCTAGTCCTATAGCAGTCTTCAGCTAAATTTTCATGACAACACGATTTCAAAATCAATCTCGTGAAATCTCGTCTGTATATACTCGTATAATAACACTTCTTAATTTCAATATTTGCGTACCTAAGCACATTCAAAACGAATCCTCTTAAAAGTGTATTTTATTTACCTTCGAGCACATTCTATCACAAATACGGCTGTATCGATTTCATATTACCCTGGTACAAAATAAGCTTTGCAGAATAAATCATGCAAGGAAATAACAATTTGTTAAAACGTAGGCGCCGACGGGAAATATTGCCCGGTCATCTAGCTATGTTGTTTATGTTTCTACTTTGTGTATTGGTTATCGAGACTCCGAGCAATTTAGAGTTTTATCGATTTTCAAGATATTTTTGCTTTGAAAGGAAAATTAATCAGTGAGGTTAAATTGGACTGAGTTTTTATCGATTTTCGAAGATTATTTTTTGCTTTGAAAATTAATTTGTGAGATTGGTCTTTGAAGAGAGATACCACGTTTAATCTTACAAGTTTAGGTCTTATTTCAATGCTTAAAATAAATGATTTACTCAGGTAGAAATGAACAGACATCGTATTAAATAAATAAATTAACCTTTATTTTCAGACTACAGTCCATAACTTTGTTAGTATTTTAGTGTTAGTAACAATGGTGCTTATGTAATTAGGTTAGTATTGTTAGTGTATACAACTTAAATATTTATTTAGTGAGACCTAAGACAGTCCCCACCCAGTGTCTCTGGAAGGGGCAGTCCGGTCTAGCAGCAATCATCTTCAAAATGCTGTTGTCACTACCATGCAGGCGCTGCAGTAAGGAAGCCGCTTTCTTTCACATGATAGCGTGGAAGCCATCTGTGCGAGCCTCTGCGAACATTCCCGATGCACTACAGCGCCACGGCAGTCCCAACAGCATCGAATCCTGAAGGCGTTATTAAATTGGACGCGCAGGACATTATAGGCTCGACGCGTGTATGACACCCACAGGCCGCTCGTGTAGAACGATTGACAGAACGCCTTAAAGAGGGTTACTTTTACGTCAGTCGTACAACGAGCGAACCTGCGGGCAAGCATATTGCTCCTCACAGACAACGCCCTGCGCTCCCTCTCAATATCTCCGTCGTCCCTTAGGTCGCTCGTATAACAATGTGACCGAGATACCTACAACTATTGACAATTTTAAGTGCTACGCCGTTGAGACCTACGGACGGAACACAGCGTGACTGCTGCTTAGGGGCTTTGAAAACAAGAAGCTCACTTTTTTTAGAGTTGTATATCAAGCCATGCTCCCCCGCATAGGCCTCACAGATCGAAAGCAGCTTCTTCAACCCACCTATCGATGGACTGAGCAGCACCATATCGTCTGCATAGCTAATGTTATTTACACATATTCCATCAATGTGGCAACCGACATGTGTACTGCTGAGCCGCTCGATAAGCAGGTTAATGTACAAATTAAATAGCAGAGGTGAGCTTAGTGAGGTGTATTATACAGGGCTGTTTGGTTTATGGACCGACACAATTTTTCCAGGGATTTGGGAGGTCATTAGCTAGGTTCTACCCATACACCCTATGTCCTAAATGTCATGGTTGGTTACGCATGTATTTTTTTTTCAAATGAAAAAAATACCCAAAATGATTCCTTTAACTCCAAATAACTTTTTTGTTTGTGAGTGTAATGGCACAAAATAAATTTTGTTGTATTCTCCAAAGTTTTTTAAATCTAAATAAATCTTTGTTTGATAGTATCTTTGTTTGATCATACGATGTATGGGTAATATTGGTTTAATTTTAATCAAATTTGAATAAGATTTATAACTTTAGTTTATAAAAACATAATAACATTTATAAGTCTTTTCTTAATCCTGACTCTCCTAACTAACATTTTGACTACTTAATGAATTGTTGTTTGTGACATGTAGCATACCGTTAGAAAGGGTATAAACTAAAGAACTTTTTAAAATATAGCTAAGTTCAAAATGGCTTTTAGTTTTTTTTATAATAAATTTTGAAATTGTACAATTTCATACATTTGGTATGAAAAATAAATTTGGTAGCTCGTAAGAAATTTTGTTGAAACCAGTTCTATCAAACAAAGATGTATTCAGATTAAGAAGACTTTGGAAAATACAACAAAATTTATTTTGTGCCATTACACTCACAAACAGAAAAGTTATTTGGAGTTAAAGGAAACATTTTGGGTATTTTTTTCATTTGAAAAAAAAAACATGCGTAACCAACCATGCCATTTAGGACATAGGGTGTATGGGTAGAACCTAGTTAATGACCTCCCAAATCCCTGGAAAAATTGTGTCGGTCCATAAACCAAACACCCTGTATACATACATCATAACATCACGCCTCTAATCCCCGAAGCGGTAGACATATAGGGTGCCTATTAGTACACGCACATTTCGCCAGTTATGTTTAAGTCCCATGTAACAGGGGACGAGCCTATTGCCAACAAACGGGCACAAATCCAGACTCCGTGGCTGCTACTGAGAAATAGTGGAATCGAACCCAGGACCTCAAGCTAGCTAGCTCAAGCAAGCAAGCAAGCAACGACGCAGTACGTTAAATATAGCATCTTAGTATATTCGAAACATACTAAACAAGGTGTATCCAGTGTTATACCAATCATTAAGTTGGTTCTTAACGAAGTCCCTTTTTAGGGTTCTGTAGTCCTGACAAGGAACCCTTATAGTTTCGTCATCTCCGTCTGTCTGTCTGTCTGTCCGAGGTTTTGTTAAGAGACGGTTAGTACTAGAAAGCTGTAATTTTGTAGGGGTGAGTATAACAATAGGAAATATACATGTATTAAACTCCTGCAATTTTCTATGACAGTTCAAACGTCCGTGTCTGTCGCGGCCATGGTGTGACGTCATTTACCTCAATCTGCCTTGTTTATATCTATTTTTTTGGCCTTAATAAAGTAATTTTACTAATTGTGCTTTATTCAAGCAAAAATTGCGATAACGATATTATAATAGAATTAGTGAAAATTTACCTACTTTTCAAATGAAAGTGTTTTTTTTTACACATAGACATTGACGTCACTACCGGCGTTATCGAGGACGACGCGTTAAAAGTGCGTTCCGTTTCACCATAAACATGCTACATAAAACAGTAAATTGTAAAATAAGTGATGTATTAGAAACATGAACAAGTGTACTACAATGTGTTTATGCGCCAATACAAGGCATTTTTAATAAATAAAAAGAGTATTGTATTTCTTGCATATTCCTATTACGCCGACGAAGTGGTTAAATAATATTTTGGAAAATATGTTTTTTTTATGGTACCTCCCCTACATATGAAGTGGGTATGAACTTTTAAAATGACTTAGGGATTGCTTTTTTACTATTTTTCGATTTAATGTTGCCTAATATACGAAATATTGAACTAAAAATGAAAATGCAAATTTTTGTTCCAGTAGGGCGTCCCCCCTCCCTCTACAAGCTAAACTGCTGGCTTGAAAAATCTGGAAAAATTCATGATGATAGTGCATTAATTTCATGAACTTTAAAAGGAAAACTATATTGTTTAAGTTAACTTTCTTAGTTTAGCAATAATAGTCATTGAACTTGGGTGTTGAATCATTTTGTACCAAATACAAAATCCTTAGAATAAATCCTTTAAAGTGAATTTAAAGTGTGGCCCGACGCGCATTATTCCGGTTTTTTTATGTAGTAACCACATATGATGATGTTTTAACCGTCTCGTCTCGTCTCGTGGTTTCGTCCGTCCGTCCTGTTATTTTAAGACCTTGCACATGTTTTTACAATAAATATATTCTATTCTATTCTATTCTGATATTTTTATCAAACGGTCAAAACATCCTCATATAATAACGACAGTAGTGAACAAGTATTCAAACTTACGATTTCATAAAGTTTCTGAATTCAATAACAGTGCAAACTGCTTGCACGGCCAAACCTCAGCGGGCGACTTCAATTTGAATATGGAATAAATATATTGCACCTCTGAAAACTCTACACTTTACACATGAGTTGAGAGTGTTATGCTTCGTAATACAGACTGTGTTTGTACAAAGATACGTCAGCAATGAGAGATTTTCTTTTTGAGGTATTAAAAAAAAAGTTAGTTTTCAAGAACTCTGTTGAACGTTGAACTGACTACGTTACTTGGTGGCAAAGCCAAAATGCTTGGAAAAAAAACATTGCGTCACGTCACATACGCTCGTTGACTGACACTTTCGTTTGGTTAAGCTTCCGAATACAACCTAGTTTTCGCGCGTTTTGTTAAAATCAGTTTTTTTACGTTCCGTCCCTTGCAATAACTTGTTTTTTTACATAAACACTACAACGAATAAAAATGTTGTAGATTTCAGTCAGAATAATATTATTTACCAAATCCATACAATTACTACAAAAATCTTGCCTTGTCTATGGACTTTTTGTTTGCAAGAAATGTTTTTTTTTTTTATAATACCAATTTATGTACTATGGAAAAGTAGTATCTGAGTATAAAGTATCCTGAATATTTAATATATAGTTGGGGTATTCCGTAAGGCAGGCTATGTGTAAGGAAGCGCTTTGACTAGGTGTAAACGGATATAATATTATATCTGTAGGTCAATCTCGCCACTGCCTGCTCGTAGACGCGTAGTCGCGTAGACTTGTCGTAGCAGAGAGGCGTAGCCGTACAAGCTTGGCGTTCCAACGCGGCGTGGCTTCTATGTGATGGAAATTTTGTGGTTGTTTATACAGAACAGATTGTTAGCGGACCTTTTACAAAGCCGACAACCAAGCATTCTGTACATCAAACTAAGTAACTCTACGCAAAAATTATTGCTGGGAAATGAGTTTTTTATTGTGGTGAAAAATCACGTTTTGCGGTAGGACCAATGATATTCTATTAAACAGATATGTTAGGAGCTCGTGGCTAAATAATAACAGCCGCTCGGATCGATCGTTAAGTTAAGTCGTGCTTGCCTAGGTTGGTCTGTGGATGGGTGACCACCCATTACATACCGAGTTTCCTCCGTGCCTCGGAAAGCACGTTCAGCTGTTGGTGCCGGCTGTCATTTGTAGATCTTTGACAGTCGTTAGGTAGTCAGAGACCCAAAAAGTCTGACAACCAGTCTTACCAAGGGGTATCGTATTACCCGGTACTAACTGGGTTGTGGAGGTCAGATAGGCAGTCGCTCCATGTAAAATACTGGTATTCAGCTGCATCCGGTTAGACTGGAAGCCGACCCCAACATAGTTGGGAAAAAGGCTAGGCAGATGATGAGATATGTTATGAGCGCGCAATCATGAAGTTTTTCCTTTATTTTGCGTCACTGCGTGTATGTGAGCTGGCTCTTCCCCGCGGAACACTTTTTTCGGTGGTTTTGTAGGTGTATAACATATCTGTTTATTAGAATATCATTGGGTAGGACTCAATGTAACGCACTCAAAACATTGTGCTGATGGATGGATTGAATAGTACGGGGGTCGTGTAGGTGTTTAACATTAAAAACATGTATTTAAAAAAAAGTTGGAACTTTGACCCCCAATATCTCCGTAGCTAGAAGGTTAATCCGGTAGTCTAGATAAAAAAAAATTACGGGGAGAACAAATGCCTTTGAGCTTCGTTAAAAGGCTCTTGTTACGCCCTTTAGGATCGATAAATAGCCCGTGAGATTCAAATTTTCTTACGATACTTTGTAAATTACAGATCAGCAATTACAATCTGGTTATTAAGTATGTAGCTTAAAATATTATTTGTAACCGACAAAGATGTAATTTATACAATTCTCTATACAACTTACAATTGGCCTTAAATGTTAATCTCTGGAACTTCTGGTCCGATTTGAATGATTCTTTCAGTGTTGGGTAGTCCATTTATCGAGGAAGGCTATAGGCTATATAACATCACGCTGCGACCAAAAGGAGCGGAGCATAAATGAAAAATATTGCAAAAACGGGGAAAAATGTATTCCTTTTGTGAGCTGTTTCTCTTTTATGTGACGCAGACGAAATTGCGTGGGTCAGCTAGTATTTCATAAAATAGTCATTCAGTAGAGTTTCAAACTTTAATTTAAACTTGCATACAATAAAACAACAATGTAAAAATTTAAGTTGTCTTAATATTTTTTTGATATTGATGATAAATGAGTAATTCCATCGCCAAACTACTGATCTAGTTACCCTGCCTACTCCATCTCTTGACTGCTTCGTTATCGCAGCGGTAAGATTGGCTACGTGACTTATCTGACGACAGTGCTGCCATCTAAAGTGGCTCTCAATCACGACACTACACCAAATTGCGTACGATGGACATAAAAAATAAGTTACCTATGCGTTTAAAGTTTTTGATTCCCTGAAAAGGGTCTACTTACTAACAATATTTTTACTAAGCGTTCTTGCAAAACAACGAAAGACCTTGTATTCGGAAGGAAATTGGCACTTAAGAATTAGTTAAATCCTCATCATCAGAAACACTATTTATTTACTTCACTTGTTCAATTTAATATTTACCGATTCTTTTTAGGGTTCCGTACCCAAAGAGTAAAAACGGAACCCTATTACTAAGATTTTGCTGTCTGTCCGTCTGTCCGTCTGTCTGTCACCAGGCTGTATCTCATGAACCGTGACAGCTAGACAGTTGAAATTTTCACAGATGATGTATTTCTGTTGACGCTATAACAACAAATACTAAATATAGTCAATGGTACGGAACCCTTCGTGTGCGAGTCCGACTCGCACTTGGCCGGTTTTTACCGATTATTGGTGAATGTGTGAACATTGTAGGTCTTGTCGATTTTTAGATGCTTGTTAACGTTTTATCTTATTTTACGTTTTTGTGAAGTAAGCAACGACTAATTGTCGGGTTTAAGCTGTCCTCCCATACTTAAGTAGGCCTCTAACGCTGTAACATAATAATTATGGTAAAAACAAATAATTTTAAAAGTGTAACCACAGATTTTCTTACCAGTTAGGAAACGCCCAACCCGAACCGTGCACCTTTTCTAGGCGTTTTATAAGTGCCCATGTAAGCCTAAGTGAAAGAAAATATTTATGATTTATGAAGGAGGGAAGAGGCCATTGTTCTGCTACTGCACAATATGGACGACATAAGCCTATAAATGATAATTAAAATACTAATAAATAATACCAGCTTATTACTGTCCCACTGCTGGGCAAAGTCCTCTTCTCAGAAGGCACGAATATTGATCACTACGCTTGCTCAAAACAGGTTGGTGATTAAGTGATTTCAGACATATTCATTATAAGTCCAGGTTTCATTACGATGTTTTCCTTCACCGATGTCTGTGATGTCCAAGATAAACTTAGAAGAGTACATATGAATTGAAAAAGCCACATTTGGTACTTACCCGGATTTTAACCCACAACCTCATAAATGGGAGGCGAGGTCAGTTTAACTTCTTGTGTTAAAACAATTATCTATACTAATATTATAAAGAGGTAACATTTGTTGTAAGTTTGTATATTTGTAAGTTTGTATGTAGGGGGTAATCTCCAGTACTGAACCGATTTCAAAAATTCTTTCACCATTAGAAAGCTACATTCACCCTTAGTAACATAGGCTATATTTCATCCCCGTACTCCCACGGGAACGGGAACTACGCGGGTGAAACCACGTGACGTCCGCTAGTATTTAATATACGTAGGTACAATAAGTAGTACAATAAAACATCACGAGGCTAGAGTCGCGGAGGATTACTTTTCACATCCGTTGTCGTGAAGCGATTCGGGTACTCTCTCTGTGCCGCCTGCATCCCATTCCCTGAGCTCCCGGCCCTCTGGGCCATCACGACTAATAAAATATACTTAATAATAATTGCAAACAAAAAAACTCTGACAACGTTAGGTATCTACTCTATCCTAAAATTAGCCTGTTACTACGTTTTATTCACAGTTTATTTTCTTTGGTTTCAGATCTCCACCATGGGCCCGCGTTACTTAATAACTCTATGTGCTTTGATGTTCGTGGCGGCGGGAAACTGCCAAACTGGTAAGTTAGACTTAGATAATAATCTAAGTTCAAGTAAGTTGTGAACTTAAGTACTTATTAAGTCCGCCTCTGTACTTTGTGCTTGAAGTGTTATTAAAAGATGTATCTATTCATACACGAAATCTCTTAAAGGGTCATTGTACCTACTCCTCATTATGAACAACTTTTACTATGGGACCAAACACCGAATCGCGCATATGTTCGCAAAACTCGTCAAAATGTATGGAAAAGTTGTTTTTTTTTTCGCGATTCAGGATTTGGTCCCATAGTAAAAGTTGTTCATGATGAGTATAATGACCCCTTAAGAGATTTTGTGTATGATACACATTATTTATATAACTTATCTCAGTCTCTCCCAATAAACTAAAATTGAAAACCTACGACGTTCTTTTAGAAACGGAGCCCCCAACAACAGCCACCACCAAGGCTCCTGCCACCACTACTGTGGTGACTACCACCACCACCACAGCTTGGGAGACGGAGACCCTGAACGAGGGGCAGGCGATACAGAAGGCGCTGCAGTATCTGTTGCAGCACCGCCAACCTGACTGGGGCTGGGGCAATGACACGCACCATGTTATGCTGACTCTACAGGTAAAGGGTTCTGTCTGATGAGGCTGTCTGTACCTACAAGTACTACCAACATTTAGGCATTTTAACTAGCGAAACGCAAGAATATGTTGCTTATTAAACTCTAAACTTTAATTGGTACAATTGAAATAATTCTAACTTCATTATTACTACTTTAAAATTTTTTTCAAAGTGAAGCATTTTGTCTTTGAAGTTTCGTAACTACTCCTAAATGGCATTAAGTTTTAGTATTTTTTTCAAACAAATATTTGTCACTTTTTTCTTCACATAGTGTACAATTGGTATTTTGGTCTAATGATTTATTAGGATACAATTAAATAAAAACCACTCATTTCGCACTATTCGGTCCGCATAATGACTGACGTAACAACCACTTTGTAGTGCAAGCTGATTAGAACTTTATTATAACAGTATTTCAAACGAAGTCTGAACGACCACAAATAGAGTTGCTAATTTATCAGATACCCCAGTCTTAATGCTGACAATGCATCGACCACTGGTGATGTTAGTGCCTATACTAAGTCGAGGCTCTTCTATTTATCAGTATTTTTTTCTTTTGCTATCCTACATGTACCTACTCGTAACAAGTCCATGCCTAACGTTAACTAGGATCAAGAATCTAGAAATCACACTTTATATCACGCATTTCGTAAATTCTATAACTAGTTCTCCGTTAAGTAAGTACCAACAAAGGATCAAGTCGATCTAAGATTGGCTCAAGTCTCCTTCACATTTTGGACAGAACAATTATTATCATGAGTACGTCATATCATGGCCAAATATCATAATTTGGCGACAAACCAACTATAGCATGCAACTAGGTCAGTTATCTGAAGCCGTCATCAGACGTGTTTCCGATACATCTCGGTATCGCGTATTGGCATCTGTCTTAATCCGCGGATTATCGCGTCTGTTTGTCGGATTATCTCTCTGAATTTAGATAAGGGTAGGGAAAAGCTAACACAGCTTTTATACCTATATCTTAAAGTACGACTATTTTTCAAATGGAATAATGGAAGTAAACCAAACTAGATTAATAATATGAATATAAATAGATAATATGATACACTATAACAGACTGATAAACAGCTCTTTAAAAATATTCTTTAAATCTATAGGTCCAACTATTCCCTTTTAAAGAGCTTTTTCGTGAATCGCAGATAATTTTTACTCATGCTAACCCTTTTTACTCAGCGAAAAGAAAAGAATACGTTAATGCAACGTGGCTCACTCTGAAGTTACTAACCAACTTACGTGGCTAACTCTAATGTTACTAACCAACTAACGTGGCTCACTCTAAAGTTACTAACCAACTAACGTGGCTCACTCTAAAGTTACTAACCAACTAACGTGGCTCACTCTAAAGTAGTGTTGCCCAAATGCAAGACCAAGACGAGACCTTAGCCAGTCTTGGTATTGGTCTTGCGTCAATACACCTGGTTTTGGTCTTGGTCTTGCAAAAATGCAAGAACAAGACCAAGACTGCAAGACCAAGACTGATTTTGGGCAACACTACTCTAAAGTTACTAACCAACTATCGTGGCTCACTCTAAAGTTACTAACCAACTAACGTGGCTCACCCTAAAGTTACTAACCTAACGTTCACTTGGTAGAGTCTGGCATAGTGTCCCACCCAGCTGACCCAGCACAATACAGCCCTTAAGAGATATCTGGTCGTAATATTTCCAGCTGGCCAACAATACTGGCAAGGAGATTGAGCAACAAGGCCTGGAGATGCAGCTGTCTGCCAAGCAGATGGAGATCGAGATACTGCTCATGATGTCTAAGTGAGTAGGCCATTTTATTTTTATTGTCATAGTTCGGTAGCTTCATCATCATCATTTCAGCCGCACGACGTCCACTGCTGGACATAAGCCTCCCCCAAGTGTCGCCACATTGACCGGTTTCGCGACTCGCATCCAGCGGATTCCCGCAACCTTCACCAGGTTATCGGTTCACCTAGTGGGAGGTCTTCCAAAGCAATGTTCTATAGCTAACGATTTAAAAAAGCAAGCAGCAGTTAAAATACTGAATTTGCAATTTTTATTTTCACGATAAATATGGCAAGGACTTCGAAAATCGTATTCAAATTGAAGGTTAAGATTGAGTCAGTCGTCAAGACGAATTCAACGAAGTAAGTAATTGTGACCATTAAAATAAGAATCATCCTCATCTTCCTGCCCTTATCTCATGTTACTTGGGGTCGCCGCAGCACGTTTTTTTCATCCATTCTCCCCTGTCAACCGTCACGCAATTATTTATATACTAGCGGACGTCACGCGGTTTCACCCGCGTAGTTCCCGTTCCCGTGGGAGTACGGTGATAAAATATAGCCTATACGGATTCGGAAGAATCCCTCTAAGTAATGGTAAAAGATATTTTGAAATCGGTCCAGTAGTTTTTGAGCCTATTCAATACAAACATACAAAAATACAAAGGTTTCCTCTTTATAATATTATTATAGTATAGATTAAAAAAAGAATATCCAACCGTATTCGAATGACACCCAACCAAAAACAAATAAATATAATGTCTTGTACTCCAGACCAATTTTCGTTCATGGCTATCAATCTCAGTGAAGGCTATCCATCGACGCTTGAGGTACAAGTGTGTGCGCAAATACAGGTGATAAACCAACATATAAATAAATAACAAACGGACGTCACGCGGTTTCACCCGCGTAGTTCCCGTTCCCGTGGGAGTACGGGGACAAAAAGCCTATGTTATAGCTATCCATTGCTGAAATAATTTTTCAAATAGGTCCAGTAGTTTTTAAGTTTATTCGTTACATACAAAAATACAAATCTTTCCTCTTTATAATATTAGTATAGAAGTACAGATATAGATATTCTGTATGGTGTCGGACGTAAAGAATAGCACCATCCCATATCTTCCCGTGGGTGTCGTAAGAGGCGACTAACGGACTTACCAGAGAATGGGCAGCAGCGTTCTCTGTGCTTTTGTAACAACCGTACTGCGATCGCCAACCCGCCTGCCAAGCGTGAAAGCGTGGCGATTATGGCAAAAAACCCCCTTTGAGGGAGGCCCATGTCCAGCAGTGGACGTCTTTCGGCTGAAATGATGATAGATATAGAAGGACAATAACATAACAAAAAAACATAAAAATAACATCATCTATTGTTACCCCAGACACCACGAGTCTCCCCCGCCCCTAGGACGCCTGGCGGCGTACACCCTCGCGCTAGGAGCCCTGTGCAAGGACCCCCGCTCCTTCCACGGCCGCGACCTGGTAGCTGCCCTCCTGCACCGGGAGCCTCCTCATGACTTGGAGTTCGCCTATGCGACCCTGGCAGCATGCTCCTCAGCAGCTCATGTGAGGCGTCGGCATATCAGGAGGCTTCTGGATATTGCTAATGCTGCATCTGATCATAGTCTTGGTAAGTGCTTCACGACCCGAATGGCGCAGTGATAATGAGGCTGCCTTACGTTCTTATTATAGGGTCCCGGCCCTAATGTTAATATAGGGGCAAATGTTTGTGTGATGAGCATAGACATTTGTTTCCGAGTCACTGATGTTTATATGTATAATCTGTATGTTTTTACAAACAAAAAATGATCTAGTAAGTAGTAGTAGTATATCAACTATCTGGTGTCCACGACATACGCCTCGTTGCTTAGTGTGGCACTAGTAGTAAGGACTTTAATATTATTTGTAGTGAGTTCTCTTTTGATCCATTTTCCATCAAAGCCTATTCTGTACGCACTCGTCTGAATGCAAACTTTTTTAAAAGCGAGTAGTGCTTTATTTTTATTTTATTTATTCCCCGTGTCAACAATGCCTAACCTAGTGTCTGATTGTATTAAATGCTTATTGTTTATTTTAATTCCTATTATCTGTATTAGGGTGCGTACAGACTATATAAGATAACATTGCTATATAACATGTTTCAGATAATGTGGACACTGAATGTTATAAATGTCAATGTCAATCTCATAATGTGGACGTGTTGTAAAACACAAGTTATATAATATGTTATATAGTCTGTACGCACCCTTATTATCGTGCTTGCTATTTGGATCCTAAAGTTTCTACTACCATCTCTGTGTCTACTCGTGAGAACCTGTAATTGGCTCTGTGTCGCTTATACAATGAGTGGTTTTCTTTTTGAGGTATTAAAAAAAAACTTAGTTTCCAAGAACTCTATAGATGGCGTTGAACTGACTATGATAGTTGGTACCAAAGCCAAAACGCTTGGAAAAAAAAACATTGTGTCACGTCACATACTCTCGTTGACTGACACTTTCATTTGCTTAACCTTCCGAATATAACCTAGTTTTCTCGCGCTTTGTTAAAATCAGTTTTTTTAGGTTCCGTTCCTTGCATTATCATACTAACTCCTAGCGCCATCTATCCAGCGACTAGGGAAGAGCTAAAAAGAAAATCCCTCATTGTTACTCACTTATTTTAGCTGTTGGTTCTCCTTTTAATAAATAAACAAACAAATAGATGGCGCTGTGTGTAATGTCCAGCGACATTTATTTATTTATTTTATTGAAATTCACACATGTAGCGATCGATCAATCTAAGCCCCTAAACCAGCAATCCTTCTGATGCATGTTCATAATATATTCACGGAGCGCGTCCACTTGCAGACACGATCTCGATGGTGATCCTGGCGCTGCGCTGCGTGGTGCAGGACCACCGGCACCGCAGCCTCATCCACTTCGTGCGGCGCCCCATGGCCGGCCTGGCCAGGCAGCAACACTCGGATGGCAGCTTCGGTACTCTCACCACCACCGCACTGGCTATCCAGGTGAACCTTCATGTTTTGTTTAGAGTTTAATAAAGCATTTAGATATTCTCAGTACTCGTGTTTAAATGAAACATAAATAAGGTAATAAAGACTCGACTGACTACCTAATGTAAATTACAATGAAGTTTTTGTTTCAAAATGTAATTAAATCAAAAGCCTGCCTGCCTGCTTTTGATGCCTTCAAAGCAAGAGTGAACAGGCATCTTCTGGGCACCATCATAGATCTCATCCATCGCTTTTCCGCAGGCGAGATAGAAGTCAAGAGCAGATTCCAGCTCCCTTACTTATCATCAAGTGCTTCCCAAACGTTCAACATAACTAGAAGTTGGACTTCTAGTCTAACCGGATGAAGCTGAACACTAATGGAGCGAAAAGTTGTCATGAATTGATGACTTAATTGATGCCTTAATTGCTTGTCTGACCTCACAACCCATTTACGGGTAACATAAAAGCGATTCTCTTTTGTAATACGAAAAGAGATGGTAGTTACAATACAACATACTTATAACATACCATCACGCTTTTAATCCCCGAAGGTTTAGGCAGAGGAGTACATAATAGTACACTCACATCTCGCCTTATGTTTTTAAATTCCATGTAAAAGAGGGCGATAGCCTATTGCCACCTACCGGGCACAAATCCATACTTCGTGCTATTGAGAAATTCCTATCGCAATCTCTGTTCCTATTGCAGTTAGTCGAATAACACAACCTTTACAATTTAAACACTATAGTTGTTGTTCGTACGGGTAGGCTCTAGAAGACTCGGAGTCGGGCCCGGGCGCGCACCAGCACTGGAGCTGCCCGGCGGCGCGGCGCTGGCTGGTGGCGCGGCAGGGCGCGGCGGGCGGCTGGGGCGACGTGGCCGGCACCGCGGCCGCCGTGGCGGCGCTCACGCCCGCCTCGCTCGCCGCCGTGCGCCCGCCGCACTGCTCCGACAAGCTGCTCGACAACCGGCACGAACCGTTGGGTGAGCGAGACAACACACTACTTCACACCAGTGGCGAAGGTTCCATACAACTCGATTCCTATCGGATTCTCTTTGTAAAATGGCACAGTCAGTATAAATAATATAATCCCATTAAAGATATGTACAGTCACGAGCACCAATATGTATACACTTCCCTAAATTTAAAAGCAATTTTCTCGATAAATAACGATTGTAACTTGGAACTTGTTAACTTGGTTCCAAAATACTGTTTGTAACAACATTCATTTCATTTCATGTTTTTCTCTTTGTTTATTTTTTTTTTGTTTGTATTAGTTGTACTGTTAATTTAACCATTTTAATTTGTGTTTTGTCCTGTGCGGGCTAATAAATTCTTTTTCTTTCTTTAACATAAAATTTTAATCAGAACTGTGAAAGAAAAATACTTTTAAAAGTTGTTAAGTGTTAACATATTGGTGTCCGTGACTGTACTCCGGCTTGCCTATTACAAAAATTGACCCTTCGCTACTGCTCGACACTTAGGCTCGGCGCAAACGGGCCACCAACCACAGCCACCGGTGGCTGTCGCGCGCTACCGCGAGTCGCCGACACTGCTGTAGCGAGTGGCCGCCACCGGCCACACGAGTGCGGCGAGTTTCAACAAATTGTATGAAAAAGCGAGTGAACTGCTTGTCGCTGGCTACCGATGGCTGTGGTTGGTGGCCCGTTTGCGCCGAGCCTTAGCACGTAAGGCAGGCTATGTGTAAGAAAGCGCTTTGACTACAGTTGGTGCCAGTTAAGATGAGAATAGCGGTCATTGACCCACCTATTTTATTAAACTTCTGAACTTTGAAAACAAAAAATGAGCCTGTCAAGATCACGATAGATGACGATTCCAGACAGAACATTTTTATAATGAAAAACGATACATGGTTTATTTGTTTTGGTTTGTACGAAGAGATATTAGGGAAAGGGCAATAACCGCTATTCTCATCTTAACTGGCACCAACTTTAGTGTGAACGGATATAATATTATATCTGTAGCTCAATCTCGCCACTGCCTACTCGTAGACGCGTAGTCGCATAGGCTTGTCGTAGCAGAGAGGCGTAGCCGTACAAGCTTGGCGTTCCAACGCGGCGTTGGTTCTATGTGATGGATATTTTGTGCTTGTTTATACAAAACAGATTGTTAGCGGACCCTTACTTACAAAGCCGACAACCAAACATTCTGTACATCAAACTAAGTAACTCTAGGCAAAAAATATTGCAGGTAAACGACTTTTTTGACTGGGGTTAAAAAATTAAGTTTAACGGTAAAATTCTATGTATCGCACTCAAAACATTGTGCTGATGGATGGATAGAATTAGTACGGGCGTCGTAAAGATGTTTTACTTCTTATTTGCGTGTTACGCAAATCAGTAACAATGATTCAAATGTAACAAATACATCAAAAATTCATGAAGAACAAAAAAACGCCTAAGTAGAGCCCCTCAACCTCCCCCAAGCCGGCTGGTCACCGTGGGGGAGTCCGACCACCGCCCCCCAACAGATTATAATATTCAAGATACTATTCAACCTATGAGCAACCCAGTAGAAAGAAACAATAGAAAGGAAACTAAACAAACCAAATATCTCTATTTAGCATGCCTGAATGTGAGAACACTATTACAAGACAGTAGACTTTCAGAACTAAATCACGCGGTAAAAGATTTGAAGTGGGATATTATTGGCTTGAGTGAAGTCAGGAGACCAGAAGAAAGAATAGAGGAACATGGAGACTTCATTCTCTACCACACGAGTGCTACTAATGGAAGAAATGGAGTAGGATTTTTAATAAAACGAAAATGGAAAAATTATATCATTAGTTTCAAATCATTTACTGATAGAGTTGCAGTCATGGAAATCCAAACATCCGAAAATTGTAAGTGGTCTATAATCCAAATATACGCACCAACGGAGAGCTACAAGGCAGAAGACATAGAATCTTTCTACCACACTATAGAAAAAGCTCTGGAATTTGTAGACACAAAAAACCTTATAATAATGGGAGATTTCAATGCACAAATAGGGAAAAGTAGAGATGGAGAAGAGAGTGTATTTGGTAAATACTCCGAAGGAAACCGAAGTAGGAATGGTCAAAAGTTGATAGAATTCGCTCTAGAAAAAAATCTAAGATTGGCCAACAGTATGTTTAAAAGAAAAATTCAAAAGAAATGGACCTGGAGATCACCGAACGGTCTTTATTTTAATGAAATTGATTATATTTTGACCAATCGGTCGTCTCTCATCCACAATTTTAAGGTGATAAATAATTTAAATTTCGAGACGGACCATCGGTTGATTAGATGCAACATAGCAATAGACAGGAAGAAAGAGAGGAAATTTATAAAAAACAATTACAAACATGCAAAGCAACTACCGACTCTGTCTCGGGTCGATGGATCACATTGGGAAAGTCGTTTTATGGAGTCCTTAACTACATCAACTGAAGTCCAGCACCAATACAACGCTTTCGAGCAAAACATGAAAGAGGTATTGACAAAATTACCGGAACTGAAAAAGAGAGAAGAACATTTAACATCGTACACAAAATCTCTGTTAGAAGAAAGGAAAAGCTTGTACAAAGAAAAACGGACTAAACATATAAAACAAAGGATCACAGAAATTAGTAAGCAAATAAATAGAAGTATTTCAAAGGACAGTAAAAAACAGAGACAGGTTTTGCTTGAAAAATATATAGAGAAGACAGGTGGAGTAAGGAAAGCATATAAAGAATTACGAAATAAAATAGATTGGACCGAAAGCCTTAAAAACAAATCAGGAAATATTATTAGTAAAAGACCATTAATCATAAATGAGGCTACTAAATACTATAGAGACCTTTATGCAGATAGAGAACCTGAAATCCAGAACTGTCAAATTAACCCCTTTGAATATTTCGACTCTATCTCACCCCCTGATAGTATATTGAAGAGTGAAATTGAATATGCAATTAGCACGCAAAAACCGGATAAAACGCCTGGCGAAGACAACATCACGAATGAAGTGCTAAAATCTATATCGGAATCTCTACAAGCTCCACTGCAGTTGCTATTTAATAATATAATTAACACAGGTTCAACACCCCGCCAATGGTCTAAGTCAACAATCGTACTGTTATATAAAAAAGGCGATAGAAATGATTTAAGCAACTACCGACCCATTAGCCTAATGTCGAATATGTACAAACTATTTTCAAAAATAATACTTAATAGAATAACAAAAACGCTAGACGAACAGCAACCATGCGAGCAGGCGGGTTTTAGGAAGGGTTTCTCTACTTTAGACCACATTCATGTTATTACACAGGTAATAGAGAAGATCAATGAGTACAGGAAAACTCTATATTTATGTTTCATAGACTACAAAAAGGCCTTTGACTCTTTAAAACACAGCGACATCTGGAAAGCTCTTGTACAGCAAGGAGTAGATAAAAAATACATCGACGTACTCTGCAACATATACTCAAACAGTAGCGCGAAGGTCAGGCTAGAAAGAGAAGGAACAGAATTTAAAATCAAAAAGGGAGTAAGGCAGGGCGACCCGCTCTCACCGAAAATTTTCTCTTCTGTTTTAGAAGCAGTCTTTAGAAACCTCAATTGGGAGAAAAAAGGGATAAGAATCGATGGAGAATACCTGAGTCACTTACGCTTTGCAGACGATATTGTAATTTTTGCTGAGAACTCTATTGATCTGGGAGACATGATTACAGAACTAACACGCGAAAGTAAACGAGTGGGCCTGACGCTTAACACAGCAAAAACAAAAATATTAACGAACGGAGAAACCACGAGTATCAGTGTTGAAGGTGTAAATATAGAATATGTGGAAGAGTACGTATATCTGGGGCAAATGGTTTCCTTTAATAACTGCTCAAGCAATGAAATTCGCAGACGTATTTCTATGGCATGGAAGAGGTACTGGAGTTATAAAGAGATAATGAAAAATAAACAAGTAAAAATACACACAAAGAAGAAGCTTTACGAAATAACAATTCTTCCATGCTTGACATACGGGTGCCAGACCTGGTCCTTGAAAAAAGAAGATGAGAATAGACTAGCAATATGCCAAAGAAAAATGGAGAGAAGTATGCTAGGTGTAAAACAAAAGGATAGGATTAACAATAAAACTATCAGACAAAAAACAAAAGTTATGGATATTGTTAAAAGAATAAGGATACTTAAATGGAACTGGGCTGGCCATATCTGCAGAATGGAAAACAACCGCTGGACCAAGAAAGCTACTGAATGGATACCAAGAGATGAAACCAGAAGTAGAGGTCGGCCAAAGAAAAGGTGGGAAGACATTTTCAAAGAGAAAGTTGGTCCGAACTGGATGACCCAAGCCCGGGACAGAAATGAGTGGAGGATAATGGGGGAGGCCTACGCCGAGGAGGCGACTACTACTTAAAACATAATTTAATATAAGTGTAAACAAATAGTTAATTTAAACCTGTTCTTTAGTGTTCATATTATTATGTAAGTTAGAAATAAGGTAGTAGAATAAAGGCTTTTTTATTTATTTTATTTAAAGATGTTTTACGCTATAAAATCTTCCATTAAAAACATGTACTTAAAAACTTGTGAAAAACTTGTAACTTTGACCCCCAATATCTCCGTAACTAGAAGGTTCCCAGGTATGGTGTAGAACAAAAAAATGGCTTTCGGCTTCGTTAAGGGTAGGTATATTTACACCCTTTAATACTAACATCTTACATTTATGAAGTCCCGGACTACCTACCTCGATATCCATCACCGTATTTACAAAAGACATACTAGCCTACTTGCCCGAAGCTAAACATCCAGCGGTTATACCTTCACTCTCTTGCGCCTATTTTATGCTAACAATGCTGCAATCATCACTAATCTATGAAACTTAAAACTCCCGGTGTTTGACATCGAATCTACTGAAGTAAAAGGCGGTTAGCTGACCTGCTGATTTGATAGCGTGAATCACAAACGGGTCACAAACGGGAGATCTACAGGAGACCATCTCAGACACTAATATGCATTGTCCTCATAATATGACTTGATCAATGTCTGGACTGTGACCTCTGTGTTTGTTACGGCTTTTCTTCTCATAGTAGTCAGGTACCATCCCCAGCCCCATCTAGTTTTAAAATATAACATGATATGACATTTAAAAGTGTTTTGTAAAACCAATTTACAGAAATAAATATGAGTTATGTTTTATTTATGATTTACCTACGTGGGTTAGACCCAGTCAGGGCGAGTCACAAAGACAAAAATAAAAAATCTAATACTAGCGGACTATAAATAATATAGATTATTTATTTATTTATTTAATTTAATGCACAATATACACAACCAATTTTACACGTTAAGCTTAAACTAGTGTAGGACTAGCCAGAGCAAAGAGAAATAAAAATCTTATATTTGAATAGACAAGCATGATTTATTTACTAGGTTATTATCATCAAAAATAAGCACAAAATAAATAACTACAACATTATACATATTTAACTATATTATTAAAATTCACTGTACTTACACAGGTATTACAGAGCTCCTTACACTTTCACAGTTCAAGCAACACTGCCTTCAGTGTTGCCAGATGGAATCTGAAGAAAACAGTAGAAAAGTTAAAGTTTTAGCAGTAGATCGAAGGAAAAATCAGTAGATTAAAAAACTCATACCCACATGAGGTAAAAATGACTTGAGTACAGTATTTTCACAGTTTTTATACCTTGTGATTGGGTTTATAAGCCTTGTGACTAGACTGGCAGATTCAGTAAGTAGTACCACAGGTAATAATAGTACTTACCGCCAGTGATTGGTCGGTCTTGCGCACACTACAGATAAAAAATGCCGCGAATTCACAAAACTTGTTGAACAAAATGTCATGTTATTTAGGCCTATAAGCCAGGACACGACGACAATAACTATTGAAAAAAAGCAGGTAGATTTCCGATCAAGGCAGTAGATCAGTAGATTTTTTTAAATCAGGTAGATCTACTGCTAAATCAGTAGATCTGGCATCATTGACTGCCTTGCTAAAATGGCGCTGCATCGTAACTTTTAATATCCCTCCTCTTTACTAAAGTAAAATAGTCAATAGACATCCCAATATCCGTTAGCGCCATTTTAGCATTAAACAAATCAAATAACTTACTTATTTAATCTAATACATGTGTGCGATTTAAAAAAAATACTGTAAATATCTTAAAATATATAATTAGGTATTTAAATAGCTAACATTCGGCCATCCAAAACCTCGTACGTCCTCGTACGGTAGAAAAATACTATTAAAGTAACAATAATGCAATAGTCACCCAATACAATATTCGTTATTACAGTTTAAGTTCTCATTTACTTTACTTTAGCTTTATACGTAGAATTTCAATCAGTTTTTGTGGTACACAACACACATTACAAAATTAGTATTATTTACTTATCTAAATTATTTATTTATTTGTTTATTCATATTAAATTATACTATTTATTTTATATAAATCATTTTTATCAAATAATGTCCTGAATACGCCTGGCAACGGGCCCCGATACGTCCCGAATACCAGTGGTGACAGGTCCCAATATATTCTGAATACCCCAGGCAACAGGCCCAATACGTCCTGAATACCAATAGGGTATATGCATGTATTTATTTTATATTTTTAATTCATAGTTTACAACGTTTTAACATAGTAAAAAATATAAATACTGATTAAAAATGAAGTTAAATAGGTAAAAAAAAATAATTAAAATAGAGAATAATTTTGAACTGTTTAAACGCCGCCATTTTCGCGCGCTCTGTTGATGACGTCAGTCGCGCTGTGACATGACAGCCCAGTCCATTTGTTTACTAACAGGTGTTCTCGTTGTTAACTTAATTTCACCATGAAAAAAGCTCAAAAGCAACCTTCTATGTATTGCGTTGTGCCTGAAATAAAGACAATATCAAAAGTACACCTGATAATTAGTGTTTTTTCGAGTCCCGGTAGGTGCAAAAATACGTAAGAAACGGTCAAGGTTATGCGAAGAGAAGAATTTATATCAGCAACAATTTGTGGTGGCGCGGCAAGCGGTCTCAGGGCTTTGCCCCCTGACGGCGGAGGCAATACCTGGACCCGCTACTGCGGAGCCCGTTTCTATGGAGGACACTTCCAAAGTCCTGTTGGGCGCATGAAAGTAACATGCGCCCCTCCTGAGTGATTGTTGTGAACTTGTGAAGATTACTTTGATGTAAGTATATGATGTAAATATTTCGATAATATGATTTCAGTTAGGTCAGAAGTAAGTTTTGTATTGAAAGTCAATCACACAAGCATTATATAACTGTATTTAAATCCAGTTTAAAAAGTTGTGTGATTTCGTCTATTGTTTTCTATGTAAGTAAACAAAAAAAAACAACTATTCAGCTCGGTTCCTAAATTATACCATAGCAGAACCGAGAGATCCCTTCAGACACTTTCATCCCTTGAAGTTATACCTACATACATGTTTTGTTTAATTTACAATTTAAAGTATCTATCTATCTTTAATTACAGATACCTAAATGAGGATACACAAAATTATGTATAATACATACAACATGATGAAATAAGAAGGTGTAAATGTGATACTACTATTAAATAAAGGAGTTCTGCCAGTTCTGCCTCACATATTCCATTGCCAAACCTCCTGTTATAAGAATGGGTGCTATCATGAGAAAATGGTTCAGTTCTTCCCATATTGAAGAAATGAAATCATTGGAGAATGAAAATAAACTACTTATTGATAAAGCTGTGCATTAGCAAATACTGCAACATCACCAATAAAATCAGTTGCCAAAAAAATTGTTTGCTGACAGCCAAGATCGTATGTCAATGTCTGGAAGGGCTACAGATGTTATGATAGTTCAAGACTGGATATTTGGAGTGTTTAATATCTAACCATTACCAAGCAATGATGGCAGACAGAAGATTCAAAGATTTGTCATGTTTACTTGAAGCTTAAAGATGTACACTTATACAACCACCTTCAGTTTCAAAGTTGTCCCCGAGCACTACTAAACATGTAGTAAGCTATCAAAACAGATTGTGGCGTTGAGGATACATGTGGAACGTGTAATAGGTTAAGGGAGTATGACATGATGCTACCTCATGCTTGTGTAGACCACATTAAATCCAATGATAGATTAAGTAATAATAATAGTTTGTGGTTTAATACTATAAATTAATTAATATAATGCAGGATGTTTTATTTAATAAAAAAGTAAATTCAAATTAAATTTTGTTTTATTTCAAATACACTTTAGAACTCGAAAGCTTATTTCAATTTATAAATTTAAGCCTTTATAAGTTTATGGCTTGTACCAACTGAAGACAGTTTGGATTTCTTCCAATAGCAGTCAACGCAAGTAGTTGATGGGTCTTCACTTATCCTGTGCAGTAACCCCAAAAAGGCAATAGCATGCTTACACCCTCCTTAAATAGAAAACAATTATAATTATTTTATAGGTATATAAATAGCATTGACTAATTAGTGCTAAGTATGTATGTAAATCACAGCTGCTATCATTTGATATTTCCATTGTACTAAATTTAGATTATATTATTTAAACAGATAAAAGGAATGCAGGAATGATGGTACGGCCACATAATGAGAAGAGATGATCCACCTACCTCTGTGTGCTAAACAATCTTCACAGTTAACAGACAGGATATGTCCTTCAGTTTTATAGCAAATAGCTGTTACAGCATAACATTTCTGTCCCACGTTTGCTCAGGTGCTATTCGAGCTCTAACCACACAAATCCCATCTCCGTTTCTTTTTTTACTTGTACATATCCTATTGCTGAATTTCCATAGGATTCACATTCAGATCTTGAACAAAAAGTATCAATCATAATTTATACATATAATTTTCTGCCAAATAACATAGAAAATAGAAAATATCATAATGAACTTGACAGACTGCTACCTATTAACATCACATGTGATTAGTTTTAGCAATAACATACAGTGTTGTAAGCAGTTTCGTTTAACATTTGTTTGTTTTACAAAAATAAAAAATTATAGGTTATGTTTACTGCTTATCATAATAACATAATTAGAATAGCTAACATACTGTGGTATAAAATAATTACCTTGCAGCTTTTAATCCTTTTACTTCAGCGGACGTAGGATTTCATTGAATAAAAGCCGACTGCATGAATGCATCTATTCTCGGCAGATTATCCGATTGTACTTTTACAAAACCACTTTCAGTCATTGTCGTAATGATTTCTAATCTCAATAGGATGCTAAAATTTCACTTATACAATAAATTAATTCACAACACTCACGTTATTACTAAGTTTTAGAATCAAAGAGCTGCAATGCCCAGTGTTGCCAGATGGAATCTGAAGAAATCAGTAGAAAAAATAAAGTTTTAGCAGTAGATCGATGGAAAAATCAGTAAAAGTCATAACCACATGAGGTAAAAAGGACTTCAGCTTGAATAGGGTACATGACAAAAAAACTCTAATTAGTCCGTCAGATTGATTTCCTAAAAATATTGGACACGTATTTTTTCATTTTCACGTAAACAAAAATGAAGACGATACAGTGCGTCGCAAACTCGTGTGACGTCACATGTCACATTTGAGTACATTTTTTACTCAAATGTGACGTCACAAGTCAAACTCATGATCTTTGACACGTTTTATCTTCGTACATTTTTATTAATTTGATAAAACAAATAAGGCTGCAATATTTTTCGATACTACGGTTGTTGAACAAATGTCATGTTTTTAACGCCTATAAGCCAGATGACACGTCACGTCGTCAATAACTTGATGATACGAATAAATAAATACGAAATAAATAAATAAATACGATCTGATTTTAAAAAAAGCAGGTAGATTTCCAATCAAGGCAGTAGATCAGTAGATTTTTTTAAAATCAGGTAGATCTACTGCTAAATCAGTAGATCTGGCATCACTGGCAATGCCATACAAATGTAAGCAGTACGAACTTGTTTATAGAGCGTTTGACGTCACGTTTCGTTTCAACCAATGGTGATGCGTTTTAAAAATTTGAATTTCGCTCGCAAATTTTGCACTTTTATTTTTAATTTTAAATAATTATAAAGACATTAATTACTAAAATAATGGTTTAGATTATATGTCCTGCCAATAAAGATTCGGAATAAAAATATTAAAACCAAATTTAAATTACATGCATATTCCCTATTACAACAGGTTCTAATACGTTCTGAATACCCCTGGCAACGGGCCCCAATACGTCCCGAATACCAGTGGCAACAGACCCCAATATGTCCTGAATACCCCTGGCAACAGGCCTCAATACGTCCCGAATACCAGTGGCAACAGGCCCCAATATGTCCTGAATACCCCTGGCAACGGGCCCCAATACGTCCCGAATACCAGTGGCAACAGGCTTCAATATGTCCTGAATACCCCTGGCAACGGTCCCCAATAGGTCCCGAATACCAGTTGCAACAGACCCCAATATGTCCTGAGTACCAGTGGCAACAGACCCCGATACGTTCTGAATACCAGTGGTAACAGGCCCCACAAAATTATTAATTACATAGCTATAATCAACAACAGATAAATCACCTGTAAAACCAAATTCATTTAATAAACAAATCTTAACAATAATTAGTTTAATCATCCATAGTTCTATCAATAACAAATATTACCAGTTTACCATTAAATATGCAAAAAGCGACCACTATAACATCGGTGTTTTAATTACCTATCAGATAAATTTAAATAACTTATTCTGGGTCAGTATCCTCACTGTCCTCACTTAGAGACTCATTGTGTGGTCTGTTGAAATTTAACCAAGGTATAATTTTGTCCACCGCCACTACCGCAGAGTATGTTGTTGCCCTTTCTAGTCAAAGGCGTATCTACTATTTTAAACCTATCACAATCGTAAACCTCTGTAATTCTATATGGGCCCTGATATTTGGGTACAAGTTTTTTACTCTGCCCCGTAGCTGGTATTTGCCTTTCTACACTAACTAAATCACCTACGGCATACTTATGAGGCTTACAGCGTCTTTTATCATAGTGTTCTTTAGCCTTTTGTTGAGACAGTCTTACATGTGAATTTATGTTTTCCCTAATTTCAGTAATGTCTTGTCCGTCAGTAACATCTGTCACATCGTCACCTAATTCCGAAACTACCTTGTTTTCCTTTGACCCTGCAAGTCTTGTTCCGAAAAGAGCCTCAGAAGGAGTGCAATTAATGCCTTTATTGAAAGTATTATTCATACCCCATTGCACATCTAACAAGTGATCGTCCCACTTGTTATCAGCCGTGCCTATACACTTGGCAGTTAGGGCGTCTACAATTGTTTTGTTGTAGCGTTCTACTTGCCCGTTGGCTCTAGGGGTGGCTACAGCATTCAATATATGTTTTACACCCTTATCAGTCATAAATTTCCTAAACGTTTCACTGGTAAATGAAGTGCCGCGGTCTGATATAAGCCGCCTTGGTACTCCAAAAATACCAAAGTACTCGCGAAATACTTTTATTGATGTGGAGGACTTTGTATTCTTAACGGGTTTTAAATAGATGTATCGACTAAAAGCATCAACAATTACGAGTATGTGCATATTTCCTTTACTACTTCGTATAAACGGCCCTACGTGGTCCACATGTATTGTATCAAAAGGAGTAGAGACTTTATCAATCGGATGCAAATAGCCAGGTTTTTTCCACCCATAGATTTAGAGTAACTACATTCTAAACATGAATTAACGTATTTTTTTTACAAAATTACGCATCCTTTTGAATGCATTTGCTCCCACCATCGAGCTACCCGTGGAAGCATACGCCTTTTCTGAAAAGTGGCCCTTAAAGAATTGCAATCAGTAATGATCTTAAATTGAATCCCGAATAAAAAAACTCTAAATTTATGCAAAGATGAGACAACTGCTAAAGTCTCGAGATCATAAGATGAATAATTTAGTTCTTCTGGAGTTGTTTGCCGACTAAAATATGCAACAGGCTTAAGAACAGTATCATATTTTTGGAGAAGGATACCAGCAACGCCTATTTTACAAGCGTCGGTATGTAGTTCTGTAGTTAAACTTGGATCGTATAATGCCAGTGTGGGCTTACGAGTTAGTTCAGGCTGTAATTTTCTAAATGACTTTTCTTGATCTGGGCCCCAAACCCAATTTATATCCATCCTCAATAAATATGTCAGTGGTTTTGCTATAATTGAGAAGTTGGGTACAAATCTCCGAAAAAAACTGGCTAACCCGAGAAACTGACGAATGTTATGCTGACTAGTGGGAGTTGGAAACTTTTCTACCGCTTCTACCTTCTTTGATCCAGGTCGAATACCATCAGCAGATATCTCAAACCCTAAGTATTCTACTCTAGGACTAAAGAAATTACATTTGGACAAATTCAATGTGAGACCAGCCTGAGCAAATAACTGTAAGATCGATTCTAACCGTGAAATGCCCTCACTAAATGTTTTAGATGGGATAATAATGTCATCCAAGTAAGCCAGAGCCACCCTATGACGCGCTTTTCCTAATATTTGATTCATTAGCCGTTGGAAGGTTGCAGGAGCATTGGCAAGACCAAACGGCATTCTGTTGAATTCAAAATGACCGTCGGGAGTTACAAACGCGGTTTTGTTTATCCTCTTCTCTAATCTGTATTTGGTAATAACCTGATTTTAAATCGAGTGTTGTATAAAGTTTATGGCCTGCAAGTATATCCAACTGATCATCGATTAAGGACATCGGATAGTTTTCTTTAATAGTCTTCTTATTCAATGCCCTATAATCTATACAAAGTCTAAGCTCACCACTCTTCTTCCTAACTAGCACGATTGGACTAGCGTAAGCCGATGTTGATGGACGGACTATATCGTTGTCTAATAATTCTGAAACCATATTTCTAACCTCTTCTTTTTCTTTAATGGCTAATCTATATGGTCGGTAAACCACAGGTTCATTGTTATCAAGGTTTATCGCCATTTCTCCCACCGAGGTACAGCCCAACTCATTCAAATTAAATGCGAAACAACCTCTAAACTGATTTAGTAAAGCTAGTAACTGTGTCCGTTCGGCAGTAGACAAAACTGAACCAATATTAACATTGAAATCACTAATAGAATCCAAGTTGGAAACTGTATGAACTTTAAATTTGCTTTCCTCACGTGCGACTCTACCTCGAGCAATGAGCTTGTCCTTATGCAACGTAATTGGGACAACACCCCAAGAATTGAGTACTATCTGACCTGTTCCCTCCCGAATACAAAATAACCCTGTTAAAACCGAGAACATGGAATTTGGTTCAAATCTAAATCCTCCATCGACAAATATTGCACCATTATAACCAGGTTCTGTATAAACGTCAACAGCTGTAACTCCAGAAACAATGGTATCACTTTTACAGTATAAACCTAACTTGTTATTTTCAGAAATAGTATTACTTAACTCTTTGATTTCTAAATGATCTTTAGTCTTATGAATCTCAATATGTGGCTGCTCCGTAAAAGTGTGACCAATCATCACTGGTACTTGCATGACACTATCTGGTACTATCACTAACTCTACGTTTGCGACTACGTCATCAATAGAAATATGAACAGATTGTTTACCCAACGAGAGAACAGTTGAATTGCCAAATCCTACCAGCACAGAATTGTCTACTTCGTAACTTATACCTAGCTTCTTAAATTCAGTTAACTTCATCATACAACACTCACTACCTAGATCTACATACGACTCAAATGGTACATTATTAATTAAGGCGACTTTAAAATATTTATCATTTGTTTTCTTCAGGCCAGAGACGCGCATGACCTTCTTTTCAGACCCTGTGAGTTTAGTGAAACAATGTTCTGTTTCATGCCCGAATCTGCTGCATCTAGTACATTTTTTTACAGGTTGTGGGCATTGTTGAACGATATGGCCTTCTTGTTTACAGTTAAAACAGCGTTGAGTTTTATTAAGAACACGCGGTTGAGGGTCTTGTTTACTGGTACTTTTACTGGTACTGGTAGCAATTGTTTTACTGTCGCTAGGTTTTATATTTTTAGAATTTCGTAAAATGCAAGTAGTTTATCGGCGTCATCGAATTGTACTGCTTCTGCCCCTAATCGTACAGAACGATCATCAATCCCATGCAAGACGCAGTCTACTGCTCTCTTACCTACTATACCGCATCTATTTATCAGACTTATTTTTTCATAATAATAATTTTCTAATGAGTCCCCAAAACGAGCGCGTTTGAGAAGCATTTCATTCAACATCTGTCCGTAATTTTCATCGGAAGGAAAAGCCGCCCGTAGTTTATCCTGCCATTCTTCCCACGTAAAAAGTACGGATGGTAGACCCTCGTACCAACGCTGAGCTACACCCCACGCAATTTAGGAAGAGCAAAATGAACAGTTTGTTTTCCGGACCATCCATAGATAGAAGCGCACTCGTTCACTTTATGTAGCCACATGGTCATAGTCTGTTCCCTTTTTGCTGGATCAAATTCTGGTACAGCATTGTTGAGATTCCCTAATTTATGCATAGGATCTTCTCCTTTCAAAGATGTTAAAACTTGTAGAAGCTGCGACATGCTTACATTATTAGAAAATGACTCACCGAGATCGTTCGGCTGCTGATTGTCGTTCTCGACCTGATCTGTGGCTGCATTCGGTCGGCGGAGTGATCGGCTCCTGGACCGACGATGGCACCTATCGTGGACTCGTGACGCGTGCCTCTCCACGATCACGGATCGTTGGCGACACTCGCTCCCTGGCGACTGGGACTGGCTGGTGCACCGATGTGAGCGGCGACAGCTCCGACTTCTGTCCCGTTGTCTTCGATGAAGTGTGCTGCCATCCGCACGACTCCGGGAGCGCGATGAAGGCCATGGCGCCTTTCCCGACTGCGTGAGCGCCTCTCTGATCTTCGTTGTGGTGTCCTCACAGCACGGTTGACTGAACCGACTAACACCCGGCTGCGTGATCTCCGTGCACTCTTGTCACGTTCTACCGAGTGAGATGGCTCACGAGGCAACAACTGGCGCACGTTTTCCATGATTAACTGTAATAAGGAAGCAACGGACAAAAAGTCGCATTTAAATACACTAAAACTACGCCTATGTCTGAGAGCAAACTACAAACAAATTTAATAGACGGAATCAAACAACCCTTTACTTGGATTAATTCAAACTGATTTGTAGATTAGCTAATAAAAGATTTCAAGCAATAGAATAAAGTAAGCGAGAAAGCAATAAAAGAGAGAAAAAAAAATGTTCAGAAACAAATTACAATAAAAGTAACTAAGGCATAAATTATCATCCCACTTCTGAAATGTAGGACTAGCCAGAGCAAAGAGAAATAAAAATCTTATATTTGAATAGACAAGCATGATTTATTTACTAGGTTATTATCATCAAAAATAAGCACAAAATAAATAACTACAACATTACATATTTAACTATATTATTAAAATTCACTGTACTTACACAGGTATTACAGAGCTCCTTACACTTTCACAGTTCAAGCAACACTGCCTTGCTAAAATGGCGCTGCATCGTAACTTTTAATATCCCTCCTCTTTACCAAAGTAAAATAGTCAATTGACATCCCAATATCCGTTAGCGCCATTTTAGCATTAAACAAATCAAATAACTTACTTATTTAATGTAATACATTTGTGCGATTTAAAAAAAATACTGTAAATATCTTAAAATATATAATTAGGTATTTAAATAGCTAACACTAGTGAGTACATGACCCTGTTAGGGCGCAGCAAGATAACTTAAAACTAATATTGCAGAATAGGGTATTTATCTAGATTTATCCAATATCACTTACATATCATTAGGAATTAAATATTATATTAATTAAATTTATATCTAACATTTCATTTGATTTACTTAAAAAGACGAAAATTTGATTTTATAAAGAATAAAAACCACTCATTTCGCACTATTCGGCCGCAGTGACTGACGTAACAACCGCCGCTTTGTAGTGCAAGCTTTAATAACAATTAATGAAAATTTGTTAAATAAACAAAAAACATAACATGATTATTAATAAATAGAAAAATATATCATCACTACGTCAAATCAAATTAATAAAATCACAAATATAATGTCAACATGATAAAAATTAAAAATATAATAAAATACACCATTCGATATTTAAAATGTGGTACCAGAACTATATCGAATGTCAAAAATAAAAATCATACACCAAACATAAATGAAAACATGTCATATAAAATTATAAATAATCACAAATAGGTTTTACATAAAAAATAAACTATAATAAAATGAACCCATGAATTATTATAATCATTATTATTTTTGAATTCTATTTTGATTAGTATAGATAAAGACAAAGAGATCTTAATTTAACGATGATTATCTTCACATTCCAGACAGTAACGGCGGTGATGGTACCCTGAAGCTAGCCTACCAGTCAGGCAGCACGAGCAACGACTCCGACGCACGCAACGTCTCCTTCACGTACACGCTCTGGGTCGGCACCAACGTCACCGAGAACTACACTCTGCACATGATTGCTCCTAGGTAAGACAAAAATACGTTGCATTGGAAGACCTCCCATTAGGTGGACCGATGACCTGGTGAAGGTTGAGGGAATCCGCTGGATGCGAGTCGCGCGGGACCGGTCAATGTGGTGACACTTGGTCCCCCAAGTGGTCTATGTCCAGCAGTGGACGTCTTTCGGCTGAAATGATGATGATGTGACTAGGATAACAGGTTCAGTAAGGAACTCGTAGAAATATCTTTCTGTGGGTTGGTTGAAACCCCTTGGTTACACTTTTTGTCAGACTTTCGGGTCACTGACTTGTAACGACTGTCAAAGATCTGCAATTGACAGCAAACAACGGCTTGACGTGCTTTCCGAGGAACGGAGAAGACTCGGTATGTTATGGCCGGTCGGGCATTACTAAAGTCCTAAAATAAAACGTCAACCAACATCAGAATCACGAGATCACTCAAACCAATCTTCATAATTATCTAAATACAAAACACAGAGATGCGATGAAAACCAACCTTATCGAAATAATTGTAATCAAAATAGTAGAAGTATGTAGTGTATGTAACTATGTATGTGTGTGTGTATGTAAATAATTATGTATCTAATTTCCTAAGATTAACGAAAAGGTTGCGATTGTAAACCGTGATTTTCAGATCTCTGAACGTGATTTTGGTTCAATATCCAAGTATGAATTTATGTAGGTAAACTTAAAAGAGTGTCCATTGAGTTTCATAACCGTTCCTCTTTATAGAGATTTGAAACCCAGAAAGTATTTTTCTGTAACTTTCTGACAAAAAACCCACTCCTTGACTATTCAGAAGTAAGCCTGCCTGTATCTAAATGGTCCAATTTTTATAAAAATACTTTGGGTTTAAAACTCGATAATTGATGTTAGTTTTCTCTCATATTAAATAATAAAATACGTTGCCCTTCATACCGCCACGGCTCACAGGAAGACCCAGGAGCCCATTAGCGGGTGTTACTTTTGAATCGTTCTTTTACACTAATACTTTTGAATTACCAGCATTTAGTCTAGAGATTCTGTATTGGTGAACCTTCCCAAATCCTTGATTTTCAATCAATTCAATTTCAGGAACATATCATTCTTCCACGTGATGCAAATAGCTGCGGAAATGCACCCCAAGTTCAAGTTCGAGGCTAGCGAGTGGCCCAACGGCCACTACGTGCACACCATCGCGGGGCACAAGGAGGAGCCGATGGGCTACCACTACTGGTTGCTGTACCGCCTGCCGGAGCAACCCGACCCCGCCAGCCCGCCCGGCAACCAGCTTGTCGCTCCCGTCGGTAAGGACTATCAATACTATCATCGGCCTACTTTTTTCTGTGCCGTTCTCTTACTAAAGAGTTTAGGTTAACCCCACGGATGCTTATCCATAAACATTTTGATGATTGAGTTTACTGTTCAAAAATTTTGCTTGATTTTATAAGATCCATAATAGGGTGTGCATGATTTTTTTGTCACTCTAAACAAAGACCATCAGAAATTGCAGTGATTTTTTTAATAGCATTTGAAACTGCTGATTAGACAGAGAGATCCAATACAGCGAATGACGTCGTTCGCTGCATCGACGTACAAAATCCATACTAAATTCCGCTTATCTAGAAAGAGATAGAAAACTAAGTTTAAATGGTTATAACTTTTGTGTTGTTTGGCCGATTTATGTCTTGTTTTCGCATTTTTTCATTATTTTTATAGTAATTTAACATTCCGTATCGAACTAAAAAAAAAGAAAAATTATGTAGGTATATTCCTATAAATTTCTCTGATGAGTCTGTTAGACGAAATTCGATCAGATCAAATCTTGCCACCGTGACTGCTCAGAAGTCACCAGATTCAGCTACATTATTTCCAGTCTTCGCTAAGCATAAATCTCTGTTCCAGGTGTGGACGACTTATTAGTCGAAGATGGAGAACACTACCTGTTCTGGTACAAGAAGCTGTAATTCTTCCGCCAACCACCAACCAGCACCTTACCGTTACCTACCAAGTTTATTGTATCCCCGTGACAACCAAAGATCCTTATTTGAAACACCACTACGACTATTTACGAAACTTTTCGAAACCCTGTTTCCGTTATAACGGTATAAAACCGGCAACTTAGAATTAAGATTCGCAGTCATATTATGGTATGTATTTCAATAGAATTAATAGGGATTAGGAACATATTTATCAAATAACGTATAATAATGAATTAAATCTGACTACTTACTTGAACTTTTCATGGGACATGGTTTAGCTGTGTCAATTTATAACGTTACTGTAGAACATTTCTGTGAATTGAAGACAATGTAATAGTGCTATCTCGTCTTCAAAGTGAATGTCTGTGACTGCTGTGAAAGATACCAAAGATCTATGTTTAACACGCCCAGAAGGAGTGATTTTGATGTAAATATTTCCATGATAGTTGAGCTTGAGATAATTATGAAATAGACCACAAATATTTCACTTAAAGTAACTTTTATTCATTACCCGGCTGTTAACAGTGCGAGTCCTATGATTGAGCCTTGTGGAACACCTTGGATTTTTAAGTAAATTCCTAGATGTGTACTGAATATGATTCAATTTTACTTCACAGCAATTCTAATAGCTCCATACAATTTTAATCTGAAGGCTTGATAGTTATCTCAAGCTAAAACACAAGTTGTAGGTTCTATAATTGACGAACAATTACTTCAGTGTTTACTTAATAATGCATTATATTTTAAAGGTGTAATAATTCTGTATTTGTAACCGTATCTTCAGAAAATTTACACATCAAGACGAATTTCGATTTTCTGAAGATGTTAATGATATCTACTATTTTTATCTGCAATATCCTTGCATGCGTTAGTTGAGCATGTATAATAGCAATTAGTTAGATCAGTGTTAAGATTCATGTTAAAGTAAGCGATTCTCAATTTAAAACATTTTTAATACATTCATCGAGTTTATGGAAGGAATTGTAAGATTGACCACTTGTAGAAGTTCCCATAATAGGTACAAGGTAAATCGATCATTGTAGCAAATCGTATATAACGTGATAACATCGTAACATTGTTGAGTAAGACACATTGTCTATGGAAAATGGTTGAAGACTTTATGTTGGGACTATGTTTTAAAACAGCGAACCTTACTATAACGTTGGTTAAGGCAATTTTTGTGTTTTTCTAGTTCTTCACGGATCTAAGACAAACTTACCTACCTAATTTAACACTTACCAAAATATAAATAACTTAAAGATCTGTTCATTACCTAACACTATTTCCATAAACTCGATGTCTATTATAATATTCTAGTTATTATATACCTACTGTGTATCTCGGAAACAATAGATTTTAAAACTAATCATTTTAGACGAGACTGAACGCAGTGTTATCTGATTGAAGTGCGTTAGACTAACATTTTTATTGTACCTATTGAATGGTTCTTAATAAAGTATGAAAATTCAGTAGCTCTTGAAGTTTTATTGACATCTACAGGCTGGCCTTTATATACTAATATTAGAGGAAGAGGAAAATGAAAGAAGAGGAAAGAAGAAGAAATAGAGAAGAGGAAAAGAAAAGAAGAAGAAAAAGTAAGAAGTAAATTTTGTTTGTATGGGGTTAATCTTCGGAACTACTGATCCGATTCCAATAATTCTTTCACTTACGCAAAACTACGTTTAAAACGTTCCCGTGGGTTAATTTTCGCGACAAAAAGCTAGTATTCATAAAAGTAGAAGGAAGAACACCTACTCATGGATGTTGGCATTATTACGGAAGTAAAATAAAAATTACTACCAAACAAAAAAATCGAATACATACATAACATAACATAACATCACGCCTATAATCTCCGAAGGGTTAGGCAGAGGTGGACCTAATTAAAGGGTGTAAAAAACCTCCTATCGAAGCCGAAAGGCACTTGTTCTTCCCGTCATTGCGATCATTTTTTTGTTCTACACCATAGGTACCTGGGAACCTTCTAGATTCGGAGATATTGGGGGTCAAAGTTCCAACTTATTGACAAGTTTTTTTTTTATGTAAGACTAGCGGACGTCCCGCGGTTTCACCCGCGTAGTTTCCGTTCCCGTGGGAGTACGGGGATAAAATATAGCCTATACGGATTCGGAAGAATCCCTCTAAGTAATGGTAAAAGAAATTTTGAAATCGTTCCAGTAGTTTTTGAGCCTATTCAATACAAACATACAAAAATACAAAGGTTTCCTCTTTATAATATTAGTATAGATTTTTAAACACCTCCACGACCCCCGTCCTATTCAATCCATCCATTAGCACAATGTTTTGAGTGCGTTTCATTGAGTTCTACCACAAAACATGATTTTTCACCCCAAAAAAAAGTAGTTTCCGAGCAATAATTTTTGCGTAAAGTTACTTAGTTTGATGTTCTTATAGAATGCTTGGTTGATGGCTTCGTGATGAGTCTGTTAACACCCTGTAGTACACCCACATTTCGCAAGTTCCATGTAATAGGGGCGAGCCTATTGCCATCAGCGGAGCACAAATCCAGACTCCGTAGCTGCTACTGAAAACATTCCAGATGGAAAAACCCGCTAACACTACCCGACTCGGGATTCGAAATCAGCAGGACCTCATGCTCATGTAGCGCTTGCGGCCAATCGAACAAAAAGGCAGTCTAAAAAACTAATATACATAAGTACTATTGAAGATTGCTTAACTACTGTCAGGCCGTTGTCTCAACACGATGGGTGTCTGAACTCTAAGGATGGACGGCACTGCCGAAGTCGGCCTATAAAGAGGTTGCGAGATGATCTAGAAGCGCATCACGAAGACTGGTTCGAGGTGGCGTAGGAGAAGAGTAGCGGTTCATTAGCCATGAACGATTAGTACTTCTTTCAGCCCTAGAATATAAGCTTGTACTAACAACTTTTGTACTATCACCGATATATGTTGGCATGTCCGTGTTCGATAATGCTGGGGCACTTAGATTCATTCCTCAAATATAATACATTTTTGGATACTTATTCAAAGCTCGGATCAACGCCGATAGTTGCCATTCCAACAGTGCTTTTATCATAGGGTGCAGGTTCCTATAGCATACAACCTTGCGCACTTTTTTGACGTCATCGAGGGCACGCAACCACCCAATTTAATACTTAAGGCTGATACAGTCAGGGCATGCCACAATTGTGGCGATAAGTCCCCTCTTTGAGGAGTGGCTTGAGAGACGCCACGGCGTCCTCACCTTCCGCCTGACGCAGGTCCTGACCGGACACGGTGTTTTCGAGAGGTTCCTGCACCGAATCGGGCGGGAGGAAACGCCCGGGTGTTTCCATTGCGAGGATCGACCGGAGGACACGGTGGAACACACGGTGGAGGTGTGCCCCGCGTGGGCGGAGCACCGCCGTGTCCTCGAAGCGGCGATTGGCAGCGGCGACCTCTCGCGTCCGGCCCTGGTGCAAGCCATGGTCCGGAGCGAGACGGAATGGGACGCCGTCACCTCCTGCGAAGCAGTAATGCTAGAGAAGGAGGTGGCGGAACGTGAGAGGGAGAGAACCTCTCAACGTCCCGGCCGCCGCGGGAGACGCCCCGGGCGTCGGGGGCCACCACCACGTGGCCCCCGGCCACCGTAGGCGCGGGCCTGTGGACGGTGAGCTATGGGCTAGCTCGCCGTCCGTCCGTCTCATGACGACAGGCCGTGTCGACGGCGCGTTCGTGTTCCACGCGCGCCTCAAAGAGAGTCAGCAAAAAGGAAGGGGTCCGCAAGGGCCGATGCCTGCCGGGGTTGCGGGACTGTTCGAAAGAGATACCGTGGCCCCAGAACACAAAGGGCGATGAAGGAACATGGATGGGTTTTAGTCAGTAAAAGTCTGACTATAACTCCGCCCAGAGCGGGAGGAGTTATTTGATGATTTCCCATCCGGAAAAAAAAAGGCTGATACAGTCCTTTATTCAGAGACGATGATGATGATGATGATTGAGCACCACACCCAGCCAGGAGCAAGCCTGACCCGGACAAGCCGGATACACCAGGGGGCACTATTTTGTAAGGAAAGACATGCTCTGGGATGGGAAAGGAAGCCCGACCAACCGCAGCCAGTCGGGCACAATCAGCCGACTATGCAGCCTAGAGCCAATATAGGAATAGTGGTAAAGACAGGTATAATCCATAGGAATGAGCATTGGTGTTTTGACCTTCGTTTGATTGGTCTCTTCTATCATTGGAGAGTCATGTTCGTTTCTGGTGGTTGCGATTCCATTCGATTTGACACGGCTTTATTTGAAAATATTATTGTCCGCGTATATGTTTCATCGTCAGTAGTATTTGTTTCACTGTCAGTAAATGTTTCGCTAAGATATATTTCCTGGGTAGCTGATTTTTTTTCTATCTGCTGCTAACTGAATCCATTCTTCTTTGATTTTATTGGAATATTCCATGTCTTGTTGGGGTGACTCGTTCCATGTATGTATATATTGGTCTTCCTACTTTTAACCGTTTCGCCTTGTATCTAATAGCTGCGTGTAGATAGTGAGGCTCTGGTCGTCGGAGGATGTGCCCGTAGTAGCATAACCGTAGGCATTTAATTATTTTGGTACCTAATTGTTTTTCCCATAAGAATTTCGCGTGTTTTTTGATCGGGGGGTTTCGCATACTCTTTATCATATCTTTAAGAATGGGTCTTTCGTGTCTTCTGAGTTTCGATCGGTTTGCTTTTATGAGTGCCGCTGCTTTAAGATCGTATGTCATTGCAGGTTCTTTAACCATTAATAGATAAGATGCGCGATCTTCCACTCCATTTTCGTGTTTTTAATGAAGTATATTAAGGCCTTAGAGTTACGCATCGCTTGTTTACATCTGGCGTTAACTATGTTGTTTCTATTAAGTGTCGATGATATATACGTGCCTAGCTACTTAATTTCGTCTACCGGTTGAATACTGGTTCCTTCAATTATAATAAGACTTCGGGTTTCGGTGCTGTGTGGGTTTCTGATTACTAGTTTTGTTTTCGTTTCATTAACGTGGAGTCCGACTGATTCCAGTAACGGTTTGATTTTGGTGACTATTTCATCCGGTTCACTGAGATTATTTTTTACTATTATCAAGTCATCTGCAAAAGACAGTATAATAGGGAGTTGAATCACATAGTCCTGGTCTAGATGAAGGCATTCTAATTTTTCTTCTAATGTTCTGAGAATGTTGTTCATTACTTTGGTGAATAGTCGTGGGGATAGCGGACATCACTGTTTGACTCCCTTGTCTTTGTGCGTCGATTCCGTTTGCTGTCCAAACCATTTTATCCAGGTGAATTCATTCATGCATGCCTTAATAATTCTATTTGATAGTTCTAGTACTCGTAACTAAAATGTCTCTGAGAGAGTTTGAGTAGGTACAAGCTTTTTCGATGTCTAACGCCAACATGGTTTTTGAGCCTGCTCTCCGTTCCTCGTCGAGAATTCTCCTAAGTGTGTAGTACATATGGTCGCCGGTCGATCTATTGCGAAGAAAGGCTGATTAGTAGTTTCCTAGTTCTTTTATTGAAGCATCCAGTTTGCTTAGAAGAAAGCTCGCATATATCCTATATCCCACGTTACACATAGATAACTTTCTGTAGTCACTAATTCCGTATGGCTTTGCTTTTTTTGGCACTAGAATTTGGATCGTTTTGTTTCAAAACATCGGTATATAATTGCTTACCCATACTGCCTGCCTGTGTTTTATCATTTCCGTTAGCATTTTTGTTGGCAAGGCTTTGAACAGCTTGGACACCACCTTGTCAGTACCTGGTGCTTTGCCGTTGCTCATGCTTTTAATGATATCACTTATTTCCTCTTCTGATAGTTCTTCTTTTACGTCTGATGGGTTCTCATTGCGTAGGAGTTCTATGTGTGGGCCTGCTGACTTTTTTTATATTAAATCTCTTCCTCCTACCTTGACATGGGTATAAAACGTTGTTTGTTGTTGCGCTTCATGTTTATTTTATGTCTCCTGTATAAATCGTATGTGGTTCTCATTCGTTGTGATGGATGAGTTCTGCATAGGTTTCTAAAAAATATTTCGCATTTTTTCTCCTCTACTTTATTTCTTATATTTTGCAGATTGTGTTGTTGATTGCAAATGCTTCTCTAGGGTAGCAGTTTCTGATAAACTTGGCTTTTTGCAGTTTTGCGAGGACGATTCTATGTTCTCTGGATCTGATTGACCTGCTTATAAGAAACTTTGCCGCTACTGATTTCATGATAATCGTATGGGAATCCCATGGGACTAGTTGTTCATTTTTCTTGTTTTGTAGAATTCATACCTGAGGTTGGCTTTTTTCCTCACTTTGGAGTCGGCTATATTCGTAATTCCTGTGGTTGAATTCAAGCTCGGATTTGTGCATTGATTTCTCGTTGAATTTCAGCATATTTATTATACAGTGCCGAACTATATTTTTTTTTTTTTGTTTTTCTCCCTCTTGTGGTTCAGAATAATAATATCCGCAGCAATATTTTACAGTCTGATATTTTTTTCTCCAGTACTGTGTCCTGTAAACTGTTACGTTACTCGGCTGCTGCAATGATGGTATCTTCACCCCAGACGCCAGCTTTGTATTGTTGTTTGATATATTTTTTCCTTTGCTCATCTGCGTTTCCTTGGTTTGTGGTAGTCGGCAGGTTTCCAGCGTTTCTGGTTTCCCTCAAAATATTTATCCAGGTATCTTCTTATCATGTGTTGGTCGAACGTCAGGAAAAATATGGCGTTTACTTGGTGCGCGATGGCCATAAAGAAGAGTTTCCATCTCCGATCATATGGACTATTTCCATGTTTGAATTTAATGATAATGGGTCCTCCGGTTGCTCCGCCTCTGCTTTCATTGTTGTGGCCTCGCAAGAATTCGTTATGTGTTGCTTTTTTACGGCTCTTTATAATGTATGCCTACATTGCCATCCTTGTAGTTTAAGCCTGCGGGAAAAGTTCATTACTGTTCCTAAATAAAAAATGTATTAGTGCTCCTGGGCTAAAGATATCAACTAATGATATTTTACTAGGACTATCATCTTGCGCTGTTTTAGACCTCTTTAATAACGGTAGTGTAGCACTTAGATACCCGCAATTACAGACACAATTGAAATAACAACGCACCGTGCCCGATCGGGCACGGTTGGGGACATAACGAGGCTTTGTTAGTTTGTTAATGGCCGGGTTATGCAATTTATTTTTGTTCCATAGGTCATGGGAGAAAGCAGCATTTGTTACTATGTATGGGTTTATTGACAGGCCGGTCACTATTGTTAGGTTTGTTTTTTTCCCAACGTTTTCAAGTCCAGAGATTTATTTATACTATCTGTGTTCGTTGGGACCCGGAGTGACGCCGATAAAAAAAAATCCTTTTGACCTTTACTTTTGTTTTTTTGTTTTTGGCCCTTTGTTGTCCTACTCGTATTGATTTCACGAGTTCGGCTCAATTTTTGGTTTTTTGGGAGTCTTATTACGCCAGATGTTGCATTTTGGCTCCAGTTCCAGTAATGTCAAAGCCAGGCCACTTATCACAATTACATTTTAAAATGATCTAGCTAGTGTATTTTCCACAATGGGTTAAAATTATGATTCTAAATAAAATAATTAGCACGCGCCCTTAATAGTAGGTAGGCGTATCAATTATGTGGTGTTCTGGCTTTCCACATAGAGGCATTCATCATGCACAATAATGTATTTTTGTTATGCGAGTGTTAATCGTTTAAATAGATAGTATTCCTAGCTAGGAAGACTGGGAAACCCCAGGCTTGTACACACAAGTGACCGCTGGTTGGCCGAAAAACAATCTGCACTCAATCAAGATCAATAAATAAAACGAGTTCACCGAGTTTCCGCTCCAAACGCAGGCTGCTGATCGCCGCGCTCCACTCTCGATGGTACCTTGAGCGCCGTGCTAACAGCAACTTTATAGGGTGGTACACAGTACCCAAACTCTCACGATATAGTTCAGAGATCACACTATTTACAACACACACGACTATAAACCTTTTAAAACGAGTAGAATTAATAGTAGGTATGTATAATACTAGCAATACAGTATCTACATAAAATCTTTAAGTAATGGCACACCGAACGAACTCTAGCTGGCTTGGTCGGCGTCGGCCGGAGCGCAGAACAATACATTTTTTTTTTCGTACCAGATGTGCAAGCGCATCTCTCAACGCGACCGTTTGTGACGGCGGTCAACACGGAACTCCCACTGATACAGTCCTTTATTCAGAGACATCAAAAAATTGCGCGAGAATTTTTACAGTTGGTGAAAACTAACCCTTAGAAAGAATAATTAGTTTGTCAATTCCTTGACAAATTAATTATTCTTTCTAATTTGGTCCTTTGCGGTATGGAAGAAGTAGGACCCTCAATAAATAGAGATACGAGCAGGATAATGACGACGACGGTCCATTGATTGAAGTAATAAAAGCCAAAGATAAGATCCAACATTTATTAAATTTGTACAATTTACATAATTATAACACCAATATGACCACGTCGGCTAGGTATCCGTGCCTACACAGTGCAGCTACTAAATGCCCCGTATATAGCTTACAAAAAAGAAAACAATCTCCTCATAAAAATAGCATTTGAATATACTTTATTTGAAAGTGCTTACCATAAGAACTTACATAATAAGTTATTAAATAACTTAAATCACACATACAACCTTTATTTATAATAGGTACATAAAATAATAATGCATTTTCATGTCAGAACACAACATTAACTATTTAAATTAAATCTACCTGAACAACAAATTCTCATTTTCACGGTTAACATAAAATTAAACTATTATTCTATTATTTCGTAATGGTTACCATTTGCACTTCACAAACTATATTGTCTCCCATAAAATGCTAATATTCACTCGCCGGGGTTTCGACTCAAAAAAATTCGAAAATTTCGTCCACTTTACGTTTAAAAATAAAACATTTGCTTGGGTTTGTTTAAAAAACTTATTAAAATAACTAAATACAAAAATACTTAAATTTGCAACATCTTCCTTGGAAGCTGTCACAGGTACACATATGTTTTCCAATTTTATTGTGAACATACAAGTACAGCAATACTTACACCACAAATCGTGAATTTGTTTAATTAAAACATCTTTATTTTTGTCACCTTCACGATTGACTGAAATAGAACGATGTTTTAAATACGTTTAGCACTTAACTGATTAGGTAAGATTTGTGGTGTCAGCGGGCCTTTAATATTAAACTTAGAATTATTCTAATATAAAAAGAAAATTAAATGTAATAAAATTCATTCTAATAGATACAAATAAAATGAGCAATAATATTATTAAATAATAATTACATTGTGCATAATTGTAAGCAATTGTGTTGGTTTATTATAATTAATAATTATGTGCAATCACAGTTTATCTTGTCTACAAGTTAGAGATTTATGTAAAACTCAGACAAAGAAAAGTAAAGACACGAAAACTAGAGAAAATAATGTTAATGTCTACTTTGTTATCGATTTTAAGGTCGAATTTAGAGGCCTATGGGCGGCAAAAAAAACTGACACCAGCAGGCCTAGCCAAGTTACAATCGTTTCATTTCGATTATTTTTCTACAATCGTAAACGCCTCGGCGTAAGCGATTGTAGAAAGAGCTAAATTGGTAGCCAAGTTGACACGACTGAGTCGATCGCTCGTTCTCTAAAAACCTACACTTTAGTCTATAGTGAGCGTTCCTACCAAAGAGTATAGCGATCAACATTGTAAAAACGATAACATTCGATTCTATCATTTTGAACGATGTAAACTTGTCTACGAATTTTCTATTCGGTTGTGTTGGTCACGTGATTCAACGTTGAGATGATGTCATTCCCATACATTTGATTACTTTTCTAATAGCGTTAACGATTGTAGATTGTCGACTTGGCTAAGCCTGCAGGTTAGGCACTAACCAGAACCACACGATAAGTCTGACGATCAGCCCATCAAAAGTGATTAGACACGGTCACACTCTTGAACACAGTTTAAGTTTTGATCGTGTTCAGTTCATTGAGACGACCCGAATGGCGTGGCTTACGTTCCCGGGTTCGTATCCCGGTAGGATCAAATGTTTTTGTGATGAGCATAAACATTATTTTGTTTCCAAGTCATGGATGTTTAGTATGTATTTACAAACAAAAAGTATCTATGTAGTATATCACCTATCTGGTGTCCACGACACAAGCCTCGTTGCTTAGTGTGGCACTAGATGGCGCTGTGTGTAATGTCCAGCGATATTTATTAATTTACTTATGAAACTCGCTCTAAGTCCAACACTTTCACCATCAGCATTAACAAAATTTTTATACTCTTTTTTTATCGAGAGATCTGGTGTCAAAGATTTTATACCGCCTATTGGACCTCTGACTTGGCTTAACATCCCGTCAAGAAATATCTCTCAGGCATGCTGGATTCCTCGCGATGTTTAACTGAATTTTATACTGAAACTATCTTATACCCGTATTTCTGGAATAAATTCACAGTACTCAACCAACACAACGAATATGAACAACCAAACAAATTACAATTAATTTGTTTTGTTGATCAATTATACGTAGTTATATTAAACTGGAATATAATATTATGTGTCTCTAATTTACTTTGTGTAAGTTTATAACTGTTAACGCGTTTTGAATGATTGGATCCATAAACTTTTCTTAAACGTAGAAAATCTTCAAGTCTATGTATAAAGGTCTATACATATTTTTGAATAGCTTGTAAACGCAGTACACACCGAAACCTCAACTTTTCTGTGGTGTTTTATATACAACTAGCGGACGTCACGCGGTTTCACCCGCGTAGTTCCAGTTCCCGTGGGAGTACGGGGATAAAATATAGCCTACGTTACTCAGGGTGAATGCAGCTTTCTAATGGTGAAAGAATTTTTGAAATCGACGCAGTAGTTTTTGAGTTTATTCATTACAAACACACACACACAAAAATACAAATCTTTCCTCTTTATAATATTAGTGTAGATTGATATAGGTACATCGGTTCTGAAAGGTTCCCTTGATGAGCGTTAACGTTCTAGGGGTTGATTCAATGGGGTAGATGACACACCAACCAATGGGGTTGTTTCCATCCAATCGTCCACACAATTGTGGACGATTTTTTAAGTATTTGCGTGTTTTTTTTACTCAATTTGTGTTGCTGCACAATGTATGCTACCTGGCGTATCACCCAGTTGAAGGAGAAATTGAAAAAATAAAGAGCAATGCAACAAGGATAGAAAGCGGTGCTTGTCGAAAAGTACATTATATTTAACATTTTATCGACTTTTAGCTGTTTTTTGTTTTTATGGTTCTAAAAGTTGTAAAATAAACTTTACTCACTATATTTTTGCTTTTTAATGATCTAATGATAAATAAACTAAGGTACGATACATCATTAGTTACATGTAACAAAATGTAAGGTTATTTGAAAAGAACCCATTTTTTATTCACAGGTTGGAAGCTTACGACAGAAATTTCAACTTCGACAGTGTTTGTAACAGTCCTGAAGCGGTCTCGTAGTCTGTTTCGTTGAAATGTTTCCCACATAACCTCGAATAATTACTTGTATTGTTTTTTTTTTAGCTTCAGTGCCTTTTCCCGTTTTCTCTTCATGCGCAAATTTCTTGGAAATGTGACAACGCCTATTTCTTTGCATCCAAAGGCTACACAACGACCCCTAATATTGAAAAAAGTCACAAAATAATAAGATATTATTAAATTTCTATGGAGTTTGACAGTTTGTTTGTAACAAACAGTCAGCGCCATCTACGTGGAACTATTTGACAGTTTTCTTCCCCATTGAGATACTTTTTAAGAGCTGTCAAAACGCAGTTCCCTCATAGATTTTGTATGGCAATAGCAAACTGTGACGTCACTGTTTATTCAACTCAATGACTCAACTATTAATTGATTTCAAAGCAACTAAAAATTGAATTTGGCAATTAATTGAAAATAAATCGGGTTTTCAGGCCCAAAATAAAGTGGTTTTTTTTTAGAGATTGGTGTCTTGGAATAATTGATTTATGGTGTCATCTACCCTATTCAATTCTGTCTCATTAGGCAAGTCTCATTAGGCATTAGGTTAAGGCCTATTGACCATCAAAATTATAACTTTAGCTAGGGCAAGAGTTTGCTTTTTGATTTTTAATCAAAAACCAACACGAAACGCTTTTTTTGTCCGTTTTTATTTGATACCCCACTTTTTTAGCCTCTATGAAGCGGTGAAAGTAATATCGGTAAAATGAGCTTCAGCTTATTAAAAGTAAAAAAACGATATTTATTTAATTACGTGTGTAATTGTTGTTTCAGTGCATATTACGCCTCAGTCATAAGACATTTAAATTCGAACATTTTCTAACTGGCAACAATATTACAACGTACATTCTAAGCTCACGTTCTAACCAAAGCGAGCGCACAAATACTTATATGTCACTCATTTGTCCGGGAAACCTGTAAGTATACTGTTACTAAGCCTTCAGTGTCGCCGAACAAAATGATCGCTTTAGTTATAACAAGGCCTAATTCATTACGATGCACGTCGAACTATTGCTTCATTGAAAATATAAATACCAGCTTTCAGCGAAATATTATTTACAAATACATTGGAATAGAGATGAAACAATAAAATACTTTAAAATACATATAGTTTATATCACATATAGTACCGAAGAGGTAATGGTTTCAGGTCAAATCACTTTAATAGTTAAGATTAGAAGCGACTGGGTCAAAACGAACTAGGTTGCATGTCTTTTAAAAATGTAACCATCCCTGTATAATATGCGTACGATATTCTATTATTAAAATCAAGTGTAAAAAAAAACCGGCCAAGTGCGAGTCGGACTCGCGCACGAAGGGGTCCGTACCATTATTATCAAAAAAAGGGCAAAAAAACACGTTTGTTGTATGGGAGCCCCCCTTAAATATTAATTTTATTCTGTTTTTAGTATTTGTTGTTATAGCGGCAACAAAAATACATCATCTGTGAAAATTTCAACTGTCTAGCTGTCACGGTTCATGAGATACAGCCTGGTGACAGACAGACGGACAGACGGACAGACAGCCAAGTCTTAGTAATAGGGTTCCGTTTTTACCCTTTGGGTACGGAACCCTAAAAACGGTTACACAGTCACACTTTAAAATTATAGTAATTGAAATTCAAAATAATCAATTAGTGCAAGCCTTTAAATTAAGGCACTCAAATTGTAAAAGTACAAATATGTACAAATTGAAACATTGCTGATAGCAATAAATGTTCTCATACGCTCTGGGAGTTTAAAACCATAACAGAATAATTAATTATGTGAATCAGAAATAGTCAAAGACGTAATATGAATTGTCACTTTGTGACCCTTTTACGAATTGACCCGAATTGTAATGTAGAGTCGAACAAGCTATTTGGTTTACAGCTTAACCCACAAATTATATTGTAAACTGTAAACCAAATAGCTTGTTCGACCGTACCTAATTCGTATTATTATCCTATTAGCGGCCATTTTAAGCCCCCTAATTAGGATCAGTTAAGACTAAACGAATGCTCATTCTCTGTTCTACAAAATTTTTTTTTTTGCTCAATTCGTATGAATTGATAAATTCTTGACATTCTCGACATTTTAGTATTAAAATGTCGAGAATATCAAGAATTTATGCCCTTGTTCCATATCCCATATCTTCCCGTGGGTGTCGTAAGAGGCGACTAAGGGATTACCAGAGAATGGGCAGCAGCGCTCTCTGTGTCTTTTGGAAGAACTGTACTGCGATCGCCAACCCGCTTGCCAAGCGTGGCGATTATGGCAAAACCCCCCCATTATGAATACCGCATTAAGAAAATGGCCCCTAGTGCCCGGCAGCCCGTCTACCCTCAACTACGGCAGCGGTCGAGGTTACGGCGAGGCAAGGGGTGCGAAGAATCCCCGGATGGGATCCGGCTGCCAATACCAACGACTGGACCTGGCAACGTATAACGCACGCACACTCCGGACCGACGAGAAGATAGCGGAACTCGAAGAGGAATTGAGCAGGCTGCGATGGAGTATTGTGGGATTGTCTGAAGTCCGAAGAGAGGGGGAGGACACGATAATCCTGAAATCCGGCAACCTGCTCTATTTCCGTGAGGGTGACCGGCAATCCCAAGGTGGTGTTGGGTTTATCGTCCACAAGTCCCTTGTGAACAACGTGGTGAAGATCGAGAGTGTGTCGACCAGGGTGGCGTACCTTATACTCAGAATATCCTCCAGATATTCGCTGAAGGTCATACAGGTCTACGCCCCGACCTCGGCACACCCCGACGACGAAGTGGAGACCATGTATGAGGATATTTCTAAAGCCATGCATGGTTCCAAAACTTACTTCACCGTTGTCATGGGGGACTTCAACGCGAAACTGGGCAAACGAGACGGGGATGAGCTGCAGGTGGGGCAATTTGGAGTTGGACATCGGAATCGCCGGGGTCACCAACTGGCTAGTTTTATGGAGAAGGAGGGCCTCTATATGATGAACTCCTTCTTCAAAAAGCGTGAGCACAGGAAGTGGACCTGGCAAAGCCCCGATGGTGCAACTAGAAATGAGATTGACTTCATCATGTCAACCAAGAAGCAAATGTTCAATGATGTCTCGGTGATCAATTCGGTGAAAACCGGGAGCGATCACCGCATGGTAAGAGGCACATTGAACATCAATATTAAGCTTGAAAGGTCTCGACTGATGAAGTCTACGCTCCGTCCAGCACAGATCCAAATCCAAAACCCCGAGAGCTTTCAGCTTGAACTCCAGAACCGTTTCGAGTGCCTAGGAAGCTCAGTGGACGAATACAACGATGGGTTCGTGGAAACTGTCCATACGACCGGGTCTAAGTTCTTCAAGGCACGTCGTACACATCAGAACAAGAGACTCTCCGATCACACTCTCAAGCTCATGAAGGAGCGGCGTGAGATGATCCTGCAGTCTTCAGACGAGGCGTGTAAATACCGGCAGCTCAATAGACGGATCTCTAAATCCTTGAAGAGCGACCTCCGCCGCTTTAATACCGAGCGTATTAAAGACGCGATTGAGCGGAATAAAGGCTCCAAGGTATTTGCAAGAGATCTGGCTATTGGGCAGAGCCAGCTCACGAAACTGAAGACCGACGATGGTAGAATCTTATCCGCCAAACCGGAGCTTCTGAGGGAGATCGAGAGCTTCTATGGACAGTTGTACACGTCAACCAGTAAACCCGTCGTAGATCTAGCAAACGACCCAAGAGCTAGACTGACCCGACACTATACCGAAGACATCCCGGACGTCAGTCTGTACGAGATTAGGATGGCTCTGAAGCAGCTCAAAAACAACAGGGCACCGGGTGATGACGGAATTACGGCCGAACTCCTGAAGGCGGGTGGAAAACCGGTACTTAAGGCCCTTCAGAAGCTGTTTAATTCCGTCATACTTGAGGGAAAAACGCCACAGGCATGGTGCAGGGGTGTGGTGGTACTCTTCTTCAAGAAGGGTGACAATGCCCGGTTGAAGAATTATAGGCCCATCTCACTTCTAAGCCATGTCTACAAGCTGTTTTCTAGAGTCATCACGAATCGTCTCGCGCGCAGGTTTGACGATTTCCAGCCACCCGAACAAGCCGGTTTCCGAAAAGGCTTTAGCACCGTGGACCACATACATACGCTGCGGCAAGTTATACAGAAGACCGAAGAGTATAACCTGCCCCTCTGTTTAGCGTTTGTGGACTACGAGAAAGCCTTCGATTCGATCGAGACCTGGGCTGTACTGCAGTCTCTCCAACGGTGCCAAATCGACTATCGGTACATCGAGGTGTTGAAGTGTTTGTACAAAAATGCCACCATGTCAGTCCGACTTCAGGACCAAGCCTCGGAACCTATCCTCCTGCAGCGAGGTGTGAGACAGGGAGACGTCATTTCTCCGAAACTGTTCACCGCTGCACTGGAGGATGTCTTCAAGGTTCTGGACTGGAGAGGGCTAGGCATCAACGTCAATGGCGAGTACATCACTCACCTTCGGTTTGCCGACGATATAGTGGTCATGGCTGAGACCATGGAGGACCTCAGTACAATGCTCGATGACCTCAGTGGAGCTTCCGGAAGAGTGGGTCTTAAAATGAACATGGACAAAACCAAGGTCATGTTGAATGCCCATGTCACACCCACTCCTATCAAGATCGGAGACTCCACACTCGAAGTTGTAGACGATTATGTGTACCTAGGACAAACGGTCCAGTTAGGTAGGTCTAACTTCGAGAAAGAGGTCAATCGTCGAATCCGACTAGGCTGGGCAGCGTTCGGGAAGTTGCGCGGTATCTTCTCGTCCAACTTACCGCAGTGTCTCAAGACGAAAGTCTATGACCAGTGTGTGTTGCCAGTGATTACATACGGGACCGAAACGTGGTCGCTCACAATGGGCCTCATCAGAAGGCTTAAAGTCACCCAAAGGGCAATGGAGAGGGCTATGCTCGGAGTTTCCTTGCGCGATCGAATCAGAAATGAAGACATCCGCAAGAGAACCAAGGTTACCGACGTAGCCCGAAGAATTGCCAAACTTAAGTGGCAGTGGGCAGGGCACATTGCTCGCAGAACGGATGGCCGATGGGGCCGAAAAGTTCTGGAGTGGCGACCGCGAACCGGAAGACGTTGCGTTGGAAGGCCTCCCACTAGGTGGACCGATGACCTGGTGAAGGTTGCGGGAATCCGCTGGATGCGAGTCGCACGGGACCGGTCAATGTGGCGACACTTGGGGGAGGCCTATGTCCAGCAGTGGACGTCTTTCGGCTGAAATGATGATGATGAATGATGCCCTTGTTCTAGATTCATTTTGTCTTAGCCCATCTACACGACAAACTTCTTCACGGTGCACGGTATTTGCAAACGTATGATCTTCGGAAAGGCCCAATCCCAATTATTTTCAAGTTCGAAAGAACACAGCAGGTTTTCGAATCAAATCACTTCTAAACAATATACCGTTGTTCCCGAAATAAATAAAACACAGAACAGCCGTACATTTTCGTCAAAATTGTAATATAAAAAATGGGAAAATTCTCCCATACCTTTTATTCAGACACTTACTTACGCCTTACATAATTATATCTAAGTTCGCTTTGACCCAGTCCTGTTCTATAGCAAAACCACTATACGATAGCCGTAAATAAAACACATTGAGCTCGATGTAATAGTTACCATACTTAACGACGCGGTATCAGATCGAGCAGGGCCCTGTTTTATGAAGCTGACAATCCGACAAGTCGACATATGTCAAAAAGTGACAATTTATTGTAATTTTATTCTGTTTTATGCAAAGACCTTATACTTAAACTAGACTGTGCACTATGGCGCAAAAACCGGTCCGTGCGAAAGAGTTCCCGTTGGTAGTATGTCCCTTTCTAATGAGGTAACAACCAATGAGCAAACCTGGAGCATACCACCATCTTGCATTTAGTGTTACCAGGCCCAAACATTTAAGTACTGCTGTTAACTCGGTATTAATGTTCTTTTTTTTGTAATACTACGAACTGATTATTAATTATATGGACTATAAAAATATTGATATATGTTTTATTGTTTAAGAATTGTTCGTTTTGGTAAAACATAAAAAATAATAATATTTAATTTTCTACCACTTCTACCAAACCCTATGGTTAGTTGAGCTGGCAAGATGTCAGACAAGGACACACTACCAGCGGGAGCCCTCTCGCCCGGACCGCTTTCAGTTAGCTACTGCTTTTAAGAAAATAGCTGTCCTATGAGTAAGGCAATAGATCTCATTTTAGCTAAACAAAAATTTTTGGTACACTGTCTAGTTTTAAGTATAAGGTCTTTGGTTTTATGAAGCTGTCCTATCGAACCTGTCTGAACCTGTCGGTGACAATTGTCATGGTGTAAAATTCACAAATATGTCGAATTGTCGCGACAATCCGACATATCTCTGTTTTATGAAACTTTATTAGCGACAGGTGACAGATGACAATTTGTCGTGAAAAACTTGTCAAATCTGCTTTATAAAACACAGAATTTTCATGACGTCATGACATCTATGTAGAATTGTCCGACAAGTCTGACAGGAGCGTTGCCCTCTGTTGCGAAATAATTCGACTGTGGTTTTTTGACATATGTCGTCGTATTCATAAAACTCGATGACAAGTAAAAACTATAATAAATTTGGATTTTAAAGTTAAAAACTATAATAAATGTAGGTGGGTCAATAACCGCTATTGCGATCTTAACTTGCAGCAACTTTAACAACGGAATGTGCTGTATTTACGGCCGGTAACCTCCAGTTCTGCTACTGATCTTAACTGTCACTGCTGACGTCACGGCGCTGACGTCACGTTGTTAAGGCGCGGCAGCGATGCGGTTCATGACGGTCGTGTACGCGAGCCCTAACGCCCATGAAACTTCGTGCCCGTTCACTTTCTTGAACAACTGGAAATGAGAAGATTCTGTTAGTTTTGTTGAGTTGAGTGGCAAAAAACAAGAAAACAAATGAAAAAGGGAAAAAAAAGGTGGAGGAGGTGGTGATGGTCGTAGTGGTGGAAATATACAAGGCGGAAACGGTAAACGGGGCAGTAAGGGGAGCTACTTTAACCGTTGCAGGTACATGAAAATGGTCTTAGGAGACTATACATAATTTTTCGTAAAATATTGATCCTCATTTACAGATTTTCGATAAAATGTAAAGTTAGCAAGAAAATGGCCATTTTACACAAAACATTTTTTTGATGCATGTCCTAGAACCAAAAATTCGAAGACATGTGACATCTGCCAACCCGCACTGGGCCCGCGTGGTGGATCATAGCCCATACCCTCTCATAAAGAGGAGGCCTGTGTCCCAACAGTGGGAACGATATAGACTGAATGATGATACTGTATGGGCCACATCGGTTAGAAGTGATGATACGTACGCTGATGGGCTTGTTGTTGTCGATCTTGTAGGCGTCGTGCAGCAGCGTGACGACGTACACGAGGTCGGCGCAGGCCCAGCAGGCCTATTATGTAACTTTCTGATATCCAGTGACTAACAAGCTTCGGTTGTACACCGAACTTTGTTGACAACCGTGAATGTCATATTATTGGTATTATGTATCACACTGAATGGATATCACTTTACGGTGATTAACAGCGCGCTTCACCTAAGCAGTTGACCACTCTATTTTTTATCGACTATTAAGCGGCTAAGTTAAGTAGCGCCCGTTGAGCGTTACAGTACTTGGTTATACGGAACATTTTATAATAAGCGGTTTATATAACATGTGACATTACTGACTTGTTATTGTAAATAAATATGTTTACTTACAAATAACTTCTTTATTTGATAAAGGGACCGATAATGTATGACTTGGAATGTGTTAAGTTGTTGTGCAAGCCTGGATAAATTGTGATAACTCCATTCGATAACCGGCTGTCAACTTTTGGACTGTGAATTCGAATTCTTCGAACTTGGGGAGTATTCTGTTTTAATTTACGTATTAATGTTGTATAATTTACATACTATACAGTACACAGACACCGAGCGACGTCCCAGTAAACACCAGCTACGTTTACGTCTCATTTTGCTTGAAAAATTGTGAACGCAAATTCGAGGACGAAAACTCTTGCCCAGACTTATAACATTCACTACAAACCCTACTTCACACTTTAATATGGTGTCTCTAATACCTATGCTCTAAATATTATAACTAAACCACTTAGTTCATAATTAAAGAACATGTTTAAACTTTGTTCCCACGTAAAACTCATGTTCATACCAATCCTTGAATCTTATCAAAGTAAATGTAAAAATAGCCTTTCCCTAAAGTGTTGACTGTAGCAAGTTTGAGCATATTAAATCAAAAATTAATAGAAAATTAATTTTAAGTTATTTTTCCATACTTACCTTTATTTTTTCATTTAATATTTTACTCCATTCTAACTTCAAAACTCCTACTTTCTCAAGGTTTTATGAAACATAATATTCTCTTAACATACTCAGCTGTTTCTTGTCACATTTCAGGTGTTGGTTAACGTAATCAGGCAATATGATGACCTGCGAAGCTACGTTCATGACATGAGTGAGAAACTTAAGAGCAGAGCTGACGGAGCTAGATTCATCCAGAAATGAGTGAGCAAGCTACTGCGGGACAGGAAGGAAGTGAAGTTGAAATTTAGTCAATAGTAAACAAAAACACTCAACTGAAGAGCCAGCTTACAGAACTTCACACCCAACACATAGGACGAGATACTGGACTAGATCACCATCTCCGTCAACTAGTGTCTGGTTTTCAGCAATGCCATGACACTCATGACTGAAACGAATATTTGAACTAGAAGCAGAATAATTGTGCAAGGCACATAACACCATTAAAGCCAGCAAAGAGATCACTAACACCAATAACCTGTACAATGAGCTGATTGATGGTGTATCCGGACTGGAGTGCGAGCAGCCCACAATTTGAACCCCACCCAAAGTAGTAATATCATAGTGTATTCTGATGGACTAGGAACCGGTTTTGGATCATCAACCGTTCTAAACATACAGTGTTGGTAGTACGTAATAATTAGTAGTAGTATGTAGTATAATTCAAATAAATAAAGTTAGTACAGGATTATTATTTGTCTTTTTTTTCCAATATGTTTCACAAAACAAATATACAACATGTATATAGAAAAGTGAAGTTAAGGCTGATGCTCTAGAGTAGCCCGCGAAATTCGAATTTTCTTACGTTTTTTGCAATTTGCAGGCCAGTGCTAGGTTGTATGTTGATTAAAATATTATTCGCGGGTGTAAGACGTATGTAGTTACAGAATTATAATCATCAATACAACTCTCCACGTTCATAAAGGTGTAGAAATAACTTTTTCTGCTTTTTTTTTGTTTCCTACACCTTTATGAACTTGGAGGGTTGTATTGATAATTTTGATGATTATAATTCTGTAACTACATACGTCTTACAGCTGCGAATAATATTTTAATCAACATATGACCTAACACGGGCCTGCTAATTGCAAAAAACGTAAGGAAATTTGAATTTCGCGGGCTACCCTAGAGCATTCACCTTAAAGTAAGGCCCAGCGCAAAAGTATTACGAGCTACTAATAAAACTATTTATCTCTAATTAATTAATTAAGCCTTTTCATTTATAACTACAAGGATCTTTTGGCGCGTGGCTGAAATCAGAACTAACGATACCATTCCGATTAGTTTATTAGCAACTAATATTAAACAAGAAAATAAATATTTTAGAACATCACAAGCTATCTAAACAATAAAACAACAAAAGACATAATGTTTGCACAGAAATCGGCATAGGTGTATATCACAAAACCTTATAAAACACTACCTATGAGTAACGTCTATCACGATAGCAACTTCACACTCAGTTGTTATCAATTTGATGTCCATTATGCTTACATAATCGCAATATTAGAAGTATCGATACGAAAGCATCTGTCAAAATGATTTACGGTGACTAACAGCCACGATGTTCACCAATGACGTCATATTTGATCGCGTTTGGTCATACATAATACGAAACTAACCTTTTGACAGTTAATTGATATACACTGAGCCCAGTTGCTATCAATTCGAGCTGTCAACAGAGATACATAATAGCCCGGCAGGGCTGGTCCACGTTGGCCGCCGAGCTATATTAGTATGATGATACGTACGCTGATGGGCTTGTTGTTGTCGATCTTGTAGGCGTCGTGCAGCAGCGTGACGACGTACACGAGGTCGGCGCAGGCCCAGGGCTGGTCCACGTTGGCCGCCGAGCTATATTAGTATGATGATACGTACGCTGATGGGCTTGTTGTTGTCGATCTTGTAGGCGTCGTGCAGCAGCGTGACGACGTACACGAGGTCGGCACAGGCCCAGGGCTGGTCCACGTTGGCCGCCGAGCTATATTAGTATGATGATACGTACGCTGATGGGCTTGTTGTTGTCGATCTTGTAGGCGTCGTGCAGCAGCGTGACGACGTACACGAGGTCGGCGCAGGCCCAGGGCTGGTCCACGTTGGCCGCCGAGCTATATTAGTATGATGATACGTACGCTGATGGGCTTGTTGTTGTCGATCTTGTAGGCGTCGTGCAGCAGCGTGACGACGTACACGAGGTCGGCGCAGGCCCAGGGCTGGTCCACGTTGGCCGCCGAGCTATATTAGTATGATGATACGTACGCTGATGGGCTTGTTGTTGTCGATCTTGTAGGCGTCGTGCAGCAGCGTGACGACGTACACGAGGTCGGCGCAGGCCCAGGGCTGGTCCACGTTGGCCGCCGAGCTATATTAGTATGATGATACGTACGCTGATGGGCTTGTTGTTGTCGATCTTGTAGGCGTCGTGCAGCAGCGTGACGACGTACACGAGGTCGGCGCAGGCCCAGGGCTGGTCCACGTTGGCCGCCGAGCTATATTAGTATGATGATACGTACGCTGATGGGCTTGTTGTTGTCGATCTTGTAGGCGTCGTGCAGCAGCGTGACGACGTACACGAGGTCGGCGCAGGCCCAGGGCTGGTCCACGTTGGCCGCCGAGCTATATTAGTATGATGATACGTACGCTGATGGGCTTGTTGTTGTCGATCTTGTAGGCGTCGTGCAGCAGCGTGACGACGTACACGAGGTCGGCGCAGGCCCAGGGCTGGTCCACGTTGGCCGCGGAGCTATATTAGTATGATGATACGTACGCTGATGGGCTTGTTGTTGTCGATCTTGTAGGCGTCGTGCAGCAGCGTGACGACGTACACGAGGTCGGCGCAGGCCCAGGGCTGGTCCACGTTGGCCGCCGAGCTATATTAGTATGATGATACGTACGCTGATGGGCTTGTTGTTGTCGATCTTGTAGGCGTCGTGCAGCAGCGTGACGACGTACACGAGGTCGGCGCAGGCCCAGGGCTGGTCCACGTTGGCCGCCGAGCTATATTAGTATGATGATACGTACGCTGATGGGCTTGTTGTTGTCGATCTTGTAGGCGTCGTGCAGCAGCGTGACGACGTACACGAGGTCGGCGCAGGCCCAGGGCTGGTCCACGTTGGCCGCCGAGCTATATTAGTATGATGATACGTACGCTGATGGGCTTGTTGTTGTCGATCTTGTAGGCGTCGTGCAGCAGCGTGACGACGTACACGAGGTCGGCGCAGGCCCAGGGCTGGTCCACGTTGGCCGCGGAGCACGCCGCCAGCGCCGCCGCGCGGTACGCCTCCACGCTCACCGTGCCGCCTGTCATCACGTCTGCAACAGAGATAGAGGGGTCTTCAAGTTACCGGCTCATTCTACTAATAGAATGTTGTACAGTTGTCAGTGTAGTACTCACCGATGATCCCGGCGTCGGCGGCGACGTCGTAGAAGTAGCTCATGGCGGCCACGCTGCCCAGCGGCGGGCCCTGCGGCTCCCAGTCCAGCGTGGCCAGCACGTAGCGCTTCACGGCCGCGTGGCACACGTTGTACACGGCGGAGGGCTTACTGCCGGCGGCCCGGGGTAACCCACTATGGACCAATTAGTTATATTTTATTTATATATTTTACGGCGAGAGCGCTATTTTGAATCCAGAGCGAAGCGAAGGATTCTAGAATAGAAACCCGAGCATAGCGAGGGATTCTTAAATAGAATCCTGAGCGTAGCGAGGGATTCAAAGTACGTCGTCTGAGGGAAAAATATTTTTGCTCTCGAGTCATATTCTCTACTTTTCATCTCCTTCTATGAAAATAAATAAGAGGCACTTTTAAGTAATTAATGAAATAGTTTAATTAATACACTTTCCGAAAATGTCTTCACTCCTTTTATTTTTTCCATAGTATGAAAGTCTCTCAGGATTTCGTAGGTAGTAATTTTTGTATGACGTTCTTAGCTTCTATTTTTATTGTTTCAGAAGATAATGCCCTATCACTTTCAGAACTCGACGTAGAACATTTTTTTTTGCAAAATACAATAAAGTCCATACCTACCGATTACAAGAACAGGGAAGTAAACCGCGGTCTTTTGTTTTTTTTTTAGTTTCCGCGCCTCCCCGCTTCGTACAGCCAACACTTACAGCCAGTAATTTATACAATTTGCGTTCAATTTCAATGAACGATTCTTGTTCCAAATTCAAATCTCATTACTGCCCGCTAAAAATTCTAGTGGAGAAAAGAGCTACTTTGCTCCCGATTATAGAGGAACAAAACGACACTTTTCGAATAGAAGGAATGAAATAGTAGATTATATTGTATCTTAAGGGAGCAAAATAATATTTTTACGGCGAGGGCGCTTTTTTGAATCCAGAGCGAAGTGAGGGATTCTAGAGTTCCCGAGCGTAGCGAGGGATTACTTATTAGAATCCTGAACGTAGCGAGGGATTCAAAGTACGTCGCCCGAGCCAAAAGTATATTTTGCGCCCGAGTGATACAGTCTACTTTTCATCACCCACTATGAGAAAATAAAAGGCGCCTCATATTTTATTCACTGTCACTTGAAGAACTAATTTTTCAAAACAAAATCATGAATTTCTAACAATCCGTGGAAATTGACGAAAACGCGGGCTGTAGTTCGGGCATTTTTAATTTGATTTTTTTTTTATTTAGCCGGCGCGGCGGCGCGACTATGGGCCGTCGTAGCAGCCAGTATTTATTGAAACAATATTTGCGTTCGATTTCTTTGGCGCTGAACACTAAGATGTTCCAAATTCAAAAGTGCGCGGCAAAGATAATTGCGGCGCACTAATAAAAAGGATCAAAAACTCAGCTGCCCGCTAAAATTTTCTTATGTGAAATTCAAAAAGTACGCGGCAAAGATAATTGCGGCGCACTTATAAAGAGGATTAAAAACTCATTACTGCCCGCTAAAAGTTCCTTATAGAAAACACCACCTTTGGGTGCACTTAAAAGCGACCCAAGTCGTCCTTTTCGAACAGATGGGATGAAAATTTATTTTATACATGTTTATATATAAGTCAATGTGTGCGATTATATTGCTCTCAAGTATACTATAATGAGTAACTTAATTTAATTATTTAAATCGGGTTGGGGCCTCATGTCGTGGGCCTCTGTAACCTTGTGCTACACATGAGCTCACCTCACGCGATAGTTGTTGTTGCCGTAGGTCCAGGGCTCGCCCTGTATGATGGGGTCGACGCAGACGGAGCTGAGCTCCAGCGAGCTGCTGTTGTGTTGCACATGTGCTCACCTCACGCGATAGTTGTTGTTGCCGTAGGTCCAGGGCTCGCCCTGTATGATGGGGTCGACGCAGACGGAGCTGAGCTCCAGCGAGCTGCTGTTGTGTTGCACATGTGCTCACCTCACGCGATAGTTGTTGTTGCCGTAGGTCCAGGGCTCGCCCTGTATGATGGGGTCGACGCAGACGGAGCTGAGCTCCAGCGAGCTGCTGTTGTGTTGCACATGTGCTCACCTCACGCGATAGTTGTTGTTGCCGTAGGTCCAGGGCTCGCCCTGTATGATGGGGTCGACGCAGACGGAGCTGAGCTCCAGCGAGCTGCTGTTGTGTTGCACATGTGCTCACCTCACGCGATAGTTGTTGTTGCCGTAGGTCCAGGGCTCGCCCTGTATGATGGGGTCGACGCAGACGGAGCTGAGCTCCAGCGAGCTGCTGTTGTGTTGCACATGTGCTCACCTCACGCGATAGTTGTTGTTGCCGTAGGTCCAGGGCTCGCCCTGTATGATGGGGTCGACGCAGACGGAGCTGAGCTCCAGCGAGCTGCTGTTGTGTTGCACATGTGCTCACCTCACGCGATAGTTGTTGTTGCCGTAGGTCCAGGGCTCGCCCTGTATGATGGGGTCGACGCAGACGGAGCTGAGCTCCAGCGAGCTGCTGTTGTGTTGCACATGTGCTCACCTCACGCGATAGTTGTTGTTGCCGTAGGTCCAGGGCTCGCCCTGTATGATGGGGTCGACGCAGACGGAGCTGAGCTCCAGCGAGCTGCTGTTGTGTTGCACATGTGCTCACCTCACGCGATAGTTGTTGTTGCCGTAGGTCCAGGGCTCGCCCTGTATGATGGGGTCGACGCAGACGGAGCTGAGCTCCAGCGAGCTGCTGTTGTGTTGCACATGTGCTCACCTCACGCGATAGTTGTTGTTGCCGTAGGTCCAGGGCTCGCCCTGTATGATGGGGTCGACGCAGACGGAGCTGAGCTCCAGCGAGCTGCTGTTGTGTTGCACATGTGCTCACCTCACGCGATAGTTGTTGTTGCCGTAGGTCCAGGGCTCGCCCTGTATGATGGGGTCGACGCAGACGGAGCTGAGCTCCAGCGAGCTGCTGTTGTGTTGCACATGTGCTCACCTCACGCGATAGTTGTTGTTGCCGTAGGTCCAGGGCTCGCCCTGTATGATGGGGTCGACGCAGACGGAGCTGAGCTCCAGCGAGCTGCTGTTGTGTTGCACATGTGCTCACCTCACGCGATAGTTGTTGTTGCCGTAGGTCCAGGGCTCGCCCTGTATGATGGGGTCGACGCAGACGGAGCTGAGCTCCAGCGAGCTGCTGTTGTGTTGCACATGTGCTCACCTCACGCGATAGTTGTTGTTGCCGTAGGTCCAGGGCTCGCCCTGTATGATGGGGTCGACGCAGACGGAGCTGAGCTCCAGCGAGCTGCTGTTGCCCGCGCTCTCGCTGCGGAACACGCCGTAACGCGCCGCCAGTAAGCCTAGGTTCAGATAGCTGTAACAAATTACATCAACGTTAAAAAAACTGACTGAGAATCAACTACCTATCTATTTTAGCGTTATGTAGTTTAAGTTGTTTTTTGTAATGAATGAAAAAACGGGTTTGTACTTCTATGGAAGTGGGGGTAGTCACTCCATTGACATTCTAATTTTAGGGGGGGTGTAGTTTTCATACCAAAAGGCGATAGAGTGATTATGAGACCGTTCCCCTACGCCCCTGCCACCCTAACCTACGGGTTAGGATGGGCAGAATGCACATGTCGATGAGTTTGCGCTTCAGGGATAAAGGTAAGTCACTCTTCATCAGCGACTTTATGGACAGACGTTCTCGGCGGTCGATTTCTTTGTCTTGCTTGTTTTCGAAGGAAACTAGCTGGTCCAAATAAAAGTGCCTGAGAGTGACACTGGGATATTATGTTAAAATAAAATAAAACAAAATGGCGGATTTTTGGCGCCAAATTCAAATGTTTGGCACGCTCTGCAGCCTAAATGGTTCAATAAAAGGCTTTCAAAATGGTATACCTATCTAAGTAACTAAAAAGTGTAAAATAATTTAAAAAGTTAAAAAAACCCAACTGCGTAAAAAATAACTAAGTAACTTATAACTTTAAATAAAAACTGAAAAGAATGGACACAGACTGCAACAGTCAGGACCCATTAAATAATCTAGACTAAAATCATTACATCCAATTATATGGGTCGACTCCGACTGATTCTCGTCGAGAATACATCGTATTGTTCTTCCCTTTATTACCCGACCACGGGGAATCAAAAAGGCGAGTAATAGTAATAAGATCAGTCTGACCTATGCGTGTAGAGTGTGATGTTGTTCCCGGCCGGCACAATGAACTGGTCCTGTCGGGGGTAGGAGTCCCGCTGGGTCGCGCTCAGCTGGTACGTGATCTGTGTGGAGCCGCCGCCCAGGTCCAGCGCTGCCATCGTGTCCTCACCTATTAGGTCTGGAAACGGATTGAAAACCTTTGTATATAGGGTGTAAAAGACTTCATCACGAAGCCGTCAACCAAGCATTCTGTACATCAAACTAAGTAACTTTACGCAAAAATTCTGGGAAACTACTTTTTTTTTGGGGTGAAAAACCACGTTTTACGGTAAAACTCAATGTGACGTCATGTCACTCGAAAATTGTGCTGATGGACGCATTTAATAGTAAACGGGTTATTATTGGAGTTTCGGCAGTATTTCAATAAAACTCACGTTAGGTTTCTAGTAACACGATATTTTATTATACGCACAAACTACTTAACGTTTGCATAAAACCAAAGAGAAGACAAGAGAGCCACCAGTGTCAGGAAATGGAAACACCAGTGTCTATGATCTATCTTATAAGTTTATATATCCAACAGTTATGAGGTATTTAAAGTAAAGTTATGACTTTAAAAACTAGTATTAATTATTACTAGTATATCTCCGTAACTAGTAGATTCCCAGGTACGGTGTAGAACAAAAAAAATATCGCAATGACGGGTTGAACAAGTGCCTTTCGACTTCGTTATCTATTTACACCCTTTATTTCAGTATTTTTGACGAATTTTATTAAGTGACGTTTTTTGTTTTTTGTAGCGTATCCTACACATAATTTTTTTTTTTTTCTTAGACTTCTTTATTATAACGAAAATGAATATTTTCACAAGCATAACATAAAAATAAACTTACAACGAACTTCTTGAACATGTCACGAGCATTGCAAAAAAATAAGTAACAAATAACTTCTTGAACTTAGTGAAACTTGTCCCGAGCAGTACATAAAAATAAGCTTACAAAGAACTTCTTGAACATAAAAGTGAAACATGTCCCGAGCAGTACCTACCTAAATAAAAATAAACTTACAAAGAACTTCTTAAACATAAAAGTGAAACATGTCCCGAGCAGTACCTACCTAAATAAAAATAAACTTACAAAGAACTTCTTAAACATAAAAGTGAAACATGTCCCGAGCAGTACCTATCTAAATAAAAATAAACTTACAAAGAACTTCTTAAACATAAAAGTGAAACATGTCCCAAGCAGTATCTACCTAAATAAAAATAAACTTACAAAGAACTTCTTGAACTTAAAAGTGAAACATGTCCCGAGCAGTACATAAAAATAAACTTAATTAGAACTTTTTGAACATAAAAGTGAAACATGTCCATAATTTGTCATCATTGTCAAATAATTTTTCACACTGAACTGGTATCTCTTTTTGTAGGCATTCTTTGACTTTCCGAGTCCAGTGGTAAATTTTACCAAAGTTACTTAGAGTATTGAAAACTTACTGTGCAGAAGATTGATGGTGTACCAAATGAAGATACCCTCATCAGAGCCGTCCATGATTTTCACTCCTTGGTCGTCATAGCCCAGTCTGGAAGCAAACATAACTAAATGTGAATAAATTAGTGTTGTTTGTATTTAGTTTGTTCAGACTACGAAGGAGATGGCGGATGACTTTTATATCCTTAGGAATTGGCAAGGTAACGCAAGGTAACATCATCTGCCTAGCCTTTTCCCAACTATGTTGGAGTCGGCTTCCAGTCTAACCGAATGCAGCTGAATACCAGCATTTTACCAGCATATAGCGACTGCCTATTTGACCTCCACAAGCCAGATGGTACTGGGTAATACGATAGCCCTAGGTAGGTAAGACTAGTTGTCAAACTTTCGGGAAACTGACTACCTATAACATGATCTACAAATGACAGCCGGGACCAACGGCTTAACGTGCTTTCTGAGGCACGGAGGAAACTCGGTATGTAATGGGCGGTCACCCATCCACAGACCAACCTAGGCAAGCACGGCTTAACTTAACGATCGACCCGAGCGGCTGTTATTATTTAGCCACGAGCGCCTCTAACAAAAGAAAAGTTTGAAAGACAAAAGAAAAAATACGGGTCAAATAATTTTTGATAATCTAACTGACGGACTAATTAGATTTTTTCAGTTGACAAGCTTAAACTTCTTTCTTGCTTTATTTTTCTGTTGTTTATTTTCACTTACTCCTTGATGGCTATAGCGACATGGTCTAAGAGTTGTTGCGCCTTCTCCTCGGGCAGTAGTCGCAGGCCTGCTGTTGCGCGGACCAACAGAGGCGTCGCCTTTCTTTTGTCTGGAGGCGTTAAGAATTCAGCATTCTTTATAAGTTGCACTATTGTGTTCGCGCCCTGTAAGTGTACAGGATACAACATTAAAACCAAAAGCTGCTTACACAACAAAAAATGGAAAATCACAGTTTGCGTTTGGTAACACTTTCAGTGCTATTTACACACCGCTCCCGTTTGTCGGAAATGAGGGTGAGGGAGAGGACCTCACAGCGTCCCGGCCGCCGCGGGAGACGCCCCGGCCGTCGGGGGCAACCACGTGGCCCCTCGCCACCGTAGGCGCGGGCCTGTGGACGGTGGGCTATGGGCTAGCTCGCCGTCCGTCCGTCTCATGACGACAGGCCGTGTCGACGGCGCAGGAGTGTTCCACGCGCGCCTTAAAGAGAGTCAGCAAAAAGGAAAGGGTCCGTAAGGACCGATGCCTGCCGGGGTTGCGTGACTGTTCGAAAGAGATACCGTGGCTCCGGAACACAAAGGGCGATGAAGGCACATGGATGAGTTTTAGTCAGTAAAAGTCTGACACTGTCCCTCCTGCTCCGCCCAGAGCGGGAAGAGTCATTTGATGATTCCTCATCCGAAAAAAAAAAGAAAAGGTGGTTATGAAAGTGTTATCATTTCGACATTGACAACGCACCGTATAGATACTGGCCTGGCACGCTTTAGGAGATAGTAGTTCGAACGAAGTACGACAATGATTGGATCAGCCCATGTATAAATGTCAAATGAAGATTGATCCGAGCGAATTTTTTTTACTCATGAGCTCCTCGTTAGTAAAGTACCTCCTCGCTCCTTAAGCCGTGTGGTATCCGGCAGAGTAGAATAGAACCAACCCATTACACTCACGCGTGTCGTATAAGGCGACTAATGTCTGAGGCAGAACACCTTGCGCCTCCGTAGACCAGAGAATGGGCAGCAGCGTTTTCTGTTAGTCCTTCATCACTGCGATCTCCAATCCGCCTGCCAAGCGTAGAGATTACGGCAAATTCCTCCCATCATGGGAGAGGCTTATGTCCAGCAGTGGACGTTATGGGCTGTTGTTGTTGTTAAGCTCCTCGTATACGATAAAGATAGTTAAATAAAACAGTATCTTACCTTAGCAGGGTCGTCGGCAAAGGATGACAATCCGGGCTTGGATTGTTCAAAATATTCATCTACTAAGTCCAAGTTGCCTTGGCCGAATACTGAAACAAGGTTGTACACCGTGTTAATGTCAAATTTGTGGGTGCTTAACAAACAAACATAATATACACGAACACACGCCTTATTCCCGTGGGGGTAAGCAGAAACACAGTGTAAGGTACATCATGACATAAACTGTTACCATGGATTCAGAACATAAATATAGAAAAAAAATGTTTATTCTGCACAACTACAACACACGCACATTAAATACACTTAGGTACACAAAAGTAACAATAGGTAGACAAAAGCCTCGTACTTGACAAATATATTAAAAGTACAAAAAAAAGTTTTGATTCTAGACCCCCCTGCAAAGTCATTCCAAAAACTTCCAAAAAGAGGAGGTTCTCAATTCGACTGTATATTTTTTTTTTGTGTTTGTTAACTCAGAACTTCGACTGTGTGAACCGATTTTGATGATTCTCTTTTTATTTGAAAGCTGGTGCTTTCCGTGTGGTCCCATTTCAATTTGGTGAAGATCTGATGCTGATCTTCGGAGATATACAATGGAACTCTTCAAAAATAGATCGCAAATCTGCAGTGATTGCTAGAATCGCTTGGATGTTTATTGTTTATGCAACATCATGACGTAACATCACGCCTGTATGCTCTGTACAACCATATTTTGACAGTTATGTTAGTTTCCATTTGATTGGGGATAAGCCTATTACCATGATATGTATTGTTAACAATGTAAAATAAATGTATAGCACATATTTGTATAGGATATTACAATTAAAAATGGAAAAATAAAAAACTTTTTTGGAAAAAATAAAACCGACTTCAATAAACAAAAAATTGAAAAATAACTTTAGCTTCAGAAGTCGGTGGCAAAAAAATGAATCAAACAAACAAGTCACCGACTTCAAAAGCTAAAGTTATTAATCACTTTTTTGTTTTTTGAAGTCGGTTTTATTTTTTGCAAAATTTTTTTTTTTTTATATTGTAATATTGTGTCACAAACGGCTTGCTAGTTTGCTAAATCATTTTATTTGCTCGAATCATCATCCTTAATTCCTTATCATCTGACTAGCCTTTTTCCATCATTATAGGGGTCGGCTTCAAGTCGAACTGGATGTACGGTGCATTGTTATTTTAATTGTGTCTGTAATTGCGGGTATCGAAGAGGTAGCCTTTAAAATTTAAAGTTCAAATATTTGGCATCCATCTGCTGTATGCCCGAAGAGCTGTGGGCCAAAATAACTACGATGTGGGGCCCTGACAGCAGAAGGCGACGCAGTAGACCTCGCAGGAGATGGCGAGACGAGCTGGACAGAACCAACGACCAGTGATCCATATTGGCCCTGGATCGAAGTCAATCATGAATGTCAATCAGAAATATGGTGTTGTAACTTTTTTATTGCTTTTGTGATTGTACATCAGTTTTGTGAATTAAATAAAAAAAAATAAAAAAAAAATAAAAAAAAAGAATATGGAAGTCATGGGGAGAGGTCTTAGCCCAGCAGTGGTGTGACACAGAGTTACAGTAAATGGAGGACCTGTCTATCTGACCTCCACAAACCCACGACTGATGGGTATCGTTCGAGTTACGTGAACGAGTATCGACCCTTTGCCATTAAGCTATTACTACTACGTATATGATGCAATGCTGTCAAAGAGCGATGAAGAGAAGCATGATAGGCATCAAGAAACAAGACAGGAAACGAAACACCTTTATAAGAGCCAAGATAAGAGTTATGGATGTACTTACGAAGATAAGACCAACTGAAATGGAGATGTACAGGCCACATGTTAAGGAGTACTCAGGAAAAGTGGAGTAAAATTGTGACAGACTGGTATCCCAGAGATGGAAAAAGGAAACGGGGAAAACAACTTAAGAGATGGGAAGATGAGTTGAAGCTTACAGCGGGCCCCTACTGGAGAAGGGTTGCCAGAGACAGAGCACAATGGAAAATGTTAGAGGAGGCCTTTGCCAAAAGGCACACTGAACTTAGAGATATCCTCTAAATGAGGAACTAAACAACTCAAAACAGACGGAAGTTCAGGATAGAGAGCTTATTGATGGATTGATTGACTACGTATAGAGAAGACAAAACAAACGGGGCGGCTAACCCCGTATATATATTGGCGAGCAAGCGACTGAGTGGACTGCAGCCGGCCGACAGCAGTTGAACGGAGCACAGATTTTGTTCGCGCTGTCTTCTCTATACGTAGTAGTAATAGCTCAATGCCCTTTGCATTACTTTAGTATGAACTAAATTACACTGGTATCTCAATCAGAAGCCAAAACATCCATCATCTTCATCATCATCTGCCTAGCCTTTTTCCTAACTATGTTGGAGTCGGCTTCCAGTTTTACCGGATGCAGCATTTTACATGGCGCGACTGCCTATCTGGCCTCCACAACCCAGTTAGTACTGGGTAATCACAAGCCAAAACATTTTGCAGAAACAGTCAGTTCAAATCGATAATATTATGACAAAATCATTATGAGATTTAGTAAACACTCCATCTGTCTTGTGAGGACCACATCACGGACAGGGGCAGTGAACTCGATGACTTGACTGACGAATTCTTTAAATTTTTACCCACTTTTTATAGGTACATGGTGTAAACAGTGTATGTACGTTTGTTTCATGTACCTAGCTATATTTTTGTTTTAAGAGTTCTATTACATTTTTTATGCATTTTTTTTTATTTTTACTTCCTGGATCAAATTATTTCGGTCGGCGTACACGAGTCGATAATAATAGCGATATTCGGACGATTGTCGATTGATATTGACGAATATTAGAGACGAGACTGACATGAGACTGAGGAGCGAGCTGAATTGAGAATATGATTGAAATAGTAGGTACTTTAATTTTATTTATTGTATTTTTGTCTTATTATATTGACAAACGAAAACTAATGAAACTTATTCATTGTAGATCGAAGTTTTATATCATATTAATTTGTTTGATAAAATTGAGTTTATTTGGAATATAATGGACGCTGAATTAAGACATTTGTGGCTTAAATTACTATTTCTTTACGATTTTTTCCGTGAAAACTCAAGGAATTTAAAGAAATTCTAAAACTCCAATAAACAAGTAAAACATTCAACTTATCTTTTAGTAATTTTAGATTTTATAAGAATTGAATGTAACTATATGAATTTGAGCGTCAAAGTTCCATCGTCGACGGTTTTTCTTGCAAACTGAGTTTGTAAAATATTTATAGTAAATTACACGAAAAGAAAAATGAAAATGTGTAACTCCAACTTACAAGAAAGAGAATGGCACTATCGTTATTCTTAAGCAAATAATTAAAATATCTTACTGCTGCTGAGAATTACTGCGTCAAAAATCATGAATTTGCGTAAAAAATGTAATAGGACTCTTTACATTTTCTATTTTGTCTTTTCTACACACTGTGTCTACATTTCTAATCCAAATTTCCGCTCGCAGGTCTGCTGGAAGAGATTTCTTATGAAATAAGCAGTATCTTTGTGCTCTTCTATCTTAATGTAATGTCCTTTTAAGTATTTTGTGTGTACATAAATAAGTAAATAAATAAATAAATAACGAAGGCGTAAACGAATTCTTTCTTGGGGTGAAATAAACACGAATTACGGCAGCTACGTAAGGGAACCGCTCAGCGCTCCCCAGCGACGTGTTCTCCACCAGAGAGATCACTCCCATTGACTTCGTCTTGGGGTACTGGAAGACTGTCTCTCCAATCAAGAACTCTCTTTTTCTCTCTTCAACAGTTATGTCCGTTGCGAATTTCACCATCACGCAAACTGCCATTATGGCTATTAATATGAAAATGGTTAACACGATGCATGCTACTTTCATTATGAATTTTCTTATAGATCTACTACCGTACGTTATTGATTATATTAAAGTCTATAAAATTGTCTTGATGATGCAAGAATTCTGCACGGTTTTGTTTGCACATTGCTGCAATGTTCTGTTGGCATTTGATTGACATTGTCAGGAGGGTTGACCATGGGGTGCGATGTCAGAAGTCCTCCACGTGTGTCTGGCGGCTGCTGGTCCCTCTCGATACGTCTGGAGGGAAGAGCAGCTGCTGGGCCGGTGCACCCTGGACGCGGCGGTATCCTTCTCCGGGGAATGAGAGGAAATGAGAGTTTCCTTTTATCCCCCGGGGAATGTGACCGCCGCGGCTAATGAATCTGACAAAGGTAGGGTCCTTTCAGGACCAACGGTGCGTTCCTCTGCGTGACCCTCTGTAAAGCAGAGGGCACAGCTGAGGAATGAGGGCGGGCTTGGTGTGCACTCACCCTGCCTCCGAGCAGACAGAGAAGGATCCGTCCTCCTCTGTCACCGTCAATCTCGTAATCTGGCTATCAAAGCGCTGTGGATCACGTCTCGCGGTTTCGATAGGGGACCGAGGGTCTTGGCTTAACCGCCCGGACCGCGAGGTAGAAAACCTCTATAAAAAGTTACCCCGAATCCCAAGTGGCGACGCACCGCGAGGGGATGTATGGCTGACGGGTGTTCCATGGAACAAATCAGTCGCTAGTGCACTCCTCGCCAGGGTACCTGCAGACCCCCATGGCGAGTAACAAATACTTAAATCTGCTTATCTAGGGTAAAGGGGTCTCTGCCCAGATGGACTTTTAAATCCCCCATACTCGTGGGAACAATATGGAATATTCAAAAAAACCCAACACCGCCGGCAACGGCAAAGGAGAGGAGAGGAGGGATGCGGCGTCGGAGTCCGACGCTGCATCCAGCGACGTGAGCGCGGGAGGCTCAGAGAGCTCCCGGCGCGTGACGGGTGGGAAGGTCGCGGAGAACACCAAGTTCTTCCGCAAGCGGTCTAGAAAGGATGGCGACCAAGTCTCGTCATCCGAGGGAGAGATGGCCTCGGCCCGCAAGATCCCCACTAGCAAGCGCGGTGGGATCCGAGGCAAGAGGGGGGGGCCTGTTGCCTCCGAGAGGTTGGCGAGACCGGCCGAGGAGGTGCGCCTCCCGGGCCTGGCGACGAGGCGGGTGAAACTGGCGGCTCCGAGGCGGAGCGTAAGGCCAGGTTCACAAAGGCGGTGGAAGCCGCGATAAGGGGCGTGGCCTATAAGGTGAAGACAGGCACGAAACTGAAGGCCATACCCGCGGCTTCCGCCTCCATCTTGGCGGCAGCGGAGGCCAATTTTGCGGTGCCTTCCCCTCCTCCGCCTCCGGTAGGCGGAGAGGAGCTGGCCAAGCTGCAGGAGGAGGTGGCCCGCCTGACGGCCACCACGGAGCTTCTCCAACAGGAGAATGCGAAGCTCCGGGCAGATCTGGCCAGCCTGCGGGGGCCGGGCTCTCAAAAGGGGGGCCAGACCCAGCGGCCTACTCAGCCCGAACCGGCGGAGAACCAGATCCTAAATCTGGTTCGGAAGGAGCTGGCTGCCTTCGAGCAGCGGTTCTCCGTCCTGGAGGGAAGGGTCCTGCGCCCCCCCCTGGGTGCAAACAGGGCAGCCGCGGGCCCGAGCACGGTGTCGTACGCGGCTGCCGCTGCGGCTGCGGCACCCGGACCGGGACCAGCGAGTCAGCCCTCCAGCAGGGCTGTGGCGCCTCCCCCTGGAAAGCAAGCTCCGGCGAAACCAGCGCCAGCTAAGAAGGCGCCAAGGAGGAGGAAGGGTAAGGCAGCTGCACAGGCGGCGACAGTGCCGGCGCCAGTGCCAGCGGCGAGCGGGCCAGTGCCTGCGGCAGCCCAGCTGCCGCCGCCACCACCGCCCCCCCAGCCCCCGACACCTGCGGCTGAAGCCGCGGATGGCAGGTGGTCGGGGAGAAGAAGAAGGGGAGGAAGGCGGCCAAAAAGGCTCGAAATGTGGAGCGGCAGCGCCAGTTCAGGGCGTGACCTACCGCGACCTTCTGGCGAAGGCGAAAGAGGCGGTGAACCTCGGTGAGCTTGGGATCGCCGGGGGCCTCCGGCTTAAAGTCACCGCGACAGGGGCTCGATTGCTGGAGATCCCCGGCGAAACCAGCGGCTCGTCCGCCGACGCTCTGGCTGAAAAGCTCAGAGCGTCCCTAAACGCGGACGAGGCCCTCTGCCTCGAGACCTCTGAGGTCTGGACGACTCGGTTACCGAGGAGGAGGTGGTGGCCGCCGTCGCCAGGTCCGGAGGGTGCCCTGCCGATCAGGTCAGGGCAGGCGCCATTCGCCCGGACTCCACGGGTATGCATACCGTTACGGTATGCTGCCCGGTGACGGCGGCTAAAGCCATAACGGAGGGCCGAAGGCTACTGGTGGGCTGGGTCTCGCTGCCACGTGGGACACCACGTGTCAGTACAGTGCGCCTCGGAGGTTGACCGCAGCGGACTCTGCTTCCGTTGCAGCCAGCCCGGTCACGTATCTGCGGCTTACTGTGCCACGCCGCACTGCGGTGCCTGTGCGGCGGCTGGCAAGCCAGCCGACCACCGGGCTGGAAGCAAGGCCTGCGCTGCACCCACCAAGGCCACCAGAGGCAAGGGGAGGCCCTTCGCCGCCACCACCTCCACCGTCGCCGCCGCAGCCGCAACTGCCACCGTTGCCGCTGCCACTGTCGCCGCCACAGAGGGGCCCTCGCAGGGGGCTAGGGAGGAAGCGGTAATGGAGTGCCAATAACGGCCCCATTACGCTTCCTCCAAGCGAACATCAACCACTGCGCCTGCGCTCAGGATCTGTTGCTCCAGAGCATGGCGCAGTGGTTGATTAACATTGCTGTGGTCGCTGAGCCGTATTTTGTCCTCCCCAGAGAAGACTGGGTGTCGGACCTTAGCGGCTCAGTGACCATAGTGTCGTCGGCCGCCGCCGGTACCCCGACCCTTGAAGGTGTCAGGAGGGGTCGGGGGTGCGTAGCAGCCCGGTTCGGGGAGATCGTCGTGGTGGGAGTCTACTTCTCCCCGAGCCGACCACCGGTACATCCGGTTCGACGTCTCCACCCAGACCTCAAGCGCGCCGGTCCAACAGGCCCCGAGTGGTCCACGTTGGGCGCTGAAGCAGCTGGACCGGGAGCTCCTCCTGGAAGCCTCGATCGTGCAGGCCTGGGTGACATCACCGGACAGGCCTGCCGACATAAACAATGAGGCAGGGTGGTTCCAGGAGGCCATGTCCGACATCTGCGACGTGGCAATGCCCCGGGTTCGGCCAAGAAGCGCCCGGCGTCAGGTGTACTGGTGGTCGCGAGAGCTAACGTATCTGCGCAAAGCGTGCGTCGCTGCACGGCACCTGTACGCCAGGCATCGCAGGCTCCGCATCCGCCCACCGGATGCGGCAGCCATTGAGGCGGAGCTATATGAGGGGTACAGAGCGGCGAAGACCGCTCTTCGCGAGGCTGTCCTGCGGGCCAGGGATCTGACCCGCGAGGAGATGCTGGGGACTCTCGACAGAGATCCGTGGGGGCGCCCTTACAAGTTGGTGCGGGACAAACTCCGCCCCTGGGCCCCCCCACTGACGCAGAGTCTCCGGCCTGAGCTCGTGGAGGACGTGGTGAGCACTCTGTTCCCTTCGCGAGGGGAACACCCACCCCCGCCTATGGCTCCGCCGCCTGCGGTGCTGGAAGCGGATCATCAGGACGACGACGACGACACTCCGGATGTGACTGGGGTAGACCTGAGAGAGGCGGTACGCAGGCTCAGTGCCAAAAATACCGCCCCGGGACCCGATGGCTTGCCTGGCAAAGCCTGGGTCCTGGCCTCGGAGGCTCTTGGGCCCCGACTGGAGGGGCTCCTAAACGCATGCTTGGAGAGAGGACAGTTCTCGCTTCGTTGGAAGACGGGGAAGCTGGTCCTCATCCGGAAGCCGGGGCGCCCTGCGGACTCTCCGTCCGCATACCGGCCCGTGGTGCTGCTCGACGAGGTGGGCAAGCTCTTTGAAAGAGTCATTGCAAACCGCCTCGCCGAGCACCTTGCGGTTGCGGGGACTGGGCCGGACCTTGCGGAACACCAGTTTGGTTTCCGCAAGGGGCGCTCTACGGTGGACGCCATCATGCGCGTGAGAGCCCTCACGACGGGGGATGCGGTGTCCAGGGGTGGGGTTGTCTTGGCGGTGTCTCTCGACATCGCCAACGCCTTCAACTCCATGCCCTGGAGCTGCATTAGGGAGGCACTCCGGTATCACCGGGTGCCGACCTACCTCCGTCGAGTGATCGGGGACTATCTGACGGACAGAGCCGTCATCTACCCCGGTCGCAGCGGAGAATGGAACCGGCGAGAGATGTCGTGCGGTGTTCCGCAGGGATCGGTCCTGGGGCCGTCCTTGTGGAACATCGGTTACGACTGGGTGCTGCGCGCCGACCTCCCTAGCGGTGTCAGCGTGGTTTGCTACGCAGACGACACGCTGGTGCTGGCACAGGGGGGGTCGCACGAGGCGGCGGCCGAAGCGATGACACGTGGGGTTGCGATAGTCGTTGAGAGGATCCGGCAACTGGGTCTCGAGGTGGCACTGCACAAGTCCGAGGCCATGTGCTTTCATGGGCCTCGGAATGCGCCACCTCCGGGATCCTCACTGACGGTAGGAGGGGTATCCATCGGCGTCGAGTCGACGTTAAAGTACCTGGGACTTGTCCTTGACAGCCGGTGGAACTTCGTGGAACATTTCCGACGTTTGGCCCCCAAACTGGAGCGGACTGGGGCTGCCTTCAGGCGGCTCCTGCCCAATCTGGGGGGGCCAAACGCCTCCTGCCGGAGGCTCTACGCGGGAGTCGTGCGGTCAATGGCCCTTTACGGGGCCCCGGTGTGGGCGCGTTCATTGAGGCGGCGAGCCGCCCACTACCTGAACGCGCCCCAAAAGGTGGTAGCCGTAAGGCTGGCCCGGGGCTACCGCACGATCTCCCGCGAGGCGGCGAGCCTCCTTGCCGGATTGCCGCCATGGGATCTGGAGGCAATAGTCCTCGCGCGCCTACATGAATGGCGCGCGGAGGCGCTACGCCGGGGGGAAACTCCGCTGCAGCGACAAATTGTCGCTCAGCGGACAGACTTCCGGCGGGATCTCATGGCGACATGGAGAGAGCGACTGTCGCAACCCCGTGCAGGGCACGCCACAATTGTGGCGATAAGTCCCCTCTTTGAAGAGTGGCTTGAGAGACGCCACGGCGTCCTCACCTTCCGCCTGACGCAGGTCCTCACCGGACACGGAGTGTTCGGGAGGTTCCTGCACCGAATCGGGCGGGAGGAAACGCCCGGGTGCTTCCATTGTGAGGATCGACCGGAGGACACGGTGGAACACACGGTGGAGGTGTGCCCCGCGTGGGCGGAGCACCGCCGTGTCCTCGAAGCGGCGATCGGCGGCGGTGACTCCTCGCGTCCGGCCCTGGTGCAAGCCATGGTCCGGAGCGAGACGGAATGGGACGCCATCACCTCCTTCTGCGAAGCAGTAATGCTAGAGAAGGAGGTGGCGGAACGTGAGAGGGAGAGAACCTCTCAACGTCCCGGCCGCCGCGGGAGACGCCCCGGGCGTCGGGGGCCACCACCACGTGGCCCCCGGCCACCGTAGGCGCGGGCCTGTGGACGGTGAGCTATGGGCTAGCTCGCCGTCCGTCCGTCTCATGACGACAGGCCGTGTCGACGGCGCGTTCGTGTTCCACGCGCGCAAGGACCGATGCCTGCCGGGGTTGCGGGACTATTCGAAAGAGATACCGTGGCCCCGGAACACAAAGGGCGATGAAGGAACATGGATGGGTTTTAGTCAGTAAAAGTCTGACACTCCCTCCTGCTCCGCCCAGAGCGGGAGGGGTTATTTGATGATTTCCCATCCAAAAAAAAAAAAAAAAAAAAAAAAAAAGGAGGGTTGACCATAGAGTATAGTAACTAAAAAAAAACCGGCCAAGTGCGAGTCGGAGTCGCGCACGAAGGGTTCCGTACCATTATTATCAAAAAAGGGAAAAAAAACACGTTTGTTGTATGGGAGCCCCCCTTAATATTAATTTTATTCTGTTTTTAGTATTTGTTGTTATAGCGGCAACAGAAATAAATCATCTGTGAAAATTTCAACTGTCTAGCTGTCACGGTTCATGAGATACAGCCTGGTGACAGACAGACGGACAGACGGACAGACAGGCGGACAGACAGCGAAGTCTTAGTAATAGGGTTCCGTTTTTACCCTTTGGGTACGGAACCCTAAAAAGGGTTGACATTGTCACTATATAGCGCTGTCTCTTTCTCTAATTTTATAAGCGGTCCGAAGTAGCTCGTAAATATATTAGAATGTCTCTCTGTTATAAGGACATCATGGTACAAAAACGCAAAGTAAAGGGCTTGTACACAAAACTGAGAGTCAATGAAATGCACTCAAAATATTGTGCTGATGCATTGAATACTAGAGGGGATCATGGTTAAAACTTCGTTTTGAAAAAAAAAAATACTTATGAATGAAAAAGTTGGAAACATGTACAAAACTAGATAAATATATACGTACAAATATATAAGCAGTTCTATGTCAATATGTATTTTTTATAATGCCCGACAAACACCATAAAATTCGTTTCATGTAGTAACGTTGAGTAACAGACGGGGCATTGAAAACATGAAAAACACATGTACATTATTTACATAGTTATAGGTATTTTTACTATTATGTTAATCTTTAGTACTCTCATAGAAGTACAAGTACTTACACAACGCCGTTTAATAGTTAACCGTCGCAAGATAAACGGTAACTGATAACACAGTGCGTTTTATGTACAAGTAATGGAAATTATGTGTAATCATAACCACGATTTTCCTATTTCCTTCACTCATGGTTTTCAAAGATCATCACTATTTTCCTGCTATTATCTCAATTTATTTGGAATCGGCGCCGCGTTTAATTTCCAAAACCGGCCAAATGCGAGTTGGACTCGCGCACGAAGGGTTCCGTACCTTATCTATACAAAATTAGACAAAACGTAAAAAAATAACGTTTGTTGTATGGGAGCCCCCCTTAAATATTAATTTTATTGTTTTTAGTTATAGCGGTTTATATTTGTTGTTATAGCGGCAACAGAAATACATCATCTGTGAAAATTTCAACTGTCTAGCTGTCACGGTTCATGAGATACAGCCTGGTGACAGACAGACGGACAGACGGACAGACAGCGAAGTCTTAGTAATAGGGTTCCGTTTTTACCCTTTGGGTACGGAACCCTAATAATAAACATTATATCAGCTTGGGCCACATTCTGTGCCGCTGAGTGTAATTCGAAACATTCAACACTAAAAACAGATTCGTATTATTTTAAGATTTGAATGCATTCATGACAAAATTAGGAAATAACTGGTTAAGTTGTCAGTTTTATCTTATCAACAGTAATGATGAGGAAACTAATCAACAATACAATTAATTTTATCATCAACTAAATATTTATTAGTCTACTAGGTTTTGCAATTAGTTCCGAAGTACCTATATAAATACCAATCATTCTCAGAAGATCCATTGGCCAGATCCATGATGGATCTAGTGAGAATAGGGAATATGCATGAATTTTCTTTTTTTTTATTTCGATACGGTCTGTTAAAGTACAATCACACACAACAAAAAAAAGAGAAAACATGACATAAATCGGCCAAACAACACAAAAGTTATAACCATTTAAACTTTTGTTTCTATCTCTTTCTAGATAAACAGAATTTAGTATGGATTTTGTACGTCGATGCAGAGAATGACGTCATTCGCTATATCGGAGCTCTCTGTCTAATCAGCAGTTTCAAATGCTTATAACTTAGTATTTTTATAGATATAAAAAAATATTTTCACTTTGTTTTTTTCTGATAGTGATTCAGGTTGGAAGGGAAATTGACAAAGTCAGCCACATACATCCGTCTTCTTTTAAACACTTCCATACTTCTACTGGTATTTCATCAGGGCCCATGGCCTTCCCATTTTGCATAAGTACTTTAAACTGCCTTGCCAGATTACAGAAATAGAAACAAGTCACCTTTCAAACAAATAAAACTAAACCAGAATCGGTTCATCCGTTTTCGAGCTACGATGCCACAGAGACACACAGCACGGATACTAATACACGAGTTTAACCTTCAAGGTCAAAAAAGAAAAAAAGACACTCACCTGTAAAAGGTACTCTAAACTTATAAGCGAGTACCCTGGAACCCGAGGAGCCGGCATCGATGATAACCGCGTGATGGTACTCGCTCTCGTATCCCAGGCTCTTGGCAAGGCCGTCCAACCACTGCGACTGGCCAGCAAACATACCTACGACACAAAACCTTATGGTGAACTTGACGAACACTACCTTTGCCAACATCATCGTAAGCTTAAAAAAGTGGTATGTCAAAATATCCCCGCGCTGTCAAAACTTTTCGCGGGTTTTTCACTGTCAAATTGTTTTCTTCTGTCTCAAGAAATTTCACAGTCGTCAGATGTTCTTGGCCTAACTATGTAATAATGATAAACGAATCATTGGTCCTACAGTAATACTAGAGGGGATAAGTTAAACATATCATTATTATCGTGTTTAACCTGGATTGAACTTTGGACAATACGATACTTCTAGTCTAGGTTACTTGTACTCACACAGATTAAATAAAAAGAACTACCATTACTTTGACAATTTCTATTCTTCTAAAAATATTTTAAAATATATATTTTACATTAAGTAAAATATACTGCTTACATACTAAATTGACCTGATCTTCCATTGAAATGTGTATTGTTTTGAATGCAAGTTATTTGTTCAGTTGAAATGCACATTACACGTAGGTAAGTATTTGTACATTATTGAACAATACAGCAACATAACTGTTTTAACATTTTTGTAAGTAGGTATATATATTAAAAGGTTCCTTTAAAATGACTGTTCAATTTTTTTACAGCAGTACAAGTAGGTATCTTCAGTATCTTCTAGATCTAGATAATTACATTTAAATAAAAGATTGCTTTAATTATTTTCAGGCACCTTGTTTAACTTGACAACAAAAGTTTCTAAATAGGAACCAAGACCATAAATAATCTGCCTAATAAAGCCTACAATTTTATGTTTTACATCATAATTACAAAAATCTAAACGGAAAATACTGTACTAATTATACCTATAACTTAGCAACCTACATAACTAGAGATCCGCCACCGCTTCGCACTGTTGTTACGACTTGACAGCATATCGTGGCTGATTTACTATGTTACAATGTTAGTTTAACTCAAATAATTTACACAATGACAACTTAAAACTGCATTGAAATCAGCTGTGTAGTTACACGTTGTACGTTAAAAGAACAATGTATTCACACAGACAGATATGTGACGAAGAATAATACGCGCAGAAATTATTATACATTTATTTACCGGAAATAATCAATAAAAAGTAATATAAATACATTACATAACAGCAGTAGCCTCATTATGAAGAATGGTATGCCTTCGAGATTTCAATGCCTGACACGAATCCTAAAGAAATGGCGGCCAAGTGTGTCAAATGTCAAATAACCGCAGCACGCGCGTGCACGCAGCACAAGGGATAAATATTGCATCAGAACCATTTCAGCGATCATCATTTTTTTTTTTTCAGTGTTGTAATCAAATCATTGTCGTTAGCAGGACGAGCCGGACAGTACCAACGACCTGTGGTTCACATTGGCCCTGGATCGAATGCTTTGGAGTGCATGGGGGGAGGTTTTTGCCCAGCAGTGGTATGATACAGGCTAACAGTAACAGTATTATAATCATAAAGAGCGAGTTCACGGAGCCATATTCTCGGAGTTTCTTTCAAGGATAAGATCCGAAAAAGAACTGAAGTTATTTTTTTTTTTTGCTCAACTGGCAATGGACTAGCCATGTTTTCGAAGAACCAATGGCTGAAGGGGCTAACGATTCTTGGAGTGAAGACCCCGTTTCGACAAGTGTCGTATGGGAAGTCTCCAAGAAGGCTAGATAGACGGACTAACACCCTTAAAGGAGACCGGACCAGATTAGGTAGAGGATTGCGTCTTATGGCGCAGTTTGAGAGAACCTACGTTTAGTAGCGAACTGCGAAATATATCATTGAAAAAACATTATCCTCCTTTTGGGTTATTTGGTGAAATAACTGTGCTGCCCAATAAATGTAATTTAATGCTGTGAAATTCGACAATTGAAATTTGATAGTGTCGAAATTCAACGTCTGTGAAGTTTTGCCAAATAATGAAAAATAGTTCCTTTATATTATAATGTATTTCTCAATTTTTGGCTCCTGTAATAATGAAATTCAATTACTAGATCCAAGGTTACACTGGTGATTATCAGAGTGTCAAAAAATAAATTATTTTCACTATGATTTGATTTAATTTTAGTAGGTAGGTACTTAAGTTCGGCCGCTGAGAGAATGCGTTCCTGACAGGTCGCGAGTTATAGTATTATTGGTGATGGTAGATAACTTATTGCTTATATAACTTACCTATTATTACCCTTTTTGCCCTTTTAACAAATAATATTATTAAAAACGTTATCATTAAATGAATTATCAATACAGTACTCCCAAATTAATAATGCGCATGCAAATCTTCGCCAATTGTCGTGTTCCCGGAAACACCCGAATCATTGAATCGGAGAGAGCCCTAAACAATGCACTTGCATTTTGTACCTTGTTCGAAAGAAACAGGAGTCAATGTCATATGTCAAATCATGTGAAACAATTGAAAACAATTCGGGCGGTCGGCGGCTGTCGCCGGTCAGTCAAAGGTCCGTCAGTCGTCTTTATATATTGGTGGTGACTGCACGTGTTCTCTCTGTGTGGAATTATATAGTGCTGCTATTACACACCCTTCTTGGTTTTGTTTTCAAAGTTGAATTTAATTTCAACTTTAATTATCTTACTCAAATTGAAATAGTTTATTTTTCATTACTCATACTCTGAAAGTAGGTCTGAAGTTGCCTGAGGAGCGGGTTGAAAGTAATACTTTTCAGCCCTAGGGAGAATCGTTTTCAACTGACAGCTGTCAAATTATAAAAAAAAAATGGTTCATTTTTCTATTGAACCATGTTCCAACTTTCTATACAGCCACGATGTAAAATTGAAATAACATAAAGTTAAGTATTAATTAAAGAATATATATATTTTAAATATCTTTATTATAATTAAGTTTCAACTATTTCTTTAAAATAACATAGATTTGGGAAAAATATTTACCATTTTTCGATGATGAAAATGAAAAATAGGTATTGGCTGAATAGCTGGCCGGCCACAGAAAAAAAAAGCAAAATAGGTGGGAAAGCGGCAATAGGGTAGATGACACCATAAAACAATAATTCCAAGACACATTTTAAAAAAAAAAACACTTTATTTTGGGCATGAAAACCCGATTTATTTTCAATTAATTGCCAAATTCGATTTTTAGTTGCTTTGAAATCAATAAATAGTAGAGTCATTGAGTTGAATAAACAGTGACGTCACAGTAGGCTATTGCCATACAAAGTCTATTAGAGAACCGCGTTTTGACAGCTCTTAAAAAGTATCTCAATTGATTGGTGTGTCATCTACCCCATTCGAATTCCGATCTTCATTAGTTTTTTTGAGTTGTATTTTTTTTTTTTACTTTCCTTGTATTCGTAATGAAAAGCACAGTGTTTACCTCGGGTTAAAGACTTATTTAGTCCCTCGAACTATTAGCGCCCTCGCTTCGCTCGGGCACCAAACCCCGTCTCGGGACTAAATAAGTTACTTTCACCCCTAGGGTAACAATGTACTATTGTAAAATAGGTAAATACACTAACATTTTTCACGTTTTTTAATATTAAAAATACCTACGTTCTATACATTTTTTAATAACTGAGATTTTAATGATTAGATTTTAATGTAAACCTGTGTTTGAAAACCATTTTTTCTTCTTCTAGTATAAACCTTGTGTTATTCAAATCTTCTTTCCTTCCATCATTACACCAGCTTCAGTATGAAGAAGTAAATCAATTCAACAAAGATTGTAGCATATTCGCAATCGTGTCGTTTTCCTCGCTATTTACTTACATCGAATTATCGAATCAATTTCGTTACTGATAAATCAATATTTATCTCTTTTAGCACAAAACACATAATTCTACTAAATTATGCATGAAGAAAATGCACTACCACTCTATATACATATCGTCTTCCGACGCTCGGGGAATACGACCGTTGCCGAACAGTGACGAAGATTTCTATGTGCATTATCACTTTGGGAGACCTGTACTTAAATGTTATAATTTCGCGCTTAATTTTTGTACCAACTGACAGACGTCAGGAACGCATTCTCTCAGCGGCCAAACTTTAGCTGACCCGACATAGGTTGTGCTGCTGTCAAAATGGAGTTATACGAGTTATACATACCAGGCCACTTGGAAAGTATTGCGAAAAAGGTTTAAATGTAAGTATGAGAGACTGGCCAGTTATAAAAAAGTTTATATGTAAGTATGAGAGGCTGCCATAGGCTGCCCAGTTATAGTCTATTTAGAAAATATGATTATTTCTAAGTAAAAATAGTGAATTCCAATTTCAAAATTTCCCTCCACATTGTTTGCGAGCTAATTTAAATTATCGTGCCTTATTAAAAAATGGATCTGCGCCGGGAACATTCTCGCGATATGATTTTTTACGATTTCAAGTGTCGTCGCCTGAAACCGGACGAATCGTACGATTGACTTCAAATGGCATTCATGGATAAAGGCCCTTCTAAGGCAACCACGTATCGTTGGTATAACGAATTCAAGCGCGGTCGACTAACTTTGGGGAATGAAAAATAATTGGTCGCCTTTTGACGGCTGTTACGGAAGAAAACGTGCTAGCAGTGAAAATTTTAATCCAAGACTAGGCAAGCTACATATCAAGAGATTCAGCACATACTGCAGGTTGGATCGGAAAGCCTCCACGAAATTCTACACATTTTCGCGTGAGGAGGATAGTTTCACGCTGGGTGCCGCAAAACCTCTCCGATTACTCCGACAGCGCATCTTCCGGCGGCAGGCTGTAAACGAGGTGTCTACGGCGGACTGGAAAAAGTATTTCGAAAACTGGTTCAGAGAGTCAGACGCATGAAAGTTTGTATAGAGGCTAGTGGAGAGTTCCTACTTTGAAAAGATTTAATAAACAATATTTACCTCATTATTTAATTAATAATTTATTTATTTTTCCATTTATTCATCTATATGCATATTTTTAACATTTTTAAATATTTCTTAATAAAATAACATTTAAAAATATAAAAAAAACAGTAGCCCACCAGCGCTGGGAACAAGGTCCGAGCTGCCGGTGGTCAGGGCTCTTGAGAGAGGAACCTCCTAACGATACGTGCCGTGTCCAGATGTACAGAAGTTTTTTTTTTTTTTTTTTTTTTTCAAATAAACGGTGGATGGACTGTGTAAAGAATGATATGGCAAGAAAAGAAGTGTCTGATGAGATGACGAAAAATAGAGAAGTATGGAAGAAGAAGACATGCTGCGCCGACCGGAAATGAATGGGGGCTATCGCGTGTGAATTTGCCGCTAGAGGCGCTTGTGTAGACTGAGGTCATCCAAAATGTCAGATGTCATACAGTGTTGGCGCGTTGCGTGATTTTTTATCACGTATTTATACTAATACTCATGATTGTGTTCTAGATTGAGCCATTCCTGATTAATTATGACTTGAAGATTTTAAGTAGCAACTTAGGACCATAATATTGTTAGTACTTGGAGGTAGAATGATTTTTAAGTGTTTCATGCTTACTAATTTTAGGAAGAATATTGTAAATATATATCTAAAGCTTACACTGTGTCGTTATACGTAATAAAATAAACTTTTCTATGAAGTTATTGGTGCTTTAAAATATAAAATAGAATTATTGACAGGACCTTACTCGACAGTGCGCCATCTGGTGAGCTCAAAAACGATAGCCCCCATTGGGATAAGGGCAAGAGAATGATGATGATTTACCTATGGAACATTTATTTTTATTTTCGCAAAACTTTCTGAGTCTCCCATGTACTTACATATAATTTCCAAGCTACTTTTCCAATTTTTCATTCCCTAAAAACCTTATTCGGACTAAAACAAATATTCAAATAACACTCCTTTTTTGGGCAGTCGCGTAAAAAAGAACCAAATCGATTCAAGTTATAAATGCGGTAACCAACGAACAGTATCTTAATTTTATTTATCGAATCTTAGATTTTAAATATTTCCATACGGTAATTAGAAGCCTAATAAATAATGATGACCATGAACTTCTAATAGCTTTTAAATATGTAGATATAAATAATGTGTATCCTTAAAAGTGTGCGTATTGCTTTTCTGTCTTAGAAAATACTAATATTAATCCATAAGAAAAAAAGTTGGTCTAATTTGAGCGATATAATTATATATATTTTTTATTTTTTTATACGAGGTTGTAATCTATACACTTTTTTAAAGTTTGAGTCGATATTCAATTATATCTAGACCAGGAGCTACATTTTACACCTTGCGAAAATATCTTTAATTATTCACACCACGCGGGAAAAATTTCAAAGGATATTTAAAAAAAAATACAACACACATTACACGAGTGCGTTTCAATAAAATGGACAGCTATTTACACAACTATCTAAAATGAAATTTACAATCTATATATAGACTAAAGGTACTTATTTAATATAAGACTTTTTACTCCGGTACACCTAAACTATGATCTAAGATAAAATACCTGTTAAAGTAATAACTGTACGCACTATAGTTTCCGTCCCGTTCATCATCTTGCACTTTGTTTTCTTCAAAATAAGCAGATATGTATATATCTACGAAACAAACTAAACTGTAACTGACATGTATTGGAAACCGTATTATATCCAACGAGAAAATACAATATATTTACATAGAAGTTAAATAGTTATAATCTTTACAGCGTTTAAATTAGAGTTGGTTTTCGCAAAATCAATGGAATTAAATGTGACATTGAAAAAAATTATATCGCTACGTTGACGAAACTCGGCGTTGAAACTTGTTCTAAGGCTGTGTGTAGACTATAAGATCGCTTCTATGAATATTTATTGTTGTGCAAACGTAATAGGCCACTGGTGTCGATTCTGTTGTATGCACAAACTAAACTTAATTTATGCTATTGCTATCTTTTTCTCTTTAATAAAACGAGAAAAAGAGGGACGTAATTTAGAGCTGTCAAATTTAGTTGGAACTAATATTTCCATACAAATGAAGGGTGCACGTAAAAACATGTCGACTAAAAACACGGTGAAGGGTGTAAAACACCTCTTAACATTTAGTAACGTGATATTTTTTTTGTTCTAGCCCATACCTGAGAACCTTCTAGTTACGGAGATATTGGGGGCATTTGGGGGTCAAAGTTCCAACTTTTTGACAAGTTTTTTTTTTTAAATACAAGTTTTTAATGTAAGATTTTCCATCCATTAGCACAATGTTTTGAGCGCGTTACATTGAGTTCTACCACAAAACGTGACTTTTCACCCCAAAAAAAAGTCGTTTCCTAGCAATAACTTTTGCGTAAAGTTACTTAGTTTGATATAAGTAGTGTAGTGTAGTAGTGTGATAAGGTCTTTTTTAACACTCTTGCTCGTAAAGCTGATGTTATAATTCCACCGGTTTTAAATATGTAAAGCGGGTCTTAAAAAACGCGTGTGTTACCAAAGCAAATAGTTAAGTTATAGTCCATACAAATTCCATAACAGTATTATTTTCCATTTCAAATATGGAACTGATCGCCGCCGCACGACTCCAGCTAGTGAGCAGCGCGCTGTTGCTATTCAAATTTCGAACTAATCGCCGCGCGGCGCCAGTCAGTAGGCAGCGCCAGCGCACTGTTAAAATGGCGGGAAAGCAACAGTGTGCATTCACAGATTGAGTTTGTTTAAAATATAAAAAAAAAACAGTTTATTCTGTAATTTAAAAACTTGGCTGCATGCTCTAGCGTATTTGCCAACATTTTCACGCAGCCACGGCAGAAAATAATCCTCGCGCCATTTTTCTCAAATTTTCTTTTCTTTGTAAGTACTTGTATTGTGAAATGTTTTTTTTCTGTTTCCTCGCAAATGTGTTAAAAAACGTCGTACGATATCGTGCGTATTGGTTATAACATGCTCGGCTCAATTACGCCCTCGCCTTCGGCTCGGGCTGAAATTCCGCCTCGCATGTTATAACCATCTTAACGCACTAATATCATAATATTACCGTGCTAATATCGTAATATACTATTACACCCTGTATAAGTATGTATTATTATTACTTAATTGACGAATTTGCCAGCTGTTTGTGATCTCATAATGTTTTTGTTCGTAAAAAAAGTTACTTCTAGTTTAGTAATGTGGTAAGATTGTTTCAGATATTCTTATTGCAGGACACATTCCGGGTATTTTCTTCTGGTGGTGTACACCTCGCTTTAAAACAGTATTATCGTTACACCATTACATCGTCATGTTGACGTATATATAGGTACCTGTTACCTACGTGTAACGTTTGATATAGACTGACTCGAATTTATGTACGAAACTGTTTCAAATTTTATTAGCGCTAACTCGGATAGTGGCAATTTATCATTCATGTATTCATCATCATCATCATCATCAGCCTATTAATGTTCCCACTGCTGGGACACAGGCCTCCTCTCTATGAGAGGGAATGGGCTATAATCCACCACGCGGGCCAAGTGCGGATTGGTAGATGTCACGTCTTCGAATTTATTTTTTTATTTTGTATTGTTATTAAAAGTAATAACGAAAAGTTATACTTACTTAACAAAAAGTAAAAAAATATGGAAAACATTGAGAGAGATGGATATAGGTAGATTAAATAATAAAAAAATGCCCTATAGTCTGCGCCAAAGTAGGAATTAAAAGTCATTGCTCTCTCCTTAATTTCTCTGGCGTAGGTACCCCGAAAATACATTGTGAATCGTTTTTTATTACTAGAAAAACTCAAGGATCACGATAAAGGTAGTTTCGGGACAAGTTTATGTCATTATTGCTGTTTTCGGAATTATGTATTTGAATAAATGTATGCGGGTTAATGACCTTTATTTCCTACTTTTCTGGCGCAGACTATAGTTTTATTTTCCAGGGAGCAAACAAGGGAATACGTTTGTATAGCCTTTCCTCTTAACTTTTGAAACAGATAACTGCTGCTAATTACCTTCATTGATTTTGAAAACATGGCCAGTCGGCTATACTGTATATAAACGTCATTTCATCATCTGCATAACCATTTCCTACTATGTTGGGGTCGGCTTCCAGTTTTACCGGATGCAGCTGAATACCAGTATTATACATGGAGCGACCGCCTATCTGACCTCCACAACCCAGTTAGTACTGGGTAATACGATAGCCCTTGGTAAGTCTGGCTGCAGACTTTTTGAGTCACTGACTACCTGTAACGACTGTCAAAGATCTACAAATGACAGCCGGACCAACGGCTTAACGTGGTTTCCGAGGCACGGAGGAAACTCGGTATGTACTGGGTGATCACCCATCCACAGACCAACCTAGGCAAGCACGGCTTAACCTAAAGATCGACCCGAGCGGCTGTTATTACTTAGCGACGAGCTCCTCTCAAATATAAACGTTATTGCCCACGTTATATTTTTATGACGTCAAGCAACGCAGTTTGCAATATAACGTTTAAAAGGTCTTTAGAGTTTATAATAACAGATTTTCCAAAGACCTATCCCAGACAATGCTTCTTCCTATTCTAATTCATGTCTATTGGCACTTAACCCTCATGAGCATGATTCAATGACCTGGCGTAATTAACAAATTATCTGAGGCTAGAACATAAGCACAGTGTAAACGTAATGCAAATACGTCGATTTTTTAATTCAACATTAAAAAAAAAAAAACAAAGAAAACCCAATCGAATTGAGAACCTCCTCGTTTTTGAATTCGGTTAAAAAAATAAATAAATAATAATATTAAGTAATTTTTTTTTTTTGCAACAAGCACACTCAGTATCGTCCATAATATGAAAAGAATATGAAAATATACGAGTATTTGTAATTTTAATATGTTATTAAGTTACGTCACAGAATAGATAATAGTACTAGCGTACAGAAGTTGCACTCCTTTGATCTTGAAGAAAGCCGACATTATAAATACCTAAACTGAGCCCGCTCAATCAAAATTGTGCCTTGACGCCACTCGTTAGCGTATGTTATTCGGCGTCTCGCTGCTTAATGGTCAGTCGGTAGGGTTGCCTTAAGTACTCAAAATAAAATACTACCAACATTTTTGTACTTTAATGTATTAGGTATTACCTATTTAAATGTTAATTAAAACTTTTATAATTACAATTGTTTTACTCTATTATAATGTCTCTTAATATCTTGCCTTCTCTAAAATTACGATTACTTATTAAATTGAATAGCAGCATAAATGCGAAATCTAACAAAGGTAATTTAAAAATAAACTCTGATGAGAAGCATGGACATGGAGCAGTGAAATTTATATAAAAAGACAATTTTTTTCTACATTTATTAATAGCAACAGTTTATCCGGCTTGTCATTTTCACTAGTAATGATTAATGATCAATAAATCAGTCAGTTAACAAACACGAAGTACGAGTAGGTAGGTACGCGACGCAAGGGCAAAAGAGCGCGAAAAATTAACGCGACATACGTACGCAGTTACGCACGGCTGGAGCACGACAGCCCTAGAGAGCTTGCATATTCAATATGCGCGAAGCGGTAGGTAATTATCTCATGCCTACACACGGAGTGCAATAGCTCTGCTCGTACTAAGGCCTATCTATGGGCACCGTACATTGAGAAAATAAAAGCGCCGACTGGGAATCATACTATTTTTTTTTGTTTTATATTTGACTAGTTTCTTTCAAAGTGAAGCATGTTTTACTAAAGAGCCACTTTCACGTGACTTTGTACCTATGCTTCTCTTTTGCTTATTTCCAATCACAGATATTGTTCAGAGCAAGGCACCTGCCTTGCTCTGAACAATATCTGTTTATGCATTCATATGTTAGCAATGTGGAGGAGCTCGTGGCTAAATAATAACACTCGCTCGGGTCGATCGTTAGGTTAAGCTGTACTTGTATAGGTTGGTCTGTGGATGGGACCCATTACATACCGAGTTACCTCCGTTCCTCGGAAAGCACGTAAAGCAGTTTGTCCCGGCTGTCATTTGTAGATCTTTGACAGTCGTAAGGTAGTCAGAGGCCCAAAAACTCTGACAACCAGTCTTACCAAAGGGTATCGTTTTACCCGGTACTAACTGGGTTGTGGAGGTCAGATAGGAAGTCGCCATGTAAAATACTGGTATTCAGCTGCATCCGGTAAAAACTGGAAGCCGACCCCAACTTAGTTGGGAAAAGGCTAGGCAGATGGTGTTAGCAATGTGAAGCGATGCATCCGATGCTGGCAACTTGGAATGAGAAAATTGGAGCCAGTGCATCATTCCAATAGTTTTATATATTTTAGGGGGAAGTAAACATGCTGCGCCGAGCCAAAATAAGTTGCAACAGGGGCAGGGGATGAGAAGAATGGTGATTGATGAAGTAATATTGAGGTATCTGATTATTTTTAGCCGAGATTAAGCTGAAGGAACCTATTTACAGGATCTAAACTTAAAAAAAACCTAAACCAGCACCACGTCCGCAATAGTAGGTATAGTTGGTGCCAGTTAAGATGAGAATAGCCCTTTCCCTAATATCTCTTCGTACGAACCAAAACAAACCATGTATCGTTTTTCATTACAAAAAATGTTGAAGATCACGATATGACGATTCAAGATTTGAACAGGCTTATTTTTGGTTTTCAAAGTTAAGAAGCTTAATAAATGTAGGTGGGTCAATGACCGCTATTCTCATATTAACTGGCACCAACTATAGCACCTATCTGTCACAGATTTGTTCAACCATATACTCGATGGGTTGAGCGAACGGTAGTGAAATTGGATTAGGTCACTGGGTCCTAACCGGTAGGGCGCACCCCTCTCGGTATGGTGACAAGGGGAAGGGGCGACGGTTCTATAAATAAGCTACTAAATTTTACCAACAATCCTGAGGTAGCAGTGAAGAAACCTATCTATATAATTTGGGTGAATCAAGCCACTTGACGTTATCATGGAGCACATTCAGCACACGCCGGCCCCTTCAAGCAAGGGAGCGTAGAGATTAAGGCCGGTTTTACGGACCGTCGCCGTCGCGTCGGTGCGTACGTCGGTCGCGCTTGTCATTTGTATGAAACAGTTTTCGACCGACCGTACGCACGCGTATGTTGCCACGCACTGCGTACGAGGACCGTCGGACAAGCGCGTCCGCATGCATGCCGTCGATCGACCGACGCGCTAAGGAAACAAATTTTCTATTCATTTCGTGTACGTGTTTGTAACTATACCAGTCCGGCCAGTTTGGTTGGTCAGGAGAGCACTAAACGTTACAAACTGGCGATCGGTTATTAAATGCGTATCGTCAAGAACGATGGTACGCACCGACGGTCGGTCGAGCACTAAAACCGGCCTAAGGCCTGAATTACTGTCATGCTGACGGTCGGTCGCGTACGACACATTGTTTTCTATACAGCACCATACTGCGACGCTGACGTCAGCGGCGACCGACAGCCGTATTTTATTCCCTCTGACGTCACGACACGACCTACCGTACGCGATCGACCGTCATCGCGACCAGATTATTCAGGCCAGGAAGACAGTTTTGGGTTATTGGGTCTGTGGATGGGACCACCCGTTACATACCCAGATTCCTCCGTGCTTCGGAAAGCACGTTAAGCGGTTGGTCCCGGCTGTCATTTGTAGATCTTTGACAGTCGTTACGTTTTTTATTTTAAAAATTGATGGTAATTTATTTTTGTTTTTTTTTGTATTTGTGATAATTTATTTTACTTTTTAATGGTAATTTTAATTTCACTGTATGGATCAAGTTATCTGAATTATGAATTTTATTTATTTATTTTTGTTAAGTACAGATAGTGGCCCAAAAAGTCTCGACAATAACAACCAGTCATACCAAGGGGTATTGTATTATCTAGTACTAACTGGGTTATGGAGGTCAGATAGGCAGTCGCTCCATGTAAAATACTGGTATTCAGCTGCATCCGGTTAGACTGGAAGCCGACCTCAACAGAGTTGGGAAAAGGCTAGGCAGTCGATGAGTACCACTGGATTGTCATGAGCAATGAACTAAGGAAGCCATGTTCTGCATTATTAAAAGACATTTTTATTTTCAGTAACATCTAGTAAGATCACTGGATGTGAGGCTGGAATTTATTTTTAGGGAAATAAGAAAAAGATTTGCTAGTATCTAAGTCTGAGATAATGAGTTTGGAAGGAATCCAACAGTTTGGAATCTCGAATATGTTTATACAGTTCAACGCTGCTTACACACGGCGACACATCGAGGTAAACATTTCCAGTATAATATGGCCTCGCTATGTATAAAGGGTTGTGAAACCTCTTAACGAAGCCGAAAGGCACTTAATTGTTCTCCCCGTCATTGCGATATTTTTTTTGTTCTACACCATACCTGGCAACCTTCTAGTTACGGAGATATTGGGGGTCAAAGTTCCACCTTTTTCACAAAAGTTTTTTTTAAGTAAAAGTGTTTTTTTTAATACAGGCCCTATAGGGTGTAAAAGACCTCATCACGAAGCCGTGAACCAAGCAAGAACTTCTCTTTCGGCTTCGTTTTACACCCTTTAGTAAGCAAGTTTTTTTAAAATAGAAGTTTTAATGTAAGATTTTTACTTCAAACACTTCCACGACCCCCGTACCATTCAATCCATCCCTCAGCACAATGTTTTGAGTGCGTTACATTGAGTTCTACCACAAAACATGATTTTTCACCCCAAAAAACAAAGTAGTTTCCCAGCAATAATTTTTGCGCATAGTTACTCAATTTGATGTAAATGTATGGTTGACGGCTTCGTAAAAAGTCTGTCTACACCCTGTTGATTTCTTGTATAATGAGATGTCAGCATAGACTGGTTTTGTATATCTTGATTGGTGGTCATTGTGCGTACCAAAGACCTGTTAGTGCATAGAATACTACACCGTATTACTATTGTCACAGATAATATAATCGATTGTGTCAATCCTACTAATCTACACGAATATTATAAAGAAGGAAGGATTTGTATTTTTGAGTGTGTGTATGTTTGTAATGAAACTCCAAAACTGCGCCGATTTCAAAAATTCTTTCACCATTAGAAAGCTACATTCACCCTGAGTAACATAGGCTATATTTTATCCCCGTACTCCTACGGGAACGGAAACTACGCGGGTGAAACCGCGTGACTTCCGATAGTATTATACGTAAATGCGAAAGTTTGCGAGTATGTCTGGATGTTTTTTACTCTTTCATTCAAAAACTAAGAAACGGATGAAATTTTGCACACCGATAGTTTATAACTTGGATTAAAACATAGGATACTTTTTGTCCTGATAGTATGATCCCGTGGGACAATTATCAGACTCCACGCGGACGAACCCGCGGGCATAAGCTAGTATTACTACAACAGCCCATAACGTCCACTGCTGGACATAAGCCTCTCCCATGATGGAAGGAATTTGCCGTAATCTCCACGCTTGGCAGGCGGATTGGAGATCGCAGTGATGAAAGACTAACAGAAAACGCTGCTGCCCATTCTCTGGTCTATACGGAGGCGCAAGGTGTTCTGCCTCAGACATTACTCGCCTTATACGACACCCGTGAGTGTAATGGGTTGGTTCTATTCTACTCTGCCGGATACCACACGGCTAAGCTAGTATTATCATAAAACAATACAAACTGAAAAGCAGACATAACTACAACAGACTGTCAAAGTAACAGTTGATAGTATGTTTGTCCTCAAGTATTGTTTAGTCATCAAGCCTTGGGAGAATCATAATAATTACTTACATCATAATAGGCTAGTTTCCACCATCAATAAATTGCAAATATATTTAGTCCGTCAGTTAGAGTATTGGAAAATAATGGACACGTATTTTTTGTTTTTGTAAATCAATGAATATTGACAAAGATAAAACGCATCAAAACTGCGGGCCTCGTGAGCGTGACGTCAGAACGCACTAAAAATTATAGCACGGCTTGACGTATTGAGAATTTTAAAAGCGTCGTATCTTTGCCAATTTTGGTTTACGTAAGAAAATAAAAAATACGTGTCAAATATTTTTTGATAATCTAACTGACGGACTTATTAGATTTTTCACGACACAAGCCTATTAACAAGAATCCTATATTATTAATTATTTTAATAATAAATCCTTTCTTTTATTGTAATTAATACTTCCGAAATAAGGACAATGCACAATTGCACACGAAATGAAAACATACTGTATAGGTACATATTATGTACTCATAACATAACATCACGCCTGTAATCCACGAAGGATTAGGCAGAGGTATACCTAATAGTACACACACATTTCGCCAGTTATGTTTCAAGTTCCATGTAATAGGGGGCGAGCCTATTGCCATCAACCGGACACAAATCCAGACTCCGTGGTTGCTACTGAGAAATTCCTGTTGGAAAAAACCCAATAACACTTTTCCCGACCTGGGAACCTCATGCTCAGCAGTCGTGCTTACTACAACCACGAGGCAGTCAAACACATGTAAAATTAAATATACTGTTATTGATAAAAGAAGTTATCAGGGTGAAACCTACTTAGTTATCAGGGTGAAACTTAGTTAACAGGGTGAAACTTAGTTAACAGGGTGAAACTTAGTTGCGCTTCCAAGCATACTGAATAAGTTGCCTAAGGAATTAGCCATAAAATTGGAAAACAAAAAGTCTCGACAGATTAAAAAAATATTGAAATTCTACTTCACCGTTGAAATGTATAAAACGGGGGAGGGGCATGCGTGTGGTGTGGGCCCACTACCACTACCAGACTAATGTGAACGAGTAACTAACTGATCGATAGCGCACATAATCTTGCAGTAGAAAGACTGAGCGTTATTGTTTTTGTATTACATTTAGGAATGCATGTGGAAAAAAATAGTTTTTTTTTTTTTTATTAGTTAACAGAGTGAAACTTAGTTAACAGCGTGAAACTTAGTTAACAGCGTGAAACTTAGTTAACAGGGTGAAACTTAGTTAACAGGGAGAAACTTAATTTAAGCGTACAAAAAGCTAATAAATGATCGATGATCCCCATGCTAGGTAATACCTGTGTTATAGGGGTCTTTCTGACATACCAAGGTTTTACTGACATTACATAAATTGATATAGCTAATAATGACCACAAGTCAATATTACCACAGGTCAATACGACTAGAGGACAATACTACCGATACCGATAATTACGACCGAAAGGCAGAACAACCTAAGTTCTCTACAGACAACAATAGATAGACGAAATCTCTTAGAAAAACCGGCCAAGCGCGAGTCAGACTGAAACGACAGAATGTGTATTTCTGTTGCCGCTGTAACAATAAATTATAAAACAAAGTTGAAGGGGGCTCCTCTACTAATCGTAGAGCGAGCCCCCTTTAATTTTATTTTGCTTGAATTTGAATGCAACAGAAATACACATTCTGTGAAAACTTCGACTGTCGAGGTCCTCTAGGGTCTACCTATTACAGATGAGATACAGCCAGCAGACAGCGGAGGCTTAGAAATGGGATCCCGTTGGTTAACCTTTTGGGTACGGAACGCTAAAAATGGAATGATTCATATTGATAATTATCTTTTGGTTACTTTAACAACACAAAGCATTAGGGGTTCTCTTTTCCGGGCAGTAATCTTATCTCAATCTACGATTTTCATTACTTAACAGTTATTTAACCAAATTGTTAAAATTATCTTTTCATCTTTTACATCAGCCTGATAAAGGTTGTTTCTACAACAGTAATAAGAACTTTTCCAGATATTAAATAAATATTGTTAAACAAAATGGGAGTTTAGTAAGGAAACCAAAAAATCAAAAACATGACATTCACCAACCCGCACTGGGCCTGGCAGGTGGATTACGGCCATTCAAGGCTAATAACCCCTAATAGGCTAGTTTCCACCATCAATAAATTTCAAATCTATTTAGTCCGTCAGTTAGAGTATTGGAAAATAATGGACACGTATTTTTTGTTCTAGTAAATCAATGAATATTGACAAAGATAAAACGCATCAAAACTCGAGAATGGGGGCTCGTGACGTCACAACGCACTAAAAATTATAGCACGGCGTGACGTATTGAGATTTTTAAAAGCGTCGTATGATCGTCAATTTTGGTTTACGTAAGAAAAGAAAAAATACGTATCAAATATTTTTTGATAATCTAACTGACGGAATAATTAGATTTTTCAGGACACAAGCTTATGCACCTCTGCCAACCCATATTGGGCCATCTATAGATTCTTGTATAAGTCGATTTTAAAGGAACGTGGTGCCAAGGTGGTATCCATGACAACATTGAAAAAATAAAACTACCTACCATTTTATAGTATCATGCATAATTATGTTATTGGCAGTAGTCACGATTCTTACACTTACCTGACCTTACGCCTGTTTACTAACCCCGTAGTGACAGCTCATAAATGCCTAAACAAACCGTATTGCTGGATTTTAAACTTTCAGCCTTAAAACTCAGCATTGAGAATCCAATAGCATGCTTTTATTTATGCGTGCAGGTTGTCTAGTGAAAATGGATATATTATTTCTTTTTATGGTTTATTAAAGAATAACAGCCACATCATACCTACCTTCACTATCATGATAACATTATTTTATTAATTTTCTACATAATAAATAATACTTACATTGAAGAATATTCTAATACTTCACATGTTTAAATAAACAGCTGGCAAATATAATATTTACATTAGTATCAGCTCACTAGACAGCCCCTTTATATCTAATTGAGCGAGACTTTTATGTATAAGATATATGACTATGTAAATAACATGAACAAATAAAATAACCTTATGATATCCTTCCCTAAACCCCTGCATAAAAAATTTACCCACCCCCGGATAAAAAACATACTTCATATTCACACGACCAATTACAGACTCTACATACGTTGATTTACCAACATTAGAAGCTCATACAACTGATTTCTTTTCAAACCAACAGACTTCAAATAATCATTCCACCACATACACACCTCCATAGTCCAATTACCATAACATTCATAAATTTGTCGCAAGCGCACACTAACAACAGGTTCTTTAATATCAGCAAATACCTTTTGCAAAAAGCGATAACAAAACCGATGCTCTATAACAAAAGATCATCAAATCTAAACCTCGGAGTAATATTTCTATTGTTTATCACTCATCCATTTTACGACAGGTTGTGAAAAATACTTGTGAAAAACATGTAGGTATTACATAATGTTCACATTTTTCCCACATCTATTTTTATACAATAATAAGTTCTTTACAATTTTTATGGTACAAACCAGGGCGAATGGGTAGTGTTTTGCTTCAGTGAAATTATTATAAAATATTTTGTATCTGATCTACGGAACCCTAATCCTTTTTCTAAAATATAAGTGGCCCCAGTTATTCCTTATACATCAGCTATCTGTCTGTAAGTCTTGCACGAATTGGTCCAGCCAATAGGAGATTAGCCGGGACAAACTGGCAGGTAAAAATTAAAAAAAAAAAAAAAAAATATATATTACTATTTAAAAACATAAAATATAATATATACATAGAAAAAAATAAAATATACATAGAATCTCAGATAATTTTCAGTCTTTGCCTCATAATAAGTTTGAAACAGTATGACTAATTTAAACACAAACAGTAATTGTGTGAAGAATCGAAATTTCGGAAAATGAAGATGAAAAGTGCGGGATGAAGGTTTAAAAGCGGGATACAAAACAAAAAAAACTTAAACTTTTCTTCGCAAATCAGGATGAAACGTAAATAAAACACCTAGTTTGGTTAATAGCAGTCCATAATTGCTTAAAAAACGGTTTAGACTATAACCTTATGGACATTTAGCTCATGGCATTTGGCTCATGGGTTTATGGATATTTAGCGGAACGTCTCATTAAGGGTCTCAGAAACGGGACGTTCCGCATATAGCGCGACGGTTGGCAACCCTAGAGGTGACTGATGAGTTAACAAGTAACAGAGAAGTATGAAAGAAGACATACTGCACCAATCCCAAATAATTTGGGATATACCAATTTATTTGGGGTTGACGAACGATGATGATGGTCTCTCCAAAATCAGTCTTCATAATGCTAAAGTTAAACAATGTAATGAAGACTAATTCCATTTTTGAGTGACCATTTGTAATGAAAGGTTCTGGTTACAATGGAATTTGAACTTTGTCATATGCAACAATGAGTGAGATGTCCAAAAACTTGATTTATAATTATCTGGAATTCTGAATTTAGTTTTAAATATTATTATGTCAGTACTCACCCAAGAAGTATGTGATGCATAGTGCCAATACAATGAGGCCAATAAAAACTTTCTTCAATTTCCTCGGGTGCTTTATAGTCCTACTTCTAACATTGATATGTGGAGCTGAGGTATCATCTTTTAACTGCAAAAGAAAATGCAACACTTTAAAGCGCAATTCACGAAACATTGTGTTGCAAAGAACATTTGCTGATAGAATAGTAAAAATATTTTACTGGTGTCCTTTATGTAAACCATAAAAATAGATAAGGTTTATTACAAAGCATAACTGCTTTTTCAGCTTATTTAGCTCGGAATTGTTGTTAGATATCCAACATGCACAGTTTATTTTTCTTTTTTTTTTGTGATGGTTTTGACCAAACCTAAATTGTGATAATAAAAACCTGGGTGCAACGTAAACCTGTGTAAACACAGAATCTATTAATTTATTTATCTCGTGAGTTCTGCAGTTATCGGAGAATGCAACTACTGGATTTAATTATTCATTTTGACTGAAAATTCTCATAGTCTGATAGATGTGAAACTGAACAGCACAAAATTAGACTGTCGACCATAATTGCAATTGCAGCTTCGCTTTTTTTGTTCTTTAAATATCATTGCTTGTGTGTATTACAAAAATCGACCAGACCAAATATAAACATTCCAAGAATACAAGACAAAATACCCACCTCTAAGTACCTGTATGTGCTGAACTTGCCCATGCTGACTTAAAATAAACATCACAACCAATAAATCAGTTATTATAATATTATACTAATTGGAATACGACAAGCGGTACGTAGACATTTTTGTTATTTTTATTTTTTACTGAAAGGTCTTGTGAAACACAACGTCAAACTGATATTATTTTTTGGGTAATGTCAAAAAATTGACATGACAATCAATCGGTCATTCGCATGTTCGCATGTCATTCGTCCCATTATTTTTACGTCAGTGTCTGTGGTCTATAGTCTATGGTCCCAGATGGTTTAATTTTAGTAACTAAAGGCGGCTCTACACGTTGGCGAAGATATTGGCGAATGTATTAGCCAATACGTATTGGCCATCGTGTAGAACGGGGGTTGGTGATCTATTGGTAGGTATTTAGACTGTTGGTCCACGCATTGGCGCAAGATCCGTGTGGTGTCGGTTTTTCGACGCAGATCAAAGGGTTTTGGCGTGATTGTGGCACAGTGTTGGGCGCACCGTCCACACGTTGGCGATGCGTTCAGTTTGCAACGAGCGGCCACACTGAGCGGAGGTATGAAGTATTTGTTAATAGCAATGTAAGTACGATAATGGCAACTATGAGCAATGAAGAAACTTTTCGCTTCATAGAACTTTATCAGGCTGAAAACTGTTTAGGGTACCCAAAAAATAAAAATCATAAAAATAAAAACGTCGTAAGTACCTACTAATTTATTAAGTAGGTAGTAATGTACCTATGTCTGTATGCTGAAACCTTTGAAACATGGCAACCACAGAAATATATGAAAATAACAGCAAGAAGCGTATGTACCTCGCGTGCCAAATTTTGTGCAAATTTTAGCTTATTTGTCTCAAATTTTGGGGGCGAAACTCAGACGGCGAACAAGTTCTGTTAAATTTTTTTTTAGGTATTATCGGCATTTCAATATATTTCTGTGATCGCAACGGATTTTCATGCGGCTTTTAAGATACAATATTATGTCCAACGAGCGAAACCGCGGCCTATTTTTTTTTTTTAGCGTGGTCGGATCATCAAATGTGTCCTAACCGGGCAGGGCGGGAGGGACTGTCAGACCCGTACTGACTAAAATCCACGGTGTCCTTCAATAGCCCTTTATGTTCCGGGGTCACGGTAAGAGAGAACCTCAATATCTATTTTGTCGTCCGCACATTGGCCCGAACCGAAGCAAACTGATTGACCTCCCAACGTGTGGACGCGATCACAATCTCGTGGCAAACATCTTTGCCACAACGTTCGCCAATATCTTCGCCAACGCGTAGAGCCGCCATAAGACTTACTACAACTTGAACTGTATGAGCGAGAAAGAGTGTCTTGCTATCTTGTGGCCTCAGAATCGACTAAAATATTCTTTGATTTTATTAGTCTTGCAATAAAAGCAATATAAACATATATTGAAGGAAATACTTTATTTATATAAATTGCAAAATTATTCGCTTGATACAGCGGATACGGTAAAATACTGGCCTTCAACGGTCAATCAAAATAAATAGTACGGACTACGGTTTTGGTTGGCTCAAGTGTACGAATAAAATATATTTAAAAAACAAACAAGCCATCCATCTTCCATAATTATTTTTATTCCTAATTCGAAATTGATTAGAATACACTCTGCTTTACCTTTCAAGTAGGTACAAATTAATAGGTATTGTTATCTTTAATAAATTGTACACAGCTATTCTATTCGTCTTGCCTGTACCCGCTAAGCAAATGGAACCACAGAAGTAAGAAACTGGTAACAAGGTAAGTTTAGTTGAGTATTATTATTTTAGATAGGTACCTTAACAATCCATCGTTTTTATTTCTTTAATTTGTGTAAGTAAATAAATTAGGTACTTCTAGTGACAGAGGTTTTGCAAATTCAGGAACAACTGCAGGATTAAATTGATACAAACATAACCTAATTACTTACCTTATTACTTAGAACTGAGATAGAACTCCAGTTATACCTAAATAATAACTCTGATCCTAGTTAACATAAGTAAGAATTATATAATTGGCAGTTACTTACCTTTCTTTGGCGTACGTTCATTATTTATAATTAAATTCTCGCTATTTACACCACAAATAAATCAAGTTTTGAAAGTTCCGGTACCTATTTTCTTAATTTTTATTATTCATGAAGTATTAATTTATGCACCTTGTTCAATACTAAACTTGTCGAACGAAAACTAACATAACTTGTATTATCAAGTAATTATCTTGGCCTTGATAATAATATTACGTAGGTAAGTATTTATAATGTAATCACTAGTACATAACAGACGTGCGTATCACATAGCCATAGACTACAACTAAACATTTGTACAACTTTGCTACTGACTGAGACTTTAATGATGACTGAGCATCATTGGAAGCAATAAATGACAGGCGAGTTTATCGCTAATATCATGACTTTGTATTTTTCTTCGCCATTCATACTACTATAATAATGAAGTAATACGGTACCGTTTCGGTGATAGCGATAAGATTGGCCAACATGATAAATGTTGATATAAAAATGATTTTGACCTTATTCATCAATCGAGGGGAGTGTTTACCTATAAATTGTACTTACCTCCTAGTAAATATCCATGAACGTAGTTTAATAGACTTTAACTTTAATCTGAGCTTTAACTACGTACATTTAGAATTTTAGATGTACGGCAATCATTCTTAGAAGGCCAAGTAATTAGGGATATAAGTAGGTACCTATTATTTGAATTAAAAGGATAAATTGACTCTAATTACTTAGGTAGGTACCTACTAGTTTTGTTATAGGTAAGTACATATTTCTGAAAACCTGTTTCAATTTACAATTTATAGGTAAACAGGTTTGATTGTGTGAATTTTAGCAAAAAATACAAGCACTCAAAAAGTAGAAGGCCGGATACCTAAAGTAATTGTTGCGTGTGCCTTACTAGAGAGGGTAGATAATACTTTCCTGTTTAGAGGTAGGTACCTCTAGACAGGAAAGTTGATGTAAAAAATCCATAGGTATTTACGATCGTGTTTGGTAAAAGGTGTTTGATTGCGATATCCCTTGTAGGTACCTACAAGAAGGGATATCGCAATCAAACACCTTTTACCAAACACGATCGTAAATATAGATTTTTTTACATCTTGTTTGATTATAAGCTGACGAAATCAGGTGTAAAAAGGACTAATCTGCGATATGATGCAATAATTCACACTTTTTTGGAATTCGTAACTTACATTTTATACTTAGAGGTAAGTACCTACCTACATAAACTCGGACTCACGAAACGATTAAATAGAACTAATTTATAATATCAACCTTGACCAACTAGGTAGATAATTATTCTGGTTGGACTTTAGAGTTATTATGGGTTTGTCATAATATGTCTACTGAAAACAAGTGGTATGGGGCTGTAAAAGCATAATTGTTATGCATGTCGGGTAATGAGTGGTCTGCCCTACTGCCTTGGCCTGGAACCACAACCACTTCTCGTTACTATATTTTTTTGGATCCTCCATCGCTGTGAGGTCTGATTTATTCCAAAGAGTCCTTTAGAATAAACTCCGTATTATCTTGTACCAAGTGTTCACTTAATGTCGAATACACTGATCCTATAATGATGGTGAAGTTGTTAAATCGGTAGGTAATCAATTCATTGTGACTTCGCTTGGACATCGCATTCGTTATCTATTGACACATTATTTAGATACATAAGTATAGTATAATCGATGCAAGACTTCGCGGTCTGGTAGGTCTGAAAGCACTCATTTCTGATAATATCACGTTGAGCAGCCCAATACTCATTCTGTGCTAAGTATAATACGCAGAGAGCAATGATATTATATAGTAAAAAGAGGTAGATATCGCACTAGCACGCACAAATTGTTGAGGACAAAGTGACACAATTGTTGCACTTAGATAGCTAGCTATCTCTTTCTATCTTATACGTTCCGTATTATCTATCGCTGTCGTAGTTTTAAATTACTCGCAACGATATCTGAACGCCATTCAGTATGAACATGGCGTATCTTCTTAATAATATCATTGGCAGAGAGTACATATTATCACTAGGTTCTCATAATACGATGACCAATTCTTATGCCGAACGATCTGCACTGACCGCTTCTGATCCGCATCAGTTAGCAATACCTACCTACTATACGAATCTAAATTTTCTGTTATTAAATTCTAAATATTTACATTCTTCTATCTTCTTCCCAGGATGGAGGTCAGCAGCTACTTCCATGATAAATTACAGGCGTACGGTGTCGGTCGTCGTAAACTGGATGACATACTTTTTATAAACGACAAACCGCCACCCAGACTTGGCGTTTACGACTTCGATGAAGAAAACCTCTGTCATGAACTGTAAGTAGACAAAGTGAGCAGATTGAAGCAGTTTAAGCTTATGTCTAAACATTGCTGTTTATCAGACACCCCCAAGAAGGTTTGGACACCTCTCACAAACATTTAGCCAAATATTTTTTTTAGTCTTTTCGATACTTACTATTATGACAAAAACTCACAAAAAATAGATGTTTCGTAGGATAGAAAAAAAATGCAGGTGGAGTTTGTCCTTAATCTGGCCGACTCACCAAGATCTGTTCCCAAAAAATGTAAAGTACGTTGTGAGGAAATTAGTGATTGGAAAAAGCATTAAACAAAACTAGTCGGTGAGAACAGAGACTCCGGGTTTATTACTGTACACCACAAAGTGAGTGATGCAATTGATCCACACAATTGTGCGAATATACAAAAAATAACGTTTTTATAAGATCTATTCAATTCACAAGTCAGATTCAACACAAGGTCACATAGACACGGAGTGAATTCGTCTTTGAACAACGATCCGTTAGTTGACTTGAACACCAATTTGAGCTGAGCAGTAACCCTCCTTTATAAGTGGAAGTCGTTACTTACAATTTGCAATGCAGCTCTTCGACAAGACGTCTACTTTAGGCATCAGCATGTTCAAGATGATTTCCACTAAACGGCTCGCATCGTATCGGAACGGAAAGGATACGAATGGATGCGGCGACGCATACTATCGGCTCCGTATAGTCATTAGCTAACGTATCCGTTTCTGCGCTTAGTCAAATAGTTAGAACAATAGCTATTTTGGCGCGAACGCAGCATAGGTACTTTTGGCTACGATCGACGTGTCGCGGAAGACGCCCACAGTCAAGTTTCTGTGCGCGGCTTGGTAATATAGACTGTTTAGCCCGCCACACTATTCCCAAACCACTGTAACTCCTGAAAGCCAGAATCAACAGTGGCGACCATCAGAAAAGCGCCGAGACAATGAAACTCGAAGAAGTCCCAGAGAGAAAAATTAACTGTCTTGGAGCCCGCAACGAAATTAATCAGAAAAGTATAGCGGAGGAGTAAGAATAAGCATAATTTACACTTCCCTCCATATCAGCAGGAGCCAGAACGAAACATGGCCAATAGGCACAGGACGTTTACAACTGGGATAGGCCCAGTTGCCTAGCACCACGGATAAATAATATAATTAATGGGTCCTATGTTGTGAGCTGATATATTTGATTCCAATAATAGGTATGGCAAAAACGCTTGAACGCACGGAAATTTGATCTACATGGTCCGTATAGTCGATAACTCAGGATGTAACCTGTACACTATCCATAATATTGCGTTCATTCTGCCAGACTGCACTCCCATTCCGATCTGATGCGATGCGAGCCGTTTGGTGGAAATTATCCTTTATTCTCCCAATTTAAAGGTCGAGTAATGCATGATAATGAGCAATCAATGAAATTCAGCAGATTTATTATGTGTTTTAGCTTAAAATCTACATGCAGTATTCCTGGATGCGAGTTTACAACAGAATCTTTACTAGAATTCGAAAATCACTACAACACATCACATCGGTACTCCTGTGCTCTGTGTAAGAAGGTGCTAGCGTCGCCCCATTTGTTGGACTTGCATGTACAAGAAACTCACGACTCATTCTTTGCAGTTCTAGCCGAGAGGAAGCCTTCGGTAAGATTGAAGTTTAAAAAGAGGTTAAATGTTTGTATCAGCGTGTAGGCAATATGACTGATTGACGATACTTTTACAGTACTGCTGCTACATTGAAGAATGCAAACTGAAATTCGCAACCGCAACTGATCGACGTCAACATTGTGTAGATGTTCACAAATTGCCAAAAGATTTTCGGTTCGATATAAAAACGAAAAATAAGACCAAGAAGAAGTCCAAAGCAAATCTCTATGAAAATGCAACGTCCATGGAAGTTGAGAATCAAGGTACTAGCGAAGTAAAAAGCGATAATATAGTACTATCTACAAGCAAGCAGAAGACTTTCGCAAAATACTGTGGCAAGAAATTCACGAAAAATGATGGCAATAAAAACTCAAAAGATGTGAATATGGATGAAGTAATGGCAGATTTAAAAGAAAGCTTGCCGGAATAAAAAGAAACTTGAGTATGTTTAATTACGGTTTTATTCTTTATCCTCAAGCACTCTACATTGATAAATATTGTAAACTCGTATGGTAGTAACTTGTAGGTGTCTTGGCATACACCCAATAAATAATCTCTTGGATACAGCAGCTGATTTTGAATACCAATTTAAACATTCTGTAGAGATTCGTTAACACTTTTATTAGTTATTTGTAGAACGAAATTTCCTATTTATATAATACAAATTTAAACCCTCTAAAATAATGTCAACCGTCATTAAAATATTTAACAACTACAACAAAATAAATTACTGGTTTTGCTTAAATTTACTTGGCCTTGCCTTGGGAGGCAACAGCTTCCATCGCTTTCTTCACAGTTTCTTCGTCACCGAGGAAGATCATAGAATCAACTGGCTTCATATCCTCATCTAGTTCGTACACGAATGGAATGCCGGTGGGCAGGTTCAGTTCCATGATGGCTTTGTCACTCAGACCTGGAAATAATGTTAAATATTTACTTCCTATTGACGTCTGAAGTGTCCTTCAGCAACTTTTTTTGTCATATAACAACCTTTTCCCTGTCACGGTCTATTAAAAGCGAATTAGTACACCCATACGTCAATCTGCATCGTCAATCTCCTATTTGGACTAAATAACTGACATAATATAAATTTTCAAGTTTAATAATGCTAAGAAAATACCAAGGCGAAAATTGAAGATTGATTGATTCCTAACATAAATCAGTGGTACGCAGAAAAATGGGTATAATATGGCATGTTGACAACAAGATCTCTTTAAAATTAAGTCAATGAAATAGAACACTGTTCGTAACTTTATGAATTCAATGTTAAAATCCCTTGCATAGTTTTGACTCAATTGACCCTATTTCAGAACTTTGACAAACAAGTTTCATGCAATTGTTACAGGAAATCAAATAAATGTTTTTCCTTTGGGCGTGAAATACATTTTTGGGGTTCTGTATATCTGAATGAAACACAGAACCATTACGAAAAAAAAAAGTAGATACATACCATCTAAATGCTTAACAATACCCCTGAGGCTGTTACCGTGGGCAGCGATAATAATCCTCTTTCCTTCTTTGATCTGAAAAAAATAAAAGGGGGAAAATAAAGACCACCAAAAATAACTTTGAGACCACTAACATCTATCACCTAAAATATCAATTGATCACCAAATTTAGTAAATTGAGCACCAAATTTTAATGAGGTGGTTGATGACAAACTTTGCCTAGGCCGACTTGGGGCACCCCGACACGGATAGACACGAAGAGACGAATAGACCCCGCCATACCCTTCGTGGATATTTTTTATAAACCATACAGAAGATGGGAGCCCCGCTCCGTCGACCGGGTCTCCCTCGACTCTGATGCAAGAGCATAACAGTTCATTTTCTAGTGGTCCTTAACTAAAACAAAAATTGTTGGTTCTAATTTCACGATAAAATTGGGGTTTATTTTGGTGATCACTTACTAATTTTGGCAATCAAAAGTGATTTTTTTGTCGTTACATTTCACGAAATCTGGTGGTTCGTTAATTGTATGGCAAAATAAAATAATACTTGATGTATTTCATCTCTAGCACTAAGTAGATTAAATTTAAACATAATGTTTAAGTCAGTTTAAAAATACAATAATGCTTTTATCAGAAAGGAGGAGCTCGTGGCTAAATAATAACAGCCGCTCGGGGTCGATCTTTAGGTTAAGCCATGCTTGCCTAGGTTGGTCTGTGGATGGGTGACCACCCATTACATACCGAGTTTCCTCCGTGCCTCGGAAAGCACGTTAAGCAGTTAGTCCCGGCTGTCATTTGTAGATCTTTGACAGTCGTTACAGGTAGTCCTAGTCAGTGGCCCAAAAAGTCTGACAACCAGTCTTACCAAGGGATATCGTATTACCCAGTACTAACTGGGTTGTGGAGGTCAGAATACCAGTATTTTACATGGAGCGACTGCCTACCATGTAAAATACTGGTATTCAGCTGCATCCGGTTAGACTGGAAGCCGACCCCAACATAATTGGAAAAAGGTTAGGCAGATGATGAATGCTTTTATCAGTAACTTCGTCAAATTAAAAGAAGTTGTTATCATCAGTAACTTTTTATCGTTTAGTTAGGCCACTTTATAAGTTTGAGATAAAGTGAGTTTTGCTTATCTTTCAGGTCATAGTAAAACCTAGTTTACTTATAAATAACTAGCTGATACCCACAGCTTCGCCTGCCTGCATATTATATACTAAAACCTTCCTTCACTCTATCTATTATAAAAAACCCGCATCAAAATCCATTGGGAAGTTTTAAAGATCTAAGCATACATAGGGACAGACGCGGAAGCAACTTGGTTTTATAATATGCAGTGATAGTGAAACCATAATTAGGCATCATTGAAAAATTATTATACTAAAAACCTAAAGAAATACTGCTAATTCTTAAGCGTAGGCCACACTGCCAGCTAGCGAGCAAGCTGGGCGAGGCAGTTTCATTCATCACTTTAGGAATCGCTTTTGATTGTAAGGATATTTCTATTATTTGTGTAAAATGGTAAAAATGGTGTATTTTCTTTTTTACTACTCTGCTTTGTGTTAGCAAGGTGATCCATAGTCATAAAGTTACTTAAAGAGAAGAGGTCTTTGCCCTGTACTAGGAAAATCATAAATTGGCACTATTTTCAAGACATACCTGGGGTACAATAACATTGTTCCAGTAAGGCAGAGTCCTCTCAATAGTGAGCTTCAAGCTCTCGAACATGGGGAATTCTTCAGGTTTTGGGTCACCAGCATAACGGGGGTCATTGACAATGGTGTCGTGGTAAGGGTGATCTTTCTCCATGGGAGGCGGGGGCACGTCGAAGCTACGACGCCAGATTTGTACCTGCCAAAAAAATTCAAATCATAAACAGAGTTGAATGGCGTAATGTAAAAGCAAGTAGGCAACAATAAAAATTTCTAAATTATTTATAGACAGTGTTGTGGGTGTGGGTAGCTTATAAAATGCTCTAAAAATATGTCATAGACGTCATCTAATAACAAAAGGTCAATTAGAGGTTTGCCAAAATGTCAGAGTCCCAACAGAACAGACATCCTAATGCAACAAGATTCTAATCTATCTAGTCTTGGCATGAGAAGGTTTTATCCAGTTATTCCAGGGCATATTGGATGTTTTGTTGTAGGACGATTCTATCGATACCTAGATATTTAATAATAAGTTAATGAACCACCAGTAATTGGTTAAAATAAATTACTTTAATATAATATTCATACTTGAGCTTCACCATACTTGGCAGCAGTCTCGGCCTTGTTAAGACCAGTTAGGCCACCATAGTGCCTCTCGTTCAATCGCCATGTCTTCTCCACAGGCAAATCTTCCTTACCCAGCTCTTTCAAAATTGTGCCCAGTGTGATTTGAGCGCGTTTCAACACCGAGGTGTGGGCGATATCAAATTCGTAGCCTTCGGCTTTCAAGGCCTTTCCGGCAGCAACAGCTTCCTCGCGACCTAGAACAGATATCATTTATAAATGCTAAGTTAAAAATAAAAGATTGGGGTATTTGTTATGAACTTACCCTTATCGCTAAGGTCAGCGTCGAACCATCCACAGAAAAGATTCTTCTGGTTCCATTCGCTTTCGCCGTGGCGAATCATAACAATTTTGTATTTCGCAGGCATTTTGATCGAATTTACGAAACTACACCGGCTACGATGTACCAATTTACAAGTCTAAAAAGCCGATAGGTACCTACTTCTTCCACTTGACTTGACGTAAATAACCCGAGTGACCTCTATTCAAAGTCAATACGAAGTTGCGTTCCATAGACTATCAATAGAGGGAAAGATCAGTATTTTAAGCATGGATACCAAAACTCCAAAAAGTAATCATAATCGACTAAAGCGCAGGCCACAACGCCACAAATATATAGTAGCTCTGTGCACCGACAGCAGCGACAGCTAGCAAGCGAGGTGGACGACTACGAGACATCGTTTCACTTCTTTTCTTACTTTGGTTCACACCACGAACTACCGAAAGAGCCGAAACGAATTAAGAAAAGAGCCTCGCCCGCCTCGCTCGCTAACTGTGCTGCGCTATAAACTGTTGTCTGACTTTCTTGAACCCTTAAAATCCATGAACAATGGGTACCTTACACGAACAATCGGCATGTGTTTTTTTTAATTTGATCGATCTAGTAGTAGGTACATAGCTAACTTTTGATTATTGGCTTCGCTCCCGTTATGTACGGAAATGAACCCACGGGAGTTTTAATAATTAAAGTCATCAATACAACACGGGAGTTTCAATACTAAGTCATCAAAACGACCCCATATTTATTTGATTAATTCATGAAGTAATAAAACAAGGGGGGGCCTCGCGGGCAACTGGATAGACTATTTCATGAAATAAAAAATAATGGTGACCCTAGAGGGGACTATTGATAATTTGAATGACTACAATTCTGTAAAGACATCATCATCTCATCAGCCTATTAATGTTCCGTTCCCACTACATACATGGACACACGCCTCCTCTCTACGAGAGGGAATGGGCTTAGGTTAATCCACCACGCGGGCCCATTGCGGATTGGTAGATATCACATGTCTTCGTTTTTTTTTTGGTTCTAGGACATGCCGCCGGTTTCCTCACGATGTTTTCCTTCACAGTTTTGAGAGCAGTGGTGATGAAATAAATTACACAAATTGTCGCATGTGCCGGTTCTTGTAGCATACCACAAAATGATGCATGGCACATTATGTAGCATGCTGCACTGCCGCACGGTATAGCCCCGGTGTAAAGCAGCTTATGGGAACCTGTTGAACCTTGGATATAGTTGTACCTAGAACAATCCAATTATTTTCAAAAATCCCGTGCTTTTATGAACAGTTGTTTAGAGTATTTGAAACGTCATTTGACAAAACTAAGGTGAAGTTAGTTGCGATTCGCCGGCGCCGTGTGAGCACAGAAAAAAAAAAAAAATATTATTTTACATTCAAACAGTTAGATTTTTGGGCTTTACTTAATGCCAATTTACTTACAAGTGATGCATGTTTGCATAAAATGTTTTATTAAGAATCTTATCTTAGTATAATACATCTAGCTACAAGACAGCATGAGTGTCAGATCCTAATCTCAATAGCAAGGTGGTTTAAAAAGCTTGAAAAGTGAAGTTGTTGCGATGTTGTACCTTAGCTACCCAGCTTGCGATGTACCTCGGTCACTACTACGGTCGGACTAGGTAATAGATTTTCATCTTTATCGCTAAAGCATTTAGGTTCAAGGTTGATTGAGAAAATTTAACATTTTCGGGATTTTTTTTCGACAATTTGAAAGAGAATTTTTATCATGTTCCAGAAATTGAGAAATATTGGGATTGTTGATAAATATTGTTTAATTAAATAAAAGTAATAATTGATTTTAAAATAGTAATTGAAAGTCTGAGTCCGACAATTTTTGTTTTGTACCTGCTTTCATCAGTTTATATTTGTTGTAACTTCTAAGGTTACGATTTTAAATGGATGTTTTGTTAGAATTTATATAAGGGATAAGAATAAAAAAAAAACAGGTTGCAAGTTAAAATTACGTGATTCGATGCCAAAATATTGTCAACAATAATTAGCACAAGATAGAAGGGTAAAGTTTCATCTGTAAAACAATACCTTTACTTATTAAATATTGTTGTTAATCACTGTAATAATAGTAAATTGCAAATGATAATATGATTAACTAATTATTACATAGATTATTTCAACAGAAAATTAACACATTATAGTAATTAAAAGTGTTTATCTCGATTTGCACCTGCTCCATCCAAGGTACAACACACACACTCCAAGGTACCATCAGCTCGAACGAAATCTTTCCATATTTTTAACAAAATCCCGTGGACACGATGACCACATCTGTTTACCACCCGTATTGTTTTGTATTTTTTTCTTTCGACCCTTTTTTTCATTAACAAAGACAAGGGATTAGATGCTGAAATGCTATTGGTTAATGAGCGTACACAAGCGCTTCAATAGCGGCCGGATGCTGCAAACAAAAAGAGCCGTATCGGTGGCAAGATTTCGTTCGTTGTCATCATCTGGTTTGTTGTACTTATGATAGTTTACTCTTTTTTTTTCACGTGACTAGTGTTCCTTGGTTTTTGACAATATACATAGTTTTATAAATGAATTATGTAACGAATTAGATGATCTTTACATACATGCTTATTGGACGGGTGTAGCTAACACCATTAATTAAAAAAAAAACAAAATTCATAAAACTGGCCTAAGTACAACAGGTTCCCCTAATGTAGCGTGCGTCATCTTGTGGTATGCTACAAAAAACCAAAATATGTGACAATGAGGGATTTTCTTTTTAGCTCTTCCCTAGTCGCTGGATAGATGGCGCTAGGAGTAAGTATGATAATGCAAGGAACGGAACCTAAAAAAACTGATTTTAACAAAGCGCGAAAAATGTTGGTTATATTCGGAAGGTTAAGCAAATGAAAGTGTCAGTCAACGAGAGTATGTGACGTGTATGTAACTTCAACGCCATCTATAGAGTTCTTGGAAACTAAGTTTTTTTTTAAAACCTCAAAAGGAAAACCTCTCATTGCGGTATGCGGCAGCCCATTTTATGCTGAGGCAACATCGTGTTTATTGAGAGGTTTTCTTTTTGAGTTAAAAAAAAATTGTTTCCAAGAACTCTATAGATGGCGTGACATGATAGTTGGTGCCAAAGCCAAAACGCTTGAAAAAAAAAACATTGTGTCACGTCCAATGATATTCTACTATACAGATATGTTGTGAGCGCGCAATCGTGAAGACTCGAAAACGAGCCAATTGGCCTATTTTTCCTTTATTCTGCGTCACTGCTTGTATGTGAGCTGGCTCTCCCCCGCCGCACACTTTTTTCGGTGGTTTTGTAGGTGTTTATCTAATCTGTTTGTTAGAATATCATTGGTCACGTCACATACTCTCGTTGACTGACACTTTCATTTGCTTAACCTTCCGAATATAACCTAGTTTTCTCGCGTTTTGTTAAAATCAGTTTTTTTAGGTTCCGTTCCTTGCAGTATCATACTAACTCCTAGCGCCATCTATCCAGCGACTAGGGAAGCAGGGGGGTGAAACTTCCATACATTGGCTTCAAACAAAATTTTCTTAGACAGTGCTGCCATCTATGTGGTTAGGAACGCTTGTTTGTCCACAGTTTTATATTTTTGCCAATAGATAGAGCTAGTTGATAACAGTACAATTAAGTATTACTAAATATTAATAAAAAAGTATTATTTATTATTATTATTTCAACATGTTTTACATTACAGATACATTTTAAAATATCATTGCAAAATAAATAAGACCTTTTCGTTTTCACTTCAAGTAGTTTATTTATTACACAGTAACAGTGGGGGTACATTTGAAAACTTTTTTGTTTTTAAGTTACGTTTGTTGTTTCGTGGTGTTCTGGTGATCTGTTTTGTGTTCTTTTACGATCTAAAACTGTGCTTGCTTTCTTGATATCTGCTATTATAAACCTTGGACTCTCTGCTTTGGACCCTGTGATAAGATACGTAAACGATTGATCCAAAGCTGTGTACCTATACGTATAGTGGACCTCGATTTTACCTTTTCGATTTGAATTCGGCGAGTTAAGTGCTTTTTGGATGTATTGTATTCTTCTTCTTCTTAGCGTGTCGATGGCAAATATTTATTAAATGTGTTTGGCCCAAAATTCAGCAATGCGAACTCCACTCGCTGATGCAGTCATAAGGTTGTCAAGTGTGCAGCTGTCAGGGCATGCGGCGCAAGATGGAAGATGGGCCATTGTCTGTGGAGACACGCCACATTCACATTTGAGGTCTGAGCTGTCTATAAACCCCCATTTGAGGAGATTGTCTTTGCTACGGCCGACCTGGGTTCGAAGTCTATTCAGTGATTTCCAAGTCGGCCACGGCAAAGCATTCCCAGGTGGAAGGCTTTCAGACGGCTCGATGAAGCCGTCAGGGGGCTTAAGCACCTCCCGCCAGAGATCACATCTCGCTGTGGAGGCATTACTATTAGCTGGACTAGCTGGGCCAACGCACCCAAAAAAGCTTTTACGGCTTTTCAGCCTCTGGGGCACGGGAACGTAACTGTGCATTGGGTGGCGTGGGTCACCTTGTAGCTTCGTCCTCTCGTTGCGGCTGGCTATGGTCCTATGAACTTTTGGAGGCGCAATCCCAGTTAGTGGATACAGCATTCGTACCGGGGTCGGTTTAAGGCAACCGCTAATAATCCGGCACGTCTCATTTAGAGCTGTATCCACTAGGTTGGCGTGAGCAGAACGGTCCCATACTGGGCATGCATATTCGCCAGCGGAGAAGCAAAGCGCCATTCCAGTTGTTCGCAGAACTTGAGGAGACGCCCCCCATTTGGTAGATGTAAGACGGCGCAACAAGTTATTTCTAGCATGCACCTTCATTTTTATTGTTTGACAATTCTTTTTATAAGTAAGCGATCGGTCTAAAGTTATACCCAGGTATTTCGGGTGATCACTATGGGCGATTGGTAGCCCCTGCCAGGAGATGTTTAGGTTACGGCCCGCTTGTCTGTTTCGGAGGTGGAAGACGCACGTTTGCGTTTTTGAGGGGTTTGGCTTTAAAGCGTTTTCACCATAATAGTGGCTTAGGTCACTAAGAGCTGTGGAGAGTACGGCTTCAATATCCTCAAAGTTGGTATCTTGACAAGTGAGTGCAAGATCGTCAGCGTACAGAAAGCGGGTTGTGTTTGGGCTAACTGGTTGGTCGTTAGTGTATATGTTGAATAGTAGTGGGGCTAGTACGCTACCTTGAGGTAGTCCATTTTTTTGGGCTCGCCATCTGCTTCTATCTTCAAGAAGATTAACCTGAAATCTGCGGTTGCTGAGCAGTTCACGGAGGATTCGTGTGAACTTTAGATCCTCAGTCAGGTCAGTCACCTTCCACAACAGCCGTTTTATATTCACGGTGTCGTATGCTGCCGATAAGTCAACAAATACTGCACCCGTCACTTTCCTTGTTTCAAACCCATCCTCAATGTGTTGAGTAAGGTTAAGAACCTGGCTGCAGCAGGATTTACCAGGTCTGAATCCAGCTTGTTCTGGGATTAGTTTTGGATCAATGAGGTTTGTGAGGCGAGATAACAGTAATCTTTCGAACAGTTTGTAAGTGTGGCAGAGTAGGGATATAGGACGAAAGTTTTTAGGGTCGTCATGTGGTTTTCCAGGTTTTGGAATAGCAATTATTTTTGATCTCCTCCAAAGGCGAGGGATGTTTGCTGACTCCAAACAGTGGTTAAAAAGTTGCAGCAGCCACGACACAGATACGGGACCGAGGTGTTTGATTTGTTCGACTGATATGTCGTCCACTCCGGAGGCCTTACCGGGACTCAGTCGTTGAATGGCCAAGACGACGTCCGTTAGTTGGAATGGGGCGCATAGTACAGATTCACTGGCAGAAGAGGTGTTGTTTATTTTGGGAATTCTGCCAAGTCGTTTTGGAGGTTTGCCATTCAGGATGAGTTGGTGAGCAACTTGATTAGCTGTCACTGTGCTAGGCGTGTGTGGTGGAGGTGGATCGCTGGTGAGTTTGCGGATAGTGGTCCACGCCTTTTTGCTATTGTGAGTCATGTCAATATTTATCACCGTATCCATCCATATTTCTTGGCGTCGCTCGCTAATAAGTGACAGCAGTTTTTCGCCAGCTTCAACGGTCTCCTCCGAGAAAGGGTCAGTATCGTAGAGTTGTTCGTACTTCTTAAGCAATTCGCCAGATTCCTGGGATATGCCGGGGATGTATGATGTGCGACATCCTCGGGGGATACATTTCCGGGATGCTACTGAAACTACGCTTACGAATTTATCGTAATTTTGAGGAGTAGGTGGAATGGTAAATAATTTTTATTGTATGTATAGTATTGTATTGTATTGTATGTATAGTATTATAACACACATTGTAAAAAAAGGAAATAAATTCTTTAAAAAAATAAATATTTTTTTCATTTCTATCTATCATTCATTTATTGATATGGCTCCTAATGATGTCATTCCTAGTTTAAGATTTTGAAGAATGATTTTACTTTTATTGACGACTTATTGTTATTTATTTTGTGAACTACGTAAATTCTTATGTGTATGTTTCGAATTCTATATTTTATTTAGGGCAAGACTAGAATAATCATGATGTTGTCATCATAGTCTATTTTATACACATAAGAATTCATTTATTTCACACAAATAAATAACAATCATTCTTCAATAAAAGGATTTATTACCAGAAACAAAACCTAAAAGCGCCATCTAGTGAGCGATAGCGTAAGCGGAGGGTACATTGAGACAAGTAACGCCATCTAACAGTTGGGGTACACAGTTTTTAAAACGAAAACCTCAGTTGCACATCTATCTTGTATTATATAGTGTATTATCTATGTAGGGAAGAGCTAAAAAGAAAATCCCTCATTTTCAAACATAACTTATAAACTATATGACGCACCACAAAAGTTGCTTGGAATCCATTGTGTTTGGTCGTTAGAAGCTGCGACAGTCTGCCACATGACGCAAGTTGTTGCCATGCCGCATGATTATTGCCACAATGTGCACAATGAGGGATTTTCTTTTTAGCTCTTCCCTAGTCGCTGGATAGATGGCGCTAGGCGTAAGTATGCAAGGAACGGAACCTAAAAAAACTGATTTTAACAAAGCACGAGAAGACTAGGTTTTATTCGGAAGGTTTAGCAAATGAAAGTGTCAGTCAATGAGAGTATGTGACGTGACACAATGTTTTTTTTTCCAAGCGTTTTGGCTTTGGCACCAACTATCATAGTAAGTTCAACGCCATCTATAGAGTTCTTGGAAACTAAGTTTTTTTTTTAATACCTCAAAAAGAAAACCTCTCATTTTAAATTATTGTAGCATGCAGCCTTGTGGCATGCTGCATTACCTCACAGGGTTGCCCCGGGTGTAAGGCAGCCTTAAGCCTTGACAAGCCAAGTCCTTTTGGCTATGGTTACCTATATATATTATAATCTGTATTACTGTTTAATCTATGTTCATTGTCCGTAGCAGTGATGCCAGATCTACTGATTTAGCAGTAGATCTACCTGATTTAAAAAAAATCTACTGATCTACTGCCTTGATAGGAAATCTACCTGCTTTTTTTCAAATCATATCGTATCATCTAGTTATTGTCGCCGTGTCGTGTCATCTGGCATAAAGGCCTAAATAACATGACATTTGTTCAACAAGTTTTGTGAATTCGCGGTATTTTTTATCTGTAGTATGTGCAAGACCGACCAATCACTGACGGTAGGTACTATATTATATTACCTGTGGTACTACTTACTGAGTCTGCCAATCTGGTCACAAGGCATAAAAACCCAGTAACAAGGCATAAAAACTGTGAAAGTACTGTACTCAGGTTCTTTTTACCTCATGTGGGTATGACTTTTTTAATCTACTGCTTTTTCCTTCGATCTACTGCTAAAACTTAAACTTTTCTACTGATTTCTTCAGATTCCGTCTGGCAACACTGGTCCGTAGCCAAGCCACCAAGCTCATTTATATAAAATGTACTCTGTGGCCAAGCTACTGTCATTTTCCCGAAGAGAAGAGATGGAGAAAAAATATTTTGAACAATCATATCTCTAATAACTGTATCAAAAATGTCACCAAAAGGACCCCGATCAAACAAAAAGACTAATCAAAAACAGCGATCTGTTCTTAAAGCAAAACCACTTAAAAATAAGCCTCTTAATATAACAGTCAGCATACCATTACAGAATACAGGTAAGTTTGAATCCAACAATTTGCAAGCGCTGCAAAATTGCTATAAACTTTATTATCCATAGCTTGATCACCTATTCTTTTCTCTAGGCCCCTGAGCATTGTTTGAAGCTTTGTTAAAAAAAAAAAGAGATATTTTTATAGATTTTAAAATATAACATTGTAAATATTGTTTGTATCTTAAATATAATAAGACTAGTTAGATGGGACTCTTATAAATGCTGTAGTCACTTTAGTGTTTGTTTTTAGGTAGGTACTGCCCCATTTTGTTTACTAACATTAAAAAACAACCACCAATTATTGTAGAATACAAAATGGCATACTGTAAAGTTGTAAACAACAAACACTGTGTGTATTTTATTAACATGTTTTTTTTACTTAAATGTTACAAGCAGGCTGCCCTGACCCATGAATCTTAAATTAATAGTTGTCAAATCTGAGAGGCAATTCTAACCTCTAATCTGGTTTATTTTGGAATATTCAAAAACTAGCTCAGAAAACAGATTCAATTTGCCATCTCCATTCCTTTTTCCTCTTCTAACCACAGGCAAAACTCATATAGTGTACTTAAGGACACAAATTCTCTGTAAAGTGTTCCTATTTGGCCCATTCACCACCAAACGCTATTCTGTGCGCACTTTGCTGAATGTTGACTTTTTTAAATGCATCATTCTTATATTTCTTTTTTTTTTGTGCATTGTAGAGATGAACTGCAATCTATCTGTTATAGCTGTTGGTTCTCCGGCTAATAAAAAAGCTGTAGCTTTTCAAACTGTTCATATTTATATCTTAATTACAGAGAAGGAAGGGTTATATTTCCCAATTGTGAAAGGCCGTCGGCCTCCACAATATACCAAGCATTTGGACAATGATAGCAAAGTAGATCTAGCAAATTCAGGTATATTATGTAATTTAATTTAATATGTTAATTTTCCTTGAGCGATCTCCGGCCATGTTAACCCTGTGAACATGATCAGATCGTCACACCACCTTCGCCGAGGTAGAGAGGTATGGAAGGAGAAAGGGGGGGCCTTTGCCCAGCAGTGAGACAATATGTAGGCTAGTAAAAATTAAAAAAAATCCTTGTACGTAGATTTATACATAAAATACTGTATACTTAATGTGCTGGTCTTACTTCCAGTTGCTAGACAACAATTAGTTAAAGCTGTTATGGAAGAACCTCCGGCTTTGGAAGAAGTCGATAGCGTTATTATTAAGACTCCGAAGCCTAGAGGGAGAAAGAAAAAAGTTACTTTCTGTGATTTTTTAGAAAACAATGTAGTCAGTGGAAATAACACAGCAGGTTTGCTATGCTTTAAGTTGTTCTGGTGGTTTGGAGATTCACACAACATTATTTTCTTTTATCTATTTTAAAAATGGTTGAATGTCACATAAACGGATTTGTTTTTCAGAAGTCACTTCAACACCTGAAAAGACACTTGCTGCTGAAAACAAGTCAACATCTCCAAAAAAAAAGTCACTATCTCTAAAAAAACCATTAGCCCGACGAATTCGTAAGTTATATGGGATCATTTTTTAACTTTTGCTAATATTATAATAAAATATTTTAAGTATTTACTTAAAATTCTTGTCTACAGTTACTAGAAAAAGATTAGCTGATTCAAAAGCGCAGGAAGATGCGAAGCGTTTTAAAGTCGAACCAGACCCTGATCCAAACCCTGTACCAGACCCTGCACCACTTAATATCGAAATAAAAATAGAAAACAATGCTGACAGTAACGATATACCAGATGTACCTGAACCACAAGAACCCACAGTGCCACAAGCAAAGCCTGAACTGGTAACACCTCAAGCCAAAATCAAAAAAAGAAAAACCTTACTCAAACAACCTGCAACCAAGGAACCGGCAACCATGATATCGCTGCATCCCGCCGAAGAGACACTACCTACACCAAAAAAGAAGAGAGGACGAAAAGGTAAGCAACAAAATGCACAGGCTTCTATTGAAACGTCGTCAATAGTTGACCTATTGAAAAACAAAGTAACAGAGGCTCTAGTAAAAACAACGCAAAACCAACAAGATGCACCAGGTTTAATAGAATCTCGAAAGAGTTCTATTGGTAGCAGCTCCAGCAAGTCATGGACGAGAGACATATCCAGTTCAAGCAATACCACTTGCATTGGTTCATTCGGTTCCAATGACTTTGTCCGAATTAATAAGAAGTTGCCAGTACTTAAACTTACTAACATAGATAGTGAAGTGAAGAAACGTCAGAATGAGGCGCATATGAATGAATATAAAAGCTCAGACAGTGAGAGAACTTACGAACAGGTAATTGATTCATTAGGTGCACCTTCGTTGAATTTGAGCGCTTCGTCAACGCTATCACGTAGGATAGAAGAAAGTTCAGATTTCACCGAAGAAAGTACTCCAGATTGCACCGAAGAAAAATATTCAAAATGCGATAAAATTCGTTTTACTAACAAAAACGCAACTAAACAGCTACTAAGCTTGACATTGGAAAAGTTGGACCAGGAGATCATACAATGGATGAGGTCAGAAGATGAATATGTCAATGCAGATATGGTAAAATTTAAAGATAAAATGTTTAATATCATGGATAGAGAATTTGGAGTTATAACGCACACTCAGCATATAAAAGAAACGTTAAAACCTGCCATAAGCCTAGACAGTCTTTGTGATGATATTACCGACATTGAATATGCTTCAGTTATAGAAAACTCTGTTGAAGAAAATTCTATTGTTAAAGAAAGCACTACAATAAAAAAGAAATCTGTTGAAGAAAATGCTGGTGTTAAAAAAAGTACTACAGTAAAAAATAACTCTTTTAAAGAAAATGCTACTGTTAAAGAAAATACTACAGTAAAAAAGAACTCTGTTAAAGAAAATGCTACCGTTAAAGAAAGTACTGCAGTAAAAAAGAATGCTGTTGAAGAAAATGCTATCGTTAAAAAGAAAGAAAGTACTACAGTAAAAAAGAACCCTGTTAAAGAAAGTACTACAGTAAAAAAGAACTCAGTTGATGAAAATGCTACCGGCAAAAAAAGTACTACAGTAACAGAAAATACTAAAGAAGTTATTTGTGATTTTGTAGTACCGAGAAGAAGACCGAGTAGACATTTATCACGCACTTCAGAAACAGCAGAAGACGAAATGACGGAAGGCATTTCCAACAACAACCCATACTATGACCGCCATGATGACGACGATACGCTTTCTCTGTTCGCTGAAAGCATAAGCGGTTTTGAATCTTCTAAAATTAATACTTCGAGTGGCTCAGTCTTCGCCAGCAAACTGCAACCCGTCCCCTACAAAACGCATCCCGCCGAGGAATATATTCCACAACATGTGAGGGAAGACTATGTGCCAAACACAGAGAAAATAATCTACTGTCCAACAAAGATTAGAGAAGACGCTGAAACGATGGCATCTAACGTTACCGTTTGCGAAAAACAAAATGCGGATTCTACTTCAATTTATAAGCAAAGCGTAAGTACAGAGGACAGTGGTAGTTACCAAGACATTCATGAAAATATAGATTTAGATACAAAACCAGATCCCCCAGATGTGGTTAAAAAAATCCATCTTATGGACTCGTACTTTGAAATGATGCCCAAAGCCAGAAGCGTCGTGTTTGGCTATGTGTGTTTTTACAACCTAATGAACTGTTGTCGGAAAGGCAGGAACGGACCGTGTCGGTTTGTGCACGTTATACCGACCAGGGAACAAATTAACGAAAAACTTAATCATTTAGACGAGAGGACGTTGATACAGGAGTATTTGTTGTTGAGGAAATGGTTCGAGCTGAGGAGAAAGTATGGAATGTGTTTTGTGGATCAGTGTGCGCAGCGTAGGCTCACGCGGATACTCGTCGAGATGGCTTACGATAACATTGTCAAGGCCCACAGTGAGTCTGAGGAAGACACGCGGTTACGAGTTTACACGATAGAAGTGACTTTATTACATTTGAACATTGTCGATTTGAGTATATGTGAGGACTTGTTAAAGCTGACTATTGACCCGGCCAACCGGACGCTACTGTGCGACGTATTCATGGCGACGATGTCTATCACGCAGAACTTCTCGAGATTCAAAACTGTGTTTTTGAATCTCACCCATTTCATGGTGGACAACGGCCGAAAGTTTGTCAAAACTGTTGTGGAGCGTATTCTGGAGCGCGTGTGTATTTTGCATTTCGAAGAGCCGACAGCGCGGGCCTTGATACTGATGATGGGGCTCACGGATGTGGATATATTCCAAAACTCGATGATTGGCCACTTTGAAAAGCAGATATCTGTGAGCAAGGATGTGTTAGGGGAGTACATGTTGATGAAGAACGCGGTACTCTCGCAACACGCGTTCTCCGGTGCGTTCGTAACCGACGCTCCGCCGCTCAAGGTAGACACGTCGGCGCAGCCCGACCACGAGCCGCAGTCCCCGGCCGACTCGCCCGATACCACCTTGGATAATATTATGGTGAGCCATTTTTCTTACTTTACAAAAACCTATGGTCAAATTTAATGTGGTTAAAATATTTTGTTAAAAATCGTTTCAAATCAAACAACACACCACAGTATGTCATCACAGCCTTCTATTCTGTAATTGAATCAGTATCGCTTCATTTTAATATTATTTTATTAAAATTGAATAGTTACTTTGTGCCTAGTGCCTAATTTTTTATAAGTATATTAACACATACTTTAATTTTTATAATTTGAACAAGATGATGTTGATGATTTGATTAAACAAAAATAAAATTGATGATTTCCAGTTTAAATGTTAAATTTTACACATAATTTGAGGTAAAGCCTGGTGTATGAAAAAAAAATTAAGATTATAATTTTATTAATAAATAAATAAATAATTGTCCTTTTATGCATTGATTTGATCTATTTTGAAAATCATAGTAAATTAGGTATGATTGGTAAATTAAATAACGGGATTCTTGAAGAATCCCGCTATAGCATATAAGGCTTTACACAAATGATGTGTAAAATTTAACATGAAAACTGAAAATCATCAGTTTATTTTTTTTAAACACGGTGATATGATTTCTACAGAACAATGCGGCCGAAGAGCCCCTGAAGCCGGTAATAACTAGGACTATAGGAATGAACCCGCTTCTCATCTTCAACCGATCGGCTATGACCCCTGGTGTCTCGCAAGTTTACGGCAAACCTGGCTCGCCGGCTTTCATCAACCACGGGACCTCGCAGGCTTACGTGAACCCCGGTACCTCCCAGACTTACGACAACCCCGGTACCTCACAGGCTTACGACAATCCCGGTACCTCCCAGGCTTACGCCAGCCACGGTGCCTTGCAGCCTTTCGCCAGCCCCAGTGCCTCGCAGTCTTACGACAGCTCCGGTGCCTCGCAGCCTTTCGACAGCCCCGGTGCCTCGCAGCTTTACGTCAACAAGACTGAGTCGGATACCAGCAAAGATCCAGTTAAACGGAACATCAAGCAGTGGCGGAATCGGTCGATATACCCCCACCCACAGCCTGTTCTAACGGCTCCCTTCATGCGTGGGACAGCTATTCGCGGCACCCCAATTCGTGGCCTCATGAGGCCCCCGATGCGGCCTCAAATGAGACCTCCACAAAGAATAACCCATAATCAACGGCTGGTGACGTTCCAGAGCCCTTCTGTATGTATACCTAATTTTATAACTGCAGGATAGGATGCGAATTGTGATTTTCTTTGTGTTTTTTAGAAAGGAAACCAAACCTCAACTTTAAATTCGCTTATGAACTTAGACTTAGGATCATTCATCAACATCATCATCATTTTCTAGCCCAATTTATTTGGTATTCATCCGTCCTAACTGATCACTATCACTTCACTACATTTATTATAAAACAAAGTTCCCCGCCGCGTCTGTCTGTTCCTATGTCTGCTTAGATCTTTAAAACTACGCAACGGATTTTGATGCGGGTTTTTTAATAGATAGAGTGATTCAAGAGGAAGGTTTTAGAATATAATTTGTCAAGTGGGCGAAACCGTGGGCATCAACTAGTAATATTATTACAAGCAGAGTTCAATTCGAATTGATTGTCACATTCTAAATTAACGCGAACAAAGCCGCGGGTAAAAGCTAGTCACATGCCTTTAGAATAATTTATTTTTATGAGCAGCCATTATTGCGTTTGGTGCATTTGATAATATAGCAGGTGCAATTTAGTCATATGCATTGAGCAATTTAATTGCCCTCTTCCTATTTACAAATATATATTGCTAACTAAATTGCTCCATGTGAATGGAATTTTGAAGTCCCAAATAAAAAATTTTTTTACTAATACATTTTACGATTTCTTTCAGAATTACCCGAAAAGACATCCTGGTCCGCAGTATTGAAGCTCTTGGCTTCGCTAAGTAAGTTAATTTTAAGTCATTATTAATAACGAAAGATTTGAATCGTAAGATGGAAAATGGATCACGTTTCTTTTTCATTGACACAGATATTTGAATAAAATATAGACGCGAACGTGAAACGGATCGAAGACACTTTAGATTCTAGAGTGTCTTCGATCCGTTTCATGCGGGGTGTGCATTTCGGTTCAAATCTTTGTTGAAAACCAATTTCAATGTTGGTCTTTAGACTTTACCTTAGCGGTATTTGAAAATTGTAGATGTCTAGTCGTTTTAAAGTTAGGGACTACATACTACCCGGTGTTTGCAATGTAAGGTCGCTTTGAAATTGAGCAGCGTTTCTAATAGAGAACATTATACTGTTTGTATCTATTGGAATAGTCTTCGTTGGAATATAAACTGCTCAATTTCAAAATGTCCAGTTGGGTTAATAACATTGTCATTATGTACTTTTTGGATTTCTGCATAGCGTCTAAAAATCATAACCCTTTCTTTTGGTTTTTCCGTAGTAAGAGAACACAAAATACTAAAAATACGCTATTTACTTTTAGAAGGCACTTTGTTAAGAGCCTATACTACCTCAGATTAGCATCATCGTTTGTAATACTGTTATAGAATAAAGTTCTAATCAGCTTGCACTACAAAGTGGTTGTTACGTCAGTCACTGCGGCCGAATAGTGCGAAATGAGTGGTTTTTATTATTTCTAAAATCAAATTTTCGTCTTTTGGAAAAAATAAAAAAACATAAGACCTGCTTTATAGTTAGTTCAGTTAGTATGCAAAGTTTCATGATCTAATTTGAAGTACTTTTTGAATACCAGCGGTTTATTGTTCGATTTGGAGGTAACTTTGGGATTTTTTTCTATCGAGAAAATTTTATGAAATCGTGTTTTCGCCAAACATAAGACCTAACATTAATCCTCAACTTTACCATATATTTATTTCAAAATTAAAGCTGCAGTATTTTAGGCGTAACGGAGGATCATGCTAAGCCATTTGAGGTAGTATAGGCCCTTAACAAGATACCGCCAATGTATCTCATCTATCAATAAACGAGTATAATAAAACTGGTATGAAAATATCTATCGATTGTCAAGTATTTCAGACGGCTGTGTTTCTTGAATATCCAGATTTATCTGCATGAATTGTATTTAAATTAATATTCTATGTACATGATAAACAGGAAATTCTAAATGTTACCTTTTTAAAAGTATAACTCTGAGTGTGAAACACAGCCGGACAGAGTTTTTTAAGTTCCAATAAGCTACCTTATTAGAGTCGGGCATCCTACATAACCCTAAAAATTAAAAAGTCTAACAAATCTAGTCACAATTGGCATCTTTAGTTTTCTTTCTCGAATTCATAGTGTAGCACAGGTTCTTTTGGCGTTCGAATAACGTTGGTAGTCGTTGGTAGGTGTTGGTTGGCGGTAAAACATTTGTTAAATTGTCTGTGAAAATTGTATCGAATAATCAAAATGGCAAAGCAAGAGACTGAACAAAATTTCATCCCCCTTTTCACCTCTTAAGGAATTGAAATTCTAACAACACCGTTGCGTTAGCTTCCAACCATACGCCTAGATAATAAATTTTGTAATATTAACTTCTAAAATTAAAGACTTTCCATAGACAACTTTATCCCCTTTTTTAACTTTTTGGGGCTGGAATTATCAAAAACGCTGAGACACCTATAAATTAATTTTCAATCGTCAGCCTAAACACAAAATTTTAAGATCCTAACTTTAAAACTGACGGACTTTCATGCAAACTTTCATCCTCTATTTAACTCCTACTCCTCTAGATTCATAAAGTACCTACCTAACATCGAAAATAAGACCATTTTGAAAATTTCGATAAACTATGCCAGAAACCGATGACGGTGCCAAAAATATTTGGTCATTTGAATGATTAATTGAACTTGGAAACTACAAACCGCTTTTAGTTTGTAAGCCACACGCACAATTGCTATTATTCAATCCCAGCGGGTCTAAAATGGCCGCTATAGCAGAATCTACGCAGAATCTTAGCACGAATCACGTTAAAAAAAATAAATTCTTAAAATGGACTTTATGTCAATAATCATAAAGTCCATTTTAAGAATTTTAAATTTTTAACGTGATTCACGAAATGATTCTGCTAAAGCGGCCATTTTAGACCCCCAGTTGTCTTTCGGTTGTATTGTACTCACTTTCAGATAACGCAGAGACTAAAGCTGTTCTCTAATATTTCGTTCGATAAGGATCTTAAACAAAATACTGGCACAAAAAAAAAAACATAAAAAACAAAATTAAATGCAGTAAGTATTTAGTATTTTTTTTTTTTTTGTTTCTGCCAAGGAATTTGTTGTTTCGAATTGACGATAATTGCTCTTGTGTCTTCTACATAGCATTATGCACAATCCACCGAAAACGTTCTCGTTGGATGGGCAGAAACCATATCTGTGAGAAACTGAGAAGGAGTAGGCCATGATTCACCATGCTGGCTCAATGTGGGTTGGTGGATGTCACATCTCTTCGAGTTATTGGTTCTAAGCCTTTTTTTTTCGGATGGGAAATCATCAAATGACTCCTCCGGCTCTGGGCGGAGCAGGAGGGAGTGTCAGATTTTACTGACTAAAACCCATCCATGTTCCTTCATCGCCCTTTGTGTTCCGGGGCCACGGTATCTCTTTCGAACAGTCCCGCAACCCCGGCAGGTTGGTTCTAAGCCTCACGATACCTTTGTGACCAGTCTTCTGTTGTCTATGGTATCTTATTCGAATGGACTGTAGTCCTAGCTGGTTATAGGATTTGAGTTAGGATTTTTTTTTCTCGGTAGATTTTCTGTGAAAAAATCAACTTATCAAAAATAGTGGTCTGTTGACATCTTTCTATCAAAAAAAGGCCTTTTTCGTGAAACTAAAACAAAAATCGGAGGTCGAAATCTTTTATTATTAATTGTCATTAGGATTAAGCAAGCATTCTTTCATATAGCGGACGTCACGTGGTTTCACCCGCGTAATTCCCGTTCCCGTGGGAGTACGGAGATAAAATATAGCCTATGTTACTCAGGGTGAATGTAGCTTTCTAATGGTGAAAGAATTTTTGAAATCGGCGCAGTAGTTTTTGAGTTTATTCATTACAAACACACACACACAAAATACAAAATACAAATCTTTCCTCTTTATAATATTAGTGTAGATGTATTTGCATGTATACAAAAAGTATTTTGGGTATGTAGGTATGTGCCTATCTTAAAATTCGGACTTTTCACAGGACTTTTCAAAAGTGCCAGTTGTTTCACGTTGTTTTTTTGTTAGTTCTTTCTTAGTTTAGGTAAAAATGTACATAATATTACGATTAGGTACCTCGTTATTCATAAAAAATATTAACATGTTTAAGGAAATGAAAAAAATCTTGCTAACATTAAAAAAAAAAATTGAAAGAAACTGACTACAATATTGTAAAACAATTAAATCCATTTGCATTAACTAAAATAATTTAAACTCTTTACTGCATGGACCTACTATTCAAAAGATGTTTAAATAATAAGACTTTAAAAGCATTTATATTTAAATACCCACCTGCTATGGGTATAACTAGTACCTACTTGTTTGTTGAAAATCTGACGCGGGTATTTGGTTCCCCAAATACCCGCGCCAGATTTTCAACAAACAAATTTGAGATAATGCCAGTTTCCCCATTGACCCATGCAACCACACCCTAAACGTTGAATCAACGTATCAAAGGACAGAGCAACTTTTGCTATAAAAATCATAAATATATGTAGATTAATTTAAGCCTAATAATGTTTATTAAAAGGAAAGGTTGCGAACTATGCAAACTTCCAGGATTTTAGAGTCCTCTATAATGTATGTTCTTGGGCTACTACTAACTGCTTAATTTTTTTTTTTCTTATATTTTGATCATTTCTACAGTGTGACACACCCATTTTTATTAAGTAGGTTTTATATTCTCAAACTAGTTGTGTAAACTGAGCTACAGTTTGAAATTTGTAATTTATAGTTAAGTTAGCATTACTTACCAGATTTGCTAGAATGTGGCAATCGAGTTTATCTGAAGTTTATTGAGTAGATATTATAGAAATAAATATGTTGACTACGAAATTTATTTGTTACGATTGAAAATTTAACTATAAGTCTCTACTTGAACTGTAAATAAACTATCATTTGTAAAAGTGGCTAGGTTTTCATTCGCTCAACAAAAGCAGATGCCACTTCTTGTCCTATGTTATTATGTTTTTTGCCTGTATTTTGTTTTCATAGTTGAGAAAAAACGATAATGTGATTTCGTAAAAAAATATGTTTTCAAAACTTGGACAAGTTTGAGGCTGTTTAAGCCGTCAATAATAAATCTAAGATACCAGGTTATTGACATAGGTAATAGCTTGACCTCAATAGACCAGATTGACATGACTTTATTGAACAAGTCTTCTAGCAGAGTACACTATCCTGTATAGAATAAACTACTTATTAGAAGTTTCTGATTGTTTTATAAGTTTGAGCTGTGAATATATTTTTATAACAAATAAAAATATATAAATATGTTTGAAATGAAAACTTTTATTTTGCATGCTCTTCCAAAAAACAGTTAACAGGGGGTCTAAAATGGCATCTTTACCAGAACCTTATTATAATTCAAGATAAAAAAAAAAAAAAAACTTAAAACGAATGGACTTTATGCTCCAGACAATAAAGTCCATTAAGATTTTTTTTTTTTAAAGTTAATTAATCATTATGATTCTGCTAAAGCGGCCGCAGAGCGAGGTGCCGCTTGCGATAGCATCACCGCGACAGCTTCATAAACAATAAGTAAGAGCATTGAAAAGTGCGAGGCCGTGCTTCCAGATGTGGTTCAACCCTTACAACACAGGTGTGCGAGCTCACATATAGGTACACTTTGCGAGACAACTACGGTGAGAGGAAATCGAACGGTTTAAGGCTTTGTTTCTACCCATGAATCCCGTTCAATAGGCTAGATTACGCCATCAATAAATTGCAAATCTATTTAAGTATAGTCCGGTCAAATTAGGCCAATAATTAGTTCCTATCAAATAGTTTCTTTACATGTGCGTAACTGTACCGTTCAGTTGGAATAGTGCTAATAAAATTACATAAAAACTAAAACTTGGACTCATGCGAAGACTTGTATAAAAGTATGCTATAAAAGTTGGACTCTTGCGAACAGAGGAAAAAATAGGAGTGAGGGTACAATAATTCGCAACCAGCTGAAAGTTGGTAAGATTGTTCAAAACAGCATCATAAATGAAATCTAAAAAATCCTCATCGACCCGATACCTGAAAAAAAATGGGGACAAAGGTCACAAAAATGGGTTTTTCGCTATTTTCAGCAAAACGTTTAAGTTTTATCATTGTTCGGGTCAATCACCGAACAATAATGAACAAGTCAGCGTAATCGCGACACCGCGCTCTATGCCTTCAATATTTTATGTAAAAAAGTCAGTACGTCTCGGACAGCATATCGGGCGCGACTCAATCTCATCTCCTTCACCTCATTAGTTTTAATAGTTATCCCATTTGTATTAAGTACTAAAATATAGTTATCTTGATTATCTTCAATCTTAGTTTATCTTTATCTCACCCCAATCCCAAACATTGGTCCTTCGAGCCATCGGAGCGGGACCATCACGCGTGTGTCTACTACCTGAACTGTGTGAGTGTCTCGCTTGGAACTTATTACCAGACCCTGGTAAACAGCCATCCTGCTGATCCTGTTTGAACCTGGTTTTACGAAAGCATCGCGTCATCTCTTCGCTCTGTTACTCCAGGTTTGTTCTTGCAGCCATCGCAAGGACATTTGATCTCAAAGAAGCCTACAATACAAGTAAGGTCTCTTTTTTACCTTTATAATGTCGAACATGGATGACATTCTATCAACCCAACAACAACTAATCGAAGCCGTAGACGGGCTCTTCACCAATTTCAAGAAGGATGGTGCAGAGCGCAAGACCTCAGACTACTTACGTCGTCGATTAGCTACTTTGGAACAATACTTTACAGAGTTCCATAATAATCATATGACGTTAATATCTTTTGGTGATCAATCTCATACATATTTCAGTACTAATCAATACGATCAAATGAAGGAGAAATATAACAACATTAAAACTACTATTCAAAGCTATAACCCTCTCGCAAACAGACCGCAAACCCCTGTATTGAAACCTCCTACTTTCCAACCTACTGCGGAAGCACAAACCTCCAACCTCGCATCTCACGCTGCTGCTAAAACCTCTACTCCAGAAGAGAGTAAAGCCGAAGGTCTGTTTAAAAAGCAAGCTACCAATTTTAAAGCTTTCTTGAGAACATCTTCCAATATCAACCTTGATCTCATCACGGACAAATGGGAGTTTGAAGACATCCTGAAGACCATACAATCTCGTTGGGCAGCTATCGACTCGCTTCATTGGGAGCTGGACAACGAGTATGGCGGATCAAACCCCGAGTATGAAGAGCAATTTACTCATTATGAGAATTATTATAACAAAATCAAGAAAGACATCAATAAGAAAATGTGGTCCGTTGCACATATTGAAAAATCAACCCCAAAAATGGAGATAAACACTTTTGAGGGAAATTACAATAAGTGGATTTCGTTCAAAGATCTTTTTACCGAAGCAGTACACAACAACCCCTCTTTGTCGAATGCACAAAAGATGCAGTTCCTAAAGAGTAAAATCAAAGGTGAACCTGAAAAATTGATCCAACATCTCCAAATAAGCTCCGACAATTATCCTGTATGCTGGAATATCCTGAACCATCGTTATAATAATAAACGACTGATCTTCACTTCTTATCTTAACAATCTCATGAATATCCCTACAAACCAGCAACAATCATCAAATCATATAAAACGCATTCACGACACTACGTACGAGAGCGTGAATGCTATCAAGAATCTGGGAGTCGATGTGTCTTCCTGGGACCCTTTCCTGGTATGTATATTGTCTCAAAAATTGGACTCGGATACATACGAGGATTATCTACAAGCGTTAAAATCTCCGCGAGAGTTACCCGTCTTGGAAGATTTCCTTAATTTTTTGGAAACCAAGTTTATGATGCTGGAAACTTCACGTAAGAAGCTTGAAAATTCTACGCAGAAATCATCCTCATCTCAATCCAACATCAATAACAAACCATCATTTTCTAAAGGTTCCAATTATAAACGAAATTATAACAATCCTAAAACGAACTATTCAACAAATCAAGTGTCGCAATCGTCAAAGTCCAAACGCAAAATTAACCATCGTAAGCAATGCCCTATTTGCAACTCCGACGATCATCGAATTCATGCATGTCAAAAATTATTGGAATTGCAACCTAATGAACGTAAAAATGCTGTTGCTAACTTGAACCTTTGTATTAACTGTTTACATTATCACGAAGGTAAAAAATGCCTTTCTGAAATAAGATGCAAAGAATGCAATAAAGAACACAATACCATTTTGCATGAATGTTTTACGTCACGTCGATCTGACACAAATGCAGCCACGATTATGAAATCGCCATCTCAGCAGCATGAAAGTAATACAGTTGCATCGCTTCTTAAAGAACCCACAGAAATATTGCTTGCCACAGCAATAATTAACGTACAAGCAGCGGATGGATCTTATCAAAAAATGAGAGTTCTTTTAGATCAAGGGTCACAGACATCCATTATTAGGGAAAGCGCAGCTCAGTTGTTAAGACTACCGCGACGAAAATGTAACGGTTATATCTCTGGAATAGGAAACAAGGAAAACAACTGTAAGGGCATGATTACCATCAAATGTTCGTCGTTGCTTAGCGATTTTACCTTTGAAACGGACGTGTATATAATGAATAGACTCATAAATAACTTACCCAGCTGTACCTTACCTAAGCCAGACTGGCCTACTCTTAACCAAATAACGCTAGCAGATCCCGAATTTTACAAAAGTAGGCCTATTGATATCTTATTTGGGGCAGATATCTATTCCACTATCCTTATGGACGGTATCTGTCGGTCAGAAGGTATGTTGCCCATTGCCCAACAAACCCAGTTGGGATGGATCTTAAGCGGCAACTACAAAACATACCATTGCAATGTGATCCTAAATAATATAGAAGAGATACAGCAATTTTGGGAAGTGGAGGACATACACGAATCTCCAGCGATATCAGAAGAAGATCAAAAATGCATCGAGTTTTACCAATCTTCAACCTCCAGACGAGAAGACGGAAGCTACGTAGTTAAAATACCCTTCAAAGAAAATTTTGAGAAAAACATAGGCGAGTCGAAAACAAAATCGATTGCTCAATTTTTCCAAATAGAGCGGAAATTAAGTAAGCAACCCGTACTGGCGCGTGACTATAAAACGTTTATTTCTGAATACCTAGAGCTCGGACATATGACACCCGTTGCGTCACACGTACAGCCGGCCTGCTACTTATCGCACCATTGCGTCCAACGATCTGAGTCATCAACAACCAAATTGCGAGTTGTCTTCAATGCCTCGGCAAAAACCTCGAGTGGATACAGCCTCAATGATCTTATGTGCCGAGGACCCAATTTACAACAAGACCTTCAGAGCCTTATCTTAAAATGGAGACAATTTAGATACGCTTTTACAGCAGATATAGAAAAAATGTTTCGCAAAATCTGGCTACATCCCGATGACCAGAAATTTCAGAAAATTATCTGGCGGAACCATCAATCTCAACCATTAAAAGAGTACCAGTTAGCGACTGTTACTTATGGCACAAAAGCCGCACCTTTTTTGGCCATGATGACTCTGAAGCAACTGGCCATCGATGAAAGGAAAAATTATCCCCAAAGTTGCGCTCCTGACATCTTAGAACACTCGTTTTACATGGACGATCTTATGCATGGTGAACATTCAGAGAGAGCAGCTAAACAGCTTAAGGAAGAGATGATCAACCTTCTCAAATCTGGCGGGTTTAATCTTAGAAAATGGCGATCAAACTTGCCAGAAATAATAGATAGTTCTGATGCACCTCAACAGGAAGACTTTGACTTTAAGCAACCGGAGTCAACCAAAACTTTAGGTCTTCGGTGGGAACCCAAAAATGATCAATTTATCTTCCATCCTATTGAATTTACCTCTCAAGACATCCTTACAAAAAGACAATTCTTATCTCAAATATCTAAAATTTTTGACCCTTTGGGCTGGCTAGCACCAGTCACAATAAAACTTAAGATCTTGTTCCAAGAAATATGGAAATCAGACATGGGTTGGGATCACCCTGTTCCTCAAGAAATCGCGTTAGAGTGGAATACTACTAAAGCCGATCTATCTCATATATGTCAATTCAAAATACCACGTTGGATTCAAACTCAAGAAAAAGATATCATCGAACTCCATGGCTTTTGCGACGCAAGCACAAAACCATACGCTTGCGTCGTCTATTGTAAAGTACAGAGAGAAAATGAAACCCACGTGACCCTTATTGCAGGGAAATCAAAGGTAATACCGCTGAAAAAACCACAATCGATCCCGCGGTTGGAACTCTGCGGCGCTCTCTTGTTATCAAAACTTATGCGAAAAATCATCTTATCCCTATCGAGTTACAAGGTGCATGTTTATGGTTGGATTGATTCAATGGCCGTTCTAGGTTGGTTAAGTGGCGAACCGGAGAAATGGAAACCTTTTGTTGCGAATCGAGTAAGGATTATTACTGAAATAATCCCGAAAGATAAATGGAGTTACGTAAAATCCAAAGAAAACCCCGCAGATTGCGCAAGCCGCAGTTTACCTGCTGCTCAATTAGCCAATTTCTCGCTGTGGTGGCAAGGGCCCGACTGGTTACCACAATATAAGCCTAAAGAATCTCACAAGATGCCTATTTATACGAGTATTACTACAGAAGAACTCAGAAAAAACAAGGAAGTAAATACGGTCATTGTTAATCCCGAAAATTTAATAATTAATCAACTATTAGCAAAACACAGCACGTTAAGGAAAGTTACTCGAATATTAGCCTACATAAACAAGTTCATCGACATTGTTGTTTACAAGAAAAAACGCACATGTTTTCTTACTCTGCAAAATATAAAGGCAGCAAGAGAAATGTTAATTAAGCACGTTCAAAACGAATATTTCGACGAAGAAATATCGAGGCTAAAAAATAATGAACCACTGAATAAGAAAAGCCAAATTCTTAATCTCAATCCCATACTAGACACTAATCAAATCCTCCGTGTCGGTGGCAGACTTAAACATTCGAATCTTGATCCCGAAATGAAGCATCCCATCATAATCCCGAATCAATCGAAATTAGCTGACCTTATCATAAATGAATCCCACGAACTTGTATTTCACGGTGGAGTCAAAATGACTACTGGATTTATAAGACAAAAATACTGGATTCTTGGAGGAAACCGAGTCACAAAGAAACGATTAAGAATGTGTGTCAAATGTAAAAGAAATAATCCCATACCACAACATCAAATCATGGGTGACCTACCTCCAGCACGATTGATTCCTAACCGACCTTTTTACCACACTGGAATAGATTATACCGGACACATCCTTATTAAGGCAAACAAAGGTCGTGGCATTAAAACCTGTAAAGGATATGTCGCAGTTTTTGTTTGTATGGTAACTAAAGCCATACATTTAGAAATCGTCTCAGATCTCACAGCGTCAGCATTTATTGCCGCGCTTCGACGAATGTCCGCTAGAAGAGGAGTTCCTGGGCACATCTACAGTGATCAGGGAACCAACTTCATAGGAGCCAACAAAATTTTAAAACAAGAGTTTGCCGAAATCTCCCACATTTTGTCTGACCAAGAAGTAACATCGACAATCTCTGAAATGAATATTGAGTGGCATTTTAACGCCCCATCGTGGCCATCTGCTGGTGGACTCTGGGAAGCTGCAGTGAAGAGCCTAAAACATCATTTGAAGCGTGTTGTGGGAGAGCAAAAATTAACCTACGAGGAATATAATACCCTACTATCCCAACTCGAGGCTTGTTTGAACTCCAGACCACTGTGCCCTCTGACAGAAGATCCAGAGGATCTGGACTTCTTGACCCCGGCTCACTTCTTAGCAAGCGGCCCGAACTTAACGATTTTCGAAACAGAGCATGATCTCAGAACACGGTGGCACTTGACGCAGAAAATCTATCAAGATATATGGTATAAGTGGAAGACTGACTACCTCTCACAGCTTTCTACGAGGTCCAAATGGCGACAGCGTCAAAAAGATCTCAATCTTAACGACATCGTTATTATAAAGGACGATAACCTTCCGCCAGGAAAATGGAGTCTAGGTCGCGTAGTAGCGCTGCATCCTGGAAGTGACGGACACGTAAGGGTCGTCACACTTAAAACCAAAAACGGGCTCTTAAAACGCCCAGTTGTAAAACTGTCCCTACTGCCAACAAATAAAAATGATCAAGAGCCAAGTGCCCCTAAAATTGACAATAAATCGCCAGGGGCGAAGAAAAAACGTCCCATCTCATTCTCAGCTATGGTTTTATCTTTGACATTATTCTTGCTGGCACTAACAAACACCGCTCAAGCATCCTACAACTCCACCCTGCTGACAAATAATAGTGTCTACTTCGATAAAATATCGAATATGCATTTAGTTAGAGATGATTGGCAGTTAATAGTCTATTATGACACAAAACCTTATCAAGAAGGAACGGCGGCATTATTAAAGTATATCAAGTACCTTGAAACCTTATGCTCTACGATTAGAACACAAACACCTTGCGACGGCGTCATGTTACAACTCGAGCACGAGTTCGAAGAAATTAAACATTACGATAACATTGTTATGATAAATGACTCGTATATGACTAATAAGAAACGTCGGCGACGCAGCTTGATAGACGGAGTAGGTTACGTTGCAAATAGTTTATTCGGAGTGTTGGACCAACGATTTGCAGAAAAGTATGAGAGGGATATTGACCTTTTAAAGCATAATGAAAACCATTTATACAACCTCTGGAAAAACCAAACGTCGGTCGTAGAAGCTGAATTTAATCTCATGAAAAGGATGGAGAATACTATAAACAAACACCACAAAATAATAAACCAAAAGCTTAATTATCTCCAAGATTCTTATAAAAATCTCTCTCAGCAAGTGCAAAACATAACTCTCATCACAGACTTCATAACCTCGGCTTTCACTGCCAACAACTTGATGTATACCCTTCGACGAATCCAGGACTCTATTTTGGATACAGTAACTGATATTTATAGTGGAAAATTAGATTTTCACTTGATATCCCCGAAGCAACTCAGATCAGAGCTAAGCATAATATCAGCACAAATATCTGGAGACTTGGTAGTTCCTGTCGACAACTTTAATCTTAAAGATCTTTACGGCTTGCTCAAAGTAAGAGCCAAATACTCGGGCAAATACCTAATTATAGAAATAAAAATACCCCTGATTGAAAGGGATCTTTATGAGGTATTTAATCTTATCCCGGTTCCACGCATTGTGAAAGATAACATGATGATGAAGATCGAAACTATCTCTGAGTTAGCAGCCATCAACATGAGAAAAGATTCGTTTTTAACTATCACAGACACGGATCTACAGTCATGCGTATTACAAAACCCTGTGACTATTCTGTGTCATATCAGAAGGCCTATTCACCACATGAAAGATGATCACAGCCTTTGTGAGACTATCCCAGGCACAAGAACTTGTAAAACTAAAACTACCTCGTGCAAGAATGACTGGAGAGAGCTAACATCGGAAAACAAATATTATTATTTATGCTGTAATGAATGCAACGTCAAACTTCTGTGTGAAAATCAAGTTAAGGCAGTTAGGTTATCAGGTGCTGGTCTGTTGCGTGTTGGGGAAGGCTGTTTAATAAAAACAGAAGATTTTATGGTGTATTCAAACAAAAGATTGTCTAGTAAGATTAGCACGACGCCAAAGATTATCTCGCCAGAAATATCACCAATCAATCACTTAATAAATATCACGATGCCAGAAATCTCATATGAGCTTAATCCCAATAACTCAGAAAACCTCAGGCAATTTGAAGCTATTAAGAGAAGTCTTGAGATCATGAAGCACAGTGAACCTTTGAGCACCAGTATCTCCTACCACGACATCCACCAATATACGGCTATATATTCTATCATATCGGGAATCTTGCTATTGGTGGCAGCTTACTGTTTTAAACGTTGGTGGCAAAGGCAACGTAAGGGAAATCGCTCCACTTCTACAGCAGAGCGGTCGACGACGGCAGCGGCGGCGACTGCGTTGCCACCTCGACACACCGTTACAGAAAGTGTTGTGATTGAGTGTAGTGAAATTAGGGAAAATGGGCAATCTAGTAGTAAATCAGTGAAAAGTGATCCCAAGCGACTAGCGCTATCTAGTGAGTGCTTACAAAAAAAAGAAGATAGAGGTTCTTCACCGATCTTTCGCGTGTTTTCTCTTCCTGATTTGCACTGTAGCGATTCTGTTTAATTTGTAATGTTATTCTCATCTCATCTTTTAACATTACTAACCCTACATTTCTATTTTAGTATAAGTTGAACATTGTTTTCACCTTGTTAATATTAATTTCATGACCCATTTAACTATACCTCCTTACTAACCTCATCTTTTCTCCCTCGGGAGCATGTTCGGGTCAATCACCGAACAATAATGAACAAGTCAGCGTAATCGCGACACCGCGCTCTATGCCTTCAATATTTTATGTAAAAAAGTCAGTACGTCTCGGACAGCATATCGGGCGCGACTCAATCTCATCTCCTTCACCTCATTAGTTTTAATAGTTATCCCATTTGTATTAAGTACTAAAATATAGTTATCTTGATTATCTTCAATCTTAGTTTATCTTTATCTCACCCCAATCCCAAACAATCATAAAATTAGTAAGTAAATTCATGAAATGCACTATCACCATTTTCGGATTTATTATCAAGCCAGCAGTTCAGCTTTTAGAGGGGGGGACAAAATTTTGCACTTTAATGTTCAATATTTCGTAAATGGAGCATTAAATCAAAATATAGTACTATAGTCTGCGCCAGACAAGTAGGAATTAAAGGTCATTGCTCTTTCCTTAATTTCTCTGAGGTACCCCGACAATACATTAAGAATCGTTTTTTATTACTAGAAAAAGTCAAGGATCATGATAAAGGTAGCTTCGGAACAAGTTTATGTCATTATTTCTGTTTATGGAATTATGTATTTGAATAAATGTATGCGGGTTTAATGACCCTTATTTCCTACTTATCTGGCGCAGACTATAGCAAGCCCTAAGTCTCGCGCACGTCTGCATGAGTGCGAGTGTGAGAGCCGAATATACGGACGAAGCGTTAGGGAGTAGGGCCTCAGATCTCGTCAGTATGATACCGCTTACATTTACGGAATGCTCCGTCCTTACGTCGCATTGCCATCCGTATCCCTCTTGTCATCCATGGAGCAGGCGGACATTTTAGTTGTAACTTTTTTGATGGGAGCATGGATATTGTAGAGGTTGACCACAACATTCAACCAAAGAGGTTCCAGCATAGGGGTAAGGTTCAGAAACGAGTCGCCTGAATTGGGGTTTGGGGGCGGGATGGAGGGAGGGGTGTATATTCGCCCCTACTTTAATCCCCTGCCGGAGATGCGTAGTTTTTTTTTTTTAATTAGTTTTTAAAGGTTACCTACAATTTTTATTTGAAAATTCGGTCAGTGGATATATTTCGAACTAGCGCTCGCCGGCCGCTGCCGCGGTACCGCTCGCACAGCTTGCGTGCAACTGCGCGCAACCAGACCAACCCACCAGACTGTGACCAACTGGTCACAGTTCTAACCTAACCTAACCTGTAGGGTCGGAGTGAACGGAATCCCTTCGACATCGTTTTTCCGACAAACGGTTAGTCGGAGACAAAAACACCAAGACACTTTTAGCCTTATATTTAGATGTTTTAGACGATAGAATCGAGAAAATAAACGATTTGCGAAAATAACACTTTTTTGGCTAAATGTTTGCTTTTTTTTTTAGTGCCCCGTTACGTGATTTTTTTTTGTCCGGCAGCTAAAAACACATGGGGGCTCTTCAGATCAACCCCCTTGACCCCCCCACAGTGACAGAATCTTCAAATTCAGGCGACTCGTTTCTGAACCCAACCCCAGCATGGTCACCCAATCAATCAAAGATGCATCCTTCTTAATCTCGCCAACATTCATCCGAGCAAAACAACGCCTGTACAGGACCAGCACCAGTGGACCAGAAGGAACCAGTTTAGGTCGTTTCAGGATATATGGTACATATTAGGTACAAAGTCAATAATACACCTGAGTCTTGTAGAAAACCGAATATAATTAAATAACACCACAGTGCCAATGCATTACACAAAAATGATGAAAATACATTAAAAATAATAATACATACCTTCGTTATAAAATATAGGTGGGTACATTTGAGCCTCGACTAAGAAATTAAAAGTAAAAATATACAACTACAAGACAATCAGTCTTAAAAGTACAGTCAACGCCATTTTACGCTTATTCAAAAAGTTGCCATCTACAAAAATCATTTCGTATAATTTTCCAAAATTATTCTTTCTCATGACGCGCGACTGTATTCGACAATAAAATAAAAACTTCGGAGATTCCTGAAATAAACACACGATCTTATTCTAAGTATAAATAGTAATAGGCGACTACAATATTGTCATAGCGAAGCGTATTCTTGTAAAAAAATCTATGTACGCGTTAAGTCGAACAACAATGGAGTACTTAGTATAAAAAAGCTTGTAAAATACCTAACTGTACCAAGTTATTTGAGTCCTATGTCCAGCAGTGGACTTCAATTAACCTTATTTAATAGTAATACATTTTTGTTAACAGTTGCAATGTAGGTACCTACTTAGTACCAAAATTTTTTTCCTGCCTTATCTCAATTTATTTGCGGTCGGTATTAAGTATGTCTTCTTCCACAATTATATACTATCAAATATCTTCTTTAATATCTAAACTAGTTAGTAATGTAAAGAATAACTGATAGTTCTAAGTTACATCGAACCCATCGTTCTCGTTTTGTTCTATTCTAACAAAATACGCCGTATTCCCCTATGGCCCAGCGCACACCGCTGGAGGCGCAGCGGAGCGCATTTGAAGGCAACAATTTAATATAAACCTTAACAACCTTGTTAGATACGGTCATTATAAGAATAAATTCGCACGCGTTACTCGGAGCGCCCTCAAGCTAGTGTGGCTGACTCTGGCAGAGCCACCAGCAGGGATTTTAATTTTGATAACACAAAAAATTAGTCGCTAATTAGTCGAAATTAGTCGCCAAATATCAGAACTGGTCGGTCACTGGTTCAAAAGATATAAGGATTTATAGGTGGCCCTGCTGGAGAGAGCTTACCCCAGCAGGGCCACATTTATATCTCAAAAACTAGGGCACCTAGCGAAGGTCTGTTTTCTCCCATATTTACTCGCTAATTAGTCGAAATTAGTCGCCAAGTTACAGATTCAGTCGGTGTGTCATTAAAAAGATATTAAAGAATTCAATTTCCCCATACAGTGGTACAACCAAGTACAAAATACTTAAAGTAGTTTTTAGACAGGTGTATCTATACGACGTCTGAAGGAATTCTATAACTTCAACCCACCAAAGGAAAGCAGTATTCATTACCTAAAAACAAGATCTACAATAAATATATGTAAATATTTAGGTATCGAACAAAATGTGTGCATTTAGTCGCTGGCAGATAGATCGCTGCGTTCCGTTACATTTACACGGTAAGTAAGAAAGAGATAGATGCGCGTGTACAGACGAGCTACTTAGAACGAGTTGCCCGTGACGTACCTTCGTTACCACGCAACTTCGTTTGCGTCACATAAGAGTGAAAAAGCTCACAAAAGGAATAAAGATTTTTTTAAATCGGATCAGTAGTACCGGAGAGTAGGTACTTACCCCTAACATCCAAATTCACAAACTTTATCTCTTCAGATTATAGATTATGTAGGTATTTGTAACATTTTCTGTTAGTACAATAATTTTAAGGTAACTAATAAATAATTTTATATTTCGACAATGAAGTTTTATTATTCTAACCTAAATTAAGATAAAATAAAAACTCAACCCGTCCATACAAACTCTACCTACCACGACACAATACACACACACCCACAACGCAACACTGACAATCACCTCAAAATACACACATCAAACCAACTTTTTGGAAATTATTTTTTATAAAATAATTTGATTTAGATTTATATATTATTTCCGGCATTTAGATACAGTTCAATTTGTTGTATTTCTAAGGAACAATAAATAAACTTACCTATTAAACCTTAATTAGAGCCGTTAATGCTCATATTAGGTATAGTAAGTATTTACATCTTTGATTAAGTATGTATTTTTTTGTAATGTATTTCAAGCAATGGGTTGATACTTACCTACATACTTACAATACGTTTTCAACGTTTAAGTATTACATTTTACTAAAGATAGGTACGATAAATTTTAACGTATTTATTATTCTAACGTAAATTAGAGCTCAACATTGTAAATTAGTAAAACAGTTGCATGCGACTGTACATCTTGACACTAAATAGACCAAGAGCAAGGTTTAATGGTTTCCGGTCATTGCTAAGGACTTAAGACCGATAAAACTAGAAGTATATTACACATATTAATAGAAATATTTTTCTTGGCAATTGATGAATTCACGAAGACGACGACGATTCACGATTTTCGTTGAGGAGTTCACGATAGTGAACTCTTCGATCTAGCTCTTGGACTATACCTTAATAATTGAACTCATTATATCTTCTGAACTAGGACCCGATTAAATCTGTAACTTGGCGACTAATTTCGACTAATTAGCGAGTAAATATGGGAGAAAACAGATCTGCGCTAGGTGCCCTAGTTTTTGAGATATAAATGTGGCCCTGCTGGGGTAAGCTCTCTCCAGCAGGGCCACCTATAAACCCTTATATCTTTTGAACCAGTGACCGACCAATTCTGATATTTGGCGACTAATTTCGACTAATTAGCGAGTAAATATGTGAGAAAACAGATCTTCGCTAGGTGCCCTAGTTTTTGAGTTATTAATGTGGCTCTGCTGGGGTAGGCTCTCTCCAGCAGGGCCACCAATAAGCCCTTATATCTTTTGAACCAGTGACCGACCAAATCTGATATTTGGCGACTAATTTCGACTAATTAGCGACTAAATTTTTGTGTTATCAAAATTAAAATCCCTGATGGTGGCTCTGCCCAAGTCAGCCACACCTCAAGCTACGACAAGAACATTTGCGAAAAGCAATAATCTTTTATATCAAGGTAGTTATGGTTTATATTAAATTGTTGTCTTCAAATGCGCTCCGCTGCGCCTCTAGCGGTATGCGCTGGGCCTATTTCTCCCAAATTTCTGTAACTTGTATTTGCAATTCGTTTTTTACTACTCCATTTTGTCTGACTGTATACTTATACGATTTGTACTCAAAAGCTATAAAATTTGGCGATCTAATACTGAATATGCAATAATACATGTTATCTTAATACAATTCAATTGGTTATAAGTACATACGTAAATCACCAAATAGTTCTACTAGAACAAATTCAAAGGAATTTTGAAGCTATCTTAAAAATACATATTTTATGGGAAAGTGAAAATTATTAGTACAAAAAAGATCCAAGAAGATTTTCTAGACATTATTAACGATCTTTGCATTGTTACAAAATACCTGATGGTAAAAGATTACTGCATCCCTAAACTATATTATATTCACTTATACTAATAATTCTTACTTTCCACTTTATTAAGTTATTATTCGACAGGAATAAGTCAATCGCGGATGTATTACAATAATAAGAAAATACTATGAGTATAGCACCAATTGCATACATAATATCGACAATACTGGCGAAGAGATTGTTAAACGCGAAAGTCTATGATGACGAAGACCCAATTTACCTAAATTATCTGTGTGAAGAAATGATTCATTTCATAGCCCTATGTTGATTATCATCAAACTTGAGTATTATAGGCCACTGCTGGACATAGGGTCCAAAATAAGCAAATAAGTTATATAGTTGTAATATATTAGTTATTTATATAGTATAGTATAGTATATAAAGTAGTTATATAGTATTATATATATAGTTGACAGGCTAGTGACCATACAAGCTAATTTTTCAAATGGATCGGCAGTGGCTTTGTGAATATAGGGCATATAATACATAGGAATGAAGAAAATCTTATGAGGAGTTTTTAGTATGTAAGTAGATAGTTATAAGAGTAGGGAAGTACAAATAAACGATGGAAAGATGATATGGTTATAAAGAAATTAATTCTTAAGATGTCTAGTAATAGAGAAGACAGTAAGTATGAAAAAATAAAACATGCTGCACCAACCCCAAATATATTGGCGGGACAGTAAAATTATGACTATTGTTGGGTCGCTTCAAGCATACTTAAAACCTATTTCGGTGGTTTATTATATGAGTTCCATAATTTAATATCATAGTTTCTTTGATTATTTTTCGCCATAGCGCTTTATTGGAACTTAGCCATAAAAACTTATTTGAAAAGTTCACTCATTTAGGGATGATTTCTGCTTGACCGTCACGAGCGCGAACCCGATACAACTTGTAGAACCAAGACTTGTACGGTTCGGTCCCACATAATTTTAGTCTGCATGTAAAAAATACATAGACCAACATATTTCATTATTTGTTGTAAAGAAACCGTAACTAGACGATTGACTTTCGTGTCTAACAATCTCAGGCAGCCATTTGAAGCAAGTCTTACATTAAGCGGTGGGATACATTTGTGCGTTGAGGTATTACATATAGTAATAGAAGCTTCAGTGGAAGAGCGCTCGTGGTCTTTTCTTGGCGAGGATATGCCAGGAGTGGGTCACGCCTTTGCGCCGCTTCGGTGACAAACTGAAATATTTAAAGGGGTCATAAATTATTCAATTCAGTACAACTTCAAAGGAATTTAATCATGTATTTTTTACAGGTTGAGATCACCAAATAAAACGAATACGGTAAAACGAATAATGAATACGCTAAAAGGGTCTGGACATATGCTCGTCCAAGCCTACTGTATAATGGAATTAGCCAAAAAAATTGGAAAATAAAAGTCTCGACAGATTAAAAAAAATCCTGAAATTCTACTTCACCGTTAAAATGTATAAAACAGGGGAGGGGCATACGTGTGGCCCACTACCAGACTAAGACCTGTGAATGAGTAACTTAACTAATCGATAGCATAATATTGCATTAGAAAGATTGAGCATTATTATATTAGTAGTATAAAAAAAGTAAAGTAGTGTAGTGTATTAGTATATTAGTAGTATTAAATTTAGGAATGCATGTGGATATAAATAGTAAAAAAAAAAAAAAAAATTTTGTGAAGTCTCACATGTGCTTTGTGGGATGCCATGTGTATCAGTGATGTATTCACTTACAAGGCTGCCATCTTCTTCTAGCATGTGTATGGTACAATAATGAGTAGGCTCAGAACTTAACTACCTAAGCTATGAGTTTGGTGCTATCACAAGCATCCATCACACACAATTCCATGACATCAAACAAGATTTTTATACTAGCCAAGTGTTGTCACTGGCCCAATATATTTGCTGATGTGTGTCACTAATATTTTGAGTGGACAAAAAAAATATGGCATAAATGATCTAAAAACTTACCCATGGTCTGGTGTATCAGGCATGTACGGCGACATTCTGAAGTCACGGTTGTGAGGTGTCTCTATGCCGAAGGGGCTGTACAGCTTAGTGGGACTCCTGCCCAGTAACTGGAAATGACCGGACAACATAGAAAGTAAGTACAGACTATATACAGAAGGTCATCATTTATTTAAAGAATTGACAGCTTTAAGACTACGGTTCCACTGAGGGGGAGCGGAGCATGATTCACCAATCACATGGCAGGAGTGGAGAAGAGATATGGATTTCAAGCCATGTGATTGGTGAATCGCACTCCGCTCCGCCTCAGTGGAACAGCAGCCTAAAACGCACAAGAATAACCTATTACACAAGAATTACCACAGAGAACAAAGCAAAAAGAAAGGTACAGATCTACGTGCCAGAAAGAATAATTATTTCCAACTAAATTTGACAGCTCTAAATTATGTCCGTCTCTTTCTCGTTTTATTAGAGAGAAAAAGACAGCATTAGCCTAAATTAAGTTTAGTTTGACCACAACAGAATCGACACCAGTGTTTGCCTTAACTTATTATACCTGTTTCTTTTTCATAACCGGTGTGGTTGGTGCCCTGCATGGAGACCCAGGTTCTGTGAGTCGGTGACGACGCCTGCTTCCTCCCAGTCTGAAATGCTGAATTGAAATATTCCATCTCGTTATTTATTTTTTGACACACAGATTAATTTGTAATAATTATAGGCCTCTGCAAGACCCATTTACATTTTTAAACAAGACAGAATGGATAGGGAGATAGGAACAATTTGATCTCAGTAAAAATCCGTATCTGGATTCTTGATCTTGTTTGCTTGAAATGTATGCATTGCAATACTTGATTTAAAATCATTAGAAAACATAACAGGCTGACCAAGCTATAACAGGGATAGAATTATTTATTACTAGATTTTTGGCTTTTGTGTAGTTTAATAATTCTTGAGAAAGGATGAATCAGAAAGGTCATAGTTAAGGCAATGACTTGAGTTTTAAAAACATGAAGAAAAGCAAACTATGAATGGAATATTTATTAAACAGTGGAATACCAAATGAGTAAAAATGATAGATTTATTTATTTACTTACGCTCACATGATAATTTGAATATATAAACATGTTTTTTTTTTAAATAATTTAGTGCTTTTCAGGGCAGTTTACATAGATTTTCATAAAGTCCTCAATATTGTACATAAAAGATAGGTCTAACGACTCACTGACCAATTAATTATTAAGTAGAAAACTAGAAAGATCGATTACTGTTGCCATGGAATTTTCGGCCATACCTTTCGATCTCAATTTTACAGAAAAGAGCTTTGTATAATTACTTTGTGGAATACCAGTAACATTATAGTTACCAAGAGAGATGTTTTTGAGTTTTATCGAACTCATATTAGGTTTTTATTTAATTCTTTGACGCAAAATATGACACAGCAAAATTACCTGCGACAGATTCCCGAAGGTGTTCCTAACACTTCGAAATGTTCTTGATATCTTATCAGCACCCGACTGCAAAGCACGACGAGAGTTCGCAAACGAACTAGTCTTGAATATATTCTTGTTGTAGCAACCTTCCACATTTCTAAGACTCTCCCTGGCCGGCGAATCGATAACCGAATCCTTAACAAAAGGATCCTTCATTTTGATCAAATTGTACGTCGCACTATTAATATATGTACACTAGTAGACTACTAACACAAATTTCTTGCTACAAATCTATCTAAAACTCACACTTCAATACACATTTTCGTAAATTTCAATGTAAAAAATCAATCAAGCTGAACACGACAAAGACCGTTGCTTTTGTTGATTTTTTTAAAACGGAAACTTCTATTTTCTTCTCTTCAAACTTGAATAGCTGGCTTTTGGCATTGCGTTCCATGTCCATTAGCAGAATTTGTTATAGTTTTGGCAAGCGGCTCAGTTGAAACCATTGACTTAGAAGCTTTCTATCTCTATGGTTGAAACCCGTACTGATTTTGTTTCAAACGCGAGCCTGTGGAGGAGTTAAAAAAAAAAAAATACCAATCGAATTGAGAACCTCCTCCTTTTGGAAGTCGGTTAAAAAGTAAGATCGATTCCTGGGTAATTTTCAGCCGTAGAGTTAAAAAATAAACAGAAAAGAGGCGGTAATGAGGGGAAAGTACCCCTTTTTTGGTGGGAAGTATATATCCCGATATCTGTTCCAGCCCTGGTTCAAAATGATAAAAGTGGGAATTATAGCTCCCATTGTCCTGTATGATATATTTTTTGTTGTTAACACTGTTGCCACTTCACTTGTGGACTTGTGTAATAAATTTTATCTCAAAATTGTATTCATTTTATGAATAATACATTTTTAACGTGATTCATTTATATTACGATTCTGCTACAGCGGCCATTTTAGACGCCCTGACCCTGAACATACAACATAACACTGGCCTGCAAATTGAAAAAAACGTAAGAAAATTTGAATTTCGCGGGCTACCCTGGAGCATCAGCCTTTTGAACACAACCTGTCGAAATCTGGGTGTATTGTACACATCTGCGTACCCCGAGAGCATACAGTCATGATGTTATACAATAAACATCCAAGCAATTGCAGCAATCACGGCAGATTTGCCATCTATTTTTTAAGAGTTTCATTGTATAGATATCCGAAGATCAGGGGGTCTAAAATGGCCGCTTTAGCAGAATCGTAATATGAATCATTTAAAAAAATTAAAATTCTTAAATTGGACTTTATTGTTATGACGTAAAGTCCATTTTAAGAATTTAAATTTTTAACTTGATTCATACTAAGATTCTGCTTGGATTCTGCTAAAGCGGCCATTTTAGACCCGCAGGGGGTCTAAAATGGCCGCTTTAGCAGAATCGTTTTGTAAATCACGTTAAAATTATAAAATTCCTAAAATGGACTTTATGCTTATTGACATAAAGTCCATTTTAAGAATTTTAATTTTTTAACATGATTCATGCTAAGATTCTGCTATAGCGGCCATTTTAGACCCGCAGTCTCAGATTTTCACCAAATTAAATATAAAAAACTAAATGGGACCATCTCAGGAGCATACTTTTTCAATTACTATAAAAATCATCAAAATGGGTTCATACTTACATGACGAAGTTAACCGCGAAATATAAAAAAATATCAATGATATTCTATTAGACAGATACAGGTCGTGGCACGTAACTCTAGCGCTAAACGAAAAGTGGAGGGGATAGCTGCGCATGTTATTCGACTGGAGAGCCAATCGGCGCAACGCACGCCTCAAGACATTCTTATTTTATACTTTGCGCAATAACGGTCAGCGCTAGTTACGTGCCGCGACCTGTATGTTGTGATCGCGCAATCGTGAAGACTCGCAAACGGGTGAATTGGGTCATTTTGCCTTTAATTTGCGTCTGGCTCTGCCCCGCGGAACACCTTTTCGGTGGTTTTGTAGGTGTATATAATTTCTGTTTTACTAAAATATCATTGAAAAATATATAAATTTTTTCGTATTTTTTTCTGAATGGCCATGGATTTTGCTATGGGCCATTTCAAGGTTATCCATTCGTTGTCGTCCGGACAACCTGCTAAGATACGGTTGAATTGAGAAACCTCCTTTTTTGAAGTCGGTTAAAATAAATGTTTGCTTGTTAAAACTGTGCCGATGAGCGTCCTGATGGAGCTGATTTGTTTCATCCAGACAGAAGTAATCACTACGTTTAGTTTCATCGTGAAAGGTCCCCCCTAAGAGAGCAATAACATGTAGAATAACCTCAGGTTTATTCAAAGACCGATAAAATGCTGTCATTGGTTTGGTTCCCAGTTAGTAGAACAGTTAGAAAACAACAGTAATATTTTGGTGAATCGTTTATTGCTAAAAATGGCTAATTATAATATAATTTATTTTTTATTAATTATCAACGTTGATGCATGTAATAATCAATGACTGTCGAAAATGCCGCGAAACCTGCTGCGCCAAACAAACCCGCTCTTAGGCCACCTGAAAAAACAGAATTCCGTTATAGTACATTACGATATTAGTGCGTTAAGATGGTTATAACCAATACGCACGTATATCGTACGACGTTTTTTAACACATTTGCGAGGAAACAGAAAAAAAAGATATTCACAATACAAGTACAAAGAAAAGAAAATTGGAGAAAAATGGCGCGAGGATTATTTTCTGCCGTGTGGCTGCGTGAAAATGTTGGCAAAGACGCTAGAGCATGCAGCCAAGTTTTTAAATTACCGAATAAACTGTTTTTATTTTATTTGAAATAAACTCGATCTGTGAATGCACACTGTTGCTTTCCCGCCATTTTAACAGCGCCCCAGCGCTGCCTACTGACTGGCGCCGCGCGGCGATTAGTTCGAAATTTGAATAGCAACAGCGCGCTGCTCACTAGCTGGAGTCATGCGGCGGCGATCAGTTCCATATTTGAAATGGCAAATAATACTGTTATGGAATTTGTATGGACTATAACTTAACTATTTGCTTTGGTAACACACGCGTTTTTTATGACCCGATTCCTTAACAAAGGCTTATAGTGCAGGACATCATTACAGGTCGCTGCACGAAAGTCTAGCAGTGACCGTTATTGCCATGCAGAAGTACAAAATAAGAATGTCTTGGGGCGTGCGTTGCGCCGATTGGCTCTCCAGTCGTATAAAATGCGCAGATATCCCCTCCACGTTTCGTTCAGCGCTAGAGTTACGTGCCGCGACCTGTAACATCCATAACTTTTTCTAATTTATGTTGGGGTTGACTTCAAAACCGCCTCTTAACTCTCCTGGGCCGCCTCCATGAGCGAGCGAATCGCGACGATTCAACGTATTTCTATACGAAAATGTCGGCGCGATTTTCGCTCGTGGAGACGGCCCAAAAGAGAGTGTAATAGAAAAACGTGGCAAGGACGATAATATCGCCGCGATTCTATCGCTCGTGGAGGCGGCCCCATAGGATCCGAGTTCCATTATTTTACACAGAGCCTTTCTAGCCTTGAGACATTAATTATGAAAAAAAAAAACTCATACCTCTTAAACCTATTAGGCCCCCTGTGACCCCACCAGCGTAAGTACCATTTTTCCAGTCACTTTTCCCTCTAGCTGACTCTATGCAACATTCAACACCAGAAAATACAGCCCCAAGTATGGCAAAGTTCTTTGCGTAACTGAACATTGATGTTTTCATTTCTCGCAGAATTTCTCTAGCTGTTTGGGTCTGATTGGGATCCGTGACCGCTACACTTGGCATTAGTGAGGATGTGAAGAGACCCACTGCCATTCCAAGACCGTAACCTGAAAAAGAAGAATATTTTTTGGTGAAATAGATTAGTTGACCGAAAATGGTGGAAGGTGTGAAAGCTTCCTGCAACACCAACATGGGCGGGAGAAGTGTTAGAATCAGAATTCTTTATTTGTTAACCACTCATATGCCGTAATTATAGAAACAATTAAAAAGTCATTGTGTCTCGTGTAGATCTACGTTCCGGCACACAAAAGGTTAAACATAGATACATACACATACATACTACATGTTACATTGACATAGAAAGGTGTTAGGTTAACATATTTGAGTGCTATGTTTTGCCGTGAAGGAATACAATTTTTAAATAAAATGTAGTTAAAAAACTGAATCAAACAAACAATAAAGATAAAACGAAGCATAAACTAAAAAAATATTAAAAATTATCATTTAAAATATCTGGAACAGTATAATAACATTTTTCTATTAATAGCCAGGAGAGAGCTTTCTTAAATTTTTATAGGGGCAATGTTCTTATACTATCGTGGATTTTATTGTAAATTTTATAAAGTTAAAAATATATTAAAATGGAAATATTTAATCAGCAAGTTGCTTAATATACTTTAACATTCATTTAAATTGACAGCGATGCAGATTAAATTTTTTGATGCACTTTAATTATTTTGTTATAGTACATATTTTTATTATTATTTATATCTGTATAGTAAATATTGTATATAAATTGTAATATAATAAAAAACTGTTAGTTTTTTTACTATCGGCAAGTCATGGGGGAGGCCTTTGCTCACCAGTAGAATCCCAACAGTACAGGTCGCGGCACGAAAGTCTAGCGGTGACCGTTATTGCGCAGAAGTAAGAAATAAGAATGTCTTGGGGCGTACGTTGCGCCGATTGGCTCTCCAGTCGTATAACATGCGCAGATATCCCCTCCACGTTTCGTTCAGCGCTAGACTTACGTGCCGCGACCTGTAATCAATATTACTTACTACTTACTTACTATTATAACAGATAATCTATAACAAGGTTTAACCTTGATTTTCAAAAGATCCCAAGTTTGGGCACTATTACATAACAAGGGACTTTCTATATCCACCAGCATGAATGGCCATAGCTTCATAGACTTACAACAACCTTGTTGGTTACAACTCCTATCACCATCATCATCATCATCATCATCATCATCATCATCATCATCAGCCAATTAATGTTCCCACTGCTGGGACACAGGCCTCCTCTCTATGAGAGGGAATGGGCTATAATCCACCACAGGGACTCAGTGCGGATTGGAACTCCTATCCCTAATCACAATGTTTTGGTAAAAATTTAGATTAGTGGCTGGAGTATGTTATGTTGCAAGCAGATTTGGGAACACTAGCCATGAGCAAACTGAATCTTGTATGGTGAATTAGTAGGTATAATAATATAACATCACAGCTGTAAACCCAAAGGGTTAAACAGAGGTGTACCTAATGTCTGAGGCAGAACACCTTGCGCCTCCGTAGACTAGAGAATGGGCAGCAGCATTTTCTGTTAGTCTTTCATCACTGCAATCTCCAATCCGCCTGCCAAGCGTGGAGATTACGGCAAATTCGTCCCATCATGGGAGAGGCTTATGTCCAGCAGTGGACGTTATGGGCTGTTGTAGTAGTACCTAATAGTAAGTAAGTTTTAACTCCCATAACAGGGGACGAGTCATGTAGTATGTATAATGGTTGAATGTTATTCAGTTAATTTAGATCAGTGACGGTCTTATTGTTGCCCTTACTAAGTTTATCTCTTATTTGTCTATCACTACATCAGAATCTGTAAGCAGTTTGATTATTATATGACTATGACACAGTCAGTCTTGTAAGTTAAATCAAATCGTAGGTACAAGTGGAGATTTATGGGTATTTAGGCACAAAACACTTACCAATAACACAACTGGTCACTGATTTAAAGGGGCAGCTCTCGATTGTGGATTCTATCATTTTCTCCTCATTCGTTTTAATTATAACCGGGCCAAGGATCCTTGGTATTATGATATTCTCGCGAAACCTGTGGTTGTTGCCCACAAGGTACTTTGTAAGGGAATCGTAGTCATTGTCTTCCACAAATCTGGATAAATTCGGGTCCGTAGGTGGTCGGAATGAGATCGACATTGTGAACACTGTTTACTCGCTCCGGCTCGTTTCTGAACACAAAATCGATAGCAAATATTATAACCTACAAAGTATTCAGTTGATATTGTTTGTTCTTACATGAAGTAGCTAATACAATCAAACAAATTAAACTATTTCGTCCGAGAAATTGGGAATTTGACATTTTTTGATTTAAGTTTGACACTATTTCCGGTTTATATTGGTACCTTATGGCAGCGCTGCTTGCAGTGGCCTATGTAAAATTCAGTACTTTTCAGCCCTGTTTATAATTTTGCCGCGGGTCAAGAAATTTTGGTCATTGTACGGTTCCGCCAAAAATCCATCATGGCTTTGACATGACATTTGACACTTGCGCATGACCTTGGCTGCGTTCCGAATTACGCTGTAATCGATTTGAGCGACCATAAAGTCGTACCGAATTACCGTGAGCGCGTTAACGATGTCCCTTGAATCGTCATAGATGACGTCATGACATGCTCCATCTTGCGATTACAGCGACCATGCCCCAAATAAATATCACTGTGAGCGCTGTCAAAAATGACAGTAGTGTTCACAGGTTGTGTTGTTTAATTTGATTGAAAAAAATTAAATGAGTTTCAAACTCATGAACATTATATTTCATTAACGTTGCATCTATGTAATTTGTAATTCGTAGGATTTGTGTGTGGTAAATCTTTGCCGGGAGCAAATTATGCTAATATAAACGCTTTCGTCATCTTTTTCATCACTGGACGAATCGTCGTTCTCTATCACAAAATCTGAGTTATCAGAATAAATAGAGTCAACCAACATAACTTCCATTTTCAAAATTAAGTCTTGTGCATTGTTTTGGTTTGGGGTTATGTTTACTGTTAACGCGTTCACGAGCGTTCCGAATTGATGACAGCTCTTAGCTGTCATAATCGTGATATCTAAATCGGAACGCAAAATATCGATGTGAGCGCTGTGAGTGATTATAACCTAATTCGGAACGCAGCCCCTTGTTTCTCAAAATATTTACGAATTTACCTGAAAACATTTATTTTATGATAGTGTAAAATTATAATAATGCGACACTTAAAATTCTTGAAAACAAAAATCAGGTTTTTTATCTTAACCTATTTAGTTTTGACAGATTCACAGCAAACTTCGTGAACAACAATAAACAAAAAGGAATTTCAGGATTTTTCTGTTGCGGTCGCAATTTTGTATTTACAATATTTTTTACTTACACTTTAATAATGTCTGATTCTTCAGAAGATGAGGACCTTTCACGTTTCAGAGAAGTAGTGGACACATCTTTTAATAAGATGATAGATGAATCACGAGGGATAACGACGAAACAAGAAGTCAGTGACAACGGTAAGTTTTAAAATTTTATAAGCTACCTAATTAATTAATTAACATAGATTAATATACCTTTCTTACTAACATGAACTATATGCGACGTTTCTGTTTAACCACTCTTTCGAAAATGCCCGTTACTATTAAATTATTATAACCTCACTTTTGTACAGGGCTGTATTTAGGTTTTGACAATCAGGCAGGGACTGAAAGCGGTTACGGTTAGAGGTTAAGATACCTCAAAAACATATCGGTACCGATTTAAAATAAAGGTTGGGCTATACCGATACCTTAATAAATAAAGGTTGGGCTATATCGTTATTTAACCTATACACGATTTCGGTACTGAAAGCGGTTACGGTTAGAGGTTAAGATACCGCAAAAATATATCGGTACCGATTTAAAATAAAGGTTGAGCTATACCGATATCTTAAGTAAATAAAGGTTGGGCTATATCGTTATTTAACCTATACACGATTTCGGTACCGAAAAACATGCGAGAGGCCGCAGCGGGTTTGCGGCGCCGACGGAGTCGATTCGGGGAAACGGAGCTCGTCAAAACACGTTAGATTTATAACCTATTTTGTACAATTGGTTTGGCTTACTGTTTTTTACATAACTGTTAGTTTCTTGCAGACTGTGTGCCGGCCGGGTAATACGTTTTTATTTTGTCGACCGCGGATCGTTCAACGTAATAAATATTTTCAAAACACTTCCTCGAAAACTGGTCCATAACGCACTACGGTTAGGTACAACACAACATGCAATGTATTTCACACTCGTGTGTTTGTTCCATTTTCCCGCACGTGTGCGGGAATGAAAATTGCCACAGATAACTATACCTATACTTAGTCCAGATTGGTTCAATGCCTATAGTCTGAGGTCAGAGGTGAATGTTTTTTTTTTTTATTTCGGCAAAGCACTACGCGTCTTTACGGCATAAATATTTTTTGAATATTCAAATTGTGTTTATAAATAGAATATCATAGATAAACATGATTATTAAAAATGAACAGTTACTTTTATACGTAAATTAACATTATTTGTGTTCTGAATTCAAAAATATAAAATTAATCAATTTTTTATATTAGGCTGTTTAACGGCTTCATACCTTTGCCTCTCCTTCAACCTGGCGAAAGCAAAGCGCGAAAAAAAAAACGAAAATTAAAATCATAATTTCTTCGTTCATGACAAATATATTTTTCGTTAAGTATTTTATTTTATTTCTTCAAAAGTGTATTGAAAAACGTCGTTTGATACACGTAGACATTTGTTATTACAGTTCTCGGCTCAAAAACACTTATTAATTCCGCCTCGAACGCAAAAAACAAACTTTCTCCACTTGTATCAAAATGTACTATTTATTTGTAGGTAAATATTAAAATGGGAAGAAACCGAAAAAACGCAGTTTACGCATTTTTTTCATTCTCAAAGGAAAATAATGCCTCTACTTGCCTAGTGATCGGATGTTCAGCAGTTATAAAAGTAAGTACCTACCAATTTTCTTCGTTAACCTATTTTAAAATTATTAGGTAGTATTATAGGTAGGCTGTATGGAAACTGGGTTAGTACCAGTCAACTGCACATGATCGGTGGTAACACTGGTAAGTAGGTACCCACCACTGACGTGCTGACTGTAGGAACTTACTTTGATATATTACCTTCTTTTTCTTTTGTTTGCTTTTTGGCACATTCACTGTGCAGTGCATTATATGATTATATCGTACATGTCAGATAACTTCAGGTAAGTAGGTACCTACACAATGTAGGTACGGAAATTGTTTCTGTTCGTTTCGTGTGTTCGTGAGGGCTGCTCGGCCAATAGGTACCTACCTAGGCTACAAAACATATACCTACCTACTCTAATGACTGGGTACCTATTTCACTCGTAGAGTCAAGTTTCTGTAAGTTAAGTTACTCGCTCACATTAGTCTGGTAGTGGTAGTGGGCCTACAAGCATGCCCCTCCCCCATTTTATACATTTCAACGGTGAAGTAGAATTTCAATATTTTTTGATCTGACGAGACTTTTTGTTTTCCAATTTTTTGGCTAATTCCTTAGGCAACTTATTCAGTATGCTTAGAAGCGCATATGTCCTTGCACTGTCTGTATTCCACCTTTAATTGGGAAAATTTGACAGTTTCGGGTAGCTTGATGTGTTGGCGTCTGTACCTACCTACTGACAATTTTCGAAGGTTGGCGGTAGTTTGGTAGGTAAAGAGGTACATTTATGGTACGAAGTTAACAACACAAAATTTAATGTAGTAATAAGTACAGAAACTTGACTCTACGAGTGAAGTAGGTACCCAGTCATTAGAGTAGGTAGGTATATGTTCTGTAGCCTAGGTCCTAGGTCCTAGTAACTTATTGGCCGAGCAGTCCTCACGAACAGAAATAATTTCCGTACCTACATTGTGTAGGTACCTACTTACCTGAAGTTATCTGACATGTACGATATAATCATATAATGCACTGCACAGTGAATGTGCCAATAAGCAAACAAAAGAAAAAGAAGGTAATATATCAAAGTAAGTACCTACCTACAGTCAGCACGTCAGTGGTGGGTACCAACTTACCAGTGTTACCACCGATCATATGCGGTTGACTAGTACTAACCCAGTTTCCATACAGCCTACCTATAATACTACCTAATAAATTTTAAAATAGGTTAACGAAGAAAGTTGGTAGTTTGGTAGGTACTTACTTTTATAACTGCTGAACATCCGATCACTAGGCAAGTAGAGGCATTATTTTCCTTTGAGAATGAAAAAAATGCGTAAAGTGCGTTTTTTCGCTTTCATCTCATTTTAATATTTACCTACAAATAAATAGTACATTTTGATACAAGTGGAGAAAGTTTGTTATTGCATTCGAGGCGGAATTGTAACACCCAAGCAGTAGGTGAGGGTGTTTTTTAGCCGAGAACTGTAATAACAAATGTCCACGTGTATCAAACGACTGTTGTTTTTCAATACAATTTTGAAGAAATAAAATAAAATAACGAAAAATATATTTGTCACGAACTAAGAAACTATGATTTTAATTTTCTTTTTTTTTTTCGCGCTTTGCTTTTGCCAGGTTGAAGGAGAGGAAAGGTATGAAGCCGTTAAACAGCCTAATATAAAAAATTGATTAATTTTATATTTTTGAATTCAGAACACAAATAAATGTTAATTTACGTATAAAAGTAACTATTCGTTTTTAATAATCATGTTTATCTATGATATTCTATTTATAAACACAATTTGAATATTCAAAAAATATTTATGCCATAAAGACGCGTAGTGCTTTGCCGAAATTAAAAAAAAAATATTCACCTCTGACCTCAGACTATAGGCATTGAACCAATTTGGACTAAGTATAGATATAGTTATCTGTGGCAATTTTCATTCCCGCAAACGTACGGGAAAATTGAAAAAACGCACGCGTGTGAAATATATTGCCTGTTGTACCTACAACAGGCAATATATTTCACACGCGTGCGTTTGGATCGTAGTGCGTTATAGACCAGTTTTCGAGGAAGTGTTTTGAAAATATTTATTACGTTGAACGATCCGCGGTCAACAAAATAAAAACGTATTACCCGGCCGGCACACAGTCTGCAAGAAATTAACAGTTATGTAAAAAAAACAATAAACCTAACAAATTGTACAAAAAAAAACTGAACTTAATAAAAAACCCACGAATATCCGTCGGGGGCTGCCATGAAATGAACTCCTTTTGCAGTTTTATAGTAACTTGAATAATTGGAGATTTTTAGCGCTATACTTACGGGTTTAAGAGCTTATACTACCTCAGATTAGCAAGTCTATTTGTGGTGGTTCAAACTTCGTTTGTAATTCTGTTAGAATAAAGTTCTAATCAGCTTGCACTACAAAGCGGTTGTTACGTCAGTCACTGCGGCCGAATAGTGCGAAATGAGTGGTTTTTATTCTTTATAAAATCAAATTTTCGTCTTTTGGAAAAAATAAAAACATAAGACCTGCTTTATAGTTAGTTCAGTGAGTATGCAAAGTTTCATGATCTATTTTGAGAAAATTTTATGAAATCGTGTTTTCGCCAATTATAAGACCTAACATTAATCCTCAACTTTACCATATATTTATTTCAAAATTAATGCTGTACTATTTTAGGCGTAACGGCCATTTGAGGTAGTATAGGCCCTTAATGGGCAGGCCGTGCCCCTACAGTGGGCCCGCCTTTCGAAGTTGATGATTATACTTATTTTTATTTACGATGAAATTTAAAATACTGATGGCAGCCCTCGACGGATATTCGTGGGTTTTTTAATACTTAAGTTAGTTTTTTTTTAAATTATTTTATCCTTTTTCAATTAAGTACTTTTAACGTCGTGGGTATTTCAAAATTTTTAATTTTGCTTTTTATTTTAAACTTTTTAGAGAGCATCAAAGAAAAATGAAAAACATGAATTTACACAAACAAACATCGTCTCACCCCAAACGCATATACCTACCGTCCCCGTTCCGTCGTGGGTAAAAATACTGGTATTCAACTGCATCCAATAAGACTGGAAGCCGACACCAAGTCGGGACAAGCTTTTATGAAAGCTTTTCGTTTTCATTTCCTAAAAGATTTATTTTCTTCTTTTCAGTGCATTTTTATAAAAGCTTATTTAATAAGATATTTTAAAAAGGTTTTTCAATTACTTAATAATTTTATAATTTTTTATTTTTGTCGTAATCATTAAATTCGTGATATTTACCGTTGAGGAGTTCCATCGTGAGAAGACAATCCTGGCTGTAGGATCAGGTCATGATAGAAATCATGTTTATCTATCAAAAATATGAACACGTCTACAATTTTTCGTATTCGTGCTATTTACCATTGAGGAGTTCCCTCGCGAGAAGACAATCTTGGCTGTAGGATCAGGTCATAATAAAAAACATGTTTATCTATCAAATATGGACGAGTCTACAAATCTTCGTATTCGTGCTATTTACCGTTGAGGACTTCCCTCGCGAGAAGACAATCCCGGCCGTAGAATCAGGTCATGATAGAAATCATGTTTATCTATCAAATATGAACGAGTCTACAAATCTTCGTATTCGTGCTATTTACCGTTGAGGAGTTCCCTCGCGAGAAGACAATCCTGGCTGTAGGATCAGGTCATAATAAAAAACATGTTTATCTATCAAATATGAACGAGTCTACAAATCTTCGTATTCGTGCTATTTACCGTTGAGGACTTCCCTCGCGAGAAGACAATCCCGGCTGTAGAATCAGGTCATGATAGAAATCATGTTTATCTATCAAATATGAACGAGTCTACAAATCTTCGTATTCGTACTATTTACCGTTGAGGAGTTCCCTCGCGAGAAGACAATCCTGGCTGTAGGATCAGGTCATGATAGAAATCAAGTTTATCTATCAAATAGAACGCGTCTACAAATTTTCGTATCCGTGCTATTTACCGTTAAGGAGTTCCCTCGTGAGAAGGCAACTCGTGAGTTGTCACCGTAACACCTATCTAAGAATATGCACCAATAAAACCCAAACCCATCATTGAAAACTGCATCAAAATCGGACCAGTAGTTTTGAAGAAAAATGGCAACATGTATATGCACAAACAAACAAACACACAAACAAACAAACATCCTCTCACCCCAAACGTCTCCGTTCTGTCGTGGGTAATAATTGGTGATAAATCTAACGTGTTTCGACATGCTTCGTTTCCTAATATAAAATAAATAGCAATAGCTGCAGTAGCATTCGGCGCCTCTCAAAGTGAAGGACACAGTGGCTAGGCGGTGCGTCAAAGAAAACCCTTATTTATTAAGGTTTAGGTACTGCTACCGATACATTTATAAAGGTAAAGGTACTGCTATCGAAACATTTGTAAAGGTTATAGTACTTCTACCGAAATATACCGGTATGCATTTCCAACCTCAAAATTCCGTTACTGAAAAAAAAAACGGTATCGTAATATTTCGGTTACCATTAAATTTCGGTATGACGTCATACCGAAATTTAATGGTACCTTAATTTTTGGGTAATTCAGTCCCTGCAATCAGGTGCAAAAATCAATTTAAAAATATTAACTAACTAATGACGATTTAATTTAATACATGATATTTTCAGCTCAAGAAAAACCGAAATCTGAAAGATATTTGCAAGTATCGTCCCACTATAATGATGTGAAAGTACCAGAAGAAATGCAAAAGAGAATTGGGGCCAAAGTATCTGCAATTATACAGAAAAAAATAGAATTTGTGGACATGGAAAATGAAACTAAGTAAGTTTCTACTAGAACTATTTTTTTTTTGCCGAAATCAAATAAATTGGGAGGAGGGCAGGAGATCGATAATGGTGCACATCAACTTGATCAACTTCTAGAAGTGACAGATAATAATTAATATCTTTGTTTTTCTAGAAAACGGAAGATCAAAGGAGGTGTCAAGCTATTTAAGGCTTCTGAAGGATTTTTGTCGTGTGAAGAAGTAAAAGACACCTATACTGAAACTCATAATATTAAATCTAAGAAACTCAAAAATAACAGAAGACGAATTGATGTGGAAGAAAGCATAAATGAACATGGTAAGTTTCTGTATTTCCATGAAAATTACAGTAAAATTCAATAGAATAAAATTGGTAGACTCATATGATTTATATCACGATTTTCTTAAAGAAAAAAAAAGTGTTTAGAATAATTTAAACCCGTGGCCGGCTGTGTAACATAGATATAAACAATTGATAAAAGTCTGTGTACTGAAAAATCCAGTAATATTAATGCAGCATGTTTCACCTGCATTCTGTAACAAGTAACTTCATTTGAGATAAGTACGTACGCAGTACGCCTTTGAAAAAAACCACTACATATCAATTTTACGTTTGAAGGTGTCACAATGGAATGTGTAGATACTTTTACTTTATTAGGTCTGGACTTAGATATTAATATGACGTGGAAAGCACACATACAAAAAATAAAATCAAATCTATCTAGTTCTATATATGCACTACGTGAGCTCTCAAAATCAACCAATTCAAAAACAGCCCTATCTACTAACTACGCTTACGCATACGCATGGCTGAAGTATAGAATAATTCTTTGGGGAAATGGTGTTGACATAAATGAGTTGTTTATCTTGCAGAAAAAATGTATTAGGATATTAGTCCATATTGAAAACGACGACAATTGTAGACCACATTTAAAAAAACTGGTTCAACATTCTAACTCTGACATCGATTTATATCCTCGAAATTTGTAAATTCGTGAGACAGTATCCAAACTTCTTTATTCAAATCTCTGACCAGCCCCGCCGATATGCACCGCGTTCACAATTCGAAAACACGCTCGTAATACCCCAATCAAAGCTAAAATTACACAGCACTAGCCAATGACGTATTATATATAGACACGTCATGAACCAACATCGCGGCGCTTAAAAACGGCGAAAATACTAGAACTACTTATAAGCGTGAAGAAAGAGAAAGAAAATATGACACCGAACGGCGGGATGCCTGTTGCGAGAGGGAGATAAATATACATCTTCAGTCACGTCACAGGATTTATTAAATTATAAACAAACGTAGCGTCGCGCGACAGGTTGGTGCGTAACTAAGCGCGATGTGGCCAATTGGCTTCATTTCATGTTGTCATTTTAGAGTGCGGACAACGTATCTATAGTTTATATATCATTGGCACTAGCCCTTACGTTACATCAATAATAGTAGATTTTACAATTTTTATCCGAGATTTTTAGCAGCCCGAGCCGAAGGCGAGGGCTGATAGTAATGTCGAGGATAAAAATGGTTTTGTGGACGAGTTATAAACTCTGCTTTTCACTTCGATTGCGAGGAAATAAAACAGTAGTATAAACTGAAGAAATTAATAAACACGCAAAAACAAGAGCTGTTTCCCGCCGCTTTCTTTTTTTGAAATCTTACGACTTTTATATTAGACTTGGGCTGCAGACCTATACAGCCTACTATTAAATATTTTTTTTTAGATAAGATAAGATAAGATAAGTCTTTATTTGCCTTAAACATGGTATAAAGTTGTTACAGTCAGATATTAATCTAAAGTCCGCATGTTTAGCTATACAGGATATTTGTATCAATTGCATGCAAAATAATAATTATAAGTAAATTTTAAAGTACAATGTCACAGATTAATACAATAGGTACAGGTTATTAATACAATAATAATAGTTTTCGCAATGACAAAAGTTCAGAAATTATAGGTTATTGTTAAGTAAATCTTTAATGTCATAAAACATGTGTTCTTTCAACCATTTCAATAATTTGTTTCTAAATGAGTTAATATTAAATAACAATTTTAATTCTTTGGGTATTTTGTTATAAATGCGTATACACATGACTAGGAAACTTTTTGCATACTTGGCTGATTTAGGAGTATCCTGCAATACAAGTCTGCATGGATCTCTATTTCGAGAATTCAATTGATAGGCTCTTTTGAACAATCCCTTATTATTATAAACATAATTACAAATTTCAAAAATGTACAGTGACGGAAGTGGTAATATACCTAGCTTTTTAAAGAACGGTCTACATGACTCGTCAGGACGGATACCACAAATGGCTCTAATGCATTTCTTTTGCGCAATAAATGCTCTGTGTCTATCTGTACTGTTACCCCAAAGGATAAGCCCGTATCGTAAGATAGATTCTATGTAGGTGTGATATGCTGTAATTGCTGTTTTTTTATTGGTTATGTTCTTTATTTGTCTGAGAGCATAAACAAACTTATTAATCCTACTGCACAAACTATCCAAATGTACTTTCCAATTCAGATCTTGGTCTAAGAGTACTCCTAAGAATTTAGTTTGTGGAACTTCTTTTAACCTGTCAATATGAAGTTTGAAATTGTATTTGGTATGTTTTGATTTATTAAACTGTATAAAATTAGATTTGTCTAAATTAATTTTCAATTTATTTGCTTGTAACCATTTTATAATGTCTTCAATAGTATTATTAATGTCCATCTCATGATCAGATTTAGTTTTATACTTTTTGTCAGATGTCACAATAATTGAAATGTCGTCTGCAAATAATACACATTTATGATTAGTCACTAGCGGTAAGTCGTTTATGTATAATAGAAACAATATGGGTCCCAACACACTCCCTTGGGGGACGCCACACTTATTAACTCTATAGTCAGATGAATACGAGGTTAACAAATTTTCATTTACTTTATTAATAACAACGTATTGATTTCGGTTGCTTAGATAAGACGCGATCCACTGCAGTGCTAAACCTCTTATTCCACAATTTTCTAATTTTTTCAACAATATGTCATGTGCCACAAAGTCGAAGGCTTGTGACAGGTCGAAGAATAATCCTGTCGTTAAATAATTTTTATTAAGGAAATTATGGATATGCCCTAAAAGATTAGCAATTGCTAGTGTTGTTGACTTGTGCTTTTGAAATCCATACTGTTCTTTTGTTATGATATTGTATTTGCTACAGTAGTCGGAAAGTCTCTTTTGCATACATTTTTCAAATAATTTAGATATTATGGGTATAAGAGTTATCGGACGATAGTTTTTAACATCATTTTTATCGTTTTTTTTGTAGAGAGGTTTAACGACTGATAATTTTAACGCATCAGGAAAAGTTCCAGATGAAAATGAAAGATTAATTAAATAAGTCAAAATAGGAATTAATTCTGTACTGCAAGTTTTAATGACTTTTGTACTAATTCCATCGTAACCTTCTGAATTAGTGTTATTTAAAGCCATTATTTCTTTTTTAACTTCGTCTTCAGTCATAGGGCTAAGAAACATGGAATTAGGTATTGTCCTGGTTTTATTAGGCTCGTCATTATTATGTAAATTATTGAATGTCACAGTGCTGGTCGAATTAATAAAATAATCATTAAAAGCATTTGCTATGTCAGAGGGATTTGTCAGAATTCGCTTATCTAATACTAGTTGAGAAATATTATTGTCACATTTTGTATTTCCAATTTCACGGTTAATGACTGACCACGTTGCTCTGCATTTGTTTTGACTGTTATGTATGTATTTAATGTTTGAGTTTATTTTGGATTTAAAGATACATTTTTTCAGTATTGATGAATATTTTTTATATTTAAGTTTGTACGTTAGGGTTTTATTTTTATAATAATTTTCTTAAATTAATTAAATAACCTACCGTAGGTACTTGAATTTAATTTTTTATGTCTTCTAAGTCTTAAAAACACTTAAGGCTGGAGTCTTGCAAAATTCATTCGCTGCGAATTATTTGCGCAACAAAGTATATTTTTTTTTAAACAAACGGATGAAATAACACGAAATATTATTATTGCACATAGGTAACCATAATATAAGTAATAGCTAGTTATTTTTTTTAAGTTCATTTAAGTGGATTATGTTAGGTAAATCAAGCGCTAGATACAGGTCTTTCGTGCCCAACATCATTTCGAGTTGTGTTTGCGCGCTTAGTTTATGGCAATAAAGAATTAATTTACAAATCTGTTCAGCGCATAATGACCTCAACATACTCGTCTTCAAAATGCGCTGATTAGTTTTTTCTAATTATCTTTCATTTTCTTAATTCAGAGGTCACAATTTCATCAAAATTCTCTGTTTTTATCTCTTAATAAACGGGTTGTTTCATAAAAACTATGCATCGTAAGTATGTAATAATTAAATTATTTTGATGCCAAGAGTTCAATAAAGCAAATACAAAAAATTGCACCTAAATCACCTTACTCTAATAATAATAATAATCTCAAAAGACCTACAAAAAAAGTAATAGTGACATGATTTATTTGACTGTAATTTTGTTTTATTTTATTGACATTTTGTTTTTGATTGTTATCTTATTGACATGATTGTATTTCGATTATTATTCTAATGACCAGATGTATTTGACTGTAATTTTATTTTATTCGATTTTTTTTATTCTCCGTTTTATCCTTTTATTTTATACTTTGACATTATTTACTTATTTGAATGAATTTACATATTTTTAATTAATGATGATTTTTAAATGCTACTTCCTGTCTAATACTATAAATTATTGTTGTGCCCGACAGGGTCCATGTGAACTTTATATTAATAATAAGACTTTGTAAAACACATGTGATATGCAATAAAGAATTGAATTGAATTGTGCTAGGGGGCAGAAAGTTAAGAAAAAAAAAACAACAAACACTGATTTGTGAGGACTAAGTTTACTATTTACGGATGCGACTGTAGTTCTTCTAAGAATCTTAAATTCAAGACCTGTTTTGAAAAGTCCAAGATTGAAAGTAAATTTTTCAGCTCGCTATGTTCGCTCTTGTAATGCATCTGGTGGCCTACCATGACGTCTTAAAGCAGGATCGTTTTAATCTTGTTCCAGTGTGGGTAAAAGACGGAGCTATAAAATCTAGCTGAAATCTAAGCACATATTCCGCATAGGTTGGCGACCTTTCATTCATAAATAGGAATTACTTGGTCGAGTTATGCAAGAAAGCTAAAGAACCGAGATAATTTAGGTTGCATGATAGCTTTGAATTGTTCTCTGCATTAAGGAGTTACTTGATCGACTTATACGTAGAGACAAACTACAAATTCAAGTGAAAGCAGGCAACAAGAGCGATTCGAGCGAGCTCGAAAATTTTAACAAATCGCCTCGAATAAAAGCCAATTACCGAAATTGGCTTCTTATTAATTTTCGGCGCTTTTTTACACGTAGGAGCAAATAACATAAAAACTGAACACAAAATTCCATTTGTTTGCATTGCTCCATACATTCTTGTCATTGCCTTTTAAATTATAATGAAACAATCTACCTACATGCTCATTTTTCCCAACCTTGTGTTGTGTAGGTTATTAGGGATGCCTAATTCAGTTAGGGCCTAGTGCCAAGGGGTCCAATTTATTTCTGCTTCTGTCAATTATCGATCGATCATGCGAAAAACCCTCGATTAGTATGATATTATTAATAATGAATCCTCTTTCTAGATAAAGTAAATGCTGTGGCTGTCAGTGGAGAATCTATTTTGTCTAAAGAAGAAACAAAAATGTGGAAATCCAGAAGAAAAGAAAAGCTTTTCAAATATAAAGCTCAAAAGAAAAGTAAGGTTTTGACTGAAGTAGTATAGATTTTATTATTCTGTACTTCATACAAACTATTAACTGTTTTTTTTGTTTTAAACGAAAATTGAAAGTAACTGTTCAAATATAGTAAATACATGAACTTGTATCTTATTCTGGAGAAATTAAAAACGCTTTTAAAACATTAAACATTTATTTACAATAATCACATAACTACGAAATAAATATGTACAAAAGATCATTATCACATAATAACTGCATTCCACTAAGGATTTTTCTTTTTAGAACAACCAGAATGAATAAACTGAAAAAAATACATTTTGATGTACCTATCTCATAAAATATGAACGTCCTTTGTATTTTATTTCACTTTGGCGAATTTTCTATAGTCAATGTAGTTTTTAAGTTTTTCAAAACACATTCTAGGTGCATGTTTTACCTACCAATACGTCAAGTTTTACATTTTTCAGAACAAAATTCACTGATATGACAAGTAAATGCAAATAAACTCAAAATTATGCAGAATAACAACTTTTGGGCAAATTAATAACAGTTTTTAGTAGTCTGTTTAGAAATCAACTTTTCAGCATAAGTGATGTGATTTAACTTTGTTCCTGCAATCATTTTCTGTAGACAATAGGTGCTTAGGCGGTGCTGTTTAAAATATCCTATTCAGTGTAACTAATAGCTTTGCAGTATTTAACATTAAAAGTTAATTTTCAAACAGACTATTCCAATATACTGAATATCAAGAAAATAAATAAAATGTATTCAACACAATGACACTGAGCTTAAAATAAACTTAAAACGACTTATTCTGAAACTTAATACTCAGACATAACTTATTGGTACTAACGACAATGCATATTATAATAAAATTAATAATCAACCAAACATCTTCATCCCTACAGGCAAATTCAGTCAAAGACTTTTTACACACTGAAGGAATGTAAATGTGATTCTGCTGCTTTGCTTACTAATAAAGGAACATGCATTGTTTGAACGAGTCATGTTAAGGCTTTTCTATCAACTCCCACTCTTGAAATTTTTATTTTGTCATGCTTAAGTCACAGCCGCTTACAAACGGTTTGTTCGTTAGCGACATTGTTATGCAGATCGAAGTATCGAAACTTTTTTTGAGCGAGAAAAATGAAAATTACTTTTTTTTTAGAATTTCCGTAGGTTATAGAGATTATTTTTTTATACAAAAATAATCTGTGACGAATTGATATAACAAATTATATTAAATACAAAAAAATACAACAAAAAATTATAATAAACTTTGGAACATAATTAACCAATATTGAGAGCTGTCGTTGAGGCCATCTCACACAAAATCCTGTCATGCACCCATTTGTACTTTTATTGCACCCATAGACATCCTGAATACGGCCCTGGGGGCGTTCCACAAACTTATTTCTAGTCCTTTTTGCAGTTCATGACTGTAGTTCATGGTCCCCTGTGTTTTATTCGAAGAATTCGTTTAGAATCTACAGTCTTTCGCTGGGTGCGATAGGTAGACTTCTGCCTGCGTGTCTGGCGGGCAGTTCATCTTGAGTGAAGGCTCTGTTGTCGAGACCGCTGCGTTTGTTCTCGAGTTCTTCAGTCGTTTCTGGTTTCTCAATAGGGCCATCCATCAGGAACATTGTGAGGAAGAACATTATGCTGCCTGTGGGGTAGAGAAAGACAATTGTTAGAAATAAGCTTTTGGGCTTCAGAATCTGTTTAAATGTCGCTATGAAGTTATTAAAAACTTCTGTTATTATCTGTTTAAAAATATATGTTGTGATCTCAATAAAAGCACGCTGATGGAATTTCAAGGTTCGGTTACTCTGAGGGGTAGACATTTTGAAAATACAACAGCGCATTTTTTTCTGTTTAGGAATTGTCTAGGCTCATCTAAGGGTTTCCATCGAACTGTAACCAGGCGATACGATTAAGAGGTGTTTAAACATTTAAAAATTTAATTTTTAACAGCCCCCCCAAGCATTAGTTAACTTTTTTACTTTTATGAATAAGTGTTAAAGTTATGGAAAATAGCCACCAGGCAGACATAAACTAGTCGTTTTATCTGTTCAAATAACATACATTTTACTTTGTTTCTTAAACTTACTTAGTCCATAAAATCCAGCGTAGAAGATCATAATAGCCTCCCTGTACCCAATGATCTTGGACACGGGGTCCACAAGGATGGGCAGGTTGCCGCCGACGTTGTTCATGACGAACAGGAACACTCCGACCGTTGTGGAACGGACGGACAGCGGTACGATTTCTACGAGGATGGCGAATACGATGCCGAACCACATCTCAGCTGGAACGAAGAAGATTTTTGTTAAAAGAGACTTTAATTTAAAGAGCAGTGGGGTCATTTTCAAATTTTATAGACTTTGTTCAGCCTGGATGGTAGTTGCTTGCTTTACTTGGGTAGAGGTCTGAGATCCCAAAATCGCTTGTAGATATGTCTTAGTAGTCGCACCTACAGGTATAGATTCACGCAATACATATTTGAGATCGTGACCTTTTTAACCGACTTCCAAAAAGGAGGAGGTTCTCAATTCGATCGGTATTTTTTTTAATAGGCTCGATAAAATCATGTACTTTTATGAGTGAAGCCTGTTTTTAACCCTGGGGTAGGTATTGTTATTGTTAGGAGTTTGGCTCCTTTTATTTCTGGAAGTGAATATGTAACTAAAGTCTCCTCTCAACTCCATCTGTCTCTGCTGGTGGAAACCGGTCCTTGAGCTATAGTTTAGGATGTATGCTTACCAAAGAAGTAGGAAATAGCGAGAGTGATCATGGCCCACAGAGGTCCAAACACGACAGATCCGAAGGCAGGCAGGGTAGCAATCAGCTGAGACAACGCAAGCACCAGCACTCGAGAACGTACACCCATTTTCTCCACATACCTGCGCAAAAAAATATTCCATATTATTCATGTAAAATGTTATTTCAAAATCAATTTTATGCTGGTGTTAATTTCGTTGATTTTAGAATGCTTATTACTGTTGAAAAAGTCATGAACATGACTGTTTAGTCGTAGCGTAAACATAACTTTTTTTTGTTGTTTTTCATTTATTTGAAATTATTGAATTTCTAATTCCCTATATTTTTTTTTATTTTAATTGTAATATGCACTAGTTTTTCACACCTGTTTGGGCAGAATATGGTTTTGAGGTCTATTGTTGTATATTTTATCCTTATGTGTAGTGTACCCATATTCAAGCAAATAAATGATTTAATTTGACCAATGGTGTTTATTTGTTTGTAAATAAAATTGCAAACGCAGAATATACATTTAGGGATATAAAAAACGGCATTGTTAGAATATTCGGATTGAAATTTTATGCTGAGTTCTAAATAATTAACATAAAGAATGAATGTGCCGATGAGATTGCATTTTTTGTGGGCGGACCAATTAACGAAGATAAACAAAATCGCCCAATCGTACTCGGTTTAAACTTTCCAGAGCTAAAATACGAAGGCTACATTTTACGTAGAATTTTTTGTTATAAATGTTTCTGAAGCTTTTTTCTTTTGTAAAAAAATCTGTAGGTAAACTTTTAAAATACAAGGTAAAATAAGTTGTTTAGCGAAACTCGACAGACGCGAAACGTGTTGAACATCGATATCTAAACATAATATGTAATAGACGACAAACATACTGATGATTTATTTTGTGGGTAACAACCACACTAATCTTTTATTATATTTGACACTATATTTATCTTCCAGTCTAACTTACGACATTGTAGATAATAAAGTTAGATAATAAAGTAGGTAGCTATAGGTATCCTAGATTCTCAGCATCTGGAATCAAACGCTCAAATAGCGCACAAAGTATTAAAACAAAATGGTGGCCGTGTGGTATCCGGCAGAGTAGAATAGAACCAACCCATTACACTGACGGGTGTCGTATAAGGCGACTAATGTCTGAGGCAGAACACCTTGCGCCTCCGTAGACCAGAGAATGGGCAGCAGCGTTTTCTGTTAGTCTTTCATCACTGCGATCTCCAATCCGCCTGCCAAGCGTGGAGATTACGGCAAATTCCTCCCATCATGGGAGAGGCTTATATCCAGCAGTGGACGTTATGGGCTGATGTAGTAGTACTTAGTAGTAGTAGTATTAAAACAAATTCTTACTTGTCCGAGATGACTCCTCCAACCACAACTCCGATTGAGCCGATACCGACAGTTACAGCGAACAGCCACCAGCCTAGATCCACATCAGGGAAGTAATCGCGGTAGTACAGGTCCGCGTTGTAGGCGAAGCACATGCCTCCTGCAAAACAAAAGGTGTGGTTAAGTTAGGAGCATAGTTTCTGGTGATTTTCAGGTGGATCTTGGCCAAAATTTCTTAGGAAATAACACCATTGATTATGTCTAAGCATAAATCTATCAGGGTTGAATCAATACTTGTCAGACCTAGGCACAAGATATATAAAAAATTTGAAGTGACAATTACATTGCACAATTATTTTAGCATTCACACGAACAAAAAACCTTTAAAATAAAATATGAAATCCAGCACTTTTCCAGTTTGCATTAAGAAAGTAAAGCTTAGATTTTCTCACTACTTATCCTGTAATGGAAATGGACGTCGGGATAAAGAAAATGATATATTTAAGTTGGCAGCTAATGCTCCTTCCAATGGCTTTATTAAATGAGTTTCCTTGCTGACCTAGATAAGGTCAAAAGGAAGATATAAATGTCTCAGTGACTGGCTTATCCGTCTATACGAGGCGGCTTCGCTATGAGAAGTATTATGGCTCTGGAAATGGAGAGCTTAGTTTGCGGTAACGCATTACGCAACTTTATGCATTTGTGGACATTTATTTGCACTGGCTCACGAAAATAAGTCATGATCGACAAATGATTTTTTCTATCATTTAATCGTGTGGCAACATGATATGATATCGACTGACGATGTCTACCAGGATATCATATAAAAAGAGACATTTTACTTCTTTTTAGGGTTCCATACCTCAAAAGGAAAAAACGGAACCCTTATAAGATCACACATTTTTCGCTTTAAAGCACATGTAAAGGAAAAAATCTGACAACCGTAAATACGTTGTTTAATTCTTAAAACAAAAACAACCGATTTTACTATTACAAACTTATTATTTGCGGTTGGTGCAAAAGCTGTTTCATGGGATCGAACAGCAAAGTTAAGTTTGTCTTTTAAAAAGTTTGATCGGAACCCTCGGTGCGCGAGTCCGACTCGCTCTTGGCCGGTTTTTTTGAGCATCACCTTAAGGTTGAATAGGAGAAAATTAGGAAATTCCTCTGGCATTAAGTCCGCCTTTGTAGGTACAGATCTTTTCACTTTCTCAGAAAATTTTAATAAATAATTTCAGGGAATTAGCTCTCCATGTCATAATGCTCCATGTTTGCAAATGTCGACTTGGTGACTTGGCGATATTACCTACTTATTTTATGATTTCGATCTTGATTCACTGCTGTTTCCAAATTGTGTGTTACCTCCTCGAGGAATTTGTTACAAGGAAACGTTTTAATTTGAGTTTATCAATGTTTTCTCACGTGTCTACCCAATCTTAAGAACCTACAAAGAGAAAATGATTTTTTTTTGGATTTGTGGCGTGATTTTGTAAAAGTGCCAGTGGATTTTAACTTTTCGACCTTCTAGAGACTGATCTAGTTTTAAGTCTTAGATTGGAGATGATAACTATTATGAGACGGCAAGAGGAAGTCTTGCAGCCCGCTCCACATTTTTATAATACCGGGCACGCGCGCCCCGGGACTGAGCGGGGTCTGAGCGTCTGAGCGGGGCGAGGATCGCTAGCTTATAACTAAAGGACGTAAACGACAAAATGGTTTTTGTTATTTTATTTAGTTGGAAACGATTATTTGAGAAATTTCTTCTATAATTTTAAAGAGTATCTATAAACTCATCTACGGAGAAAGTTAAAAGTCTTAAATCGGTCCCGTTTGCCCATAACATGTGAATCTCTTTTTAAAAAAAGGTACGTTTGATATTTTTTTCTGTTACAAAAGTTACCTAATCATGTATTGAAAACTAACAAAATAAGGTTTTATCATGAATTATCAGGTCACCAACTTATATTTTCATTCGCTTTGTAATTACTGACAAAAATTGAAATCATTGACTCCAAAATTTCCAATCCGTCCTCTTAATTATCAATTTCGTCATGCGTCTCCCAATCCTTTAAAGTAGGGCCAATTTAATAGACAACATTTGACATCTGTCAGTTTAGTACTACTACATTTTAAAGTTACCTTATTTTGTCAGTATTAAGTAACTTTGAAGAAACAAATAATATTTTATGCCAGCCGTTACGAGGTTACGTTGTTGTATTTTGATGAAGTGTCAAATGTCTATTAAATTGGCCCTACTGTAATGTTTAGCGACCTACTTATTTTATAAGCAAAAATAATATTTACATGTTTCAAGAAAATTATTAAACTTAAAAGGCCTGTCCCTTTTAGCCGTAACAAATACAATTAGGCTAAAACGAAGATACTATAACGTCGGATAAACTAACAAACAAAGACATTTACAAACAACTACAAAGGATTGAATGTGACAGATTATTACGCGAAGACGTCTGGGCCTCTCGAGTCTCTTGACAGGCCTAAATACGGCCCTGGAATTTTTGAATACAAAAACTTTTACGTACTTACCTATTTCGTATTTTTTTACACGACTGCCATAAAAATGGAGTAATATTATTTTGTAAGTTACTTTTATATTTTTTACTTTAGAAGTAATGTTTAATATTAGTTAAAGCTACACCTGTAGGTAGGTACTTGAGTTTTCAAAGGTTTTTTTTAGTATCATATAATCGGTAGGTACATAAATATAGTCGGTATCTCTAAGTACTTACATTGCCGTATTATTACACCTACTCCAATATAAAAATCTTGAATACGTTAATCCAAAGAACGAATCCTACAAAGCTTTTTATTCAATAAATTGTCTTTCAAAACATTACACTAAGGACGTAAGAAAGTCGCCAAAAACCGCTGTTAATTCTAATTTAAGTATACCTACCTAATCCGCCCCTCCGTCCGATATTTTCTCTCTCATTACGGAAGAAACAACAACAAAATTAAACTTGTCTATTTTACGGTGTATCTGCAGATGCTTGGTTATGAACGCATTCCATATGAAAATTGGGAACAATGGACTATGGTGCACGACCACAGTATACCTGTGTGCGCCCGCGCCACCACAGTGCGTGACTATGCGTGAAATTCAAAGATTTTTTTTTATGGAACTTTAATAGCGACACGAGTAAATAGGGGCAAGGCAATGTAGGTACCTAATTATATTATGATTTAAAAAAGTGTCTATGTAATTTCTTGCCCATTCTTCTCCATAGAGATCTACGCTTTGGAACGGGCAACTACAGTACTTTCACAAGTTCTAGTGCCTTGTAATGTAACTGTAGCTTCGCTTTCTTTGTTTTTCTGACATTCAAAACTGCCTGTAATGGTCTAATTGAAATAAATGATTTGAGTTTGAGGCATAGAACTCTCTTAGTAGGTATACGTACCTATAGTGTTTTAATTCTCAGAAAACTTAACAATCATACAATATCGCACTTTTAATACATTAATCCGATCCGACCTTGAAATTTGCGACATCTATTGCCGTGACTGGCAGGATACTAACTACAAACCTACAGTTGCGTTTGAAAAACTCCTTCGTGAGATAAAAACTCCGCATTTTAATCCTTATTGAAAGGAAATAACGTGTTTAAATAAAAAAGGGTTTTTATAGACAGACAATAATAATGTTGTAATAAAAGCTCTTGTCTTGTCGTGAAGTACGTTATATGTAGGTAGGTGTTACTAGTCATAACACCCACGTATTCATAGTATTAATCGATTATGCTAAATTAAATGATTTACTTCCTTAGATGACGAATAAAAACTTAAGTAGGTAGTACGCACCTAAGTACCATACAGACTCAGAGTAGATAGGTACCTTTACCATAATAATATAATAAATTATTACCTACTATGTCATAAGTCCCCTAATTCTAGTGGTTATGACTACTACGCTAGAAACTGAGCTTCAGGAAGTAGGGTTCGATTCTTCGGTCAGGCAAATCAGCAGCGTGTTTGGGATTTTCGATCAGAAACCCAGTAGCATTCTATGGCAAGGGAGTCTGGAATTGTGCTTGGTTAGAATAGGCACGTCTACCCCTGTTACATGATGGGACTTAATTATAACTGGCAAAATGTGGGTGTACGTACTTTAAAGGAAGGATTTTTTTTGTCGTTTATTTAAAAAAAAAATAATGAAGGTGCTATTCGTGCTATTTTGACGAATCCAAAGTTAACCTGTGATATCTTAATAATGCACATTGCTCGCAGAACGGATGGCCAATGGGCCCGCGAATAGGAAGACGTTGCGTTGGAAGGCCTCCCACTAGGTGGAGCGGTAACCTGGTGAAGGTTGCGGGAATCCGCTGGATGCGAGTCGCACGGGACCGGTCAATGTGGCGACAATTGGGGGAGGCCTATGTCCAGCAGTGGACGTCGCACGGCTGAAATGATGATCTTTATGAGGACTATCAAGTTAAACTCACCACAATGTCTGATAGAGGCGGCGAGGCACAGCAGGATAATTCTGGGCTGCGCGATCACGTGCCAGATCGTGACCTGGGGCATCTTCTTACCAGACTCCAGCGTACTGTCGCCAGCCTTGCCTGTTCCTGAATCAAGGAAGGTAAATTTTAGAATGATGAGGATGTCAATGTAGCAAATAGCTAGATTTACACGTAACTAGGTAACATCCTGATAAAATTTGTAGTGTTTCGAAGACCAATTACATTAAATTACATTCATATTCCTTATCAATGATTTAGGCAATTTCTTCTGTATTATTTCTTTTTTTCCTCATAATTCTCGCAAGGATTAAACCCGTAATTCACTGAAAATAATGAAATATTCTCTAATTTCCAATACGGCAGAAATAGACAATTAATCTCAACTTGAAACCAAACTCGTTTACCTACAATATACAACAATAATTGATGAATCAGCGTTAGTTCATACCTTCTTCTCCAATAGTAGTTCTAGAAGGTTCCCGAAGAGTGAGGAAGGTGAACACAGTGATGATCAGACCAACGATACCGGCGCCGAAGTAACACACACGCCAGCTCTGTGGGTAGGTAAAAAAAAATGGTAACGAAAAATCATTCTTAGAGTACCTAGTTTACAGAAGCATTCTTAAGACGTTGCGTAAGTTTCACCACTTGGTAAGTAGATGCTGATTGTATAGTAAGGTAGGACGAAGGCATACTATGTAAATGCGTTTACAAAGGCGTCAATTAATTAGTAGAAGTAGTAGTAGAAATTGCTTTTAATTTTTTTCTACGGTATTTGTTACCTATTGTCACTTTATCACAAATATACGATAAGGACTTCAACTTCTAAATGAGAAAACTATAAAAGACTAAAAAAGAAACTCACCAAACCCCAAGCATTAACTTGAGGGATGTACCGTCCAACAGGGAAAGCGATACCATATCCTCCATAGATCCCCCAGTTGAAGATGGACAGCGCTAAGGCCCTCTGTCTCTCAGGGAACAGGTCTGTCAGGATCCCAGTAGCGAGAGGGTTGCAGCCGGACTCTCCGGCGGCCATGATCATACGTAGGACGACGAGATGCCAGTACTCCTTGACGGTGCCCATCAAAAGAATGGCGATGACGAAGACTAGGGTGCAGAAGGAGAGGATTCGTGCTCTGTTGTATCTATGAGGGAAGAAAAGTGAATCAAATTTAGCGGTCAACGTTGTAGATCAGACGATGGTGATGATGAAGATCATCAACAATGGTTGACTATAAGACAGGCAGTAGCTTACACTAGGTTTAGCAAGGATAAGGAATGATTGACCCTGATTCAGGAATTAAAAGGTCGCTCGAAGTTCACATAGGATCTCTCAATCTGCAGCCATTCTTGCGGCGAACGATGTAAGACGATGTTGTTATAATTTTTGCAGTTATTATTTTATTCGTCAGCGTAATGATACGCAAGAGTCTATCGCTTAACTGAGACATTGCATAAGGTAGCTACGAAGGTATGCAATGACGTCGCGGCGAGTTCCCAATAATTCACTTGCTGACGACCGTCAAAACCATTGCCTCGCATCTACCACAGGCACCGTCGTAGGCTAACGGTAGGCCAGATAGTATAACTGATATTTCAAAAACATGGTATGAAACTTACTTGTCAGCAACCACGCCAAGTACGACTCCGACGACAGTAAAAACTGCCATGAAGGCGGGTCCAGCCAACACCTGGTAGTCGATACCCAGACCATTGTAGCCCCATTCGCAGTACCGGGTTCCGTTCAGTATGAGAGTCTCGCATCTGTAGAGAGAAATAAGATTGATCATTGAAATGTTGGTACAGGATAACAGAGTGGATGGAACTGCAGAGATCGATCGGGGAGAAATTGGAAAAACATGTGGTACGATCTTGAGGTGATACCTATTTTCGTACAATTTGATCGTACGAATAGATAAGCGTAAGCTGACTTTGTTTAATAAAAACACCGTGTGAAACACTGTGTTTAATAGCTGCGAGACGTGATATATTAACAGACAATCAGTTTATACGTAAAGTTAAAGAAAACAGGCCAATGAGATTAAGTTTATTTCTAAAACATCAAAAGACTACATGGATGCTGTTTCGACCCCTGAATCAGGACATTCTGTTTGACCGGGGTTGAGGTTTCTCCGGTGACCTAGATCTGAATGAGAAGGCTTAGACAATGATTACTACAACTACTTACTCGTTTTCAATTACTACAGATTCATTGCACTAGATACCTACATAACTACACATTAGGTAGATGTACCTAAACAATTTACTCGTAACTACACAAATAGATGTGTCCTCAATACGACGATAATTAAATCAAAAGAAAGTAGAGACTTGCAGAAAGCGAATCAATCGCCCGAGGAAAGTTCAATCTGTTCCATTATCCTTTATTACTTACTATCTTTTTATTTCCCTTGTACCGGAATTGATAGATGAATGTTATATCTTTCTGATCTGTAGGTTTTTGTTTTATGTTAAGTAATTCAATTTTCGCATATTGGACCTGAATTTGGTAACTTCTTTTGCTTTGTGATTTTTGCACGCAAAATGATCCTAGCGTAGATGTATTTCTGCCTTTATCGTAATTGGAGTAAGTTTATTAAATTCCTATGTTTTGAATTTTCACTCCCACAAAACTACTGGTTACTGTAGGGGTCTGTAGGCGAAAAGCCGTTTACTTCGATATTTAGACCAAGGTCATGGAGGCGATATGTCTTCCAAGTAAAACGCCTATAATTTATCTGCTTATGTTATTATCATTATTACACCCCGTAAATCATTGTTGGTGTCACATAATGCTGTTTATATTGACGATAAATCTCGCCAAGATCTAGTTTATAAGCAGTTTACGTGCGCGAAAATAAAGGTGCACATGACTTGCGAAACATAGGTACAAAGCTTATAAGACGTTTAAAATATAACAGAATGGAACAGAAACAAGAAAAAAACAAAGAAGTAGACATCTAGCACGTCGTGAGTGCGACAAACAGGTTAAACCACTCAGCATGATGCTGTGCTATGGCCTATGGGGAGCCCACAGCACAGCGCTGGTTTTCAGTGGTCACCCTTGAAAAAACGTACGGAAGCCAATACAGTGGTATCTAATGAGATGAGTAACTAAAATAAAACAGCCAGTACTTAGATTATAACAAAACACAGCATAAGAAACATAAACATTACAACAAAAAAAATATATATATATAAAAGGTACTTTATCAAAGACTGCAGGCTAAACAAAATAAACGTTAAATACAAATTAAAATATGACGAGGTTTTTGTCTCGCTCCGACCCCTCCCCACCGCGCTTAGCTAACATGAGTATTCAATATAATTAAACTTACCAAGAATCAAAAACAATTTCCACCATGCCTTGAGAACAAAGACGAAACAGTAAATTACGCTGAAACAGTCCCAATTTAATCACAAACCTTGCAAATGAATACCCGAGCCATAATATCCGCCATTTTGAGAAATACCTTTTGATACAAGTATGAAAAGACTTGACTGAAGTAAACATTGAACAAAGCGAGGGGTTGAATTTGATCGAAGTCTAAGGGATGACGATGGTTGGACGACGTTTCCGATTAGAAGATTTATTTTTAGAATTCAATTAAATTCCGTTAATGATTTTGGAGTTGTAAAACAGATGTTTAATATTAAACGTTAGCCGACCCCCACTTAATGTGGGATGGATCAAAGAAGAAGAGGAGGAGTTTAATATTAAACGTTTAATTTTGATTCAAAATAAAAAATCAATCAAAATCAAAGTATTTATTTCAAGTAGGCCAGGTACAGGCACTTGAACTGTCGAAACAAAGATGAAAATTAAATGTAGCTACAGTCCCAGTCACAAGACAAAAATTGTGAAAGTACTGTAGTTGCAGATCTTTTAAAAAAAATCATTTGTTGTGGTAGAACTCAATGTAACGCAATCAAAACATTGTGCTGATGGATGGGTTGAATAGTACGGGGGTCGTGGAAGTGTTTGAAGTAAAAGTCTTACATTAAAAACTTGTATTTAAAAAAAAAACTGTTGGGACTTTGAACAGGTATGGTGTAGAGTGTAGAACAAACAAATATCGCAATGACGAGGAGAACAAGTGCCTTTCGGCTTCGTTAAGAGGTGTTTTACACCCTTTAAATCAATTTAAAATATTAATTCTTACTAAGTAATCTGCGGAAACGCGCCTTTTCTTTCTTAATGGAGGCAAGGTGCTAAGGTTTTCCTTGATATTGCATTTTTTATGAGGCAAAAGACGCAGGAGGAAACACGTGCTTATTAATATGCATAGCGACACGCCTGCAGCCCCTAGTGTGAAGGGGGAAGGTACCCGGGCCAGGGTAACCCATGAAATTCGAATTTTCTTAGGTTTTTTGAAATTTACAGGTCAGTTTCAGACTGTATGTTTAACAAATTATGATTCGCGACCGTAGCAAATATAAAGAGAAAGAAAGAAAGAAAAGTATTTATTGAACTCACACAGGATAAACAGAAACAAAAAGATACAATAGAAATGACAAAATTATATAAAAACGTAAACAAGAGAAAATTATAAAAAAAAACAATCAAAATGGTCCTGTGCAAGGCCAAAAGGCTCCTATCTCAGCAAGGTGCTGTGACATTTAAAACAAAAGTCACAGCGCTGGTATTCTGATAGGGCCCAATAAATAATGTTTAAAAAAAAAAATGGTTTTATAGACTTATAATCATAAATAAATATATAAATAATAATTTATTAAGGTTCATAAAGTTTTGTAGTACATGAGGGATTTACAAAGTATGCATTTATAATTACATGTAGGTACAACAAATTGCTGAGTGAATCACTGCTCTCCTAGCTAGATTGCTGAACAATCAGTATTTAGGAGAGACAGTTTCGACTCCCTATTTGAGTATCACAATAATCATGTAAGTATTATACTTTCAGCGCTTAAAATATTAAACAAAACACAAAACCAAAAAACTAAATCTTAAAATTAAATACAACCATCTAAGTTATTTTAATGCCATCGAATGACTTTTTCATGAAATATTCATCGACACTGACCTTAAAATTGCGAAACGTAGGAAAATTTGAATTTCACGGACTACCCTGGTGTTTTCATGAAAATACAGCCGGTGTTTTGACGAACTTCAATGACTAAGTGTTTGAATACCATGAAACATACGAGGAGTTTAGTTTTGCAAGTTACCGGGAATCATTATAAATTCTGAGTAGTTTCTGAGAACATCTTGGATGTGTAATTAACCTAAGATTTCTAGGTTGCCAAATATGTTCACACTAACAATGTGGAATAGGTACTACCTATGTTTTTTCTTTGACGAAACGCATTATTACCCAGTCGCACTCCACCCGCGACTTCGTCCGTAAAATTGTGATAGCTCAGCTAATATGCATGATATAATCAATGATATTATAAAGAAGATACGCCATGTTCATACTGAATGGCGTTCAGATATCGTTGCGAGTAATTTAAAACTACGACAGCGATAGATAATACGGAACGTATAAGATAGAAAGAGATAGCTAGCTATCAAAGTGCAACAATTGTATCACTTTGTCCTCAACAATTTGTGCGTGCTAGTGCGATATCTACCTCTTTTTACTACATAATATCATTGGATATAATAGTTATTTATGCAACTGTTGTATAATGAGGGGTATTAAAACACGAATGTGGGTTTATCACACGAGGCGAAGCCGAGTGTGATAATAGTATCACATGAGTGTTTTAATACCTAATTATGTACAGTTTCATACAAGACTTTATCTACATCCATGATATGAATCCTCCATAAAAGGTTCTAAAACCATAGGGTGTTGCAGTGTTCTAAGAAGTCTATGTAAATTCATGGAAAGTTTAATTGCTTGTATTTACTACAAACAAACCGTGTATAGGTAGTAATATAATTGTTTACATTTTGTATTGTTCAATTATCAAAATTCACAAAGCTTGTATCACTCATTTTTGTAAACAACAAAGTACATAATGCAATACTAATATCCAAATGTCGTACAAAAATGGCGGGATACGACGTGAATTCGAATTAACCTATAAGTTTTTTTTTTTAATTACGGCGCTGTGGTAGTGAATCGCACGTGCTAGACGTTCGATTCACTACCACATTCGATGTTCTTTTTTTAAAACGAGTTGCATAATGAAATTCAGTACAACATTATAACACCCGTTTGGGTGTTATAATGGTTATTAAGACACTGGCTGTTATAATGTTGGCCATAAGCTAACTGTTTCAGATACCTTTATAGAGGATTTATAGCATGGGTGTAGATAAATATAATTTATAGCCTATACCACCCACCAATAATGTAACTTTCTACCAGTGAAAGAATTTTTAGAATAGGCTAGTTTTCACCATCAATAAAATGCAAATCTATTTAGTCCGTCAGTTAGAGTATTGGAAAATAATGGACAGGTATTTTTTGTTTTTGTAAATCAATGAATATTGACAAAGATAAAACGCATCAAAACTCGGGAGTAGTCGGGAGTAGGGGCTCGTGACGTCACAACGCACTAAAAATTATAGCACGGCGTGACGTATTGAGAAATTTAAAAGCTTCGTATCTTCGTCAATTTTGGTTTACGTAACAAAAGAAAAAAATACGTGTCAAATATTTTTTGATAATCTAACTGACGGACTAATTAGATTTATTCAGGACACAAGCCTATTAGAACACTATTTCCGGAGATTATCCCCTACATACAAAATTACAAACAAAATTTACCTCTTTATAATATTAGTATAGATGAAACTTAGTAGGTATAATGAAAGAGAAAGATCGTAAAATTGATACCGCATTGTCATAACAACCGTCGCTAAGTTCATTCACCGCAGTGTTTTAATACGAAAGGCACTAAAGCCTTATCCAGACGACCGATTTAAATCCTTATCTTAGCATAAATTGTCGCTTTTGTTGGAAGTTAATCGATACTTTCGTTAGATATAATCAGTATTTATGAAACATACAGTAAATATCTAAATCAGATACAGTAAGATCGGAATTTCTTGATGTTCCTGAGGTTTTTCAAATAAAAAGAAAGCTGCGTAGCGGTGACTGCGGACGCGCTCGTAGCACATGTGTGCTACGCCGCGCCGTAGCGCTACATTTCTACGAGCATCGCTACAAAAAAGAAATGGCTACGGGGCGTAGACGCAAAGCTACGACGACGGCAAGTGTGGAGGTGCATCACTAGATACTTTCTCAATCTTGTGTAAGTTGAAAATCGAATTTAAAATCTTAAGTTCACTTTTTCACTAACAGTAAACGCACAACCTAAAACAAATCCTTATAAAATGAAGGTGCATTACAGAAGGATTTTATTATTTTTTTCCTCTAATGGACTAAAAATTGGAAATGTTTGTTTGTATGGAAGTTCAAAGGGCACATGACTAGAATTATACTAAAAAAGTTGATTTTTCGGCGACTTCCAAATGGAGGAGGTTGTCAATTCGTCAAAAAATTTTTGCTACTTTTTTCCACTAAGATTAGAATAACTTGCTAAGCTATCTTATTGAATTTCACTGAAAACTTCAACAAGCTACATCCTTTTTTATTTCAGTCTGCCGTCTGCACCCAGCCTCAAGTTAAAGCTATGTGCAAGTTATCAAAACAGCATGAATTTAATATGGCGGCATTGCCAGAGGGGTACGGTCTAATCAAGTTAGAACTAAGTTGTAATAACTAGTTACTTGTTTAGGTTTATTGGTCTCATGTCGTACAATATGCAAGTGTATCGCGGTTTGAGGTGAAGTGCGAGTTAATTTGATCATAACTAGCGCTTGATTTAATTAGTTTTATTTGTGTAGATTGATGGAAGACTTAAATGAGTTCTAGGCTAGGAGATTAATTTAAATTGACTGTTGTCAGCTTAAGCACAAGGTTATTTTTTAACCGACTTCTAAAGGAGGAGGTTCTCAATTCGAATGTTTTGTTTTTTAATTAGTTATCTCGAGATCATAAATCCGTGATGTTCGTGTCCTTGATTTATTTCCATTTATGAACCGATTTGTAAAAAATATTTTTTTGTGTGATAGGATAATGTACCTACTCTCTAGTCTCCGATTGGTTCCATAGAAATTTCATATAAATCGGTTTAGTAGTTTGTTTTTTTTTTCTTCTTGGTCTATGTTGACGTTGACGACATGATAGTTCCGTAATAACTTCTAGTTACAATGAATAAAAATTAATTAAAGAATTTCTGTGGTATTCTACAACTAAAAAGAGTAAAATAAAAACTAGACTTTTTAGTGTTTTTGGGAGTCGGTTTTTTAGTCTTGATATACTACACTGGCCTGCAAAACTAAGTACTACACTTATACAATTTCATTTTTTTCTAAACTATAGAAGTTAGAGATTTAAAATAAAAAACGTTTTATAGCAATTTTTATCAGCTTTATTAGTTTTTATGTACAAAATTAAACTTCTTTTCGAGTCGTTTTCGTTTCGAAAGTATATCTTGTGTACTTAAAAAGTTATTGCAATTTTAAAAGTGTGATACTTATTTTTGCAGGCCAGTGAATCTCAATTAATTTATACGTTTTTTAAGTAGTATCAACAGTTGCTAGGTGCTGATTTTATTTAGGACTCCCCTAAAAAAATATTCGCGTGATTAATAGCGTGTAGGTATTATTATTACTCAACAAGCAAAAACTACTCGAATTTGATAAACACACGTGTTTTTGTGGCAATTATGTCGTAGCAAAAACATTATTGTTAGTGTAGCCGATTAATTTAATTAGGTAATAAATTACGAAGCAATGAATAATGATATATCTACTAATAACGCTCTAGGCAAAATTGTAGACTAAAAATCTCGGGATTAGATTACACACCATTGACACCTTTATATTTCAAAATGGTTTGGTTTAAAGTTTAGGTTACCCATGATTCGCCCATGTAAGGGCAAGAAAACTGATGAGCCTTTATGAATTCGGATTTAAAGTTAAGCTCCTTACCTATATTTATGCCTTGCGTCAAACTAGTTCATGCCTTGCGCTTCACGTGTTTTTAGTTGACGTGTTTTTACGTGCACCCTTCATTTGTATGGAAATATTAGTTCGAATTAAATTTACAGCTCTAAATTACGTCTGTCTCTTTCTCGTTTTATTAGAGAGAAAAAGATAGCAATAGCCTAAATTAACTTTAGTTTGTGCACAACAGAATCGACACCAATGGTTTGTAAATAAACCAAAAGCATACTTCGCCGTAGGCCAAGCACGCGATAAGCTTTTTATCGCGCGTCATTTAATTTCGAGAACCCAGCTTGCTATGTCACGATCTACTAATAAACTAGCTACTAACTCTGCTGGGTACCACAAAAAACGTTTCTCAAGAACCCAGGAGCCATTTAGAAGTGACAAAACAGATCCTGATATAATGCTACCATGTTTTGTTATTATTTTTTACCTAACTTCCGCGTAGCTGCAAAAAATTGCGTAGACATTTAATAGTTCCTTTTATATCTATAAGTACAAATATATAAAGTGGAGTATCTGTTTGTAATTTAAAGCCAACAGCTTTTTACTGAAATTATGAAAGTATATACGGTACTTATAAAAACAAAATTGTCTTTCTGGCGGTCTTTGTTCCGGATAATCTCCGAAACGGCCGGAACGATTTTGATGGGACTTTACTGGCAGATAGCTGATATTATAAGGAGATAATGGATGGGCAACTACAGTACTTTCTCAAGTTATTATGCCTTGTGACTTACTGTAGCTTTGTTTTTTTTTTCTTGTATTTTTGATATTCAAAAAAAAGTACCGTAATGGTCTAATTGAAATAAATGCTTTGAGTTTGATTACTTAGGCTACCTACTTTTATTTTATAAAATAATTATTTAAAAACATTAAAACCCTAGAAATTGTTAACATAATCCGATTGAAATAATGAAGTGATATTATTATAATAATATCACGCCGACGAAGGTTGCGGGGCAACAGTTTGTATAATAATAACATTGATAAGAACCTAGGTTATCCGGCCTTGTTAGTGTATTAATCTAGTTAATCAAGACTGGTAGGCAGTAGGTATGCAAAACAGAAGGTTCTCAAAGTGGTCGGTCAAAGTTTTCCGGCATTTGAATTCATGAATGATTGAGGCTGCCGTTGTGTCGTTAAAGCGACTTCAAGTTAGTTCTGACTTTTTAACTTCAGGAAGGCTGTGGATTTTTGATGAGTTCAGGACTGTTGTAAAACCTGGAGTTTTATGACATTACCATTGGTTTATCTATTTTTTTTTGTCTAATGGGCCGTTCAAGTATTATGTATGCAGATTTATTACAATTATTTACTCCCCCCCCTCCGGCTTGTCAGCAAAGTTTAGCAAAGGTCTTAGCTCCCCTCGCATGCTTACGTAAACATTGGTATATGCATTTTTCTTTTAATGTAAGTATTCTGTTTTTTTTTTGTATTGATTCATGAGCAGCAGTTATAATTCTAGAAATAAGAAAATAAGCTTAGCTACTCGGTTCTAAGCGAGTACCTAAACTTATTCATTATTTGTATGAATCTCCGAATATGCGTTTGGTTTTCAAGCATAGAAAATGTGTGGGTTGCCATATAAGTGTAAATTAGTAAATAATTACTGCTGACGTAATCTCCATCTGGACACCCCCACCCCCCATGTCATCAAAAATAAGCAAAGCATAGACCCCCCCCCGCTCCATAGAGTGCTTACGTAATACTTGAACGGTCCCTAACCTTTTTTTTTTTTTTTCGGATGGGAAATCATCAATCTCCCAACATCATCCCGCTCTGGGCGGAGCAGGAGGGAGTGTCAGACTTTTACTGACTAAAACTCATCCATGTTCCTTCATCGCCGTTTGTGTTCCGGGGCCACGGTATCTCTTTCGAACAGTCCCGCAGCCCCGGAACGGTCCCTAACCTGGTGTCAGAGTGTATATTTTTATCGTGTTTGTGTGTGAGTGATCCTAAGATTTCTACTACTTACTATTTCTGTTTTTACTAATGAGAACCTGTAAATGGATCTATGTTGCATACAATACAATTGTTATTCATCTGTTGTGTTGTTCTCCTATTTATAAATAAGCTTTGGAGCAGTGTAGCAGGAGTAAGTTTTGTACCTACTACTAACATTGTGAATTAATTTGTGAACGTGAATATTATTATGAATTTTCGTACCTTTAAGGATATTTATTAGTTTATTTATAACGCGTACCTATCTCATACATACTTTTAAGTCTTATTTAATTCAATAGAGACTGCATTAGTATTTTTTACATGGATCTTTTAATTTTATTATTATTATTTAAAACCTTTTTTTTTTTTTTTTTACTTAGCCTATTCTGTCCCACTGCTGGGCAAAGGCCTCCCCCATTTCTTTCCAACTGTCCCGGTGTTTTGCCTTCTCCGGCCAATCAGTCAAGAACGAGTCCAAATCGTCACGCCAGCGTTTCTTGGGCCTGCCTCGGTGACGACGACCCTCTTCAGGCACTCACTGTGTGACGATTTTGGCCCATCTGTCCTGACCCATTCTGGAAATGTGAATGTGTTTAAAACCTTAACCTACCAAAAAAGTTTTGATATACCTAAATCTTGATTGCATTGAACCTGTTAATGTGCTATTAAATATTTCACACAATATTTTAATCATAAAATTACTGCACAAATTCAAGAAATATCTTCAGTAATTTAAAAAGAAAAACTTAAGTACCTATTGTCCAGTAATTATATATGTATTAAAAACTTTATATAGGTAGGTAAATAGGAACCAACTTGTTTAATTAAAATTTATTGTTTCCTGATTAATATGTAGATTATTTCAGTTGACCTTGGCCACAGATAATATAATATTGTAACTGGTGAACACTGGCTATAGATGGTGAGTCGTGGCTAGTGGGTCATAATTTATTATTATCATTTGTATGGTGGTATATAATTATTAGGTTCGATCTATCAATGTAATACCGGTAATCTCATTTAGCGTCTTATTTACATTCAAATCCTTTAATAAAAACAATTAGTGTTGGCGTTACATTGGTTAATTGAACTAAATTATTACTTTGCTATGTAGGAAGTTAATTGTTGAACATGTTAGTCGGACGTGAAAAGTAATCCTCCGCGACTCTAGCCTCGTGATGTTTTATTTTTCTACGACTTGAGTTTCGATGCCTGTACATAATGTATAATAAATAAAATTGTTTTAATGACTAGAAGTTAAGTGCCACACTCTCTTCTTTATGCCGTAGCCCAGTAAAAAGAATAGGTACCCACACTTTATTAGCAATCGTCGTTTTTAAAATTCAAATTGATGGATTGTCGAAAATGTTTTTAACAAACAAAAAAGATTTTATTTTGTTATCGTTATCCAAAAGCCTGTACCTATACAGGTTTGAAGTAAACCTGTATGCAGGCTTTCTTCAAACCTGTATGCACTTCTAACTAATTCAAAGCAGTATAGGTAACTCTTTAATAATATCCTTCCTTCCTTAAAAATCTTTTTTAATTGACAGATAAAGTTTCCAAAATAATGGTGTTCAAAGATTATTTTGGGTTATTTCTTACCTTTACTTATTGCCTTTCCTTAATGTAACTATAAAATCTTTTTTTCCTTGTAGAGACTATTGACTTTAAAAGAGACTTAAATCCTCACTTCAATATACTTACTATGGTATGATGGGATTCTCCATCGGCAAAGATAACAAACTTTCATTCAAACTCATCATCGTAATCATCTGCCTAGCCTTTTCCCAACTATCTTGGCGTTTGCTTCCAGTCTAACCGGATGCAGCTGAATACCAGTGTTTTACATGGAGCGACTGCCTATCTAACCTCCACACTGTAGTACTGGGTAATACGATACCATTTGGTAGGACTGCTTGTCAGACTTTTGTGCCAATGACTACCTTTAACGACTGTCAAACATCTAAAAATGACAGCCGGGACCATACCAATGAGAGGTTTTCCTTTTGAGGTTTTAAAAAAAAACTTAGTTTCCAAGAACTCTATAGATGGCGTTGACTAACTATGCCAAAGCCAAAACGCTTGAAAAAAAAAACATTGTGTCACATCACATACTCTCGTTGACTGACACTTTCATTTGCTTAACCTTCCGAATAAAACCAACATTTCTCGCGCTTTGTTAAAATCAGTTTTTTTAGGTTCCGTTCCTTGCATTATCATACTTATTCCTAGCGCCATCTATCCAGCGACTAGGGAAGAGCTAAAAAGAAAATCCCTCATTATTCAACACATTTAAATAAAACGAATTAAGAAAACCTCTTTGTTTGTTTATGTCTTATAAACCCAAGGAATATGATTTACGGAATCCCCCCCTTTTAGTCGCTTCAGGGTTTGAATTTCTAAAAACCCTACTAGGAGAGTTAAGAGTGCAACCCTTTTTGTTTTTTTTTTTTCGGATGGGAAATCATCAAATGACTCCTCCCACTCTGGGCGGAGCAGGAGGGAGTGTCAAACTTTTACTGACTAAAACCCATCCATGTTCCTTCATCACCCTTTGTGTTCCGGGGCCACGGTATCTCTTTCGAACAGTCCCGCAACCCCGGCAGGCATCGGCCCGTAAGGACCGATGCCTGCCGGGGTTGCGGACTGTTCGAAGAGTGCACCCCTTCGTTATACTTAACTCCTAAGAAAACATTATAAAACGAAACGGGTATTTATCGCGAATATGACGCGAATTTAAGCCCGACGTTTCGACCAGCCGTGGTCGCGGGAGGTTTAAATTCGCGATAAATACCCGTTTCCATACCTAGGTATGTTTTATAATGGTGTTCTGCACTGTTTTAGACTCTCACGATTTTTCACTACACTTAAAGTACGGTCACGGATATTATCCCGTAAGTACCTACTTTAATTATAAGGTGTTCTGTTCTTATAAGAAAACTTTCACCCTGGGCCGCATTATCGCTTCACAGCAGGCGAGTTGCGGTCGCACAGGGGTCCATTTACTATCAAATTGAAAAAATAAAGATGCTGGTGGAACACAACGTCCTCCTTTTTTAGAAATCGGTTAAAAACTAAGGGCCATGCTTCTAGACCCAGTGTACAGCGGTTCATGCCGTGTGTGTCTGCCAGAGAATAAAATGAATGTATTTAAGTTACATACAGGGTGTAAACAGAGTCTTCACGAAGCCGTTAACCAAGTATTCAGTACATTAAACTAAGTAACCCTATGCGAAATTTTTTGCTGCGAAATGACTTTTAATGGGGTGAAAAATCACGTTTGACGGTAAGACTTAATGTAATGCACTCAAAACATTGTGCTGGTTGATGGATTGAATAGTGTAGGGGTCGTGGAGGTGTTTAAAGTAAATTTCTAACATTAAAACATGCATTAAAAAAAAAAGTTGGATATTTGACCCCCAATATCTCCGTAACTATAAGGTTCCCAGGTATGGTCTAGAACAAAAAAATGATCGCAGTGATGGGGAGAACAAGTGCCTTTTGGCTTCGTTAAGAGTCTTTTTACACCCTTTATATGTATACCTATGTTCTACCTGCCAAACTTAAACGTTTTAACCAATTACATAGGTAGACCCCTTTTTTAGAGTAAACACCAATAATTGGCCCCTTATCGCAAATTATTATGTAAGGCGTAAATACAGTCGTTATACCAATCATGGTCTATAACTGTTCTAATAAGTTACTATTTAAGTGTCGGGTAAAGTTGCATTTACACGGCCATCGTGAAATATAATACTTAAATCAATGACGTATTATATAATAGACACGTCATGAACCAACATCGCGGCGCTTAAAAACGGCGAAAATACTAGAACTACTTATAAGCGTGAAGAAAGAGAAAGAAAATATGACACCGAACGGCGGGATGCCTGTTGCGAGAGGGAGATAAATATACATCTTCAGTCACGTCACAGGATTTATTAAACTATAAACAAACGTAGCGTCGCGCGACAAGTTGGTGCGTAACTAAGCGCGATGTGGCCAATTGGCTTCATTTCATGTTGTCATTTTAGAGTGCGGACAACGTATCTATAGTTTATATATATACATCGACTACATAACATTGCATAGCACCTGTAATACTCGATGAGATAGACACAGGTCTACCAATAGGGCAGATGACAGAAAAAATCTATTTAGTCCGTCAGATAGATTTCCAAAAAATAATGGACACAGTTTTTCTTTTTTCACGTAAACAAAAAATAAAGACAAAACAGTGGGTCGAAACCTCGTGTGACGTCACATTTGAGTACATTTTTTACTCAAATATACCCCCCCAACATAAGCCCCCCCACTCATGATCTTTGACACGTTTTATCTTCGTCAATTTTTAACAAAAAACACGTATCCAATATTTTTCAATATTCTAACTGACGGACTAAACAGAATCTTTTTTTTTTCTATTTGCCACCAACTAGGCTCAAATCCAGACTGGGTTGCTATATTGGAATACTTAATCGAATGGATACAAACGCTTACATACAATAATACCGAAACACTTCTGAAACCTTGACAGACACATACACACACTCACACTCTCTCTCTCTCATTCACATACACACCCCCACTCATACACACATTTGATTTAATTAATGTAAGTTAATCTTAATCTTAATTTATGTTTTTTTAGTATAATAATAATACGTTGTGCTTTTTGTATTACACGACTAGCTATGGAAGAGCGGACTCTCCTAACACAGGCAATGGTGTCGATTCTGTTGTGCACAAACTAAACTTAATTTAGGCTATTGCTATCTTTTACTAAAAGGCAGTGCGAGAAAAGGACGGCTATAGCTATGAACTAAGTTAGAGATGTCAAACTAGTTCATGCCTTGCGCTTCACCGTGTTTTTAGTCGACATGTTTTTACGTGCACCAAGGCATTTGTATGGAAATATTAGTTCCAACTAATTATAGAAAAAGATATAGCAATAGCCTAAATTAAGTTTAGTTTGTGCACAACAGAATCGACACCACTATCTGCCTAAAAGGAGGATAAAATCACAAAATTTTGTTAAAACCTAAACTTGTTCTACCAATAAACTATTTTTGTTTTTTTTTTTATCAGAAATTCCTAATGAATGGAAAAACCCCACAACTTTATACCCAACCTGGAAATCGAACACAAGATTTCGTGCTCAGAAGTTGCACTAACTGGCACTAAACCAAGGAGGCTAGTTTCTTATAATTATGTTGGTTTGGTGTAAACGCAACCTAAGATATAGGTCAACCACTCCCTAAGTGAAGGTATATACGAGAAAAATATTGATAATCGTGTTGATTCTGTTGTGCACAAAGTAAACTCAATTTAGGCTATTGCTATCTTTTACTAAAAGGCAGTGTGAGAAAAGGACGGCTATAGCTATGAACTAAGTTAGAGATGTCAAACTAGTTTATGCCTTGCGCTTCACCGTGTTTTTAGTCGACATGTTTTTACGTGCACCCTTCATTTGTATAGAAATATTAGTTCCATCTAAATTTGACAGCTCTAAATTACGTCCGTCTCTTTCTCGTTTTATTAGAGAGAAAAAGATAGCAATTTCCTAAATTAAGTTTAGTTTGTGCACAACAGAATCGACACCATTAGCTTTTTAATTATAACATTCTCAAACTCCTTTTAAAAGCTGCAGTTTCTTATTACCCGACTGCCAAGGGAGGGTTATGTTTTTCACGCGTATCTTGTACGTATGTATGCAATATGCATGTAAGTAATATTCTAATATCTCATATCTTCCAAACCGCTGCACGGATTTCTTTTTTTCCTTTAATTTTAAGTTATTGGATTCTTTGCGGTTTTGGAAGTGGTTCTTATCGGGGTACCTACCTCAATTAATTTTGAGGTAAAAATAATGTCATACCTATGATGTTATGGAATTTCCCTAAAACTCGTTGACGGAAAGAGATTTCAAGTTTATAAGTGCATTGACCTTTTGAAAGTCACATGATCGGTGACTTTTAAAAGTGCATCATAGATGCCTTTAGGCAACAACAACTGTAATGCAGTTTGATAGTATTTATGCATTGTTAAGCTTAGTAGAGATTTTGAATAAAAACTTTAAAAAGGCATTCTTAATAATTGGTGCATATATGTTTAACAACGTGCCAGGCTTTTGTGGGTCTGAGGAGATGTCGGGATGAGCTAGACTCATTTTAAATGGATTGCCTTACAATTGCAATATACTGCGAAATGACGAAAGAGCGAAGGGAGTTCTTCGCCCTGTAGTTACACAACGTGGTGGGCTCACGATTGTTATTCTGTCACAGAATAACAAGTCTCACGATAACAATAATTATAAGGAATCACTTGTCGCCAATAGGGAAGATGACCAAAAAAATCTAATTAGTCCGTCAGATAGATTTCCAAAAAATATTGGACACATATTTTTTATTTTTTCACGTAAACAAAAAATGAAGACACTACAGTGCGTCGAAAACTCGTGTGACGTCACATTTGAGGACATTTTTTACTCAAATATAACAAGCCTCAACAACATGATCATCCTCATGATCTTTGACACGTTTTATCTTCAATTTTTATTATTTGATAAAACAAAAAACACGTGTTTCTATAAATCCAATATTTTTCGATAATCTAACTGACGGACTAAAGATAATCATATTTTTTTTAGTCAGTCATCATCCCAATTGCCCTATTGTGTATTTTTTAATTCTACAGTTCTTTTATAATGTTCATAATCATAACATAATACCAAGTTTTACAACGAAAATAATATACTAACTGCTATCTAGAAGTAAATGATAACGATAAGGATAATTTTGGTTTTAATTTGGCACTGCTTCCACATTAAAGGATAAAGGATGGGCCTTGTCTGGCTCCAACACTGTCCTTATACTGCCAGGGTATCTGGCTGCCAACCAAATTGTAGCCATTTGGCAACTTTATCCTGCAATAAGTTTATTTGGTTTAAGCTTTAGGTAGAGGTGGCGGGAATTATAATAAACTAACTGATGTCCTGCGGTTCCGCGTAGTTCCCGTTCCCGTAGGAGTACGGGAATAAAATATAGCCTATAGCACTCACGAATAATGTAGCTTTCTACCAGTGAAACAATTTTTAAAATTGGTTCATTACTTCCGGAGATTACCCCTACATACAAACTTACAAACAAATGTTACCTCTTTATAATATTAGTACCTATAGATACTGAGGTATTTTCTCTTCCGTTGTCAAAATGGGATATTTTGAAAAATAGACCACTAGTTTCTTACCACAGGCATACAACATTTTGAAGAGAAGTGCGAAGACCTGAGCTCAAAATAATTAATAATCACGGAAGATATTATAAGTTTCAGTTTATTTGTATTTCCAATCAATCAGTTATTAGTTTGATACTCAAAGTCTCGGCGATATCATTAACAAAAGTCTATTGCCGGATATTCACAATATCACAATCACAAGGTTTACAATATCAAAATGTTTTTGGATTAGGTAGCGACCTAATAACCTCTTGGGACCGTCTCCACGAGCGAGAGAATCGCGACGATATCATCGTCGTACCATACATTCTCTACGTCGCGATTCTCTCGCTCGTCGAGACGGCCCCTAAGACAGTGATCAGAAATACGTGCCAGGACGATAGTATCGCCGCGATTCTCTCGCTCGTGGAGACGGCCCCTAAATGTCATTGTTAATTAAAATAATGAACAGAAATGCTTGTCACGATTCATTAGACAGATGTAACTAATCTAAATAGTCTTGTCTAATTGAGACCAATTGACCAAATAAAAGATCTGTTTTATGTCACCGCTCGTAACGTCCTGGCTATGATGAGGTAATCTATAGTTAGGGCTACCATAAGCCCTGTGTACGGTGGGCTATGGGCTAGCTCGCCGTCCGTCCGTCTCATGGCGACAGGCCGTGTCGACGGCGCGTTCGTATTCCACGCGCGCCTCAAAGAGAGTCAGCAAAAGGAAGGGGTCCGCAAGGACCGATGCCTGCCGGGGTTGCGGGACTGTTCGAAAGAGATACCGGGGCCCCGGAACGCAAAGGGCGATGAAGGAACATGGATAGGTTTTAGTCAGTAAAAGTCTGACACTCCCTGCTCCGCCCAGAGCGAGAGGAGTCATTTGATGATTTCCCATCCGAAAATAAAGGGGTACTATAAACGCTGAAATGTCGACCGGGACATAACATCACGCCTTTAATCCCCGAATCGTTAGGCAGAGGTGTGCCTAATAGTACACCCACATTTCGCCCAGCTATGTTTAAGTCCCATGTAATATGGGGCGAGCCTATTGCCATCAACCGGGCACGACTCCAGACTCCGTGGCTACTACTACTACTACAGCCCATAACGTCCACTGCTGGACATAAGCCTCTTCTATGATGGGAGGAATTTGCCGTAATCTCCACGCTTGGCAGGCGGATTGGAGATCGCAGTGATGAAAGACTAACAGAAAACGCTGCTGCCCATTCTCTGGTCTACGGAGGTGCAAGGTGTTCTGCCTCAGACATTAGTCGCCTTATACGACACCCGTGAGTGTAATGGGTTGGTTCTATTCTACTCTGCCGGAAACCACACGGCTCGCGGACTCCGTGGCTGCTACTGAGAAATTCCTGATGGAAAACCCCATTAACAATTTGCCCGACCCGGGAATCGAACCCGGGACCTCATGCTCAGGAGTCGTGTTTGCTGACCGGGATATTTGGAATAGTAATAGTGTAAGTTAGGAATTGATTGTACAAGACGATACATTTTGTGAGGCTTTAATCTTAGTTACGGAAAATTTTAGAATCCCTCCTTGGACAGATTAGCTACAAATAGGCTAGTTTCCACCATCAATAAATTGCAAATCTATTTAGTCCGTCCGTTAGAGTATTGGAAAATAATGGACACGTATTTTTTGTTTTTGTAAATCAATGAATATTCACAAAGATAAAACGCATCAAAACTCGAGAGTGGGGGCTCGTGACGTCACAACGCACTAAAAATTATAACACGGCGTGACGTCGTCAATTTTGGTTTACGTAACAAAAGAAAAAATACGTATCAAATATTTTTTGATAATCTAACTGACGGACTATTAAGATTTTTTCAGGTCACAAGCCTCAAACAAAACTACAAAAGTATAGAAAAAAAGAGTGTTTAAAAATTTAGTGAACGCTTGGCTACGAGCGGCCCTAGCTGTAGTCGACGTGGACTAAAACGCAGTTTATAATGAATCATAGTGTTATGATTGCAGCAATAAAAGATGCATCTTCATGAGTGGGTACGGTATTATTGATTTAAACGAGCTTGTGTCTAAGACTGTAAGTCATCTAGACTCAACCAACATAGTCAACACTCAATGCGTAAATATTAAAACCACAATTTTCTCAATTTGCACTTATAGTTGGTGCCAGGTAAGATGAGAATAGCGGTCATTGACCCACCTACATTGATTAAACTTCTTAACTTTGAAAACCAAAAATAAGCCTGTTCAAGTCTGGAATCGTCATCAATCGTGATCTTCAACATTTTTAAAAAACGACACATGATTTATTTGTTTTGTTTCGTACGAGGAGATATTAGGGAAAGGGCAATGACCGCTATGCTCATCATAACTGGCACCAACTATAGTAGAGTTTGTCTCTGCATCACTTAATGGTTGACTGGTAGAAAATGTCATTTAACATTAAGGCCTTTCTAACCCTAAAATTAGCAACTCTATTTGTGGTTGTTCAAACTTCGTTTGAAATACTGTGAATAAAGTTCTAATCAGCTTTCACTACAAAGCGGTCGTCAGTCACTGCGGCCGAATAGTGCGAAATGAGTGATTTTTTACGATTTACAAAAAAACAATTAGATTAGATTATTAGATATCTATTGATTGGACTAAAAAATAAAACACAATAGTTAGTTCAGTTAGTATGCAAAGTTTCATGATCTAATTTGAAGTACTTTTTGAATATCAGCGGTTTATTGTTCGATTTGGAGGTAACTTTGGATTTTTTTGTATCGAGAAAAGTTTATGGAATCATGTTTTCGCCACACATAGGGCTTAGCATTAATCCTCAACTTTACCATATATTTATTTCAAAATGAATGCTGTAGTATTTAAGGCGTAATGGAGGATCATGCTAAGCGTACAACAAAAAAATGATTGCAATGACGAGGAGAACAAGTGCCTTTCGGCTTCGTTAAGAGGTGTTTTACACCCTTTATGAATAAATCTGACCTGACCCCTAAAAACAAGAAAAATATGGTAAGAACTCCAGTAATTTCCTCATTGTTACCTTTCATTTATTAACAACAGGGGTACAAAGGGGACGTTCAGTGAAATTGCTCAGAACACTTTGTACGGGTTGGCTTATAGCAGATTATTGTGTCAAGGCCGGGGTCCGACCAATCTTCATTAGTCAGACAGTTGGATCCAATCGATATTTAAAATTGGAATGAATAATTTACGTCTTGCTCGTCTTGACCCATTTATTATTGGATTAGAATATCTCTGGTTTTGATTACGCAATGTTCATAATTCGTTGTGTTCTTTTTTTAGGGTTCCGCACCCAAAGGGTAAAAACGGAACCCTATTACTAAGACTTCGCTGTCTGTCCGTCTGTCTGTCACCAGGCTGTATCTCATGAACCGTGACAGCTAGACAGTGGAAATTTTCACAGATGATGTGTTTCTGTTGCCGCTATAACAACAAATACTAAAAACAGAATAAAATTAATATTTAAGGGGGGCTCCCATACAACAAACGTGATTTTTTTGCCGTTTTGTCTAATGTATCGATAGGTAATGGTACGGAACCCTTCGTGCGCGAGTCTGACTCGCACTTGGCCGGTTTTTTTTTAAATATAAAATAGCATGAATTATGTTTTATGATCTGGGTATTCACACATAAGGAGGTAAAAAAGATATCGTAAAACTTTTTTAATTAATTTACATAAGTAGTTTAGATTTTATCTTCACGATGGACTGAACTTGATGACCGATAGATAAGCTAATGTTGAGGTAGGTCAATTGTTTACGAAGAGTTCTACTGATTTTTTTTTTCGCGTTTGGTTAATAAGACAAACATTGACAAGTACCTATCCGTTGAAATAAACAGTTTTGCGTAGTTTTATAATAGTTCTAGCCGTTTAGCCGTGTGGTATCCGGCAGAGTAGGATAGAACCGACCCATTACACTCACGGGTGTCTTAGATGGCGACTAATGTCTGAGGCAGAACACCTTGCGCCTCCGTAGATCTGAGAATGGGCAGCAGTGTTTTTTGTTAGTCTTTCATCACTGCGATCTCCAATCCGCCTGCCAAGCGTGGAGATTACAGCAAATTCCTCCCATCATGGGAATGTCCAGCAGTGGACGTTATGGGCTGTTGTTGTTGTTGTTGTATATCGTCCACGACACAAGCCTCATTGCTTAGTGTGGCGCTGTGTGTAATGTGACATTTCTTAGTTGCAAGATTATCAAGCAATTGACCAATCACGGTCATTATGTAAATATGTATAGGTAACGAGAACAGTGGAACTTTACGACCTGATACTATATTCAAATATTTATTAATTGCAAACAACAAGGTCCATAGGGGTTAGTAAAATAGTACTTGTGAACTATGTTAGCGGTGAGAAATTAGGAAATTTTGTTACATTCATTATAGTTCTGATCATTTTTCAAATAATAAATTAATAATTCTATCATTTCGTGTTGTTCATTTTTGTCAGTACCATAATGTGATGACATAAAATAGGGCAGTCAAATTTGTCCGCAATGACCGCCAGAATACCATTGCCGCTAGCACGCACTCTGCTCAATAACGAAGCGACTTTTTTGCGCAGTATCGCTGCGAATCCGTCCGTTCGAGCCTCCATGAACATGGCAGATGCGCTGCAGAAACGTGGGAGCCGCAATAGCATTCTGAAGGCATTGTTATATTGGACGCGCAAAGTGTTGAGGGTCTTAAGAGAGTACGCTGTCCATAAGCTGCTGCCATAGAAGTTTTGGCAGTACGCCTTAAAGAGGGAAATTTAAACTTCTTTTGAACTAGACGCAAATCTAAGTCTATATGGACGTAGGTAGATATATAGCTGCATTATGTACAAGTTTCCTGCCCACCTGTCCACGGCAACAATTTGTCATATAATTAATATTCCCAGCACCTAATGAGTGATGGCCTTCGTAATTATAACATACTTTGTGACTCATGAAATATTTTTATGTTATTTAAAACTTAAGTAGGCGTGCTGTTTAAGATTTATAAGTTTTTATGACTTCCTGAGCTGTTCTTCATATTTTATTATTTGTTTTCATTTTTTATGATTTACATTTTTTTATCGTGGCTAAATAATAACAGCCGCTCGGGTCGATCTTTAGGTTAAGCAGTGCTTGCTTAGGTTGGTGACCACCCATTACAAACCGAGTTTCCACCATGCCTCGGAAAGCACGTTAAGCAGTTGGTCCCGGCTGTCATTTGTAGATCTTTAACAGTCGTTACAGGTAGTCAGTGGCCCAAAAAGTCTGACAACCAGTCTTACCAAGGAATATCGTATTACCCAGTACTAACTGGGTTGTGGAGGTCAGATATATAGGCAGTCGCGGTCTCAGATCGCAGGCACTTTTGAATTGTCTAACAAAAATGAAAATATAATGTAGCTAGTCCCAGTCACAAGACATAAAAACTGTGAAAGTACTGTAGTTGCCCATTCAAGAAAGAAAGTAAGAAACTCCATGAACACTCTTTTAAATCAGAATATTTTTACAAAATGTTGGTTACATCATTCATGTTGAGATGGTGCGTTCTGGAGAACAATGTAGCAAGACGTGCTCGTTAAAGCTGTCCATAGTGTGTCTATCAGATGGTCTGTATAGCAGAACATATATTTAGCAAAAAGTCATTTTTAAAATGTCAACATCATCATCATCAGCCTATTAATGTTCCCACTGCTGGGACACAGTCCTCCTCTCTATGAGAGGGAATGGGCTATAATCCAACACGCGGGCCCAGTGCGGATTGGTAGATGTCACACATGTCTTCGAATTTTTTTGGTTCTAGAACATGCCGGTTTCCTCACGATGTTTTCCATCACCGTTTTGAGAGCAGTGCTGATGAAATAAATTACACAAAGTAATGTGCCTGTCTGGGTTCGAACCCACGACTTACTGTTCGTAAGACGGGGCCGCCACCACTGGACCACCTCTGATCTCTTTTAAAATGTGTACCCACACTCATAATAACGCCACGTGCTACGATCCGTTAAACTCCTCGTGGACATTAATTTAGTTAATAGCATAATTACGAGAAGTTATATTACGAGATTAACTATGGGGTAAGCAAGTTGGCTGACAGCCACCTAACTTTTGGTCCTAACTGTATTAAAGGATCAGGAAAGTTAGACTGAAAGGAGGAAAATAAATTACTTTTAGAAATTGCCGCATTAACAGAGTGATTACGATCGCTCTTCTTAAGTCATATTAATAAAAGATTATCTTGTAAGTTGTAACACATCATTAGATTTATCTCAGAACTAGCTGTTGTACGCATTTTTATCTGCATTGCGGTCGGAAATTATCCTACTGCAATGTAATGAAATAAAAATGATCGCAGGATATAAAGGTGTAAATAGACCTTTAACAAAGTCAAAAAGCATTTGTTGTCATTGCGATATTTTTTTTGTTCTGGACCATACCTTTTTTTTTCGGATGGGAAATCATCAAATGACTCCTCCCGCTCTGTGCGGAGCAGGAGGGAGTGTCAGACTTTTACTGACTAAAACCCATCCATGTTCCTTCATCGCCCTTTGTGTTCCGGGGCCACGGTATCTCTTTCGAACAGTCCTGCAACCCCGGCAGGGGGTCTGGACCATACCTGGAAACCTTGTAGTTACGGAGATATTGGAGGTCAAACTTACAACTTTATTTTCAAATTCTAATTTTTAAGGTCATAACTTTACTTTAAATACCTCCGTAATCCGACCCCAACATAGTTGGGAAAAGGCTAGGCAGATGATGATGAATCCGTTAAATGCGTCCATAAGCACAATGTTTTCCCTGTATACAAGACATAATGACAAAAGTAAAAAATATAACAACTTGCTATAACCATTCCTTGGAGTAACTTGGGAATTAATGTATGAGATTATTATATTTGTAGTTCAAAGGAAATGGAGTACTTTGGGAATAACCCCTACAAATACCTATACCATTTCTTATTTATTTAGAATAATTTCACTAGGTAAGAAATTACTAAAGAATACAACTGATTTCAGTGTGCCTATTCACAATGGCCTCCTCTAACTGTTTCCACTGCCGTGTATCGTTCGTTACCTTCTCCAGTTACTAAGTTTTATCTCGGTTTCCAATCTGCTATGCTCTGTCACTGTAATGTATCTACTACTAGGATAAAAAGTATCCTTTGTAACCTAACCCGGTGTGCCTTCATCCGAATCCTTTCAGCTGTTAAGACGTGAAAAGATAACAGGCAGGCTTTGAGCTATTACTACTACGTATTGAAAAGACAGCGCGTACAAAATCTGTGCTCCGTTCAACTGCTGTCGGCTGGCTGCAGTTCACTGAGTCGCTTGCTCGTCACAGCATTATATATACGGAGTTAGCCGCCCCCCGCGCGCCCCGCACTGCGCACAGACTTTGTTCGCGCTGTCTTCTCTATACGTAGTAGTAATAGCTCAATGCAAGCAGAGTTAATTTTGTTTTTACTATATTAGTATGGATGTTGGTTACGGATTAAGCCTAACATGACTCAAATGGCTTAGCATGATCCTCCGTTACGCCTAAAATACTGCAGCATTAATTTTGAAATAAATATATGGTAAAGTTACGGATTAATGCTAAGTACTATGTGTGACGAAAACACGATTCCATTAACTTTTCTCGATAGAAAAAAAATCCAAAGTTACCTCCAAATCTAACAATAAACCGATGGTATTCAAAAAGTACTTCAAATTAGATTATGAAACTTTGCATACTAACTGAACTAACTATAAAGCAGGTCTTATGTGTTTTTTTTAGTCCAATCAATAGATATTTTGTAAATCGCTAAAAAACCACTCATTTCGCACTATTCGGCCGCAGTGACTGACGTAACAACCGCTTTGTAGTGCAAGCTGATTAGAACTTTATTCTAACAGTATTTCAAACGAAGTTTGAACCACCACAAATATGGTTGTTAATTTTAGGGTTAGAAGGGCCGACTCGGAAAGCACGTTAAACCGATGGTTCCGGCTGTCATTTGTAGATCTTCGACAGTCGTTACAGGTAGTCAGCGGCCCGAAAGTCTGACAACCAGGTTTACCAAGTGGAACAGTATTAGCTAGTATTGTGGAGGTCAGATAGGCAGTCGGTCCATGTAAAATACTTGTATTCAGCTGCATCCGGTTAGATTGGAAGCCGACCCCAACATAGAGAAAGGGCTGGGCAGATGATGATGGTTGATTACGAATAGTAGACTAAGCTTTTCAAGATTTTTTTTTTTTTGTGAACGGATATTGCAAAATAAAAGTCTATAAACGTTCAACGCCTTTTAAAAAGTCATGCCTTAATCTTGACACACCACTATGAATCAATAACTTGATACCAAATTGATTTGTTGGTTTGTTTGTTTTAGGTTATCTTGACCTTGACTAATGGCTATAAAAAAACTAATATCAAGTGATTTGGGTATTATTTACGTTTCTATTTATTTTTATAAACTTACCCAAACACCAACAGCAATCCCAAAAGTCAAGTATCATCAACAAACTAAATAGTAAAGTCGACCGAAAGTCAATAACTCGATATCAAATTGATTTGTTGGTTTATTGCTTTAGGTTATCTTGACCTTGACTAATGACAAAAAAAATCAATATCAAGTAAGTAATTTGGTATGATTTACATGCTTTTATTTATTTTTAAACTCACCCAAACGCCAAGAGCACTGCTTGTTCGATTAACAACGTTATTGGCGACAAAGGTCAAGTATTATATACAAACTAAATGTACGCTGGCCGTGTGGTATCCGGCAGAGTAGAATAGAACCAACCCATTACACTCACGGGTGTCGTATAAGGCGACTAATGTCTGAGGCAGAACACCTTGCGCCTCCGTAGACCAGAGAATGGGCAGCAGCGTTTTCTGTTAGTATTTCATCACTGCGATCTCCAATCCGCCTGCTAAGCGTGGAGATTACGGCAAATTCCTCCCATCATGGGAGAGGCTTATGTCCAGCAGTGGACTTTATGGGCTGTTGTAGTAGTTGTAGTAAATGTACAGTCGATCGAAAGTCAGTATTAACACTTTGATCTTCGGTTGACCTAGCATAGTACGGACTTTTAATAGAACAAGAGGCCGGTTTATGCTAGTTCTGTAACCATCTGTTGACGACCCGAATGGCGCAGCGGTAGTGAGGCTGCCTTACGTGTTTAGGGTCCCGGATTCGAATCCCGGCAGGAACAAATGTTTGTGTGACGAGCATGGACATTTGTTTCCGAGTCATGGATGTTTGTCATGTATAATAAATATATATTTACAAACAAAAAGCATCTATGTAGTATATCAACTATCTGGTGTCCACGACACAAGCCTCGTTGCTTAGTGTGGCACTAGATGGCGCTGTGTGTAATGTCCAGCGATATTTATTTACCTCCGTGCTGTCACTAAAAAGATTTTTTTTAAGTTAAAGTACTTACATGTCACTCGAGTTGACGTTCTCGCAGACGACAGGTAGGTCAACCAGCGAGACATGAGTAAGGTTCAGCATACAGGACTTGTCTCCATAGTGAAGATCATCAGCTGTTACTTTCGACGTTGTACCTGAGGATCAAACAGTGCAATAGTTAAGTATTGTACGGGGCAGATTAGTTCCTGAACTGTACACTATGATAGTTTGTGTGTTAAGTAGCGAGTGTGTCCAACATTTAAAACACTTCCACACAGTAACCCAAAAGTTTATTTAGTACTAGTGTTGTAAGTTTGCGGTAATTCTTACATGTACTATCGAGGACACTCCCGCCTGACCACCACTAAGCTTATTTTTGCTTGCACTCGCAACATAGAAACGCTCTCTAGCCCCGCTCCGGTGACTTTGTATAGAAATAATGAATGAAAAGATACCCATCGGCCGAGCGCACTGAAGACGCACGCCAAACGAGAGTTATTGTTATTTTGCGCGCCAAAGTTGAAGCTTTCCTAATAGGCCAAAACTTTAAGGAGGCGTGGCTCGGCGCCTCCGCATGTTTTAAGCGAAAAAAATTAAAATGGTCAGGCGGAAAAGACCCCGACTGTACGTCTGTTTCGCGTGTTGGTAAGTTGCACACTAAGTAAGTAGTTGTATTTGTTGTGACAAGTGAACCTATTGATTCGCATTGTCGAGAAGTAGGTAAGGTTAATGTACGTAGACCGTACAAGTATATTTCGGCTAAAAGACGGGATAATAAGTATGATGACTGACTAAAAAAATATGATTCTGTTTAGTTCGTCAGTTAGGTTAGGTATCGAAAAATATTGGATAGGGATTTTTTTCTTTTATCAAATTAATAAAAATTGACAGAGATAAAAAGTGCCAAAGATCAAGAGTAGGGGCTTGTGACGTCACATTTGAGTAAAAAATGTACTCAAATATGACGTCACACGAGTTTTCGACGCATTGTATCGTCGTTTCTTT